>JARJCX010000007.1:1446233-2892466 GCA_029282285.1 Mycena rebaudengoi
AGGAGGAGCGGAGGCGCCGTCACTATGTGCAGGCTTGCTCGGCGAGGTGGATGAGTCACGATCGTCGGCGTGTCTCGTCCTGTCTCGGTTATCGCACCATTGTTTTGTTCAGCATGTTTAAAGACTTACGGCCGGAGGCTTCCCGAAGAACTCGTGCTTGCCTCTCGTGCCCTTGTCAACGATGTCCACTTTACGAGAGATCATCTGAGCCTCAATCTACTTACGCGCGCTCAGCGCAGTTCATACACAAGATTACAGGGAACGCACCTCTCCTGCGACGAGGTGACGGACAGCGTATCTCGATACAGAGATGTCGGCGGCCCGTTTGCCATCGTAAGTGACAAATACGTCGATGGGACTGCCAAAAATATATATATTGAGCGGGCCAGATCACAACGCAGAGTGGACGCGTACGGGTCGAGCCTGTATGTCAGTTGACCGTCTTCTGCCCTCTCTTGGTAGAATTGGAGCTCCAAGGTCGACATGATCTCGACCAAGCGGGTGAGCAGGGCACGCTCTTCTGGTCTAATTACTTGGCTGTTGACCTATATGAACCATCAGTACATTTCCCGGTATTTCGCAGCCCACGCACTGGTCGTAATGGGGGCGAGATGATCCGGTTGAGAAACGGCGCAAATTCGAGCTGGAGGATTGGTGTGCTGACAGAGGTGCCTGTAGTCCCCGCCGTGGCGCGTGCTCGCCGTCTGCAAACACCGCGAGAGGGACTTGTACACTTCCTCATTCGCGCGAGTCCTCAGTAGGGCCTGCATACAACAGTTACAGGGGATACCATGCGGAAATAATCAGATGCTTGCCTCCCAATCGGCCTGGTCCCTCTCCACCCGCTGGCTGCCCCCTCGTTCCTTGAACAAGGGGTAAAACGGCACGAGGGTGTACGGCAAGTACTGGCCCAGCGCGAAGTCGCCGTTGGAATACATAGCAGCGGAGAACATGTCGAACGTCACCAACCACTCATTCGCCTTCTCGTACCGCGAGAAGTTGGCGTCGTGCTGGTGAACCGTGGCATAATGAGCGAAACATCCTACATAGGACGTCAGCTGAAAGCAGGAAAAGAATGCACGTTCCAACGAACCGACGGCAATCCTGCTCTCTCGCCCGCACCCATCCACCTCGCGACTTAGCCGTCCCACATATCGTCCCTCCTCCGCTTCAGTCAGCGCAAGCTCCTTCACCCGTTTCCGCGTCAACGGCGTGAATAAGCTGTTCAGGACAGACACGAGGGACGTCTCCGCCTCCTTCATCCCCACCGTGGCGCCTCGAATCACAGCTTCCGTCACCTCTTGGTTTTTCGATTTGATGAACTGTAAATTACCTTAGTGTTGTGCCCGAGAGTGAGTTTCTGGCGTATGGACACACCTGCAGAGTATTTAGACACCCTCGAAGGTCGCCACGTGCGACGCCGACCAGCGTAGACAGCGCCCGGCTGTCTGCCTTCAGACCCTCGATCTCACAAACCTCTCGCAGACGCTTTACGGTGTGGATATCCGCTGGCCTCACAAACCTGATTTGCAGGGCATGCTGCCGCAGCTTGGCGAGAGAGGCGGCGTTTTGGTCGTTACAAATACATATGATAGGCCGCAGGATTGGACGCTTTGCGTTGGGGTCGCGACCTTTGCCTGTTTCTAATAAATAGTTAGTTAGACTTGGTTTAGGGGACGGAGAGGAGGACGATCACTTTTCTTCCATGGCTTGTCGTAGGTGAGTTGTACGAGTTTGTGAATGAATGTACTCGACTAGGCGATCGTTAGTTGGCAGAGCAGAGCTTGAGCACGAAAGAATATACATTGTCGCCGGACCCGGTAGCGCCGTCAATTTCGTCGATAACGAGAAGAACAGGCTTGCTACTCCCAACTGCGCACCCGGACTCTAACGCCGGTCGTATTCGATCGTCGATGACCGAACCAGAGCGCGCGTCGCTGGCGTTGATTTCCATGACCTCGTATCCAGCCTGCCGAGCCACCACATGCGCGAGCGTCGTTTTCCCCAATCCAGGAGGCCCGGAGAGCAGTAGCAACTTGGAAAGGGAGAGTAAGGACAAAGCAATGAAATGCAATAATAGACAAACCTTTTCCCGCGGCCGATGATACTCGTCCGTCGCGTCAAACGCCTCGTCGTCGTCCCGCGGCCGCTTCTTTCCCTTCGTCTTCCCGAAGACGCACCAGTCCCACTGCTTCACCCACGCCATCGTCTCGCGCGCCACCCGCTCATTTCCCATTAGATCTGTGAATTGGCGCGGGCGGTAGCGGTCGACCCAGAGGGTGTCCTCGACGACTGCCTCGGCGGCGTCGGACGTCGACGCCACTGGCTGCTGGTCTCTGACATAGGTGATTAGAGAGACGTATCTGTATGGTAACAATGCACTCCTCACGCCTCTCGCAATTTGGCAGCCGTTTCTACAGACAGCCCGTCCAACAAGCGGTGGATGGGCACATCCAGGAGGTTTCCCATTCGCTGCGTAAACCCCCCAAGCGGGACTTTCTGCGGATAATAAGAACTCGTAGCTTTAGATAAACCTGAGCGAAAGCACCGACATTACGGTTGGCGTGCGATACTTTTGGCCGCCGCTTCAAAAACAGAGTTTTGCCGTCGAAGGTGGTGGCACGGACGGTGAGCCGCGGGACATAGTCTGGGGCGTGGGCGGGTAGGTTTGGTATTCTATCGAGAACGCCAAAGCCTCCGCGGCGGTGGGCGGGTCGTCGTCGTCGTCGTCTGTTAGTATGCGATGTAAATATGGGCTATGTGCGAGCTTGAGATACGACGTGCCCAGCGCGCCGTTCTGCGTTTCTTCATGTGAAGACCCCGAAAGCAGCCCATTAGGTGTGAACGTCAGGGTGGGATTTGGTGCTGGCAGCGGGTAAGTGGTGTATGAAGTTGCAGCATTGAATTATGCTCACCAGCAACTCGGTCGGAGAGCAGGCCGTTCGGGGTGAATAAGATAGTAGATCCTGCAGCATTACCATTAGGTCCCAAATGATGAACGCAAACAAAGGCGCACCGGAAGATCCAGAAGCCTGTGCTGGTCCCAGCAGTCCATTAAGCGTGAAGGTGGGGATCGCTCGCGGTGCAGGGTCTAGCGGTTTGTCCAAAGATGAGGGTACAGCAGAGACAGGACCCAGAAGACCATTAGGCGCGAAAGTAGCCATTCTGTTGATAGAAACGGGGATGGGCGCGATTTGATTTGGACGCGATGGCGAAAGCAGACACGGTGCGACCGTGACACGACGCGAGCGTGACCGCTAAATGCCGGGCTGTCTCCGAAAATACCAACAAACTCTGTAGCTTCAAAAAAATGGATAAAGAACAGGATGTAATCGAGGGTTTATTTATTGAATTCTCTCCTCATCCACCAATTTTTTACTCGATAGACGACATTGCCCAGCTGACGACTTAGTTCTTACTGTATTTCCCCCCCTCTTGACTCCGTTTCAATGGATGAACACCGCTGCGTCTCCACGAATCGTGCATCTTACCACCACCCCAATGACCGAGAAAAAATAAAGTATTTTATTCGAGAGTAGTTGTGGGGCGACCAAAGAAATGCAATGCGCGAAATTAAACATGGTGCTCTAACGACGACAATAAGGCTTAGCGTAAAAAAGACAAGTATGTATTCCCAGTCCCGCACGCAGGAAAACACCACACAAAGCACTTTTTTGGTTGTTGTCCCGATCCACAACGACGCGTTTATTTGTTTGTTGCTTAGGCGGCCATGTCCTTGGCGAGCTGCTCCGCCTTGGCCTTGACGTCCTCGATGGTGCCGGCCTGTGGGGCGGACGGACAGACAGCGTTAGCGTATGTATGGATGAATGGAAGAAGGAAGGGAGACGGACCATGTAGAACGCGGACTCGGGCAGGTTGTCGTGTTGGCCGGACAGGATCTCCTTGAACGAGCGGATGGTGTCTTTCAGGGAGACGAGCTTGCCCTCGTACCCGGTGAACACCTGCGCGACCTGGAAGGGCTGCGACATGAAACGCTGGATCTTACGTGCGCGCTCGACCTATGCTTGCGTCAGCGTATGCGCAGAGAGATAGAGAAAGGAGGTTCACGGTGAGCTTGTCTTCCTCAGACAACTCGTCCATACCCAGGATAGCGATGATATCCTGGAGCGACTTGTAGTCCTGGAGGATCTTCTGGACGGCGGTGGCGGTGTCGTAGTGCTCTTGGCCAACCTGGAAAGAGGACACGTCAGCAAAAAAAAAAACTTAGGTAGAAAGCAACTTGCAATACGGGGGTCCAACATACGCGACTTGGAGTCCAGGGGGTCGACGGCGGGGTAGATACCGAGCTCAGCAATACCACGCGACAGCACAGTGGTAGAGTCCAAGTGGGCGAAGGTCGTGGCCGGGGCGGGATCAGTCAAATCATCGGCGGGCACGTACACGGCCTGCACGGAGGTGATGGAACCCTTCTTGGTGGTTGTGATACGCTCTTGCCTGCAGGGAAACCCTTAGACGCGTTAGAGACAGGAAAGGGAACAAACGTACATGCCACCCATGTCGGTAGACAGGGTGGGCTGGTAACCCACAGCCGAAGGAATACGACCGAGGAGCGCAGACACTTCGGAACCGGCCTGAGTGAAACGGAAAATGTTGTCGATGAAGAGCAACACATCCTGGCCTTCCTCGTCACGGAAGTACTCGGCGATGGTGAGGCCGGTCAGCGCAACACGGGCACGGGCACCGGGGGGCTCGTTCATCTGACCGAACACGAGGGCCACCTTGGATTCGCCGTCGAGCTTGATGACACCGGTTTCTATCATTTCGTGGTACAGATCGTTGCCCTCACGGGTACGCTCTCCGACACCTAGTTCGAAGGACAAGTGAGACACATGCTGCACTATAAAAAACAAGGAATGCATACCGCAGAAGATGGACACACCACCGTGGGCCTTTGCGACGTTGTTGATGAGCTTCCTGGATTCAGCACGGTCTTTCCGACACCGGCACCACCGAGGAGACCAATCTTTCCACCACGGGCGTAGGGAGCGAGGCAGATCTACGACCTTGATGCCGGTCTCGAGGACCTCAGCAGTGGTGGACTGGTCGACGAATGGCGGGGGGTCAGCGTGGATGGGGCTGAGCTTGACACCCTTGATGGGGCCGCGCTCGTCGATGGGCTCCCCAATGACGTTCATGATGCGTCCGAGGGTGGCCGAGCCGACGGGGACGAGGATGGGGGTGCCCGTGTCGATGACCTTTTGGCCACGGACGAGACCTTCTGTGCCGTCCATGGCAATGGTGCGGACGGTGTTCTCACCCAAGTGAGACGCGACCTCGAGGACGAGCCTGCCGCCAGAGAAATCCTGGACCTCGAGGGCATTCAAAATGGGGGGGAGGTTGTCGGTCTCAAACTGCACGTCAACGACAGCACCGATGACGGTTTTTACGGAACCGACTGCAGCCTTTGCCTCTGTAGCATAGGCGCGGGCTAGACAAAAAGATAAGACTGGGAGACGAGTTTTTGAAGGAAACTACGGGCCAACCTGGGGTGGACGCAGAGGTCGAGGGCCGCGCCGCTGTGCGCTGGGCCGACGAATTGGTGGGAAGAGAAAGTCTAGGGACAAGGGCGGCGGTCGAAAAGAACGCGTTGGTTTTATTTGCGCTCTTTACTGCTCTCCGGGAGAGGCGGGCGACGGCGCCGCGCGAGGTGAGCATCGTCGACGAAGGGTATGATGAGAAGGGCAACTTTGCCGTGGGAATATCTCTTTTATCAGCCCGATCACCCGGATTCTTCCGTAGTATCATTTCTTGATTTTGGTAGTAACTCGCCTCAACGGCTTTTGAGCTGGACCGATATCTCAATTTCATACAAGTAACCGACACCCTTATTTCCATTCACTCAAAATCCCCTCAACCTCCTCGTCCGGAAATCTTATCCTGCTCTCTCCCGCGGGATAAGAAAACAGCCACTGTATACCCTTCACAATCTGCAGCCCAACGTCTACAAAGAATCGCTCCGCAGGCTCGTTGTGGTGGATTTCCACTGTGGCCGTATTGGCCCCGATAGCGTACTCCACGTAGCGGCGCAGCGGCGGGGGCTCGATGTTCGCTGCACGCCAGTAGTCGGAGTAGCGCCGGCCCGTCGCATAGAGTATTGTTTCGGACATCCAGAAGCAGTTTCTGGAGAAGAGGTCGTATTTGTACGTGCGGCGGTGCATGATCTCGAGGAGGGTCGCAAACGCATCGAGGGTCGGCCCGCCTGGATTCGGGTTCGACATGCGCGCAAACGAGACCGACGCCGGGGCGATAGACGTGCGGTCTGTGGACAGGATGATGCTTTGCGTGATGGGCTGGTCACCCAATGGAGCGTCGCCCTGGAAGTCGATGCGCGCGAAGAACAGAGGACTGGTGCCGATCTCAATGAGGATGAATCGGTGGGAGAATTTCCCAAAGGTTTTCTTGAGTAGAATGTCTGTGTTGTCTGTTATTTTATACGCATCCATGGCGAGGATGGGAAGACGCTTGATTGCGTCTTCTGCATTGTGAATGCGTTTGGCAAAGTCTAGAGTGTGCAGAAAGTCGCCTTGGGGCACAATGTCAAGCATCGCGATGGGTGATAGACGCTTGATTTCGTCTTCTGCATCGTGAATGCGTTTGGCAAAGTCTAGAGTGTGCAGAAAGTAGCCTTGGGGTACAAGGTCAAGCATCGTGGATGGATGATGGCCGTCTCTTCATATTATAAGTCGCGGAGGATTTAGAAATGGTGCTTCCATCGAACCCTGAGGCCTGAGCGTCTAACAAGGTTTTTTATATTTGGTGACGAGAACCTTAGTTGAGCGTGTGGTCTGGAGAGCAGTACTAGTCATAGATTCAAGCAGGGCAAGATATGGATCCTAGTAAAAAATAGGCAGGGCAAGAGACAGATCCTAGTGAAAAATAGGCAGGAATGCAAGAGCAACGTTGGGCGGAAACAATGCGGGCTTCTGTGGCCAACAGAAATAAACCAGCGCTAGCCAAGAGGAGAGATCAGGCAGTCCCACAGCAGAGGAAATATAGCAGAAGTGCATTAAGCAGAGTCGTTCATGAGCCAAGACTCGCTGTTCAGGCAGCGCTCAAGTAGCAACACGGTCGTCACGCCCACTGACTGTGACGCTGTCACGAAGCCCCTTTCCTCTCGCCCTCATGCCGCGGAAAACGCGCAGTACTGCTAGTGGTGGCGATAATGAACCTCCGCCGAAACGCGTCAAAACGTCGGCCTCGCTAACGACCCGTGGACGCGGAAAGCTACGCATGCTGCCTGAAATGCCGCTCGACATACTCTTTGAGGTCCGTATACTACTTTCGGTCCACGGACTCTGCAGCCTCACCCGTGTGCTGTGCAGATCTTCAGCTTCCTGGACCCCGCGGATGTCTTGTGTCTGGCGCGGACGACAAAGGACCTGCGCGGCGTGCTCATGAGTCGCTCCGCGATTTCGATCTGGCGGTCTGCGTTTCTGAATGACCCGGATCTGCCTGCGGTGCCGGACGGGATGAACGAGCCCCAGTATGCCAACCTGGCGTTTTCGCAGCATTGTCATGTGCGTGAGATGTGCATACCTCGGCGATTTTATCCTGACCTGAAGCTCTTAGTACTGCTTCGTATCGGGAGAGCACAACATCTTGTGGGCTTTTCGTGTGCGCGTTTGCCAAAAGTGTCTTCCTGAGCGGTCAGCTTCCTTTTTCGCAAAAAAAAATAGACGGTGTAACCAACCTTTTTTAATCAGCTTCGCAGAAATCCATTTGGTTCTCAAGAAACTCACCGGCTCCATCATGAACACACATTATACTTTTGTACTACGGAATGCACGGGCTTACGTGCCCCCGCGAAATCTTCCAACATTTGTCTACAGCATTGATGAAGCGCAAGAAATAAACGCGCAACTGCTCAAATTGAAGAAAGCGGGCGCTGACAAATTAGAGGCATATGTTGCGGAGAGGAAGAAAGCGGTGGGCGAAATAAATGCAGTACGCGTTTCCGTAGCCTGCGTTACGAGTTACCCATTGTCCTTCCAGCACGCGGAGAAGGCAGTGATGTCGGTTCCCCTCCGATTGGCCAGGATGCAGCGGATGCTTCAAGAGGCACGAGACAGGCGCAAGGACCAGTGGGTGCCTACCTGTTTTTATCTTATTATTTTGTCATCGCGCTTCGTCTAGAATCTGCAAACGCCTGATTGACCTGGGCTATGAAGAAGAAGTCAAGAAGTTGAACGAGGCCAACGCCTTGGCTGAGCATGACCTTGATTAAGTCGGAGAAGGAGTTGACTGAACGCGGTAGGCGCCGACCACTTCCCAACCTAATCCCCGGCCGAGCCTTTGCTAGCGTGGGACAATTATGAAGCCGCAATTACTCGAGCTGATGCAAGA
Source organism: Mycena rebaudengoi (assembly GCA_029282285.1). Lineage (NCBI taxonomy): Eukaryota > Fungi > Basidiomycota > Agaricomycetes > Agaricales > Mycenaceae > Mycena > Mycena rebaudengoi. Next base: position 1,454,598 of record JARJCX010000007.1, read on the forward strand.
CACGCGAGAGAAGCTCCAACGCAGACAACGCAAATCCCTCCTCAAAAAACGGCAACGTCTCCTACTTTCCGCGCTTAAAGAGTACAATATCGAGAGACCGATCGACGAGGTAAATCCGCGCGCCGCCGACGTCTGTGCCATGCCGCACCTCAAGGCCATGATCGAGGATCCGTCCCTGGATGCCCACGTAACCGAGGACAGCTTCAAGGACATTGTGGAGGGATTCCCGCGACATTTCGAGCAGTGGAGAGAAGCGAAAACTCTGGACCTGATGGCCTTGCTACCGACGCCCAACGACCGTGAAGCTTTGCTACGTGCGACAACCTACTTCGGCTGCTCCGAGTGCAGCGAGCCACTCTCCTACCCTCGGGTCCTCGCGCATGAATGCTTGACGAGACTACGACACGGCTATCGCAACCGCGAGGACGAGCTGGCGCTGCTGTTCATGAACCTAGACTCAGAGCCGTGGAACTATGGCGGCAATCGCGTCTCGTACTACCCCGCCGCAGAGTGCTCTGCGACATCGGTGGTCCGAAGCTGCGGGCTGGATGTGGACTTGACGACGGCTCAAGACATGGACGACGTCAACCCGTGGCTGGAATGTCTCCGCTGCAGCCACAAGGTCAAGGGCAGGGCGATCTTCCGATGGCGCAAGGCGGTTCGCTCTTCTTTCCGTCTCCTTGAAAGTAAGTCCACCGCTCACCGTGCTCCAGATCCTGCACGACATGTACCACGTCTCCGCTGCGGAATCGGCTTCATGGAGGCTCCTGGACGGAGACGACTCAGACGCTGCGGAAACGCTTCAGAAAAAGATGCGCCAGACTGACTACACCGCTTCGCCTGACTATGAGTGTGTGCGGTGCAGGGAGCGGCATAGCTTTTTGCAGATGCAGGGACATTTGCGAGTGAGGTTAGTCATTTCCGACCAAGTAACATTGTCGGCGTGCTCAGTAATTTGACAGTCCATGCGATCACGACTCCGCAAGACGACGAAGACGATCCCGGATTATGTGCTGCAGGTCGACGCGTCGATGGATCAACCCCCGTTTTTAATGATGCTCCCACACGTGGCGCCGGAGGTTATTGTCGTTCCGGACGACGACGAGGAGTACGAATTGGAGTACTTTGGCACCAGTAATACTATCGTGATAGACGACTGAAAAACGAAAAATAATGTTAACTAGCCGTGCTGTATGTCTCATAATTAATTATGATTATTATTTGCCCCGGCTTCGGATTATGTGTTTCCATATTTCAGGTCACTGAGTAGTCCCGCTGTTAAAGAGTCGCTCTAGGTGCGACGTGCAGGCGGTGCGGGTGCGGGGGCAGGCGCGGGTGCAGCGGGTGGTGCAGGTGTGGTAGGCGCAGCGGGTGGGGCGGGTGCGGCAGGTGGGGCGGGTGCAGCGGGTGGTGCCGGTGTGGCGGGTGCGGCGGGCGGCGCAGGTGCAGGTGCCATGACTTCGTCGTGAGTGTCCGTCAGTGCTGGGGCGGGGCGGCGAGGAGACATGCTGTAATGGATGCCTTCCCCACCGCATTTATTGTCGTCGGCTTGCTGAGCAAATCCTCAGGAAATCTTTTAGATGAGAAGAAGAAAAAATCGGACCTTGCGTATCTGTTCTGTCTTGTCTTCGTACAAACGCCGTTGATCCACCAAATTGTCCAATAGCGAAGTCTCCAGGACCTTGGATGAGGTCTGCAGACGTGAGAAATAGATTAAAAAAAAGATAAGGACAAACCTCATATCATCGACGCGCTTCACAAAGGTGGGGTCACACACTCGAACAGGATCCCCGAACTCCTGCTCCTTATTCGTCTCACTATGCTTTACATCAAATAGCCGGACTTCAAGTTCAATGGCTATCTGCAGGGTCTCAGTGAGATCCTTCGCACGGTATTCCTGAGCATGGTCGATTTGTATGGTAGCTAGTGGAGTCTCCACAATCGACGCCGGAGTGACACCGGGCAGCTGGGGGATCAGGGGGATCAGGGAGAGTCGATGCGCCGGCATATTTGGGTTCGAACGAGGTGTGTTGACCGGGAATAGAGGCTGAGCTGGTCCAGATGCGTAGTATTAAGTCAAGCACGAGTTAGAGTTGAGGCTGAAGCGTCTGTCAAGTGTATATTTTGAGCCAGCCCGCAGCCGATGCTGTACAACCAGAAAACGGTCCTGCTAGCTATTCATATTCTTGCGGACGTAGACGAGACAAGACGCGGACGAGTACGCGGCGCGTTATGATATATGAAAGTTGATACGAAGTCGTCGCGATGAAAAATGCTTTTGTTGTTTCTTGTTGTTTATAATTCGCTCTTTGAACGCCCCACCCGAGGTGAGTTCATTGAATCCTGCCAGATATGGAGCTGACCCGCTGCTCGGTAGAAAATCCGATTGCATGGTTCTCGCTGATACACTCCCCGTCGAATTGCTCGTGGAATTTTCTTGTTGTCCTTGAAAAGCCGCAAACTGGCACTGGATTTGCCGGAAACCGACCCTCCACCGCGGGATGTACTGCGCCTTACCCAAGTATGCCGTCACTGGCAATGGGTAGCTCACACTACACCCCAACTTTGGACGCGGCTTTCTATACCCCCCTGGGTATGTGGCCAAATAACGCATACAGCCACTGGGCTGAAGACCTGGCTGAATCGCTCCTCTCCCCTCGCACTTTCCGTGTCACTCACAGTACAGGCGATTCCCTATGGACAGTTCGTGTTTACTTTGCTCCCTTTCGTACACCGAATCTCGAGCCTCAACATTCAGAACGGATCTTGCTCCTCAGAATTAGCTCTCAGGCTCCTTTTCGCTTCCCCATTGGAGGCGCTTGAAACTTTGCATCTGTGCGACGAGAGCCTTCCCTCCACATCGGTTGATTTGTGCGCCGTCGCTCCGCGCCTCCGCCGCCTCTTCTTGTACTATGTTAGCGACGTTTTCGCCTTCTTCGACAAAGTTCCGTGGGCACAGTTGACACACCTCCGTCTCGATTATCATTACCCAGGAGAGTCCCTTGAGATAATGCGACAGTGCGGAAATCTTGAAGAGGCCGAGATATGGATATTGGAAGACGCCGATGAACCCATCCTCACAAATGAGCCCATTACATTCCACCACCTTCACTGCCTCAAACTTGTTATAGACATTGTGCACAATGAAACAGGACGTTTCCCCTGTTTTTTCCGGCCTCTTACACTGCCGGCACTAACGTCGCTCGAAATATCGTTCAATGGCCCACAGTGGCCGCCGACTTTGTGGTCTGCAGACGAATTCTCGGAGTTCCAGTTACGGACCCCAAACATCCAGTTCCTCACCCTGACCCATTGCGCCCTTAACTCCGAAGAACTAATCATCATTCTCCAATTGTCCCCCGCCATCAAAGAGCCTAGTCCTCTTCTCTACCCAGAAGTGTATCGACGACGCATTCCTCCTCGCTCTTCGTTATGACGAGTCTAGTTCGACGCAGCCACTGGTCCCGCTGCTGAAGTCATTTTCATGGGAAGAAATCGGGAAGAATTTCGAGGAGGCATCTCTCGAGGGAATGATCCGGTCCAGATGGTGGCCACCGCAGAAAGTGCCTCCTGTTTCTGTGCGCAAGGTGGCTCGCTTGAAATGTGGTCTCCTCCGTTGCAGTGAACATCATTTGAGTGATGGATTTCGGGCAAGGATGCAGGATTGTGCACAATATGGCATTGATATGCAGTAGATGGTTACAGTGGTGTTCTCGCGTTCTCCTTCTTGCCCTCTTGCACCCAAACAATATTTTCCACCTTTCATGCTGAGAACTGTGAAGCCTAGAATCCGAGTTCACCATAATTCCCGCAACTCGAACTATATAATAATAGAACATGCTCGGTCACGTGGACCGTTTATTACTTGTCGCGAACGATCACTATGAGTGTCCAGGAGGAGGAGGAGGAAGGCCCCCAGATCTTCATCGCCCGAAATGGTTCCCCTCTGCGTATTTTCTTGCACAGCAGCATCCGTCAGGAGGGGGCGCGCCTGGCGCTTGCCAAGAAGATCCATGTACTGGCACGCCAGTTCTCCTTCACTTTAAGCTGACCTTTTGTGTAGGAAAACGGAGGAGAGGTCATCGAAACGGAAGAGGACTCGAATATCATTATTGTCAGTACAGGACCGCGTCGATCTGGACAGTTTCCGACACGCCTACAAGACGCACTCGAATGAAGAACTGGCCAAAGTATGGATCGAGCCCGTGAAGTTTATCAGCAATTGCGTCAAGAACGGCAAGTGCATACACCGGTTTGAACAGAAAGGGATGGGTGGCGTTGCAGCCGGGAGAGGGTGTGTAAGCGCGAAGATCGTTTTGACTTTGGTCTTACTTATATCTACCAGTGGCCGCACCGAATTCACGGGGGAAGATGACGCGCACTTGGCACACTATCTTGCTGTTTTGATTCCTGTTAAAGATGATGGTGGCCGCACTGGCCAGGCAATATATAGAGCCTTAATGGAGAACGTGAGCCTATTTTTGTATTTTTGTCGTTCTCCGGAATGCTAACTTGAAGTTTAGGCCAACATTCTTCCCGAAGAATACCACTGGGTTAACCGCCATACTTGGCAAAGCTGGCGCGAACGGTATAAAACCCGCCAGCGGCGGTTCGATCGAATCATTGCAGATATGGCTGCAGAACTAGACACTGACCCACACCAACGATACGAACTGTCGCGGAGAGCTACCAAATCGGTGCAACAACCTAAGCTCTTTTTCGGGTCCGAGGAGGATGAACTGGAAAGCGAGGAGGAGCTGGAGGTGCAGGGGGCCGACAGTCGAAAGCGCCACATTTCTGCTCCAAGGTCTGACGAACGTAGGACGAAGAGGCTGAGGGTCGACCGTAGCCCCTCCCCATATGACAACCTTGACGAAGCTGCGCAGAGCTCGCCAAACGGAAAGGGAAGGGCGATTTCTGACGACGAAAGGTATGTTCTCTCTCCCTCCGTATACATCAAGTTTTCAGATTTTTGCAGCGATTCTGATGGCAGCCTCTTTGGTTCACAACATGGACCATCCGACACCCATCATACGCCTCCTCCGGCTGCCCCTTTGCCTTCTCATCACATTTCTTCGCCGGTTCGTGACGACATTAACCCAATCTCCGATCCCCCAGAGTATGCAACGCAACCACCCGCTCGTACCAGACCATCCCCTCTTCCGCGTCGTCGACAGCCTGCTCGTGGGTCGCGCGTTTCAGCGGCTCCTGCTACCCAATCCCGACGAGTTAATCCGCCACAACCCACTCCAGTGAAGGCTGCGTCTGTTGTCCCTGTGGAGCCAGAGGCAGTCCAGGCGCCCTATCGTAATACACGGGCCAAGTCTCGGTCTGTGGAACTACTTGTTGCCGACGGGAACGCCATAACTCGCAAGCGTAGAGGGGAAGGAAAAACGAAGGTCCTGGAACCAGTCGAAGAGGAGAACAGAGATCCTGATCTTCAAGATTTTGAGCCAGAGGCCACTGTGGAAACGCAGGAGGAGCGCAACGTTGAGGACTTGTTGATGGCTGCAAACGACCAGAGTGGCATCTCTGACGGTGGCATTACTGTCGAGGATGATGCGATTCAGATGCCGCCGCCCCGCGATACTACTAGGCGTCAACTCGCGAGACACCTGACCCTCGACACCGACGACGGACAAACGGATCTTGCTTTCAGGCGTGCAGATAGTTCGTTCTCCTCTGTTCCGGTCCGCTATCCATCGGTTGCGCTTGCCAACAATTTGAAGACGACTCAGGATATGCTCGCAAATCTGGGCACGCGGAGGCTCAGCAGGCCGCCGGGGAGCCTCACCTCCAACGCCGCATCGTCGCCTCTCTTCACCCAGCACTCGCCCACAGATGTTTTCCTAGACTCGCGCAACACTAAGTCCAGCACTCGTCGCAGTTCAGTCCGCAAGGACTCAGCTTCGAGTGCCGAGTCGTTCCCCCGATCAGGAACTCGAGCGAACCAAGTGAAACGCGAAATTCAGGCAGTCGAAAAGCATACGCCATACACGCCACCACCAGGAACACGAGCAGCCCGAGAAGCCGCACAGTCGATTAGAACACGGTAACTGGTCGGTGAAGCCTCTTCCTTGTTCGTGGACTCCTTGTTTCCTTTGTTGTACTATACTATACCACACCACTACCATGAACCAAACTTTTCTGTTTCGCAGAGCAAAGCGCTGAATCCATGTATATGCATATTAGACGGAACTTTAAAATAACTACAGGAGCGAACATATAATAACTAATCCAGCGGATGGCGCAAGGAAACGAAGCGGCTCCTAAGGTCAGAGAGCACCAGCCTGTTGCACAACATAAAGTCAGTGTTGAACCATGATTGGTAGTGAGAGGTAAAGGATCAGAGAAGCCGTGGTTTTCATAATCTTCGACTGCACTTGGACCCCCAGATCGGCACATTGACCTCAAAACGAGGCCAGCACGCACGCCTTCCACCAAGGTGTAAGGGATCCAGAAAGCCCAGCGAAAGAGGAAGCATTCAACGAATGGATGAACTTATTTTCATCCGGAGGAAAGTGGGTCGATGGAAGAATACTCACAGTGATCCACTGCACCACCACAGCTTGACGAGCACAGCCTGAGAATGAGAGTAGGTCAGTAGGTGGCCACGAAGGGGTGAATGAAAAAGGGAAAGAATCAGAAAAAAAGTTTTTTGGTAAAAGTTGTTGTCCACAAGAGGTTGATTGCTCTCGTTCGGAAGCAGAACTGAGTGATCATCCGAAGAACGTGCAGTGTGCACTGAAAGAGATGAGACAAGACTCACCGAGTGGCCACTGGAAGAGGATGTTGAAGGTGGAAGTGGAAGAAGAGGACACTGACAGGTCGGAGTTTTTTGAGCGGAGTTTTGTACCCATCAATGCCGGGAATTGCCGCAAGGGGTTATGGCAGAAAAGAAATCTCCCACCCTGCTGTTGCCCTGCTGCGATTAAATTACAATATTGTCTAAGAATTAATATGCAAGATCATAGGACCCTCGCCGGGCCCTCCCTCCGTCCGTATATTTGCGCTAAAAGACCAAGAACGCCTCCATCCTCTAGACCGTCCTCTTCCTCAACCACCTGCGGCTCGCCGCGGGCAAGCGCCTGCCTACCCCCATCAACATACGACTCTCCAAGAGCACTCCCAACACCTCCGTCCGCTGAAATGTCCTCCTCCATGATGTTATCCCCGTGTCCCTGCGCCGCCGATGTCCGAACAGGCTGCACGCTCCCTTGAGAGTCGCCCAGCACCGCCGTCTGTGCCGTCGAGAGGCCGCCAAAGATGGACGAGGCCGACGGACCTGCGATAGCTGACATGCCCAAGACGCTGCCTGCCAAGCCACGCCGGCGCGTGGCAGCGACGTGCTGGCTCTGTCTGAGCGCACGATCGTACTCCTGGGCGCGCTCCCCCAGGGATCCATCCGCTTTGCGCTCGGGTTGAACGAATTCTGGTGCAGCACCTGTCCCCGGTCTCCGCCGCAATATCGAATTCGGATAGTGGGAAGCGCTGAAGTCCGCCATGCGGCTCAGATACAATGACCCAGAAGGATCCGTAGGGTTCCAGTCCGGGTTCGCAGCCTGGCAGTGGAGAATTAAAGGGAGGACTTCACGACGGCAAGCGGTTCAAATACCTTGAAATTGAGGAAGCTCTTTTCCATTTTCCCTTCGTTCGAGATCATCCGCTTGTCCAGGATGCGGGTGGGAGCACCAAACTACAGAAGCTTTAAAAGGAATGTAAAGGTTTGAGACTGCCTGACGCCCACCTTGACGTTTCCGTGCCTCTCAAAGTTGAACTCGGCAAAACTGCAGACGTAGCCGCGCCCGTCGACATGCACCGTAAATTCGCGGAAGAAATCGATGATGGCCGGAGCACAGTTCGGCAGGGAGAACCAGAGGACGAATGGCGTAAGGACCACTGAGATAAGCTCCTCCACAAAGATCAGGACCTTCATGGCGAATAGCTGCCCAAACTCTTTGTGGATCTAATGAAGATTAGTACAAACTCGAGGCCAGAGAATAACGGCGAACCTTTTTGCTATGTAACTCGCCCTTCCATTCATCGGGCATGTAATGGGTGTAAGCAATAACCTCCGTCATAAGTAATTCGGGATCGAATACCCGGTTGTCTTCTGGAATCATGCCTCTCGCTGTGGCAAGAATGGTACCAAATACCCCGAGGTAAAAGAGAACCGTGCGATGAGGAGTGATTTCGAAATGGACGAAGATATCGGGATCCAGAACTGTCGCTAGAAATAGGACAGCGACGAAGGAACCGGAGACAAAGGCTACGAAACTACATTCTTTTCAGTGAACGACGTAGAAAGCAAAGGAGGTGCACCAACCGCATGATTAAGGTCACGTTTTCGTTTGGAAATTGGCCAATGTACATGTTCGCGTAAGGGTAACTCTCGTCGAGTCTACGCGCAAACAAATGTGGTAATTCATTGAACTCCCTGAATTTCCACTGAGCAAAAGATGTATATCGGCGCCCTCCAATAGTTGATGGATCTTTGTGGTATTCCTATTAAGGTCAGGATGAGCGTAGGAGATAACAGAGGTGCCAATGAACAAACCTCGAAATACCGAAAGAATGAGTACATGAGTAGATAGAGGACGATGAAGGGCGCGAACGCGGCATTCAGCATTCCCATGAAAATGAAGCGTCGTTTCAAGCTAAGCCGAAGTTGGATTTGGCGTAGAACAAATGCGGAGAAGACATACCCTTCGATCAAAACCACACGGTTTTTAGACTTGAGGAACACCTTTCTGACCCTGCCGTGCTGATCAAAAAGGTACTCCATCAGACAGAACCGCAGATTCCACTCCAAGGCGCGAGTCAGCATGGTTCCTTTGCCTTCTTCCTCGGCGATGAACCGTTTCAGGAAGCTAGGGAGGGGCACTCGTAGATCCAGCAAGTCTTTATTGAACAAGGCGATGAGGTAGTTCTCTTGCCGTAAAATCCGGTTTGCAATGTCATGCGCGTCGAGTTTGGCCGTCGTGGTGTCATTGGTGGCCTGGACGTTGCTGGAAATGGCAGTGAGCGGGTTGTCTTCCCGTATAGAGCCGATCCTCCGAACGATTTCCGGCCATGATATGGTTTGTATATCGGCCTGGAACACGATTAGAGAACGTCTTGTAAATAGACTGAATAGTTACATCGGGGATTTTCAGCAGGTGCGTGAAGAAGTTATACATGTCGACAAGGCGCATAACGCTCAGGACAAAGGAGGCGATCTGCCACACGTAGAATGCCGTGAAGAGAATGAAGAACAGGAAGGTGAAACCAGAGAAACTAAATGCCAACATCAGACAAGGAAATGCGCATGCCAACACTACTGACTTGGACACGCAACGGCCGACGACAACGTCAGCCAGTTTCATGGATTTCTCGGGCCGTATCCGGGAGTAGTCGATACATCCTAGTAAGAAGGTGGAAAATCCAATGACGAACCCGACTGTTCTGTAGAAGAGGTGAGTAACTGCCGGTGGGTAAAACGACGCGGACGTCACCGACAGAAGATTAAGGCCTCGCGATAGCGCGATGCTGTAAATTCCTTTCCCCTCATAATAATAGTACACTTCCTGCAGAAATGCGTCCAAGTTGTAGACGTTCACCCAGTTCCACAAGGCTCGTTCGTATGCGTCTAACCCGCGCATTGGTTTAGGCTGTCGGTCGTGGTCATTCGAGGAAGCTCTGCTCGAACTACGCGGAACATGTGAATCGTCCGCCGGTGGACGCAGCGAGGTAGAGGCGTGCGGAGATGTGTGGGTAGGCAATATTGGCGGGAGCTGTCTCCCGGAGACGGAGTGAAGTGGCCGAGGCCGCCCACTGCTTGAACTGGAGTTGGCATTTGCCTTCCCCTTCGCAGATGGTTTCTTTGAAGTCGCCTCAATCATGAAGCTCTGAGGGACCTCATCATCTGAGGACTCCCGGTCATGCAAGGCATCCTCTCGTTGAATGTTGGGGCGCAGAATATGAGTATCTGACGGAGGGCCATCCCACGAGACACGGTGCTGAGCATGTGTTCGCGAATTGGACATCGGAATGTCTTCAGTCGTGCTCTGAAAGATCGTTCCTCGACTGCGACTGCCTTCCGCATCCTTCTCCCCGTCATCGCTGCTCCGAGATTCATCCTCTTCGAGCAGCGACTGATTCGCCTGAGAATAGCCCTGATACTGTCTGGCCATAGGGTTCAGCATGTTGAGAAAGGGTCGTGAGCTCGAAGCTCCGCCTGAAGTGTAAGACCTGGACCCAGATAGTGGTCTAGAGGAGCGGCTCGATGACATGGCTGCGGGAGAGAACCTGGCACGCTCCAGGACCTCTCTTGCGTATGCAGTGGTCCAAAAGCGGCAAGGTGACGGCGTGTGACTCAGCGTGTTTCGCGACTGACAATGACTGTCTTGAACATCCATGGCCAAATCTAGACGGTTCTCTCTAGCTTCAGCTTATGCTTCCCAATGCTTCAAACATTCGTAGTACCACAGAGTACAACATAAATGGACTTCCACTATACAAGAAGACAGGCTTTGCTGATGATCTCTCTATCGCTGCTACAACGGACTTCACCGGCCAAAACTTCAATTGGCCATCCACACTCAATTCAGGTCTCCTTGACAAGGGCGGTGCACTCAATCTCGAACCTATAGTCCATGGAATTAGCTGCAGATGGGATCGGTTGGACCTTGTGTACGAACTTGGCTCCCGGGAGCGGCAGCTCAGCGACGCCCACACAGGTCCGCGCCGGCATATTATCTTTGTCGAAGAACTGCTTCGGCGTAAATGCTTCGTCGTCCCAGATATAGTAGTTACTCGCTGACCTCCATGTAAACTTCATTCATCGCTTTAAAGTCTGCCATATCTGTGAGATATATGTTAGCCTAAAGGGTGTTATCACGATGCGAGTTAGGATATGTGTCGAAGTCGTCACTAAAGTCCCACCTTGATGATGTGCTCGAGCCCAGAGCCTGCTGCTTTGAGGACGATGGACATGTTTTCCAACGCCGCACGCTTTGCGGTACTTGGATTCGATTTAATATCCATTCATCTTAAGGGTACGCACAGTTTGAGGTTTGATACCGCCCTCCACTACCACCAAGTCCCTTGTGCATCCAATCGTGCCAGAGCAGTAGACAGTGCCGTTAGCGACGACGGCCTGGCTGAAAACCGGCATCGGCGGAAGCGCGTCCTCAGTGAATACGATTTTCTTCGACATTTCAGCTCGATAAGAGACGAGTCCAATGGGAAGAAGAATATAGCTTTCAAAGTTGCGGGATGAGCAGTGAGCCTTAGTAAAGCTAAGTAGATTAGATTAGGTAGGGCGCTACGCATCACAGCCAGTCTTTCACTACGTCACAAACTATTACAACTCGTTCTCTTGCAATACTCGCGCCGTTGCTCACTTTTTTCTGCCCCGCCGTCCCGTCCCTGTTTTAACATGCGCTTCCATTGTTTTGGGCTTCATCTTGGACCTTGGCCTTTTGCGTACGGGTTTAGGAATAGCACATATCCATATCGGATACTCATTGCATCTCCGACTCTTCTAAATTCCCTTACACACTCTCAGAACCATTGACTCCTTACGCCGTTCGGTCTTGTCCTGGACATTGTTGACTGTGGCATTCGCTACTTTTGGGATTATTTGCTCGCGAAACTCCTTCGACTGCCGAGGCCGCACAATTGAATGTTCATCCGGTTGACGCCGCCTCAACTTGAAGCTGGAAGGGTTGAGGCTCGCCCAGAGCTGCTCAAGTTATCGGTAACCTGCATAAGCTAACTATCTGTGACTCCGGTCCTTTGCTGCGTCTGAAGTTTTTTGCACAATCCCTGGGGCTGGACAACTTGAACTTGGCAATCTAGACTAAGCTAGGGCTGTGCGCCGTGCCCGTCGCGCCGGTTCTACGGGTTCCGTGCGACGGGTAGCCGACCCGTTCCGTAGGGCTCTTTGACTGCGTTTTTGTCGGCCGTGCCCGTCGAAAACGGCCGTCGACGGGTCGATTATGTCTTCATCGTGGTCTTACTCTTTATTTTTAGACATGTTTCGGAGCTGACTTTCTGCCAGAGACTATATTTACACTTCCCATGGCAGTTGTGATATAAAGGTGGCATCCGATCCACTCCCTCTCAAGTTCTCTCCACCACCTCCGAAGTACTTAATATCGCGTCCCAGTCATGAGCGTCTTCACTTCTATTTATCCAGTTGGTCACCCGGATCCCAACTTCGATGTCCCTGGTGAGCTTGCTGTACTAGTCTTGACTGATCCTCAAGTAACATTAATGTCTCCAAGACCCCACTATTACAAATCACGATTCAGCGGCTCAGGAAAGACCCAGCTCCCAGATAGAAATCACCGATTCCCTCATGAAGAACCGCTTTTCTTGCCGTTGGTACATCCCGAAGCCGGTTGATAAGAAGACTATCGAGGATATAATTGACGCTGCAAGATACGCCCCTTCTGGCAATAACATGCAGTATGTAATACCGATGCGCCTTTATGTGTCCGTCTCATTTGAGCATTCTAGACCCTGGGAGAAGGTGTACTGCATTTCAGGTATTTTCCTGCCCAAAAGTTTGTTTCAAAATCTGATATTATATAGGGGATGTCAAGGACGCCATTTCGCGCGAGATGGTTCAAGCGCATACCGAGTCTCCGCAAGCCTATGAAGCCCAATACCAGTACTACCCCGCGGGCCCAATTCCACCTATATACGTGCAGCGCAGATCCGAGTTTGGCAAGGTTTTTTATGCTCCGCTGCACGTCGACCGCGGAGACCTGAAAGCTCGAGCCCGGGTCTCCACCAGGAACTAGTGAGCGCTAAATTTTGTATCAAGAACCAGTACTAATCAGTGGTGGGACAGCGAATTTTTCAATGCGCCTGTCGCCTTCATTTTTACCATAAATAATGCGCTTACTCAGGGTGAGTCGTAGTACCAGATAGAGTGTCATTATATTTGATTTATATACAAGGATCGTGGCTTGACGTTGGGTACGTCGTAGGAATCACAAGGAAGAGCTGGTCATCCTCACTGTTCATTCGCAGATATTTTCTGCAAAGCATCACTATCGCTGCACGCGCCCGTGGCCTTGAGACTATTTCTCATGTAAGCCAGCCAGATATAACCGCGGGTCTATACCGATGTAGTGGCCGTAGGAAAGTACTGCGAAATATCAACTCATTCTGAGGAAGTACCTGCCCATTAGCGACGATGAGATAGTCATATGTAGCATGTCCATGGTAAGTCGCCTTTCAGCGATTTTTCGTGTCGTTTTCCTTACCGGAACGTTAGGGCTATCCGGACTTGGAGAAAATTGCCCAATTTTCTGCCAAGCAGCCGAAGAGGGAAGTTTCAGACATTATTGAATTCTTTGGATTGTAATAGCAGAATTCTTTAAATACTCAGCTCACGATCGCCCCTGGCAGGCTCCAGGACCTCTCTTGCGTATGCAGTGGTCCAAAAGCGGCAAGGTGACGGCGTGTGACTTAGCGAAGTCTTGAACATCCATGGCCAAATCTAGACGGTTCTCTCTAGCTTCAGCTTATGCTTCCCAATGCTTCGAACATTGATTCTCCATGTTCTGCAACCTTAGACCTTATTATACTCAAAACTAACTTTTATGGACTATATACTATGTGTTAGTGAACGTCCATTTATGTTGTACTCTGTGGCACTACGTATACACTCAAAGCTTCGTAGTGCCACAGAGTACAACATAAATGGACTTTCACTATACAAGAAGACATTGCTGATGGTCTCTCTATCGCTGCTACAAAGGACTTCACCGGCCAAAACTTCAATTGGCCATCCATGGCACTCAATTCAGGTCTCCTTGACAAGGGCGGTGCACTCAATCTCGAACCTATAGATCATGGAATTAGTTGCAGATAGGATCGGTTAGACCTTGTCTTGGCTCCCGGGAGCGGCAGCTCAGCGACTCCCACACAGGTCCGCGCCGGCATGTTATCTTTGTCGAAGAACTGCTTCGGCGTAAATGCTTCAAGTACGTCGTCCCAGATATAATTACTCGCTGACCTCCATGTAAACTTCATCGCTTTAAAGTCTGTCATATCTGTGAGATATATGTTAGCCTAAAGGGCGTTATCACAATGCGAGTTAGGATATGTGTCGAAGTCGTCACTGAAGTCCCACCTTGGTGATGTGCTCGAACCCAGAGCCTGCTGCTTTGAGGACGATGGATATGCTTTCCAACGCCGCACGCTTTGCGGTACTTGGATTCGATTTAATGTCCATTCATCTTAAGGGTACGCACAGTTTGAGGTTTGATACCGCCCTCCACTACCACCAAGTCCCTTGTGCATCCAATCGTGCCAGAGGACAGTGTCGTTAGCGACGACGGCCTGGCTGAAAACCGGCAACGGCGGAAGTGCGTCCTCAGTGAATACGATTTCTTCGACATTTCAGCTCGATAAGAGAGTCCAATATGAAGAAGAGTATATATAGCTTTCAAAGTTGTACGATGATTGAGCAGTGAGCCTTAGTGAAGCTAAGTAGATTAGATTAGATAGGGCGCATGATACGCATCACAGCCACAGTCTTTAAGAGCGTTCGGGAATTGCCGGCTCAGACTCTCTTCAAGTTGTTTGTGTCGCAAACTACAATTCGTTCTCTTGCAATACTCGCGCTGTTTTTCTGCCCCACCGTCCCGTCCCTGTTTTAGCATGCGCTTCCGTTGTTTTGGGTTTCATCTTTGGACCTCGGCGACTCTGCGTACGGGTTTAGGGATAGCACATATCCATATCGGATACTCATTGCATCTCCGACTCTTCTAAACTCTTCCCTTACACTCTCAGAACCATTGACGCTTTACGTCATTCGGTCTTGTCCTGGACATTGTTGACTGTGGCATTCGCTACTTTTAGGATATCTATTTGCTCACGAAACTCCTTCGACTGCCTTTGCTGCGTCTGAAGTTTTTTGCAGAATCCTTGGGGCTGGACAACTTGAACTTGGCAATCTACTAGTATTATAAAGCTCAGATCCTATCCTTTCCCGGCCCGACTCAAGAGTAGCTCGCTGAGCCTTCTTCGTCACGCTTCAACATACTTCCTGACAACGGAGCTACGGCGGCTTGACTTTTATCTGCCGTTTACCAATGGTATATTTACATTATGTCTTTACTCTTTATTTTTAGACATGCTTCGGAGCACGGAGCTGACATTCTGCCAGCGACTATATTTGCACTTCCCATGGCAGTTGTGATATAAAGGTGGCATCCGATCCACTTCCTCTCAAGTTCTCTCCACCACCTCCGAAGTACTTAATATCGCGTCCCAGTCATGAGCGTCTTCACTTCTATTTATCCAGTTGGTCACCCGGATCCCAACTTCGATGTCCCTGGTAAGCTTGCTGTAGTGGTCTTGAATGATCCTCAAGTAACATTAATGTCTCTAAGACCCCACTATTACCAATCACGATTCAGCGGCCCAGGAAAGACCCAGCTGCCAGATAGAAATCACCGATTCCCTCATGAAGAACCGCTTTTCTTGCCGTTGGTACATCCCGAAGCCGGTTGATAAAAAGACTATCGAAGACATAATTGACGCTGCAAGATGCGCCCCTTCTGGCAATAACATGCAGTATGTAATACCGATGCGCCTTTATGTGTCCGTCTCATTTGAGTATTCTAGACCTTGGGAGAAGGTGTACTGCATTTCAGGTGTTTTCCTGCCCAAAAGTTTGTTTCAAAATCTGATATTACATAGGGGATGTCAAGGACGCCATTTCGCGCGAGATGGTTCAAGCGCATACCGAGTTTCCGCAAGCCTATGAAGCCCAATACCAGTACTACCCCGCGGGCCCAATTCCACCTACATACGCGCGGCGCAGATTCGAGTTTGGCAAGATTTTTTATGGTGCGCTGCATGTCGACCACGGAGACCTGAAAGCTCGAGCCCGGGTCTCCACCAGAAACCAGTGAGCGTTAAATTTTTTATCAAGAACCAGTACTAATCAGTGGTGGGACAGCGAATTTTTCAATGCGCCTGTCGCCTTCATTTTTACCATAAATAATGCGCTTACTCAGGGTGAGTCGTAGTGCCGGACAGAGTGTCATTATATCTGATTTATATACAAGGATCGTGGCTTGACGTTGGGTACGTCGTAGGAATCACAAGGAAGAGCTAGTCATCCTCACTGTTCATTCACAGATATTTTCTGCAAAGCATCACTATCGCTGCACGCGCCCGTGGCCTTGAGACCATTTCTCAGGTAAGCCAGCCAGATATAACCGCGGGTCTATACCGATGTAGTGGTCGTAGGAAAGTACTGCGAAATATCAACTCATTCTAAGGAAGTACCTGCCTATTAGCGACGATGAGATAGTCATATGTGGCATGTCCATGGTAAGTCGCCTTTCAGCGATTTCTCGTGTCGTTTTCCTTACCGGAACGTTAGGGCTATCCGGACTTGGGGAAAATTGCCCAATTTTCTGCCAAGCAGCCGAAGAGGGAGGTTTCAGATATTATCGAATTCTTTGGATTGTAAGAGTAGAATTCTCTAAATACTCAACTCACGATCGCATTTATGTACCGGTATTCGAGTTCTGGAGAATGGATCTGGTTAATGGTAGTCCCCAGAGCAAAAAAGAAGTCATCTGCTGGTGGTCACGGAAATAGCCCAAAACGCCTTAAAACTCTAGAATTCATACGCAATGATAGCAGCAGTCAACAACAAACGAGCCTGGTGTCGCCTGTCCTGGGGGGAGGGCGATGAACCTGTGACTATTCGTCACGCTACGCCAACACGTGAATATCGAGCCTAATTGGGAAGCTTGCTAATGGCACGATGATCCTTGCACAACCAAGACGACAGAGTGGGGGAGAGAGCTGGACGCTCCTCGAGTGTGAGCGGCTGACACGGCCACCCGCGTCACCAGGACACTGAAGTAACAATCAAAAATAGATAACTTATTTATACACAAAAAGAAGGGTGCGGTGGGTGGGGCTGAAAGAGTAGTACGAGTATAGTAGAATCTGTTGTATCTGAAGACGAGTGTGTAGAAGAGAAGAATCCGAAACTATGATGGAATCACTGTGCTTAGCAAGCCCCTACTCTCGCTAGTCTCGTGCCTCGACTAGCGAGACTTTCACGCTTCGCTGGAGAAAGAGACGGTAGGATATTTTTGTTGGTTATTATAATCATTGAGGACAATGGACATGTTTTCCAGAATTCGCGACGGCCGACGTCGCAGGCACTCGTCGACGCTGGGGGACAGGGGCCGCTGGGCCGCTGCAGCCCGCAGCCGACGCAGAACCGCTGCTTGCGCAACTCGATTGGCTTCAGTCTGCCTCCCGGTGAAGCGCCCCTGGGTGGGTATGGGAGTAGTTGATTGACGACGATCTGCTTTGGGGACGAGGGCACGGTCCTGGGCACCCATATATACTTCATTCGGTTTTTTTCTTCATCACGTATCTCTTCTCTCTTCCTTTTTTTCCGTTCTTCTTTGCACTCACGGACTAACTCGATGACACCTGATGTCTCCTTCCCTATCACTCTACGACCTACTTATACCGCCCTCTCCACGCAGCAGCCGCGCCGGGAGCGACACCAGCCACTGGTGTGCGACACCAAGCGTGTTTTGGGCATGGTCGGGATGATATGCGGCTCCAACGCATCGGTGTATGCCCCCAGTGAGCTGGACGCATCGGATCCATGAGCTACTAGTCTTGCTACTTCTTGTACACGTCCTCTTGCAAAATATTTGATGAGCCGCGGCTCGAACTGAGCCGAAGCCGAAGAAGCCAGCCGTCTATTAATGGCTCGGCTCGGCTTAATTAAGTGATGGCTCCGGAGCCATCAGAAGCCGAGCCGAGCCGAGCCGTGGCAACACCAGAGTCTGTGACTCCGGTCTTTTGCTATACGTCTGAAGTTTTTTGCACAGTCCTTGGGGCTGGACAACTTGAACTTGGCAATCTACTACTAGTATCATAAAGCTCAGATCTTATCCTTTCCCCGGCCCTACTCAAGAGTACCTCGCTGAGCCTTCTTCGTCACGCTTCGACATGCTTCCTGACAACGGAGCTACGGCGGCTTGACTTTTATCTGCCGTTTGCCAATGGTATATTTACATTATGTCTTTACTCTTTATTTTTAGACATACTTCGAAGCACGGGGCTGACTTTCTGCCAGCGATTATATTTACACTTCCCATGGCAGCTGTGATATAAAGGTGGCATCCGATCCACTTCCTCTCAAGTTCTCTCCACCACCTCCGAAGTACTTAATATCGCGTCCCAGTCATGAGCGTCTTCACTTCTATTTATCCAGTTGGTCACCCGGATCCCAACTTCGATGTCCCTGGTAAGCTTGCCGTATTGGTCTTGACTGATCCTCAAGTAACATTAATGTCTCTAAGGCCCCACTATTACCAATCACGATTCAGCGGCCCAGGAAAGACCCAGCTGCCAGATAGAAATCACCGATTCCCTCATGAAGAACCGCTTTTCTTGCCGTTGGTACATCCCGAAGCCGGTTGATAAGAAAACTATCGAGGATATAATTGACGCTGCAAGACGCGCCCCTTCTGGCAATACCATGCAGTATGTAATACCGATGCGCCTTTATGTGTCCGTCTCATTTGAGCATTCTAGACCCTGGGAGAAGGTGTACTGCATTTCAGGTATTTTCCTGCCCAAAAGTTTGTTTCAAAATCTGATATTATAGGGGATGTCAAGGACGCCATTTCGCGCGAGATGGTTCAAGCGCATACCGAGTCTCCGCAAGCCTATGAAGCCCAATACCAGTACTACCCCGCGGGCCCAATTCCAGCTATATACGCGCAGCGCAGATTCGAGTTTGGCAAGGTTTTTTATGCTCCGCTGCACGTCGACCGCGGAGACCTGAAAGCTCGAGCCCGGGTCTCCACCAGAAACCAGTGAGCGTTAAAATTTTTATCAAGAACCAGTACTAATCAGTGGTGGGACAGCGAATTTTTCAATGCGCCTGTCGCCTTCGTTTTTACCATAAATAATGCGCTTACTCAGGGTGAGTCGTAGTGCCAGATAGAGTGTCATTATATCTGATTTATATACAAGGATCGTGGCTTGATGTTGGGTACGTCGTAGGAATCACAAGGAAGAGCTGGTCATCCTAACTGTTCATTCGCAGATATTTTCTGCAAAGCATCACTATCGCTGCACGCGCCCGTGGTCTTGAGACCATTTCTCAGGTAAGCCAGCCAGATATAACCACGGGTCTATACCGATGTAGTGGCCGTAGGAAAGTACTGCGAAATTTCAACTCATTCTAAGGAAGTACCTTCCCATTAGCGACGATGAGATAGTCATATGTGGCATGTCCATGGTAAGTCACCTTTCAGCGATTTCTCGTGTCATTTTCCTTACCGGAACGTTAGGGCTATCCGGACTTGGAGAAAATTGCCCAATTTTCTGCCAAGCAGCCGAAGAGGGAGGTTTCAGATATTATCGAATTCTTTGGATTGTAAGAGTAGGATTCTATAAATACTCAGCTCACGATCGCGCTTATGTACCGGTATTCGAGTTGCGGAGAATGGGTCCGGTTAACGGTAGTCGTACGCTTCCTGAGAGCAAAAAAGAAGTCATCTGCTGGTGGTCACGGAAACAGCCCAAAACGCCTTAGTACTTTAAAATCCATTAGCAGTCAACAACAAATGAGCCTAGTGTCGCCAGTCCTGGGAGAGAGCGATGAACTTGTGACTATTCGTCACGCTACGCCAACACGTGAATATCGAGCCTAATTGGGAAGCTTTGGAGAAAGAGACGGTAGGATATTTTTGTTGGTTATTATAATAAAGTCAAAGGCTCAGAGCGCACTCATAATTTTTCGTTTCTTTTGGCCTCCGGCATTCTGTCCGAACATGTGGCAGGCTTACGCTGTAGTCTCCACCTGCTTCAGCCCTGGCGGATGGATAGTTCTCTGATCGTGGATATCGGGTTTGCAAAAAAAAAAGGTGCCAAATTCAAGGCTGAAAGTGGTAGTTTCAGTAGCTTCATAACTGTAAACTAATAGATCAAGGCGCACTGAAATCAGCAACGAAAACAATAATTTGGGTCTGCTGGAACTAATATAATTCAAGCACAGTTTCGGCTGGCCTCGAATCGGTGCCTGAAACTATGGTATTCGGTGCGCTGAAATTCATCGGCCATGTTTGACTCATGCCATTGCCGACAGTTTTCTTTTTCCCCAAAAAGAATAATTGCGAGTCCCAGTCCCACAATTAAATTTCGCGCTTGACGCTCCAGTTATCTCTGTCCGTGCGCCACCGCCACAGTACATGAACACTCAACGCACGTCGGTGCAGGTTTTGGAAAGCCTAATTTCAGAAATATGAGGATACAGCCCTGTAGATCCCCGAATTAGGAAAGGTTGAGAGATCTGCGGGTGGCAGCCGAAGCCGGCAGACTCGAGCGCGTGCCGCGCCAATTACGGGACCGATGATTGGGATGCCACAGCCATAACTCTTTCGCATTAGCGGTATTTCAATTTGAAGGCCGTTAGGTGTTCAGCCTTGCACCTCGAGGACCAAAACTTGACCTGGGCAGAAACGAGTAACCGGACGCATATACAGTATATATAGAAGTGACTCGAAGATGAGCCCCCCCGCACAATGGCCGGCCATTGGCAGGGGGCTGGTTGAACGAGGCGGACGTGGATCCTATGGGTAATTCGAGAGCGACCACTTTGGAGTTGATCGGGCATGTCATTCATTAGATTTTGACCCCGAATCAAAGTAAGCCCAAGTCGAGCGATCTGCGCGACGACCCATGACTTGAATTAAGCCCCCCCTCCCGCGGATAGTCGCACAAGGCGGTGCTTTCGTGTGAATGAGCACGGTCCATGGATAAGCAGCAGCTATGTGCAGAATTGTAAAGGACGGTAAGGGACGCTGCTGATCAAAGTAAGGAGCATGGATGAAGAGCTGTGCAGTTCCGAAGAAAAACTGGCAGCGTGCAGGTTTAGGATAGGGAATGCAATGCGGCTGACACTGGCAGAAGCATGTTCGAAGGGCTGGGCACTACCGTTAGATAGATCATCGATAGTCGTCTTAACGGCACGGAGGCATTAAATCGTAGTCCAGTTCGGAGATCGTGAGATACACGCACGTATGCTTGTGTTCTGGTGAGGAAAGCAGGGTGACCGTATGTACCCTCGAAGTTGGTCTTGCGGGGAAAGATTTAAACGCACAAATGTAGGGGATAATGATGGAAGTCATGAAAGGAATCCTCGACAGTCAATGAGGTAAGTTGGAGTCCAGTTTCGAAGATGCCTAAGAACCAGCGAGGGTCGAGACCCTTCTCTGTAAGGACACCAATCTGTTTTGCCCAGAAGGGATGCCATAGGGGGACGATCACGGAGTGAGGCCAGTGGACCCACAAATATCATGATGATATAGCCTCCAGGACGGCGAGGAATGGCGTATGTTCTTTGAAATGAGATTGCAATAAGCCGCAGTTAAACCGTGACACCTTGTGGAATGGTGAATAAATACGAGACTTGGCCGTGTCCAAAAAATGGCGGTAATGAAAAAGTGCCACTGGGAACGTGAAAATTATGTGAATGTCGCCAATGAACAGTGTCGCCGCACGGAGTGGGATGCCTGTTTGATGCTGAGTCACTGCCACAAACGAAATGGCCAAATTTGGGAACTCTTCCGCTCTTCTCACTTCAACCGTGTCACCCAGATCGCAGCAGTCCAGTTTACACATCGATATTCCTGGCTCGTTTTCCTCACAGCTGTATTTAAGCTTTGTGCCCTGGCTCCTCAGGGGAAAAACATGCTCGAACACATATATAATCTCCCTCTGCAATTCATGTCTTCACTGGCGCCTCCCAATTGATATGAGTGACCCACTGGCAACACACCGCTTCGCATTCTATGGAAATATCGAAACTACTGTCGACGCCCTACGAATAGTCCATGCTGCTTCCCTCGGAATTGTCCCCCGAGTCCAACATCGCTTAGACAGACTGGAGCAGAAGTCGCACATCGTCAGCGGAGCCACTTTTGTTTACCAGACGCATGAGAGCGGTATCGGGCGATGGACAGGCAACTTTTCCTTCAATTACAGTTCAAACGGCATTGATCGTGTATTCAGATGGATTATCTTGGTCGCCTTCTCATGTGGATGGCAATTTTCTGGTACGCAGTTGGGTATCTTCGCGTTAGCGTATTATTTATGGCCCGTTAGGTGTACAATCAAGTAGACCGGCCTGATAAGCGTGCCCCGGACTTAGAGCCTAGTGTGCCGCTGACCGGCGGCCTGCGAAAACGTGTATGAAAACTCTACTTGCCTGTTTAACCTGAACCTACGCGGCAAACAGACGCTGTCGGTAGAACTCGAAGAAATCCTTTACCATCTTGTCACTTACTCCACTCGGAACGACCTCAATTTGGATCGCCTCAAGGTTTGTGTCCTGCTCCCTTGACCGAGGCGGGCTACATACTCACAACGGGCAAACAAGCGACCGTCCTCATTCCCCGAACTCATGGCACTGCGTCCTCCGCCTGAACTCTTTCGGCTGGACAAAATGAAAGCACCACCACTTGTTGTGACTGGATCGGACGGATTGCAACAATTGTGAGTTATTGATGGTCAAATGTATATGAAAATCGACTTGACCGTTGGATATCAGCTTCGAGAGAGAGGAAAACCAGCCAGTATATCTTACTCCCCCCTCCGAGGCCAACGTCCCAACCCAAGACCTCAGCACATCTTCTGCTACCCCAGCCCCCTTCCCAACTCTGACTGGGGTAGACAACGATCAGTTTTGGATGAATGGGCAGTATGAGGCTTTCTTTTCCAACGTACCGGTGAGGGAATGTTGGTATTGTGTTTCTTTATCTGAAGAACGTACCTAGCTCACTAGACGGTTTAACAGGAGCAAACTATTAGAATGTACTGGAGCCGTCCATCATGTGCATGCAGTCCTCTCGTTCACAGACGTTCCCTCTACCTCTTGTCACCTGGGGCAAACAATTATATCCTATGCCGTTGACGGCATTTTGATAAGACCAGAAAGGGAGACCATGAACCCTCTATGCCATTAGGAAGTGGATACTATGAATAAACTATATCATCCCTCGCGCGCGCTTTCCCCTTCCCTTCCCCAGCATCCCCACCCTCCAACGCAGAAACCAGCCGGGCGATGAGCTGTCCCTGTGCCTCCACTATTCCCCGCAGCTCCGTTATCTGGTTGCTCAGCTCCGTCTGGTTATGTGCCAGTTTGCGGTTAGACAGGTCGGCAGACTCAGGCGCGGATAGAAATGCTGGTGGTGCCGCGCTTCGGCCGCGGCGAAGGAATGGAGTGGACGGGGACATCGGTTCGGTAGGTGACTGTGAGGGTATAAATAAAGTAAATAAAGGAAAGCAGACGACGAAGGGGTCAGGGACACGAACGTCACGGGTCATTTTCTCCCATACAAGACTGAACTCCCGGCCGAGGACAAAGCTCGGGAGAGCGATCAAGAGGAGGCCAAAGACAAGCAGAGGGAGCGTTACTAGACGGCCAAGAAATGACCGGGGTGTAATCTCTCCGTAGCCGACCGTGGTGATTGCTGTGTTGACGGTCAGAAACGCGGAAGGAGGGAAGGAGGAGCTGAAGAAAATACAACATACTGACTAACACAAACCTGGCCAAAGAAATCAGAGTAAGCTTTGGGTGAGGGGGCAAGACTTACCAGGCAGCGGCTGGTATTGACTGGAAGGCGGGGTCAGGAGGAGCGTGTAAACTACGAGGTTACTTACAGCAAACTGGGATGGGTCACCATCGGTGTTAATAAAAGTCTCGAGAATGTCGTCCCATGTCCCTCGTTCAGCGAAATATCTGTCTAAAGGTCAGGATGAAACTGGGGTGGAGTCGAAGATACGTCGTACAAGAGAGTGCTGAACACAGTGAGAACCATGACCACGAAAAATCCGAGGGCAAAAAGAGCATGCTGAGATTGCCGAACCGACACATACATTACTTCTATGGTCCTGCGACTTGCTTAGACGAAGGGAAGCGAGACGAAATGTTACGTACAAGAGTACAGTGTTATTAGAGCGGAATGGCCGGAAGACACGTAGCAGCCGGAACATCCGCAATATAGAGAATCTGAAGAAAACCGACTGGGGTCTGCCCGTTGGTCAGTGGGACAGCAGGGGGTTTGGGCATCACTGACGGTATCCTGAAGCAGCAACAGCTCAATATAATATGGAGCGACCGAAAGCAGATCTATGATTCCGAAAAAAGCTAAAAATGCATTGAGAATGAGTTGGGCAGAGAATGTGGGGCACGTACAGACAGTCCATCGTAAGAGGCTCATCCACGTCCCACTCCACGCTAGACATCGTGCAATATACTCCATCGTAAAAAGGGCGACCTGTCCCCAAAATCAAATAACTGAAGCTTGCGAAGGCGCATAATTTTACTAGACTCGTTTCTAGGCCAAACCACACGCTGGTGTTAATGGAGTGGAACGCAGGTACAGTCTCCAGAACCGTCACGATGGCAGACACCACGATCAAGGCTATCAGGCCACAAATCAGCAAGCGATACGTTTGAGAAGATGAAAATTACCTACCTATCATCAGGACATGTACTAAGAATGCCGAATGCGAGGATGTGGGTTGTTCTAGAAGAGCGTACAGATTCCGTCGCCACTCGGGGTGAATGGCGGCAAGAGCGGTCTCATCGCGGGAGGGCCCAAATGAGAATATATCCGGTATCTCTTGAGGAGATTGTGGTCGAGGATGATCCTCGTGGAGGAAACGAGCAGAGACAAGGCCCACCCTGGTCAGCTCAATGGGCGCGGACATTTGGCGGAAAGCTACAGTGCAATTTGGACAGCTTGGGATTTCTTGTCATGCCCATGACATAAAGAACTGTCAGAACGGCAACTTCCACGAGGTCAACCTTGGGGTAAGCCAAAAAAAAAAAAAGTGATATCGATAGCATCATAAGAAAGTCCCTAGGAATCGTAGCTGCCGTCATTTAATACTTATTTATTTATTTCATTAATTAGAGTGCGCGCAGGCCTTACTAGGGGCACATGTAGCACGATACAGCCAGCGGGAATGGATGGTTTGCATGGAGTGAAGTGGGCGGGGAAATTATGTGAGAGTTATGAGCAGTGGTGTTTCAATTTAATGGTGGATGGCGAGATAGGTAGCGGCCGAGTATGTGGAAGAGAAAAGAAAAATCAAAAGAGGACACGGGCGCAGGCACTAACTGCCGTTACTTGCAAATAATCTAGTCGTTGTCATAATCATAAACGATGGTTAATACGCTGTCTCTCGCTCGACTCTGTTCCGGTGTACGGGACGGCCAGAGGCAAACAACGGTCGGCGACCTCGGTGGACGAAGACATGAAGGAAGGAGCTGAAAAGGAACCGTTCAAAAAACTGATCCGAAGCCAGGCGCTGCCAGCAACTTGCGGCCAGAGGGAAACCAGGCTACATGACGTACTTACATGGAATCATGGATCGGTCAAACATTTGGACTCATTTGATTTTTAGCAAGAGATCATTTCGAGGGACGGAGCCAGAGTAGTATCTGGATCTATTTAGTTTTGGCAAGAGACGGGCATCAACACGTTAGGCCACCCGATGATTTGTGTGTTACATTGGCCTGCCGCATGTTCGGAGGAAGAGGATGTCGGAAGCTCCAGACAGGGAAATTCTTGAGAAAGGTAGAGAAAGCGCTGACGGGGAGCGAGCTGAGTAGCTGCCCGAAATTACCTGCTTTAAAACTCATACCTATGTTGTCCTCCTACTCTGGCTTGAATGAACGGTACTTGATCAAATCCATGCAAGCTCTGGATACGCGAGGCGTCAATATTAATGAGGGTTCCCCTCCTAGCTCGGGAAATATCCTGCCCTTCCCAATTAGGCTCGATATTCACGTGTTTGCGTAGCGTGACTGGGAGTCACAGATTGTCTCTCTCTCTCAGTTTGCTGTAAGTCAACTGTAAGTTGAGAAGTTTTCAGTACAAAAATTCGAACTTCAGTCAAGAAGGCGTGCGGGTGAAATTACAAATTAGCGATCGGCTTGTATTACACGCAGTTGGACAGTTCGAAAAATGCTGAATCAAGCCTCTGAAATCAAGGGAGGGGAACGCGGTGTTATCGAACACACGAACGGAGCAGCATGGCTACATATAAGAACATCTCAGAACCTGAAACCAGCGGGACGGATAAACCTACACACCTGATAATTCCCGGCAAAAAATCCTCCACCGGTTCGATAACCTCACCATCCTTGCCAACAGCCTTGGATATGGTGAGTGTTGCCAGCGTCTGGGCACACGTTATGAACACCGCCGCTTCCCCGAGGAGTTTACCTGCCGCCTATTATGCACCGACAGCAATCGAATGACGGCAGGACGGACGTACCAGGACAGACTCTGTGGGGAAATCAGCAAAAGTATATATGTAAGCGTGCGAGTGCTGACCGTCTACCCCATCCGAACACAATGTCCCGCGGATCCGGATCCGGGACGTGGCTGTCAGATGCGAGGAATCGGGAGGGATCGAAGGTCATTGGGTTGGCGTATGTGTCTGGGTTGTGCAGCATCTTCCTAGTGTTATGTCACGATTTTGTACCGCGGCTAAAGCAAGATATTCCACCCACCATATGTTGGCGAGGACGATAGAACCTTGGGGCAGTTAGATCGAACCTTGAAGGCTAGGAGGAGACACACACCCTTCGGAATGAGATAACCCTCATACATGTCGTCCTCCATCACACGATGGGGCAGACCTACAATGATCAAGAATGAGAAGAGATAAGGAGCGCTCGCGACTCACCCATTGGACCAATAGGATGGTAACGGAGGACCTGATTCGGCGTGAGCGTGAAGATGAACATACTTGAGTGGATCGGACCTCTTTGAACAGCGCCTCCACGTATGGTAGCTTCTCTCGATCCTCAAAAGTGGGGAGCCTGTGTGTTCCTATCACCGCGTCGATTTCTGCCTGCGCTTTGGCTTGAACCTCGGGGTACCGCGCCATGCTCAAGAAAAAGGTCGTGATCGCAGAAACTGTCTAATAAAAAAGTTAAAATGGATTGACGTCAGTAGACGGAGTAACTTGCTGTGTCAGCTGCGCCTGCGTAAACACTACCGGCGGCCCACTTGAGGTCGGATATCTCGTCTTCCGATGGCTTTTCGCGCAGTGATACCGACACGAATGAGTCTTGGGTCGTTCCCTTGGCCATGGAGCTGAGAACGAATTCAAAGGGTACTTCAATCATTTCGCTCAGATGGGTGGCCCAGAGTTTAGCTTTGCGTTGGAATCCGGCACCGGGCATCCAACTGGGTACATACTTCACTAGATTGCGCTTCAGCCAGAGGAGTGTTGGGGAAAAATGCTTACAGATAGGGATCAAGTCGACGAGGAATGCCCCAGGCGCTATAGATGCAGAGAACTCCTCCATGACGTTGTCGACCATGCGCACGATGGAATCATCGTCGCCTTCCACCGTGTAACCATATGTGATCTCTAGTACAACGGCGCTGATCATCCTGTAACCAGAGTCAATGCGATGTTGCATCTCGGTGCTAGCCGTTGCATACCGCCGAATGTGCGAAACCAGTTCCTCCGGCGTTTCAAGGAGCCGCTTCAAAAACTTGTGGTTTTCTTCGAGCTGAATTGGATAGAATCGCTGCACATTGACATGACTGCCGAATAACTGGTGGAAAAATTTCCGAGATCGCCTGAACCGCAGTGTTCCGTAATACAGCAGAGCGCTGCCTCTCTTCCAACCAACCTAGACGTCCAAGTCAAAGGGAGCACATAAAAAATCATACGAGAAAACAAACCAGCTCGCCGCTCATCTGGAAAACTGGTCTGTCAGAGTACAGAGAACTCCTGTTATTGAGCAAATCCGTAGCAGCTTTCACCGAGTTGAGAACAATCAGGGGCTGCCCGAACACTGTGACGGAGGTGATCTCCCCCCAGATATCCCCCCATTTCCCATAAGTCAACCATTCTTTATCTGGTCCTGAGGGAAGAGCCAGAACCGCGAGCAACGGACGAGGTCCCGGGGGCAAAGGTGCGCGAGCCGTACGCGTCAGAAGAAGCTTGACAAGGTAGATGCCGAGAGCTGTGAACGCGATATTCACGATCATGGAATTAACCATGGTCGCTTGAAGAAGGTGGGAGACGACTACAGCGAGAGGCGCATATATACCGGGGCTGTCAAGGTCCGAACTGAATTCGCTTCCCTTCGCTTCCTTATCGCTTCGTTCAACTTACATTGCTGTCGATCCCGACAGCGTCAATCCACCGGCTCCATAGGCAATAGCAGTTCTTGGGATTCTTCCGACGAGACAGAAAAATAATTATTGGCATTCCAGAATTGGGAGGAGGAGATCCAATGTGTTGCAAATAAAGGCTGAAGCCAAACACCGGTCTTCTCCTCACATCCGTTCTATATAGCATAGAGACTATCTTTCGGGTTCCTGGGTTGCTGCGGGCCTCTGTCTATCGATCCCTTCAGCTTCAGTTCGCGAAACGATGGAGCAGCTGGAGGGTTATCTGGAGGATATGTTTCGGTCATTGGAGGACATGCCACACACAATGTCGCAGCTCTGGATAGATATCACCCGCTACGGACCGGGGATCCCCTCGTTTCCAGAGGTTCATCTTCCCGGCGGGCTGGGTGACTTCGAAATCCCAGCACCTCCGCCGCCGCCGCCGCCGCCTTCATGGATCGCTTCATCGACGGAATGGATCAGCAACAACCCTCGGCAGACTGCAAGTATCGCAGCCGGAGTCCTCGGGGCTGGCCTGCTTTCTGGATACGGTGCCGTGTACTTGAGAACCTTGAAGGCTCGCGCACTGAAGGAGAAAACCGCCGAGCGCCGGCAGGTTGTTGGTAGGTGCCTGTGGCAACGTGATAAACCCACCTTACACGTCTCTCGCAGTGGTCCTCGGTGCAGACTCTCCTTTGGCACTCCCGCTGATCATCGACTTGGAGAAGAAAGGATACATCGTCATCGCGAGCGTTTCTAATGGTGAAATTGGTCAAAATATAGAACGACGATGCCAAGGCTACGTTCGCGCTCTACTTCTCGATCCGAACGAGGTACATACCTAACTTACCTTCCTTTGACATCACTAACGACCCGCTAGCCCACTGCGGTCACTACTTTCCTGCGCTCCCTATCATCTGCCCTTTCTCGTCGCTTTCCCATTACGGCAGCTGGAGATCCTTTTGCGACACCTGCGTCCCATCCATATATCCACTCAGTCATTTCTCTGTTGAGCCTTTCCGCTCCTGCTACTCACGCGCCGCTGGAGCACATCTCGCTCCGAAGCTCATACATCCCTTACCTGACCGCCACCCATATCGTCCCGCTGCAAGTTATCCAAGCCATCCTACCCATGTTGCGCTCGGCCCCTAGCCGTGGGCGAGAGAAGAGCAAGAAGACAATTATTGTGTGTCTTCCCGCCACCGCAGCCCGCGTAGGGCTCCCATTTGCATCAATGCAATCCATGAGTGCCGTTAGCACGTTGCGCGCTGTCGAGGTTTTACGAAGAGAGGTCAATATCGCTGCGCTCACGGACAAGTCGGAAGCAATGAAGAATATAAAAGTCGTGGTCGTGGATGTCGGCGCGTTCAACGTTGGTCAACCTGACAGGTTCCTACCTCCTGCAGAGGTATACAGGGCCATGGAAGGCTGGAGTTCATCTGAGAAGCTGACTTATGGTCCCTCGTTTGCCTCTTTGTCGCACGAGGTTGCTGAAATGCCCTCGAAATCCCGCTGGAGGACGTCGTCGAAGGAGACCCATGGAGTCCCACGGAAACCGACCCATGTCTCTGTCTTTGTGAACAACATTGTCGGAACCGTTAGCGGCGGTCGTTTCGGGCCATCGATATTTGGAATTGGGCTTGGCATTGGTAGAATACGGAACTGGCTGCGCGGAGAAAGGTACTCCATCGGTGCTGGTGGTGAGCTGTTCCACTCTATTCCAGTTGAATCCCGCTGATAATGTGATCTCCTTCAGCGAGCACCTACAAATTCGCCTCTTTCCTTCCGTCTCTGTTCCTCGACACTCTTATCAGCATACCCCATTTCCTCATCTCGGTTCGGAACGCGCTTCTGCCCGTGCAACCGTTTATTCGCCACCCGCCGCCACTTCCGTCGGCTCAAAGGGCTCCAGCCCCACCCGCGGAACCTGTGCGGTCCGACGAGGATGAGAGTGGAAACGACCTCTCTCAGTCTGAGACAGGTTCTGAAGCTGATGTCGAGAGCAACTCTGGCGACGCAACTGGCGTAGGAAGCTGGGTCAGCTTGAAAAAGGACCCAGCTGACAACGCAGCCTAACGCGGCGCGTCAACTATCCTACCTTTACTTACAAGCAGATCCGCGCAATTAAACCACCACGACATACCATTTTTCAACCCCCAATATGTATAAACAAGAAACGAAGCAAGAAACGAAGCAAACAGTGCGTACTACTTACTAGTAGGTGTAACAAATGTGTTGTATGTACATCTGTAAGACCCTCCACTCTTCGTTAAATAATGTACCAATTGAACCCTCAAAACATTGGACACGTAATCATGATAGCACCCAATCAAATCGAGTCATACTTAGATCAGATTTAAGGGAACACTCAGAAAGACCTGAACATATAGCGTTATCACCCAGTCAACAATGTAAAGTCCCAAATCAAGTCCTGCTGCGAAACTGAACCCCCGACTTAGATTCTAAAGTATGACCTCTCTAACATACGAAATACGTCCAATACCGCTACCGGTGACCGACGACGACCTCACTAAATACATTGAGCTGCGACTCCTCGCCCTGAAGACGAATCCCGAGGCGTTCGGATCCACATACGAGGGGGAATTAGCAAATCCTCGAGAGCGCTGGAGATTGCGGATAGACACCCCAGAGCGTTTCACGGTGGTCGCGCACGTAGTGACCATGGAGCAAGGAATCCGCCGAGAGGAGTGGGTTGGCACAGCCTCGATTCTGACTCCGAAACAGGTTCTGTACGGTTGCGAGCCTGAGAAGGACCAGATCGTCCCGTACGCCCTGGTAGGCATGTGGGTTCATCCGGAGCACAGGCGGAAGGGTCTGGGAAGGAAACTGGTCGAAACTGGAAGGGAGTGGGTCCGTGCTCGTACGGAAGGGCTGTCAGACAAAGACAGACAAATTTTGTTGGAAGTGCACAGTAACAACGACGGTGCAAAGGCGCTGTATGATGGGGCAGCATTTGTGGAGGCAACAGGGGTGGTCCCTGAAGACCCAAACAGGATCCCTATGGTATACGTGATCAAGGGCTGAGATCTGAGAGTTCAGTGGGATGGGCAGTCGTCGGGGTTGGGTTGAGGGTGAATGGAGTTTTTACTAGGGTGGAATGCAGTAATCATGCGTCTTGTGGAATTAATGGGGAGCTGTTGCCTTGATGGACGAAGGCCAGGATCATGATGTTTGAGTAGAGAGGGATTCACGTTGCCAATCTAATATACGGCGGATTTTTGGATCAAGCAATCCAATGTCGATCTCGCGCAAATTATATTCAACTGATACGAACTGGAGGGGTCGTTCAGAAAGATGTACTTTTCAAGTGAGAGATAGCGTACCCTGACATTCACCCGAAACTGTCTGACTCTTTCGGCCATCTCGACACTCTCTGGTGTGCCACTATTGATGGAGACAAAGGTGTTCATGACTTTGAACCCCTCCTCGACAATGGCTCTCTCCCAGTCGTGCCAGGTTACGGCGAAAAAAGTGGTAGCGAGTAGGTTACACGTATGGGGTGTGATGACGTGGATGGGAATTAACTGGGCTGTTTTATCGCTGGGGTTGATGCGTACGATGACGCCGCTCAGAAATCTGCACACCTCTGGGCCTGGGATGCAGAGAAATGATGATAGTCCCTTGACGTTTCGAAACGCTTCTTCGAACATCCAACTAAAAAGCGGATCCCGGCGAAAAGTGCATATCCTCATTGCGTTGCCGAGTGCGTCAGCATGCGTGAGGCCGCCGATGGCGATACGAGTCAAGCATATTTGAATAATGCCAAGATGTCGCGTGAATATGTTCCCGGAGCGGACACTCGAGTACCAAGCATCTGAGGTAAACAGGCCAAGGTCTTGTAGGCGAAGCAAAGGTATCATCGTGTCGCGAGCCAGTCCGCAGATACAGTGTCCTCTTCCTTCACTGTCGAACTCGAAGTAGCGGGGATCATAGAGTATCGTGTTTGCCCCAGGCCGTATATCTGGTACAGTTTCGGTGAGACATGAGTTCATTAACGTAAAATACCTAAAGGTAACGTTGAGACGAGGGACTATGGTCAATACAAAGAACCCCACCGAGACTTTTGAGCATCAGTAAGTTGCTCCATTTGAACGTCGTGAAACGCTATCAGGTTGTCCATAACGCGCTGGAAATTTCTACTGCTGTAGAACTCTGTTGCAATATCGGGGAAATCTTGGCCAGCAAACTGCAACAGCGGTCGGAGCAGAGAAGGTACCCCGCCGGTAAAATATTCGATGAATGAAAAGATTTCATCGGTGCAAGAAGGCAGTTCGTTTTGGAAATGTTGTTTCCATTGCGCGAGCTCGATCTGGACTGGAGGTCAATTTTGTAACTTTTTTCATTTTATGACTCACCGATGAAGGAATTCGAATCTGGGCAGACGCAGGGAGGTTCGATAGGTCTCTGGGTGGGGCAGTCACAGTGTAAACGCGAAGATGGGATGATCCCAGAGCCGCGATTGTTTGCTTGATGTCAGGTTCGAGCCGGTCGTAGTCGTCCACAAGAAAATATATTTCTTCATGGCAACTCTGACTAAACTCGATAAAATCGCCTGTGGTCTTGAACTGCAGGATTCTGTGCATTGCTTGAGGGGAATCGGCAAACGCAAGGGCGAAGGCCAGTTTCAACCAGAATATTGGGTCTTCGGCAACTAGGGGACAATCAGGTATGAACACCGTACGTTTGCCCTGAAATCGTTATTGACATGTAGGATTGGAAGAAAAGAGTCATTTATGTACCTTAGCAAATAAATGAGACGCAAGTGCAGAGAGGAGATGTGATTTTCCAGCACCGTAAGTTCCGCACAGCACAATGGGGTACATAATATTACGGTCGAGTTTATCAACTGCATCCGAGATCGACAAGAAAACAGGGCGACCCATATGCCTGAACGAACACTGTCCAGTGGAAGACCGAGAGAGTTCAATGGAAGATCTCAGCAAGGACGGGAAAATAAGAGAGGTGCAGTTCGAAGGATCGGCGTATATGGAAGGTTTGACAGCAGCCTCTCTGAGCGAGGCGAGATGAGATTTAATGCTTTCTAGGCCAATGCAACTTGTAAGTCGCCTGCAGAACAATGCAGTAGTTGTATAGTACCCAACGTATGCGGACCGAGGCGCACAAAGCCATCTTCGTCTGCTGAGAGTGTCTCAGAGCGTGGCCGCTTGCGTGGAGGTGAGCTGGGTGTCGACATAGACTCTAAGGGCGAGTTGAGAACGTGTACATTACATAAGGGCGGACCGGAGCTCCGCGATGACAATTCGAATTACTGTATGGAGGCAACGTAACGCATAACGTGGCCCCCCCTAATTTACCTCCGTAACGCTGAAAATTCAACTTTGAGGGCCATTTTTGGCAAATTTTCGGGCCCTGCGGGGCCGTAATTGCCTTATATGGAAGTTCGGCACCCCAAAGGGGAACCGGTTGCTAACTTGGGAGCAAGGTGGCCGCGTAACGCTCCCTCAGGTGTTGCCTCCATACACGCCAGTACAGTACTCTACTATCTTCTGCCTCGCCCGTTTCTCCTCCATCTGTCCTCCCAAAAACGAAGAACAAAACAATGGCAAAATCGTGTTCAACGTCGCGATCAACGTCACGCATACCACGATCTGTTTACTTTTTTAGCCCGTGTGCTAATAACTGCTATAAGGACTCACAGTGTCGTCAGTCCAACGGGGAACGTATATGATGCCTGAACGCCGCTGAAATTTATGGTGGTCGTTTGCGGCGTCGGGGAAGAATCGCGCTTATTAAGGACAACAAGACTGTAACGCGTCTTGTCATTTGGCGACTTTCGGGCCGTGGCGTACGCGCTGACTCGCAGCGCCTAGAGTGAATGAATATGGGTAGAAGGTTCAGTCCGTCGCCGCAGGACTTACCCAGGAGTATGTGCCCGCAACACTAACACCTATCCGTTGCCCGAGAGGACCTCCAGGGTCCTTGGGAGCGATCGCTTTTCCAGCATGAGCGATTGCCCAGACTATACAGCAGTCAAGAAATGCAGGAGGAGCGACGCATTTGCTGCTTACATTCCTGATTCAGGCTCCACGTCCCGTCAGAATTGATTTGTACCAACCCGCGGCAGGGCGTCCCGCACGACCTTGTGCCCGGTAGCATTGGCTGACCATTTCCGTCCAGTGCAATATTCCACATCATTGAACTCTTCGCGTATCGCTCTGGGCCACCGATGAAGCTAAACCAAGGGATAAGTTAAACACCATTGGTGTTGAACTCAGCACTCACAGATTGTCACCATACCACTACAAGCAATTAGCTTCAGGACAATCACGCAAGTAAAAAAAAATGGTACCTTGATGTCGGACCACCAGTCGCTACCATACATGCCAGAACATTCTGTTATGTGAATCTCCTTGTCCGGATAAGAACTCCGGAAGTCCGTGAGCATGTTAACATCACCACCGTAACAATGAAAAGCGGCTCCGGCGAACGAGTTGTCCGCCTGCCGCATCAATTGCACGGGATATTTGGCTGCATCGCTAAAATTGTGGTCATATCCAAGAATCTTGACGCCAGAAAACCCATGATTATTCATAAGGTCCCGCAAAGCTCGTCCGATGGTTACTGCTGTGGCAACAGGGATAGTCGCTAAAACGAGAACGAGTAAGCTCAGAACCCAATATCCTCGATCTGACCTACTTGACGGGTAACTGGAATCGGAATATTGAGGTTCATTTTGAATAGCGATAGAATATATCGGGACCCCTTTCGCTTGGAAGCCTTGTAGGGCTTTAAGCAGGTAGGTTGGATCTACGAGTATCAACACATGAGCAAGACTAGAGTAGGAATGGGGGAAATAAAGGGACCCACATATTTCAACGTAGGGCGGACTAATAGATCCACCACGCATATTATTGTTGTCTTTCATCCACGCAGCTGTTGCCGAATCAGACTCAATCTCGAAACAGTGCAGAGAAAACCCCACGAGGACTCCAGGGCACGACATATATTTTAATAAGGCTATTGATGGCCAAAATATCAAAGAGGACCGTCCATACATAAGAAGGTGTGCGGTCGATGTCGAAATTGGCAAATGGCGGATTACTCAGGGTATCACAGTATGACCAGGCTGAAAAAAATGAAACCAAGAACCTGATGGGTCAAGACTTTACTCACCGGTTTCACTGAAATCGGAAGCTCCCAGTGGTATCCTAAGCACGTTACTCATAGCCGAGTACGCGCCGTCAGAAACTGTATGCTAATTTAGGATGTAGGATTAGGAGAAGAAGAGGAATTACCGTCAAACAATTGATGCAGCAAGGTCTCGTAACTCTTGCTGTTAGTTGACTAGTAGAGATGTAAGATTCTGACCAAGAAGCAAGTATGAAACCCACCTTCAACTTTGCAAGTAACTTCGCAGATGAGTCGGCTTGCAAGGTCTGGTTCAACTCGTGCTTAAAATCATAAGTTTGTGTTGCTCACTAAGGGAAGCCCCAAACCCGTCCATGGTCTGAAGAAACATTCAGTGAAATATGAAAGATGCTTCGTTCGAAACCTGCCTGGTACGTCTTGGTTTCGTCGACTGTGATGTCCGCCCCTGCCACCGGTCCCGGTGTCGCGAAATTGATGGGATCCGCGTTTAGATGAGCTATGGCCACAGCTCAGCGAAAACTCCGAGGCAGATATTTATTTTATGCTTACATAGCAACTTGGATTTGTCCCATGTTGTTACCCACTGAAATGGGAGTTAATAAATGGATAACAATTTCGAATGGGAACATACAATGTCGGAAATGCTCGCAGATGACAAAGTAGATCGGGAAGTAGCCGTCGCATTAGCTGTCTCCATATCCAATGCAGCTATATCCGCGACCGATTTAGGCGTCGAACTAGAAGTTGCAGCGGAGATTTTCCGAAAGAGATTTATGCGATAGCCGGCCCCGCAAATTTGACTGGAGTCTCCTGAGTAACGAATTCAGAGAGATCCTTTATACGCAGTTTAGAAAACAAACCTGCGCATTGCATAGAACATTCCGAAGATGCGGTTTCTAGACCCAAACCATTGTCCAAAGAATTTCCGCACCAACACTCATTACCTGTCGGAGTAAGTATAAACAATTGGGTTCCCGAACAGCATCCTCACCATGTTGTGGCCCTCCATAAATGAAACCTACGAGGACTTGAAAAAAATACAGCTAAAAAGAAAATAAGAACTATACCTTGAGTATCACATGTAGAAACGCAGGAGTCCTGCGTCATTGACGCTGAGCTGTATGAGTAGGACAGAGCCCTGGCAGCCCCGTCAGTCACACACCCGGCTGATTCCCATCCAGTTAGGAGAGCTCGTGAAATGGGCCGTTGCCGGACCATGCGCTTATGAGAACCATGTCTCACGAAGGATCCTACGCTCCATCCCGAGGGGGAATGCGCAAACGCAATAGAAGTGTAAAAAAAGAGAGTTGAGAAAGAACGGGGCTGCATGTTCCTCGCAGAGAAATGCAATGGGAAGGAGCACGGCGCCAGGCAGCATTCATCTTTATACTAGCCTTGTCTAAGGGGCGCGCGGCGATCGCGCGCGTACTCTGGTACCTGCTAAGCATTCCAGGCTATGCAAGTCCCTCAGGAGAAAAATATGCAGAGATCGGCAGAGGAGCCGAAAATTTCATCCCGATCCACGCAGGCTTGTGCAGCGAGGAATTTCCAGTCGCGTAAATCACTTGGATATTGGTTGTGGCTGAAAGAGGAAGGTCATCAAGGCCAAAACATTGATTATCCCACAGTCCCTTTCATTCAAACACCGACTGAGGAGGCTAAATAGAGCCTCCACCAATCCCGTACCTTTCCAAAGGAGCTGCCTTCTGGATACTGAAATGGGTGAGACCCCAGAGAAACGGGAAGGCTCTCAGTTAAAATTCGACACTTAGGACTAACTCTGTGGCTCGTCCCGTCTGCCGCCGACTCTGCTAGACTCAGGAAGATTATGGACAGAAGACCTGAGCAGCACTCACACTCAGACGCGTCTTATTCGAAATTCGAGCCCCACATCACGCTTGCTGCGCTCCCCGAACCTGTACCGTCTCTCGAGGCCATCATCTCGTCCATCCCAGAGTCGCAGCCTGCTCTTCCAATTTCATTCGATTCGATTGAAGTCGGATCTCATTTCTTTCGCTCTGTGTATCTTGCGGTCCATCTCACCCCAGCGCTTTCCCACCTGCACGATCATATCCATGCTCAGCTGGGGATCGTGCCAAAAACTCCCGCATACCCCCACATATCTCTCTGCTACATCAGCGACGCCGATGCAGCAACAGGCGAACGGTCCCGGTATTTGAAAGAACTCGAGGATTCTGGAAAGGTTCGCCGCACAAACGATTCCGTCAGTTTGAACTGTGGTGAACCTGGCGAAGAGGAGTGGATATCTGGATTTCAGTTGCCCGAGATTTGGATCACTAGATGCGAAGGGCCAGTGGAAACGTGGACTGTCGAAAGTAAATTTTCCCTTCGCTGAGAGATGTATGATTGTATGATATACACTGTTGGTTTATGATGTATAGACGTTATCAACCTTGTACATAGTCGTTGCCCCTTCCGCCTTGACATCATCCCCATACACCTTCTCCACCATATACATCGTCGAGGCTGGCGCATCGACCTTCTTGGGCGCGGGAACTGCAGCCGTGGCCGCCGCACCTACCCCTGCCTTGCTGGCCAGACTCGCCGCTTTCCCATCCGGGATCTTGATGAACTCCAAGTTCCCGTTCACATTCCCATCAAAGACAAAATATCCTTTGCGTTCGAACTGCATAATGTCGCCCTTCGTCAGGTCGGCGACGTTCGAATCCGTCAGCGCGTTCTCGCGGAACTCGGTCACCGGCGTCACAAAGTCCGCGACGTTGTCATTTTCCTCGAGCTTCTTCTTTGTGATGAGGTAGTCGTAGTCCAGTAGGACAACAGGGGTCAGCGGGTGAGCGGCAGTGGGCTGAGAAAGCCAGGTTATTTTCTTCTTGGTCTTCCGGAAGTCGCCCTCAAGGTGGAGCTCCATCTTGATTGCGGTGATTTCACCTGCCGCACCGACCGTCTTGGAACGGACGATGGCATTGCCCCAATCCATGAGAGTAACCTGTGGACAATGAAACATGATAGGAGGAGGAAAGGACGAATATACCTCTTCTTGATCTTCGAAGCTAAGAGCATCCTCTTGCTCGACAAGAATCGCGGATGTATAAACAGTCTTCTTCTCTCCGATATCTGCATTCTTCTTGTGTTTCGGTAGAGTCTTGACCTCGGGAGCAGCTGGTCCACCCATGATGGTAACTGGGACCCTGGGATCGATGACATCAGTAGGGTGCGAGCGAAATAAGCTGGCGGCAGACCTCTTCTCAGTTACAATGGCCCAATGGCGGGGAGCGATAGGGTCAATGATTTTCTTGTTCATTGCCCATATCGAGTCCCACTCAAGGGAGACGACGGCTTGTGAGGGACCCTGGGCCAGCATGAACTGCGAAAGTGCCTCCACAGTCAACCCACGCCGCCGAATGCCTATCTATGCGTCACGACGGTCCTCAATAGACAACGTCACACGCACCGCGAACCGTCGGGAAGCGGGGATCATCCCATCCGCGAACAAGGCCCTCGTCGACGAACCAATGGAGCTTGCGCTTCGACAACAGGGTGTATATGAAGTTGAGCCGGCTGTACAGCGACTTGAGCAATGTGTAAGGCGCCGAAAAAATGCACCGACCTGAAGTCCCAAATGTTGACTGATCGGAGACCAAGGGCATCGATCATCCACTGGTACTGGGGGTTGCGGTCGCGGTACTCGTTGGTCCTCAAGGCGTGAGTGACGCCCTCAATAGAGTCCACGACGGGGCAGGCAAAGTCGTAGGTGGGGTAGACCTTCCATTTGTCCCTATCGATCTAATGAGAATCAATGCCGAAGAAGCTGGACATGGCACACACCCTGTACGATGATGGGGGAGGGGGTTGCACCGGTAGATGACGGGATCGCGCATTGCCTTATTGGGGTTGTCGACGCTGATCTTGGCGCGCAGACACCAGCGCAAGCCTTCGGTGCTCCCTGCGGTCATCTCAGCGAAGTGCGCAAGGTTGGCTTCGATGCTGTCGTCACGATGAGCGGAGGCGGTCCCTTCTCCACGCTCCACGCGCATCTGCGCCTGCTCAGTGTCGTCCGTGTAGGCATTGCCGCTCTTGATCAACTTGAGAGCAAGGTCATAGAGGGTGTCGAAGTGATCCGAGGTATGGGTGACGACGTCTCCATGGATGTCGAGAAGATGCAGGTCTTCAAGAATGGTGTCTTCAAACTCAGTCTGTGTCGCATATCAAACGGCGAGCGGCAGCATAACAGGATGCACGGACCCTCTCTTTGCTGGGATTTGTGTCGTCGAAGCGGATGATCAACTTGCCGTGGTACATTCTTGCGAAATACTGGTTGAGCATCGCAGCCTTGGCGTGCCCGATGTGGAGATAACCACTGGGCTCGGGAGGAAACCGGGTAACGACCTGGCCGTCCTTCGCATTTGCGAGCCCGAGTGCAAAACCGGCGGCGGTCTTGGTTGAGCGCGCTTTGCTGGCCTTGGCGGCTGTGAGGCTGATGATCGCTGCCTGGATGGCGTCGAAGGATTCAAGGTGAGTGAACCATCGCAGCAGATGGGGGTGATTGTTGTTTTTCAGAAGACCCCAGAGTCTGCTGCTTCCTTGCGGAAATATTAGCCCAACTGCAGCTTGTGTGTGTATTGATTTCCAAACCCCACCTTTTATGGCACCCCAGAGCATCCAGTCGACCGCAGAAATTTCGTGCCCGACCAGGAAGGTACGGTAGGTCAGATGATCGTCCAAAGAGTCTAGCGCCGTGAGGATTTCGGGGACCGCTGTCGCGGCAGGAAGACTTTTGGCAAGAGCGAAAAATGAGGGAGACTGTAGACTCTTAGATCGCCACTGAATCGCGCCTATCCACCACGACCCACTTTTAAGCTATCCTCGGAAAGGCCGTATTCCTTGGCTAGAGCTTGAACGATCTCTGCCTCGTCGGTAATTGCTGAACCATTCAATTGCAAAGTGATTCCGGCGACGGTCTCATCGAATACAAGTCCTGCCTTTTGAGTGTACGCTGCAATAGCAACCGCAGAGAAAGGAAACGGCGTCTGCTTGGACGATACCGTCAATGTGGCCATGAAGGTTCCAGATGAGTGAGTCAAGCTCTCAATAAAAGTGGCATCTCGGATCATTTATCCGATGCTCCATCGGCTTTTGGAGCCAATTAAAGCCTCGCGACCTGACTCGTTTTTACCTTCACCCAACCCTCACCATGCCCATGCTGTGAGTATTGCTTTTGTTTTCGCGGCTCGTATCTAATCGTGAAAAAGCGCGGATCCTTCCCATAAGTACAAGCCGTACACACCCCTCGTTCTGAAAGACCGACAATGGCCCTCGAAAACGTTCACGAAGCCCCCCTTCTGGCTGTCGACCGACCTGCGGGACGGTAACCAGGCCCTTGCCAACCCCATGACTATTGAGCAAAAAACCACCTTCTTCCGCCAACTAGTCAAGTGTGGCGTCAAGGAGATCGAAGCTGCATACCCTGCAGCGAGCGACACCGACTTTTTGTTTGTACGCGGCCTCATCGAGAACAACGAGGTTCCTGAAGACGTCTGGATCCAAGTTAGTTGACTGAACGATCAGCTCTGATTTTTGCGATCCGTATTGAACTCTCGTTGAGCTAGGTCTTGACTCCTGCGCGAGAAGATCTGATCCGCCGCACAATTGATTCCGTCGCTGGAGCGAAGCGCGCCATAATCCACATGTACAACGCCACCTCGCCGGGGTTCCGTAATGTTGTTTTCCGCAACTCCAAAGAACAGACGGTTGAGCTCGCCGTAAAGCACACCAAACTTGTACGGCAGCTCACGGAAGAGTGCACTGCGAAGCATGGGACAATATTCAGATACGAGTACAGTCCCGAAACTTTCACGCAGACCGAGCCTGATTTTGCAATCGAAATTTGCGAGGCAGTCAAGACCGCATGGGGCAAAGCAGGCTTAGGAGACGAGCGCATTACGTTCAACTTACCTTCAACGGTAGAAATTGCCCCTCCCAACCACTACGCTGACCAGGTATGTTGCGCAACCACCATTAATTTAATCTCTCAATGTTTTCCAGATAGAGAACTTTTGCAACAAAATCTCTGAACGAGAAAAAATAATTGTCAGTCTGCATCCTCACAATGATCGAGGTGTGTGCTTATTTTTGGGTATTACACCCCTTAACCATGCTTTCCCAGGTACTGGGATAGCTTCGGCGGAGCTGGGATGTCTAGCCGGCGCAGATCGCGTGGAGGGCTGTCTGTTCGGCAATGGAGAACGGACCGGCAACGTGGATCTCGTTAACCTTGCCCTCAATCTTTACTCCCAAGGCATACACCCCAACTTGGACTTCAGCGACCTCGAAAGCGTAATCGACGTCGTTACTAAATGCAACGACCTCCCCATCCACGCTCGCCACCCATACGCCGGCGAACTCGTATTCACCGCGTTCTCTGGCTCCCACCAAGATGCCATCAAGAAGGGATTCGAAGAACAAAAGTTGCGGCATGCCCAGGCCAAGCCCGGCGAGCCGCAGTATTGGGACATCCCGTACCTTCCAATCGACCCTGCCGATCTGGGATTGAACTACGAGGCCGTCATCCGCGTTAATTCGCAGTCAGGAAAGGGTGGCATCGCGTACCTCGTTAAACAACACCTGCACCTCGACCTGCCACGTAAAATGCAGATCGCCTTCTACCACGTTGTCCAGGCAGTCTCTGATCGAGAGGCGCGAGAAATGACCGTGGACGATATCACCACCGCTTTCAGGGAGACCTACCATTTTGGTGGAGCAAAGTACAGAGGGAGACTGTCCCTGCGCAACTTCAAAATCTCCGCCGAACCTGTCGCCGATCCGTCGGATTTGTCTGGCGACGAGGCTGCCGACGAGCGGCGACGCTTCGACGGCACCCTCTCCGTCGACGGTGTTCTGCGCGTAATCAGAGGGGATGGGAACGGCCCTCTGTCTGCTCTCTTGGATGCCCTCAAAACGCACCTTGACATCGATCTCTCAATTCGGGAGTACACCGAACACATCATCGGAGAGAACGACGGCCAAAATGCCAAAGCCGCGTCGTACGTCGAAGTAGTGCGAGCTGGCGACCGCAAGTCGGCGGAATCCTGGTGGGGAGTTGGCGTTGACTCTGACATCGCCGGGTCTGGGCTGCGCGCCTTGCTCAGCGCTGTAAATGGTGCGATCGGCGACAGGACGCTGCCGGAATTGAAACTCAGCGTTGGGTTCAATGCTCGGACGGGGCAGGACGATATTGCGAGCGTCATTGTCAATGCTCTTGGGCTTGAGCTGCCGCGACGCTTCCAGGCATCGTTCTTCGAGGTGGTTCAGCGGTCTGCCCGTGACGCTGGTGGGGAGATCTCGTTTGGTGCCCTCACAGATCTGTTCAGGGACACGTATGCGTACTACCCCAAAGGGTCGGGCGCCCCAAAACTGTCGATGCCAGCGTTCAAGATGGAGCACGTCGGCGACACCAGCCGGAGATTGATTACAGGCGAGGTGTCGTTTTATGGCGATGTTAGGAAAATCAGTGGAGAGGGCAACGGCCCTCTCTCTGCGCTCGTCGCTGCGCTGCACTCTCATATCGCCGGCACATTGACCCTTCGCGAGTACTCCGAGCATTCTCTGGGAGAAGGCGCGGACGTGGTCGCGGCTTCTTACGTGGAACTCATCTATGAATTACCGGGGCAGAAAAAGCGCAATGCATGGGGGGTCGCAACAGACACCGATATCACCGCGTCCGGCCTATACGCAGTTCTCGGAGCGGCGAGCAGGGTGGAGGTTAAGATGGCAAAATAGAAACGCGATGCAGTCGTATGGCTACATCCTGTATTGTGTACTGAATTATAGCATCAGAGGTTGATCAAAGATGGCGTGCCAAATTTCCTTTTTAGGGGTGCTGGACGCGTGATTTCTTTTTGGAATGCGTCGAGTGGCTGTACCTACCACCGATACAAGGCTGTTATTTGTTCATTGAAAGAAACGCTCAACACTAATGAGTTCTGGTATCGAGCTCAGACCAGCTGCATTATTTGCGTACCAGAGTTTCGTTGAGTTTTCTCTTGGCCGTATCGTTCTGGAGTGAGGGCACGCTCCGCTGTCTTTCATTGCTTATTTGGGGGAAAAATCAAAGAAACATATACACAATAACCGTGTCAGTTGAGTCCCACCAGAATTTCCGCGCTATCCGCGGGAGTGACGGTGAAAAACGTGGCTTCGCTGGTAGCATTTGAAACGTCCTGCAACCCGCATTTCTGTACAAAATCCCCCGCTGCAGCTGCACGCACTGTGTCCACATAGGAAGTGAACTTGGCCAATGGGCACGTAGAGCCAGGACCTGAAATACACCCGGGTATCGCAACGGGTGCGTGATTCACCTGGGACAGAGTAATTTTTTTTTCAGAAGTTGAGAATGTCATACCCTAACGCGGACGTAGCTACGAGTGGGCGAGTTCGTAGGGGCGGCGCCTGCAACATGCTTGACGCTCCGGGCATCGGAGGGCGACATCGCGCAAGCCAACCGTTCGAGCGCGACATATCCGCGGAACGCGACGAGGTACGAGGCTCGAAACTTGCGCTTGGGATTTGGCTTGGTGTGCGAAAGAGGATAGACGCCGCGGGATTGAGAGGTGTTCCACAGTCCAAGCGCAGAAATGATAGGAGGAACATTGTTGTCGTGCTGTTGTGCACGTATGAGATGGCTTCGGTCGCTTGGTTGTGGTAGCCGCTTACAG
Organism: Mycena rebaudengoi; assembly: GCA_029282285.1. Taxonomy (NCBI): domain Eukaryota; kingdom Fungi; phylum Basidiomycota; class Agaricomycetes; order Agaricales; family Mycenaceae; genus Mycena; species Mycena rebaudengoi. The sequence goes on from JARJCX010000007.1 coordinate 1,498,639, forward strand.
TGAAGCCCATGATTAGCGGGGGCGGTGTTATATCTCCGCCAGGAGTGGTCTTCTTGGGACCAAGAACAAAAAGGTCGGAAACTGCCTTGACCCAGGGGAATCCTACGGTGTCGGATAATGGATTGCCGGGTCCAGAACTGTTATCGGCAAAAGGTCACCGGTCGGAGAATATGATCACCAGGAGATGCAGACCCGTAGTAATAGTTGAGATCATGGGCATATTCGTAGTTCAGCCATTCGGACTCTGAGTAGGAAACCGGTCAGCTCTGCGCATCAAAAAGGACGCGCTTGCGACGTGCCGTCGAATATGTCACAGAAGCGCGTGTCGCCATTCACTTCAGCCTGGAAACCACAAAGATCCTGCATAACTCCGATATCGGTTGCATCGAGAGTCAGGCCGCTGAGGAACCTGTTCAGCCTGGTCGCAATTGCATTTTGATACGTTTGTCGAAAAGCAGAGGAAGCGGAAGAGCCCGAATTGCCGTTGTTATACGTGGGGCACGAGGTCGAGGGAGTGAGAGAGTTGGCATATGTGAAGTTTACAGAATCTGGGAGTGATACGATGGTGGCGCGGTTCGAGGTAGGCGCGGTCAAATAATTTCCCTGTAATAACCCCGCGTTCAAGTTCAGAATGGAATAAGACAAAGGGACAAATAATTCCCTGTGATAGGTATCCACGCGCAAAGTAGGTGGCCGTGTCTAGACACCGCTGCTGAGAGGCAGACCTGGACGCTGGTTCAAATAGGCTAAAATCAGGCTGGGGGCAAGTACCAGATCGTGATATTTTCCCCTCCCTTGGTAAATTTGTAGCGCTTTCTTAGGTCAACGCCTAGAGAAAAAGCCTCCAGGCTGCCGGAAGATGACAAGAAAAGTGGTTGGTGATCAATATCGTCTAGAAGAATATCCATGAGAGGTGACTATGTGGCGGCAGCGGACTTTCTCACCAACGGGCGGAGTCCATGAGGGAATGAAAGCCAAAGGCCCGCTGGCGGTGTACGAGGTGTTCTGAAACTTGGAAAAGAGGCTTTGCCAACCAGCAAATGATCCAGGTTCCGGGTACCGTCTTTGGAAAGAACATGAGAGCAACGAAGGATGATTCAGAGATCGCAACTTGCGAGCCATGTCGTAGAATGTATGCGGCTTGGTCAACAATACATCCTGCTGGTGTTTCCACTGGAATGTCATCCTGAGACGGCGCGTCGAAATATGGAGAGGCAGGGCCAGAGTGTTGAAGAGGATTAAAGCCATTCGATGCACTGACCGCACTAAAGATGAAAAGCAGGCCATATACAGAGTGCATCTTGAGCAGGAATTGGTCTTTCACTAGCGGCAGACGAAAAGACCCCCAAAGAGTGGCCAACGTGCGCGTAAAAATTCTCAGGTAGAAGACGCATAAATTTAAACAGACTCGGAGCACGCGCAGCCGATACACGGGCCGCCGGTCGCATTGGTCGGGAGCGGAAGCAACTGAGAACCTCCGAGTCTAAAGCGGATCGACTCGACCCGGGGAAACTCGGGGAGTAGGTAAGCTAACGCTGGAGAATATGATTGAAAGAGGGTGAAAGTAGTCTCCCAAAGGTAGCAATAGATAGGCTCAACTTTTGTACCTCACAGATACGGAATATCCACGAAGGTTCGGGTGCAGTAGTATCTATTACTCTGCGTCGGAAGACTAAGTGAAAGCGCAGTTTGGCGCACAGCCACTACTATTCTGCGTTCTGCCGCCATCCTGGTCCCAACGGCTTACTAGTTACATGGTAAGATATTCGCACCAGGATATGGCATATCTCCTCAATGGTCTTAGTCCGCGCTCTTTAATTTCGAGTCCCTTCTGCTTGTCCTCATATTGCTCATATGCACATGCACATACGTACGCGCCCTATTCCCCAGCCTCGTCGACAAGAATAAGACTGGGTGAGCGCCAGAATGATTGTTTGAAGGATTTGATCACTCAATCGCGCAAATTCAGGTTTCTGGGCATACTCTTTATGTCTGCGCGCATTGGAGAGCGCCTTTCCCCATACGTGGCACTCGCGTGTCTCGCGATGGCAGCCAGAATATTGATCCAATGAGAGGGGCATTTCTTCAGCTGTCTCCCACTGAGTAAGGATCGAACGATATCGAACTCTCTGCCAGATATGCAGCTATATGCAGGGAAGAATATCATTGTTCGCAAGGGGCTGTCACCGGCGTTCTCGGCCAAATCCACGCCTCCCTTAGCCTCGTGGGAAGGTGGCAGTGCAGGGCCCGACGGGATTTGCAGCGACACGATTTTGGTACCCAGAAAAATTATTTGGCAGTGGGTGAATGCAAGAAGATATGCTGAACAATGAGCCCTGATTTTTCTCCTGTTGTGCTCTAGAATATAGCAACGAGGTTTTAAAAAACAATCAAATCCCTTAGGGTCTTGCACCGCCACCTTCCCACGAGGCTAAGGGAGGAGTGGATTTGGCCGAGAACGCTGGTGACAGCCCCTTGATTGTTCGTCTTTCTTTTCACCCTACCGCGACTGGCTTCAGAGTTGTGCCTATGAGTGACTCAGAAAATACCGGCGCTGGTTCATATGACATTTGTTATCGTTATTTATTATTTTCCTTAGCTAACAAGTCTCAGGTCTTTGGCACCAATAACTTTATGTGTTTCCCTACCCTCACAGCGTGGTTTGTAGCCTGTAGCTCCAACTCCTTATGCGGCGATCAAACCACAGCTATTTTGAGACGTGTTCACCGTGGTTGACCGTGGTGACCATGGTGCCCTACCGGAGTTCCTTCACAAAATATTTTCGAACTGTAAGTCCCTCTGTTAATTAATTATTGAGTGGCCGTCGCGTTCCTATTTTTGTACATGAAAATATAGCATGAACGGAGGCTGCCGCCTTGTTTCTGTACCGTCTGCAAGGCTTTTTTCTTCTCAATCAATACTTACATCCTGACCAGTCAGTTCACACACCTCCAACGGCCTCCACAGCCGCCACCACACCACACCACACCACACCGTATTATATTTCTATGCCGGGATTTGACCGTTGCTCTTCCTTTGGACTACGGACTACGCTGCACATCAACCCGTTTTGGACTCTGAACCTACGTGGGACCGCTTGAACCAATAGCTGACAGGCCAACTCTGTGTTAAGTTCACGGTCTTGAGACTACGACACGGCCGAAACACACCGACTTGAGAGGAGGGATCAGTTGAATTCAGCGGACCACAGACTTGGGAAAATAATAAAACACGAAAACAAAACTCATAGGTTCAGCCTTCCAGATGTCTTTGTTCTTTTGCTTGATTCGTCTGCATTGTCCGCCTCGCGGCGCGCAATGTCGGGCTTTCAAAAGTGTTATTTCGATCATAACCTTACAAAGAACTACTGGATCTATAAGAGGTAGCATTGTTCGACCAGATCCCCACGACCCCCTTCTCTTTAGTGCTGCGCACACCCAACTCTCTCATTTCTAACCCTCATTTAATATATCTTACGAACATTTCGTCTTCAGCGGCGCTGCGAAATGACGGTATGTTGCGTATGGACCATGGCGTCCAATAACCTGACCACATCTAGATGATTCCTGACCATTCAACTACGGAAATCGCAGGCAAGGCCAAGGAAGCCACCGACCTCGACAGTCATGAGGAGGAAGTTCCTGAGGTTGCTGGTCACTCCAAGGACAAAGGGAAGGAGCGCGCATCACACTCCCGATCTGCCACTCCACCTGCAGAAGACTCTCAAAAAACGCTCTCAAGTGGCAGCCCTAAGGTGAGTCACCACTTATCCGCTTTCCGGGTCTCTAGATGCATCTACAGGTTCTTGGTGACTCTCAGACCACACATAATATCCCTACCTACGCATACGGAGCATATATTGGGAAGGAGCAGGATGAGGTGAGTGCGATCTATGAGTCGTCTCTGGAGCTGCGAGTTGATGTGATCAAATTGGTAGAATGCGCCGAATAAATTTGTACGGGGCTTCCTCCGAGCCATGTCCAATCGACAAGGGAAAGGAAAAGAAAATATTGCCCCTTGGTCACTCGGCAGCACCATTGACCTCGGTCCCTGGGCGAACGATACTCTCGGAGACCGCGAAATACAGTTTTCGGACTCTGTTGTACCTGTTCGTACCGCAGCCGACTCTTGGTTCAACCATGTATCCTAAGCTTCCGTCCGTAGATAATCAGCACCGCTACGAATAACTTCGCCGACGCCATGATGTCATTTGTGGACCGCTGCACTGAAATGGCCCTGGAACACAAGAAAAGCTTCGGTGATCTAAGCGTGGACGACTATTATTCGCTGTCTTTCGGTACAATGATTTCAATCGGCCACGAACAATACCTTCCTTACTGCTCTACTTGTAGATTTTTCTATGACACAAGACTTTCCGCTCGGGTCAGCGCGGTCAACCATCAATGTCGAATCGAGTGAGTTACTTGCTTACTCATGCAAAATATTCCTTCAACAGCTACTAGTCGACCAGCCTCACGCGTCGCCAACTACAAAAGCGAAGAAACGAAAGCAGGGAAGTTTGGAGTCAGAATCCGCGGTGCCGGCTGCCACCAACAGGAAGATCTTACCTGTACCGTCTTCGTCGAGGCTGAGACAGGAAGACATCGCAGAACGGAAGAATGGCACTGCTTCCACTACGCCGCCTCTCATTATTCGCCTTCCTCCCCTCAGGGCTTTGGCTTCCGGGCACCGGTCCTCCCATTCGAACCCCAGCCAAGCTGCTGCCACGATTCCGATTGCCGGCCCGTCAAATGCAAGTCTACCAACTCAAGTGCTGTTTCCGACCACCAGTACGTCCCACATACCCATTAGCAAGATACGAACTAATTCGTGCGTCGCAGATCTGGGTGACGGATCATCAATATCCCCTGCGGACCTCAGCGCATCTCCCACCCTCCGCCGCAGCCAATCTAGTGGTTACTGTCCACCTGGTCCCAGATCAAATCCACTCAACAGTTCGGGGCAGAATTCCCCGCCGACTTCCGAAGCCACCCCCTCTCGCCTTTCGGAAAGTAGGTCTCCCCAATTTAATCTTCAGTTTTTTCCTCACGCTATTTTCGGAGATAATAATCAATTTGTGACCCGTACTCGGAGCATCTCTGGGAGAGCATACCCAACCATACCTGCGCCTGCTCCACGCGCCAGCGTTACACGGAGTTTGGAGCGCTCTTCGTCAGGCCACGAACATAGCGCGATCGTCAGAGGCGGACAGAGGTCCGAGGACCACGGGCACGGCCAGACTCTGCGGTGAGCTACGAAGTATAGAGGAGAGACTGGCGGTAAATCGAATGGCCCCGTGCTAAATAATTACTTGTATTTATAATTGCTTTTTTCTGAATCAAATTGTAATAGTGTAACTGGAAAGTCAACTGGAACTGTTTTGACACTTCACTGATTTGGCCAGATTTTTTCGCGTCCGCCTTTGTCAGTTCGCGGCGGACGCGTCTGAGCTCGCTTGTTCTTGAACCGGTCAGGTGACCGCGCATCGACTCGTGAGTTAGCTCAAGCCAGCGCTGAGTCTGAAAGTCGACTGTGTATCCATCCATTTCTACCCGCCATGTCCAGCTTCAGCTCCGATGTTTCTCCCGCCAGCCCAATAGAAAACCAGCCCACCATCGGACTCATCGGAATGGGTGCAATGGGTCGAATGTACGCAAAGCGTCTCTCAGAGGCTGGGTGGAAAAAGTGCCGTCTTTACTTCTCCTTTTGGTTCGCAAAGTAACAATGCTGAAAGAATACATGTATGCGATCTGCCTAGCAAATATGAGGCCTTGAAGGATGAATACGCCGGTGAATGTTCAATAATAATTCTTCAATTCGTTCACTAAGTCGAAATTCACTTCTGCAGGTGTGTCGGGGGTGACAGTATTTCCGGACGGCCATTCCGTTTCTCGCTCGTCGGATTTCATCATGTACTCTGTCGAAGCCGAGTTTATTGAGCGTGTCGTGGCGCAGTACGGCCCTTGTAAAAAAATATTTGGAAGCAAAGTTCCCCCCACTGACTCGCGAATTTTCAGCTACAAAACTCAACGCCGTCGTAGCCGGCCAGACCTCTGTGAAAGCCCCGGAGAAGGAGGCATTCGAGAAACATCTTCCACCGGACGCCCATATTGTCTCGTGCCATTCTCTGCACGGCCCTGGGGTGTCGCCTGCTGGGCAGCCATTGGTACGCATCTCTTTTACTGCGGAATGGACTGCCAGATGTGCGGTCGCATTCAACGCTCTATCCTCCGGTGGCAGAAAGCGACTAATCTTTACGTCTAAAGGTGCTAATCAAACACAGAGCAACCTCAGAGGCTCTGCTGCTTGTTGAAAATATTCTCCGGTCATTCGGATCTCGTTATGTGTACCTATCCTACGATGACCATGATCTCGTCACCGCCAACACTCAAGCAGTAACGCATGCCGCGTTCCTGAGGTAGTTCAAATCACTTCCCACCCATTTGTGCATCTGTTAACACTTTATTAGCATGGGAACGGCTTGGGCATCCACAACAAAATACCCTTGGGAGCAAGGTCTCTACGTTGGCGGAATTGAAACTGCCAAAGTGAACATAACCTTGCGGATTTACTCAAACGCTTGGCACGTTTATGCTGGCCTCGCCATTCTCAATCCAAGTGCCAGGATACAAATAGATCAATTTGCCGAGAGCGCCACTGAGCTCTTCAAGCTCATGCTAGAGGGCGGTGGGTCCGGCGGAGAGGCACGTTTCCGTGAAAGAGTGGAGTGGGCGCGCCACCTTGTCTTCGGGGATGATCAGAAGGATGAAAAGAGAACTCCGATCCTGCTCTCTGCAGACGTGTTGGACCGCTTCAGTCTGGGACGCACACCGGGTACTCTGCCATCTACAGCCTCCTCTTCTGAAAATCGAGGCAACGCAAACTCGCACCTGTCACTACTGGCAATGGTGGACTGCTGGGCACATCTGAAAATCCAACCGTTTTTACACCTCTCGCTCGCAGCCACTCCCATTTTTCGACTCTTTTTAGGCGTTGCAGAGCATTTGTTTCTCTCCCCGTCGCTGCTCAATAGCGCAATCCAGTCTGCGCTGTACGATACGTGGCACCGACGAGATGATCTCGAATTTGTGATTGCTGCTCGGGGTTGGAGCCAGTGCGTTAGTTTCGGCAGTTTCGAGCTCTACAGGCGACGATTTGAGGAAACGAGGACATTCTTCGAAGGGAGATTTGAGGAGGCCGGTGTCTTGGGAAGCGAGATGATAAAAGCAATTATGGAGAGTGAAAATAAACGAGAAGCGGACAACATGATCCCACAGTAGACGATACATACTGAACAAAAATCTAATTTACATTGATGTGCAGGCCCAGACGTTTGCTCTTTACGTCCAGCTTGTCCGTTGGCCATATTCATCTGGACGAGAGGGCTGAAGGGCAGTCGAAGCCCGCACTACGTAACGGAATCCGAATTATGGGACAAGCCAATTGGGTGGATGAAACGAGTCTGGATTGGTGAGATACGAATGAAGTGGAGCAAGTTGAACATGATCCAATATTGCAAGTCGACTAAGCAATTCAGTATTCTCCAATGGCATCTTCAAGCCGCGAAGATGACGCGAGGTGCCCGTTTGAAGCATTCGAGCTGCAGTGTCGGTGGATCAAAGTGAACGAGATTCCATGTCACTTTGTAAGACAGTTGTAAGACTAAACTATCAGCGAGCGCTTCCCGCAAAAAGTCGGAAAGACGTACCACTGACCACCACAGATTCGAGCTAAGCTCATTCGAAAACCGAGGGATCAGTTTCGATTGGAAATCAACCTTTCCTTTGGGGAATGCCGACACTTACATTGTGCGCCACGATTTTGGAGAGTGGACGAACACATCCATCCCCTCATCATCCTGCGTGGATGTGCGAACCATGCTGCCAAGCTGGCGGCCAAATAGCATAGCGCCTTTCTTATGCAACAAGAGCGACGCTAAGCGCGCAGCAAGGTCATTCTGTTGCTCGAACGAGAGAAGGTGAAAGAGACGTTCTGCGAAGATGGCAGAGACGCGATTCTGCAGCGGCGCCTGAGCGCGGACAACTCCGAGATCGACGCTGATTTACCCTGTGGCGCCGCCTGGGGAAGAAAGCTGCGGTCAAGGACACAAAGGCGACTCTGGCAGACGTTGTCCTCCGTACAAGGCGACCGATTTCCCAAAAGACCTGCTCTTTGTCAACGGATAGCGTCTGCCTCGCCGGTATTCCATCCTCTATGGCGCGGTATGACACGTCTCTATAACCGCACCAAATGTTTAGGAAAAGAAAAGTTTTGCTTATCGGCACGAAACTGAGCAAGCATATGATGTCAAAGTTTGATATGTAGCCCACTCGGCTACGCGCTGCGTCCGGGGCACCATCTGAACGGCCACTTGCAGTTGCAGCTGCTGCTTGTTCATGGTGGTTGGGACAAGAGGAATGCCGGTCCGAAACGGGCCGTTTAACAAAACCCAATGAAGCCCCAGATAAATTGTAAAATAGTACAAATATTAAGTTCGACAGCAGTTAGAGAAAACAGCTCGGACTAAATCTACCCGTAGATGGTCTCGGCAGCTGAAAGGAGACCCGTGAGATTGGATAGACGTCGAATGTAGGGAGAACTCACGGCAAGTCCCGTCTGCGAGCTGGGAACAGGTAGCGGCGTGCACACAGTCGGTGGATTTGGAGATACACCCGTCGCCGGACGAGGGATATGCGTTGGGTGTCGAACCGGTGCAGTTGACGGCGACCATGTTGTTGTTCACCTGGGGGGCGGCCCACCCGCAGCAAGTGCCGCACACTGTAGCTTGACCGGCGCTGAAGGACGAGTCAATGCAAGTAAAGGCCCGTAGAGAGAGTGCTTACTAGTTCTGGAACCGGCCTTTGGGAGCACCGTAGCAGAACTTCTGGTACGCATCTGAAACGAAAGAAGATGAGTGGGTTTGCAGCCAGACCAAAAAAAATGCATATACAGGGCTGGTACGTTCCCCGAGGGCAAGGAATCTGATCGGACGCGCCCCTGTTCGGCTGGTAATAACCTGGGGTCGTCTCGATACAGGACACGGAGCCATTGCCTGTACAACTCGTTGTAAGTATATTGCGGACCAAGGATAGCAAATGGAACGTACTGGGCTGATATTTGCCATAGTCGCAAGCCTGAGGCGTCTTGGTGCCGCCGGCGCAGGTGTTCCCGGGCGGGCAGGCGACGCAGGTGCCGTTGGAGAGGTAGCTTCCCGGATCGCAAGACGAGCCCCCCCGTGCGGCCAATCCTTGTCCCTCGGGTCTGCAGATGAAATGTGTGAGTAGACGCGTCAAGAGAGAGATTTAAGGAAAACATACTGAGGCATGGCAGCGACGCTGCAGAAGGTGACGAAAGCAGCAGACAGGAAAGATGGGGTGAAAAACATGATGATGGAGAAAATTGCAAGTGGTAGTTGGGTAGATGTGTGGATGTGGGTGGAGAATGCGGTGGGTTGGGTTGAGGAAATCACCCAGAATTTATACCTCTGCGGTGAGACAAGTGTGGTGAGACTTGATCGTGCGGAAGTCGGGTAGTGCTTCTCTATCCGTCCTGCTTGAGCAGCATCCGCGGATGAAAAAACAAATTTAGGATGTCTTGGAACCAGGTCTCCTCCAAGTTCAACTTCCGAGACATTGCTTGACCGAGGGAAACCAAAAGTAAAATCGAACGAGACAGGATAGTAAATGCCAATCGCAGCCCAAATGAGAGTAAGAAAGAGTCCTTATATAGCCGGGACCTCAGGCCTCAGTTTGGCCTCAGTGGTTGCGTTCAAAAAGTAGGAGCCAGGTGGAAGTGGAGAAAGATGGATAATTTGGGCATCGGTATCGAGGGGCCATCCGACAGATCGCAAGCCCGAGTGAGAGTAAAGAGTAGCCAGGGCCTCAGGCCTCAGTGCCAGTGGTTGCACTCAAGGATGATTGGTCATCGGGTATCCGGCTGCCATAAGCCGCCATCCGGCACTTGCCTTCTTTCAAATCTTCGTCCGCTAGGAGCCCCGGCGCGCACAATCTATGTACATTGAAGGAGTATTTTAATTGGGGTTGCTACCCCAGTACTTTACTTGGGAACGGCGATACTAGCTGGAGCCAGATATGTCTTCGAACTTGAACTTGGGAGGAGGCGAGTCTCAGGCGACCATCCAAGACACCCTAAATTTGTTTTTTCATCCGCGGATGCTGCTCAAGCAGACGGATAGAGAAGCACTACCGACTTCCGCACGATCAAGTCTCACCACACTTGTCTCACCGCAGAGGTATAAATTCTGGGTGATTTCCTCAACCCAACCCACCGCATTCTCCACCCACATCCATACATCTACCCAACTACCACTTGCAATTTTCTCCATCATCATGTTTTTCACCCCATCTTTCCTGTCTGCTGCTTTCGTTACCTTCTGCAGCGTCGCTGCCATGCCTCAGTATGTATTCCTTAAATCTCTCTCTTGACGCGTCGACTAATGCATTTCATTTACAGACCCGAGGGACAAGGATTGGCCGCACGTGGGGGCTTGTCTTGCGATCCGGGAGCCTACGTCTCCAACGGCACATGCGTCGCCTGCCCGCCCGGAAACACCTGCGCCGGCGGCACCAAGACGCCTCAGGCTTGCGACTATGGCAAATACCAGCCCAGTACGTTCCATTTACTATCCTTGGTCCGCACCATACTCACAACGAGTTGCACAGGCAATGGCTCCGTGTCCTGTATCGAGACGACACCAGGTTATTACCAGCCGAACAGGGGCGCGTCCGATCAGATTCCTTGCCCTCGGGGAACGTACCAGCCCTGTATGCATTTTTTTTGGTCTGGCTGCAATCCCGCTCATCTTCTTTCGTTCCAGATGCGTACCAAAAGTTCTGCTACGGTGCTCCCAAAGGCCGGTTCCAGAACTAGTAAGCACTCTTTCTACGGGCCTTTACTTGCATTGACTCGTCCTTCAGCACCGGTCAAGCTACAGTGTGCGGCACTTGCTGCGGGTGGGCCGCCCCCCAGGTGAACAACAACATGGTCGTCGTCAACTGCACCGGTTCGACACCCAACGCATATCCCTCGTCCGGCGACGGGTGTATCTCCAAATCCACCGACTGTGTGCACGCCGCTACCTGTTCCCAGCTCGCAGACGGGACTTGCCGTGAGTTCTCCCTACACTCGACGTCTACCCAATCTCACGGGTCTCTTTTCAGCTGCTGAGACCATCTACGGGTAGATTTAGTCCGAGCTGTTTTCTCTAATTGCTGTCGAACTTAATATTTGTACTATTTTTCAATTTATCTGGGGTTTTATTGGGTTTTGTTCTGCTGGACACATGCACACCATTCTAAGTTAGCGGTTGGCGCCGCGCTCCGCACTCCAATTGAGATGGTGCAATAAAATTATAATTGCCTTTTTAGGGATGCTGGACGCGCTGGTTTGTTTGGGGAATGCGTCATTCGGTACATACCGCTTATACCAGACTGCTAGTCAATAAGTGGTGAGCTGAGCTTACATCCGGTTACAAAGCATCCGATAAAAATCCAAGTGAAATCTGTAAATAACGAACTAGTCTACCCTTGAGCATACCAGATTAGCAGCCGACGCACTTCCGCCGGACAGAGGTACAATAAGCACGATGCCCACACAGAGTCGCCTAGCTAGCGCATCCCCCTCCTCCGCGTCCCAGCACTACTCGCGCGCCGGAGCTCCTCATCGATACGCCACATCCCCCGCGCAAAAGCGTCCCGGTCCAGCACGCCCGTGCGGCCTGTGTCGCATTCCGTCCTGCGCCGGCAGTAAGTATTTTTGTTTGAAGATACAAGTACGGTATCAGATACATACCAGATTGCGCTGAGCACCGGCGTCGGCAGGCGCGACCGTGCCCAGAGGACGCGCACGACAGGGCCGGCGAGCACGCTGGTACCGGGGTCGTCTGCGTCGTCGGGCCCGGCGGGGGAGGTGGAGCTGGCGTTTGGGTCGGGGATGAGGTCGACGGAGAGGCCGCGCCAGCCACGGCTGCGCGCGCTGGCGTCGCGGGCTGCGGAAGGGGACAGGAGTGTGGGGCGCGGGGGGTGCGCGGCGAGGAGGTTGGAGAAGAGAGCGCGTCATAACGTCGGCGCGGCGCCGCGGGGATGGGGGGCGCGCGGGAGGTGAGGGTTGACGAGCGGGGGACAGACGCGGAGGTGGAGGTGGACGCAATCGACGCGCGGTCGGAGGCGTTGCTCCGGATCGATGCACGGTCGGAGGGCGGTGGGGGTGCGGTGCGGCGTGCAGGGGGGGAGGTGGTGGTTGCCGATGGCGGGCGCGCGGGCAACTTTGGGGGTGTAATTTTCCGGCGGGCCATAGCCTTTTCCCAGTCACTAGAGATGAGGGCGGAAGTAGTGGGACTGGCGAGAGATGTAGACGCGGACAGCTCCTCGAAGGACTCTGCAGAGCTGCCGGTCATATGTTGGGGGAAATCAGCCGCACCAGGGCTGGTGCTGGGCTCAGACAGGGAGACGGAGTGGAAGGAAGACACGGAGGAACCATGCGTGTGGCCACGACCAGACCCTATTTCGAGTGTGGGTGGGTAGGTGTGCTCTACGGTCAACGAATCTCCACGGCGAGGGAGAGGTGGCGGTACGGAGCTTCCTTTGGTCAAGGGAAGAGAGGAGGTGGACGTGACAGACTTGAGAGACGCAAGCGACGGTTTGCGTGGCGGTAATGGTGGTGCCTTGACATTGGATGGCTTGGGCGGCGAGAAATGAATGAGGGAGTCGTTGGCATTGAATAGAGCCTGTGTCGGCGTCTTTCGGAAGCCATTGGAACGTGGCGGGGAGCCGTCGTCGAGAACCCAGTCCTTCAGGTCGATCTTGAGGTCAAGTAACGATGATTTGCGCCCCAAATTGGGTGGAGACGGTGAAGGTGACGCTCTTGGCGGCGTCGATGGAATTACGCGCGGGGACATAGGCTTCTGCAGCGGTGGCCGCGCATGGGACTGTCCCGAAAGCGATTCGAAAGCAGTGATGCGCGACTGTAATGTTGTCGAAGGCATAATCTTGAATTTCTGCTAGAAATTAAGATGTCGAGGCTGGAGAAATCGGATACGTCGAGAATCCAGCCGAACTCAACCCGACCTCAACACCGGGTGGGCGTAAGTCTACGATTTTCCTGAAGCGGCTTCGCTGTGGGGACAAGCGAAGTGACAGCGCTAGCCTTGAAGCGAGTGTGCCCAGTCTACCCAATCCCAACCACCAAGAACTCAAACTCAGGGTTCTTTGCCCTAATCCACAAGAGACAAGAGAAAACTGGGCTCAGGGAACCGAGCTTGGGCCGAGTGGCGAAGAGATGGTGGTGGCAGGAAGAGGGCAATATGGAGTAACGGTCTCGTGGCGCAGGTGCTCCTTTTGCTCCGCTCCGCCATGTCTTCCGACCTTTACGCCGTTGCAGGTACTTTTCTCATCTCTTCCTCCCACCTCGCCCGTTCAGCCTTTCCAGACTTTTGTCTCATTCCTATAGGAACTGGCAACCCCTCTGTCGCAGAAGAGATCGCAGAATGTCAGCGCATCCTTGAGAAATCTGGCCTCAAATACAAGGTTTTTCCATGCATATTCCGAAGCATGGCATGAGCACTTAAATCTGCCGTCCTAGATGCAGTAGGTCTCGAGTGTTTTTCCCGTTCAACAATAACCATCCTCGCCATCCAGCGGATATGGAACCAATATAGGCAGGCGCCAGAAAAATTGAGACGCCCATGACCTCAATCAACTCCATCAGTGTAGAAGGCCCGTGGAGCGCCGTATCGCAGGCCATTCACGACTGTCATGCCGCAGTACACGCCCGTGGAATTCCCCGCGTTGCAACAGACATCCGCATCGGCACCCGCATCGATCGTCGAATCGCGCCTGGCACAGGCAATGACGGCAAGGTCCGCCGTGTCGAGGAGATTCTTGAAAAAGACGCTGCTCCGGGCGCGTGAATATGTTGTACTGACGGTACATATTGCGTTCAGTACTTTGAATGGAACCCACCGTTGAAACCAGTTTGAAAATATTTACCCTAGCAGCCTCCAAGAAAACATTAATATTGACCAATATCAGAAACACTCCAGGTTTGTAGAAGATTGGACTGAAGAATACCAGGAGCAATTTGATGTCGACATGTAGTCGGCCACTTTCCCGCAAGCGCAGTTGGGCCTCAAAAATTATGAAATTTTATGCCATTGCTGTTCATATACTGAAGATTCTCTACGTTGTTCATCCGTGTCTAGTACTCTTGGTGAATAGTACACCGGATGGTTTCAATTTGGCAGTGGTAACATGCGATCACGTGGCACGAACCGCTTGACTGTACACCACAATGAGCTGCAGTCATCTCGGCGATCTCCAACGCCTGGAATCTCCTAGACTCTCGCAGTCAGTGCATCGCGAGGAATGTACGCAATGCTTCGATAATCAGGTAGGTATCGCCGCTATTTCGCAGGGTTCTGAGCATGAATAAGCGCCTAGGATGACCCCCAAGGCATCGAGGTATGCCTCAAGTGCTTCAACGGTGGATGTACGGGAGAAAGACATCATATGCCCACTCATCTGAAAAAATCCGGCCATCGCTTCACTCTCAACGTCAAGCGCAAGCTAAAGCCGAGCAATAAACGGGTGTGTGTGTGGTGGTTTCGGTGGTTCCGGGCTAATCGACGTGCCAAAGCTCGAAGATGAAGAGCCCCCGGCGAAAATATCCAAGCTTGCCATTGCTGAAGAAAGGGAAGAGGACAAGTACGAGCACAGCACCATGGTCAAGTGTTGGACATGCGATCCCGACAAGGGAAGGGAACTTCCAGAGGCGGTCAGCGATGGCAAGGTGGGTCTACCCAGTTTTCGTAGGCATCTACCTCTCAATAGCGCGCAGATTAAAGCCCTGGTTGACGAAACGATGCACTCTCTCTCCTCGGCGCGCCAGTCCGAAGTCAAGGCCTGGGAGGAGGAGTTTTTGCCTTGCGAACACACCCTTATGCTCCACCAGACCGCCACCGGCGCCATCCCTGCTTCAGGTGCTTTCCCCACTTATTTTGCCATCTTCACAAACTGACACTTTGTACAGGTCTTGCACATTGTACCGCCTGCGAACTCACGTCCAACTTGTGGCTTTGTTTGACATGTGGCTCTCTTGGATGCGGGCGCGCGCAGTTTGGTGTCGCTGGCGGGGGGAACGGGCACGGACTGAAGCACTTCGAGGAAACGGGCCACCCGGTCAGCGTCAAGCTTGGAACCATCACGCCAGAAGGCGGCGCAGGTGCGTTCGTGTCTCCCACCTCGAGCAAGCCGTCTCATTCTGCATTAGACATATACTGCTACCAGTGCGACGACTCCAAGCTGGACCCTTCTCTCTCCGAGCACTTGGCCGTGTTTGGGATAAACGTCCAAACATCGAAGAAGACGGAAAAGAGCATGACCGAGTTGGTGAGGGAATCTTTACTCTCGCTTTCCAGTCCCTTGATTTCTCCAGCAAATCGAACACAACCTCAAATACGACTTTTCTCTCACATCCGAGGATGGGCGTGCATTGGAACCACTTTTCGGGCCCGGACTCACGGGCCTATCGAACCTCGGCAACAGGTAAGTTACGCCCTGAATCTATTTGCGCTCCTTCCAGCTCATCTGTTTTTTCGCAGTTGTTACATGGCCTCGGTGCTCCAGACGCTTTTTTCCCTGCCCGCCTTCCAGACGCGCTATTTTTCGTCGTCGTCAACCCACGCAGTTGAATGCCCCGAGTCTCTTCCCGCCGATTGTGTCGAATGCCAGATGCGCAAGGTGGGCGACGGGCTGCTGAGCGGACGATATTCGCACCCCGCGCACGCCCGATTCCCTGGATCTCCCCAGATGCCCGATACCACAGCGGCCAATGATCCGGTGTTCCAGGAGGGAATACGGCCGACGGGATTCAAGGCTCTCATTGGCAAGGGGCACGAAGAGTTCTCGACAATGAAGCAGCAAGACTCGGAAGAATTCTTGGGACACCTCATCACGGTCCTCCGGAGAGATGCCCACAAATACAAGGAGCGGTCGACGGGTACAATATTTCTTTTGGCTTGATTGTCGCCTCAAACCTAACTTGTCCTAGGCGATGCAACCGCGATTTTCGCTTACGCTATGGAGCAGCGACTGCAATGCACTGTCTGCAACAAAGTGAGCTACCGGACTGATGCCATGGATGTCCTTAGCGTTCCTGTGCCTGCTATCGAAAGCGGGAAAGATGAGGATGGGAAGACGATGTATACACCGGTACCACTCCTCTCGTGCCTCAACGCCGTCCTGACGCCTGAGGCGCTCGAATACGGATGTCCTTCGTGTGGGACGGGCGTTAATGCCCTGAAGTGAGGAAACACTGCAGAATTATTGGCGGAGGGACTGATGACCTTTTTCAGGCAGGCTAAATTCGGGAGTTTCCCGGAGGTTCTCGTCGTCCATGCCAAGAAGTTCCAGCTCGTCAATTGGGTTCCTACTAAACTCGGTAAATCTCGTTTTTTTCGGACGATTCGTCGGAAATTCTGATCTATGATTAGATATTCCTATAATTTTGCCGGAGAGAGACGAACTCGTCTTTGACGGTCATCATCTTGGGCTTGGGTTACAGCCAGGCGAAATTGAACTGCCGAGTAATGGTTCGGCGCCGTCATCCTGTTTCAACAATTTTTACTAAACTATCGCAGCAGCGGCAGCACCTGCTGCACCGCAATTCGATGCAGCAGCGATGGCCCAGCTTGAGGGTATGGGATTCCCTGTCGTCCGATGCCAGAAGGCACTGCTGGCCACCGGCAATGCTAGCGCGGAGGTCGCGATGGAATGGCTCTTTTCACACATGGAAGACCCGGGTTCGTCCTTGCTTATATCCTGCGTCCTCGTGAAGTATAACCTTGCACATAGATATCGATGATCCAATTCAGCCGCAGCCCGGTACAGGTGGTGCGCCCGAACCCACAGCAGATCAGATCGCCATGCTGTCCGACATGGGGTTCACGTCTGCCCAGGCTAAGAAGGCGCTCCGAGAGACGGTATAGTCGTTCGATCTGCCCCATTATCACGCAGCTTACGGATGAGTGTCTAGTCCGGAAACGCGGAGCGCGCTGTCGAGTGGTTGTTCAATCATCCAGACGATATGGGCGCGGAGGATGCGCCGGCCGCCGCCGCCGAGCCTGCCGCCGTTGGGGGAACGAAGGATGTGCCGGTCAAGTACAGGCTTAAGGCGTTCATCTCGCACAAGGGACCCTCTGTGCACTCCGGGCACTATGTTGCGCACATCAAGACGGGTGACGCATGGGTGCTGTTCAACGATGAAAAGGTCGTCAAGGCGGACGAGGAGAGCGTCAGGGACCTCAAGAAGTTGGCGTATCTGTACATATTTGAGAAGGCCTAGCACCCGTTTTCCTCTGCTTGTGGTCGCTCTGCAATAATAATCTGTATTTTGTGTTGTTTCTTTTGATTCGGCATTTGCCGTGGAATGTACTCGATACTTGCCGTTCAACTCTTCATGCTGGGTGGTACCCCAGCTGACGCGTATACTTCGAAAGTCCCTTAGTGGCGAAGCCTGGGCCACTCTCGCCCGCTCTGTCGATCGAAGTGACACCTTATACCCGCGCCTCGCCAATGAATCGCGGCTATGTCTCAAGATCTCAAGACTGACTATAAAAGCGCCAGCGGAACTTCTAGGGCTGCTTCCACAACCTCACTATGCATTTTACTACCACTTTCCTCTCTGCCGTCATCATGGTTTCCAGTGTCGCCGCAGTGAAGGTCAAATTCCCGCCGCGTGCTCGGCCAGCCGGCTTGAAAGCTCGCTCGTTTGGTTCTTGCCCCGCTGGATCCTTCAGCGTCGAGAACAGCAACAACTGCTCGCCACAACGGTGCCCCGGGGGGACCTTCCAGGTGGAAAATACCAACCATTGCGTCTTCAGTTGTCCTGCTGGCTCCTACCGAGTCACACAGGGACCCACCAAATTTTGCGCGGCCTGCCCCGCAGGTCCGTATTCGTATTTTCTCGATGTTCGCCCGCTCCTGACCCCAACCAGGGAATTCTTGCCAAGGCAGCAGCGATTATCCTGAGCAGTGTGATGTCGGATATTATCAGCCGCGTGAGCTACCTGCCCTTCTTCGCCTTTACCTTGGCTAACATCTGCGCAGTTACTGGCAAAGATTATTGCAACGGAACCTTACCAGGGTTTTACCAGCCCGAAATGGGCAAAAACGTCAGCCTTCCCTGTCCCGCAGGAACTTACCAGCCCCGTGAGTTTCTCGCCATCCGCCTCTCTATCGTCCCCAACTAAATATCCCTGCAGATGCCAACAAGGGATTCTGTTACGGTGCTACCAGTGGGCGTTTCCAAAATAGGTGAACTAAGATTCGATATCTGAAGCCAGATCGCCATGCTGATTCAGAACTTAGCACCGGCCAAACCGCCGCGTGTGGCGTGTGCTGCGGCTGGTTCACTACTGAGGAGAACAACAACAAGGTGGCCTACCGATGTCCGGCAGGCACCAGCGCTGGACGTGGGTCGGGTTCTGGCTGCACAACTCGGGACGTGGGCTGCGTGAAAGCCGATACCTGTGCACAGTTTACGGACGGAACGTGCCGTGAGTGATGTTTTTTCCGAGTTCCCACTCGCCACTGAGCGCAGCACTGTCTAGCCGACCTATCCTTTTATGATTGAACACGCTGCTGTCCCATGTACTTACCGCTCTCCGTCTTCCCCTGTATTATCTGCATTCTGAACCTGTGTATCCCATTTCATTCCCTTTTGTGGCCCACTGTTCTGTACCCATGCAAAATAAGCTGATTTAATTGCGCAATTAAGTATGGTGTCGGAGGCTCGGACAGACATACACATGGCACCCCCCACCGGCACTCAGTACCTACAAGAAATTAATGACTTCTGAAAAAGAAAGGAGCGCTGAAAAATCTGAATCGGCAAGATAGGAGGGAAAATAGTTGACCGCGGTAATCGCGATTGGTTTTCTCTCTCCTGGGAGAGATAAAAACCAATCGCGGATTACCGGCTCATTTTGCGCCCAGTCTGAAATTTGAACCGTGTGAAATCGGGTAAAACATGACGTCACTGCAGGAGTACATCCTCCTCCTCCTCCTTTGCTGTTCAGCTGTTTGCAGGATCTAATCCCCACCAATTTGGCCGACTGAAAAATCAGGCTCGCCGCTCTTCAAAGTACGCTACCCACCACATATAGTTACATAGGCGCCAATAACTTTGGCACCGACTCCGAGTCGCGGGCCCGCGGCCAGGGGTACTCCAATTCCCGCTTGCCTTCCGCCTTCCTCGCTCCATCCGAATATCGATCCAGGCGATCCATTCTATTCACTGCCTTTCCGCAAATATGTATCCTCTCCACTGGAGCTTTGTCTCTGATCATTTGCGAGGTATAAATGCGAGGTTGAATTCTCCAATTTCAGTATCATCGAGTCGTTTCTTTCCACCCATCCTACACACCCAACATGATCTTCACTGCCCCCTTCGCATCTATCCTCCTCCTCGTCGCTGGGGCCACGGCCTCTCCCGTCGAGGACGCCGGCGTGGAAAATCGCGGCTTCTGCGGCAAAGGTAACTTCTGGAAGAACGGCGTCTGCACGCCATGCTCCCCAGGAACCTATCAGTCCTGTGAGCATTTCGTCACTTGCTTTCTGCTCTCCTTAGCTAACCTTTGTTCTTAACCAGATGACAACCAGAACTTCTGTTACGGCGCCCCCAGTGGCCGCTTCCAGAGCAAGTGAGAGATTTTTTAATGCCAGTGCAGATCGCAGCGCTAACATATATCATAGGGGCGGGCAATCCAAAGTGTGTGGAGTGTGCTGCGGATGGTACACGAAGCTGCAGAACAACAACGTCCAAATCTACAAATGCCCCGCTGGCACTAGTTCGGGACGCAGCTCGGGTTCCGGATGTACCACTCAGGGAGTTGGCTGCACGAAGGTCAACACCTGTGTACAGGCCTCGAATGGTGCTTGCCGTGAGTCGCCGTGTCTTAGCCAATTGCTGCTGTGATCTGATGTTTATATAGCGGACCAGAGTTTCACCGGATGAAAATCGTAATCACTTCACCAATAGACTTTAATTTTCTTTAGAATGTATCATCTTCGACAAATCTTTCGTCTCACATCTTGCTCATGATTTGAATCTTCCTCCTCCTCTTCCCTCCTGTACTGTATTAAATGTTGTAAATAAATCCCAAAAAAATATGTTCTGACTGTTCGCTCATCCCACAATCTTAACCTGAGTCATCTGAATCCTACGGATGTTATTGTACAAGCATCTCGGGGCGTGGAGCGGCGCTCTTTTTGAATCGAAGGTGATCGAATAGCACGAATTCATTCCTAAGTTAATTTCCACCGCATGTACGTGGTACAAAAGTGTCACGGATGAACCGTGGGAAGATAAATATTTGAACACCAAACTTTTCCAGGACCCGGAGTATCCTCCAACTTGGCCGAGTCGCAAGTCAAGCTCACAGACCCTTGCTGTTATACGTCGCATAGGCGTCGCACTGAGTCCGAGACTCGCGGCCAGGGTCTTTCCTCACTCCACTTCCCGCCTGCCTTCCGTCTGCCTTCCGCCTTCCGCCTTCCTCGCTCCATCCGAATATCGATCCAAGCGACACATTCTATTCACCGCCTTTCCGCCATGATCGTCACGGTCTCCACTGGAGCTTTGTCTCTGATTGTTTGCAAGGTATAAATGCGAGGCTGAATTCAGCATCATCGAGTCGTTTCTTTCCATCCATCCTACACATCCAACATGATCTTCACTGCCCCCTTCGCATCTCTTCTCCTCCTCGTCGCCGGGGCTACGGCCTCTCCCATCGAGGATGCCAGCGTGGAAAATCGCGGCTTCTGCGGCAAAGGTAGCTTCTGGAAGAATGGCGTCTGCACGCCATGCTCCCCAGGGTCCTACCAGTCCTGTGAGCATCTCGTCTCTTGGCTCCTGTTCTCCTCAGCTAACATTTGTTCTCAACTAGATGACAACCAGAACTTCTGTTACGGCGCCCCCAGTGGCCGCTTCCAGAGCAAGTGAGAGATTTGTTTGACGCCAATGCAGTGATCCCAATGCTAACAAGTATCACAGGAGCGGCCAAGCTGGCGTGTGTGGCGTGTGCTGTGGATGGTACACGACGGAGAAGAACAACAACGTACAAATCTACAAATGTCCTTCGGGCACCAGCTCCGGACGAGGCTCGGGCTCTGGATGCACCACACAGGGAGTGGGCTGCACGAAAGTCAACAGCTGTGTTCAGTACTCCAATGGGACCTGCCGTGAGCCGCTGTGTCCTATCCAATTGCTTCTGTGATCTGACATCTTGCGCTCTCTAGCCGACTTGACCTTCTTCGGCTAATTGCCCGATAATACGGTCGAGTCTAAATTGATTTCCCTGCACAAATCTACCACCACCAGTCTCCTATAGAATGTACCATCCTCACCATTTCTTTTTGAACCCTTTTGTACTATCCTCATCCGGCTACCTGATCTGAATCCTCCATTTTCCACTCCTCTACTGTATTAAATGTTGTAAATAACCCCCAAAAAATACGTTCTACCTCGACTTCTGATGTACCAACAACTCAACGCGTAAAGCGGCTCCCTTTGGGGAATCGAAAGAGCACAGGGAATCGAGAGCACAGAACAAATGACGGAGGAACACAACTTGCTGACAATTTGAACTACGGCCATGTAAGTAGTGCGTCGGATACATTGAACCGTGGGAAAGTACAGTATTAATTTGCTCTCAGTTCCATTTAAAAGGTTCGGTGTACATATTTGTGTGCGCGATGTGATAATCGTCCATGGTCAGTGGAAATGTTATCAGGGTCGCAATATTTGGGGCCCGCAAGGACGAGTATTGATCAGTCGGAAAGCAGCAGCGGTAAACGGGCACTCGGTTACTAATGGCGCGGCGTAAAGGAGCACTCGTATCAGCACCACGACGAGGCCTCGAACTCGCTGAAGCCTGGAAGCTCGACGCCCTCGCGGGTGGGGCTGGCGAAAGTGGAGAGCGGGGGGAAAAGAAGAGGGGGGATAAGAATAATACAGACAACAACAAAATACATATCTTGGGTTTCAATGAACTCCACTTTTTCAAGGCGTGGGCTCGAAAGCGGGAAACTAAGCAGCTTGGGCAAGGTACTTGTTCACATTCGCAGTGACCCTTGGATCCACCTTGCCCAATATATCCAGCGTTTCGTCCTAGGGGATCACGGTGAATAGACAAATAAGGCTGCTGCAGTGAAACAAACCCAGACACGATCCTGCGTCTTGAGATTGTCCAGGACGAAATCGCTGACTTCCTCCACGCGCGACCCAGAGATATATTGCCCGCGGAGTGCGTCGGGGTGCTCTTGCTCGGCGAGCGCGGCCCATACGAGCTGCCGGCTGCCGACTTCTGTTGGGAAGCCGACGGTGAGCAGCAGGAGGTAGTCTAACCAGGCTGCGAGGCCCGTGGAGGAGCGCATAAGCTC
Organism: Mycena rebaudengoi; assembly: GCA_029282285.1. Taxonomy (NCBI): domain Eukaryota; kingdom Fungi; phylum Basidiomycota; class Agaricomycetes; order Agaricales; family Mycenaceae; genus Mycena; species Mycena rebaudengoi. Next base: position 1,521,096 of record JARJCX010000007.1, read on the forward strand.
GGAAGCGCAGTATCCGGGGTTTACCGCGTTGACGATCAGCGGTGTTGTGGGCGGGAGGCGCGCGTTCAAGGCGCGGACGAAGAAGATGTTGAGGACTGGAGGGTCGGTTGAATCTTATGAGCACAAGGGCCGCTTATGGAAGAGAGGCAGACTCCACATACGCTTCGTTAGTACGTATCGGCCTGCCATGGCCCTGGAGGTACGTCGATCAGCTTTGGCTTAGGCGGGAAAAATAGAATACAAACCTGGGGGTACAATATGTCTGGCTTCCGAGCGTCTTAAACATATCCGGATTCTCACGCACACTTTTTGCAATGCTGGCCCAGTAGTGCGTCTCACTTGAAACGACGACGACTCGGGGAATTGTGGAGTGTTTCCGTGCGGTTTCGATCATCACTGGTAGCAGGAGGAGGGCCACGAGCGACGTAGAGAGGGAATTGACTTGGAGTCTATGCCATTGTCAGGAAGGCAGATAACAATTGTTGAGGGCTACAACGCACGACGTTTCCCAGCCGTCCTCGGTGGGCTCATACTTGAAGTTTGCTACTCCGGCATTGAGAACGAGGTAGTCGAGCCGGTTGCCGTCCTGCTCGAACTTGTCTGCAAACTGCCTCACAGATCCGAAATCCGCAAGATCCACAATCCGCAGCTCGGCGTTCGCGTACCCAGTCTCGGATTTCAATTCTGAGAGGCCGTGAGCATTTATTTCATCAAAGAAATTCTCAGCGCGACGCCTACTTTCCACAGCGGCTTGTCCTCTGCTCTGGCTTCGGCATGCAAGTATGACGCGTCCGGGATTCATAGTCGCAAAGTGCTTCGTTGCCTCGAACCCCAGCCCAGTGTTTGCACCTACAACCATGACTGTCTTGCTTGTTAAATCAGCGTTGACCACAGGCGGTTGCTTCGTGAGTTGGGCCTTGAGAAAATGCCAGAGAGTTCGACGCATGATGATTAGCAGGGGATTTTTTTTAATGCAGCGGGTTCAACGGGGAGCCTGAGCAGGCCCTGAGCGCTCAGTTCAAATTGGACTGTGTTGAGGTAAAGATCAGCTTCCGCGGATGTACTATATCCGGAACCTCGGCCCTTATTGTGATCGCAAACCGTCATGGACGAAAGCCTGAAGCCAATTAGCGCCTAAGGTTGGGCATACGGCCACCTCGTGTTTCTCCCTGGTTTACACTTTAACAATGGATCCGATTGTGCCAATCACCACCTTACTTGGTCTTATTCTACGCTTGGTTTTACTCGCTGTTGACAAGAACAGCGCTTTCAGACCCACTTTCATTGGATTGTGGGAGGGGATTGCTGTATATTATGGCGCGTCCATCACTCCCGAGTCGCAGCATCTGTCTGTTTATCTCCCATGTGCTCTCCGACTTCTGGTGGTGGATTTTCTCTTCACAGAGGATACACGAACGATGATCACCATCTTATTTTCTCTGGTCCTCACTGTGGTCATCTCCGACGCACTTGGTTCACACCACGCTCATGACATCAAGATGGAGCGACGGCGCACCCCCACCACTAAACCAGTAATCACTTACTCTGGTGACCAGAAGCGAGCGCGCTTCGCGGCTGTTAAGATTACTCCGGTCAACCACGCGGAATTTCCTGCCCATGCAGACCGCCGCAGGGAAGACACTACGCCGTCAATAGGCGTCGTCCGACATGAAGAAACGCACTTCATGCCATTTGTCATGCGGTCCGATGGCTCTCTTCTGGCCGCGGAGCCCTTGGATCGTTATGCTGAAAGCCAAGAAGATGATAGTCGCAGCACTTCCGCCGTCCCGCCCGCACCTCTTTTTTGGCGGTCAGATGGTTCTAGTGCGACCCCGGAGCCCTTGGATCCTTATTCTGCGAGCCAGGGTGAAGCCAGCTACGGTGTAGAGTCAGTAATCGCCGTCCAGCCCGAAGCTCCTGTGGAATCTTCACTCACACCTCTCCAATGGAGCCCACATGGCTCTATTTGCGTTCCGGAACCCTTGGAATACGATGGCGAGCAAGATAGCCCGGTACCCGCTGAAGCCGTCACCATAACCATCCAACCTAATTTCACCCTGCCGCTTACGCCTTCAGGCGGTTCTATTTCGATCCGGGAACCTCTGGACCCCGAGTCTATGAGCCAAGGGGAGGCGGACGAACTTCAGACACCACTGAGGTTAGTTGCTTTGCAACTTCCTTCGGAACAGGAGGAGAATGCACCACACGACACATCCTTCTTCCCTCATCTACGTCTGGAGGAGGACAATCTTTCCGAACTGTCCCTCCAAACCGAAACAGAACTGGAAAGCGTCATTTCCGCCAACAATACTCAGACGATCTCTGCCAGGGCAGAACGTCTGCGGCAACAGGCGCGCACGGAAGTCGAAGAGAAACGGCGCTTGGAGAAGGATCTCCAAACAGCCGTCTCACAGAAGCGGATAAGGGACGCAATTTTGCTGCGGCACGACATCAAAGCTGCCGAAGAACGAGCGCAGAAGCTCGACGCGCGCGCAGCCAGGCGGCATTGGCGGGGTGAGTTCGTCTGAATGTGGGTTTATCTCGCGCGCTTCATCTACTATTTGAAGCGCGCAACCTTTCGCAGCGCGAAGGGACGATCGACGTGCACGGACTACGGCCCTTGGAGGCGCTTGAGCAAGTAGAGACGGCGTTGTATTCAGCGGTGTGCAGCGGCAAGACCGAGCTCCGTGTCATTGTGGGGCGTGGGCTGCACTCGCGGGGCCGTGTCCCTGTGTTGCGTCCCAGGATCATGGAGGAGATGCTCAGGTAAGAATGTGCAGACCGCAGATACAGCAACTTGCTTATTGGAGGTGACAGACAAGATATACCATGTCGCACCCTGAGTAGGAATTCGGGAGTCCTGGTTTTAACTGTTCCTTGAGCTTTGACAACCAGGTGGTTGGGCATGGATAATAATTTGGTAGTCCAGCTTATGGTGTTACTTGCAATTTACTTGCTTAAATTCCGCCGCACAGCGGAGAGCTTGCTGCCGCTGCGGGCCGGTGGCCCGCCCAGAAATTTGGACGTGTGATTACTGTGCCTTATTTTAGAGCGCGTGGCACAAATCAGCCCGGACCGTTGGCGAAGTTGCCTTTACAAGAGCTCCAAATGCCGAACTCGTTAAAAATTTCCACCTCTTCAATTGCGATTCAACAATGCGGCGGAACTTGTTTTTACTTTCCCTATTCGCAACGGTCCTCGCTAAGGCCACGCATATACATACGCTCATCATCAGCGGCGACTCGTCTGGGGGAGCCGTATCGGCAACTTTCAACGAGGAGACCCATGCGCTCAGCATAACTGGTCGAACGCTCACCAATGGCGCTAATTGGATCTCTCTCCCCTCCCCTTCAAGAGCATACTTGACTTTCAGGAACACCGCTCTTGTTGCCGCCTATGACTGTCTCTTCTTCTGGCGGACTGACTCCGGCTGGTGACCCCGTCTCAGCTCCGGTGCCGGTTTACGTCGGAGTGACCCCCAAAAATGCGCACAATAATCATTCATCTTTCTTATTTACGGCGTCGTATCCTACCGGTGCGATAGCCACCGTACCGCTCGACGACGACGGTATACCTTTAGGCCCCGCATCCACAACGACGTTTGCGGCGCCGAATCCTCTGCCTTCCCCGCAAGATCAGGCCCGGCCGCACTCTGGACTCGTGGATGTAACGGCAAGTACACTTGATCGAGCCCAATTCCTCGATTTGACGTCTATTTAGGGCACCTACCTGATCTTCCCCGACGACGGTCTCGACTCGCTGCATGTGTACGGAATTGGTGCGAAATCCGCCACCTTTCTCTATGACCAGCCCTCTCCCCTTCGCCCCTCTGGCCCGCGACATGCCGCCCTGTCCGGTTTCCCCGTCGTTTGCGACTGGGTGCCACGGCTGCACGTTCTGAATGAAGAGGACAACAGCGTGGATACGTGGATCATGCACTACTCGCCGAACAACATGTCCTTGATTTTGCAAGGCTCCGCGGTGTCAACTTTACTTGTGCCCGCCGGAATGAACGTCTCTACGGCCGCAGAGATCCTTGTTTCGCCCAACGGCAGTACGTTTCGAACTCATTTTATTTATTTCTTGATTCCAACGACGTCCGGAAGGATACCTGCTGACTTCCAACCGCGCTGCTTCGCCCCTCGCGAGCGGGTCGATCGCCGTTTTCCGAATCAACCCTCCAACCGCCCACACGGCTCTCACCCGAATCAGCATCACAGACAGCGGAGGAGCAAATCCGCGGGGCATGTCGCTGGACAAGGTATTCAGTCTATAATAATCCGAGAAAGAGTGCCAATTCATATTTCGCCCTCTGTAGACAGGTAGGTGGCTCGCAGTCGTCAACGGCAACAGCAACAGCACGGCGATGTTCGCCTTTGATCAAGACAGAGGCATTCTCGCTTCAAAGCCGGTTGCCAACATGACTGGGGTACGTGTTCCTATTACACGCTCAGCTGGCGCTGCGTGCTAAAATACCTTACACAGATCACTATTCCACAGACGGTTGTCTGGTTGGAGACTCGCACGACGCCATCGGCCACTTTGGCTGAAATTGAGCACCTGCAATCCAAAAACAACTAACCGGTATCGACTGGGGTCTGCTGCGTTTTTAGCCTTTATATTTGACAATGCGCACGACATAACATTCGTCGAGATTGGTCCGGCATGTTCTCGGCGACTTTACGGCAACTAATTGCCGCTATTTCCTGGCTTCAGTGTCTTTTTTTTGGGCTGGCTTTATTGCATAAAAATCAAAGCAACAGAGTTACTCCACCTTTTCATTAGAAGATGTTCGTGAGTACATGAGCGGCATTTCTGCAAGGCCTTGAGAGAGAGCAAAAGCAATTTATCAAGCTTGAAATTGAAAGATCTTGAACTTTTACCGAGGCGAACGCACTGCCACATCATTCAATTTCTTCTCAGCACCCTTGTCAGCTTGGCACAGGAGCGCACCGTCTTTCCTTTCCAAACTACTCCAATGTGGTCACGACCACTCGCCTTTGCGGCACTTTTATCTCTCTCTGTTCTGGTCTCTGCCTCTGGGAAGCGCAATTATGCGACCCACAACTACTACGTGGTGGAGCACGACGCACAGCACGCATCGTTGGCCGATGTCTCAACAGCACTAGGTGTAGAGGTCGTTGAGAGAGCAGGGGAACTTCCTAACCATTGGCTGGTTCGCGCTGCGAAACCTGCCAGCGGCATAGGTGCTCGGGAGGAAGCTGATCATGTCCTGGAAACCTTTGCACGGCTTCGGGATTCTGCGCTTTCAGCGCGGGCTGAGAGTCCTGTTCGGGCTGTCAAGTACATTTCTCGCCAACGTCTTCGGCAACGCGTCAAGCGTGCGCCGCTTCCGATTAGGCAGTCGCCGCAGTCCTCGAAAGCGATCGCTGAGCGTCTGGGTATCGAAGATCCACTTTTCCCTCAGCAATGGCATCTGCTCAACGACGAGGCCGTGGAACATTCTATGAATGTAATACCGGTCTGGGAGATGGGCTTCACTGGCAAGGGCGTCATATCTTCCCTGGTGGATGATGGACTCGACTACACAGCCGAAGATCTCAAGGACAATTTTGTTCGTTTGCTTATCTTACCGCACAGATAAATTCCTCATTTTTGCTAGGACGCCGAGGATTCGTACGACTTCAATGACCACGAATCGTTACCCACGCCGAAGCTCTCCGACGACACGCATGGCACGCGCTGCGCGGGCCAAGTTGCTGCCGGAAAGAACACCGCCTGTGGGCTCGGAATAGCGTACAACTCCAAGGTCGCCGGTGTCCGCATTCTCAGCGGCGAAATCTCAGACGTCGACGAGGCTGCGGCTCTGAATTACGGCTTCCAGAACGTTTCTATTTATAGCTGCAGGTATGGTGTCTGCCTAAACTTGGATGCATTTTGCATGCCTGACCAAAACGTCTTAGTTGGGGACCCCCCGATAATGGAGCGGTCATGGAAGGCCCAGATTATCTCATTAACAAAGCGGTTCTCCACGGCATCAACGCCGGGCGTGGTGGCAAGGGCTCGGTATTCGTATTTGCGAGCGGCAATGGGGCTGCGTCAGGCGACCAGTGCAACTTTGACGGCTACACCAACAGCATCTATTCGGTTACTGTTTCTGCTGTGGATCACAAAGGCCTGCGCCCGTACTATTCCGAGGCGTGCACCGCCAACATGGTAGCAGCGTACAGCTCGGGAAGTGGGAAATCTATCGTAAGTCGATGACATTCAGCCCTTGCCATTCTGATCAAGCCGCTGTTTAGACGACTACCGACAAAGGCACTAATAAATGCGCAACAACCCATGGAGGCACGTCAGCGGCTGCGCCCAATGCCGTTGGGGTGTTTGCGTTGGCGCTGGAAGCTCGGTTCGTCTCGGATTTAGAATGGATCCCAACGTAACTGACCGCCCAACAGACCGGATTTGACATGGCGCGACATCCAGCACCTGTGCGTCGAACACGCGCGGATGATCAACCCAGACGATGACTGGGAAACCACCGCGGCGGGGCGCAAGTACAGTTCCAAATATGGGTATGGGGTCTTGGACGGGCAGCGGTACGTGCAGGCAGCCCTAGATTGGAAGCTCGTCAAGCCGCAGACCCGACTGCAGACCAAAACCGTGCAGCTTGCGGACGGAGTGATGACTATGAATAACGACGTAGTCACCTACACGGGCGGCGAGTTCATTGTGAAGGGCGGTGTATCAAGTACGCTGTCGATCAATGCCGACATGGTGAAGGAGGCCAACTTTGAGAAGCTGGAACACATTGTTATACGGGTTTGGATTGACCATACTTCTCGCGGCGATGTGGAGGTTGTGCTCACGAGTCCCAATGGGATCAAAAGTCCTTTGGCGGGGCAGCGCAAAATGGACAAGGCCAACACTGGCTTCCCGGGCTGGACGTTCATGACTATCAAGCACTGGTGAGTCTGCGTCCTCTCCTGTCCCATCATTGCTCACTGTAATCGAAGGGGCGAGGATCTCGTCGGCGACTGGACGTTGAAAGTCTCCGACCAGGCGACTGCCAGTCACAATGGCAGTTTCCTGGGCTGGAACATGGTGTTTTGGGGCTCAGTCATTGACCCTGCCAAGGCCATCCTCTATGAAGTCTCGCACGAGGATCCGGTTCTTCCACCCCACGATGAGCCACAACCCCTTCCGCCAACGACGGCAACCAAAACTAAGACACACTCGTCGAAGCCTACGGCTTATTTATCTATGGAGGGAACCAGCAGTGCCCACGCTGCCGCCCCAACCTTCGAAGTTGGGTCGCCGGAGGACGCCATCGCACATCCCACAAATTTACCAACGCCGAGCAGCGATCCATCTAAATCTCCATCATAATCGAGCAAATCCAAAAGAGCCTCATCGGGATTATCGCAGCCGTTTTGGTTGTCAGTCTTGCCGGCGGGATCTTTTTCTGGCGCATGATGCGCTCGCGGCCGTCGCCGTACGTCGCGCTCCCGGGCGAGATGGGCGAGGGCCGGCGAGGCGCAGCTTCCTTGGCCCAGGGTGACGGGGACGACTCGGACGACGACGCCGATGAGCGGACGGGCCTGCGCGGGGACCAGTATCAGCATCGCGGCTTCCATTCGGGGTTCCTGGACGATGAGGAGGACGGCCCGCATGAGTATCCACCCGCAGGTGGCCGCAGTGCGTCTCCCGCGTACCGTGATGAGGCGCCCAGGATAGACGGGGAACGGAGAAACAGCACATCATAGATATCTCACTCAGTTCATCATCACCTGCTGTATATTGTACCTATTCTTATTTTATGCGGATTCCGGGAAAAATATAATTCAAAATCACCTTCCGGTACAGAGTACATATGAAGCTACAACACAGCAAAGAAAGAAAGCAAAGGATGTAACAATGACAATGTTATGAGTCGGCCATAACGAAGCGGATTTTTGAGTTGTTTGCCACTCGGGTCAAGACATTGAGATCCTCGTACTGAAAAAAACCTTGAGCCGCGTCCTTCAACGCAGAGCAAGAAACTCACCTTGGCGATCGTCTCATTCAGCTGCGCCTCCGTGAACCCAGCCTGGGTGACCCGAGCGCGAATGTCAACCAACGAGACCTCTTCCGCCGAATACTCGTCCGATTCATCCGAAGAGTCGACGTCCATGTCCCGCTCGCGGTCCGGGCCCCTGCCGAAGCGCTTCTGCTTGCGCTGGGGCTTCTTCTTGCTGCCCGCCGCGCCCGCGCCCGCGAGCTGCTTCATGAGGCGGAAGATCTGGCTGATCGCGGACTTGTCCGGCCCATGCTCGTCCATGCCGTCCTCGTCCTCCAGGCTCATCTTGCTGCACTCCATGAGTCGCAGCGCCTCATCGACGTCGGGGTGTTCCACCGTGTCGGAGAAGCGGAGGCGCGCGAGCGCTTGCGCGAGCCGGAGGACGCCGAGCAGCGTCCGCGCGGATGTGTACGTGTGCGACTTGTTCTGCTCCTCGTCTTCCTTCCCCATCTTGCGCAGCCGGACGTACGAGTCTACGACATAGCTGGACACGGCGGGCGGGACGACGGGGCGCTTGTTGCGGGCCATCGCGATGTAGTGTCTTAAAAAAAGAACACAACGTAAGTGAGATACGGTAGGAAGGGGGGATGAGGACGGCGGACCTCATTATAATGGGGTCGACGACGTCGTGCTCGAGCTCGGGATGCGTGTTGTGCATGTGTACGTAGGTAACGTGCTGCGCGAGGCGCTCGTCGTCGTCTCTCGTCGGCTTGTCGAGAATCAGGAACAGCAAGTCGAACCGCGACAAGAGCGCCGCAGGTAGATTGATATTTTCGACGGGCGAGACCTTGGGGTTGTAACGCCCGTACAGGGGATTGGCCGCCGCGAGAATGGACGTGCGCGCATTGAGGGTGGTGGATATACCGGCTTTGGAGATGGAGATGGTCTGTTGCTCCATAACCTCGTGGATGGCTGTCCTATCGGCCTCCTCCATCTTGTCGAACTCGTCGATGCAGCAAATGCCGTTGTCTGCAAGGACGAGAGCACCTCCCTCTGCAAAAATGGTGAGTATTTATCTTGCGGAGAATAGACTAACGTACCTAGCACCATCTCGTCGGTGACAGGATCTCTCATCACGGCAGCGGTGAGACCGACGCCTGAGGAACCTTTGCCGGTGGTGTAGACGCCCCGTGGCGCGATTTGGAGATGTATTTGAGCAGCTGAGACTTCGCCACTCCAGGGTCGCCCATCAGGCAAACGTTGAGGTCTCCCCTGATTTTCATGCCGTCTCCGGTCACCTTGGTCACGCCGCCGACGAGCAGCAGTAACAGAGCTTTCTTCACGTCGGCGTGGCCATAAATTTCAGGAGCAATACTTTCCGACAGCTTGCTGTACACGCCGGGGTCGCTTTTGAGCTCGGCAATTTGGCGCTCGATTTCCGGCGTCATCTGCATCTCGCTGTACTGTTTTTTCTGCTGGTGGATACTGTGGACTTCGAGATAGGTGTCGGTGAGGAGACCGGCGCGGATCGCTTGGAAGCCGGTGTATGGAATGGGGAGGAAGATGCCTCCGATGTGGACTTCGTCGCCCGGATTCATGAGGCGGGTGAGGCTGCCGTCGACATGGACGGTCATGGACCGCGGAATATGGCCGACGGGGACCTGGTCCGCCTACATGTCCATGTAAGCAGAATAAATTTAAATATGCGAAAGCACGAACCATCTCCTGGATTTTGAGTTCCTGGAACGGACTGAAGCGGCATGCGCGTGTCTGCATGTGCAGGGTGCCTGTGATGCCGTTCTTGGCGCACTCGCTCTCGTTCGCACAGTCGTACCTGGGAATGAATGTTTTGTTCCCGACCTCTTGGAAGGTCTCCGAGCCGCAGACGTCGCAGGTGTAGGCGTTGACTTGGAGCAGCGGCTTGACTTCGGATACGCGCGTCACAATGCCGCGCACGGTTATTAACTGGCCGATGTGCGCGCTGCGGACCTCGCGGACGGCGAGGGCGACGTCGCTCGGGAGTGGCTTAAAGTACAGGTTGCTTGGAGGCCATTAGACAAAGAAGAGAAGTTATTGACGACGCCACCCACTATCGTCGAAGCATGTGTTCGGGGAAACCAGCTTGGTCTGTCTGTTCATTGTGCTGATTGCGCTCCCGACGCTGGTGCAGAATGACATCAATGACCTCGTCTTGGTCGCTGATGTTTTTGGTCGGCGCGATGTCTCGCATGAGCTCGTCGATGACCTCGTTGAACAGTGTCACGTAGCGGCGCGTATTTTCGCACATCGAACGGACGAGCGTGGCCACCTTGTCGTCATCCTAAAGCCCTCTTCAATTACCTGTAGAAAACGACGGAAAGCACGCACGGATGACTTTAAGACATCCTCCAGTTCGATGACCAGCATCTGCTGGTCACGGTTGGCTATTCGTTGCTGGGCAGAGTCAGCAACGCGTCAAAAACCGAGCTCCTACGCGCACCAACTGCCTCATATACTTCATCGTAACCGTCGCAGCCGGTGGCGCGTCATTTGGCGCGTCGATGGTGATGTCTGCGAAATCGAGGGTTAGGTCTTTTTCCTCCCCCTTGAACGTCTCCAGAAAGTTTTTTATGACCACTATGAGGGGTCAATTGCGTGCAGATGTGAGTGGCAGTAGCCCAGTACCTTTGTCGGCGACATAATCATGCTTTGGGTCGGTGATTGGTACAAGCGACATGGTAGGAGGCAAGACGCGTGGCGGGGTTTGAATCTCGATCAACCTTCTCTTTTGACGGCAAGTTGCAACGTTGACGGCGACCTCGCGTGGGTGGGAGCTGGGCCTCTCTGCGGCCTCTGTCTATCTGGTACCATGGCTAAATTGTCCCATGTCCTCCTCCCAACTCTAAGGAGCCTGAAGCGCAAGGCCACGCCGACTATCTCCAACTCTGAGTCTGACAGTGATATTCAACCGAGGCGTTCTCTGAACCTCAGCCCAAGAAAAAAGCGGAGGGTGCAGCTGGCAGAAATTATCGTTTTGTCGCTGTCTGACGGTATAAGTTTCAGATCACATCTCCGCCAGAGTCAGACGACGAAGCTACGTCCCGTTCAGGACCCGCGGGCGGCTCTGAGTGTAATGCATTTGAATCCTAACTTTGAGCTGTTTCTGACTGAATTATACAGCGACCGAGTCGAACATCCTCTTTAAACTTCAGGACGGTGTCGCTTATGTCGACGAGAAGGAGCTCGTTGTGCTATTAGAAGATGAGGCGGAGGGTGACGATTCTGTCGACGACGATGCCTCTTCTGCTGACTCGGAACCGACGGTCCCGGTGCGACGTCTCACTGACTTCGCCCTCTTCGAGTGCCGCACCGGCTACTTGATCAACGCCACGGAACTATTAGAACCTAGCCTGCCTCCAGGGGTATACGGAGCCTCTGGAGCAGTCCAAACCGTCGACGAGGAGGAAGACGACGACGAATATGAAGACAACTCTCATGTCCGACTGCTAAACATATTGGAATTATCCATCCACCACTTGGAGGATGATACCTTGGACGAGCAAGTCCTACCATTTCATTTGGGCTACTCTCTACTTACGCTAACCGACAGGCGCATATATATACGCACCGCGCTGGCATGGTACATCCTCGATACCCCTTCGACGGCCTACCGGCCATTTTATACCCCGCTCAACATTCGGCACCGTCTAACGCATGTGCTATTGACCAAAGCTATGCGTAAGCCTCGTATAACGTATCAAGAGTTCATAGAACACCTCGATGACCTCGACGACTCAATCACCGAATCTGATTTGAAATCAGACGACGTCGTAAGTTCTACTAAGCTGTCGTTCTTGAGGTATTAAACCGCGTTTCCCAGCTCGAATATGTCTTGGATTTTGTCGCTGTCCTTGGGTCAGATTTGGGCGCCAAGTTCGACAATGTTCCCCTCATCAAAACACTCAAGAAACACACATTTTCCACTTCTCCATCCCGTGCGCGCGAACTAAAACAACAGAAACGCCGTAAGAGAGCCCTTCCGCAAACCAGTCCAAAGACGCGCGTCACTCCGGTCGTCGGGCGTATAATTCGCCCACATCTAAAGAGCCCAACGGAGATTATCGGCGTAGAACCTGAGCCGTGCAGTTACCCCGTCAGCCCGCCCTCCCGCATGCATCCTGGTCGTCCCAAAAAGATCAAATGGGTGGGTGTCTCAGCGAGTGGGCAACCTGCCAGTGTAAATATAGATGGGGACCTATTTAGAGTAAGTGCTCGTCTAACTTTCTGCTGCGTTGTCCAATGGCATACATAGATAGGTGACGTCGTCTGCGTCGAGCCCGGTGGGGACGGCGACAAAGATCGTGCAACGAGTGCCAGCGCGTCTGCCCAGTATTGCGTCAATTTACAGGGGAGAGTTCTTTGGTAACACCTGTTTCGTTTATTTATCCAGCCACTAATTGACCATCAGGTTCGTCTGGATCACCCACTTCCTGAAGGGTGACGAAAGTGACGGATCACGTTTTAATTTTCATGGCCAGTGGTTCGAGCATGGTGATGTTCTCCGCCTCCTCCCTCCACTTCTGATATTAACCGTGCGCAGGGCATAACACTGTGCTCGGGGAGATGTCGCACAGCCAAGAATTGTTCCTTATCAACGAGTGCGCAACAATGCCTGTCGGCAGCATCTACCGAAAATGCAATGTGAGAATGCTCACAGGTACGGAGGTGGAACCAGTGGACAACTTGGATCCAAATGCCATCAACTATTTCTGCCAGTAAGCCTCTCCTCTGGACGGTTGCTCTGTTCTGTTTCTTATTCATAATAGGCTAGTGTGGGATCGAGGGACAGCGTATACGAATCTACCCAGCGCTGAAGAGGAACAACGTTTGAAGGCCCGTGTACCTCTTAGCCCATGTATGAACTGTGGGATTGAATTTGAGAGAGAGGAGCGGGAGATCCTCCGGTCCGTCTCCCCTGATGGGATTACGCAGTTTGGCGTCGTTTACCACCTCGGCGACTTCCTATACGTGAAGCCCGAGTCCAATGAACGCCAAAAAACCACGTTCGTCGCTCAAGTAATTGAGCTCGAGCCCTTCAAGGAGTCGGACATCAACCCTTGCGTTATCAAAGTGCGCATGTTTAAGCGCGATGAAACACATTACGTCCGTAAGCACGGCATTCCTTTCGGTCAATGTGCTAACCTGGCTTTCGCAGCGGCGGATACATTGGATACCTCGTAGACGTCACATTGCGATGACGGACACTGACGGGCTGTGTTTTTCCAGGTTCTTTGCCGACGATTCCGCCGATATCGAACATTGGATCAAGCATCCTGACCAGTTTTACTACACCGACGAGGATGGCATCGACGTCGAACCTTGCTCACCATGCCTCCAGCAGCGTCAAAAAGCAACGGAAAGCTATTTCCACCAGAACAGTTCACTGACTGCTTTGGAATTGTTTTCTGGTATTTCATGTTTTCTCCTCTTTCTTCGAATCTAATATCTTCATTCTAGGTGCAGGAGGATTGGGTCAGGGCCTCAGGACTGTGGGTATTGACACCGGGTGGGCCGTCGAGTTCTCGGAATCTGCTGCACAGACTTTTCAGCGAGTTTCTATTTTCTCTCATTCATTATATCCTCAATCTTCTGCGCAGAACAAATCATTCGAGCACGCATGTAGTGTGCGCCGACACCAATGATGCCCTTCAATACATCGTGGACAGAGAAGACGGCAAACATCCCGTTTTGGAGGACCGCAATGGCAACAGGATCACCGACCAAGATCTACCTCGATCAGGAGAGTGTGATCTTGTCTGTGGGGGTACGTGCCTTATCATCTACTGTCACTAACAGCGATTCATGCGATTGTAAGGTTGCCCTTGCCAGTCTTTTAGTCTCGCAAATTTCCATAAGGTGAGGATTTCATTGATTTTATACTTTTCGCTGATGGTGAATATAAAGTATGAGCGAGATCCGAGGTATGCAAACCTGTTGCAGTCATTTCTATGCTTAATTTTGTTTAGAAATGCTCTCCCGTTCAACATGCTCAGCTTCGTCGAAGCCTTGCAGCCCAATTTATTTCTCTTGGAAAACGTTGTCGGCCTAGTGCACAGCTGCGTGACCAGTGATGCCGTTGGCCGAGTCGTCAAGAGTGGCACTGTCAAGCTTATATGTCGTTGTCTCGTTGCGCTGGGATACCAAGTCCACTTCAAGATCCTAGAAGCGGGGCAATACGGTGTTGCGCAAGAGCGAGAGCGTTTAATTTTTTTCGCAGCGAAGCGTGGACAGACGCTCCCGGACTTTCCGATCCCTACTCATGCCTTCCACAAGGCACCGAAGAAGACAAAGATTCCGCCCCGCAGGAGTGACTTTGTTGAGCCGCCAAAGCGGTCCAAAGATCCATCCGACTTCCACCTCTTCGCTCCCGAAGCCGCAGTTACCGTCGACGATGCGATAAGTGATTTAGTGAGTGGTTTGGTTTTTTGCATACATAACTCACCTGAACGTATATCAGCCGCTATTTGACTGGTAAAATTTCACTTCTGATTTGAAGCATGTTCTAACTGTTGTACAGGGTAAATCCGCACCTAATACTTGAAGAAACCGACGAAGACACCGAGGAACGGCGGAGACGGGAAGAAGACGAGGGCATTTTGCAGTTCAAAACGTCGACGGCTCCAGTCGGGTATACAGATCCAGTCGCATATCTTGACAAGCCTCCCACGCCGTTCCAAAAGGCAATGCGACTGGGATCGGACAAGGTTACCAATCACGTCACTGATAAGTTTTCGGACGTGGTTGTAGAGAGGTGAGTCAGCCCTGTGGCATTTTCTGGCCGTCTCTTCATTCACCTCTGCTCAGAACAACCTCGGTTCCGGTGCGCGACTGGGCAAATCACCGCTGTAAGTTCCTCCATAATTATGGCCTGGCCGCTGCTTTCCTGATTGTGAACACAGCTCTGCCCGACGGAATTCGCAGCCAGTGGGGGAAGTTGCCTACATGCAAAAGTGCGAAATTTGAATGCAAGGTTTTCTACGTACTCATGTTCTTTGCAGATGCTACCTACGGTCGTCTTTCCGCGAAGGACTATTTCAAGACTGCAATGACAACACTTGCCCCAACAGCGCGTGGCAGCTGGGTTATTCACCCTTCGGTCTGTCTGTCACCACCACCTCCGCTTCATCTCGCTTATGTGCCAATCAAGCAAAAACGAGTGTTCTCAGTGCGCGAGGCCGCACGCTCACAGGGCTTTCCAGACAACTACGTCTTTTGCTCGGTATATCCGAACGAGACAGACAAAATCAAAGATGCAAGTGAATGTCCTCATACTGTCGCACGACGCTGACCGTGCTTTCAGTTCTACAAGCAGATCGGGAATGCCGTTCCCGTTCCTCTGGCAGCGGCGCTTGGACGGAGTCTCATGGCACCGACTATCCAGAAATGGATTGAGAGTCGGCCAGATCAAGAGTGTGAGGTGTAATCTATTACTATTTAGTTTCTTGGGGGCGACTTGCTGTAGAATCTTTTTTGTATCTCAAGGGGACACTTGTATTCAAGCAAAAGAAACATTCAATTGAATGAGATGATTTGATAAGGAAATGATGATAGTACAGCAAGATGGAAGGGGAAACTGGAGCTAGCTTAATCACTTCTGGTAGCTGGTTGGGGAGCCATCGGCTGAACGGAAGAAAATTAGGATGGGTGCTGACAAGCCGATTATGAAACTCACGGCAAGAGCCATCGGAATTCTGAGTGCAGGAATTCACGCGCGTGCACACGGCCTTGTTCGCCTTGCATCCGTCGCCCGAGTTGATGTCGGAATTGGGCTTGGCGGGGCTCGAGCAGTTCGTCAGCGATGAAGTTGAAGTTGCTGCCCTTGGCCTCCCAGCCGCAGCACGCGCCGCACTTGAAGGCCTTGCCGGTGTAATTCTGGAACCAGCCGTTGGACACGCCGTTGCAGTAATTGGACGCGTAGTCTAGGAATAAGGTGAGCGGCAATTCTGACGGGGTTGAGTTGGTGGTGGCTTACTGGGTGCGTACGAGCCGCGGGGGCAAGGATCGCAGGTGGCCTGGCCTCGGCTTTGGGCAGTAGAAACCAGGCTCAGCACGCAGTGCACTGACCGCTCCACCCGGCTAGCGATACGGTTGTCAGTAAACATAAGTCGAGTGCGTGAAGAAGAACACGAACCAGGCGAGGCGTGTCCAGTGTCAGCACATTGCGCGTCCGCCGTCACCAGCTGCAGCTGTAGCCTGTGGAATGGACGCATGAGTAAAGACACACGCTAGAAGAGTTCAAGGTCGTACCTGCGGTGCAGACGGTGCAAGCACCATTCAGGCGGTAGTATCCGGGCGTAGCAACCCCCACGGGCCACAAGAGAGTTGTCCTCCCTGTGAAATTGGTGAGTATGTGCGCCAGCGTATGTAAGGGAGGCGGCTTACTGTGGGAGCGCGTTCACAGGAGGTGACCAAGAGCATAGCAGCGGACACGAAATATGCGGTGAAGAGCATTGTAGAATGTAGAGTGTTTTGTTGTGTTGGTGAGAGTGGGTGGGTTGAGCGGTGAGTTGGCTAGGCAAAAAAGCCAGAATTTATAGATTTTGGATCCTAGACATAATCTGAGACCGCGGAAGCAGGCGGAAGAGAGGGCCACGGAAGTAGAAGCGGAAGCATAGTCTCAGAGTTCCGTGCCGCAGAGGGCAAATTCCAGGAATAAGTATTTGACGCGTGGGCAGTCAGAGACTCTGAGACTTGGAGGAGTCGGGGGCTTGGACCAAAGAAATGACTACCAGTAGAGCTCCGAGTCGAGTGAACGTTCTTGAGTTTTGAAGCCAGGAATATCTGCTTGACGCGACTCAGAAGTCAGAGAACGTTCAGACTGTAGGCTTGCCAAAAAGGAGTGGTCAAAGCGAGGAAAATCATGATTGCGTCTGTTTGGAGTCGACACCTTACTCATCACCATTCAACTTTACGATTTCTGGACTGGCTGCTGGCTGGCCCTCTCTGGGATGAATACCAAGGACATGATATCTCTTCTGTTACTGAAATGTCGAATAACCGCTCCCCGGATGGAATGTGAAATACTGTACTTGTTTGTCTGTCAGCCACTGGCACGGTCAGCCACCTCAGAGTCTCGAGAATCTCCCTATCCAGGTCTTCCTCTTACCGCCATGTTGTCCACTCCTCCCCGCTTCCTGAGCCTCCTACGCTTCGCTGATTTTCGGCTTCACGGCTGTTCTCTGTCGCCGCTGTGGGATTCGGCCTCGTCAGCCCTTCCCCGACATTCAAGTCCGCGACAAGCCCGCACGCCCTTCCCTCGCGTACGACCGGCATTCCCACCAGGCAGCCGTGCTCGCCAACAGCAAGATTTCAGTTACCTCCGCGTTCAGTTTGGTTTTTATTGTTATACTATCTTTGAGTGTCGCCCCCACCATTATTTGGGCACGAAGTCCCCGGCCTTCTGGACGCCTCAACAGGCATCAGCAACCGCCTCCTCCTCCTCCCGTCCCCCCTCCGCAAGACCCCGTGGACCTCGACGACGGCGATAACGAAGACGGTGCGCCTGACGGCGCAAATGGCGGAGACGATGACGGCGACGACCCGCTACAAGAAGTCGGAGTGGACAACGGAGAAGACCAAGCAGGTCGGAGAAGACGCGACGGCGGCCGCCCCAGAACCTGAGGACCCTCCTCCTCCTCCTGCGGGGATCAATTACGACTACGAGGCTGACGGTCACATTGGGCTGTTCGGGGATTGCTATTGGATTTTAGTCCTACTCGCACAACTCTGCTTCAACTTGGTCAGCCACTCGGCCAAGTCGGTCACTAGCCTGCCCATCCCAAGACCGACGGCTATTGTGGGCTTACTGCAGCCTAGGCACCCCCAGTGCCCCGCCGTCTCCCTTCTCCGTCATTCCCCTTCCCTGCCCTCAATCATTCCGGGCTTGCTCCAGCCTCTGTCGCTTGCGCCCGTCTGCCTGATCCCTCCAGCCTTCCCTTCAGCACCGGCCTTAATTCCGGGACTGCTCCAGCGCCAGCCCCCACCTCAAGTCAGCGTCAGACCCTTCGTCAAGGTCGTGCACGCCCAGCACTCGATGCTGAATTGGTGGTTGGCGTGTGTGGTCCTTATCGGTGCTGTGTCAATAGTCTTGGGCTGCGGTGTGGTTTGGGCCTTCCTTGAGCTTGCTAGTGTCCAGCAAGACCTGGAGGACGTGCAGCACGGTCCGCCTCTGCGGCTGCCTATGATCCGCATTATCCCGCCCACGCCTCCGCGCGCGCCTCTGATCCGGCTCATACCACCAACCCCGCCGCGTCCGCCGCCACCGCCTCGGCCCCCGCCTCCAGCGCCCGAGCCTGAGCAGGTTGAAGTACCCCGAGTCAAGCACCTCAAACCGGCTACCGCTCCCCTACCTGCGCACGCCGACAACGTTCCCGTCATCGTCGAGGAGGTTCGCCTGGTTGCAGAGGAAACACCACCTCAGCCTGAGGAAGAGGTGGCCCCCGTGGAGCGTGTAGGCGGTCGGCGCCGTCAGCGGGCACAGCGCAAGCAGGTCGTCATGCGGGACATCCTCGCGCAGATCGACAATCTCCGCGCTGCGCGATAGAGTTACCAGGAATTTGTTTTCACATTATTATTGCAAGCATTGAAGCCGGGCGTGCTACCGTGACCGGCCGAAGGCAAGGAGATGGGCGGGGTGGTAAGACCACTGTGGGCGCCTCGTTTTTGTACAACTCCTAGTGTTATACCCTGCAAGGACACTACATACTCGTGCGCTTTTGCACTCTTGTAATGATATTAAGCCCCTATCTCCATCTGGTTATCGATAAGATTTGACCTCACGTGTTCCCCCATTTTGTCTGCTTCAACCTGAGCAATGTCTGGTGAGCGGCGGAGCCTGCACCGTCGGCGGTCGAGCCTCTCTGACGACGAGCTGGTCGTTGTGACCCCGCCGGCGGATTCGGATGGGCCCAGTCCTGGCCCACTGCCGTCGCCACGGAGCCGCGTACAGTCGTCACCGACTGGCAGCCGCCACCAGCGAAACGCGTCCATCTCGGGTCTACCTCTGAATGTCGGTCTGCCGCCGTCTGCAGGGCCTTACAGAACTACCTTTCCGTCTTCTCCACTGGGACGCTCGACCTTTGCGCACTCCCGCAATCTCTCCTTTTCTAGTCCTTTTTCTCCGCCTCTGCCCTCTCCGTTGTCCACCTCGACATCTTTTGCAGACCAGATCTCTGCTGCGCCTATGCCGACGTCGCCTTCTGCTCCGGAATTCACTCCAGAATCCCAAAAAACAGGCCGCAGACATTCGCGGCTGCATTCACGCAATCTCTCTGTTTTTTTCCCTCGCCCCGGGACACTCCCTGAGAGCACCATCGACGAGGATGGGGCACAGGAGATTATCGTTCCTCCGACCCTTGGGGCCAACTTCACCTTCGGTGGACGGCCCCCATCTTCCGGCGTACTCACCCCGGCCTCTGGTGTGCTTCACACCCCGCCCCCGCTCACTCCCGGCTCCGCGGCCTCGCGCCGTGGCCACCACCACAAACACTCCATGTCCCACACCCTCTTTTCCTTCCTCGAGCCCCCGCAGAACCAGGATCTGGTCACCCAGCCGACACCCATCCCCGTCTCCCCATGGATGCCCATCTCCCCATTTGTGGCCGAGGCCAAGTTTGATTCGGAGAAGAAAGTTGCCCCAGTCCCAGAACCACCGTCAGACCGGCGCCCCGCGTTCTTGATATCGTGCTTGCAGTTCCTCCTCGGCGCGACGCTCTGGGTCTCTGGCCAGCAGTCGGGATCGCTAGCTGTCACCGCACTTGGCTATTGGGTCGTATTTGATTCTATCGGCGTCGCTGTACCGCATATCCGACTGACTGCTTCGCGCCCATATGGGTCGGTGTTTTTTTGCCCTCGTCTTTTTCCAGTCTCTTAATTCCGTTTCAGCCACGCCCGTGTAGAAGTCCGTCCTCCTCTTCGCGCAATCCGTCTACCTTATGTTCTCGGCCGTCTACGTCTGCAAAGAAGCTGTCGAGCACCTTCTCCTCAGCGCGGGCGAGGGCCACCACCATCATGCGGGCGACGAGATGATCTCCGTCGACGGTATTGACTTCCCCGTCTTCCTCACGGCCCTCACAGTCGTATCGCTCGCCGCAACCGCCCTGTTATTAGACAACCACGCCCGCCTTGTGTCGCGTCAGTACTTTTCCTGCCTCCCCATTGTACGCTAACATCTCCTCACAGTCGCCGGGAACCGCATCCCGCCCCTCAGCGCCCTCGTCCGCAGCCTCCTCTCCACCCGCAACACCCCCGCTCCCGATGCGCCCACTCCCACTGACCCCCTCGCGCGCGCACTCTCCAACCCCTACGCCTCCACGCCCCTCGGCATCGGCATCGGCGTCCTCGCCACCGCTCTGGCCGCGCCCCGCTCGCAGCACCGCACCGCAGACCTCGCACTCGCCGCCGCCGCGTCCTTCGCGACCTCCGCCGTCGCGTACCGCGCGAGCGCCGTGCTCGGCGCCGTACTCCTGCAGACCGCGCCGCCCCGCGGGCTCCCCGCGGGCCGCATGGAGGCGTTCTTGCGCGCGATGCGCGAGGTCGAACGCCACCCGCAGGTGCTGCACCTGCCCGCGCCGCACATCTGGCAGCTCACGCCCGGCGCGGCAAAAGAGGAGAAGCGCCACGATGCGGCGGACGGCGCGGGCGGGAAGGACGCGCTGGTGGTGACGCTGGAGCTGCATGTGCGCGCGGATATGGGGGACGACGACGTGCTGGCGCTGACGCGGTGGGCGTGGGAGCGGTGTTCCGCCGCGCTGGGGCGTGCACGGGAGGAGACGGAGGTGACGGTGGGTGTTGTGCGCGGGTAGGGATATGGACATGCTAAATTATTGTTTTTGTGTGCATACCTACTGGTGGAAAATGGCTTTGGTTCGTGGGTGATGGTGTATGCATACATTGTGCGGTGGGTGAGTTGTGTATATGTGCAGTGCGTGGATCTCTATCTAATTTTGTAGTCGACGCGTTGATCGCGAAGATCTCACATTTTATTCGAAACATCAGTCGTTTGTAATATTCAGGTCTCCTTTCGTTTTTTGGGGCGAGCATCCTCCTCCTCATCGGTAACAGGCGTTAGTTTCCGCTTGCCTGCGGATTTTGACCCTACCTCGGCCTCCGCCTCCGTACCGCTCTCTGAGTCACTCTCAGCCTCAGCCTCAGCCTCAGCCTCCGAGTCAGCCTCAGCCTCAGCCGCAGCTCTCACCTCTGGATACTGAGCCTCCATTCCCAATCGCTCCATTTCAGCCGTCGTGAGTTTACACCTGTCCGAAATGTTCCTCTGCTTCTTTGCAGCGATGTCCAAATACCAGTTGCCCATGCGGCCAGGGGACGCGTATCTGAACGTCACAAACGGTTCGCCATCGTCGTCACAGACACCCAGCGCGAGAAGGGCGTTGTCGTGATCCAGGTTGTCCCCATAGTTCTCTTTCCACTTGAACTCAACAAACTCCCAGAAATTGTCGAGGAGGTTATTAGAACGGTCCTTGGCGCATCGGAGACCGGAGAACTGCGCCTCTTTCCCGAAATGCACAACGGTACCCGATATATTTTCCAGCGTCGCGTTTTCCCCATGTGGGCAGGTAATGGACAAGTAACCTGGGCCCTCTGGGTCAAGAACAGACTTGGGATAGAAAACATCCTGGGGATCAGACACGCCTGGTGGTATTCTGTAGTCAGAAAAAAATGTTTCTTTTATAATAATAAGGAGAAAAAAATCACCAGGTTCGGGGAACTCGTAAAACCAATGGTAAGTACCACAGAGGGTGTCGAGCTTGATTGGCGTCAAAAGTTGTTTCTGGGCCATCCAATGGTTAAGACTCCACCCAGTAAAAGATGATGTTGGGACTCACAATGCCGACAACGACCTCATCCTGGTCCCAATATTTTGGATGCTCAAAGTTTTTTTCGCTTTCCTCACGGTCGTACCAGTCCGGGGATTCAGATCGGGCGCTGGACCCGGACTCGGACATTTGAGATTATCGAGTGAACTGTCAATGTTGAGTGGTTCACCTGCGGCAGTGAACCAAATACGACCAAACCGAACACGGCTTTTGAACCACTCCAACCACCGCCAGTCACTTAGTCTGTCGCTTTCTCACTTCTACATATTTTGTTCACATCGTCGTTATGGCGCGCGTCCCTCGAGCTTGGCGGGCCTCGGGCAGGAAAGCTCGCTAAACCTCAACGTCTGTGGCGACATGGTGCGACTTCGAATCATGGATAATATTGAGTGGAGTGGTGCACATGTTATACAAATGCGCGCTTCCGTGCGCTTCTCCGCATCTTGACCTATTATGAGCGAGGATGAGCGATCAACGCTCGGATCAGCGTAGTTGGCAAAAAACCGGGTTACTTACTGTAAAGCAAATCTGAGACCCTGTTAGCGACCGGTGTCAATGCTAGCTGGTCCCCACCTACGCACACAAGGGTCTTTTACTTCTTCAGGACCCAATGGACCCCGTCGAGCTACATGCCACAGTGGTGGCTCTAAAGGATCTCCAGACCACCAGATACGTTAGTGGTGAGAGACTGAGAGGCGTTCCGAATTGTGACTGATCTGTCTGCAAATATTGCAGCTGCCGGGGTCGTGGCCAGTCGCAATTTTTTCGAATATCCCACATCAATGAATGACCTATTCACAGCTCTTACTATGCGATCACGTTCTATCGAAATTCTATCTCTGGCAGTATGTAGTCTCGATCCGGACTCTTATGACATCCCAATTAGGAACCTGCGGCTAATGTCTTGGGATAGATGGGAACCCTGTCATAAGAGTCTGGGCCTATCTTGGGCCTATCCCAAGACGGTTCCCAAATTGGGATGTCATAAGAGTCTGGATCGAGACTAGGTAATATGTGTGGTCCGCGAAGAACACTGTCGCGAAAGTCCTGTTTTTGCTGCTCCGCTACATGGTCTCACAATACTTGTGCGTGATCGTCCGTTTTGCAACCCTGCCACTGACCCAGGGCTTACGGTCGCCCTCAGCGGTCTTTCTATAAGACTCTCCACTAGCGTTGAGTTGCTTTTTTTTATTCGAGACTGCCGTTGCACAGTTATTATTCAGTGGTAAGCGGAATACTATCTCTGAGCTATCCATTCTCACCGTGATCAGGTGCCAAGGGTGGATGGGGTTTTCAGTATTCATCGGACCTCTTACATCTTGACCGCAGCTAAATTGAGCCCCTTCAGACATACGTTGGTTGGCTATCGATAGTCATCTCAAATTTCCTTATCCTTCTCCGGATCTGGGCCGTGGTACCTCGCGGCCATAAGCTGGTGACCTGGACCTTTACTTTATTGTGACCCTCCTGTGTGCCGGTTTGAAAGTCACAACATGGGTGGTTGCTCTTAGAGCGCACACGCTAACGCTTGAGCAGCTCTATTCTACGCGGAACCTACAACTGGGCTTTGTATATTCTGTACACATCCGCCGCATGTCTATGCTCTCTGGGTTGTCGGCGTAAGTTTTGACCAGCACGACGTCTTCAAGTTACCGACATTTTCCAGCTTCCGTTTGAGATTCTTGTTTTTGGTGTGGTCTGCTGGAACGCCCTCGATCGACCCCGTTCGTTCACGTCCCATCCAATCGTGACTCGGACCCTTTTGTATAGACGGGCTGATGTACTTTATCTGTGCGTTAAACATCTGACCACTCTGTCAACGGACTCATCGGAAGAATCATGTCCAGCTCTACGTGTTGCCAACACGATCATCGGCGCCATGGCTCCAACATCCCTTCTTTTCGTGGGAATATACTAGTAGGCACCTACTTTTTTATTATTATAGGATTACTGTCGCTTACGAGACGTTTTTATCACAAGTTTCATCTGGGCGGCCAGCACCATCACCACGACTCGATTAATCATCAACTCCCGCAAACGGGCCAGGAAGGCAGCCTGCTCAAGCGGGGGATTCTGGAGCATACGTGTCGTCTCGGAGACTCGGACAGAAGAACTGGACTATGGAGAATGAGGGGACAACATTTCCATACGGTCTGCTCACTCTGTGTATTTATTTGACTTTGGCAATAACGTCAGATTCCATTACCTTAGATGCAGGATACCCAGATCCGCTTCAGTCTATTTTTTCGTGTGGGTGTCCCCATTCGGCCCGTTCACTCCACGATTTCGGAGAAATTAAAATTCGGACGCAGCTGTGGCAAAGCTATGGTACAGAAACATCGCTACCATCGCCCCTCACTAGATTGCCTGTACACATCCTGAACCTGGCGTTCTCCTCCTTCCTTCCAACAATCACGCCGCATCTCATTGGAGATTTCGTTCCCGCTTGGTCAAAACAAATCTGACGGCCGATGCAACAGAACCAAGAAACGTGTGCATGGGTGTGAAACTGGAGAGATATTATTTGTCTTTTGACTTTGATGGAGCTTCCAGGCCGCCTCGCGTGGCACCATCACACCCCAAAATGGGACATTAAAGTAAATAAAGTACTGACAATCAAATAGTCCCCCAGCCAGTCCTTGGACACCACGAACCCTCGCATCAGGTCTATTCAATATTCACATCGTCGTTATGGGGCTCAAAAGCCCTAAGCCGCTATCTGATATATTTATAGGAGCCGCAACCCAGGACGATCCCTTCGCTAAATCCGATGACCTTATTTAAGGCTCATCGACATCACAGGCCTTCAACTTGAACTCAACATGCTTCGATTTTCGAGCTTCTAAATTACGGATAAACTGTTAGCCCCAAGTTGGCCCAGTGGGGCTTGATCCTGAGCCAGTCCTGAGCCACACAATTGCGCGCTTCTCCGCATACTGGATATGGCAAAGGCTCATCAACGTCAATCATTGAACAGCAACGATGATCAAAGCAAACAATCGAGAGGTTGTTAACTGACTGATTTTCGCAATGCTGTCAGGGGCCCCACCTACACACCACTTCCTCAGAACTCGATGGACTCCGCCGAGCTGCAGGCTACAGTGGTGGCCCTAGGGCATCTCCAAACCACCAGATATGTTAGTGGTGAGGGGCATCTACTTTGCTCGTATTTTTTATTGATATGTCTGCACTTTGCAGCCGCCGGGCTTGTGGTCAGTCAGAGTTTCTAATATCCCACACATACAATAAATGACCCATTGAACATTCACAGTTTTTGCTATACGACCACGTTCTATCTCTGGCAGATGAGGTGGAGTATGTATGGTCCGCGAGGAATACTGTCGCGAAAATCCTGTTTTTGGTGCTTCGCTATATGGTCCCCTTGAATTTGGTAACATACACTACTTGCGCGTGATCCTCCGTTTCGCAACCCCGTTCGGCGTTAACTGCCCGCTTACAGTGCTCCTCAGTGGTCTTTCAGACATAAGACTCTCCACCAACGTGAGTTGCATTTCTTATTCGATACGTCCAGCTAAGAACATCTTCCTTTTCAGTGGTAAGTGGAATCCGGGCTATCTCTGAGTTATTCTTACCGCGTTCAGGTGTAGAGGGTGGATGACATTTTCGGTATTCCTCCGAGTCGAAACTTATTTGAATTGAACCGCAGCTAAAATTGGCTTCAGACATTCCTCGGTTGGCTAACAATAGTCATCTCAAATTTTCTTGTCCTTCTCCGGATCTGGACGGTCGTGCCTCGCGGCCATAAGTTGGTGACCTGGACCTTTGGTTTCTTTGTGCCCCTCCAGCTTGCCAGTTTTGGAGTCTCGACGTGGGTGATTATTAACATGCTTCGTGCGCACTTCGTTCACTCAAAACGTACACGCTAACGCCCCCTGGGCAGCTTTATTCTATGCCGATCCTCTAACTGGACTTTGCTTATTCTCTGCACACCCGCCGCATGTCTATGCTCTCTGGGTTGTCGGCGTAAGTTTTGACGAGCACGACGTCTTCGAATACCGACATTTTTCAGCTTCCGTTTGAGGTTCTTGTTTTTGGCCTAGTCTCCTGGAACGCCCTCGATCGGCCCCGCTCGTTCACACCTGACTCGAGCGTGGCGAGGACGCTTTTCACAGACGGGCTGCTGTATTTTATGGTTTTAACTTGTACGTCAAACATCTGATCGCTCTCTCAATGTACTTATTGGAATCATCTTTAGCTCTACGCGTTGCCAACACCGTCATCAGCGCGACCGCTCCAACGTCCCTTCTTTTCGTGGGAGTATAGTACGTGCCCCAATTTTTTATGATATGTAGTGTGTATTTTCGTTGACCAGTCACCAAGTTTCATCTGGGCGGCCTGCACCACCACCACGACTCGGCTCATCATCAACTCCCGCAAACATGCCTTGAAGAAGGCAGCCTCTGCTCCGAGTCCTCAACCGCGGGATTCTGGAACATACATGTCATCTTGGACGGGTAACTGGAAATTGGATAGGGGGTAAACGCCCATACCATTTGGACCGTTTGCATCCGAAATCGTGTCGACGTGGGCTGCGGTATGTAGAGATCGCTGATACGCCGTTACTTGTACATCACACTCATATAACAAGGTTTCTTTTTCTTTTTCAGAAATAATCCTTGTCTATGGTCCTGCTGGCCTGCCTAGGGGGACTACATCACATTTAGATTCCAGCATTTGCGGGATAAGTCAGGATAAATATATTATACTCAGTTATGTCCCCTTTCGGAACGTACCGAGTTGTGGGGTATAGAATAAACCAGTAAATGTACTACACTACCTACGTCGCAACCTACGCACTGTCGACGAGCTCACCGCGTTTAAGGCTGTACATCTAGGCATGCAAGGAGCAACATTAGCCTGTGAGAACAAGGAGGCCGATATCACAAAAAATCTATGAAGCACTGGACGCATTGTCTGGACGCCGCACTGGTTGAACAGTGTTGAAGAATGTTAGCACTTGATGTGCAAACTTTGCCATTCTGCACACAGTAGCCCGATTAAAAATTAAGCTCTTCAACACACTTGTAACATTCGCCGCCAACACTCATTCACTCTATTTTTCCACGGGTTACTCCACGGTTTCGGATGCAGTTGACTTTGGCGGTAGTACATACCCTCACAAGCCACTCATGTAAAAATTTCGCGTAGTTCCTTCGCGCGGGACCGCGAACCGTACCGTGACGCTTCCTTCGTGATGGGACACCTGAACTCGGCTGCGAAATAATAGATTCATCCTGAGAGTCAAACGGAGATCCGGTCGGATCAATATTCCGACTTCTCCCCTTTCTCCGCGACCAGATCGTCAACCGACTCAGAGGCACCCATCTCCCCAGACCAGCCGTTGGCGTGCAAGAAGGCGGCGAATTTGGCATCCTCCTCAGCAAGGTCGCCTCCGAGACTACCCAAAGATGGTTCGTTCAGCGGCGGTCCCGCAGCGTGGACAGGGGGGAGAACATCCCTACTCACTCATTGCGAATGAAAAACACTGTGACGAGCATGCCCGTTAGGCCGCAAATCGCCGCGATGATCTGCGTACGTCGTCGAAGGTCAGCAACGGTGGACAGCAGCGCGTTGGAATGCACAGTAACATAACGTACAAAGGTCCATCGGGGCCCGAGGTTATCTCGGATGGGGGTGAACGCCTGCGTGCCGACAACGGCGCCAGTTTTTCCTACAGCAGCGCTGAAGCCGTAGCAAGTGCCCCGCACAGCGGTAGCATACGATTCTGACGACGTGAGTCCGAGCCTGGACGAGGCCCGTTCAACAACACACATGGAGATTCGGATGAGACGTACATGTCGCCGGGGCCGGCGTTCGCGAAGCTGTTCATGAGCCCGTAGCTGCGCGGCGTGCCAGCGGTGAGCGAGCGCCGATGCAAGTGTATCTGAAGACATACAGGACAACAAAAGCGGCGACATTCTTGATCACCTTGTCGTAGGCGCATCCAACGATAAGGCCTTATATGAACCTAAATCAGTTGGGCATTGAACATTGTGGCTGCGCGTGAAGTACCGAAAATGAGGTATCCGCTAAAACCAAATATCATCGTATTGCGGCGGCCAAGGCGACTAGAACACCGAGGGTGAACATTTGGGCTCGAATAAATTCCAGAAAACTCACTTGACGAGAGCAGCCCCGACGAAGCAGCCCGGGAGCGCAATGACGCCGAGCAAGAGCTGGAATTCTGCTGTTTTCCGCACAAGTTCTGAGCGAAATATTTGCATAAGTAAGTAGCCTGGGAATAGTAGGCCTACCGTGCCCTTGGGCTTTAACCACAGAGGAGATAATCACGCCGGAAACTGATTAACTCGTTAGCCAAAACCAGTAGGTACTCGAGGTAGACTCGGAAAACTCACAGACGCCGTTAGGAAAGACAATGAAGTCCTGAGCGCCGGTTAAGATTACCTCCGGCTGAGCGATCGTGTAGTACTCACGTAGAGGAACCACGCGCCTGCTGTGCCTATGAGCGACCTCCAGTAGTATTTCACGGTCAGAGTGTATGGGATATTCTTCTGGATGGCGCCTTTCCGGTAGAGCGCAGAATTGAGCATCTTGAGGCGGAAGTAGAAGACCATAAGGGCTAGTCGGTTTTCATTTTTTTTAAAAGAGGTCTTAGACAGAGTTCTAGCGCGCTCACGTGGCAAAGCACTGATGCCGAATACCACTCTCCAAACCGTAGACAAGTTGGCATTGAGTCCTCCTACAGATATCATGAGAACACTGCTCGGCAGGAAATGAAACGATCTTACCAGCCGCTTGAATGACAATAAGGTAGAGAATGCAGGCCAGAGGCGATCCAATTCTATCATATTTAGTCTCGGCAAGGATTAGGACAATGGGTCCTCACGAGAGCATGAAGTTTGTGACCTACAAACAGTCAGAATGCGACAAGTTGAAAAAATCAATCAACGCACCATGATGAAGACTGGGCCTCGCTGCTTCAGCATCCGTTCACTGGGGGCAATCAGCTCTCCGCGAAAATATGGCCAAAGGAGGAATTTACTTGGCCGCTTCTGCTGCGGATGTCGAGGAACTCGGATATTCCCCGCCAACACCGAGACCAGTGATACCGCGCGCGACCTATAAAATATTAGCAGCCCGATCCAGGAGGCCGTTGGAATGGGCTGACGGTGAACATCCAAAGAAACCCGTGGAACGATCCGTGGGCTCCATGAGCTGCCGTACAGAGGACGATGCCGATCACGATGAGGACCTAAGCGTATGAGATTTTCGGTAGCGGAGCGCACGTAAACATTCCCACTGTGGAGATGACAATTCCCCACTTCCTACCCTTGACATCACAGAGGTAACCTATTATTAATTGGCCCAAGATTGTCCCTGAGCCTCAAGATGAATGCGTAGCACAAATCCTGATATAGCCGGCATACCAACGGTAAGGGAGTTGGAGAGCTGTGTCGACCAGTAAGAATTGTATGCTTGCTTGCCGTAGATTTGACCGAAAACGACGTTGGTCAAGGACATGATGTTCTATTGGCATGAGAAGGCTGCTGCAGAGGAAAAGACGATGAAAATAGGTACATTCTGAAGGCCGTCACTGATAAGTGCGAAGCCTGGTAGATACAGGTTAGCGGACGGAAGAGAATCTACTGGTGTCCTTTCACCTGAACAAGCAATCGTGAAGGCGCTCGACATCTTCTCTCTTTTTGTCAGAGCCGCAGACGTGTCCTCCTAGGGTTGGTATTTGCGTGCTATTGTCATTATTGGGCAAAGCAGACTTCGAATCCTCAAAGGTGTTGCTCATCGCAAGACGGATTGGCAGCGGAGGCGATTCCAGGGAAACAGCTTCGCCGTGTGCGCTTTTAAAGCTGTTCAAAACGTTATAAATATGCGCTCCGCAGGTGGACAGACAAGCGAATAGAAGCACAGAGGCATATTAGGTAGCTGAATACAACGCGTGGCATGACGGTGCCAAAGCAAGGCATCGCTTCATCGAGCTTCATCAACGTTTATTACGGACTGGACTAAAGATAGGAAAAATGATTGATGCGATCCACGCTCGGTTATTGAATTTGGCACTGCGCTGATCAAAATATATTACCCTTCGGGGTCTGAACTCTTATAGTCCATTTTCTGTCATCTATCACACGAAGCGACAATTAGGAAATAGACGGACTGTTTCCCTTTGTATTTTTATTAGGAAAAAACAGTCCGCTACTATGTGCTTGAAAGAGATTTCGGAACAGGCCAACCCTGTCGAACATTTATTTCCCAGACTTGGCAGATGTTTTTGGGCCTGACTGCGACAACATCTTGTTCGCGGCACGGCTATCTCCCATCTGAAGCAGGCTGTCGATGTAGTATTCTTCTTGTTGGGTAATATTCTATTGGAACATGAGATTTGTTTATTCAATACCCGTATTTAGCCATATTCCGATGGAATACTTAGCATATTCCGATGGAATACTTAGCCCGGCTGTTTACCGCGTCGGAATATACTTACCTACCGCATGAACATTTTTTGGAAGGTGTGCTCCTCGCTTAGTGTGCGAAATTCCCCAGAAATCTGTCAAAATCGCCATCACCTAGCTCGTGCCAGTGGAGGACGTCGAATCCGCTGGGATCAATTCTCTAGAGATGTCCATCAGGCTGATGGTGGAGTCTGAGAGAGCAATCCTAAGCGAAAGTCGTAGAGAGAAACAAAATGATGGCGGACATCAGTTGAGGCCAAACCGTTGAAGCCATTCCAACGCACCCGAGCTCCTTCGACGCGTCTCCCGCTTTCGCCTTAAATCAGCTAGTCTGCAGAAGTCTAATGCCATGTTATGTCCTGGACAATTTATACCCGCGTGTATCGTTAGTCTGCACCTCAAGCTCAATCTAATTATAGATTGAACAACTCTCTTCAAGATCCAAAATATAAATTATGATATTTGAGAGCGCCTGCGATACGGGAGAGCACAGGTTTGAGTCATAAATATATATCGGAATCTTTTACGCGCACCAAACGCGCCCCGGCAAACCCCGTCTACCATCAATCAACAAAATGTGTGACATATCACGTGTATGAGTCACTACCGCGTTTGTATAAAACAACACAAGTCAACAACCCTTTTTTCACCCACTACCACCACCACCAAACTTTCTCCAATGTCTGCCACTTCCGCGTCGCGTCTATCTTCTCCTACGCCGACCCCCAGCAAGCAGGTCGGTTGCGTCGCGTCCATGTCGTGTCCTTTCTGCTGACAGTCTCGTCGTAGGCCGCTGCAAAGCTTTCAGCATTCACCCTCGACTCGCCAGCAAAGAAATCCTCCAAACCGATGCCCAAGCTCGAGCTCGTTGACGACAAGCGTCGCTCCACGTCACCCGTATCCGACGAGGATGACATCGAAGAGCTGCGCAAGAAGTTTGTTGGAGACATTACGCTCCCTGAGAGTGCGTCTTTCAATCGCGTCTCTGGTGTCATTCTGACTGCCGCCTACAGGTGAAGAGCCGCTCCTCAAAGAATCGAAACGCCGCTTCGTCCTATTCCCCATCCAATACCACGAGGTACAATTTACGCGTCTAGACACGCAGTCGCGCCTTAACTTTCGCGTAGATATGGCAAATGTACAAGAAAGCTGAAGCATCGTTCTGGACGGCGGAGGAGATGGATCTCTCCAAGGATCTCCACGACTGGAACAACAAGCTCAACAACGACGAACGCCACTTCATCTCGCACGTCCTCGCTTTCTTCGCCGCGTCAGACGGCATCGTGAACGAAAACCTCCTTGAGCGCTTTCCAACGAGGTCCAAGTTGCGGAAGCTCGGTGCTTCTACGGGTTCCAGATCATGATGGAGAACATCCACTCCGAAACCTACTCTCTCCTCATCGACACCTACATCAAGGAGCCAGCAGAGCGCGAGTACCTCTTCGACGCGATTGAGACGATCCCTTGCATCAAGCGCAAGGCCGACTGGGCCCTCCGGTGGATCACGGATGAGCAATCGACCTTTGGCGAACGTCTGGTGGCTTTCGCTGCCGTGGAGGGGATCTTTTTCTCCGGCTCCTTCGCCTCCATCTTCTGGATGAAGAAGCGAGGACTGATGCCGGGCCTGACGTTCTCCAATGAGCTCATCAGTCGCGACGAGGGGATGCACACCGACTTTGCGTGTCTTTTGTTCACCCACCTCAAGCGTCGCCCCCATCCCGACACCGTCCGTCGTGTCATCACTGAGGCCGTGGAAATAGAGCAGGACTTCTTGACCGGTGCGTCCTCTTCCCTCTCATGTTTCCGCGTGCTGAATATCCACCGTAGACGCTCTCCCCGTTAGCCTCATCGGCATGAATGCCACTCTCATGTGCCAGTACATCGAGTTCGTTGCCGACCGCCTCCTCGTCGCCCTCGGCAACGACAAGGTCTACAACTCGACAAACCCTTTCGACTTCATGGATATGATTTCCTTGCAAGGCAAGACCAACTTTTTCGAGAAGCGCGTTTCGGAGTATTCGAAAGCCAACATCTCCAACTCCGGCACCAACTCCGCACAGACGTCGGGCAAAACTTTGTATGTCGTTCTCCGATCCCGTTCTCTATGATCTAACTCGTAGTGTTATAGCGTCCTCGATGAGGACTTCTAGGGTTCTTCCGCTCCTTTTTATTTACATATCTCACTTGCATTGTTGTACTGCATCATCTCACTTTTTATTTCATGTATGGCTCTTTAGACAATATGTAGTAGTTAGTATATATCCAAAATATGATACCTGGATCTCCGGACAAGGAGGGGTGAGCTTGTGACTTGCTTGAGAGTTCGGCTATGTAACGTTGCTATAAGATGACAGTGTCAACGAGATTCTCAGAAATGGTATAGGGTGATATTTAACGCTTTGTCCGGGTGATGCGATCAAAATATCAAAACCTTCTTTTTTACTTGGCAGCCGGCGGATCTGAGATCATCGATCATTGCTTGCGATCGGTCCACCGTCCGTTAACGTTTATTTCATAAAAAGCACTAGGCGCCAAAAATAATAGCTCATACAGACCCCTTCTCTGATTCCGCCTCGCTCTTCTCCGAGACGGGTTTCTCATCGGCATGAATGGCAAATGTGATCTTGTCAAACTCTACCACCCCAATCTTCCGAATGACGACCCATGCGAACGGCAGAGAGAATACGACTGCAGGACGATGAGCGAGGCGAACTGAAAAAAAGAGGTGGTAATACGTACTCAAACCGATGTTCAGCCCAATGGAGAGCCAATTCGTGGTGTCGGTCGACTTGATACCGAATGCGACTGCCTGGCCGGCGCATTCGACGCCGCGGAGCGTGCCGGTCATATACGAGAGCGCGATGAAGTCGTCGGACACTGAGGTATGTTGTCAAAAAAGGGGAAAGAAGGGGAGGGGCGGCGCACTTTGCGATATGATCCAGTACAGGGACGTCTGCGTGGCCATGGTTGCGAGATCAAAGAGGAGGAAGAGCGTGAATGTGCTGCCGAAGATGCTGCCCGATGTCCAGTCGATGACGGGCTGCTGGTCTTCCAGTTGCTTTGTTACCACCGCCGTCCAGACCCTACAGTGAAATAAAATTCATCCTCTTTGAGCAACCGGGACTTCAGCTCAAGTAAAGTTCGGTACGCACCAGAGCGCAAGATTAAGCACCATGAGCGAAATAAAGCTCCATCGCGCTCGCTGCTTGATGGTGAGGGACTTGAGGTCGAGGAAGTACCCGATCATGAACCTGCAGAGAGGAGTGAGGAGAATCGCAAGTATGAGTAGATAATTCGTACCCGCCGGCGATGTCGCCAAATGGAATTACTAAAGCACAGAGGGACCTGGTGCGGACGTTCATGTACTGCGTTTGTAAGGTCCCGATGTAAGAGCCGTAGAACCAGGAAGTGAAGAAGAGGGGGCAGAGCAGGAGGATCTACACAGGTAATTTAGATGGAAAATAGGTAAAACGAGCTAGAAACATACATCTGGGGAGCAGACGAATCTTCCACCACTCCACGAAAGTCTTTTTCCAGCCCGTTTTGCGGAAGACAATTTTAACATGCCATCCTTGCGCTGAACCTTTTCCGGGATGGGAAAGCAACAAGGAGATGAAGGGCCCGGCACACATTATACCAATGATTACGAGATAGGTCTGAAGGGACACGCCGCCTGTCGAGTCAATGGCATGGTTCAGCCCGAAAATGATGGCACCACCTGGAAAAGAATTCAACGTTCTGAACGGCGAAAAACCACTGATGCATACCAATGACGGGACCGGCATTCCGCATGAATACCCAAAGGCCCGAGCATGCGACCCCGACGGTCGGGCTCTGGATAGGCTGGGATGTTGGCATTCAGGACGTGAAACCAAGAAGGCTGAAAAAAAACCATACAAGTAATAATTGGGCCCTCCACAGCGTACATCAGTCCATCCGTCATTCCAGAAATGATGGAGCCTAGGGTGTCGTCAGCTTGGGCATCCAGATAGTGTCTCTGTCGCGTACCGAGCATCAAAAACCACTGAGTTCCGTTCTTGGAATTTAGATACAGACTTCCGGCATATCTGATAGATCTTAGGCAACGATATTTTTGGCAATGAGACGGGTGCCCACATGATATCCCCAGTGCTCGCGATCTAAACCCACTATCCGTTAGAAGATGTCCGCCGCAAGGGAGCAGGACTCACCAGTAACGAAGCGTTGACGCCTATCTTGCCCACGACGATGCCGCCAGTGACGCACAGGAAGGCCATAAACTGGAATTCCAGTCAGCACATGGAAGTTGTCCGGTGTTTAGGACGCATTGTACCGCAAAGCCAGCAGCGTTGGTAGCATTAGCATACCACGGGGTCGCCAGTCCTCCGGCACCCAGAGATGAGAGGGCATTAGTACATGCCTGTGAGGTGGAGTTAGGACCACCTACTCTAGAGCGCCTGTCCACCGAACATACCCGGGGCACAGAAAAAAACGGCGCCAACAATGAATATCTGGAAGATAGTCGAGCGGAACCAGTGAACCTGGTACCGTGGGGCGGCCTCCTCGCCTGTTGTGGCCGCAGAGTCCATCTTCAAGTCGGACGTAGTTTCAGCCATTCCGTCGAATTCCCGGCACCGGTGAGAGGACTTGGAGAGCGAGGTCCGAAAAGGCACCCACGCATTTTGTCCCGTATTTATACAAGTCGGCGTGGCGTCAGTAGATAAGAAAAAGAAGTGCCTCGGGTGGTGTGCCGTATTTATAGACGACGCCCCCAGTGTATGTGAGATCCCGATAGCAATGGCGAGGTTTGTCGTTTCTGGGCTGCGAAGCACTTCCTTCTACAACCCCATCTAGGACTCCAAAGGGCGCCTGCGCTATGCCCCCAAGAGCGTCTGGGCGTCGCAGGAGGTTCGGAGAGAGCGCATCGCATTTGTCGCAGCATCACGGTAATCCACAATCTTTCCGATCAATTCTGAAAACATACTGTAAAGATAATCAGAGACTCGGAACATTCAAAAAGTCTATCATGATGGAGCCAGTTAGACGTTGAAAACACTCTTCTCGGAGCTGCAGAGGAGTGGCCACTGAACTGTAGGTCATTTATAACTAGCTATATCGCACTCTGCGTCGGATTTGCTTGAAGTTGAAAGAATTGTTCAAGCAATCTCGAATAATTCCCCTCTGCCTCACTTCTGTTGCAATTGGAAGTTGGAAGCTATCAAGGTCTGATTTTTCAGAGATCCATCAAGCAAAATTTAGTTACGCTTCGATAGATTGTATGTCAGCGTATGTCAGCGTGGTGTCGAACGGCGTCGAGTAGCGAGCACTAAGCGCCGACCGGGATGAACCTCTGATAATAGTCAAGTATGTCCTGTACCCTTTAGAACATAACTAAATGCGCCCAACTTGCGTTCCAGCCAAATCGAAAACGATAGACCGTTTCGCACAGCCCAGCCAAATAAATCTTAAAATAACCGGGTTACCTGCGTCATTCGCTCCAATATACATACTCTACATGCTACAACCATGCCCGCCCCGCCGACTTCCAGGAGAGTCGCCATAAAGGTTATTTTGTGGAGGAGAACGGGAGGATGGATAAAAAGTTATGTGGTGTGCTAATTTAAGATTATTTGGTCGGGCTGTGCTCGGCCCGAACTCTGCTCCAAAATCGAAACAGTCTATCGTTTTCGATTTAGCTGTCAGCTCCGACCGGGATTCTGAACGCTTTTCGAGGTTTTGCAAGAGTACTAGGGATTCGAAGCACTTATCCATGAGGCACAGTTTGTTCCTGAGACGGACTGTCAAGTCGAAGTCAATCCAAGTATTTTAGAGGTAGTGGGAGTTAAGGACAGAAATATTATCGTGACTGTGACCCAATCCCACTTCCTCAATGCTACTTCCATGGACCCTCCTTTTATCTCTGCTCGCTCACCACACTGTCCTTGCCTTGTCTCCAGCGAAGCGGTCATATAACACACATACCTACTACGTCCTTGAACACGATCCGTCTGCAGGGGCGTCTCTGTCGGATGTAGCACAAACACTGGGTGTCGAGGTCGTAGAGCAGGCTGGCGAGCTTGTGAACCACTGGCTAGTCCGGGTGGAAAAGCAAGATTCGGATCTATCTGCACGGGGCGAACCATTCGATCGTGTACTGGACACCTACGACCGTCTGCGGAGAGGCTTGGCGCACCGGTCTAATACGGATGTTTCGTCAGTGCGCTATTTGGCTCGTCAAACCCTTCGCCAGAGGGTAAAGAGGGCACCACCACCGATTAGACCACCGCCGCCGCCAGAGTCGTCCTCACAGGGTATCGCTGAGCGACTTGGTCTCGAAGATCCGCTCTTCACAAAACAGTGGCACTTGGTCAATGACCAGTACCCGGAGCACTCCATGAACGCTACCGGAGTCTGGGACATGGGCTTCACGGGAAAGGGCATCATATCATCTATTGTCGACGACGGTTTAGATTACACGTCCGATGATCTCAAAGATAATTTTGTGCGCATGTTTCTCTGTTTCATCAATGTCGTCTAAGTATCCCACAGGATGTCGCGGACTCATACGACTTCAACGACCACGAGGAGCTTCCTACACCCAAGCTCTCGGACGACCACCACGGTACTCGGTGCGCAGGCCAAGTTGCTGCAGGAAAGAACAAGTACTGCGGCATCGGTATCGCATACGAGTCAAAAGTCGCTGGCGTGCGCATCCTCTCTGGACCTATCTCCGACGTCGACGAGGCTGCGTCCCTCAATTACGGCTTTCAGAACGTTTCCATCTATTCTTGCAGCTGGGGTAGATCCCACTCTTCCTCCTTCTCTTTGTCAAATTAACACCACTCCCAGGACCACCAGACAATGGGCGGGCCATGGAGGGCCCGGGTTATCTCATCAAAAAAGCCGTAGTCAACGGCATCACCAATGGGCGCGCTGGGAAGGGTTCCGTCTTTGTGTTTGCTAGTGGCAACGGCGCGTCGCACGGGGATCAGTGCAACTTTGACGGTTACACCAATAGCATTTACTCAGTCACGGTTTCGGCGGTCGACTTCAAGGGGCTACACCCATACTACTCCGAGCCATGCGCAGCGAACATGATCGTCGCGTACAGCTCTGGCGGCGGGCAGTCGATCGTAATTGGCCCGTTCTACGGTTCAACCTATTTACTCATATCATGTTTGCAAGGTCACCACGGACAAGGGGGAGAACGCCTGTACGACCACGCACGGGGGGACGTCCGCTGCTGCGCCGAATGCCGTCGGCGTGTTCGCGCTCGCGTTGGAGGCCCGCCCCGACCTCACGTGGCGCGACATTCAGCATCTCTGCGTTTGGTACGCCCGACCGATCAATGAGGATGATCCCGACTGGGAGGAGACCGCGCTTCCCGGTCGCAAATATTCCTACAAGTACGGCTTTGGCGCGCTCGATGCGTACACATACATCAAGGCCGCGCTGGAGTGGCAGCTCGTCAAGCCGCAGGCGTGGTACCATACGAAAACCATCCAGCTCGAGGGCGGGGTCATGCCCGAGTCCGAGAAGTACTCTGGCGGGCAGTTTATTGGCGAGGGCGGCGTGACGAGCTCGATGACCATTACGAAGGAGATGCTGGTCAACAACAACCTGGAGAAACTGGAGCACATTAATGTGAAGGTGTGGATCAATCACGCGAGGCGTGGGGATGTGGAAGTTGAGCTGAGGAGCCCGACCGGGATCAGGAGCGTCTTGGCGGGAAAGAGGACCGGGGACGCGTCCAAATCTGGGTTTCCGGGATGGACATTCATGTCTGTGAAACACTGGTAAGCACATAGGGCAGCCGTTCCTTCCTTCGTAAGCTGATCTACGCTGTAAAGGGGTGAGGACCCCGTAGGTGACTGGACGATCAAAGTATCGGACCAGGCTTCCGCTGAGCGCAACGGAACCTTCCTGGGATGGAACATGATCCTCTGGGGCTCTACTATTGACCCTGCGAAGGCACAGGAGTATCAAGTGCTGCAAGACGAAGCCGACGCCGCTCTCCCCCCGCACGAGTCTCCGCTCCCATCGCCCACGACTGCGCTTGCCACCAAGACGAAGACGCACGGGAAGCCCACAGCGCACCTCCCGAGCAACCACAGCAGCGCGCCTGGCGAGAACACCAATGCGACCTTCCCCGGGCAGCAGGAAGGCGCCGCGGTCCCGAGCGGCACCTCCTCTCCGACGGCGGACGAGGGCTGGTTCTCTGACATGTCGAACCTGGTGAAGAACCAGGGGTGGTTCTTCGGTGCCATCGGCGCTGTCGCGATCTTTGGGCTCGCAGCAGGCCTGTATTTCTGGCGCCGGCGTGTCCGGCGGCTGCGCGACTACACGACGCTGTCGGCGGAGGACAGTGTGCCGATGAGCGGAGTACGGAGTGGACGGGTTGGGACGGGCCCGCGAACGAAGGAGCTCTATGATGCGTTTGGGGAGGTTTCGGAGGATGAGGACGACGACGACGCGGACGAGCAGACTAGGCTGAGACCGGGATTCCAGGACGAACCTAGAGGTGCTGTTGTGCGGCCGCCACAGTATCGTGACGAGCCGGAGGCGGGCTCGTCGCACTCGCGGAGGGCGGGATCTGCTAGTCCTGACGAGGGGAGCCCGAGTGATGGGAGCTGGGAGCATGCATCTTAACAATACCGAGGCATCTCACAGGTAGAGGTATGATATATTTATGGAATGTAACATGCAACGCAGCGACCAAGGAAGTTGAACGGTTCTGAAGATGTAGGACACTGCGGCGTATTCCAGGAGTGATATCCAGGAGCTTCCACCTGCATAAAATATAAGAAAGCGATGAGGGTAGCTAAATGTTGCCTAGGTCTATTATCCAATCCTGTGAGTTGGGACCAGTACATCCTATAGCACATTGTAAATTCGACGTGTGCCGAACACCACAAGCTGAGGCTGTTCAGAATCCAGATCATCAGGGACTGCCATTGATGGCTGGTGGCCTCAGTTCAGAATGAATAGGTTCCAGCCTTGCCAGAAGATGAGCATATGGCAAATGCGAGTTGCGGACTCGGAAGCTCTCAACTTCAAGTTGTGTTGAACTTGCGACATTGCCGATTCGGGCCGGGTATCGCGACTGTCACAGATCACGTATCGGATGACTGATCGCGTCTGACACACCTATTCGTTCCGCCTCCTTCAGTCGTCTGGTTTCTGTCCTGTCAAGTTTCTCCTAGTTTCTCCTAGCGTCTCTCTCGCCCTCGAAGGTTTCTTCAAGCCTTCTTCCACTGCAGACGACCTGAATACCAACTGGCCATGATATCATTTTAATCAATTGGCTGACGCCAAGTGCGAATCGTCGCGCTCCCGGGTCCTGTCATCATCAACCAGTCCATAAAAGTCTTTAAATATCCGCGAACCTCTCTTCTAACTGGGTGATGAGTACAGCCGGTTTCTCACCACAGTGTGCAACGATCTAGATCGGATTCAAATAGCCAAGTTGATAAGGCCCATCAACTGGCTCTTCTCTGTTCCTTTCCTTTCTTCCCGTTCCTCTTCATTTTGCCTTTCTTTCTTTCCTTCTACCTTATTTTTTTCGTCATGGACCACATGCACTTTCCCCTTAATCCCAACCTTGGCGCGCTTGAAATCGGCTATCTTGCATCCGGCTTCTTTTTTGGCGTTTTAACTGTCCAAGCTCTCATTTACAATCGAAAATTCGCGAAGACAGACCCCTGGGCTCTCAAACTACTTGCGCGTCCTTACTAGCTCTACTTGACTTGTGTTAATTTCAAGCTAAACAGGTAGCAGCAATATGGCGCGTCAATTTCCACAGCGCTCACTCGCAGCCCATACCTAATATTTATCCAGGGTTCTTGAGCTTGGTCAACTTGGCTGCGTGGCCCACGCCGGGTACTATATGACGATCATGAATTCGGGGAATCCGCTCGCCATTCTGCACCCGCCCCAAACCATCGGCACGTCGTTCCTCCTGGCTAGTACCGTGGGGCCGCTGGTGGAGGTGCGCCACAGTTTCTTCCTCAGTGGAGCTTGTGCTTATGCGCTGCACAGGCCTTTTATGTCAGCCGTCTCCTCAGGTTCTCCGGGAAGATATACCCAGCGGTTATTGGGTTGGTACCAAACTCTGTGTGTCAGTGAGGTCTTACATATCTTGCAGCTGGATTTTGGCCTTTGCGCGATTCAGCGGCTGGGTCTTTCTGGCTTACCACGTTATTACAATGGTGTCTCTGACTGCGTTCGTCGACCAATTTGGCTGGCTTTTTGCGATGCTCCTGGGGCTCAGTGCATTGAGTGACCTCACGATCTCGGCATGGATCGCCTATTTTCTGGCTCTCCGCCGTACGAAAAACGTGCACAAGTTCGTGCCCTCCCTCTCGCCCGGTTCGCTTGTTAACGTCATCTCCAGCGAGAGCGCCCGACAGCTTTTGGATCGGGTCATTTTGTGGACTCTTCGTGAGTGCTGTTCGGAAGCATGATCAATTACTGACTGTGTCTAGAAACTGGTGTCATCACTAGGTATGCTTCCCGAGACAGTCAGTCGAGTACGCATTACTGACGGCAGGGGCAGTTTGTCGTTCCTGGTCACTCTCATATGCGTACGTGAACATGTATCACATTTGAACACATGCACTCAGTCTATCTACAGTATTTACTCCTCGGGCAATACTGTACGTTCTTCGACCGCAACGCCAGCAGTTTAATTAAAAGCACAATCTAGTGATTTGGATGGCTGTTTCTGCCATTGTAACCAAAGGTGCGCATGCGTGCAATTCCGGTCAAGTAACAACCGACTAACCGTCCC
Organism: Mycena rebaudengoi; assembly: GCA_029282285.1. Lineage (NCBI taxonomy): Eukaryota > Fungi > Basidiomycota > Agaricomycetes > Agaricales > Mycenaceae > Mycena > Mycena rebaudengoi. Next base: position 1,562,142 of record JARJCX010000007.1, read on the forward strand.
TTCTCTTTCAGTGTCGTCGAACTGTTTTCTCGCCTCGTACGATCTTTCATCCCTCCCATGGCGGACAATATTCACTCAAAGGTGTTCCACAAGGCTCAACGCGCGAGGGTCAACACGCCGACGGGGGCAAAGTAACAGCGCCGTTGGGCAGCATTCGCGCTCCCGCCGATCGGAAGTTCGGGCATCTGTGCGTCCGCTCCCGTTCCAACCGCGCAGGCAGCTAATATTATCTTGTCCAAGGGCCTACGTACGAACCAGTCCGGGATCGGGAACATCATCGACCTGTACAATGGCTCTGACCCAGAGTCGCGCGGGGGAGGTGGCGGGAATGTCACGTCTCATGGTATTGGGCGCAGTGCGTTCAGCCCTGTGAGTGAAGCCCAACTCTTGCATCCCACTCGTTCATTTCGTCTTTAATAGGACGGGACCATGATTTCTGCGACCTCCACCCGCAGTGGATATTGGGCTCTGTGATGAGACAATTTCGATAACGAACCTTTACACTCGCTTAGCACGTTCTTTCTCAAATAACCTACATCTTAATAATAATTACTTTATTGTTGCTTCTAATACTTGAATTAAATGCTCTCCGTTTCAGAGCATTGGTACAAGGGCTTGACACTGACTCCCATCTGCATTATCCTCAGATTTGACCCTGGCCTCTTATCCAGCCTGGATCAAAGTCTGTACGGCCTGGATCAGGCCAATTTGGACCTGATTCGGTTCCACATAATTTGGGAAGACCGGAGCCGGAAGCTGCGGGGTCGGCGTCAAAAGAAAAAAACAAAGGTCCTCGAGTGTCGCTGATGTACATAATGGTGAAAATGAATCATGATTTACGGTTCGCTACACGACGACTTGGGCTGGTTAACATCCTCCGGATACGCCGCCAGACTTCCTCGTCGGCCAAACTTGCCATAGCCAGTGTGCTCCGCGCTCTCAGCCAGCGTCTCACTGTCGGCCCCCTGCAGCGGCGGCAGATTAGCGTTCGACGAAAACTGAATCATCGTGGTCTCCATGTCACTGCCGAGTTTCCCCGACACGGTAGGCTGAGAGTCACTGGCGATCGTGGTGGCGAAGTGCGAACGCAGCCCGTGCCGCGAGTTGAGCGTCCACATCGCAGAGATGGCGTACAGCTTCGGCAGCATCATGCTGCTGATGACGAGTAGCGGGAGTGCTGCGTCCAGACGGCCCTGCAGGTTGTAGTAAAGGTCGCAGATCAGCACGACCGAGGCACAGAGCGCGCCCGGCGCCGCGGACTGTTGGATGGATGGACTTTGAGTCGTGAAATAAATTACTCGTGCACCACATACCTGAAAGGCGAGTCTCATTAGGCGGTGCAAGATTCCCACCGTCTGGGGAAGCGCGTTTCGAGATTGTATCTGTGCAGGGCAAATAATCAGCCACGGAGAAGGAGAATCGTACATAATATAACTTACCATCAGGAAATAGAGGGTGCTCGCACACAAAAGCACGTCGCCGGCGACCACCGTCGCGAGTTGGATGGCGACTACACATTAACATTGGCAGGTTAGTATTACAAGTACAACTTTTCACCGACCACTTACTCCAAGTATTCTGCGAGTTGAAGTGGAGAGATGTATGATCATCAGTAAGAGTGCCTGAAGACGAATACACAATCTGCGTTCGTTACGCCCACGTTAGAATCAGTGTGAATTGTTCAGTAAGGCCATACCGTCACAATCGCGGCTATGGCGGAGAACAGGAAAAGCACGGCAAGACAGGACACGAAGTAGGTCTTTTTCGAGAGCAGCTGCATATATACAATAAGCGGCGTGTAATTATGTGCAGACAAAATGGACGATACTTACCCAGAGGCGGTGCAGGAAGAAGGATTGAACGTATATTGTGATCAGTGCTATAAGCAGGAGATGTACCCCGCCGAGGGAAGGGTCGGCGAATATACCAAGCGCGCGCTGGAGATCCATAAAGTATTCGACATTTTGCACCCATAGTATAGCACTGTAAGAAGATCGGTCATTAGAGGTGCGATTATTGGAGTATGTAAACCGGTGAACAAGACATACATTGCATGGGCGCTTTTGACGGTGGTTGCAATGCAGAGACCGACGACAAATAGCTTGATGGGGAGGTGGTCTGACCGATACTGCGTCCAGTAATGGGCGAACTGCGCAAAAAGGAGGCCTTGGAGTATTAGATCAGCGTGTGTCGCAAGATCCTAATGAGCTTGTCAGTTCGGACTCCCGAGGCCACACTCGTCGGGCTCACCCAGCTGCCGAGAAAAAGTGCTACCTGTGGGAGTGGTGCCATGGTGAGAATGCGTGAGGGAAGGAGAATGCGGCAAATTTCGGCAGTGGTTGTATGGCAGGAGAGTAAGACAAGGTCTAGGCATTCGGCTGCGGAAGCATCGCGGAAATGTTCTTAACCCGAAGAGGGAAATTTCCAAGAGAAGGGAAGTTTTAGACTCGGAGCCTAAGGTACCGTTCAAGTTGGCCATCGAGTCGAGACTGCTGCAGATGGACCGATCCGGAAGTCGGCGGAAGTCAGAGCTAGGACATCCAGTGCCATGGCCGTTTTCATTAAGGAGATAGTCTCGACTCTCGCAAGTCGTGTGCCAGTGTAGACAGCGACAGCCTTTGGCGCGGTCACATGTCCACCTCGGCCAAAGCGGTGCCTCGCATCATCGCATCAAAAAGGGCTGGTTTGCATTTTTGTTTGTATGAAGAATTCCGAAATGGGCTACCAAAAAACTGCTCTAAAATTGTACCGGAATTTGGTGCTCGTCGGCTTCTTTTTTTCAGAAAATTCCAATAACATTTCTTCATTATTCTTCTCCATTATATATTCTCTAGTACTTCTGCCGAATCATTCAGTAATTTCACACATACGTGGGATCGAGCAGTTGAGACACAAGGAGCGTATTGGTAGATAGAAAACAATATTAAATTATCTGCATCATTCCCCCCAATCCAAGCCTAACGCACCCTCTTTACCACCCCTTACAGCGGCCTCGACCGCCTCGGCCAGCGCACGCAGCGCAAGCACGTCCTCGCTGAGCTCGACCGAACCAGCATTTGGCACGATCTCCGGCGCGGTAACGCCCAGGGCGCGCTGCAGCGCGTGCTCGCGGTCCGGTCCACGGAGCTTGTCGATGGACACGAGAAGAGCGGGAAGGTTGGGATGTGCCGCGAGGGTCGTGCGTATTGCTTGCGATGTCGCTGTAAATTTGGAATAAATAAGAGTTCGGAGCCAAAGTAATAGGGACTTGTACCAATTGCTTCATATTGGGGAGTTTGGAGCGATTTCGGGTCGTCTCGTTTGAGAGGATCGGGATACGCCGATTCGTCGGGGACGTACGGCCACCTTAAGGATGTGAGGGGTCGTAATGGAGGTGCGTCTTCGTCCATGAGTGGCGGGTCGTCGGGAGGCGGGGATGCTGCTTGAGTAGCGTGCGCACGGGAGCCTGTGAATGAAGTTGAACAACAAAACAACAAGAGTGCAGAAGAATTTCACCTTCGGCAGCGTCCGGCCCATTGGCTTCCTGGGACGGCGCCGTCGAAGAGCAGGAGACCTCTGCATTCTCGTGAGTAAAAAAGGAGAACTTTATGATAGATTAAACCTTTATGTTTCTTGTAACATGGAACAGAACAGCTGAATCCGCATACTCAGAGATTGCCAAGGCCGTCGAAGAGGACATGCACAGACTAGAGGGTCGCGCATCCAGAGCATGTGTATTTAGATTCGGCGAGAGCACAAATTTGGCACTTGCTGCGTCGGGGCATTCGATACTGAAATCCAAAAGAACAGAATATCCGCGGCTCTTCGCTGCTTGTTGCTCGGCGCTGAGATACCCAACAGGTTGAATGCAGATTGAAATTCAGTAATGATCGAATGTTTTGGCATGTTTGATTTCGTCTGCTTTTGGCCAGTTCACTCTCAATTCGCAACTTAGCCGTCTGTTGGCTCTTCCCCGGCCCACAGACCCCTAGAGGTCTTTTTGTGCGCGAGTATAACACCCCATATCGAGCACTATGGCCACGAGAACACGTCCACGCAGAGCTGCGACCTTGGGGGTTAAATATAACGAGGATGCGTCCGGTTCATCTTATCCCGATGGAAAGCCCGACACTCCCCTTGAAAATTTAGTTCAAAAGCTCAATGCCCAGGCATTCCCAAGCGCGAAACTTGCTCACGTTGACGACCTGATAGTATATGCGATGTTTGCTAGTAAAGCGCGCCCGAACGCCTACAGAGCCATTAAGCCAGATACGATCTCTGGGGCCACTATGACAGCGGACCAAGCAGGGTTATTCAACCGGACCGTTCGAGAGCACATTGATCGTGCCAACCTCACCTTTGCTGCATGTCAGGCAGCGGCCAAAGATGTCATCCTCAAGCTGCCCGATCTTTTCGAGCAAAGCTGCTACAAGGCCATTGTTCAGTGGGTGTAGTACCTATTCTCACTTCACTGCGAGTCCATAACCTGTCCTCAGTATGATATTGAGATATAATCTGCTGTATTCTCCTGATTCGAACGTTCAGCTGGAAAAGGTTGTCTTTGGGGATGGTCCTATCTCAGGTTAGTCCCGCCAGCCGAATTCATGAAGTTCGGTGTTTATAGCCGTACAACAATTTTAGGTGGCCTCCGGGCACGCACGGATATTGCCGCCGGCAGTTACTTGCTCTATGCCTGTGGATCGCTATCCTCTGACCGCTATACACCTGGACATGCCACAATCGAGGCTACAACCCAGCAGCTCGGTCCGACGGGCAGTCGTCTAATTCTGGGACCGTTGAGGTTCACCAATCACGACTGCAACTCTAATTCCCAGGTATGGATTTTGACGCCAACCTGCACCCAAACACTAACCGGGTAAAACGCAGCTCTATCCTATCCCCAATTCACACGCGTTCACCATAATCACTCTAAGAAAGATCGATGCTGGAAAGTTCCCCCCTCTTCTTATATTGTTCCATGGTCTGACCACGAATGCCAGGCGAGTCCATCACTGTAAAATACACGGAGGGCGGCTATTGGGGGGAGTGTTTGTGCGGGACTTGCCGTGGGTACAGCACACTGATGCCCCCTCGACACGAGCACAAAGATGTTCCCAACCCGAACAAAAAACAGCGGCGCGGTGGGAAGCGCAAGACCGTTTCGCTCAACGGAGTCCATGTCCGTATCGCCGACAGCAGAGGCCGTCTAAAAATTCCCGCGGAACACGTTCCTCCCAACTTCTCTCTGCCAAACGGCGCTCCTTACACGATTCGTAAACCTAAACCTGGAGATCAACCGTCCACTGAAGGGCAAGCAGAATCGTCCAATCAAGGGCAGCCACCCAGTACTGAAGAACCGCCTGCCAAGGAGTTACAGCCACCTGCTAAGGAGCCGTCCGAATAGTTGCCCCACATTTCTCTCCTTCCTATTGCACACGTCTGTCTCTGTATTGTTTCTGCTTCGCGGCGCGTCTTGTCGAACACGAATCTCTTCTCGTTCTTTTGGGGGGACTCGTTGTATATCTGGGTATCGTCGTCGAGAACAGATGGATGGATTGTTCTCACTTTACGAATGTCCGGAAACGAAACGATATATGAAAAGAGCCGAAAAAAGTAAAGTACAGGGAATGCAAAGGCGTACGAGTAGTGTCCTTGCGGGTATAACACGAGGAGTTGTACAGAAACGAGGTGCCCACCGTGGTTTTACCACCCCGCTCTTCTCCCTGCCTTAGGCCGGTCACGGTGACACGCTCGGCCTCAATGTTTATGATAATTTGAAAATGAGGAGCTCGTCCTCCCGCTATCGCGCAGCGCGGAGGTTGTCGATCTGCTCGAGGATGTCTCGCATGACGGCCTGCTTGCGCTGTGCCCGCTGCCGGCGCCGACCGCCTACACGCTTCACAGGAGCCACCTCTTCCTCAGGCGGGGGTGGTGTCTCTTCTACGTCCGGGGCAACCTCCTCGACGATGGCGGGAACGTTGTCGGCGTGCGCAGATAGGGGAGCGGTAGCCAGTTTGAGGTGCTTGACCCGGGGTACTTCAACCTGCTCAGGCTCGGGCGCTGGAGGCGGGGGCCGAGGCGGTGGCGGCGGACGCGGCGGGGTTGGTGGTATGAGCCGGATCAGAGGCGCGCGCGGAGGCGTGGGCGGGATAATGCGGATCATAGGCAGCCGCAGAGGCGGACCGTGCTGCACGTCCTCCAGGTCTTGCTGGACACTAGCAAGCTCAAGGAAGGCCCAAACCACACCGCAGCCCAAGACTATTGACACAGCACCGATAAGGACCACACACGCCAACCACCAGTTCAGCATCGAGTGCTGGGCGTGCACGACCTTGACGAAGGGTCTGACGCTGACTTGAGGTGGGGGCTGGCGCTGGAGCAGTCCCGGAATTAAGGCCGGTGCTGAAGGGAAGGCTGGAGGGATCGGGCAGACGGGCGCAAGCGACAGAGGCTGGAGCAAGCCCGGAATGATTGAGGGCAGGGACGGGGAATGACGGAGAAGGGAGACGGCGGGGCACTGGGGGTGCCTTGGCTGCAGTAAGCCCGCAATAACCGTCGGTCCTGGGATGGGCAGGCTAGTGACCGACTTGGCCGAGTGGCTGACCAAGTTGAAGCAGAGTTGTGCGAGTAGGATTAAAATCCAATAGCAATCCCCGAACAGCCCAATGTGACCGTCAGCCTCGTAGTCGTAATTGATCCCCGCAGGAGGAGGAGGAGGGTCCTCAGGTTCTGGGGCGGCCGCCGTCGCGTCTTCCCGACCTTCTTGGTCTTCTCCGTTGTCCACTCCGACTTCTTGTACCGGGTCGTCGCCGTCATCGTCTCCGCCATTTGCGCCGTCAGACGCACCGTCTTCGTTATCGCCGTTGTCGAGGTCCACGGGGTCTTGCGGAGGGGGGATGGGAGGAGGAGGAGGCTGTTGCTGATGCCTGTTGAGGCGTCCAGAAGGCCGGGAGCTTCGTGCCCAAATAATGGTGGGGGCGACACTCAAAGATAGTATAACGATAAAAACCAAACTGAACGCGGAGGTAACTGAAATCTTGCTGTTGGCGAGCACGGTGCTGGTGGGAATGCCGGTCGTGCGCGAGGGAAGGGCGTGCGGGCTTGTCGCGGACTTGAATGTCGGGGAAGGGCTGACGAGGCCAAATCCCACAGCGGCGACAGAGAATGCCGCGAACCCGAAATCAATGAAGCGGAGGAGGCTCAGGAAGCGGGGAGGAGTGGACAACATGGCGGTAAGAGAAAGACCTGGATAGGGAGATTCTCGAGACTCTGAGGTGGCTGACCGTCCAGTGGCTGACAGACAAACAAGTACAGTATTTCACATTCCATTCGACGGAGCGGTTATTCGACATTTCAGTAACAGAAGAGATATCATGTCCTTGGCATTCATCCCAGAGGGGGCCAGCCAGCAGCAGTCCAGAAATCGTAAAGTTGAATGGTTGATGAGGTGAAGGCGTCGACTCCAAACAGACGCAATCATGATTTTCCTCGCTTTGACCACTCCTTTTTGGCAAGCCTACAGTCTGAACGTTCTCTGACTCTCTGAGTCGCGTCAAGCAGATATTCCTGGCTTCAAAACTCAAGAACGTTCACTCGACTCGGAGCTCTACTAGTAGTCATTTCTTTGGCCCAAGCCCCCGGCTCCTCCAAGCCTCAGTCTCAGACTGCCCACGCGTCAAATACTTATTCCTGGAATTTGCCCTCTGCGGCACGGAACTCTGAGACTATGCTTCCGTTCTACTTCCGCGGCCCTCTCTTCCGCCTGCTTCCGCGGTCTCAGATTATGTCTAGGATCCAAAATCTATAAATTCTGGCTTTTTTGGCCTAACCAACTCACCGCTCATCCCACCCACTCTCATCCACACAGAAAAACACTCTACATTCTACAATGCTCTTCACCGCATATTTCGTGTCCGCTGCTATGCTCTTGGTCACCTCCGTGAACGCGCTCCCACAGTAAGCCGCCTCCCCTTGCATACGCTGGCGCACATACTCACCAATTTCACAGGGAGGACAACTCTCTTGTGGCCCGTGGAGGTTGCACGCCCGGATCCTACCGCCTCAATGGTGTTTGCACCGTCTGCACCGCAGGTACGACCTTGAACTCTTCTAGCGTGTGTCTTTACTCATGCGTCCATTCCACAGGCTACAGCTGCAGCGGCGACGGCGGGCGCGCAATGTGTGACACTGGACACGCCTCGCCTGGTTCGTGTTCTTCTTACCCGCTCGACTTATGTTTAATGACAACCGTATCGCAGCCGGATGGAGCGGTCAGTGCCCTTCGTGTGAGCCTGGTTTCTACGCCCAAAGCCGAGGCCAGGCCACCTGCGATCCTTGCCCCCGCGGCTCGTACGCACCCAGTAAGCCACCAACTCAACCCCGTCAGAATTGCCGCTCACCTTATTCCTAGACTACGCGTCCAATTACTGCAACGGCGTGTCCAACGGCTGGTTCCAAAACTACGCCGGCAAGGCCTTCAAGTGCGGCGCGTGCTGCGGCTGGGAGGCCAAGGGCAGCAACTTCAACTTCATCGCGACGAACTGCTCGAGCCCCGCCAAGCCCAATTCCGACATCAACTCGGGCGACGGATGCAAGGCGAACAAGGCCGTGTGCACGCGCGTGAATTCCTGCACTCAGAATTCCGATGGCTCTTGCCGTGAGTTTCATAATCGGCTTGTCAGCACCCATCCTAATTTTCTTCCGTTCAGCCGATGGCTCCCCAACCAGCTACCAGAAGTGATTAAGCTAGCTCCAATTTTCCCTTCCATCTTGCTGTACTATCATCATTTCCTTATCAAATCATCTCGTTGAACTGAATATTTCTTTTTGCTTGAACACGGATATCCCATACCTTTTGTATTTTATTTTATCCATACTTGTGAGCATCTCGTACATTGGCTCGAAATAATGACGACCCTTGTTGATACCTGTTGTTGATCCTCTTTCTTTCGAACTTTATTTTGTTGTCAGCGTCGCGACTTCTGACGTGCTCAGTGCTCACACCGGCTCTGAAATAACTGAGCTTATAACTATGAAGTTGACCGACAAAATAGCGGGCTACAGCGCTGCGAATCCTTTCTACACTTTCGAGTTTTTCCCTCCGAGAACAGATCAAGTCTGCATCTGTGCATAGCACGTCGTTGAACACGCTAACAACTCTACAGGGTTTCGAGAACTTGATCTCGCGCATATCCAGATTGTCTGTGTTGAATCCCCTGGCAGTCAGCATTACTTGGGGCGCCGGTGGGTCCACTAAAGAACGGAGTCTCGATCTAGCCGGTGTTACCCAGACGGAGTATGGATTGGACACGATCTTGCATCTAACATGCACGAACATGGAGCAAGGAATGGTGGATGATGCTCTGAAAGTACGGATGGCCCCTCGGGTTTGAATACGAATACGAACTGACTGCGGCGCGTCAGGATGCAAAGAATCGCGGCATCCAAAATATTCTCGCTCTGCGCGGAGGTATGTCGCCCACTCAGTTTCGAGCGTGATATGAACCCTTCCAGACCCTCCCAGGGGCGAAGAGGAATGGACTCCGACCGACTCCCGATTTACACACGGTTCCGACCTCGTATCCTATATTCGCTCCCTGCCAGAATATTCCTCTCACTTCTGCATCGGGGTCGCCGCCTATCCGGACGGGCACACTGGCCAGCTGCACAACGAGAGCGCCGAGATCGGCCTGCTGAAGGCAAAGGTTGACGCCGGCGCTGATTTCATTGTCACCCAGCTGTTCTACGACGTCGACGGCTTCTTACGATGGGTCAAGAAGGTCCGCGAAGCAGGCATTACCGTCCCCATCATCCCTGGCATTATGCCGATCCAGACGTTCTCCTCGTTCCTGCGCCTCACCAAGCTTTGCGGCACGCATGTCCCCAACTCCGTCATGGCGTCCCTGGACACCATCAGAGTAAGGGGCCTCGTATTTCCGCCCTGCTACAGCTGACCTCGTGCCGCAAGCACGACGACCAGCTGGTCAAGGACTTTGGTGTACAGCTGGCTGTGGAGATGATCGGGCGTCTGACAACCGAAGGCGGCATTCCCGGTGTGCATATATGTACACTCAACCTCGAAAAGAGCGTTCAGCGCGTGCTTGAGGGCCTCAAATGGGCCGGTTCATCAGAGGAAGTTCATAATAAGCTTATCGCAGTACGTTTATTCTCATATGCACTCTTCGTTTCTCATCATTTTCGCTCGTAGGAATCTTCCCTCGAGAACGAGCATACCGTCTCGCCCTCTAATGCGACTACCTCAGCCACGTTGGGCCTTGCCAATATTCCCGCCGTCGAGGGTGAAGCCGGTCGCGGAGAGCTAAATAATGCCTCCACATGGGACGACTTCCCCAATGGCCGCTTCGGGGACTTCAAAAGTCCCGCGTTCGGCAACAACGACCCCTGGGGTGGTCCCGGCATCGGGGTATGTTTCTTATTTGGCTGATTATATTAGACAGTCAACTCAGTGATTTCCAGAGCGCGGAGATAATATCACAATGTGGACACCCCACGACTCTGGAGGACCTAACCACGATATTCCTGAACCACTTACACTCCAAGATCCTCATGACCCCTTTCTCACCTGCACCGCTGTCACCCGAGTCGCTCATGATCCTGCCGCATCTTGAGCGTCTCACCAAGCGCAGTTGGTGGACGGTGGGCTCTCAGCCTGCTGTTAACGGCGCGAGCTCGAGCGACGAAGTGGTCGGCTGGGGTCCGCGCGCTGGGTACGTATTCCAGAAGGGCTTCGTCGAGTTCTTCTGCAAGGAGGAAGAGGTGAATGCCATTGAGCGGAGAGTGCTGGAGCAGGGAAAGGGCTGGGTGCATTGGTTTGCCGGCAATAATGCTGTTCGTTTGCTTTCTCGACTGGTCAACTGGTTATTTATATTTTTCAGGGCGAATTCAGAGGCAATGTGCCAGAAGGTGGGAGAAATGCCGTCACATGGGGTGTGTTTCCTGGACAGGAAATCGCGCAAACGACGATAATAGAGCGAGAGTCATTTTTGTCATGGAAGGTGCGTTCCCCCCCCGTTTATTTTCCCTCCGTATACTCATGCTTTATTTCCAAGGACGAGGCCTTCTCGATCTGGTCAGAATGGTCATTGCTTTACAGACCTCAGTCTGATGAACGGAAATTGCTGGAGAGCGTCCGGGACGAGAGGTGGTTGGTGAGTATCGTACATCATGATTACCAGAACACCCAGGCATTGTGGACTTTCCTTCTCGATGGCAGCCTGTAGTACAGAAAATTAAAATCGAATAATATTGACGGTTTCCGAGTAATTTTCGGCAGACGATCGGCAAGCCGGCCCGGAGCACGTGTCACTTACAGCCTCTCCAAATTACCATCTCCTCGAAGATCTCTGTTATATCCTCTTCCTAGACCTCTACAATGGAGCCGCCATCGACCCCCGTGACCGCAGATTTCTCTTCTTCGCCGCCTAAACGCACCAAAATTGTATTGCTTGGCGACCAGAGTGTGGGGAAGACAAGTCTCATTACTCGGTAATGCTGCAAATGAGGAATTGGTGCCCCTTCTGAACGGCTGGGCTTGTAGCTTCATGTATGATACTTTCGACAACACCTACCAGGCGACAATAGGTATCGACTTCCTGAGCAAAACCATGTATCTGGAAGACCGAACCGTTCGGCTACAACTTTGGGATACTGCGGGACAGGTGCGCAGACTCCAATGGTCCATGCGATTTGAATGTTAATGTGTTAATACATTGTGTTCTAGGAACGGTTTAGGTCCTTAATACCTTCATATATCCGGGACTCGTCCGTTGCCATCGTCGTGTTCGACATCACAAGTACCTCGCAGTCGTATAAGTTTGGAATCGTCCACTGACACATGCTAGACCGACAGTCCTTCATGTCGACCACAAAATGGATAGAGGACGTTCGGTCAGAACGGGGGAACGATGTCATCATCGTATTGGTCGGGAACAAGGCCGACCTCTCAGATAAACGGTGCGTCGGATAGTCACCTTTGATTACCGCAGTCGCGTTCTCATACCCACATAGACAAGTAACACTCGAAGAAGCCACGGCTAAATCCACCCAACTAAATATCATGTTCATGGAAACCTCTGCTAAAGCTGGTCACAACGTTAAAAGTCTGTTCAAGAAGATTGCGATGTCCTTGCCCGGAATGGAGAAGGAGGGGCAGGCCGACCCGAACACAAGTGTGTATTCTGCTTCTCGGTGTGGACGGCGCACTTACATTTTCTACAGAAATCGATGTAACAACACCAGCAACTGGCGAAGTGCCCGAAGCTTCGCAATGCAACTGCTAGTGCAGAGCATCTATAGGCTCGTGCTGCATGTTTTACGACCTTTTATTCATATCCGCATCTGTTGTCTGCTTTCCCATGCGTTGCGTTAGAGTACTCTGTGGAAGGCGTAGTATTTAAGCATATATAATATGCTGATTATCCTTAATGCGAACGAGCTAACAGCAAGGGAAATGCATTGATACTGGGAGAAAGCATACACACGTATCATACATGTACTTCGGATTCCACATTCATCCCCGATTCATAGTATTCCCGGCACCTTTGGGATTCTCATCGGTGAACCGTGCCCAGTTCTCGTCTTTGAGACGCTTGGTTTCTTCTTTTTCAGCTCCATCTCTCGTGCCGTCCATCTCAGAGTCGAGCTCCAACTGCTCGGACGTCGTCAACGCAGTTTGGGAGGCCGGCCTTGAGCGAAATCGTAATGGCATTGGAGCGACAATTGAAAAGAGACTTACCCGCCACCAGAGATGAAATTTCCGCGCTCCTGTTCTATCTGGAGGTATTCGTCGATAGACATAGTCGGCAGTCGATGTCCTGGCCCGAAGACTTGCGCTGCTAGGCGCGCACGGTCAGACGACCCAGACGGCAGGAGGGTGAACGGCCTTAATGGCTACGGTGGAGTGAGAATTGATACATGTGCATGATCCACAACATACGAACCTTCCCCTCGGGATCCAACAGCGGGCCTTTACCATCAGCGCCTCTAGGGGCATCTAGTTTCCACATATCGCTTTCTGCCGCACGCTCCTTCCCGCGACGGTCGTCTTCAGACCGTGGCGGTGGCTGCGGTGGCGTGGGAGGAGCGTTCCGCAGGAGGTCGAGCTCTTGGCTGAGGCTCAGAAGTTGAGAGTGTGCTTGGGCATGACAGAGGCGTAGAAGAAGGAGTGTGGTTTCGCGGAGTAGGGCTTCTGACTCCGAGTCCTCTTCATCTTCTTCGGCCTGGGGTCCTTGCGGGAGGAGGGACGCTATCAGATCGAAATCTGATTCCATTTCTCCTTCCACTGGAGTCTGACCCCGCCGTTTCCGAACTGTCTGGGCTCAAGTGAGCCTTTGTAGAAGAAAGAAAATATAGAGAGTAGCGGACCTCTATTCGAGCTCGGAGATCCTTCTCCCGTTGATATTGCTTGATCTTCAGCTCTCTGCGGCTTGCAGGATCCCGTATTTTGGCTGGATCCTGGGTGTGCAGAGTCCGCTCATTCTCTGGTATTATCTCGTAGTTCTCCAGATGAGATATAAACTCGGTAAGATATTTCTGCAAAACTTTTAGGGACAGAACAGCGGTACTGGAGCCAAAAATACAGACCTGCGATTGGGTGAGCAAAATGATGCGTTCATCATTCTCCGTTGCCCTGACGCGCCCTTGGACCTCTGCCAGTGCGAATGGAACAAGAAGGTAGACCAGATCGCGTGTCGATATATCTTCTAGTATCTCGTTTGGACTGAAGAGAGAAAGACCAAGGATTCGAGCGCTCAGAGACTTCAAATCCGCCAAACTTGATCGAATCAAGTCCTGTACATCTTGAGTGAATAAAGGCGCATCTTGAACAATTCTTAATGAACCTGGGTAGACTGCTCAAATGCAGATTGGTTGAAGGCTTTCGAAGCATCCTGGAGGCCACGGGAGAACAATATCGGAAGGGAAACAGACATGGCCTAATTAGTCGACGATCATGTGCTCTTGCCATTTGCCATCAAACGCGCCTTACCTCTTACCATGAAGCGCGTTGGTGAAGAGCTTGTTCACGACCCCAAGCGCCATAAGGGCGACATCTATTCCCTGTTTGCCGATAGCTCTCTGCAGAGACATGTTCCCGACCTCGCCAACGAGATAGACGACGCGACATATTTACGCGGCACGGTAATCATGGCGTGGCCTGCTCGTCCCCCGACTAAGTACCGAATCGTGTTGGAAACTAAATTGGCTCACATTACGTCGCAAGTCGAGGTCGAATTTTCCGGGCGTTCCGCCGAAGTATTCCGAGAGATGGGATTGTCGTTTCGTAAGGAGCAGCAGATTTATCTGTCTCTCAGAGGAGCACAGGTCATAAACAAGAAGCGGACAAACCATGCTGCCGGCTCTGTGGTTCTCAAGTACGGTGATGGGGTGGCAATGGAAATTCTACCCAATGGTCAGCCTGGTCGCGTCGTCGACACCTGGTCAAACCGTAGGTTTCTTTTTCTCATGGGATTTAATCATGGCTCAGCCAAGATTCAGCAGAAGCGGAGAGAAGTGAGACCACACCGTCCTCAGACGATGACTGGTTCTCGACTCCAAAGAATACTGCTGCGCCTGTGCTGTCCATCGAGCCTCCGTCCTTGATGGTCATCGACGAGGAGGACTGCCATGAGTCGCCTCCAACTCTTTCCTCGTCGGCAAAAATAGAATCCGAACAGCTGCCCGTCCCGCATGTACCATTAAACATTATAGGAAACTCGCTGGTCACTGCTGCTCCGCCATCTGCGTCAATAACCCCAACTATTCCCCCATCGTTTTCGCGTCCATCTCGCCCTGTTCCCCAAATTCCTATCGACCATTCTTCCGCGGCAGTCCCGAAGGAGAACCCTTCCGACCGAAAGCAAGCACTAACTAAACATTCGACTGTTTCTCCTTCGACGAAAGCCGCTGACCCTATTGTCGACCCATTCCCCTTCTCCACCAAAGACGAGCCGCAACCAGCAGCTCCTGCTCCTGCAGACGAGTCTGCCTCCACTTCGACAGTGACAAAATCATCAGCCTCAAACTCAAAACCTGTCGAACAACCACTGACGAAGAAGCAACGCAAAAACAAGAGCAGGAAGGAGAAGAAAAAAGCGAAACTTGCACCAAAGGCCGATAGCCCTCAAACAGCAGCAGTTTCTGAACAAATATCCGCTGTTAATCGAAATACTTCTGCCCCTGTTGCTCCTCTTGCATCTCCGACTGCACCGCCTTCCGTCGCTCCTCCGGCATCTCCCCACCTTGATACACTCGTAGCTGGAGACACGAGCTCGACATCAATTTCATCTCCTTCCGTCGCTCCTCCGTCATCTCCCCACCTTGATACACTCGTAGCTGGAGACACGAGCTCGACATCAATCTCACCTCCTCCGCCTATCCAGGTGCCGCTCTTCATGTTCCCTTGTTTCTTATGAAGACTGATGATGCAGGTTCCGCGTGGCTTCACTGCACTGGCAAACATCAAAGCAGCCAACAAATGGCTTCCATGCTCGATTATTGGAGTGGTCACATCCTACAGGCCTGCTGTGCGTAGTAAGCGGAACGGTGCGTATCCCAGGCGCGCATTCATCTCTCTCTGACTCTGGGTGCGCATGCTAGATTGGACATGTTCGCTCAGATGCGTGGACCCGACGAACGTGGCGGGATCATTTTCCACTTTACAGGAAGGTTTGCTGGTGAATATGTTTACGCCAAAGTACAGCCAGTGGCTGCCCGCGGATGCTCTCGCAGAAGGTGATATCATCATACTACATGAGATAAAGGTGCCCTAAACCTCCCCCTGCTTTCATCTTCATCGCTGATAAGATCAGGTGAAACTAAACAATTACGGAGACATCGATGCCACTGGGTACCACGACAAAGCCAAGTGGGCCATTTACAAACCGAAGACGGGGCAAGTGGAGTATGGCGACCTGCCAGCGGACGTGCCACGGTCTGACCGTCTTGCCGATGGGTTCGGAGCAGAGATCACCCCCTTTTACCCCGCCAACGACGTCGACGTCGCCTATTGCGGGAAGCTCCATGATTGGTGGCAGGAGATCGAGGAGAAGAGGAGAATTGACAGGGGTGATTTTCACCAGCTCGAAGGTGTAGAGAGCGCATATCAACCCCCCGCATATCAGCCCCCGTCTGGACGAAAGCATCTCCTGATATGTGAGGCAAAGCCTGAAAGCTACTTTAATTGCACAGTCGAGGTGAGCTTGCAATTCGACATTGATATCTAGACACTGAGGGGTGGCAGGTGCTGAATGTGCACAAGAACGACTCTTTCAATGGTGGCCCACCCTATACTATATACGTCACGGATTATACGACCGCCAATGGGGCGTTCCCGTGTCAAGCAAATTGGGCGCCGCCTGCCCTTGCGGAATTCATACTCAAGATCGAACTATGGGATGCAGCGGCTGAAATGGGCTCGCAGATGGATTGCGGAGACGTGTATTACCTCGACAATGTCCGCCTGCGGATCGGCGGTGGTGGACACACTGAGGCGAAGCTTGTAGAGAAGAGGTCAAGGACTCGAAAATTAGAAGCGGCCGACGCCACCGATATTCATCTCAAGGCCCTATTGGAGTGCGTAATGTTCTGGATTGGATATCTTCCTGGCTCATCTCGGATGCTAGGAGAAAACAGGCGCACAGCAGCATTATCGACGCCGAGCCAGAGAAGGATTTAAAACTAATTCAGCAAGGAGAAGACAGGAAGCTTATGAGTTGTTTGGTCGAGGTGTGATTGTCCATATACTTCCTGAATTCACGCTAATAGTGCGCGCAGCTTCTCCACAAAGAGGATGCCGGTGGAAAATCTAGCCGGACTATCTACGTTACTGATTACACCCGACATTCAAGAATAACCGCCATCGCCGAAACCTGGGCTCACGGGCTGGATGGTTTTGTGCTGAAAGTGCTACTGAGCGATGGCCAGGCAGATATGCCAGACAAGATGGTCGTCGGTGATTTGTATACCATCGAGGACTTGCGACTGCAATACAGCGTTACAGCCCAGGAGTTCAGAGGGACGCTGGGTGGATCTTTACGACTAATACATCGCCTCAACTCTCAGTCAGGGAAATACGAGGATCAGAAGCAAGAATTGATTCAGTCCGTTGACTTTTTTCGGTGTAATAGTCGAAGGAACTGACTCGAATCCTCAGGCGCAGAACAGACCTGAAGAAGAAAAATACCCAGCCTCGGACAGTTGTAAATTTCCCCCAACCCGCCCCAGCACGTTTCTCTCACCAGGGCCGCGCCTGCGTTTCGATAAAACAAGTTAAAGAATCAACTGAATGTCCCAAGACATTTGTTGTACGCGCCCGAGTGGTGGATTTCCACCCGTTCCAGCTGAACGAGTCCTTCGCCCGGCGTTGTTTAAACTGCTCCGGCATGTGAGGATCCCGACCTTCCTCCTTGTATGAGGAACTCAAAGCCTTCCCAGTATTCACTCCAAGCGCACGACGTGCGCCAAATGCGATTCCAATAATGCCGATGTTGATCTTGTTTGCATGCTTCGCATTCTCATTGAGGACGAGGAGGGCGAGGAGCTTAAGTTGTCTGTTAGCGGGGATGTATGTTCACCCTCTTGTTTATTGTACATCCAACTGATCACCGCCGCTCCCCAGGTCCCTCTTCTGGATGGCCTGGACCCAGTCGTCTTGCTTGACGACCCAGAAGCGGCCGAGAAGTTCCGCCAGCGGATGGGGCCGGTTATAGCCAACCTGGCAGAGGTTCACGACGGTATCTTGAGAAATGAACAGGTGGAACCTTCTGGATCGGAATTGACTCTAACAGTCGACAGCTGGCGAGCGCAAGATGGTAGCATTGTATATGGATTGCGACAGTATGAGTCCTGAGATGCCACATCGTTGCTTGTTGACTTGAGGTTGTTGACCTGTCTTGATACTTTATTCGTTATTCCTATTATATACTTTACATGCCTGAAAGATATTTCGTTTACCTCTTGACACTGAGGGCCATTAATCAACTGGTACCGCTGAGCGACTCTGAATTCACGGGAGTGCTTAAGTATCGGATGGCGGCCCGATACCCGATGATCAATCATCCCTTTCTTGCTACTGAGGCCTGACCTGAAACTTGAAGTCCTGGCTATACAATGACTCTTTCTTACTCTCACTTGGGCTCATCTACTATCCTGTCTCGTTCGATTTTACATTTGGTTGCTTCGGTCAGGTAATGTCTCGGAAGATGAACTTGGAGGAGACCTGGTTCCAAGACACCCTAAATTTGTTTTTTCTTCCACGGATGCTGCTCAGGCAGACGGATAGAGAAGCACTATCCGACTTCCGCACGATCAAGTCTCACCGCACTTGTCTCACCGCAAAAGTATAAATTCTGGGCAATTTCCTCAACCCAACCCACCGCATTCTCCACCCACATCCACACATCTACCCAACTACCTCTTGCAATTTTCTCCATCATCATGTTTTTCACCCCATCTTTCCTGTCTGCTGCTTTCGTCACCTTCTGCAGCGTTGCTGCCATGCCTCAGTACGCGTTCCTTGCCCCTGTTTCTTGACGCGTCTACTCACACATTTTATCTGCAGACCCGAGGGACAAGGATTGGCTGCGCGGGGGGGCTCTTCGTGCGATCCTGGAATGTACCTCTCCAATGGCGCCTGCGTCGTCTGCCCGCCCGGGAACACCTGCGCTGGCGGCACCAAGACGCCTCAGGCTTGTGACTATGGCAAATACCAGCCCAGTACGTTCCACTTGCTACCCGTGAACCGTGATATACTAACAACGAGTAAAGGCAATAGCTCCGTCTCCTGCCTCTCCACGGCGCCTGGTTATTACCAGCCAAATAGGGGCGCGACCGAGCAGGTTCCTTGCCCCCAGGGAACATACCAGCCCTGTATGCATTCTTTTATCTGGCTGCAATCCTGCTCATCTTCTTTCGTTCCAGATGCGTACCAGAAGTTCTGCTACGGTGCTCCCAAAGGCCGGTTCCAGAACTAGTGAGCACTCTGTCTACGGGCCTTTACTTGCATTAACCTTCCTTCAGCACCGGTCAAGCTACAGTGTGCGGCACTTGCTGCGGGTGGGCCGCCCCCCAGGTGAACAACAACATGGTCGCCGTCAACTGCACCGGTTCGACACCCAACGCATATCCCTCGTCCGGTGACGGGTGTATCTCCAAATCCACCGACTGTGTGCACGCCGCTACCTGTTCCCAGCTTGCAGACGGAACTTGCCGTGAGTTCTCTCTACATTCGACGTCTATCCAATCTCACGGGTCTCCTTTCAGCTGCCGAGACCATCTACGGGTAGATTTAGTCCGAGCTGTTTTCTCTAATTGCTGTCGAACTTTATATTTGTACTATTTTTCAATTTATCTGGGCTTTTATTGGGTTTTGTTCTGTTGGGCACATGCACACAATTCTGAGGTAGCGGTTGGCGGCACTCCAATTGAGATGGTGCAATAAATTGCCTTTTTAGGGATGCTGGACGCGTTTGTTTGTTTTGGGAATGCGTCACATTTTGTCGGTACATACGCTTATACCAGACTGCTGGTCGATAAGTGGTGGGCTGAGTTCACAAGCCTTTAGTGTGCTACAAGCGACGTCGAGATGACTCGATTCAACTTGAAGTGTTTACTGTCAACCTCAAAATCCAACCAGACATGCTGCAGTGTCCCAAGCAACAGGTCAGATTCTGAGGTGGATTTCCGTTCACAACGTACAGTTACTTTATTTCGTGATAGAATTAAATAATGCCGGCTTCAAATCACTGCAGACGTTGAGGCGACGCGGAAGGGTGCTGAGGGGCACGTATCATAGGTTAACAAAGCGTTGTCAAGAAAGGGGGAGCCGGGGCACTTTGCGCCCCGGCGAGCCCTTATTCCTCTTAAAATCACCCGACGGCAGCCTCAAATTCCTTCAGGTCATGTCTGATTCGATTTACGACCGTTCTGCGCGTGTGGCATTAAAGAACTGGCTCATGAGAAGGTTGCCATTGTTACTTCTGCTAATATACGTGGTCTAATGTACATGTAACCGATACTTGTGGAAAAATACGATATAAAGACCGTTGATGAAAAGAGCGTTCAAGGAGAAAGGTGGTTATCCAACAACCCCCGAAAGCGTTTGAGCTCAACGCATGTAGATGCATCACACTGATGTCCCAACCTCGCGTACGCGTAGTCCACAATACGAACCTCGCCCGAGGATGACGTGACCAAGTTTCTGAGCTCGAGGTCATGGTGGAGTACACCACTCGCGTGAATTGAGCACGCCTGCTGCCAGAGCTTTTCCCTAATCATGCTTAAGCCTTATCTTCAGTCGTACAAGTGCTGAATGCTCACCGTTGATGAAGAGAAAGGTCACTAACGACAGTGACCGGGCGACCCACATCCTCCAAGATAATAATCAACCATCCATGGCCGTCAAAGAGACCTGCTGAGCGGGGTAGCGCAATGCCCTGAAGGGAGGCTAAAGTTTCATACACAACTGCCTCATTGAGTAGATCGTCAACGCCTTTCCAGCCCGGAGGGATGGCCTTGATCACCAGAGGCATTGGACCAAGAGTAGCTCTGAATACGACACCGGTTGCTCCAGGCATGATGCACTCCGCGACATTGAGCATGGGCACCACCGCACGAGGTGGGGAGGGTCGGACAGCTGGCTTTTTCTCGAAGTAATTTGTAGCAAATGTGGCGAGGTACGATGGTGTACGAGGAGGGGCGGAATCAGGAGGAGTCTCAATGTAAGCACTTACAAACGCTGCGGAGGTTCGCCGTTGATCGAGGGTTATATCTTTATGTTCATAGCCGGCCAGGCGAAAATTCAATGTAACGTGCTGAATAGAGTTGGCTGGGTATATAGAATGTGTGATCAGTGAACTTACCTCACTGTCTGTGATATCGGAGAACTCCGTGATCGAGGTGCTACTCCCCTCGGTCTCCTCTTGGATTTGTTGTAGATTTTGCCGTGTTGAGATCTGATTATCGCATGGTGGGGAAGTGGGCGGCACCGGGATTTTGAATGTGGCCAAGTCTACGAGCGATGCATTTCCCGGCACGAGGAGCATACCGAGTACAACTAGAAAGAGGTCGCCTAGGGACGTAACGTCGGAGCAAATGAGGCCGTAACGCGTTGCATTTGCTGACGGAACCCTCTGGAAGAACAATGAGTTGTTTCCACCGAATAGAAGGCTCCAATGACATTTTGTATCAAACATCGCCAAGGACAACTGAGGTAGAATCGGAATCAGAATGGGCGGCTTGCGTGATTGAATACCATGTAGAAGATAGCGCGCCCGTGCTCCTCTACTCCGCGGAACGTCAGACTACGCCCTTCTGCGCTCTT
Organism: Mycena rebaudengoi; assembly: GCA_029282285.1. NCBI lineage: Eukaryota > Fungi > Basidiomycota > Agaricomycetes > Agaricales > Mycenaceae > Mycena > Mycena rebaudengoi. The sequence goes on from JARJCX010000007.1 coordinate 1,583,458, forward strand.
CGCCAGCTCAAGGATTTCCGGAGCGTGCGCTTCGAACACCTTCCACGCCTTGTCTTCCCACACCACGCGGCGTGTATCGGCGAGACTTAGGAACCGATCTGGCGGTTGGTCGACCAAAGAAGGCTGTTCTTCTTTTACCAGTTGAAAGTTGAATCCTTCGAGAATAGACTGGAGGTGGGAGAAGATGAATGTCCCCACAGAGGTGACGTCGCCTTCTCTCTTTATAGGATGCTTTGCGAAGTATTTAGACGTCCGGCATAAAAAACCCCAATTGTGGATATCCTTTTGAATGGCTTCCATATTTATGGTACCATTTGCGATGTGTCCCGTCAGGGTGCGTTTGAGTGATGCCAAAAGGGATGGCCGTAGCTCTGACGAGTGAACAACAAACGCAGGGAGCCGATCCAGCGTCGGTATTAGGATAGGGTGGTAAGGGTGTGTTCCGGTGGTGGCGTGCGGTACGGTTGGGGCCAATTCATATGAGAAGGTGGCCTTCATAAAGTCAAAAAGGGCTTCGCCAGGTGTTGCTGGTGTTGCCATAGTTGGGTGGAAACTTGAAAGCTGTGATCTAAGTATTAGCTCTATTAGCCTGGCAAATATTTGAAACTCCTGGGTCGCAAAAAGCCTTTGTCGGAGATAAGCCAATATAGGTTAATATAAGGCGGTGTAAGTCTGTAAGATCATTGGGGGGTCTATAACCTTCAAAATTGCGCTATCCTGGGTTATAAGGACTTACGGAGGTTATAGGGTTATACAGGGTTATGGGAGGTTATAGCGGCTTATAACTGACCAAGGTAAAATTTCGAAAAGATCTTGCTCCCCTCCGCTGGTACTTTGTAGTACCAGCGGGAAGGAGAATAGTTACTCTACCAGTTAGAATCATTGTTATTAAGTATCAGTTAACAAGGTAGTTCAGCGTCAGTCTTCAGTAATTAACTATAAAGTGTTGAGGACTCAAATTACATTCAGAGTATCTGTTATCAGTGCAGGGAAAAGCTCAGATGTCACCAACACAGTTTTGCACCGTGCTCAGCGTTCGGGTTGGAGCCCCACTCCACCCAGCTCCACCCGCTCCACAACTGACCAAAGTGCATGTAAATTCACCCCCAAAACGGCGTTTTTTTTGGTGACTGAGGCCGACTCGGCAGATTAGGATATTGGGACAAATATGTAGATGCCTCTCAGCCCTAAATGCCCCACAATATCACTCAAGGATTTTTTGAATTATAACTACTTATACCCTAGTTGTGCGTAGTATAAGTCGCTATAACTCGCTTATAAGCCTGTAACCCTTCCTAACCCCTTATAGGCGACCAGGCCCTTTTGCGACACCGCTTCTGTTGCGACACTACGTCCCTCAGGCCTCAGGCTCAAGCCGAAAAGTTCACCCAATGGCTGAGGCTCGACCAAGGCTCGACAATAATGTACTTTCGGGGGTTTAATTTTATAACTCGCTGCGGGACATTCAAGTCCACCGTCCATATGCTGAGCCTGTTGCGATGCGAAAGTAGTCTCTCCTAGACAGGCGAAACATCCTCCGCGGCTCCGCCTCGCGCAATCACACTCGCTTCCTCCCCCGCATCGTAAGTCCTCTCCGTCTCTAAACGGTAAGCACTTCGCTCTGGTGCAGGTTCAAGATGACGGTGGACTCCTCGTTTCGGCCTCTGCGCAACACACGACGATCTTGCGACGATCGTCCGATTCTCCACCGCTGAATTCTCCTGCTGTCTCTGGACAGTAGGCTAAGATGGGTTTGCCGACGCAGTCTTGAAGAATCCACGCGCCCCCAACGTCTTTCACTGGCAGGAACGGGCCGGGGCTTTTAAATTGATATATCGCGCATTCGCCGTTCCTGCTGCACGATCCACTTCGCGCAAGTATTGCAGCTTTGTTTTTTCAATACTGCACCCTTGTGCTGTGCACACACTGCATATTGCCCGTGGCGACACTCTCCCTAGTCCTTTCTTCCCCCGAACTCGCCGCTGATTGCCTCAATTGTTGGCTTGAGCCTGAGCCTCACTCTGGGCTTTGAAACTGTCACTTGCCCACGGTCGTTCTTTCTCCCCCCCCTGAACTGCCTTGGGGCTGGTCTCAGACACCCCCAAGACTGTGCTGCCCCGATCACTGCAAACTGGCCAACAATATCAATTTTTGGCTTACTTGAACTTTCCCCTCACTCTGAGCCTGGGGACAAAGCTACCGCCATTCTGCTATTGAAAGTCGGTCCTCTTGAAGTTTCCTTGGGTGCATTCGATTCCTGCTGCGGACGGTCTCAGACACCCCCAAGACTTCGGAGCATCTCGGGGAGCTATGCTATGCGCGGATGGCGGAAAATATGCGCGGATGGCGGAAGCTGGCACAGGTCTCATTAATGTGTCTCACCGCAGAAAGGTATAAAAACTGGGAAATTCTGCACTCAAAACTCATCGTAAAGCTCCCACATCCAACACCAACTACCACTTGCTTTACTCTATCATCATGTTCTTCTCCGCCGCTTTCCTCACTACTGCTCTCGTCGCGTTCTGCGGCGTCGCTGCTGTGCCTCAGTAGGTGTCCTTGCATCTGTATCTTGAACCGTTTGCTGATCATGTTTTGTAGACCCGAGACGCATGCCTTGGTAGAGCGTGGGTCCAGCCCTCCCTGCATCCTTGGAACCTACCTTTCCAGCACTGGCAGCACCTGCCTCGAGTGCCCTCGTGGTAGCTTCTGCACCGGCGGCACGGCTAAGCCCCAGCTTTGCGCTGCGGGAACATACGCGCCTTGTACGTCCGTCCTTGGTTTTTCGTTTCACAACATGCTAACTATGGCCCCAGATGTCTGTACCTCCAAATGCCTCGACGCGGCCCCTGGACACTTCCAGCCCAACAAGGGCGCGACCGAGCAGTTCCCCTGTGCTGCCGGAAGTTACCAGCCCTGTGCGCATATATTCTACTGCTCTAATAACCGCGCTTACGCTTGGACCTAGACGGCGGCAAAGACTTCTGCTACGGTGCGCCGAGTGGCCGGTTCCAAAGCCTGTGAGAACACTTTCCCCTCGCTGTAGCAATCCTCCATATTGACGCTCTTACGCCAGCACCGGCCAATCGAAAGTGTGCGGCACCTGCTGCGGATGGGCTGCTCCCCTAAAGAACAACAACAAGGTCCCCGTCAAGTGCACGGGCTCGACCCCCAACGCGTGGCCTGCGTCCGGCGACGGGTGCATCAACAAGCCCACAGACTGTGTGCGCGCTGCCACATGCTCCCAGCAATCCGACGGGTCTTGTCGTCAGTTCTTCTTACCATCTGCCTTCTCCCCGATTCTGACTGCTCTACTCCTTTCAGCCGCCGATACCTTCCGGGGATAATTTTCTTCTGCTTCATTCTGTGTCTTGTACTCGCTTTCGCTTTGCTGTGTCCTGTAGCTTTCGTTGTCAATTTATCTGGTTCCTATGAGCGGATAGCGGAAATACATCCGAACGACTGTCAATCAACCAACAGCTGATGGTGGCACTTTTTCCAAAAGCGCATGTCGCTTTTTCTTCGACTCTGTATCCTCGAGCAAGGTGTTCCCAATCGACAAGATGTTCTGCCTGTTCAAGTGTTGCCACAGCCAGGACCCCACTGGTAGCCTCGTTGGAAACCATACATGTAACCTTCGCCACCATGATTTTTTCAACGCCACCGAGGATCGCAAGTCTACGGTTCCTCTGGGAGCTGGTTGCGGCGGACGCTGTGGATTTTGCAAGGTCGAGATTGTCCGGTCAAGGTGTCTTATGCACGTAGCAAAACTCAAGAAAGCGACGATAAGAGGATTCAGAGCAGGCCAACACTACCAGCTCACTGGAAGCAGTGTGCCAAGTGTCTTCGAGGGAACCAACGCAGGCAATCCTCCTCAACCTCAAGCGCAACTTTACCCGAGAATCAAGAATCATGTGTGCGATAGATCTGAAGTCGTTCCCGAAACCCCCAGCGAGTAGCAAGAGGGGAAAGAGCTCGAGGCACAGGAGACTTGAAGCTGAAGAATGTTCAAGAGAAAGAAGCCTTCCAGTACTCCCTTTGGCTTAACTCTGACGAATACCGCTGCCCCTGCCTGCTCTCTCCTCGAAATCTCCGTCTCCGTGTGAAAATATGACGATACCCAAATGGGGATTTCCGGTCCAAGCGCGATCGAGCAAACTCGCGTGGATATGTTTTTCTCTGTGGACGTGGCGCGTTTGTTGACGTCCTAATTCTCCACAGCCACCGCCCAAAGGTATAAATAGACGCGTGCAGAACGCTTCACTCCCCAGAATAACATTAACAATATGTTTAAGCTCTGTATCGTCCTCGCCCTCCTCGCCCTCGCCCCCGTGGCATCCCGCGCCCCGCCGTCCGGCCCCTCCTTCTCTCTCCATGGCTCCCCACCTTCCTCCTTCCGCCTCCCCATCTCCCTCGCCCGCCGGCTCATGCCCCGCGGCTGGTCGGGTAAGTGGGTCCTTTTCGCTCTCCGCGTCGTCGCTCACATTCCCACAGCCCTCGACGTCGCTGTCGCTGTCGCCGTCCCGCCTAGCATCTTAATTTCCCTGGACCTCGCTGATGAGCTCCCTGGTGAGTTATGTGCCTCATTACTATCAACTCTCACTGATTCATCCTAGGTCTGCCCCCGCCTGTCGCTCGGCGTCAACCGACGCGCACCGCCGTCCACAGCGTTCGCTCGAGTCGGTACCGAACAGCGCGCACGGCCTCCGCCCATCGTCACGTCGCGACACCCCTACCGACGCCGATCCCGACCCCGACCCCGACGCCCGACCTTCCCGCCCACTTCGTCGCGGCACACCAGTATCCCACCGTCGACGAGGTGGAAGCCCACGTCAAGGTGTGGCTCGGTTGGGCCCATTGGGTTTCCCAAATGGACCGGAAGCTCAAAGGTCTTGGGGACGTGCTGTCGGGGGCTTACAAGTTCATCGGCTCGGGGAAGATGCGGCGGCTGGTGACGGGGCGGACCCGGGTGTCGGATCTCTCCACATTTGCGAGCTTTGTGGGAGGGAGAGTTGCGGCTAACGTCTGGCGCCGCCACAGCGTGAGTTTCTGTATCTTTCATCTGTAACTTTATCATTGAACGCCATTTCCAGTCGTCACTGCGGCGGTCTGCCTTCCGTTATATCTTCCTCCTCGCGCCAACCCTCGTGGTATGTCATATTACGCTTGTTTCGTTCACAGCTGACGTCTTTCACAGGTCGCCGCGGCCGCCACCACCTACGTCGTCGTCGTCGTCTTCCGCATCGGCATCTCCGCGCTCACCTTGCTCGAGCTGGTTCTCAGCAACGTTCTCCCTCTCTTCCACGCTCCGCTCGCCAAGGTCCCCTTCCTCGGGCACGGTGCGTTCCTCATCATGGAGGTCGCCAAGCAGATGCGAGGTGGACGGCTGAGGGTGTGGGTGTGGGGTGGCGATGGATGGAACGACGTCGTAGCCGACTTCCAGCACGATGTCGTCAAGGGGAGCGTTTTACAGGTGGCGCGCAAGCTGGTGGAGATGGGGCATGGTTCGGCGATGGTGACGGTGCGTTCCTATTTTTCAGTGCCAGCATTTTACTCAGACTCATTTGCAGATCCCCCACCGTGTCGCGCTCGTCGTGGTGCTCTGCACGGCAGCCACACCGTCATTCGCCTCGTTGCCCTCTCCTCTTCCTACGGTACGTCTTTTCCTTCTTTTCTACGATCTGATATTCATGTCGATGTAGGCTCCTCCGCCTCCTCCGCTACCGCCGCCACCGCCGACACTGACGGGGTTCGACTGGCCTCCAGAGACACCACCTCCGCCGTGGCCCCCGCCTCCGATGCCGGGCGGATCCGCGCGCGTTTTCTGATTCCAAAAACAACTTACAGGAGCGGTCGGCTGAACTCGGGACGCCGAGTCCAGTCGCACCCATTCGCTACGTTCTTTCTTCCCCATTTCTCCCTCTCCCTCTCTCGTTTTACACCTTCATCTTCTTACCTACTCTTTACTTACTCGCCCTCCCACGCCCACATCGCACCCCCATATACCCTTCCCCTTCTTCGCACCTTCTTCTCATATACCCTATACCCTATACCCCCTTTGCACCTTTTGCACCTTTCGCTATCTGGTTTCGCTTATACCCATATACCCCTTTACTCTCTCTCTCTCTCTCTTTCTACTCTGTATAAATTGATTGCTGTTTCGTTCGTCTCTTATCATTTGTGAACTAAGAATTAAGACTCTCTTTCTTGTCTTCTCCGTGAACTTGTTTTTTTTTTCATTGACTTGAACATTCACTGCGCTCAGCGGATTAGGCCGCTGAACGCAGTGATTCCTACTCGACTTTGAGCTTGAGCGCGCCTTTGATTTCATTGGAGAGATTTCGTGGACTCCGCGGTTGCAGTACATATATTTATTCGAGGTGTTTAATAAGACAACGTCTCTACGATCCCATCAAGGATGCGAATCGCGTCCGGTATGTAAAACTTTTCGTATTGCAATGCCACGGGCGTGCTGGAAACCAACCACCATGTCAGCTCTGAAAAGAGAATGCGCGGAATCAACTCACTCCCATCCTGTCACGCGTTTTACCGGCGCCTCGAGCCGCAAAAAGCAGCGTTTCTGGATCTCCGCCGCGATCTCCGCGCCGACGCCCGCGGTCATGCCCGCCTCGTGCACGATGACGAGGCGGCGCGTACGGCGCACGCTCTCCGCGACGGCCTCGGCGTCCCACGGGAGCACCGAGCGCAGGTCGATGAGCTCGACGGTGGCGCCGCGCAGCGCGGCGGGGACGTGCGGCGCGAGCGCCTCGGGCGGGTCCGCGAGCATGTGCAGCGCGGTCTCGCAGTGGAAGACGGGCGTGCCCCAGGTGAGGAGCGTGAGGTCCGCGCCGGGGACGAGGGTCTCGGCGCGGCCGAGGGGTAGCTCAAAGTCGTCGATCGGGACTTGCTCGACGGAGGAGCGGTAGAGGATCTTGGGCTCCATGAAGATGACCGGGTTGGGGTCGCGGATGGCGCTGAGGAGGAGGCCTTTGGCTTGGATGGGGGAGCGGGGTATTACGACCTGGCGCCCGGGTTAGCGAATGAGAGAGAGTGCGGTGTTGAAGTACCTTGAGACCGGATGCGCCCATGAAGAAACCTTCGGGGGATTGTGAATGGTATAGACCGCCGTGGCCCTGCAGAGATCTCAGGTTTATTATTTATTTACTTGGGAATAACCTACCACCGACATCGTAGGCGTCCGAACTGTCAGCCCACCGACGTTATATTGGCCACCTGAGCGATACCGGATTTTTGCGGCCTCGTTCACTAACTGGGGAATGTTTGTAAGGTGCTTTTGCGGGTAAACGACTCATTACTTGATCAAATGCAGGGTATATGTAGTCTGGAACGGTCAGCCGAGTTGAAGGATGAAAAGACCCAACACTCACCGGCAAACTGTATTTCTGCAATGGCGGTATGTCCCATCAGCGCCATGCCGATGGCTAAAGCAGATTGAGTTGCGCGCCATTAAAATATTAAATGAACTTGCCAAAGCCTGCTATTCCTTGCTCGGTCAAGGGAGTATTGAAAACACGTTCGCGTCCTGCCCCTGTTTAGTACGGGGACACGCGAGCTAAGAACAGGCGTACCAAACTCTTCGGCTAGTCCCTGATAACACGGTAAATAAAGTAGCAGGACCAACAAGATCCGCGCACGAACCATTGTACAGCGAAACACGCCGCCAAAAGCAATGTCCTCCCCGAACACGACCGCGTTGTCGTCCTTCGTGAGCGCGATACTGGCGATATTTTCAGTAAGTAGACTGATGAACAAGCCCGTAAGGCGCGCCTCAACGAATCCCGCACAGCTTGATACATGTTCATCTTCCTCGTCTCGCGGCCCACATTAACGATGGAACCCGACGGTTCGTCGTCGTTCCACCTCAGTCCCGGCGTCCGCAGCGCCCGTTCTCGTGTAGTGCGCAATATCTGAGAGGTGGCTATCGAGGGCAAGTGGCCGCCAGCTGGGGGCGGTTCTGCAGCAGTAGAATTACGCCGCTACAGAATCGTCAGACTGGCCCAGTAAGATACTATTAGCCATACAACCAGGGAAGCCAAAGGGACGCTCTTGAGGCGCCTTGTCGCAAGCATGGCCGCGTGAAACAGCCCGCAGTAATGATAATATTTTGAGATCCGGTCCAGGATGCATGTGGGCTCGGAACCAAATAGACATCTCTACATGTAGACTTGCTGAATACGCGGTCTAACGGAATATGGAGAACGAATCCACCTTTGTCGCCCCAGAAGGCGTATACACCGTTACAGAGGAACACAAGCCGGCGGCGCTGCCCTACATTATCTCTGCACCCTTGGTTTTCCCGACCCGGGTCTCATCCATTCTTGTCCGTTTTCCTGCAGGAAAGTCTGGCGGAGGAGTTCCGGGGTTGGGTCAGCTCCTGGGTGGAAACAAGGAGTCTCGAAAGGAGAAGGCAAAGGACCACGACGATGGCGTCAGTTTGTCAGGAAGCGACACTGCGGACGAGGACGTTCCACCTGGTGCACAGGAGAATATCCCTCCTTCGACCACCTTGTTCGCTGCACCACCAGCGGCGGGCAAGAAAAAGGTAGCAGCCAGGCCAAAGCACAATATTCGGACTACTTCGTCTACTTTTATCACCCGCATTCAAAATGCCGAGGGCTTTCCCAGGTCGCTGCAGTCCAAGCAGGGGGAGGTCACATTTCTCTTCTACAACACGTCGAAGAGCTTCATCTGGATAGAGGCTGGCTCCAAAGCAAAGGTGCGCCAGATGCTCAGCAAACAAATAATTTCTTACGCGCCAGCAGGAACCGATAGCGCGCATCACATTCTCTGCATACCCCACCTGCCACGACGTCAACATATCAACGTCCTCGTCAGAACACCTCGACGTGGTAATAGGCTTCAGCACGGGCGATCTCGTCTGGTTAGATCCCATATCTTCACGATATGCGCGTCTCAATAAATCAGTCTGTGCAGCTCACATCCGCCGCGTTCAACCTAACCGTTCTATAGGGCAGCATAACAAACTCACCGTGTACCGCCGTCCGGTGGGTACCGTCATCGGCGACACTATTTCTTGTCGCACATGCAGATGGAACAATTATTGTGTACGATAAGGAGCGGGACGATGGGAGCTTCACACCGCAGGAGCCGGTCGGCTCGACCGCCGGCTCCGAGTGGGACCCCATTGACAGCATCTTCGTCACCATGCCGCCCTGGCATCCCGTTTCCTCTGGCGCGGGCCTCACCAAGGTTGACAAGGTCGCGAAGAATCCTGTCAGCCATTGGCGCATCTCGCGCCGCCCCATCGTCGGTACGACTTCCGTGTGCACTCCACTCGCTGCGTCTTGACACTTCTTCTAGACTTCGTATTTTCACCCGACGTTAAATACGTCGCCGCAATCTCGGACGATGGGTGTCTCCGTGTCATTGACGCGCTGGCTGAGCAGTACGCTTCATTTTTTTTTCTTGGGATGGCGGTGTCTTCAACCATTATGACAGACTCGTCGACTGCTATGCGTCCTATTTTGGCGCATTAACGGCGGTGGCCTGGTCACCCGACGGTCGATTTATTCTTGTAAGTGGTATTGCCTTGCATTTCATATTTAATCACCCATCTGCTCATAGACTGGCGGTCAAGACGATCTACTAACAATATTTTCACCGTGGGAGCAGCGCGTGGTGGCCCGCTGCCAAGGGCACTCGTCCTTCGTATCCGCAGTCGCATTTGACGACCTCCGGTGCGACGGCCGAACGTACCGATTTGGGAGCGTTGGGGAGGACAATAAACTTATCCTCGTGCGCGGTTTCATTCTAAATCATCCAACTCTCTAAATTCTCTTTCAGTGGGATTTTTCGAGCGGCGCTCTCCATCGGCCCAAATTCCAGGTACACAAATAAATTTATCTATGCATTCGCACTTGAGCTGATGGACCATACCAGGCAACACATCACCAGCGTGTCTCCATGTCGTCGACCGTCTCACTGGCATTCCGCCACGACCGGTCAACACTCTACCTCCCCACTGACGAGAATAACCCTTCCCCGCGTTACCACCCCGCACCGTCGCGAAACGAAATCGCTGTCGTGCAGCCGTGCCTGGTGCGTCTCTTTGCGATAACCACCAGTAGACCATGCCAACTTATCTTTGCTAGATAAAACCCGTCGATAACGACATCCTCACGACAATTGCATTCCTTCCGCGCTCGATCCTCACCTCGACGAAGAGCGGGCTCATCAAGCTCTGGATTCGGCCGCTCGCGATGCGGCCCCGGATGAAGCATCGGAGTGTGCCGGTACCAGACGTTGATGTTTTATAGGCATGGACCGTTATTTATTTTTATGTGGATGTACAGCAGTAGATGTACAGTACTTCAGGCCTCAGGACTATTCCTTAGCGAACGCGATATTATTGGGGCGGCGCCCTTTCTCAAATCAGACTTATGCCGTCTTACTTGACGAGTGCTCGCACACCCACAACGATCTCTTCAGAGGTGGTGACCGTAGCGAACTCGCCATGCAGCTCCGACAACGCGACCTCATGCATGGTCTCAGCGCTAAACGTCTTTTGAGAAGATATTCCAGGCGCTGGCGCGCGCTCGAACATCGCCGTGCCATCCCGCGGGAGGAACACCGGCCAACCCAGGTTCCCCGCCATCCGCGTTGTGGTGCTCACACAGTGCGACGTCGTCAGTCCTAGTATCACCAGTGTATCGATCTGCGCCGTGCGCAGGTGCGCCTCCAGTTCCGTCCCGATGAACCCCGAGTTGACGTGCTTGACGAAAAGCACTTCGTCGGCCAAGGGCTGGGCCTCTGGGAGTACCGCATAGCCAGGGTGCGTCGGCTGCAACGTTGACCCCGGAAGCACGGAGGCGTGGTGGACGTGTATGACAGGGAGGGAGGCGGCACGGAAGGCGGTGATGATGGAAGATATGTTTCTTATGACGCCCGGCAGGGCTGGGTACACGGTCAAGTCGGAATAGGGGGGGAGGGTAAATGCTGAGGGATTCAAGTACTTGTATTCAACGAAAAGTGGGTACATACCGGTCTGGACATCGATGACTATGAGGGCTGAGGCTGGGGTTAGCTTGATGGCCATGGTGGTGGATTCTGAAGAGAGAAAAACATTGACTGAGTAATACGGAACTCGCACAAGTTGCTTTGTGATACACAAAGCGGCGACAATACCGTGACTAACTCTCCGCCCGCCCGTCCCGATGTCGTAAAATCTTCCGTTCCGTCGACCATTAAAACTGTGACTTCAAGTTACAATGTGTTACACAGGCGGACTTGATTATGTAGCGTTGAGCTCATCCTTCGAATCCCAAGATGGCTCGATCCCTACTTCCGAATGACCACAACCCATCTCGTCAACCATCCCGCGGAGAAAAGTGCGGCCTCCCAGGCCATCATAAGGCGCTCCTCCCGCCACCCCGCCAACCCCCACTGCTGGATGAAGGCCGCCCTGCAGTCCTTATCGTCCTCCAGGTGCAAGCTTCTGACATTCAGTGCTGCTGCGTATTGCTCCGACACGTTCACGACGCGCTCGAGGGTTGGACCTGCGGTTAGAAGCTCAAGGATGCGATTGATGGATGCCAGGACGGGAGTGGACGTTCGGTACCGTGGAGGCGTGCGGGTATGGATGGCGTACTTGCGGGGGAGGAAGGGGATGGAACAGAGAATAAACTGAGCGCTGAGAAAGGGGATTGGCTGCGACGGTGTTGTGAATTCGAGTGTTTCGAAGGTGCCGGGAGTTAGTGAGTTTCGGATGTGCAGAATAGAGGCTTCGAGATGAGAGAAGTGCGTATAGTCGAGGTCCAGTTGCGAGTTTGTGTTTGCGATAAGAGAGAAGGAGATGAGCTTCTGGGGTCCTTCGTCCTTCGGTGTCGATGAGCCATGCATCCGTTTCAAGACTGGTCTACGTTCTTCGAGCAACGATTCAATATTCGTTCTCGACCCGGAAACGCGTATATACCCACCTGCGGTGCCTATTGGCTACGTCAAGTAATATAAGATTAAAATCACAGAAGGACAAGCCTGTGGACATACCTTTTTCCATGAGAAATGGTTCAAGGCGGCCCATCGCAGGACCTCGAGGTTCCAGAACGTATCCAACCCCAAGCCAACACGCCATCCGTAGACAACAAGTTTATCGGAGAGGATCTCAGGCAAATCGTCGTGGTTTCGTATTTCCACTGTTCCTTCTCGAATGTTGCGCATGAGACTAGAGAGCGAAATGACGAGGGTCCTGGCGCGCGATGAGGAGGAGTGATCAACCAGTTGCGCGTAGTCTTTTGGCCAAGCCACAGAGGTGGGGGTGATAACTGTGGATAAGACTTGCTGTGGCTCCCATGAACGTGGGCGGTGGGGCCGATTCCGTGAAGAGTAGAAAACCAGAACGATAACAACGCATACTACGACGGGAGGAAGCCAGACTGTTGAAGGCGAGTCTTGAGAGGATCTGTAAAGCGAGTGAAGGGCCCTTTCAAAGAATTCTACGCTCCAGTCTACTTTGTATCCCAGGAAGGACGCCAACACTGAATCGAGGCTCAGAGTCATCGTGGTTCAAGAAGGGGCTGGGGCTGGTTTGAACACGTGACCGTGTCACCACTTCGCGCCGCGGCGCCGTTCAAGCCGCGCGCCATCGATCTTGGTCTCGTATCCTTCATGGCCCAGGTGTTCTAGTTTCTCCTGGCCAAACGCTTCAACAGATCTAACTCGTACCTTTTCTTGAACAGGTGTGCCTCTCTTGGTTGCCTACCACGGCGGACAAGTACGATGTCACGATAGCATTCAGCAAACTCCTGCACTCAGAAGATTTTCGCTCTTTTGCGAAAGAGGTGGCTGAGCCCAGTGATAACCGGCTGCTGAATTTCTCGGTATATTTGAACGAGGGAACCGTAGGCCCATCGTAAGCATTTCTCGGCTACTTCCCGCACAAACACTCATATTTTTTGAAAGGAGGAACGATGGTACTGGAGTTTTGGCGTTACCCTCCAAAGAAGTTCGCAGCAAGCTCCTGGAATGGGTCGTGAAAAGAAAAAATTCCATACACATCTGTGGCAAGAAGATCAAGTTACACAGAGGCCCCACATGGGATCGTGAGGCCGTGACGCTGTCCAAGACGCCATACGTCGACCCGGAGATTGAGAAAGAGCACCAGGCCAAGCTGAATGCTCTTCAGGAAGACCTCCGCGTGGATGTGGTTCAGTTTGGCGTGTACTACACAGATTATCCCTTGAAACCGATTCCAGACAACAAACCCCCGCCGTTGCGCACTTTTTCTGTTGAATGGGAAAGAAAATATTATAACACGACCCCACGGCCCAGAAAACGTACCAATTCACCTGGCCCACCCAGCGGCGTTGCGTGGCTTAAATTTCACTACGATTACAAGACCATTTGTATTCAGGTTTGTGATTCAACACTTATTTCGCGCAGCATCGTCTCATTTAGTAATTTAGCTCGGCGACGAGTCAACAGAATATCTTGGGTTAAACATAGTCTCTCTAAACAGATGCTTCGGTACTTCTAACTCTTCATTCTCTAGGTCGAATATTATCATTGCCTTCGCAAGTATTAACAGAATCGCGGTTGGATATGACCCTAATCCATGTGAGTTTTCCAGTTGCTGGCTGATTAATAAAATTCGTAACAGAATGTGGTTTTAGATGTTTGTTTCGACACTGCTACTCCTCCTGTACTGGAAGGAATCAAATTCCACCGTACAATCACCGGAGATGAGGTGTTGGACAGCCAGAAATCCAAGACTCGCATTGGCTCTTTGGAGGCTGGGCATTTGCGTGTGGCGCCGTATGCCCACCAGCTCCGCATTATGCTTTACAATGACACGAATCGAGACATGATCCAAGTTTTTCAGGATCTTTGCATCACCGCAGGACTTTCAAGGAACATTATTGTCGCTTTCAAGCCACCTTATATACTGGAAGCCGTCCAACGCGACTTCTTCTCGGCCAAGCGCCTTCACAAGATCCATCTGCTATGCGCTAAGCTGGATTGGGCGGTAGCTTTTCAGATAGAAGTGATGTTGCACAACGCCCTTCTTCACACAGACGACGTCGATAGGCTCATTCCCCACATTGACAAGTTTTATGCTGAAAAAGGAAGTGTATTTGTGGGTCACCTTCTCAGGGCCTACAACGAAGCTCTGCGTGTCAAGCCCCCTCGAGAGAGCCCAATTGAATGTTTCCTCAAGAAAACGAGATCGTTCATCTTCGAGCCTTTGGAGGCTCGGCGCGACGGGAATTTCAACTGCTGCCACGTGTTAGCCATTCTTTTCATCATTTTCGTTACTCCCTGACCTGAACATTCTTAGCACGTTCACGCCAACAAGAACAATCCTAAAGGGACCTTTCGCTACCCAGTCCAATCGGATTATTAGGAAATACGTGGGATTTGAAGAACACTTCCTTCGGGTTGACTTTCGCGACGAGGCAAGTACTCAACGCTTATCGACCAGGGCAGGTTGGCTGATGAATCCATACAGGATAGACTCCAGTATCGTTGGGCCAGAGACATTGATGGCTCCTATTTCGTCCGTGAACGCGTCGGGGGCATATTGAAGCATGGTTTCACGCTTGGCGGACGCGAGTTTCAATTCCTCGCGTACTCCACATCGGCGTTACGAGGACATGCTGTTTGGTTCATGAATCCTTTCCGACATCCGAGTCTAAACGGAGGTTGGGTGACCTCGGAAATCATTAGGAAGGACGTCGGGGATTTCGCTGGAACGCCACTTTTGAAATGCCCTTCGAAATACGCTGCCCGATTGGCCCAAGCGTTCACCGCAACTGACCCGTCGGTCAGCATCGGCCGACACCAATGGGAGGAGGCTCCGGATCTTGTCGTTCGAGGGCATGAAAATGATATAAAGTTGCACTCTACATACGTCTACACAGACGGGGTCGGGACGATATCACAAAGACTGGGCACGATGATCTGGAACGCCTTATGCGAATCCCGTCCCAACAGTCGAGCTACAGTCGAACCATCCGCTGTGAGTCTTTCACCCTTGGCCTGTTTCTCTCGTTTGGCCAACCCGATATCCAGTATCAAATTCGATTCTTGGGTTATAAAGGGGTGGTGTCTGTGGACCCGGAAATGGACCAGCATGCTGATGGTATTCTCATGCGACTTCGTCCCTCGATGAGAAAGTTCGTCTCCGATGACCTCACGGCCTTGAATGCTGAGATCGAAATTGCACGAGCATTTGAGTCTCCCAATACGGCATATTTGAATCGGTAGGGGATGGTATTTCGTTGCGTCATTGTATTTATTTTCCTACAGGCCTCTCATAATGGCTCTGGAGGACCGAGCTGTTCGGCCGACAGCGTTCCGCAAGTTGCAGGACATTGAAGTCGCCGAAACTCGCACCATCGACGATTCAATCGCTCAATTCCGAGCCGTGCTACGAAATCACTCTCTCGGGCATGGTTATCGGTTGGCTTTTCTCCTGCAGCAATTAGAAAAACTTGGGCTTGATCTAAAGCCGAAGCACCGAACTCCCGGTGTTGACAATGAGTTTATCCGTCAACTTCGTCAAGTAGCGATGAACAGCATCCTCCGTGACATCAAACACAGCGCCAGGATTCGCATCCCAGAAAGTTATCTGTTGGTTGGAGTAGCAGATGAGGGACCGGCTTATCAACGTGCGGGCCGCGAAAATGTTTATGTCCTGCCGGCTGGACAGATCTACGGTGCGCTCCAAAAGATTGATAATCCGTGTTACAGTCTTCTAACAGCCCGTCAGCATGCATCCAGCATCGTGATGATCCTGAACCCACTTGGCTCGATGGATCTTGTACCATATCACGGAGTCCAGTTGTTCACCTGGGTGACAGTGAGTAATATCGGACCATGCCTGCATGAGATTAATTGCTCGTACTGCAGTCCAAAGAGTCACCGCGATTGGAAAGCCGCCGGAAGGAATGCTGTGCCTCTTTGCGGGATTGAAAAATGTTGTGGTTCTACCTTCTGCTGGTGGTTCGTGTACCACCTTGTCGATATAATATTCTCATCGTAATCCAGAAAGCCGCTCACTTGCATCTTGCTTGGGTGGGGGAGACTTAGACGTGCGTTCCCCATTCTTTTACTCGATGGTTGCGCTGACTCATTTTTGTCAGGGGTACTCGAGTCCCAGTGTTACATTGACGTCGCTGAAGAAGTTCTCTGCAGAGATTTGTATTCAATAATCCACTATTCTCCGCTCTTGCCTGCGGAACAGGAGCCACCTGCATCATATCCTGACGGCGACACCTTAACACTCGATAGAGACAGCACAGTCGACGACATATGTGACTTCATCGTCGAATATATCAATTCAGACGTTTTGGTTAGTGGCACTATACACGAGTGGGATGCTTCTGACTTCTCCGCTTTCTAGGGCCTCTTGTCTGATCGACTGTTGATAATTGCTGGTAAGCCGCCTTTGTACGGGTAGCGAAATAATTGCTGAGATTGAGCTCCAGATCAGTCAAAGGTACGCTTATATCTGTCGACGGGTTCTGGGTTTGACCCTGTATTCCAATGAAGTTGGGCATGCGTGACGAAGGCTGCCTACAATTAGCTGCTTTATGTTCGCAGGTAGGTTTTTGCCCACCGGCACGCGCCTCCAACAATGGCTAACTTCGGGATAGGCTGTTGACTATCCTAAACAAGGAATTCCTGTGGATCTGGACAGTAACCGGCTACCGAGCACGCTGATTCGTTGCAAACCGGATTGGCACGCAGCCGAAGTCGTTTCCCCTCGAAAGACAGATTACTACAGGTCGGACAAGTCACTTGGAGACCTCTATCGAGCCATCGCCTTGGATGATCCCCAACCAATCAGCTCGGACTCGGGACCTGCTGCAGTCGCCAGCGCAGTCGATCCTGTCACCCATCCCATCACCTCTGCGCTCTCCCGCCGAGTCGAACGGAGCATCCCCAATTACACCGTGCCGGATGGTACTTGCCCAGAAACCACTTTGATGTTCCGCAAATATGCGGACGAATTTCGATACATCGCTGTCACCCATACGTTGACCAATACCGCCGGCGTTCATTTGTTGGAGGCAGAGTTGGTGGTGGGTACCATTTTGGCCAAATGCGAACAAAAAAGGTGGAGAAGTGACTGCATTTATCGGATGCATCTGCATGTCAGGACAGTGGTGCAAGATGTTCAGAGACAGCTTTGGTCGAGGGAAAATGGCTCAGAAGACCCGTCCATTGAAGTGCTACAGGCCGCTCTCAAAAGGGCATGGTATGCTTGGGATTTCAGCCTGCGCCACGAGAAGGAGTTTGGGGCGAAGAGCTTTGGCCTGATCGCGCTTGGAATAATCTTTGAGTGTCTGGATAAATTGTAGTAAGGTCTTCTGCATTGCTACCGAGTATGTCCGAATACTCTCATGAAGGACAAACATCTTCGTCTGAGGGCCTCTCGGCCAAGTATCTTCCCTCATACAGGCAAACGCGGCGGCGCCAAGGCGATCCGCCGAACGCCGTACCACGAGAATAAATAATAAATACAAACCGTCTCTTCCGCTGGCGCTGCCTTCACGCAAGGCCTTTCTCACTGGTTCGGGACCTTTTCTCTTTCTCCCCTCTTCTCGCTGCGTGGTGGTGGAGTTTTGTGAGGCGGGGTTTAAATCTATCTGATCCGTTGATGACCGATTTGCGATATCTCCACTGAAGCCAGGCTCAAGCCCCTCAGCTAATTTTTTATGCACTTTTTCTTCCTACCAACTCTTCATGCCAGAGAAGCAGTTGGACCTCAATCCAGGGCCTGGTCCACGCGGCCGTAAGGCGTCTGGATGTCGCTGCCTCCTGTGGACGGTCGCTGTGCCCTTGTGCTCCTTTGCATTGTGGACCATTGGAGCCTTTCTAACCACGTTTGTCCAAGATTTACGATTCCCTCACAAGGCTCTATATCAAACTGGCCCGTTCGAAAAGTCTGGGGATGTTATTCGTCCCCTTATATCTGACGATCAGACCTTCGACATGGCAGTGACCTTGTGGTTGCGGGGAACAGAGTCGGAAGAGGCCGAGTTTAAAAGGCTGAACCTCAGCAAGTCCTCAACAAAAACGGAAGCTGCCAGCCCGTCACAAGTTGATTTGGGTGGATCCTTGGGGAAAGTCTGGCTCAGTTTCGAGGGAAATGCCAGATTTCAAGACGAAGATATTCTCGAGACACCCTTGTTTTCCGATATCGTCTTCAAAGGGTTGCGTCTGTCCGACAGGCATGTATCAGCCAAAATCGATTTCCAGTTACCGACCGCTAGATTGTATGCATATAAAGCCCTTTTGGGTAGAGCACTCTACTAACTAGAACCCTCAGCCTTGCCGCCCATCTCGAAGAGTCTGATTTACGAGCAACTTTTTTGCTTCTTCCTTCCTCTCCCTCGCCCATCGACTACGTGAAGAATTTTTCTTCTTGGATGCCAGACACGGTTTATTCAAAACGACTTCTTACGCGACCCTGGCCGTGAGACAGCTTGACAACTCGCTCGATTGGCATTAACAAACTCAAACAGATTTCCTCTCGGATCGGTAGACGGAAGTGCTAAGACGATGTCTGATTTGGCTTTAGAGTCTTTCTCCATTTCCGTACCCCTCATCGAATTCCATGACGTGTCTAGTCAGTGCAATCTGACTGTGGGTGACGCTACCGACGATGATGAAGTAGAAGCTGTCACCGGCCACCCATACGTCGTCACACGGTATGGCCTTCCACCATTTCCGCCTCATTTAGTGACACATTTTTGTGGTAGAACTCAGCTCCGCATAGTCCGGGAAACCAGATTTTTCGACGCCGTGGCATACAACAAGGTGCGGGATGAGATCAAAATACATTCTGTAAGGGTTTGCTCTCTCACCTCGGTGCCCAAGTCTCATATAATGGAATAGTGTGGGCAAGGTATTCCCGGCGTACCACCCAACCGAAAAAGGTGCCGTCGGACCTACAAGTCTAACGGCATCTTTGAAACCAAATTAGAACTGGAGGTCCCAACTGAATCCGGGCTGGAGGTGCAATGGGCCTATGCGCCTTATATGGACACGAAGCCCCATTCCGCAGGACCGTTGGTGAGTGTACTGGCCAGTTGGCATAATAAGCCTGATTCAATCTCAAAAGGATGTCATTCCCATCCCAATAAAACGCGAAAAGTGCAATACAGTGAACGATATTTCAGAAACTAAAGACTTCATGAACATTACTTGGCGTATTGCATATGCTGGGAGAACCCCTGCGAAACAAATATTGGGCGATAATTTCGTATCGCCACAGCCGGTATATCACCGTGCTAGCCAGCTGCAGAGGGTATCGGGGCAGATCGAGTCTGAGCTCTGGAATGGCGCTTTGGGGCATAGGTTCCACGATGACTCGCATCCGCGGCGACGGATAGCCCTGGCAGCAATCTCGTATGTTCCTTTCAATATTCTCGCTCCGTCTTGAAACTGGACTACAGATGGATATGCCTCATGTACGCGGCCTTCTCACCGTTCCATTACTGGTGGACTCGGATGTCCACCGTTGGCATCAGTATTTCTTCTGTCGTGTTTATGATCCCGGCCCATATCATTTCTCCAATTGTTGAGGGCCTTCAGGACGTCCAAACTCCTTGGGTTTTTAGTATGGCACCCGCCGTCCTCTTGCCGTGTCTCATGTGCAAAGCCGTTACTCGAATGGATTTCGGGTGGCGGAAAGGTTCTAGGTGGATTCCGACGCTCACCATGGCCCCCGCCAACCATCTGGAAAGAGCAAGCCAGAGAGTCGACAGTCGCACTAGCTGGTGGACCAGATTTGTGGTTCGTCTATCGTCGTCCAAGCAGTTCCTAATAAATTAATCAGTATCGTTGCAGGTGTTTTTTATTATTGTTATCGCGCTCCAGTTCAAGCTTGGTACTATCAGCCTTATACCCTCCGAAATTCCTGCTCCGCTGCCCAGCGAGTCCGTTCCAGCGAGCAAACTTCTAGACTCTCTAAAGATTCTCGCCGATGGGATGCACTACACTGGAACATTCTCGCAGGTGCTGCTCAATCATCGGTCACGCACATACGGAGGAGGCTATCGCACACAAGTGATAGCCTTATTCGTCGCTACCATCGCAGATTTACTGTATTTTGTGCCTGCCGTCGTAGGGAGGGTCCAAACGCGCATGGGGTTGACACTGCAAGCATTCGTGGATCTAAGCCTACTTGCGCCACTGTTGTGGCAAGCGCTCACCCTCCCTGGAGTGCAGTTGGTGGATGATCATGAATGAATTAGATCTGCGATTTGTGCGGTCAAAATAGTTCGTCTCCTACTTTACCGATTGGACCTTATATACCTCCAATAAATATATGTACTGCAACCGCGGAGTCTACGAAAACTCGCCGATGAAGTCAGAGGTGCGCTCGAGCTCAAAGTCGAATAAGAATGTTCAAGTCGACGAAAAACAATCGAGTTCACAAAAGAAGACGAGAGTCTTCTCAGTTCACAAATGATAAGAGACGAACGAAATAGCAATCAATTCATACAGAGTAAAGAGAGAGAGAGAGTAAAGGGTATATGGCTATAAACGAAACCAGATAGCGAAGGTGCGAAGGGGGTATGGGTATAGGGTATATGGGAAGATTCGTCTTATCTTGCGCTCCCTTGAGTGTTGCACTTGCAAAGGGCAGACGACCTCGACCTCGCAAAATCCACAGCTCCGCCGCAACCAGATCCCAGAGGAACGTAGACTTGCGATCCTCGGTGGCGTTGAAAAAATCATGGTGGCGGAGGTTACATGTATGGTTTCCAACGAGGCTCAGTGGGGTCCTGGCTGCGGCAACACTTGAACAGGCAGAACATCTTGTCGATTGGGAACACCTTGCTCGAGGATACAGAGTCGAAGAAAAAGCGACGCTTTTGGAGAAAGTGCCACCATCAGAGTTATATGCGCGCACTGCATAAGTTGATTGGTGGCCACCGGTGGCTTCTGATGGCTGGTGGTAGCCAAGGGCCCCCGGCACAAAATGATCTTAGCTGATGGCTTTCGGCAATTGCCACCACATTTGCATATGTTTAGTGTTGGCCCCTAACGCTTCTGGCCTTGCTTAGGGGAAACCACCGAAAGCCACCGCGCGCCATTGACCTTATAATTTGAAATCTGACCGATGGCCTGATATACGTTGCCATCTCTGTTCTGAGCTACGCTACCATGTCCGAGACTCCTGCTGCCCCCAATTTCCAAGGTGCTATTGCCAAGCTGAAGAAGGTTGAGCTGAAGGCTATTTGCAATGCTCTTGACATAAACGACAAGGGAAATAAAGAAGATCTCATCCCTAGAATTGACCAGAAACTTTTCGGTATCTCTGGTGACTCTACCGAATTCGCTGAGGATCCTCGCTTCAAAAACCTCTACCTGCACCGCCAGGAGCATCCCGCCAAGCCTAAGAAAGGATCTCAGACCAGGTCCAGCGCTACAAAGACCGCGGAGGATTTGGCCGATCAGGCCAACCCCTCAAAGGCTCTCTCCGGGTATTTCTTTATCGCATGTCCCCCCTTCCATCTAACACAATTCTCCAGTGCCAATTTGAAGCTCCAGGAGCAGAAGGTCACTACGGACCCTCCCGGAAGCTTCAAGCGCTTGGGTTTGCAGGGAAAGATCAATTGTAATTTTTTTTTTAAATCTACATTCTCCTTTTCTCTAATTCCCATTCAGCTCCCTCATCGCCGCTGGCCAGCCTGACGGAAAGCAGCCCTCCCGCCTCAGTCAAGGGGGATCCAGCCAAAAGCGACAATGAAGACGAAAATGAAGACGAAAATGAGGAGGAAGAGGAAGAGAAAGAAGAGAAGGATGTGCAGATGCCAGATGTGCAGATGCCCAAGAAGGCTCATGCAGGCGGTAATGCCCTCACCTCAATACAACTCTTTTTATTACGATTCTCATTATTTGTTGGCGCAGTTGTCCTGAAAGTTCGCGATCAGCAGGGCCAAGCCGCAACCAGAGAGCTACACATTAAGGACGTCCCAATTGATTTCAACAAAACTCCTGGAGGATCTGTTGAGCCTGCCGTGCTCCTCAGTAAGTTGATACCCATGGCCCTTGAAACATCTTCGCCCTTGAAAGGTAAGATATTCACCTATTTTATTCTGTTTCTTCGCCTTCTTATATATTGCAACACAGCTGATAAGGCGGGAAGATTCTCGAGACGCGGAGTAACCGACCCCACAACGATTGTAGATATTGGTACAGTCGCGCAGCATATGGATGGGCCCCTTCCAAGAGCCCTGTCATTTGACAGAGTCGACAAGCTGGCTTTGGAGCCCATCGAAGACGGCCTTTTTGGGGCTGAAGTGCTGTTTGCACCATCGGTATATTTTTTTTCGAAGCCTATAACCGTAGACTTATATTTATACAGATAACCCAGACAGTTCCTGGTCCTCTTACCTGTCTTACTGGAGCTGGAACAGACAGGCCCCTTGATATTGCAAGGGCTCGGTTGTCCGTTAAAGCAGTTCCTCCCTCCAAGATGCTTCTCAATGAAGAGACGTACGGCTTTATAAGATGTATTTTTCAATTAGATCCCCTTGAACAGAAGACAAGCAAAACCGCTGACATTGCGTGCTTGAACTACAACGCCTTTCAAGAGTTTTTGAAGAACTTTCAGTCGTTGGGTCAGAAGACTGGAGGCTACACTATTCCGTCCTGTAGGATCGTTGCATCTCTGTATTGGAAAACAACTAATATCCACTGCATAGATTGGGACGCTCCCGACCATGTCAAGACCTCTTATGAGGACTGGAAAAACTACCGTAATAAGTCCTTCACAAAGGATGACATCATCAGGGCAGCCGGCCTCACACCGTCGGCGACCAACGGAAACAACAAGCTCTTCCGAATTGCTATCAGGTTGGGCAGCTCTGAGCTTAGGCGCTGGGCACAGCAGGATCAGGATGACGGAGAGCAACTGGAGGAAGATGAACGAAAGCGTCTCCAGGAGCTTTACGGTGATTTGCCTTACAAAGAGTTCTCGGAGGAGATGAAGGCTATGGAGAAAACTGAGAAGGAGAAGAAGGAGAAAGCGAAGCAGAAGAAGAAAGCGAAGGCCACCAAAAATGCAGGACCTTCGAAGGGACACAAGCGTCATCGGGATGGTGACGATGAAGCCGAATCTGAGCGTAAGCAGAAGAAGAAGAAGGGCAAGGGAAAAGCGAAGGAGGTGCTTTCGGACGACCTTGAGGAAGCAGAGAGCTCCGTCGCTAGTGATTCTGACTAGGCCGGCTTAAAGTTTGTTGCGCATCTTGCTAACTGAATTGCCAATAGAATTTATTGTGTGTATTCTATCTGTGGCGAGCAACATGGGGGGGATAACAATCCGTAATCCTGTAGGTGGTCATTGTCATCGCTGTTGTCGTCACCGTCACCGTTGCCCTCGTTGTCGTCGTCAAGTAAGGCAGGGGGAGCAGGCAGGTCAACGTGAAGTTGAGGCAGAAAGAACTAGGGCGGAGGATATTTTGGCCAGGTCTGGCCAGTTATTGACACGTTCAGTCACAGGCACACAGAGAGTGTGATGTTGACGCGAAGCCAAGTCGCGTTTCTGGTGGTTCGGAGCAGGCAGTAAACGTCCAATCGCGTCACGTTCGCTTCCATCTTTCTCCTACCACAAGGACCCACAACTGTGCTCTCTCAACCTCCCTACTCTCTGTCCCAACTGTCGTCTTGATTTCACAGGCATGATCATCTGCGCTATTTGGAAAGGGTTGAAATTGTCACCTTCGGCCTTTCGCACCCGATGTTGCTGAGCTAGCTAAAATGAAGAAATGGTCAGTTCTCCTCCAATTTTTGACGAAATCCCTTGAACTAAAAGACCTAGATCAAGCTCTACATGTCCCCAAGACGCCCCTCACTTCTATTTACGCCCCGCTGCGGTCGCGTACCCCCTGCGGAGACGCCTCCATCAATGTTTGCTCTGCCACAGCCAAATGCTGAGAAGGTCGGATCTCCCCCAATTCTTGACGAAATCCCTTGAGCTAACAGACCTAGATCAAGCTCTACATGTTCCAAAGAGGCCTCCAATCAGGATTTATGCGCCGCCGCGGTCGCGCACCCCCTACGGCGGCGCCTCCGTCGTTGTTTGCTCAACCACAGCCAAATGCTGAGACGGTCAGTTCTCCCTCAATTATTGACGAAATCCCTTGAACTAACGGACCTAGCTCAAGCTCTACATGTCCCTAAGACTCTCCTCACTTCTATTTACGCGCCGCAGCGGTCGCGTACCCCCTACGGCGGCGCCTCCATCGCTGTTTGCTCAACCACAGCCAAGTGCTGAGACGGTCAGTTCTCCCTCAATTTTTGACGAAATCCCTTGAACTAATGGACCTAGCTCAAGCTCTACATGTCCCCAAGACGCTCCTCACTTCTATATACGCGCCGCTGCGGTCGCGATCGTTGTTTGCTCAACCACAGCCAAATGCTGAGACGGTCAGTTCTCCCCCAATTATTGATGAAATCCCCTGAACTAACGGACCTAGCTCAAGCCCTGCATGTCCTAAAGATCGGCTCCCATTTATCTTTCTTGTGTCCATGCTGAAATGCGCCACCGCCACCACAGGGACACCTACGACACCCAAACTGATGAGAAGGTCAATTCATCTCCGACTCTTGACGCGATGATGTATCTGTATCTGATTGCTTTACTGTACTTTAGGCATTCAGTTTTCAATTAGCTACATAGTATGCGTGTTTTATCATAATATGTTAATTCTTAAAGCTTTCGTCTTCGAATACTCCCGCGATCATCTCTACCTTGAACGCCCATGACGGTATCCGTTCGCGAACTTATCTGGATTCTTCAGATGTTCTTCCCTCTTGAAATGGCTGTCCCCCAGGCGCTGTCTGTTTTGGGGGCCCTCATTTCTCTCTACCCAGTTCTGGCCCTCCATACAAACCAGCGACTCGGTCCTCACCAACCGGCAGTGACCGGCTGGATGAAGAGTATTCAATCTCTGCTGACTCGGGCATTTATCGAGGAAGCAGATGATTTGAATGCATGGACCAATGGGCTGAACCTGGCGCCCGAATACTCCGGCTACATATGCAAAGATATCGACCGCATTTATTCACTGCTGGGGCTTCAGCATTACGACGGGAATCTCTCGACATTTTTATTTCGACGCCCACACCCTATCCTCTCTACCCCCCGTTTAAATTGTTGTTTCTGCCTGGCTGGAGACAGCAATCTGGTACCCTCCTTGCGACGCCGTTTGAAGAACAATACACAGAAGATTTGGTTATTGGACACTTCGTTACAATGGGTTCCAGCAACATTGTTGGTGGGACATTGTGCCAAATGCAAAGCAGATTATTATCCAGACCGCATAACCCGAGTTGGCTTGAGGAGAGGTCACCGTGTGCAGATGCTCGAATATGACGCAGAGTTTCTGCGGGTCTCCAAACATGGAATTTGGGTGCACAGAAAAATAGCTCTGTCGCAGGAGAAGGCTTTGAACCGGTTCCATTCGGGTTGGTCCAATTTTGCAGATTGGATTAACGATTCTACCGAGGATATCAATGTCAAATTCACGTACCGCCAGTCTCAGCGCCTTTTTTTGGAACATTTCGCCCGGCGCCTCCTGGTGGCCCACAACAGAGCAGAGGACTTTTCCTGTGACGCTCATTCTTCTGCCCACATTCTGGCCGGAAAGGTGAGAGAAGTGATAGGGGAGAATGGCGGAATTGTTCCATCGGCCATGTCCCACGGTTGCATGGACTGTACCCATGTCAAGCAATTTGCCTCAGTGGGCAATGGCGCTCCCGATCCTGCAGGAGGTACAGAGGTTGTGGACTCTGAATCAGGCCCCGCTGGGGAGGTAGATGATGGTTTATTCGAATTTCTTGATAGAAAATCTAACGACATAATTACAGATGGAGCCTGGGGCAGCTGAAGCACAACCCCTTCCCCCAAACATGCCAGTTGTTCTGCCTCAACAGGCATCACCTGCAGAAGGCGCTCCACGCGGATATGTTCGAATGGCGGTTATGGATGGAAAGACCTTGAAACATCGAGTAAGATTCCAAATTTCAAGTCGTAAAATAATGCTTATGGCTTTTCCTGCTCAGAAATGTGCTCTAGATGACTGCCACAACCCTCTTTACAACTACAAAAATGGGCGTTTCTGTGAAGAGCACTTGGATAATGCCAACATATGCGGGATTGTTCCTTGCGGAAGGCCTGTGCATTCTAGTGATGCCCTCACCTGCAATGACCAAGCTCATATTGCCTGGCATAAACAATATGAAGATAGATTCCATCGGTTGTCTTTCCCAGGTGTACAGAGAGTTATTCGGAGACAGCTTGGTACCGCAGAGGCCGAGGCAAGCATTCTTTGATGTGAAACGGAATTTTCTTTCTAATACAAATGGCACAGGGCACTTCCCATGCTATTCGGGGACCATCTCTTCAGGTACAACTTCAGGCCCTGGGGGAAACTCCCGGCGAAAAAGTCGTTCACACCTTCAAAGCAAAATCTATTTACTGCCTTCAGACGGTACAATGGGCATGTGGCCTACCTATTGGATGGGGCAAGTGCTACCGTGCAGAAAGCACTCCTCAGGTCCTGTCCTTCCTGAACAAGGTTTGGGAAGATCATCCCGATTCCCGACCCAGCTTCATTGGATATGACAAGGCATGCGATCTCCTTCGTCACATTGTTACACAGAACCCGAATGACCTCTGGATCAAATCCACCAAGTTCATAGTGGATGCATGGCATTATATTGGCCACCGGGCTACAGATATTCTGTGTCGAACAAGATGCAATCCAGCACCCACCAATGGATCCCAGCCTGATCTGGTTGTTACAGAAGTCGACGCCAATGGTGTCGTCCATCAAGCCCGGGCCTTCAACACAGAGACTGCAGAACAATTGAATTCTTGGCTTAATGGCTTCGAATCGCAGCTACGCCAGATGACGGACGTGAACTTTGATTTTTTTATTCATGTCTTGATGTTAATCTATGGAGAGACGGTTACAAAGAGGGTGGTGTCTAAAGGTAGAGAGTTGACTCCGGAGTTTTGGAAGGAGGTGAATGGTGATAGCAATATGGATGTAGATGTCTGAACAATATATGTCTTTGGTTGTTATTATTATTATTTTCATTGGACTCCAATGACTTTCGCTGGTGATGTAAATGTTCCCCTCTACCAAGTTCCAGTGGCTTACATTGGGTACAAAAATGTGGTGACATCCAGTAGCTTTCACCGATGTGGTATATACTTGGCCCTGTATGGTGGCTTGAATATATTGCTGTCGTCGTAGTGGCTTTTAAAAAAATCCCGGCCCCAATGACTTCCAGCGGAGTTTGATATATAGCCGTCTCCGCCGAAGGCCAGTGGCTTTCACAAAAATCCTGACCCCAATGATGTCTACCCTAGTTATAGTTAAATATATTAGCTGTCGCCATTGAAAGCCAGTGGCCTTTGAAAAAATCCCGGCCCCAATGACTTCCAGCGGAGTTTGATATATAGCCGTCTCTGCTGAAGGCCAGTGGCTTTCATAAAGATCCTGACCCCAATGATGTCTACCCTAGTTATGGTTAAATATATTAGCTGTCGCCATTGAAAGCCAGTGACCTTTGAAAAAATCCCGGCCCCAATGACTTCCAGCGGAGTTTGATATATAGCCGTCTCTGCTGAAGGCCAGTGGCTTTCATAAAGATCCTGACCCCAATGATGTCTACCCTAGTTATGTATTAGCTGTCGCCATTGAAAGCCAGTGACCTTTGAAAAAATCCCGGCCCCAATGACTTCCAGCGGAGTTTGATATATGGCCATCTCCGCTGAAGGCCAGTGGCTTTCATAAAAATCCCGGCCCCAATGACTTCCAGCGGAGCTTGATATATGGCCGTCTCCGCTGAAGGCCAGTGGCTTTCATAAAAATCTCGGCCCCAATGACTTCCAGTGGAGTTGAATAAATTGTTGAACACTGCATTAAGATTTCACGAGTTTGGTTGGCACTGGAGGTCAGTGGCTTCAAGAGCTTGCTTGAGTGACGTGAAACACGGGCACCCAAACAAAACGGCAATATAATCAGAGTGAGTGGTTTCCACTGGTGGCCGTCAACTTTTGGATTCTGGCTGGTTTCATTGGAGGCCACTGGAGATCATCGGGTTATGATGCATCAAGATGGTTCAAAGAGGAAACATGATGTAGTATCAAACGATCAATGTCAGTCAGCGCAACGTGATGGGTGCTGATGGCAACTGGTGCGATGTGAGCGGCTTCCGCCGCGGGCCGTTGGCCCGCCCAATCACATGCCCTGCGGGCATATTACTGCACCATCAGCTGATTGACAGTCGGTCGGATGTATTTCCGCTATCCGCTCATAGGAACCCAGATAAATTGATATCGAAAGCTACAGGACACAGCAAAGCGAAAGCTAGTACAGGACACAGAATGAAGCAGAAGAAAATTATCCACGGAAGGTATCGGCGGCTGAAAGGAGTAGAGCAGTCAGAATCGGGGAGAAGGCAGATGGTAAGAAGAACTGACGACAAGACCCGTCGGATTGCTGGGAGCATGTGGCAGCGCGCACGCAGTCTGTGGGATTGTTGATGCACCCGTCGCCGGACGCAGGCCACGCGTTGGAGGTCGAGCCCGTGCACTTGACGGGGACCTTGTTGTTGTTCTTTAGGGGAGCAGCCCACCCGCAGCAGGTGCCGCACACTTTCGATTGGCCGGTGCTGGCGTAAGAGCGTCAATATGGAGGATTTCTACAGCGAGGGGAAAGTGTTCTCACAGGCTTTGGAACCGGCCACTCGGCGCGCCGTAGCAGAAGTCTTTGCCGCCGTCTAGGTTCAAGCGTAAGCGCGGTTATTAGAATAGTAGAATATATACGCACAGGGCTGGTAGCTTCCGGCGGCGCAGGGAAGCTGCTCGGTCGCGCCCTTGTTGGGCTGGAAGTGACCGGGGGCCGCGTCGAGACATTTGGAGGTGCAGACATCTGAAGCCATAGTTAGCATGTTGTGAGACGAAAATCCAAGGACGGATGTACAAGGCGCGTATGTTCCCGTAGCGCAAAGCTGGGGCTTAGCCGTGCCGCCGGTGCAGAAGCTACCACGAGGGCACTCGAGGCAGGTGCTGCCAGTGCTCGAAAGGTAGGTTCCAAGGATGCAGGGAGGGCTGGACCCACGCTCTACCAAGGCATGCGTCTCGGGTCTACAAAACATGATCAGCAAACGGCTCAAGATACAGATGCAAGGATACTCACTGAGGTACAGCAGCGACGCCGCAGAATGCGACGAAAGCAGTAGTGAGGAAAGCGGGGGAGAAGAACATGACGATAGAGTAAAGCAAGTGGTAGTTGGTGGGATTAAAGGTGGGAGCTTTACGATGAGTTTTGAGTGCAGAATTTCCCAGTTTTTATACCTTTCTGCGGTGAGACACATTAATGAGACCTGTGCCAGCTTCCGCCATCCGCGCATATTTTCCGCCATCCGCGCATAGCATAGCTCCCCGAGATGCTCCGAAGTCTTGGGGGTGTCTGAGACCGTCCGCAGCAGGAATCGAATGCACCCAAGGAAACTTCAAGAGGACCGACTTTCAATAGCAGAATGGCAGTAGCTTTGTCCCCAGGCTCAGAGTGACCACGTTGACGGGGAAAGTTCAAGTAAGCCAAAAATTGATATTGTTGGCCAGTTTGCAGTGATCGGGGGATGGGGGTGTGAGACCAGCCGCAAGGCATTTTGGGGAGAGAAAGAACGTTAACGACCGAGAGAAGTTTACAATTTCAAAGTCCAGCAAGCCGCCACCGTTGGAGGCAATCAGCGGCGAGTTCAGAGGAAGAAAGGACTAGAGAGCGGGTAATATATGTGTAATGCGATGGTGAGAACGAATTGCCTCGGACGTCTCGCCAGAGACAAATGCCGGTGCCTGCGTCCAGTCATTGCGACGCGCGGTACTACTTACAGTGCGAGGCTGGAGATCACTGGCGACGAGTCGTCCTTGTCTTCGTCACTGGTTCTCGAAGAGAAGACGTGCAGGTCGCGCGGGATTTTCGTTGGGTCAAAGTCGTCGTCAGCTGAAGCATCGGAATCATCACCGTCGTCCAGGAGGCCCCGGGAAGCTCCACCAAGGGGTTGTCCGAAAAATTGGGTTTTTGAGGTCGAAATTTGACCAAATCCTTGTCCGAAAATTGGGTTTTTGAGGCCAAAATCTGCGAACCCTTGTCCGGAAATTGGGTTTTTGAGGACCAGTTGGCCACTTTTCCCTCAGTCCATCGGTCCAAGCATCGGTCATCAGGAAAACCGTAGCCGAGCCCGCTATGAGACGCTATGAAGTTGCTATGAAGCTCTATGAAGCCATATGCAGCGCTTTCAAGCACTTATACCTACATACCCTCTATGCAGCTGCCTTCTAGGTAGCTAGCGCTTGACAGCGCTGCAAAGCGCTCATACCTTCATTCTGGTTTTCCTGATGGTCTTTGACACAACATGCCGCTTTACGTTGGAATATGCTCACGAGACCGGGCCCTGTAGCGAAGGAAGTTAGGAAGGTCACATTGAAGGTAAAGAAGCCGTAGATGGGCCGCCAGCGCTTGTATGTACGCTGTGGTCGGATTCCGTGACATTTTTGGCAGAGTCACACAGATGACATGTCACGACCCTTGTCCGAAATTGGGTTTTTGAGCCCCTGGAAATTGGTTTTTGAGGCTGAAATCCCGAAAATTTTCGGACAACCCTTTGGTGGGGCTTCCCGGGGCCTCGTCCAGGATCGCGCCATTTGCAGTCAGGAATGTATATGAGGGTAAACAAGTCCTCGAAGAAAATCTCTCATTTGTTGAGCGCGATTGAACATTGAACGCTTGAAGCTTGAACTCTTCCCGCCATGCCAGAACCCGCCCAAGATGAGTAGACAACTCTTTACTACTCAGGCGATAACAGGGACATAGAGCGGCGCGTGTTGGAGTTTTCTGCCAATCAGACGGTCTATAGGCAACATCCCCTCCCCATTCGTCTGCTGCACTCACCCACCCCAGCTTTACGATCACATTTGCCTACTTGCGGGGCGTCCATTCGGTCGTTGTGGTCTTCCGACGGCCTTCAAGTTGTACAACTCTAATCTGGCTGACCTCACACGCGGCGATTTGGCAGCAGCTGTTCTGGTACCCGACCCCGCGCACATCACCTGGGTTATGGAGTTCATCCTCGACTCGGAAGCGGAAAGGGAGAAAACTCTACGAAGGCTTTTGGAAGCGGTGTTCCCCAACGGCCTCTGGCAGCATACGTTCGAGGGCGCCAAGCCCGAAGCCGGCTGGCCAGGATAGATTTATGAACCCGGAAACCAAGAAGGAAACGCTGGCGACGCCAGAACGCAAACCATTGCGGACTACGTTAATTTGATTGTGATCCAGTAAGCTCGGTTCGCCTGCTGTGTATGTGCTGCTGTATACGCCGAGGTCGCGCATGTGTACCTGTTCGGGACATCGAGGGCCCGCGGCAAGTTTTGATGCTAGCGCGCCTCATCACCCGCCTCGTCGAGATTTTCCGAGGTCCCCAGGCTTACTACCAAATTTTCCTGAACATCCCTTCTACCGTCTCCTCGTCGCTGCACCTCCCGAATTCTACCTCCCACACGGCACCCTTTGCGTCATTGGCCACGACTCTGAATTTGCGATTCTTGTTCAAGCTCTCGCGAGTTACGGGCGCTGCAGTTGGTTCAGATTCCGAGGAATGGGCGGCGAACATTCCCCATGCTGTGTTTGTGGCGCTGGGCGGAGGAGTGCGTGGAATCCCACTTGACGAAGTAGTGGTTGTCAAGTTCAGCACCCGCTACAACGTCATTGCGCACCGGAAGCGCCCCTCGGCTGTACTATCATTGCATTGTCCGCGGTAATTATCATATGGCCGTCATGGAAAGAGTCGTTAGGACCATGGCGTACCACTAGCCCTCGCCGGACAAGGTGGAGCTTCTTCCTCAGACGGTATATGAAGATGTCAAACGTGAGCGGTAGCGAGCCCAACTCTCCCTCACCGGCGCGGCCCATTACTTAAATGCTCCTCAAAAAAAAAAAAAGGTGCAATCACTGTCCTGCATCAAGCTGATATCGTCTTCGGTGACCTCCGACTCCCCAACATTATGGTTTGCGGGGGCAGCGGCGAGGACGAGGGCAGCGTGGGCGGTAGTGGTGAGGGCGAGAAAGTTTGTGCCGTCCTTGTCGGCTGGGCGGTGCAAGAGGGTGTTAGCCATTACCCCACCACCCTCTCCACCGCCCTCATCCTTTCGAAGGAGTTGGCCCCACTCTATACTCTAGAAGTATTTAGAAATAAATGTGTCGCGTAGTGAGTTTCGCATCCATATTCGTTTGGCATTTCTCCTCCTTTCCGGTCGGGACTGGCGACGCCTTACTGGAGATATATATCGTAGGGAAGGGAAGAGTTTTACTAGGAGCAAGTGTGCGGGAGTCACCACAACGATGTTGTTGGAGGGCCAGAATCCATGAAGTTGAATAAATAAATGTGAAACCAAGCCGAGATCGAGGATTGAGGGGATGGGCGTAATGCTGTAGGAAAGACAAAGCAGTAATAATAATCTGTAAAAAGAGCAGGAGCGGACTGCCTTCAAATCGACTTTCATGAGCGATAGGGAGGTACTAATCGAAAATATCCATTCGATATAGTAACCGGTCCAAACACGACGAACGACTTTTTATTCAAACTCGACGCAGGACATCCCGGCCTTCTAATCGTCGCTGCGAGAAAATATGATCTAAATGCTGCGGGCGGCACGAATGCAAGGGTCCTTGGGCAGCCATCGTGAAGCGACTGGCGTGCCTCTTGAGAGATATACGATAACAAAATCGAACTATATAACATTCAGAACATAGCATCCTCGCAGCACTATTACTTACAGGGGATCATGATGTCCGCCCAGTACCAATGAGCCCTGTTATGCGAGCATCAAAGCCCTCGCTCCTGATTGGCATTTCAGGCGTGTGGAAAGGGTTCTTCATGACTGCGTCGGTATAAACTTCGTAGACCTTCTGCAGCATATTGTCGGCGTTCTGCTCATCCAGAGACGTCAGGAGAACGAATTTGGTGGCTGCAAAACCGGTGAGAATCGGACGCGAATACTCGTATGTGGTGCACAGACGAACCAGTGGCGGTAAGGAGGATCGTCATCTTAAACGATTCGCCTTCGATCACCTGGGCGCCAGAGCTGGACCCCATGGGCGATAGGCGACTCGTAATGGCGTGGATACCGTGTAATGTCCCCGCCATTACCAGATATTCGTTGGATGTAAGCTGAGCTAGACCCTCTGATATTGAATGAGCCAAGATTCTCAATGTATCGCCTGCTCTTGCGAACCTGCGAAGTTTCGTTGGTAGACCAGTCCTCCTGCCTTGTTTATCACCTGTAATTCCTTCTTCTAGACCATATTATCGGCAGGGAGAGCGAGACATACCCAAAGACCGAAAATGGCCATGACGGTTAACCGAACAAGTGACTGTCGTGTCCCATTAGTACCCGACAAGTTGCCGACAAGTTCTTGGACCTGACCACCATCTTCGCCTGCCAAGTACGATGACCTGGGCGACGATGTTCGAGCACCTCACGCTCCCGCGGGCTTTGGTGCTCCTCTTGCTTGTGCTTCCGTCACCGTCCTTTCAGCGTTCGACTCTTGGCGAACGGGAACTCCCTCTCTTGTCTGCTAATGCCATTTCGACCCTGGTTTCCGCCCCAGATCCTCTGAAACAACTAGACCCCTCAAATCCCTCTTCGCATTTGTCCAAAATACTGATACCCCGTGTCTGTACGTTGCTCCATAATTTATGCGCTGCGAAAATATTCATGGTATCCAGCCGACACCGAAAATAATACCCTTGTCCGGAACTACATAATCTCCAAGCTAAAGGCTCTGGACTGGCACATCGAGCAAGATGCTTTTAACGACACCACTCCGCTCGGAAAGAAGCGGTTCACCAATATCATTGCCACAAAGGACCCAAATGCGTCGCGGCGCGTCATATTGGCGGCCCACTTTGACAGTAAATATTATCCGGAGCCCAACAGGGTGCGTGTATATTTATTTAGATTTCTGCGTGTATGTGCTCACGGAAGTACCAGTTTTTCGGCGCGACGGACTCTGCTGCCCCTTGTGCCATGATGCTGGACCTCGCCGAGGCACTGAACCCACTTCTGAATGAGCGGGCCACGCGGTTGGACGCAGGGATGGAGGACGACGAGGACGTGTCGGACACGACGCTGCAGCTCGTCTTCTTCGATGGGGAGGAAGCATTTGTCACTTGGACTGACGATGACTCTATCTATGGAGCAAGGTGCACAGAGTCAGTATCTGGGCATGCAGAGACTTATATACGCTTAGACATCTTGCGGAGCGCTGGGCAACCACCTACGCGCTTCCCAACAGCAAACGGCGGCTAACGATGGGCCCGCAGGCGACCGAGCTAGCTGGGATTGAGCATTTCATACTACTCGATTTGTTAGGCGCAGTGAATCCAAGGATTCAGTCGTATAAGCTCAGCACCGCATGGCTGTTCGACGCCTTGATTTCTGCAGAAAAGAGGCTTGGTGAGAGTGGAGCGTTCACATACGAGAAGGAGCAAGGGATGGCTCCCGGAAAGTGGAAATCCTTCTTCGTCCCGCGGTCGACGGTTTCTTACAACACAGGAGGCATCGAGGACGACCACATTCCCTTTTTGGCAAGGGGAGTAGACGTCTTGCACCTCATCACAACGCCGTTCCCCCCAGTCTGGCACACAGTCGATGTAAGAACTTCTGGGCATGTGTGGTTTTGTTTCGCTGCTGATCCCTGTGTGCAGGACGACGCGTCTGCGCTGCACATGCCGACCATGCGGCGGTGGAATATTCTTCTGCGGGTATTCATGTCTGAGTACCTGCACTTGCGTCCAGATGAGAAGCGGTCGAGATCGGAAGAGGGGTCGAGTACGACTATGGAAAAGTCTGAATCTGAGCTTGTAAGCCGTCCTTTGTTTCATACTCGTTTCAAACTAAACAGATTTAGTAGGTAACATAAAGTTTAGTTATTATGTCGAAATTGTGCATTGTATTACAGAATGGGTAGAGCAGCAGTTACATATTATCCTCGGGCTAGCAATACGACGAAAAGCGGTGGCGATACATGGTCGAGACTATTTGTTACATGTAATCCGAGAGGGAGAAGAGAATGGAGCGACAGTGGTGGTACAGCGGAACTCAATTCAGCAGCAAGGTTTTATAATGTTTGATGAGGAGGGATGCGTCTGCGGCGATCTAGGTTGGACGGGTCAGCGGCGGCGGAATGAACGACTCCTCGAACGCTCTTACAGTTTCGTCCATTTTACTTTGATACAATTGGGAATTGGCGGTTTGTAAACATTCGGCTAGGGCTTCGCCTCTATTAGTCGGGTTCGATCTCACTGAAATCGGACGCATAAGCGCTAAATTTAGAAAGCAGAAAGTGGCACGAACGCATTTCGCTTGCGAGATTAATTAAATGGGAGCGGCGGGGGAACAGGTCTTCAATGCCAGTAGGATATATGGAGAGTAATGCTTGAACACAATCCTATGGCATTAGGATGAGTACCGAGTTCAGAAAGGAGGATATTCGCCCACCTCGACACTGTGCCACAGCGGAACGACATTCTTGCTGTACTTCTCGGCAGATACCTCTTCTTTGCGCATTTCCAATATCTTGGTCCTTCCTTCCTCACTACGAAGCGTGTCAATCATAGCTGCACTGCACGGATAAATAATACTCACAAGCAAGCCGCCCCGTCGCGTGCCAAATCCACTGCCGCTTTGCGGGCGGCTATGAAGAGAGCTGCTTTCTGCGCCTGAAATGCCGCGGAACGCGCCGAGTCCTTCTTGTTTTCGCGTTCTGTATGGAAATTGAGACGAGGATGGCGAGCGCAGCGTCCAGCTCACTCTTCAACTCGGCCATAATCTTGTTCACCATTTCGGCTCTAGAAGAAGAGTGAGGGGCCGGAAGTGATAGGCTGGAATACTTGCCCGTCTTCACTTCCATCCATGTCCTCGTCCTCATCGATCTCCTCATTCTGAATCGCGTCAAAGTCGTCCTCGGTCTTCTTGGCACGAGTTGGACGCGCCGACTGGTGTTTGGTGGCGTTTTCTGTTCATGAAAATGTTAGTTTCGAGAGAGATTCCGACAGCAGGTGGTACTTGGAGTTCTGGTCATGATGAAGGTGGTTTGTGAGAGACGCGACGCGATTGTTTGACGCTTGCGTGATCGGCCAGCAGAACCAAACAACTCCACCTTCCTCTCCTGGCGACTTGCTTCAGGATGGACTGGTGAGTTTCGGCTGTCCTTGCACGTATCCTAGAATCCTTATAGTTTGAAGCTTGGAGCTCAACATACATCAGCGGATTTTGTCCGACATTGCCTCTAATGTGGCTGAGCCGCACGAAGACGTCTCGTATGCTCGGGACATTATTACCTCCAAGGTACAGACACGGGCGGACCCAGTCGAAGATGTGAATGGCGTTTCGGTCAACGGAAACGGGGATGCTCACCCGGCGGGCGAGCAGAGAGTGTTTATGGTGCGTTCAATGCATCGTGGCACACTGGCTGAAATTTAATCCCCTTGAACAGTCTGCTTCCCGCGTCCACTGCAACATAGCGTTCGGAGAACTCGTCGTCAACTTTCCAGAAGTCCATATCACCAATGCTATCGATACCCTAATGCCAGCTCTCATTGACGTCCTCTCGGATGTTCCGTATATTGACTTCGATAAATGTCTCTCTTGGGAAGGTGACGATGGGCATCCATATGAAAACCATGTTGCTTAGTCTCCTTCAGAATGGGCCCTTCCTGACCAACTGGTATTCTCCACTGTTTCGGCACTCCTAAGGATATCCGGTTCGCACGAAAAGTACAGCGGCCCAGCGACCTCCGCCATATTCTCCTTCATCTCGCGACTCGTGGAACAGATCAACAACACAGGAAATTGCGAGTTTTTGTTCCAAACCACAGGCTGTTCCGCTGGCTAACTGTTCCTCAGCACTCGACATCCTTACCCAGCTGACCCCCGCGCTTCACGGTCTATACCGCGCTATCAGTTCCACCTCCTTTCGCTGGACGATTCAGCAGTGGCAGCAGCTCACTGCCCAGCTGGGCGGGCTCTGTGTTCCCGGCGTAGTGGACCGTCTTAATCACCTTCTGGTCGATATCCTTCAGAAGGACACCGCGGACGAGGACACCTTGCACTTCGTCGAGACCTTCGTCTCCAGATATGTGTCTCGAGGTCGTCCCCTCAGCGGCTACTTTGTGGTGTGCTGCGTCATCGAAACTAACTGGACGGTTCTGGCACAAGCCTTGGCGCCTCCCGAAACTTTGACTCACGGTCCCGTTAATGAGGCAGCAGCGGCCAACAAGGCGTGGGTCTCCCTTCTACGCCATGCGGCATTGGAGCTGGAACTTGAGAACAAGGCTGTAGAAGCCTTGAAGACTACCGTGGAGTATTCCATGAAATGCTTCACTGATCTATTCCTTCAGATCCAAGAAATGGAGTCGGAGCCATCTCTGGACACGTACGCTTGGGAAACGATGTCGGAGAGCCTGGTTCGTGGATTAGTTCATTGAAACTATAAATCATTGACATATCCACAGAAACTCGCCTCCATTTGCTCCATTGCTCTCCGGCAACTTGATGACGGCCTGTATTCTCGCCTCTTCCTTCTTCTAAGCGACCACTCTCCTATTTGCGACAATCTAGTCCAAGAAGCAGCTCTCAAGGCCACCATCGTGCTGGTGCACAAGTGCGTGTGTGTTTCCTTCTCTGACGGTTTCGCTAAAACCGATGACAGTTTCCCGGAAATTGCCGGCAACATGGCTAGCCACCTGCGACGCTTCGTAACGTCCCCGCTTCCAATATTCGAGTTCGAGTTTGCCAACGAGACGAGAGCGCCGCCGCCTCTGGCTGCTGCTGCGAAGTGCCTGGCTGTCTGCATCAAGGTGGGCGATTAATATCCTAAATTACAACTCATCTTATACTTATACTCCAAAACAGCTTGCCCCGGGAGATGATCTCATCATGTCCAATATGTACTCTCTCCTCAACTACATTGCTGCGACGAGCAAAGAAATCTTTGAGAGCTCCAGCAGCTCGCAGATGATGAGTAATCCGTTGTACAATTCAGAAGACCACGACCACGTGACCATACACTCGGCGGAAACTGGGCTTCGAGGGCTATCTGAAGAGGAAAAGAGGCTCGTTGGGATTAGCACGATTTCGGTTGTCACTAGGCTTGCGCTGGAGTTCCGAATGGAAGAGGTGAATATCGATCTTTTCTTTTGTGGCTTGGGTTCACCGCAACTCCAGGTCACTCGCTTGACCATATCGATGCTTCTGCAACGCCTGCGTTCAGCAGAACCAACGGTAGAGGCAGCCATTGCTTATAATCTGGTTGATTTGGCGCTATCAGCACCAGAGAGCGCATTCATCGACATTATCAGAGTATTCTCCATCATCAATCGTTCAGCAAATCCCGATGATCCCCGGTTTTCCAACAATATGGTCCGTCCTGGTCTACTGCTCATTCACGCGTTTCCTGACTGGGCCTAGGTGTTGGCTGCACAAACTCGACTTGCGCAAGAGTTGCACCGACGCCCAGAGCTTTATGAGATCTATTTAGTGGAGCTTTTGACGTTATTCGCAGACAAGGGGGTCGCGATTCAGAATCTGAAGATCTCAAATCACCACGTCAAGGTAATATATGGTTAGGATCCTCCCGTTCCAGAGAACTCAACGGTCCTCAGACGGACGACATGATTGAGCAGTTGGCTTCATTACTTCTTCCTATCGACGCACTTCTCGCTCATGAAGATTTCAATCCACACATCGACGCGGAAGCCACAATCATTGCCCTCTTCCGCAACATGTGGTTCCTCTGTATTCTTTTCGGTTTCACTTCCGTCGACGAGGACGAGTCGGCTATGGAGTGGCAAAAGCCCGCGCTCTGCCGCATAGCTGCAAAGACCCCTGCGACTGTATTGGAGGAATCGCACGAGTCTGTCGCTAATAATGTAGAGTACAACTCTGTTATACGGCAAGACTATGCCCACACGGTCAGTGTCATTTCGGAGCCGGCATCCTTGGCCCTGATCCGATGTTTAAAGGTCATCTCGAAACACAAGTCGAGTCTTACAACGCACATCGCATTGCGTGCAAGCGATATACGCTCTTTATCGTCGGGACAGATCATCTTCCTGCTGACGATGCACGACATGGAATCCATGCGCTCTGCTGCGGGCCTGACGTCGTCCCTTGTTTCGTACTTCATCAACGAGAGTCTAAACAAACACCCCGGTCTCAGTGCGTGCATGGAGTCTATTGCAGAGAAGGTGCGCTTCTCGGAATTGCCAGTCGTAGTCTGATATATAATGTTACAGGTTATTCGAGGTTGCGTGAGCAGTCTAAATGCACAAGCTGCACAGCAGTCTCTCCCGGAGTGCCTTTCGGCAGAGCTCCGGAACCTACTGGTCTGCAGCACCCACCGCATCGCCAAGGCCCGCGACATCGCATCCAAGTATTTGAATCGACTGATCACCTCATTCCCTTCGCTCATGTGCGACCCGCCTCTTGTCTTCGCCATTCTGGAGGTTCTCACACTTCTCCGCCGCGCCTGTGAAAATGAGTTTACGGATGAATACAACCCGACATACGAATTCTACTCAGACCGAACCGGCATCACCCTCCAACTCACGGATAGTTACGCTGTTCGCAACGAAATCCTTGGCCAGCTACATAGGAACGCAAATAACTGGTTCGTGTTGGCTCTCGGCCGCGCCCCCGTGGAGTTGCAGTCCACATTGCAGGTTTGGCCTTCACGTCCGGCATTTCCCGAAATGCTGACGTAACTTTAGAAATACCTTTCTGGGAATTCGTCTACTGGTACCGAGTGGACGGAGCTTGGAGCCTCTGTCGCAGAGGAGTTTGGTAAATCCATCGGTCCCGTTCAGCGTCAAACAGGTAGGTCTGTCCGTGCACTCAACTACCCGCGAATTGACTCTGCCGAGTGTCCTTGTCGACGCTGTCAAAGTGGAAGACTGATGGCGCCAAATCGTTAGCGAGCCAACTGTCCAGCAAAGGATATTTTGCAGGAGAGGCCGCTGGTATTCGTCTAGCTAGCCGACAAGGTGTGCATAGTCCCTCCTGAATAGCTTAGATGCTGATTGTGCAACTAGGTCCCGACAAGCTCGAGAAGCTTCCACCGCAAGCCGCTCCTTCGGCGGAAATTCAAGCTCTCAAAGCAAAGATGGCACGCACTCTGCAAGAAATACGGAGCAAAGTCAGCAGCTCGACTGTGCAGGATCTCAAGCGGCTCTTGTTCAGATGCGCTGCAACGCTCATTTCTCTGCCGAAAGTGGGCCTCTTTCGCAAAGTAAATTACTCCATCTGACGAGATGCATAGTGCGATTATGAACTGCTGCATTACCTTGTCGCTCTTCCATTTGAAGTCTCCACGCCGTCAGCGGTCTCGGCAGGTATCGAGATATGGACTTGGGCCATCGCCGAGAAGCCCGACATCGAGGTCGGCCTGATGGGCGAAGTTTTGGCAGCCTGGTCTGACAGCATCAAGCAAGAGAAAGGCATCTTCTCTACCTCGCTCAAGTATGTTCTCAACACAATTCGGCTCCCCTCTCAATGTTTTCTAGTTACGATGACCCATTTTATCACCCAATTGCTTACAGCCCAACCGATAAGGAGCTCATTGATCGCGGGACAGTCAATGCACGCCGATTGCTCT
This sequence comes from Mycena rebaudengoi, assembly GCA_029282285.1. Taxonomy (NCBI): domain Eukaryota; kingdom Fungi; phylum Basidiomycota; class Agaricomycetes; order Agaricales; family Mycenaceae; genus Mycena; species Mycena rebaudengoi. The sequence continues at coordinate 1,624,188 of JARJCX010000007.1, forward strand.
CGCCTCATGCCCTGGTCTTGCAGATGTTGTTTAGCCGACTGCAGGCCGCGAGGTACCGCAGGCCTGGTGTCATGTTCTTAATACAACATCTGGTTCTGCGTTCTGCCAGAGCCCATAAACATATGAGGTTAGATGCTCATCACCATAACTGATCAGCTCGTCTCATGTATATAATGCAGCACACATGCCCTCGCTCGAGAACCGCGGTTTTCGTTCCTGCTCTTTGGCTTTGAGACTCTGAAGAGTTCTCATCTGGACTCTTACTGCGAGAATCTTTTACGAAATAACTTGTACTCTGCGGCATACTCTTGGTTTGCAGTGCGCCCACAGTATGAAGTAGTCCGACACTCAGGGATTCTATACTAACCTGGTTTTCAGGTGGTCTTATGGAGCAAATCGCGTTCAAGTCGACGCAGATATCAAAGTGGTGTCCGAGTTTCTTTCGTATCTGCAGACCGACTCTGTTCGAAATACCCTCGCTATATCCAGTTTGTCTCCTGCGCAATCTGCCTCGCGGACCTCACGTACGCCTTTTCTCCCTGTCCATATTCCTCAAGTTGTTCATGACAAGCTACAGAGTTTTCTGCCAAACTCCGCGGTCTTAATCATCCCTTGAAGCTCCTCGTCGAGAACGAAATATTCCGTTTGAGTGTATGGGCCAATCCTACCAATGACCTAAAGCGGGGGTACCGATCACATTGAGCGGGGTTTGATGGAGGTACCTCAATCTCGAACCTTTTATATTATGAATCTTATGCGCTATGTAGGGTTCTTGGGCTTCGCTGGTGCGCATGGTCTGGCAGGTCGATCCAGCGATTGCTGTACACCTTTCGGAACGCTTCAAGGCTCCTGTTATCATCCGAACTGAGATCACCAAGCTGGTACGGTCCACCCCACGAGATGTTCTCGACATCCCCGAGGCTTTGCCGTTCCTTCTGGGTGATCGAATGGACTCCGCCATCCGTCGCGACCTAAAGGCTTGCAGATTCACTTTTGACCTCTTAGCCCGTGCTTACAGGTTTCACAGCACCTTCTTCTTTGGGCTCCTGTCCCGCCCATCATCGCCAACACCTACTTTGAGCGGCGATTCAAGAACGACCCTCTGATTCTGCAATACGCCCACAGGGTTCTGGAGCAGCACCCAGTGGAGCTGACGTTCTTCTTTGTCCCCCAGGTGGTTCAAGCGCTTCGGTATGACGATCTCGGTGAGTTTTTGTTTCTTTCCGGGGGACTCGCCTTGAGATTGGCCCCAGGATATGTAGCGCGTTTCATTTTCGAGACCGCGAAAATTTCCCAGCTGTTCTGTCACCAAATTATATGGAACATGAAAGCCAATTGTTTCAAGGACGACGCGGCTGAAGTCGTAAGTCGCTCCGTGCATTCGTTGTCGAGAGCTCTAAAGTGTTGTCGTAGGAGGATCCTATGAAACCTACCCTGGATCAAATGACCCAATCGGTTGTGGATGCATTGTCCGGGGAAGCCCGTGCATTCTACGACCGAGAGTTTGGCTTTTTCCACGAAGTGACGTCTATCTCTGGGAAGCTCAAACCATTTATCAAGAAAACAAAACCTGAGAAAAAGGCGCGCTTGTGTAGCTCTGTTTTGAACCCACGTTTTAAACAATCCTGCAGGCTAAAATTGACGAGGAAATGGCTAAACTGGCTGTTGATGTGGGGGTATACCTGCCCAGCAATCCGGATGGAAAGGTCGTTGACATTGACAAAAAGTCGGGGAGACCGTTGCAGAGTCACGCCAAGGTAGGCCGACTGCCGATTTCACAAACCGCTGTTCACTCGGATTCAAAGGCACCATTCATGGCCACTTTCAAAGTCCGGAAAGAAAGAATCGAGATCGTCGAAAACCCCGAATCACTCTTAGATGGGGACGACGATATTGAGACCCTGGTCGAGTACGATGTATGGCAACAAGCCATTTTCAAGGTTGGCGATGATTGCCGACAAGATGTTCTGGCGCTGCAAATTATTGCCATGTTCAAAAACATTTTCACGAGTGTCGGTTTGACGTTGTACTTGTTTCCTTATCGGGTTACTGCCACGGCTCCCGGTGTGAGTCTCGACTCTGGCGTAAAAGTCTCATCATTCTGATGTAGTTTTAGTGTGGTATCATCGATGTGGTGCCCAACGCTACATCGCGAGACGAAATGGGCCGCGCCAAAGTCAACGACTTGTTGGACTTTTTTGTGGCTAAATACGGTGGCCAGGACACTATTGCGTTTCAGCGGGCTCGATTGAATTTCATTCAATCCATGGCGGCGTACTCTGTCGCCTGTTACATTCTCCAAATCAAAGATCGGCACAACGGCAACATTATGATCGACGGCGAGGGCCATATCGTCCACATCGGTGAGTGAATTCTCTGTCCATGAGTCATTCATTTTTGACCTTTTCATCTAGACTTTGGTTTCCTGTTTGACATAGATGAGTACCTGCTATGCTTCATGACATGCGTAAAAGCTTACCGGTTTACTCTTGTGTTTACGGCCGGGGGTCAGTCGTCCAGCTCCGAGACTTGGCGCTTCTTTTTAACCTTTTTTTCTAGGGTGTCAAGTTTGAACCGCATTCATTCAAGCTCAACCACGAGATGGTCTTGCTCATGGGTGGCCGCTACTCGCAGGGCTACCAGCTCTTCCAACACCTCACTGTGAAAGCATTCCTTGCTATTCGCCCACATGCAGAACAGCTCATAAGTACGGTGCAACTGATGCTCGACACCGGCCTCCCGTCGTTCAAGGGGGAACCCACGATCAAGCGACTTCGCGACCGGTATGCCCTTGGTCTCAATGAACGCCAAGCGGCCGAGTGGATGATGAGCGTGGTCCGCAATGCCCACGAGAACGTTCGCAGTACGGCCTATGACGAGTTTCAGCGAGTAGGTGATTCATGTCTTTTCCTTTTGTCTGCTGCTGACTTGTTTTTCTCCGTAGCTTCAGAACGGTATGTTGTTGCCTTGCTCTGCTTCAGGCGTCGCACTCAAATATGACCTCAGGCATTCCATACAAGTAGACTTTCTCTTATTATGTTTAGAGATGCAAAACAGTTTTTTATTCCACTCGCAATCTATCATTGAGTTTTCGTGATCGTCGAAGCTTTCTGTGGTTTGTTACCAGATAAACACCGTTCACATTTTGGTCTTTTGCACAATCATGACCCGCAATGGCGGAGATGTGTTAGGTTTTCAGGATTCCTGCACCCATTGGTTGAAGTTTATGGGAAAGACCTTGATGTGATAGTCGTGCGGAGTCAGTGCAGTTTATGATGAGCTCGTATACTAGCTGGAACTTGCGAGGGAGAAACAATTCTCATTTGGCCAAAGGCACACAAAGAAACCTGGGTTTTCATGAGATAGAATCTATTCTACTTTGCGAATTGCGATCGGTTTCCTTCATCCTTTCAAAACCAATCTTCCGCGGGACATGAAGCAGGAAATTACAATATTCCGCGATGGCCAGATTTCTTTCACGGGAACCAGGAAGGAGGCATTTCTCGCAACGTATTCTCAGAGAAAAAAATTGGCCAACACCTGCAGCGACAAACGAGAGCCATGAGGAGATGAAAAAAAAAAAATTCCAGGGAGGCAAAAAAGCGAAAAATATCGACAATGGCATGACTCGAACATGCGCCCACATAGTGGAACAGATAGCGTGGGAAATTCGAATCTGTCGCGTTAACCACTCCGCCACATTGCCGTGATGATTACAGAGGCATATTTAGGGTGGCTAGGAACGCTTGTGGGCTGGACAGGGTGCGCGACAGTGTTGGCGGTGGCGGTGGACAAGCGGGTGGGGGGCTGAGGGGGAGCGGGTCGAGAGGGTAGAGGCGGATGGGGCAGCTGTGGTGGAGATTGTGTTCTCCTTGTCTACGGTCAGGGTCAGTAGTTTGCAAAGCCCAAATATAACCTTGTCGCCGCTTGGAGATGGACGCGGGCGTTGGATGGGCCGTTGGGCGGGAACATGGGGACACCAACGGCGGGCTAGGGAGGTGGAAGGGGGGGGAAGGGCTTGTAGTGGTGGCGAGAACGTCGACAGGCGCGCCGGCTGGTCCAGATGGCAGAGATGGATATCCGCTAGGCTGACGCACTTACCAGGCTGTATTTCCCGACCAATGGTAACGCGCCTCGGTCTCCCGCTACGAACACACGCAGCCACGTCCTGCGTGTGCGGCTTGTACGGCTCCGCACGCGCCTCAATCGTGGTTCCGTGTCGACTCGAAGTGGGAATGCCGAGCTTGACCGTGACACCCCGCCTCCAAGTCATGTCACTCTTCGAGGGCCGGATTCCTGGATCCACGATGTGGGTCCAGGCGTAGTTGACGCTGTTTGTCCATAGCTTATGACATCATCTTGCTTGCTTTCTGCCATTCACGCGTCTTAGCTAGCGCACAGCGAGCCGCGTCCCAGACCCGCTAGGGGTTGGTCAGAGTGGACGACTCCAACGACCGTCCAGATGGTCGTAGATATCAGCATCCGTAGGCCTGCAGAGGGCCTCTGCGGTACATGCCAGCGCTAGGATCAAGTTGCATAGGGTGTAGCGCTGATCGCCAGTCGCTTATCGAGATGAAAACGCCGGGTGGACACCGTTCGTACATAGGACGCCTCTTCGGGTGCGAGGAATCTGTGACGCTGTGGGAGCAACGGCCCAGGACGCGGTACTACCTGTTTCTTCACGGAGCAGCTATTCATTCCTCTGGCTCGCCGCTGGCTTCCGCACTATCCTCCCTGCATCCGCTTGGAGCAACCTGCCATGGCGTTCCGCCGTATGTACTGCTGGATAGGCTAGTACAGCGACTTAGCCTATTACGAGCAAGTCTTTTTGCAGTTCGTTGACGAGGTTGTGTTTTACGGTTCATTCCGACCCTGCTCATCGCGACTCGCGAGATAATTTTCTTCGAGAGCCTTAGACTTAATCGCCGCTCGCCGCTCGGATACAGCCGGACGACGAAGCCCCGAATCTAGAAATTCAGCTCAAGACAATGCATATATGGGTTTATAGATTAGCACGCAAAAACGACTCGATGAAATGAACCGCTGAACGGAAGAAAAAAGGACTAGAAATTCGTCTCCGGAGGAGCATCAGCGCTATTTGCTCTGAGCCATTTCATACAGAGCAGCCTTGTCGCCGGATTCGTCAACCAGCGCCCTAAACAAACCATGCGGGTTTTGCAGCAGCTCTTGAGGGCTGTCGAATTCAACCTGTCATTGGCGCTTCAGTAGACGCGTGAACCAACATTCAAGAATCTCACAATTCTCCCAGCGTCAAGAACCATCTGTTTTGTTCGTAAGTACGCAAAGCTACTCGCTCAGGTTGTCAATAAAGTCCTTACAATTTTATCTGCGTCCATGATGGTCTGCAAGCGATGAGCCACAGTAAGGATTGTGACGTCGCTCGCGAGTTCATTTCGAAGGGACGACTGGATCACAGCGTCCGTTTTGTAGTCTTATTCGAGATGAGCGGGCATCAGGGCCTCAAAGACGGTGCGAATACCTATGGCTGAAGTGGCTGTGGCACGAATAAATCATCAAGTAACATTCTCGGATTGAGGACATACCTTCATCGAGAATCAGGAGCTTACTGCCACGGACGATCGCTCGAGCTGTAGAAACGAGATAAAACCTGTTGTGCTGCCGAGCGCCCTGCACATACCCAATGCCAATATCTGGCGTTGACCAACGGAGAGGTTGCCTCCACCACTCGAGATTTCACTGTCCAGGGTTAGTTTTCCTTCGTCCATCTCGCTCTGGAGGGCGAAGAGGCCAGACGCGCGTAGCGCGTTATTGAGGGTCTCGTCATCGTATTGCTCGAACAGATCCAAGTTCTTTCTCAGAGAACCGGTCAAAAGTTCAGGGACCTAAAGCATATGAATAAGCGCAAGATCCCGTCCTCGATTGTTCGACTTGCCTGTGGAATTATAGTGATGTTCCTGTGGCCACATAAAAAAAAATGCAAGGAACAATGAGGCGGATACCCTTACTTTCTCAGGGCATCCAAATTCAACTCAGACGTCGCTATTCCGTCATAATATACAGTCCCCGACGTGAGTATACACCTCAGCAGAGAGAGTGTCAGTGAGCTCTGAATTTAAGCGGTCAGCAGCGAGAATCTACGACACTGAGCGGAGACTACCTTTCCTGATCCGGTTCGACCGACTTGCGGGGGAAAATAAGCAACTGGGAGCTCTGGGTATGTAATCTCTACTTACCGACACCAATCCTTTCGCCTGACTTGATCTCAAAGGAAATATCATGCAGCACCTTGGGTCCTTCTGCTGAGTACCTTGCGGAGAGCTTTTCAACACTTAGCTTCCCGCTGGCGGGCCAATAAGCAGGAGGAATGCCGGCGGTAGTAGGCTTAGGCTCCTGTTCGATGGTAAGGTAGCCTTGGATTCGCTCAAGGGAGTTGCATTGAACTTCGAACCTAGCCTCCCGTCGGTTACAAATCGACAATAAGAGAGAGAGACCTACTCATTCATCTGCCTCACCCACCTGATGGTATTATGTCATCAGCGTTAAGACATCAGGAGACGAAAAACTTACCACAGAATCATACCACTGACGCCAATTGCCTTTGAGAGCTCGTGAGATGACGACCGTCAAATCAGGAAGCCGGCATACCATGTTCAAGCTAAAGCCAATATTGGAAGCACTATGGCTCTGGACATAGACCAAGTAGTACGCCAAGGATGCAGCCTAAAGGAGTTGGGTTAGAGAGTGGGAGCGCGTTTGAAGATGATCACCCACAAAGATTCCACCGAGAGCATCTGAGAAAGTGGTTTCAATAGAAGATAACAAAATGAAGAATAACACCGACCGATGCGAACAGATATCCAACTGCAAAAAGATTTTAAAACAACATAAACACAGGGGCTAATGACAGACCGATTAAGATTAGAGAAGCTGCGAGCCGTCCTGATTTGCTCTCAGAGCATGTACACTGTATCCAGCGAAAAGACATGCCTGGTATATTGATCAATCCGTGCCAGCGAAGTTTTGATTGCCGTATCTTGGGCGCCATAGGCGCGGATTGATACTGAACAAAGCAAAAGACAGCAGAGGTTAACGAGACATCAAAGTGTGAGTGGTGCATGTACTTAGTCCAGCCATCGCGGCGCTAAAACTATCATTTTCTTAGTTCGAAGTGGCAGGTCCGATGAAAGTGAGATCACATACTGCCCGAGGACAGGCGCCTTCGCGTTGCTCATCTCCCGTTTAACACTGAGTTGCGCCTTGATGTATATCTGACCGATCCAACCACCTGGCCGGTCATCAGTACATCAAACACATTGATACTGTTGGAGCGTGTCGCACCTAGAGCTCCGATAACTGCACCCGAAAAAAGCGCCATTGGGGTGAAGAGTACGACAGCCGCGAACTTGGTCATCATCGCGATTGTCAGTGTCAAATTATCCCAAAATCCTTGATTAATGGACCCGTCGACCTATGTGATAGTCGTTACTTGGGTGAAATATGTGAGATGGGAGACTCACAGTTCCTATGTCGACAGTTGCCCGCACCATGACACGCGATGTAGGCGTGATGTCAAGCCATCTCAGGGTCGTGCCCAGTACCGATTCAACAAATTGCTTGTGGATCGATTTTGACGCACGAAAGGCGCCCAACATGTAGAAGATATATGCGATGGCGTAAATGACCAAGCCGCTCACCACCAATAGATCTAACGGATATTAAGCAAGCGATGATACGAGAGTCTACTCCCTAGCGCACTGAATATTCCAAGATAGCTTACAACATGCATCGGTCAATCGCTCTCGTGGGAAAGAGAAGACAACTCACTAGAAAACATCAACTTCGGAGGCATGATGATTATTGTATTGGCTATTGATAAGGTACTATTTCTCAGTGCTTGCACATTGGAACATATTTGAAAAAAAAAATACCTTGCCCAGAAGCCTAGATACCACGTCTGAAGCGTCATGGATATCTCTGTTAGGGCTAGTCCTAGAAGCAGAAAGGTGAAAAAGAGTAAGGCATGGTCGCCGCCCAGCCCTTTGAGGTAAAGCTTGAGGGCAGGCCAGCCGACATGGCCTTCCGCGATCTCTTCAGCCACGATTAGCTTGCTATCCTCCTTCAAATCTGCAGTGGCAGGAAGTGCATCGACTTCGTCCTCTTTCCTGTCAAGAACTGCCTGATCTTTGCTGAGTTCTTCGGCCAAAACTTTGTCCATCGCCAGCGCCTCTGCAATGGTGCCCTGGCTGTGAACACGGCCGTCTGCATCCATTGAGACGACAAAATTCGCGATCGGTTTAGCCACAGCCACATTGTGAGTAACCAATATGACAGTCCTGCCCTTGATCAGATCCCCACGGAGACATTTGCTTTGAGTAGATATCAGTACAATATGTAACAGTCGAGTGAGTTACTCACTCGACGATCCATTTCGCGGTATGCACACTGGAGGAAAGCATCAGAAAATTTCAATCATGGACAGCTTCGAGGGCACTCACTCCAAGGCCGCGAGTACCTATCGCCCGCCAGTCAACGCATGAAAAAAAAAGATAATACAAGGAGACACGCACGTCGTCGAGAAGGAGGATAGCAGCATCAGAATATACAGCCCGAGCTAGTGTGATGCGAGCCTTCTGACCGCCACTCAGTGTCAATCCCTGCGTGATGTTAAAATCTGGGTTGACACATTCAGCACCGTCCGTACCTTCTCGCCGACCTCGGTGCCATCTCCCGCAGCAAAAAGTTCTAGATCACGTTCAAGCGCACATGCGTGGATGACTTTCTGGTACCTATTTTATCTGTTGTCAGCCCACAAATCCTATTCATTAGCCCTTGTGTCCAACCTCTCGGCGTCGAATTTTTGGCCAAACAGTATGTTTTCCTGAAAGAAAACAAGTGTAAAGGTCACCAAACAAAGGAACGCTTTTCGCCAGAAAAGGAAATTTACCTTGATCGTTTCGTTCAGCACCCAACTCTCTTGAGCGGCGTACGCTACACCTCTCGCGCGAGGAAGACTGTACCAGGAAGATGGGGTCGAAGGCACAAAATGCATTTCACCTAAGAGAGAGCAATAAGGAGACTGTACGTAGCTCTTTCGCTTCTGGCACTCACCGAGCAGTGCCATTAGAAGGCTGATGTTACGGATCATTGTTGAAGCCAACTGACGGCAGAATGTATCACGAACCTGGTTTTACCCTATCATAGCACATGTAAGCGTCTTCATGCGGTGATAGGGAAAGTACCCGCACTGAGCCAGTAGGTCCCACAACAAGATTGATGCAGTCCCGTTTGAAGAGAACCTCGCCCTTTATTTTCAGTATGAATTTGCGCCTGGATGGGGTTAGCGAGCCGTCGGTATCATTCGACCAGGTAAAGGTGGCGTCGCGGAAGCCGATCTCGCTAGTTGTCGCGGGCCCAACAGGTTCGATCAGCTGCTCCCCCGAGCTCTTCTCAGCAAATTCGTCCAAAAGTTCGGTCTTCGAAATGGTCAGTTTAGAACAGGACTTCCACGTGGTGACAAACCTTGTGCAGGAAGTCGTTGACTCGATCCAGGGAGACTTTGCCCGAAATAGTTGCGGTCAAGGCCCAGAATATCATGAACAGTTGGCCGCTCAGAATATTAAAGACAGACATGGATGAGAACACGGTTGCAGCGCTGAGTTCCTGTTTCATGATGACCGTCTGCAGGAAAGTCAGCACTTAACATCCTTCATACTTTCAGAGAAAATTAACACTGAGAAGGGGTTAGCATCGGAGCGGAGAGTATGTTAAACGGCTCACTATGTGGCTGGAGGGAGGGAGGCGTAACTTCAGGCAGACATGAAAGCGGGAAGAATGAAAGCTAACCAAATGTGGCTATCATCGTTATGAGAGGAATGGCAAAGCTATTTGGCATGAGAAACCGACGAGACGGAAGGGAAACAAAAATACATACTTGAGAGTACCAAGCATAAAATCAAACAGTTGCGCCTTCCATATCCAATTTAATTCTTCCTCCCGCTTTTCTGCGACCCTCTCTTGCATTTCACGTTCCCATCCGAACAACCTTTGGCATGTTAGCAGACAATTAAATAGCTGGAACTATCAAACTTTATCATCCGCAAGACATTTATGGCTGGAGAAGATGGTCACTGCAAATATCGAACAAACAAAACCCAACTTACTTTCGGTGACCACCTGAACGCGAGCATCCGTTCTCTCGAGTCGCTTTTGCTGCACAGCTGAGGCCGCCCATTCAGCGATGCTGCTCTAGTAAATAAAATGTTGAACACACTTTGGACCAGCTTGGCGACATAGCCTGGTACGGGGAACAAAGCTATCATTATTCCCATACCGACGAACGCGCTATTTACAGTGAGTAGGCAAAAAAGCACAACGAAAGGAAACCCACCTCCAGCCCAAAACAAGGTACAAGAAGACGACACAATATATGATCATCATCGGGATGAGCACTACGACAAACAGGAAATTTCGCGCCTCGGTAATATTTCCTGTAGAAAAAGTCTAGTTTGTTAAAGACTGTCAGTCGGCTGAAGGTGAACGTCGGACTCAAATCGGTTGTCACGAGGTTGGTCATCTTTCCGACCAAGTTGCTCGCATTTCCCGAGCGCTCGACGTCCGGTTTGGTAGTGGCAGTAGTCGAGGGGGTCTGGTCTTGGGATTGCGCGTCGTCGGTTGCAACTGTCGAGGGCAGCGTTTCGTCGCTGCTCCCATTGGTCTCCTCCTGCTCGATACCGGACACGCTCGCTTCTGGAGTTGTTGTGCCACTGAGAGAAGGCCGTTCGGTGGTCTCGGCCTTGACGCGGATGCGGAGTGCATGCTCAAACACCAGCTGCGTGATCAAAGCTTCACAGTGCACGAGGGAGTGCGTAGCCACATATATATACCATTGCATGGATACGGAAGCCACCAATGGCCCCATTAACAACCACAGAATCCAAAACCACGGTTTAGCGGTAGAGTTTGAATCCGGATTCTCGAGGTAGCTGGAGCGAGAACCGTCAGTAGGCGGGGAGCAACAGGAAGAAACCACTGTACGCGAGCAATCGATTGATCCCTATAGGTGAGGCGAAATTGGCTGTTGCGTTGATGACGAGGCACACGGCCATGTAGAGGTATTCAAATCTGAAAATTCGGAGGAGACCGAAGAATAAATGGCGTTTGGTGCCAGCGAAAACGTCAATGTGCTGAATTTCAAATATGTGCAATAAGCGGACGGGAATGCAATATGTTGTGTTATGTGTTGCATACCTTGAAATTCTTGGCTTTCAGGTGGCTTGAATAGTCGTAGTCGCAAAGCGGAGGTAATTGGTCTGTATCATTTTAATCAATCATCCGCCGACATTCTGGAAAGCTCACCGTGGCTCAAGTGAGGAACCCGGTAACCGAGGTACACGATTGGGTCAAGGAAAAAATAGAGCATGAGGGACACGATTGACGCCGTCTGTGATATAAATTCAGCAATGTCCTTTTCACTACACAAGGCATGATTACCTGCTCGGGGTTGGGGACCGCCATAGGGTTCTAATGTGGGATTAGCAATGCCTTTTTCGAAATACAGAGGGTATGATTTACCTTGGGGTCAACAGGTATATACTGCCGGGGGATGAACAAAGGAACGATCGCAGCGGCGATGCACAGCGTGATCATCTTTGCCCATAAAATCCAACCCTCGTCAATGTCCAGGGGAACACGGTGGTAGGTGATCAGGGGGAAGATGTCGCGGTAGACATAGACGAAGAGCGTCGCAATCAGTAGCACATTGAGATGCTTCGCCACGACTGTGCTCCATCTCCGCTTGACCGACACCTCAATGATAGCGAGAAGTGAAGCGTAGAACTGAGACGTGTAAGTGTTGCGGGTCGATGCAGCATCCGGGACATACATAGGTTGCGCACATGGCCATTTGCAGCCATCCTGTGAGGGAAACCTCAGGGCCCTTCTCATTCTTTGGGTGTTTTTTACCCCTACTCGAAGGAGTCCTCAGCGGTGTACATGGGTGGTGGAGAATAACTTACCATTTTCTGAGCACTCCCATGCGGCCCGTTTCGGACTCGTGTGTCTCGGTAAGGGCCAAAGAGGCCAGAGACAGACCAAGCAGAGCCAGACATGCGACGAGACGCACGAGCTTGAAGGCGAAGATGACAGTGCCCACTGGTGGGGCCGCGCCCGGGGAAGACTCAGCTTGGGCAGACTTGGAGACGAAGGCGCGAAGTTTGCGACCCCAGACCGAGGCCCAGAGGAGGTGGACGAACAGGAGAGCTGCTGATAGTGCTGCAACGACTGCAGGTATTATAAGCGTATCTTCCCAGCGACTGGATACGATTTAGTCGCATTGGAAGTGGTTTCCAAGTAAAAAACCTACCTGGCGTTAGAGAAGGCCGCGAAGTCGCGGCCTTTGAGGGGAATCTGGGCCGTACTTGGCTCGTTCATTGGCATTCAAGATTCACCGAGGTCGCAACCAGTAGAGCCGTAGACGCCAGCACTGTCAAACGGGCCTTTTCACTCCTTTTCGCCCGCTACGCAATCAGGTACGTCGATCTCATAACATGGTTACAATTCATCCATCAAAGATCTAATCGTTCAGGATATGGAGGCTGGCCGAGGCTGGCCGCAGAAGTACTGCAAGTCACAATTCTTGGTTCCGAATTAGGGACCAGGTCTCCAAAACGCCTTTGTCCGTCCGTTCCTTTATTTTTCTGGCTTAGTCATGATGCCATCACTTAAACCCTAGATGTTTTGAACTGCTTTTCGCTTTATATTCCTGTTTTTTGGGAATAGAATTTATTATTATTATTATTATTTTGGCGAAATGCGTGAGAAATTACAAAATTATGGCTATATTCTGACGCCATCCTCTTTCTCTTTTTACCCACCTCTGCTTCCGACTCCGACAATCATGTCTCGCCGCGCCTCCCTTGTCGAACTACCAGAGCCGATGCCTCGTGGGTCCTCGTTCCTCCCTTTATCTGTTCTCCAGCTGAGGTCATCAAGGTCGACAAACGCCGCCGCTTCCCTTGAATGGGCCCGTTTTACAGCAATTATACGACTATCCACCTATTTGTGCGTATATCTTCCGTGCGCGGTATCTACTCTAATTACCAACTCTTTCTTAGCGGCTGCACCCGACGTCGTTGAAGATGCTCAGCGTGCAGAGCCCGACGCCGTGCATTGTACGTCGCCGATCTTGAGCAGGCAACGGACTAATTCTTTCTTAGCGGCGCCAGCCGGTATCAGCGAAGCTGATCGCCGTGCAGAGTCGGACGCCGTGCATCGTACGTCGTCAATCTTTGGCAGTATTGCAACTAATCGTGCCTGCAGCCCCCAGCCTCTCCGTTCCTTCACCTCTTCACCCCCCGAGCCCCGTTGCAGGCCGCGGGCAGGGGGACACATCCGTTCCACGTTCTCCATCTCAAGGTATGCAATCACTTTATACGTTATGGATGTGGCTCATTTTGTCTTGTGCTCTCTTTTCCCTCCACCTGCTCGCGACTACCTCTGTGTACTCCTGGGTACGTTGCGTCTCTGCCTCTTTTGTCCCGCCGTCTCGCTTGTCCTGCCGTACCGTTGTCCCGCTTGTCCCTGCCGTACCGTTGTCCCGCTTGTCCTGCCGTACTGCCGTCCCACTTGTTCCGCTGTTCTTTCATCGTTGCCTTACCTTTGTCGCTGGGTCGCAGACATCTTAAATGTCCTACCGGTTTTATTGAGTAATCGCATCAGTGTCGATGCTCGGGACGGTATACAATACCTTTCAACGTACACTTTGAACCGTGACTTTCAATTCATCTCCGTCTTGACACCCGCCGTTCTCGCAACTTTGCATCCGGCTGACATAGGCACGCGCCACATCTTCTGCACCACTTCCGACATCGCCAACTTTGTGCGCCTTTACACCCATCTCACAGTTAAGCATTTGAAAGCCCTATGTACCTCTCACGGTCTGTCCGCTTCCGCCGGCGTGGTCAAGGCTTCGCTATTATTTGCCTTGACCAGTCACGCATGCACACCTACTTGCCCCGGCATTGAACCACTGTTGTTTAATCCTTGTCGCCGCCGCGCCATGTCCAAGGTCTTAAGCTTGAATCTCGAGCAAGTGGCTGCCAATGCAGAGAGCCACAGGCTAGCAGCTGCGACTCGTAAGCAAGCAGCAGAATCCGCGCGTAGATCTCAGCAAGATCCAGCTGCCGCCGCTCTCGAGCGTTCACATAACAATGATCATCGCAGAGCCAATCGCGCTCGAGCAACTACGCCAGAACGTGTGGCTCAACGCGAACTCGAGTCGTTGCGGCGCCTAGATATCAGACACAGTGCCGCCACCATCCGTGCTCAATCCCTCGCCGACACCATAAATGACGCTCAGGCCAACTTCCCGCACATGGCCACTCCATCCGAGAAAACTGACATAATCCATGAATGGCAAGCTAAACTTAATCCTCGGGTCTGGCTTCCCGTCCCCTGTGCAGTTTGTGCACAAGTTACCCGCAAATTAGACATCCTCGTTTGTGATCCCAAGGATATCAATCTCTCTCTGCTGAGAAACGAGCACCTGCCCATTGAGTGCCTTCCGACAACTTATAACCTCGAGGCCTATGAAAGTGCCATCCTCTATCACCCTGCCCTCAGCATCAAAGACCGCGCTGCCCCTTTCAATGCCTGTAATTCATGTGTCCAGGCCTTGTCAAAGGGTAAGCAGCCCCTGGACTCAATTGCGAATTTTCAGTATTATGCTCGTGATGAGTTGCCTAGCGCTGTGAGATTAGCCTTTGCTCAAGCCACCGCTTTTGACCTTATGATGGTCGGTCGCTCTCGCGCAACACGTATTACACACCTGTTTAGCCGCAATCCCAAGAGTGTGCTATATGGTACGGCTGATATCACCTCTCAGCGATATTCACAGGGAAACGTCGCGATATTCGCGCAGGACGTACCCACCGTTCGCACTCTCCTTCCTCCTGACATATCCGAGATACGCGAAGCCATGTGCGCGCTTTTTGTTGGGTCAACCGCCGTACCGTCTAGAGAAAACATTAAGAAATTGAGTCCCGTGCTCGTTTCCAAAAACCGTGTAGCTACGCTCATCGATTTCTTGCTAAGTAAAAACGAAGCCTACATGACAGCCAGTGTAGAATACAGTGCCGACAACATGGATGCATTATTTGCTTCAGCCGACCAGGGCCAGGACGTCGCTGTACCGACTGGGATAGAGTTGGCCTGCTTGCCTGAACCAGAATCTTCAGCCGGGACCTCCTCGTACACCGATCGTGGTGACATGAATGCTGCTCCCAGTACCGCCCCGCCCGCGACCTTTGACAATCTCGCGGTGCCCCGCGATCAGTTGGTCATGGAAGCGGTTGGCTATATGGCCGGTGACACCACGGCAGTCGATTATCAGAAGATGAAAGCAACTGCGTTAGCGTGGTGCCTGGATAAGAAAAAATATATAAGTATGCGCAGTGGTTCTAAATTCATATCAGATCGCGATCCGTCCCTACTGACATTCACGTTTCCTCGCTTGGACCCTTGGGGCATTGGCGGATTTCTTGAACCTAGACGTACCAAATCCCAGTATATCTCGTTTGAGCGGCAGGTGAAGAACTTGTTGCGGCACCACGACGGAGCCTTCCAGAACGACCCCGGCTTTGCCTATGTGTGCTGGAACATCATACAGAAGAAAGAAGTTAACCGTCACATTGCGTTTCGCACGGACGCGAAATCCCAGGCGTCGATGGTGGACGACGTGCTTGAGATTGCTCCACTTCTAAGTGACTTGATGGCCAAATGGGAAAAAGACGACAGGGCCAAAGCAAGCACACTGGCTGAGAAAAAGGCTTTGAGCACGCTCAACCGCCTGAAACTGGTTGCTCGAGACTTAAAAGGCAGTTCCGGTTATAAGCAGTCCCGTAGAAATGAGATTAGAGCTCTTATGAAGAAGATGGGCACACCTGCACTGTTTATTACCATCAATCCGGCCGACACCTGTGATCCGCTACTTGGCGCCATGGCAGGTATTGATCCCGACGTATGGGCGGCGATGTCCACCGAAGAGCGCGCAATTTTCGTCGCTCGACACCCGGGTCCCGCTGCAGAATATTTTGACGTGGTAATCCGCCATTTTATTGACGTTATCTTGAAGTACAATCCCAGCGGCGAACGTGGAGCTGACGGTAAGGACCCCGGAATGGGTCTGTTTGGGCGCTGTAAGGGGTATTACTCAATGATAGAGGCCCAAGGTAGAGGCACGCTCCACGCACATATTATGATTTGGCTGGAGGGAAATCCGAATCCCCAGGATTTGCGCGACAAAATGCAATCCGACGGCACTTTCAAGACAAAAATGTTTGATTGGATCGAGTCGATAGTCCGATGCGAGCTTCCCGACATGACAGAGCCGCTCCTAGAAACAGACGGTAAGGCCCTTCTGCCCCCACCACCAGGTCCGCACTACCTTGATCCTCGACTCTCAAAAGAGCCGACTCTGAAACCCGACAGCTGCATTTCAGACGCGGACTTCGCAGCTGCATTCAAAACCACGGTCACCGAACTTGCGATTGCGTGCAACTGGCACAAACACAAACCTACCTGCTGGAAACATTTGAAAAGCGGACAAGCACGCAATGATCAGACTTGTCGTATGCGTATCGACGGCAAAACTAGAGCGCTGACCGAGATAGACCCTGAAACAGAGTCCATTCTCTTGCGTAGACTGCATCCTCGCATAAACAATTTCAATGATCTGGTGCTCTTTTTGATAAGATGCAACATGGACATAAAGTACATCGGTTCTGGCCCTGCCGCAAAAGCCCTGTCATACTACGTCACAGACTATATCACGAAGCAGACTCTGACGACTCACGTCGGTCTGTCTGCGGTTGAATACGCCATCAAGAAAAACTCTGAAAAATTTGGCACCGGCCCCGTTCCCGATGAAGCGGTCGAGTCTGTGAAAAAAAGTCTCTTCACCAAAACCGTCATGGCGATGATGTCGAAACAAGAGTTGTCACACCAGCAGGTAATGAGCTATCTCGTGGGGGGTGGCGATTGCTACAAAAGCCATACTTTCAAACCTGTGAGGTGGGGCGACATTCATCGCCATGTTTTGGCACTTGAAAATGCCGCCGCCCCTTCAGATATAGCCCCTGCGGAGTTCCCTTTGTCTCCGCCAACAGCCGCTATAGATATCGATGAACCGAGTATACTCACAGACACCCCTTCGCCTGCGCTTTCAACCGACGCAGCGCTACAACGCGACGGCTTTGACGAAGATCAGGCCCATGCTGGCGAACATACACCTGGTATACCGTCGGTCTCACATACCCTATACGACATGGAAGACGAAGAACGCGAGGCAGCAGAAGAGGAGGAAGCGCAGATGTCGGGCGGCTCAGACATCACTCTGGTTGTATCAGACAATTATGTCGGAGTCGCGCATCCTTCGTTCGACTATCCGTTTCGGCCTTTTGATCCTGAATTCGACTCGCTGAATCTGTGGGAATATGAAGAAAAGGTTGTTAAAATATCCAAGAGTGCAGAGGACACACGGCTAGAACGACTAGGGGACCAGCCCATAAAATCTGACGAAGGTTTCCTGGCCGATGACGATGAAACAGGGACAGTTGCACCAGACGGCGACTCCGAACCGCTCTTCCTTCCGTCGTCCGATGATGAGGACGGTGATATCGCCATGGGCACTACAGACGATGTCGATGAGCAGCTTGAGCCAGAATACTTCAGTGCCAACTCACCTCCGAAACGGCGCAGAGGTCGTCCCCCGAACCAGAGAGGTTCCTTTACCGTCGGCCACCGTCAGGAGGATACCCATATGTGTCGGTTTCGAGATGTTCCCGTAG
The DNA here is from genome assembly GCA_029282285.1 of Mycena rebaudengoi. Classification (NCBI taxonomy): domain Eukaryota; kingdom Fungi; phylum Basidiomycota; class Agaricomycetes; order Agaricales; family Mycenaceae; genus Mycena; species Mycena rebaudengoi. The sequence continues at coordinate 1,642,013 of JARJCX010000007.1, forward strand.
TAATTGTGCTCCTCGGTCCCACTCTTCCAAGGCCGGACAGAGGCGATCTTGAGCGGGAGCGCTGGGCAAGAGCGATGCTGATACTGTTTAAGCCTTGGAGATCCCTCCATGATTTGAAGGGCAGCGACCAGACGTGGCTGGAGGCCTTTGAGTCTACTGATCTCAATGCATCCGCGCTACAGACAATTAAGAACATTAACATCGAGCACGAATGCAAAGATGCTCACGATGAATACGAGAAACAGCGTAGAGCCGGAAGAGTTCGCAGCTTTATGGACAGCGGCGACGCTGACGGTGGTGTGGCTTATACAGGCACCGATGCAGATAGCCTGGGCACTGCGCTTTTGAATGACCCGCTACTGGACTTTGACGACGAAGATGTCGACGCAGAACAGAGCAATGCATACCTATGCGATGCTGCTACCAAGAGTCATAGGAAATCCGGCGAAGAAAACGAAATCCTTGAGTGCTTAGACAAGGCAGGAATGTGGACTAGCCGCGCCGATAATACCTCTTTGGTAGAGGACCCCATGGCGTCCGTTACGTCTGCCGGAGACCGAGATGAAATAGACCTTCAAACTATCTTGATGAAGAAGTTGGGAAAAGATAAGCGTCCTCCTGCTGGGCCGCCTGACGCGAGTGAGCATCGCGACAAGAGACAGCGTGTTGGACCAGCACCAGAATCTGACCCCGTGGCATCCTTAGACGACGTATCTGAATCATTAGGCACCAACGGCACTGAAATCCAGTATCATCAGATAGCGCATATGGCCGATGCACCAGAAACTCCTCAACAGGCTTTAGAACGCATTATCAAACGCAGAGGCATCGCCGGTAATGAAGAGCAAGAGCGCGCTCTGCGGATGATCGCCGAACACTTTATGCGTGGTACTCAGGAACAGTTATTAATGTACATTGCAGGTGTTGGGGGGGCCGGCAAGAGCTATGTCGTGAAAGCATTGGTAGAGTTCTTCGTTTGCTGTGGTTGTTCCGATCAGCTACTGTTGAGTGCTCCCACTGGATGCGCAGCCATCCTGATCGACGGCTACACTATACATGCGTTGACTTTCTTGCCTAAATCACGTCATACACGTCTGAAATTGGAAGAACTGCAATCAATATGGCGTACCGTCAAGTACCTCATCGTGGACGAGATTTCCATGATATCTGCAGAACTCTTGACTCAGATATGTCTGCGTATCAACCAGGCGAAAGCTGGAAATTTGGACGAGGGCGTCGCTATGTTCGGATCAATCAATGTCATATTTTTGGGAGACATGGGACAACTGCGGCCTGTACGGGCAAAGTCGGTGTTCGCGCACGACCTGGTGCAAGACATTATACCGAATGTGCTGATGACCGCGGCTGGTCAAGAGTCAGTTTACGGTGCGTGGTTGTGGCGGATGGTGACAGAAGTCGTCATATTGCGTAAGAACTGGAGGGCTTTGTCAGATCCTGAATACACCAACCTGCTTGCTCGTGTCCGGTTGGGATTGGCGTACAGTGGCTATGGTCGTATGTCCCGCGCACAAGTAGGAGTCGGCAGTAACTATTCTTGTTCTGATTACCGTACTCTGCAGAGCAGGCGCTTGCAGAGACTGAGCTTGGAAGAAGCAAAGCTTTTCGAGGATGCGCCTATTATAGTGGGAAATAAAGTTATCAGGGACTGTATCAATAAGGAATTGGTTAAGAACTTTGCCCACAAGACTAAGCAGCCCATGTACTCCTACCACGCACGGGATCGCTTTAACAAGCTGCCGGTTACAGGTGAGTTGCGCGAACGGTTGTGGCAGGTGCGATCTACATTGACCAAGGACGCCATTGGGCAGATACCTCTCGTAATTGGGGCCAAGGTTATGATTACCGAAAATATCGCTATAAAACATCATGTCGTCAACGGAGCGGAGGGAACCGTCGCCGGCATTAAATACACCAGCGACGCAGATGGGCATAGATACGCGACCTGCGTCTATGTTCGCATTAACGGCTCCGGTATAAGGAGTCGCGGCTTGGACGATGATATTGTACCTATTGTTCCGGTGACATCCTCCTTCATCTACAAAGCGCAATCAGGCCAGAAGTTCTCCATAAGTAGGACTCAGCTGCCTCTCGTACCTGCTTATGCTTATACTGACTACAAGTCACAAGGGCGCTCTCTCCAAAGGGTTATTGTGGACCTCGCTAGTGCTCGCAGTCTGCAGAGCCTCTACGTCATGATATCCAGAGCCTCGTCTCTCAAGGCAGTTGCCGTTTTCCGCAACTTCACCGCCTCTAAAGTGAACCTTCGACTAGGGCAAGACTTCCGAAGAGAATTTGATCGACTGGAAGCGCTCGATGCGTCGACGAAAAGCAGATGGGAAGTGCGCTTGGACAACACCTCGAGTCAGTATTGAGGCTCTGTTCGCTCACGCGATCGTCTTGCCATCTTCGCCGCCCAGCAATGGGCGCCGGAGATGGTCATTGACGCCCTTGGACAAACGGGGCCCATCTCAAACCCTCCTCACGCATTTCGCAATATCGTCGGCAGTTGGTCCTCGTGAACGGCGCGTTGGTCCACAGGCGCGGGTGGGTTTCTTTTTATTCCCTTTGCCTGCGTGAAACCGACGTCTGCAGCTCGTTCCGTCCTTGTGCCCCAATCTCAAACTCTCCTCGCGCAACTCTTCATACATTCGGTGATTGTTCGTTCAAGCGCTGGCACCCGCGAAGGCGGTGGTCTTCAGCCAGGTGAGTCTGTCTTCATTGCGTTACCCTCGATGAAGCCGACCTTCTTTTTCGCAGCTCTTCCCCTCCTTGCGCACCATCACACACCTCCCTCTCTTCCGCAATTGTCACCTCAGGCGCTGGCACTCGTGAACGGCGTGTTGGTCTGCAGGCGCGGGTAAGCTGCTTATTCCCTTCGTCTGCATGAAACATATGTTTTCCCAGCTCGCTCCCTCCTTGCGCACCTCCGCCTCCACTTCACGTATCCTATCGCTCACTGTCTGGAGCGATACGTGGCTTCGCGAGGCTTTGTACTTCTCACGTAAGTCCCCTTCTGGACTTCATCTCCAGATGACCTACGTTTTCAACAGATTGCAATTGAAACAAAAGCTTAGGAAGGAAGGAAGTTGTATAACCGCGGTGGAGGAGATCTTGCACGAGCACCCGGAACAACCATCACTTCCAAGGAGAATCCATGATGAATGGCTGGAAGTATCGCTTCCTCGGCATAATCGCGACAGGAGAGCCGGTAGCTCGATGGATAAAGGGGAGGTCGGCAATATCAACTGGATGCTGGGACACGAGGCGCGGGAGTTTGAGCGGCGTTCCTGGACAAAAATAGGTGTTTTTGCTCTGCCCCCTACCAGTTCGTCTGTATCCTCCAATATAGTGCAGGATCTGGCAAGATCTTGCAAGAAAGGCGAATTTAATTGCTTTGTTACTCGCTCGTCTGAATCCAAAATTACATTTCAAAATAATTTACATAGTGTTCATTCGCTTTCCTTGACATGGAGAAGAACGGGAGGAGCTCTTTTGTGAGCTGGGGACGCAGGGTTACACCGATTTCAATAACTCCTGGGGCATCAAACACTCCCTGGTAGTAGACGGTGATCAATGACAGCTCCAACATGTCATCGGGCCGCGCCGTGAAATATTGAAAGTCTGCTCATTCATGTTGATAAAGAAAGAGGCAAGTAAACGTAGCTTCAATCTCAATAAGACATGCTCGGTGCAAGCAGAGACTGTATCATGCGCTGACCAGGAATCTAAATACAGAAGAATGAGATAAAAATAAGGCGAGACGTGTACTGGTTCTTTTTTCTCAAAGTCTTCAATTAGCAAGTTGTGCTATCTTTAAAGACTTGGTATTCACGTTGATTATAAGAGTGTAAGGAAACATAGGTTGACATTTAATAGAGAGACTTGTTCATTCGCCGAATAACGACATAAAATAAAAACGCTCAGTAGAATCAAATAGCAATAAGGCAAGACACGAGCTAACCTGCGCTGGTTATTTGGGTGCAAGGAGAGACTAGGGCTGAGCAGAATCTAATAGAAATAAGCCGAAAGCTGTACCAACCTGCACCGGGTAATTTCTTGTGGCGGTCTTCCATTAGGCCACACTGTGAAATATTTAAACACTCGTCATTCATGGTGATGAATAACCTGTAAGCAGACCTAGCGTGAAAAAAAATTGTACCTGGATGCTGAATAAAAGACACTTGCACCCATTGGATACCTGATCATTGGCTGAGCAATGAACTAAATAACAAAGCTCAGTGGGATCAAATAGAAATAAGGTTAGGCGTCGGTTCTGGTGTATTTGAGTAGAGGGCGTCGTCAGATATTGAAACACTTTGAGATGAAAAAAGGAAACGTACATTGAAGGACAAAAGAGAGAGTTGATGATGTGCCAACAACGACCTAGCCAGATGCGAACCAACCTGCACTGGTTTATTTGAGTAGAACACACCGTCAAATAGTCTAGTCGGAAACTTTAAGATGAAAAAAGCTTAAGCAAACATACATTGAATCTCAAAGGAGACGCTTGACCAATCCCCGAATGGCAGGGTTATTTTTGCAGGTGGTCTTGAAGCGAACCGTGAATTATTTCTAGACTTGTCGAAGCGTACGGTGAATATTCCGACTTGATCAATTGCCAAACAGGTGCCTAAATAAAAAAACCTCAGTGCATTCAAATAGAACTAATGCTGGACGAGCACTAACCGGTGCTAGTTTATTTTGCGGATGGTCTCGCATTAGAGCATACCATGAAATTTTTAAAGACTTGTTGAAACCGCAAATGTCGTGTGAATGGCCCGACTCGCACGCGACGGATCCCCAAGAACTAACCTGCGCTGCTTGCTTTTTTTCCAGCTTCCATCCTTTTCATCAACCTGAATAACAAGTGTTTAAATTTCTGACGGTGCGCTCTAATGCAAGGAAAGGTACATTGTTATTACAATCCGCCATCAAATAGCCAAGCGGCTGCATTGAGGTATCCACCTTTTTTTTACCGGTGGTCATTCATGAGATGAGTAGCATCCTTGATTCTGAATAACAGCCGCTCCAGGCAACGCAATACTAGATAATTGGCCGAACAAGGAAGTCAATAACAAAGATCAGTAGAATCAAAGGAAACTAAGACGGGAGATGTACTAAACCGTCAAATGTAGCTTCGATCTCGATACCAAACGCTCGGTCCAAGGAGGGACTTTATCAAGAAACTAAATAACAAGGCTCAGCAGAATCAGATAGAAATAAGGCGAGACATGTACTAACCGCTCTTCAATTAGCAAAACGTGAAATCTTTGAAGACTTGGTATTCATGTTGATTATAAGAGTGGAAGGCAACATACCTTGAGTCTTAATAGAGACACTTGACGAATGTCATAAATAAAAGGGCTCAGTGGAATCATATAGAAATAAGGCAAAACCCGAACTGACCTGCGCTGCTTTATTTGAGTAGAGCCCGCCATCAAATATTGAAACACTTGTGAGGGATGCAGATGAAACCCCCTTAAGCAAATAGAGAGACTTTAGGATTAGCGCACACCGTGAAATATTTAAACACAGATTAATCGTGTTGATGGGAAAAGCCCAGGCAAACATACCTTTAATCTCAATCACTGATGCGCGGTGCAAGGAGAGATTGTATGATTCACCGAGCAATGACCTGAATAAAAGGGCCGTTTACATAGACCGCGCTATTAAATAGTAATAGAGAGACTTTACCAATCACCGAAGGAGGAGCTAAATAAAAAGGCTCAGTAGATAACATGCACTGTCTTGTAGAGCGTGTCATGAAATATTTAAAGACTTGTTAACACTGTGAGGAAACATACATGGAACGAGTGCCTAAATAAATAAATAAAACCGAGTAGAATCACATAAAAACAATGCGAAACATGAACTAACCCGCACTGGTTTATTTTTGAGGTGGTAATTTATTTGCGCCGGCCGTGAAATATTTAACACGGATGACTGAGGTTGATGAAAAAAGTGTAATGAAACAGCTATGGAATGAGTGTTATCATAAGAAGGAAACTGGGCTGGACTCTCGAACCTAAGAGTTCGGTGTGTTAGCGCATTCGTGTGAGCATTGCGCTGGTCATTGAAGGAGATCAAGTGGAAATCAAAGAAGTGCAGGGTTAAGCTGCGAATCTTTGAAAGATTGAGGCCGAAGGATCTCACATGCGGTGAGTCCACACAGTTTTCCAGTACAAAATACACCCACGGCACTCACCCTCTGGCCCCCCGTGTGAAGTGGTGGCGCCAGGATTCCATGTGCTTCGGGTCCAGGGAGGTGGTGGTGGCAAGAGAAGAGAAGAGGAGAAGCCGGGGAAGCGCCAGCTAAGCACCGGACAGCCACCGGGAAATGCCGGCGCTTAGCCGGGTTGTAACAGGAGACAATGATAGCCAGCCGCCTATTTGAGGGGATAAATATTGGCTGTTAGTGTATATTTAGTTGGCCAAAGCGCTGGTTAGTGATGTAGGATAGGCAGGAGCGCTGCATTGAACTTTATGCTTAGATCATGCTTGGGACACCACAACAAATCGGTACAGGGGCTGACTAAGCCCCTTTTTCTTGCCTTCTGCCACCATGTCGCTGCATGCTCAGCTGGCCAAGACAAAGAATAACCCCCGAATGGTCTTTGATGCTGTAGTCTTAACCTCCAAAACCAATGGCCGAAGTGACTCCACAGCCTCGGCACTCCGCAAGCGCAGCCGCCAAACCACAGCATCTTCATCATCTGGGGACGAGAGCTCCTCCGCCAATGAGGGCCTGTCCTTTGGGGATGACAGGTACAGCCCAGAGGCTCCTGAATCGAAATGCCGCCAACGCCAGAAGCGCGCGCGCGTGCAGAGCCCGCCCCATGATGGGGAGGAGTCCGACGATCAGCTGTTGAAGGCTACTCCTGCATGCCACCCGCGAGAGCTGCCGGTGATGATCGGCCACGACGTGCACTCGGAACCGCTTGAAATCCCTAACCGCCATGAGGCGATGCCACATATCTACGTGCTGAAGCAGTCGCACCCAAAGAACCCTTGGCCAGCAGGACGGGGAGGAAGGGACTATCTGATTGTGATGGATCTCAACAACCAGCGTGCTGCCGCGGATCTTCTTCCCCACGGATTTGGCCGCGCAATTGAGCGTGAGGGGTTGAGCGCAGAAGGTTACCATGCACAATCCGAGCGTGCGTTGAAAAAAGGCGAGATCCTACAAGAACTTGGGGATCATTTGATTGCGCAGGATCTTGGGAGAACTTGATGGATGGCAAAAAACACAAATGAACAATCGCAGGATCTTCGAAGAACTTGCAAGATCTTGACAAGAGAAGCGAGATATTCGAGGATCTTTGAAGATCTTGCAAGAATATAGAAAAAAATGGGAGCCATCCAAAAAATTATATTTTTGTCCGGCTCAGCCCTTCATACGGGAGGCTGCATCCGCCTGTTATTCCTTGTAAACGGGCAAATGTACGTCCCTTGACGCATATGTTTGGCCCGTACTAAAATGCATCCGCAGATTTGCTTTGAAAGGCGGCCTTGGATTGTCTGGTTTAGACGGGCACGGCACCGAGTATGGAATACTTCAAGGATGAGTCAAAGGTCGACGTGGATGATGTTGAATAGATGTAATTTGCTTTTGTGTCTAAACGGCCCTTGTATACATTAGGACACAGTTGTTTGTCCATATGTCTTTGAGATGCCCTTCACGTGATGTGCGCACTTCCCACTGCGGCCAGTCCTTCCGGCAAACATTCGGGACTCGCCACATATACTGTGCTGCAGCAGCAGCATCAGTTATGGGAATCTTCCAATATGCAAATGCTCGCGCCTCTGCTCCGCTATGTCCCGTATATTCAAATACTCGTGTATGCGCTCGATAAGTCTCTATGTGCGGCCAGCGGCTCCAACCATCTGTCAACTTATCCACGCCCGTAGGCACTTTGTCTAATTGGTGGGTATGTATATATTGCGGTTGCCATTTTTTTGACCATTGATGCTACTTAAATCTGCCTGACACATACGTACGGGACACGGTAGATGCGAAGCGCCACATTCAGAAAACCAAGCCCTGCTCAATTACGGACACGAGGGGGGTGGGGCGGTCGACCTGGCTCAGTGCTTAGTAGCTGTCGCGTCCCCAATAACAGGATTACTCACGATGGCTCGATCTGGTTCCATGTCGGCAGCGCTGCGCAAAAGAATGACGTGCTGGAGAGTTTGCTTGACGTGGAACTCTACTTCGCCCCTCCGTGGGGCCCGTCTCGCTACAATGTCGAAGCCGACGCAGACATCCACAAAGTCCCCTTCGCCGATGGCCCGCGGGTCGTGCGGCACGAAGTAACTGCCTCCCTCGTCCTCCTGTACCAGTTTACCCGATGACAGCTTCTTCGTCACCATCCAATCATCTTGTATCGCCGCAGTACGACCGAAGGGGTCATCGCCGTCATCCAGCGCACTGACTCGTAGAGAGCGATTGCGAGGTGTGATCTGCCAAAAGCTGTGGTTTTGGGTCTCATTCTGCCTTGATTTTAGATGCTCACCTTTTCGAAAACACGGCGCGTCATGTATATGTCTTGCTCAGCGAGAGGCCGCGGCGGACGGCGCATAATGGGCCGACTGTAGCCCCGGCCCGTCAACGACGTCTCGACAAGGTCGCGGATGGCTCCGAGCGAAGCCATCGTCGCCCCCCAGGGGACCGTGTGTCCATGACAGGTGAGCACAAGAACCTGTACTGCGGATACCGCGCCATCGCGCTGACTGTGATATTACTGTCAGCTTGGTCGAAGTAGTCCAGGGACGTACTCACCCATCCCAATTGCCAAGCGGTCCCAGCGACGCCCTCGACACAAATCCCTGAACGCGTACGCCCACAGGACAAAGAACGTTGGGCCCCGCATGCGGAGGCTGCCGATACAGTAGCATATGTTCCCGAGTAAGGTCGGGGGATCCCCCACTGCGGGCAACGTACGCCCACTCGAGCATGCCCGATAAAGTGTCGGGGACCGCCATCCAAGGCTGTGTGTCAGCGGGATGAGGAGCACCGAGGTCGCCGCCGAAGCGAAATCCCTCCGGCCACGTATCACTGGCCCACTCACTGTCTTCGTCTGTTGCAAGGTAAGCTTCGTTCACCTAACATGTAAGCGTACCTTACTTGCAATAAAGGACATGGACGCTTTTCAACCTCGGGGGTTATGGAGTTATACTTTGACCGCTTCCCGGGAACTTATATTTGTGTATAATGTTTTTAGTGCCGAATGCACCTCGCATCATTTTCAGAGTGGGGCCGCGTCTCGCCCGACTTGATAGGCTAATCACGGTGCTCTAATGCGTGGTCCAGAATCACGTTCGCCTAGACGGAAACTGGCTCCTACTGGTTCGCTTTAATGATTCCACGTCCGGAAGCACCGGTGTCGCGCAGGTTGATTGAACGGCCATCATTTACGGCCCTCCAATTGGAAACTTCCATTCTGTCTTCCTGGCGACCAGATATACGGCCACATCCCCTGCCAAGACCGCGGTCTTGGGGCTTCTGGACGTGGGCCATCTGTCTACCTCACGGCACCCTACCACCTGGTCCTCAATCACGTCTAGCCCTGCCGATCCCCATGCACGAACGCTTCCATGGTGTCCCGTTGCTTGATTTAACGACCATCATTTACGACGCCCTTGATTTGGAAACTTCCATTCCACCTTCTTGGGGACAGTCCGCCTTCTTGTTGTTCGTTTCAGCATGGAAACTTCCATATGTGATGCGGAACGAGTCTCCCGTATGCTCTGCTTCAAAATACGCGACAACTTGTGTCTATTCGTCTACGTCACGGCACCGTACCACCTGGTCCTCAATCATGTTCATCCCTGCGGATCCCCATTCACGTCGATACTTCCACGGTCGCTTGATTGAACGACCATCATTTACGGCGCCCTTAATTTGGAAACTTCCATATGTGATGCGGAACGAGTCTCCCCGTATGCTCTGGTTCAAAATACGCAACTTGTGTCGCAACTGGTCATCTCACTGCCCACCCGTTCATGGCCAACAGACCACGCAAACGCACAGTCTCGACCGCCGCGGATGCACCGACCGCGAAGAGACACCAGTAGGTTTACCACATATTGGTCCTTTCAGTGCGTAATTGTGTGTTATAGGGCTGGAACAGCCCACCAAGCCTCTCCGAACGTGGGCACCCCAGGGCCATCATGGGTCAATGATGCCTTCGCTGGTGCTCTGACGGACGATGAAGACGTCCCCGCAGAGTAGGTCAGCGTTTTCCTGCGAAACACTCGTATTGATGTCATGCCATGCAGCGTGCCCGATTTACTTCCTACGTCCTGGCCGAGCCAAAAGCAAACAGCGGAAACGGGCCACACCGTTGTGTCAGCGCCGCAGGGATTGGACGACGTTTCCCCCGTTGGTACTGCCGATAATGGAGCGTTGGGCTTTGCGGCAGCGCGCCCTACGCCGCCGTTGGCTGTACCGCCTATCGCTTCCGTAGAGCAGCCCGGCGCAGTCGTTTGTAAGCCCTTCGACGCCAACTACGACAGCCCATAATTTTTGACATTTTTGTAGCTGCCGCACATGGCGTCGAACCAGCACTGTCTACGGTTGAGGCGCTTCCCCCTCCTGCTGCTGTTGCGCCTCCGACTCCGGCTCTTACAGTTGCCGCGCCTCGGCCTCTTACGCCCCACACCGATGGCTCCGCACAACCTGTGACCCCAATCGCACCGGTGCTAATCCCTTTGTTACCATCTGTGACTATTATAGGCCAACCTGCAGAGGTGGCTCAGATTCGCCAAGGCACGTCCGTCTTTTGCGTGGCAGCTCCGAATCTGATCCATTTCAATATTCAGATGCCTTCGTAATTAATCGCGTAGGTTTGCCCTTGGCACCGTTCACCGTTGCTCACACCAACCAGGTGCCGGATGAGGCGCTGTCCGCCATTGCGAGCCGCTCTAGACTGAGGGCTGAGCATCAAATCGACACACAACGTGTGGAACAGTCTTCTGCAGCTTTACTGGGGTACCGTTCTTTTACTATCTTCATACGCTCTCTGACATACTTCGCAGGCGACTCGAGAGAATGCTGTCCTTCGTGGATGCGGCACGTGGAATTTCCGCAGTGCAACTCCTTGCGAACGACTGCACATGGGGCCCACGGTCCGCATTTGCGGACAAATCAAAAATGCTTTGCAAAGCGGGAACGTCCGTTCCCATCACCGTTTGGTTCGTTGGTAAGTGCATGTTATTATGTATTTGAGCTGCTTGAGCCTCCTCTCACCACTTTCAGGTGAAATTACCACTTCGTGGTCCATAGACCGAGATGGGGACCCTGCGGACCGGGTTACTGTCAACTTCGTGCCGTTGCGTCAATCATTAACGGCTGCCTGTGCCACCCAGCTCACCACCCTATCCAAGCCCCAAGACCTGAGTACGTCGTGCCTCCCAATGCTGCGTGTACCTCTAACACCTCACAGGTTGCTGCAGCTCGTGGGGACCAGGTCAGGTCCGCGCATACACTTGGATGAACACAGGCCCTCGAAGGCCCGGTGTCCCTCAAAATCCCGCAACATTCGTTGAGTATTTCGATGCGACTACGCGTTTACAGGATAAAGCCCGCATGGAGCGTTTGCCCATTCAAGGGCTCCAGGAGCACGATCTGGTTCTTGTTGAAGCGGGCATCAATCGGTACGCGAAGGCTGGCAATGACAGCTCCACTGTAGAGAAACAGGGACGGGGTCCTCCTCGACGAGCCACTATCGGAATGGACCGCTGGGTAGCATATTACAATTTGCAGGCGGTGTATTTACTTGAAGCAGCCCCAGGTGAGCTTCAGCGCGAACTAATCGGACAACGCTGACATTGGTCTTGCAGCCCCCCTTGAGGCAGAGAGAGTAGACCTTGGCGCCTTCGAAATATAGGATGTTCCTCTCTCCTTCAACGTTGTTTTACACTGCTATTCACTGCCTATGTTTTTAATACTTTTGCCTCCTACATACATCGTTCCGCCGTGCTGTGTACCTAGCTTCATTCGCGTCCCGCTATGGTCAATGTATAGCTGAATATACACTTTGAAAACTCTCCCCAAACCGTCTGCAATGAAGCCTTTCTTTGAGGAGAAGGAGCATGGAAACGAGGGCCAAACCTGCGACGTCCTACACTGTCTTGACTGCCTTCCAGACCAAACAACAGCAATTAGGATGGGATCCAAATATGTGTAACTCTGACAATGTCACACGATATCACAAGCTGCTGGTCTGTTTCGAGCCTTTCCTCAGTTTCCTCGCAGCCGCGCATAGGAATAGTGCTATCGACAATTCTAACCGAACTCTGCCCTTGCTTTCAATGGTTTTGGGAGTCTGACTATAAAATTAATATGCAGGTATGCTCGTAGACTCATAGCTACAGGCGGAAGCTATTCCCGTTATTGCGACACGTCTCGCTCATACAAACGTTGTCCAATCTCCACCGCAGTCTCTCGTTGCGCATGCCATTTACCTGCATGGTGCCGTGCCTGTCGAATAAGTTGTCCCTCCCGCCCCACGATACCTCCCCGATCCCCACAAATCCCGCTGTACGGAGCCACAAAAAGCTGCAGAGCCTTCCGCAGTCGCGGTCTATTCCAGGTATATGATGGGCGCCTGCATAGTGCCACCAGCCGCGGTGGTAGAAGCGCGTCCAACCGGCTTGCTGAGGATTGCGTTCTGCATAGGCTGGGAGCGAGCGGCCTGACGCCAACAGCTCGGGATACACAACGACGATCTTTGTTCCTAGGAAGACCGTCATTTGATGTGTCCATTGCGACGATAGTAGAGGCTGCAATATGGACGCAGTGCGGCTCTCTGTTAAAACTATGTTCCTCATAGCGCCCTAGCATATTGTAAGTACAATTTGAAGCTCATAACTGCGTGAATGGCTCACCGTTGGGTTGGGCATCTCGTAGACGGTTACTGATTGGATGGTCTCTGCAAGATCTACACGAACATCACGGGCTCTGCCGACGGCTGCCCCTTGCTGAAGCCAGAACGCGTTCCACGCGTCGCGGCGACCCAGGGGCACGCTAATATTCAAGTCTTGCGGGCCGTCCGTTGTTCCGACACGGTAATTGGGCCTCGCAATTGCACCCCCCACTGATCCATTTATTCCCGAGTACGTTTGGAGCAAGAGGTCGAACATTTCATGCTGCTGGGCTATGGTGAGGAAGTCCGCCAGTGTGGTGCGTGTATGAGACAGAAGGCGGCGCCGCACTAGGTCACGCATTTTGGTGCCACAATGACTGAGGTGAGTGAGGTCGGCGAGGGGGCATAGCTCAAGGATCAACAGCGCGATGTCGCCGTATGCAAATATGTCAGCATATGGACGGGTGAGACACATTCTTTGGGGACAGAAACAGTGATAATTGACATTTTGACTACTTGTACTCTAGACAAATAAGCCGTCGCGCACTGCGCTAAATTCCAGGTGATCAGTCCAACTGTACCCATGCCAGTTGAGGTGCCTTACTGTTTCAGGATCGTCGTCGTCACAGGTATGTCCGACACGCGGGCATTCTTGAGATTGTCCTGCGCGTCGAGTGCCATTACCAATACATTGCCGAAAATCGACATCCCCATCGACTCCAATAGACTGTTCTGCGGAATGGAAGCGAACTCGTCCGGTGGCATCTTGACGACCATGAACGCACGTCGGCCAGAAGCATCCTGAACGTGATGGAAATAAGGTTCCATATCGACGACGCCGCCAAGTGTTTCATCCATCCAGTCGTCGATATCGAGATCATCCACGGTGTGTGAATTTTTAGGAAGACTGGCGGTGTGGTCCACAGGAACGCCCACTATATGGGGTTGCACGCAAGCGCACCCGTAAAACACGCCTCTGTACAAGCGCAGATATGCCTGTCTCAAGGTAAATATTCGCAAATTAACAAAGCGAACCAAGCCTCTCTACCGGGATCCGCCTAGCGATGCTGGTGGTCAATTGGCTCACGCACATGTCGGTCGGAGTCGGGTACCGCTCAATTCGGTGCGCACTGCGGGCGTTCATATTCGGTTGCCTCTCACTCATGGACTTAATTCCGCTTTTAATGCAGCGCATCTTATGATGCGGAACTCATGCGTGAACTCTACCACCACTCGGTTGCTTGACAGCGAGCGAGCGCGGACCATTCTCTAACTAGCGTCTGCCTCGCACCTTCTGATGAACACAGTGGTGAACCTCGCGTAGTAGGTATCAATCGTATTCGTATCTCGCCAATTTTTCGCAATACCGAAACACAACACGCTTGCTCCGTATTGGAAGCTTCCATGCTGCCGTTGCCCATCTCCCGGTTAACTAAGTGATAACTCTTGGTTTTCGTCCGCAGTACGATCATTTCCCGCTTAGGACACCTAAGGCCCCGGGAGCCGCCAACTCGCTTGGAACCTGCACTTGGTGATATCAGCGGCAGAGCTGAGTGTCCAGATTCACGCGAGGCATTAATATTTCGGGACAGTGCAGCATCAGTTATGCTCGTCGTGGCACAGTTCGTATGTGGGAATGGGTGTACGCGGCATTCCCGCTAGCCAAACACCGATTGCTTGGGCACAGATCCGCTAAAAGGATTGCCCTTTTGATTGGGTAACCACGGAAGTGGGAGGACTTTTCCTTGTTCACTGCGACTGCTGCTCAAAGACATGTTTCAAGTACAGGTACACCGTTCGAAAGCAATACAACGTAACTGATTGGGAGCCTCTTGTGGGCATATTGCCGGTCGTGTAACGTCATGTACTCATAAGGTATGTCTCATGCAGCTGAATTCCATATCCGACATAGCCGACTCATCCGGTTTAGGCCCTCAATCACTCTCCTGATAGCCGATCCTTCTTTTTGGTAGTGACACCATGCAGACGAGGACCGAGCGTGTGCCGGATTACTCCACTAGGCCACTATTGCACATGCGCGAAAGATGGATCTGGCGAGGTGGCCAGAATTTTCGAGGGCGTTGGCTGTAGCCCTCGTTTATCGCTTTCCTTTCTATTTATCTGCTTTAGCGTCTTTGGTCCTCTTTCCCTTCATTTTTGCATATTTTTGCCCATCTCCAGCTGGCATGTCCAGCTCTGCAAGCGCTGCAATGCCTGTGGTACATACTCCAGGTGACTTCTTACCCGCCTACTCCGACCGACGGCTTACTTGGATTATTCGGTAGGGTTCTTGGCTCCGCCGCTGCCTGTGGCAGCCCTTCCGCCGGACAAGTGCTGTGTTCAGGACCTGCGCGTCTTCTTCGAAGGACGGGGTCCCGCCTACCTGGCTGACGCCGTTTTCGGCACACACTTTGATCAACCGCCCCCGAACGGTAATGTCCACTGTCAAGACCCGCACGTGTTCTTCGTCCCGGGGGACATTACCGCGCAGTACCTCACGTACTTCCTGGGCTGTGTGGAGTCCGTCATCATTGTGGGTCCCACATTTATTGTGAAGTCCAATCTCACATTTTACACAGGACGATGGTCAGCACAAGTACTGCGTCTTACGTGCCCCTGAGCATCCGTTTCTTGGACCGGAATTTGTGAAGGCCGCTAATGTTCTGGCAACTGTACAGACCGCTGGGGACGTTGCCGATGACGTGAAAGGAGTTGTAAGTAACCCCTTTACCTCTCTCCCGCTTCATATTTGCCTTATGCATGGTAGTACCCTAACGTGCGACGGTGGTGCAACGCCGAATCTTTTGGTTTAGATGCAACTACTATCAACGTCGACGTTGCGCGCGCCACCGAGATACATCGACCGGGCATGGAAAGGAGTTGGCCGTGGTCGATGGCAGAGGCACCCTTGGCTAAGGGAAACTTCGTTTTGGTGGAAGCGAAGCTTCGTCGCATAGATCCAAGCCTCGGTCATTCCCCACGCGTAACTACAAAGTCCACTTATCCAAATTCACTTGGTCTAACCTTTCAACTTTCAGACGTACGTTGTACGCGCCCAGCGTATCAAGGTACTAGATATCCTGGATGCAGAGTCGTTGCAAGGTTTCACTGAAGCAGACGCCACCCATTTCTTGAGCTTCCCGACCCCCTCGCCGGACGACGGTGCCTCTGATGGTGGGAACATCACCAGTCCCGGTGATACTCCGCCTCCTTCGACACAGCTCGCATCCTCATCGTCGTCGCGGACACCCAAGAGAAACCCTGTTCGGACTGCGAGGATGCGGGCCGGACCGACCGCGCCAAAGCGTATAATCAACAGATCTGCATTAAGAGCCACACCCGAAAGTCCCACTCCTTCACGCAAACGTCGCCGGAGGTGCGCGTCATGATACCATTTTCCTGTATTAAATTAACCATATACGTACAGATCTCCTGACGGTGAGCTTGCTTCTTTTCCACAGCCACGACGACCGATCTTACGGTGCCACAGCCACTTACGACGGACCCGCCAAAAGGACTCGCACGTCGAGCGCGTGAATCACCTTGAAACATTCCGAGCCGCAGTGATGGACAGTTTCTGTCACTTCTCAATTTATTTTATCAATTTTAACAACCAGTCTCCACGTTCATTACACATGTCACCTTCCTTTACCGTACCATGTCCCCTATCTACATAGACATCCCGTACCTGTACCACGTCCATCACGACTTCACGACGATGAATTAATGTTTAAACTTGATACCATTGACGGGTTTCTACATCAGCGGAGGCGTCTCCGCGTCAGTCAATACAAGTAGTGAGTTGGCTACAGGAGCTCCACGACTCGCAGGTGCTCCAGACCAAGGATAAACATCTGCGGCCCATTAATTCGTAACAGTAGACACTTGCGGCGAACTCAACGCACCAGTAGAGGTACCCCGCTTTGGGTTTCTCGGCGATACCGCATGGAGACCTCCACTATAACAACCTCGCCAGTGCGAAGATGAAGTGGAGAATACGTGATCGCCCCCGGTGTGTATTCCGCCCGCTGTATCGGCAGTCTTTTGAAGACGGCGCCTGGAGAAAAGCACGGGACTTACTTCAAATACTGCGTCTCTATCGTAAAATTGGAGCACTATATGTTCATGAGACACCGCCGCCGCCGCATGCAGCCTCTCCACGTCGTCGTCCACCCATCGCTCGGTGTGAGAAGCAGACGTCCAGGAGAAGACATTGAAAGGCTGCTGGGTTCGTAAGACCGCCTATCGTGACTATTGATGTGTACCTACATGCACCAAATCTAGTCCACTCAGTGCGACGGCTTTCACGAGCTTTTCCAGTGCCGTGATTTGCCGGGCGAATGCTGACGCGAATGCTGACGGCGCGCACTCATTGGCGGTGATATTGAATGTCCACAAACCCGAATGCTAGGGCCTCTTTAGTACATGGGAGGAGTTACACTTCAACGAGGCTATAGTTACCGGATTCATGTATGGGACGTCAGACACCACACCGAATAACAAAACTTTCAAGTCATCGGTCGACACTTTGTCAACTAGAGGACCTCCTGCCAACGCGACAGGGAGCTGGAATTCGCGGTCAAGCTCCATGTTGATGAGCGCACGGCGCGCGCGCTGAAACCACACAATAAAAGCTTCTGGAAAAGACGCAAATCCACCGAAGTTGATCATGGGAGTTGACTCGCACAAATGCGGTCACATCACACGTAAATTCAAACACTGTTGCGTGAACTACACAATGCTGCATCTATAGCGAGATCTATGACAAAGAGTTACGAGCTTTCAATACCCTTAACGTGTCCACGTCCAAGCGGAATTCCTGGACGGAGTTTGATTAGCATAGCCTGACTGGTGGTGTAAGACACACAGACTCGGAGTGGGACGTCCTGCTGGGCGAAGGCCTTCTGATAAACCATTCTGGTCTCAACCAGGAGTCTCTCGCCCTTCTGGAGTCCGACCCAGTGAAGTAAAAAGAGTGTGTCGGCCGCCCCACCGTCGCGCTGTTTTAGGTCGACTTCAGCGTATGGTATGAGATCAGCGGACAACGCACTTCGAAAGTGGTATTGGCGATAAGATGCAAAACAATGTGGTTTTCGGGTCGACCAGAATCCAGCTCGTCGCCCTCGTCGCCCTTGGGATGTTGTGTATCGTTGGAAGAGATCCAGCGCGTCACATTGAAGTGCTATAAGGACAACACTCAGGAACGGATATGAACAAAGTACAGCGTCGCTTACATGAACATTGCTTGTATCGTCAGCGTTGAGCGCCGCCTCAGTAGCTTGCAGACTTTTTAACTGCGAGTTAAAAAGTAGGCTCTCGTCCTGGGACGGGGCCTTGGGACAGCGAATGTTGACAGTGACTGCACCTGTGTACTAGTCACTCTCAGTCTCAGAGACAGGGCACAAGGGATGAGCTTGGAGTACCTGATTATAATACGGGGCTGCGGCAACTACTCCAAAAAGAACCGTCTTGAACTCGTCCGACTCATCTCGGAGTGTGACGCTGACGGTGTCTCGCAACGATGCCGAAAGGTAGAAGTCACGTCCGTATATCGCCCGAAAGTCGCGGTCGTATTGGACCGTGTACAGTGAATTCGCCTGCGCCCTCAGCCACGCTATCAGTTCAGCTCGAGAGCACAAACAACCATCGAAGGCGAGCATAAGAGATTCTTTCGCTTACACGGTACTTTTGATCTGTTATGGCAAGAATCTAACCTGTATCATCCTCTTTTGTTTATTTTATTGACACGGCTGCTGTACATGTGAGTACCGCTTCACACTTGTGTTTCTTTTCTAAAGCGTGTTGGCCTTCAGCATGTCTTCGACTTTGGCCTCGTTGAATACGGACATTATCGTAGCCATTTTTCAGTTGGTGTTCTCAGAAACAGCATATGGCGACTTTTGGACCTATGTCCGCGCCCGGAATCGACTGTGTCGTATTTCCAGCCAGTGGTTCCGTTTTATCCGCGGGACGGAGAAATTTTGGCGCTCAATTCGCGCGAGCCAGTCGGTTCCGTTGGAATTGTCGTTCCATTCTCTGTCTAGAACAAAAAAATGTTCTCTTGATATTGTCATGTCCTTTCGCCGCATCGAAAATCATCCTCAAGTTTCCGCATATATCACCGATTGGATGCGCGAGTTGACGCCTTTTGTACCCCGATGGCGCTCACTGCGCATAGAAGTGGATGATCCTGCGGTGCTGGTTCGGATCCACCTTGCACTCCGCAGTCTCTCGGCACCCCTCCTACGCACTCTTTCTGTTCAATGTCATCGGAAACTTCATGTACATCCGGAGTTCCGACAGTCCACATCCATGTCATGGTTTTCCGCTGGCCTGCGCAACCTCACGTCTCTGCACCTTTGTGGGGCTTCCATGCCTGCTGCGTCCTTTGCCTCCCTCGTAGGCTTACGGAAACTGAACATAGAGTGGTTGGATGGACGCATCCGGCCTTTATCTGTTGCTGAATTTGTGTCTGTTCTGACGGCCGTCCCCCTCGTCGAGGATCTTCAAATTGGACATGTGATATGTGCGGATTCCCACTATCCGGAGCCTCAACGTTCGATAAATCTTCCCCATCTTCGGCGCCTCCGTCTGTCTTTTGCTACCCCAGACAGCATTCATCTCGTGGCCCCGTTGATGGTCGCACCTGCGCTCCATTCCGTGTCTTTCCGGTGCACGAGAAGGGAGCACATAGTGGCTGCACTTCAGTGTGCTCCGTTCTTTTCAAGTGCTTCGCGGATCGGGATCTGCGGACGGGTGGACGAAGAAGTGCAGCTATTACCTCTGCTCTCGGTTTTCAGAGATTTACGGCAATTGGACTTGAGGGGCTCACGCTCGAGCGCGCTCGCCGAATTGGTCGCGGAGTCGAAGAGGCTCGTCGTTGATGGACGCACCACCTTTGCTCCCTCCTTGCGGCGTCTCGCGGTCGGTCCGTCACCTATGGTATTAGTAAGGGAACTAGTTTTACTCCACTCCTTTTTATCGGACACGGGGTTGCGTGTTTTCGGTTTGAGCGACGTTCATGCGCGTTACAATGGCTCTATTACGATGCTGGATGATGAGGAAATGGAGGCATCGCGCTGGTTAGACGCTCATCTTCCAGTTTTTCGTCGTTACACTCGTCGCGGGCCAATAAGTGGTTTTCATGTAGTTTGAATGTGTCAATACTTACTGCACGCTCTCTGTGCTGAGTAGCCGCTTTCCTGCACCAATAAGCTGTACGATCTTTACATGCCAATAAACAAAGTAATTCAGGTATGGGATAAGGGATGGCGGACATCGCTCGTGGGCTCAACGGTAACAATCCTCAGACTCTGTACTAAGAGGCGGTGGTGCTGGGCGAGCGTCGTCAGACAAAAAAAACGCGGCTACCGGACAGGGCTTACTGACACGGAGCGGTACACCTTTCTTCACGTAGCGGCGCCATCTGAGAACAACCTCCGCAATAACAGTGTCGCCGGCAGCAAGATCCACATTATGAACGGCCCCTGCAAGTACTGGCGCGCGGCCCTGTGTCTGTATGGCAATTGTGAGTTGGCGTAGCTTCACGGTGCACGACGAACCTCCAACAAGCTAGTAGCTAATATATCAAGCACGATGTGGTCATCTGGGGGGGCGCGCTGCAGCTCTTCATAGTCATCATTACTCCAGACCTCACTCGAGGCCGCAGACGTCCAACGGGTGATATTCAGGGGCTCGGAAAGAGTGTCAGATGGGGCATTGTAAAAAGAAAGCAGCAGCGTCTACATGGACTATCTCGCTATCGGCGTCGCTGATTGCCCGTGCAGCGACGTGTAGGTGCGAGACCTGGGATTGGAAGGCGGCGGAATCCTCGCCCAGAGACCATGCGGGACACCTGAGATTAACGGTGCACATCCGAGAGTACTGTGGACGACTGTTAGATGTGATGCGACCTCCCTCGCAATTCTTACGGGGTCTAAATATGGGCTCGACGCAACGGCGCCAAACACTATTGCGCGAAAGTATTCTGATGTGGCAGCGTCACGCATAGCACCGCTGGTTTGGAATTCAGGGAGAGTGAAGTCCCGATGCAGCTGGGTATTAACGAGTGAACGAGGTTGGGCGCGAATCCAGGAGGAGAGCTCATTGTAAGGAGCGCTGAAAGCGTCGAAAGTGAGCATAGTGACTGCTTGCCTAAGTGTGACGTCACGCGAAATTGTCGTTCTCCCATGCCCTCTCGTAACTTGGATCCCATCGCATTTGCGCGAATCGACTGCCTCTCGTGGGTAGCCAAGGTATGTCCACGATACGAATAGGCACCAATGCTGATAGACCCTAGGACTTCGTGCGCCCACATCACTTACCACCATCTCGCTCGATATGGAGGTGTCCCTGGCGATGGACCGACCGCCTGCCTTGCTCGTTCAGCGTGGACCTGAAAGGATGGCTGGCCATTCTGGCGTATGAGCTCGAGTGTGTCGACGCCGACGGCACACTCGTCCTCAGCGCGGAGCTGTTCCAGCATTTCAAAGCCGGTATCAACGACATCATCGAGCGCCACGACGCAGAGCACCATGGGAAGAACAGTGTCGAAGATGCGCGGCACACATATCATCCTTATGCGCAGCGATTGGGACACCAAGCGCCGGCACGCAGCGGTCTGTGAACCTGTCAGTCTGCTCCTAGTCGCGGTCACTAACTAGAGGGTTAGATGTGCTAGGTCCACATTTGATAAACGGTACACTCCCAAATCATTGCGCTATGCTGTTGCTGAGAACTTCCCCGTAGCAGACAAAGTCGGCGTGGGGTTACATGGCATGGTGGCGCGCAGTAAGTCTGAGTGTTCTCCAGCTGCCCGTTTACTAACATCAAGCAACAGACGGACATCGGCCTTGATGCTGGGGGCTTGTGGCTTAAGGCCAGTATGAACTTAAATAATATACCCTCGATAAGAATTGGTGTAGTCTACCCTGCATATAGCGTCTCGCGTCAAAAGACCTATCAGATGAAGCAGCAACTGTTTCAAATGCTTGGCAACAGGGGTCAAAACAAAGCTTGTTTGTGTCTCTCCCATTGCTTTCCTCCTCGCAAACTATGAACGCCCCACCACGTACGAACTTCACAACTACATGGGTAGTAGCTAATTGATGTGCCCACAGCTTTCGTTTCTGCGCCCGGTGTGTACGACGCTATGGTGACCCTTGCGCGCCTGGTTGTCGGTGGGCGCTCGTTGGCTCGTTGCGAAGACCGGCGGACGGCGCTATTCGGGAGACTGGATAACAAGGTTCTGTTCGGGGTCGCCTTGTACTCGCACATTCTGTACGCGGCGGCGCGCGCGCATGCCGTGGACCGGACGGAGTTCGGGTATCTGCCTCTTTCATCTGGTGAGTCTCCAGGGCCCTGACGTACAAGATGCTGATATATTGGGCAGGGCGCCACAACGAAGGGACCGGGGACTTCTTATACCGCTGCACCCCTCTCATATGCGGCCAAATACTGAGTCACTTAGACCTCCCGACGATCCGGAACGTGGCCATGACATGTCGCCATCAACGACACCTCGCCGCAGAGGCCTTCGAACTGCACATGGAATGGCTCCTAGAACCTTTCGGCCTCCCGTGGCCAGATACGCGGTGGATGATGTTAAGCACGGACAGCTGCATATCCGGCGCCATGGGCTTGCTAGCGCTTTACTTGAGCAATTGCCAGCGGCGGATTTTTTCGCCCACCGAAATCGACTTTTACACCACCGTAGGGCATGCGGGCCAGCTCATGCGCTTTTTTTATTTAATAGCGGACTACTTCATGATCTTCACGGCCCCACGATCTGCGCGCTCAGATCTACGGGATGTGGCGCTCTTGGGCCATATTCGGATGCGCCGCGAGGGAAGTGACCTTGTCATCAACATTTTTTTATCCACGACACCCGCGGCAGCCCTCCCCATTTGCCGTCTGAACTCGCCGCTGTTAATGAATCGAGTGGACGCGCATGGAGCACTGTGCTACTACCCCCACCTGGCCTTCTCTTTCCATCAGGTACTTATACAGCCCGAAGCAGCGATTGGGTCGCTGGCGGATCTGCTCGCCCTATTCCGAAGTACCACCTACGCCAACTGGGTCGCGAATCGACACGTATGTGGAACGGGACCCCCATGCCCGACAATTGCGAGGACCACGGGTGACACGCACTGCTTCTATGCGAAGTTTGAATCCCCTGCGCCCGGTTCTGTCAGCGGGAACCGTGTGCGTTGTGACGAGACACTGATAGGCTGGGGATTGAGCGGGCCGCCGTGCATCGGGAACGGCGGGGGTAATACACTGCCCTGGGCGGCGGCCGTTTTCGAGAGAACACACGACGCAGGACACGGTGAGCGACGTCATCTTAACCGTCGTATTGTTCTTAGCGAACTCTAGCTCACGTCCCATGGGCGCGTCAAAGATCGATATGGCTCCAAAGGCTATCCATCGCGACAACTTCACCCGACGAGGCAGCGATTGAACTACGGCTCGGGACGCATTTCCAAGACTACGACACCGAACGGCGCAGTACGCAGGCAGCAGCAGAGTTCGAAATCGCGCTACGAAGGGATCGCGTCAGAGAGCGTATGTTGGAAGGCCACTACGAGACTTCGGATTCGTCAGGTGGTGAGTCGGCGAGTGGCGACGACCAGAGCGGCGACGAATCTGATACCGATTCCGGGAGCGAGTCCATCGACCACGAACCCCATATGAATTAGTGAATGCCCTATATTTTACTTCTGCTAGCTCGACCCATTGACTTAAAATTTCAGACGCGATGAAGACTAGACAGCGGGCTACAGCGGGACTGGGAACTGCGTGTCGCGTAACTTAGTACCTAACCGTGTAGGAACAAGGCATGCAGCCATGATACCCGAACGTTTGTGCACCCAAACAACGGGAAGAGGACTGAAGAAGATGCATCGAGCACTTTTCTCTACGGTCTCACGGCGTCTAACGCCATTTGGAGCGGTACGTGATTTCCAATATGGGTACCTCACCACGGCATCAAGGAGACAACAGGAATAGATGGCTGTTATCAGTCCTTGCTTCCTAACAAGCGGCGCGTAGAAGAGCTGAAGCCCCGGAGGGAAATAAACATGTGGACGATGATCTGGTGAATATGGTCATTGATCCGAGCTCTGGTAAGGCAGAACATCAATTCCAAAGTTAAATTATGGCGATACCTATGAATCGTACGTGCGATCCCAATCCCCTCCCCACCCCTCCCACCCCTCCGCCACCGCGATACCCCACGACCGCCAAAACACCCAAAAAAATGTCAATACTCGATGACCCACAGCCCGGTAAGATTTGGGAAATCGTGAATTTTGCGGTCGTTAATGCTGTCACAGAGTTCCTGCTGGGAATAGAGACATACGGACTACTAGAAGACATGGGAACGGTTCTTGTCGGATTACCTCCCCTGGAGGCCGCATTGACGGCCAGAGCGCGGCTTTGGACACAGATTCACCCTTCACTTCTATTCACTTTCGCGTTGTGGTCACCCGAGGTGTTGAAGGAAGTTTGGATGTTCGTGACCTTGCAGCTGCGCATGATGTATGTCCCTCTACGCGACGGCAAGTGGTTCACTCTCCCAAAAGGAAGCTCGGTCTGACCATAAGAATAGCTAAACTCAGAGCGCCGAAAGGCACCACCAATTTTATCAATCGCTTCCCTGCAGAACTCCAGACAGAGATTCTGACCCATGTTGACCTAGCGACGTTCCGCAC
Organism: Mycena rebaudengoi; assembly: GCA_029282285.1. NCBI lineage: Eukaryota > Fungi > Basidiomycota > Agaricomycetes > Agaricales > Mycenaceae > Mycena > Mycena rebaudengoi. The sequence continues at coordinate 1,666,611 of JARJCX010000007.1, forward strand.
TTGGGGTGCTACGTGCGCCTTCTACCACAAGTTCTTCGCGGATACATTGCACGATAATATCGTGCAGATGATGATAATATTTGGGCTCGACTGGACGATGGTTCGCTGGATGATGGAGGCAACCGACAGCCACGTCGGGGGGGTGGTGGCGTTTCTAGCACTATTCCTGGTCGCACACAATCGCCTTCTTTTTGCGCCCACGAGTCTCGACATCTATACAACACGCCATCATGCCGCGGCAGTGCTACGGTTCTTTTTTCTGCACGCTGACTATCGGATCCATTCACGCGACGTACATGCTGACGACGCGTCAAACTACTTCGACAATCTTCTCTACTCGGTTATACATCTTGCGAGGCCCGGGTTTTCCTGCCTCATCAACGTCCACGTCGCCAGGACGGGGAGTTCCATCATGCCAATGCTGCGCCAGCCCGTGACGTTATTGATGAACTGGCTGAGCAGCAGAGGCATTTTTTCGGCCAATGCGGAGGCAACTTTCAACTTCTTTGGTGTACTCAATACCTCGGCAGTGGCGCTGGACTCGGTCGACGCCGTGGTCAGACTGTTTGACTTAACCGAAAAGTTGAGGAACAACGGGATTTCATACGGGACGGACATGGCCGAGGTACGTCATTTGGACGAGGTTCACCGCGAGCCCATTGACGATTCGGCGGCCAGGTGCCACACATTTGCAGCGTCCACGCGCTATGCCCGTTGACAATTCGCACGACTATCGACTCACACACATTTTTCATGAAATTCGAGATACCGACCGCAGGTGCCCCTGTCACAAACAAAGTACGCAACGATGCGGCGGTATTCTGCTGGGGATTGGGCGGCATGCCCTGCATAGACAATGGGTTCGGCCGCAGTCGCGGGTTTGTGCGATTCGTCTATCAGCGCTTCCAAAGGCGCGCTGAAGGTACGCACTTTTAACCTGCATACGTATAACGCAATCACTGACCGGAAACACAGAATACCTGACCTTCGGCCAGTTACAGCTGCTGTGGAGGGCGCGCATTGCCATGGTACACGGTGCCCCAACGGGGAGACAGGTGCTGGATGCCGCGTCCGCCCATTTCAGAAGCGCTGACGCAGAGCGCGAGGGGATTGAAGCGCATGAGCAAGAGCGGCGTGCAAGAGTACAATCGGAACTGGTTATGCTCATGATGGGAGAAGAACCCGAATCGGTGGACGAATCGGACGTGGAGTCGGAGGCGTAGATAGCCTTATTGAAAAGTAGCGTCAAATATATATATATACGCATTAAAATGCACATGAAATCAGGACATCGCCAATATGGAATAAGACTCGCTGCAGGCCTCACGCTTGGTTGGCCGGCCTTGTCGGCTAATACGGGACATCGCCTTGCAAATAATTGAGGATTGATCAGATGTCTCTACTCCGCACATATCCCAGGGAGATGCTCAGGCCGTAGGAGAGTCCACAATTATCGCCTCCGAGGTCTGACACCTTTTACAGCAATCTTCAGTCACTGGACTACGTGGAGGATAAGCTCAAACTTGTGCTACAAGGGGGGAAACCGCTGGAAGAATGTGTCGCGGCGAGAACAGTCCTATTTTCCATGTTGGACGCGACGACACTGCGGGCAGTGAGGGCGATGTGGCATGATTTGGACGAAGTCGTCAGAGAAGAGTTGTATTATCGCGGTAAGGACATACAAGGCGCAACTCAGCGAAATGCTGACTGCAATCTAGACCAGATGCCTCGTAGGAACAGACGTAGAAGACCGCGCCGTCGCATGGAGAACATCTCGTGGCCAGCGGATTTGGCAAACCAACGACTACTGGGGTTCGATGTGCCGGCCATTGAAGTCGTCAGGGACTACCTATTGGCAATTGGAGGAGCTGTGGCTGGGGGGAGCGCGGATGATTTCTTCGCCATTGTGGAGCGTCTGTAGTTGTTAAACTCTGTTACACTGGATACAAGACGCAATCGTCGTCTACAAAAATGCGAGACGTCGATTGGAACTGCGAATACAGTAATATCAAAAGCACATGCGGGTTGTCCAATTGGAGCTGATTGCTCCTCGTTCCGCACCGCCTGCTCCTCCGCGTTGGGTCTGCCGTGATAAAACAACTGGAATACGACGATGGCAAACTCTGCAGGGTGAGTAGGTCACGGGTACATGGCAGGGGAAAAAACTCAGTTGAGCGTGCCTAGAAGTTGGTCGAATCACTCCTGGGGCGAACCGATGACCGTCCCCACTGGCAGGACGCCTCTGCATAGGTATTAGGGACCCGTTCCTGTTGATTCAATTGCTCACAACCTGCAGAATTGACCGAGTCCCGCATAGCTACCGGCAAAAGTTGCACGACGCGGTCCTCAAAGACTTGCGACCTCCCTACGACGGCTCGCAAAACCGGGACATGATGTTCGACAAAGGACTGCGGCACGACATAGAGCAGTGGCTCCCGCTTGCGAGACGACGTCTCACCAAGTTCTATCGCGCAAGAGTGGAACTGGTGCGGCAAATGTTAGTGGCTGTTGAAATCGAGCTGGAGTGCGCCGAGGAGGCCGTAGAGAAAAACGCAGGTCTCACGGGCGTTATATGGAAGACCCCTAGAGATGTGTGGGCGCAAATCTTCGCGTACGTCGAGGAACACCGGAGAGAGCACCAACAACATCGTTATATCGACAGCGCACCATGGTTCTTGACGCAGGTCTGCTCCAGCTGGAGGAAATCATTGGGAAGTGAGGACCTCGCGAAAGTCCTTCGAATTGTGTGTATGCTGCGAGCGTCAAGGGATTGCGAAACACGCAACGAGGTCCCCAAAGGAATCCGCTGCATAGATGCGGTGGTCACACGATTTACATTTCTGGGGAAAACGACATCGGATGTAATATTGGATTTGGACGATGGACTCGACGCAGTCGTCCTCAGCACGGCGTTGAGTTATTCGGGGACCTGGCGACACTTGAGCATGACAAACATATATGGACAACCCACCTACGATGGAGATGCAAGCAACAGGGGGCAGCTGGATATTATACGCAACAGTGATAGCCTCTTCGAATCAATGGAGAGTCTCTTCCTCAACGGCGGACGTCGCGACTCGCGATCCTCCAACGCAGATATGTCACAATTACCGGAGTGGGTGAATAGGGCTGACTGTCGCGACACAGTTCCCCCTAGCCGAGGCGGATGGCGATACCCGCGGCTGACTTGCGTCTATCTGCACAACATGGTCCTGCCCGAAGAGATGCTGCGACTTCCATGGGGCCAATTGGACAGCTACGAAGAGGATAGATGCATAAGGGGCGGACGTTTCCTGGCACAGAACCACCTCAGCAGTATGACGCGGCTTCGATTTTTGACACTGAACGGAGTGTTCTTACCGAGCGAAACGGTTTTGCTGCAGGAGCTCGAATGTTTTGACTACACAATGCCGACCACTTACAACTTGGCCTCGGACCCGATGCGATCACTGGAAGCGCCGAGACTGACTGCCCTGCTCATAGGTGGTGGGAACACCAAGAAACATCGCGCGAGGGGCGCCCAGGACGAGGGACTATGCCTTCACTGCTGCGTGCACAGATTCCTCAAACGGTGGGGAACGCAGCTGATTACACTTGAGGTGGAGCTGATGGCCGAGCTTGACGAGGACAATGTGGCAGAAATGCTTGGGGCATGCCCTGCACTAAGGGAGTTCAGTGTACGGCGGCAGAGTGAAGGTCTATTCACGCCAGGGTTTCTGAAGTATCTTCAAGACATGACACACGTTCCAGCCCTGGAGATATTGCGGATTCCAGACCCATCTGTCCGCAATGAGTGGCCTCTGGAAGCTTGGTGCAGTTCGTTCACCGGAATGTGGGGGGCAAGAAGATCCAAACTACGACAGCTCACCCTAACGTGGGAACGCCGGGAGACCAGATGGGGAGGGGCCGCTATGTACAGAATGCCGTGGAATTGGCAGGTGCAAAACGAGCGCGTAGAGCCGACGTGGAGGTTATGGGGCTTAAAGGAGCTGCCATACGAGGTATGGCTTGCCCTACGTTCACTTGCTCAAGAGGGAGACTGGCCGTATATTTGCGACGAGCGGGAGAAGGAAACGTGGGGACAAGGCCCCTGGGGTTAGACAGCGCGTAAAAACTTGCATATTAAATAAGCAAATCGGGCTGTGGGCGCGAGTGTTGTACGCGGAGCGAAGATGATGCGCGAATTCTGCCATGTTATTATTGCATGCAAGAGAGCAGGTACACAAATCGAAGCGACCAGATGCCACCGGCTGCTAAAATAAACGGGTACAAACATATTATATTTAACTGTCTCGGTATCATGTCTCGGAAACGAGGGTGGCCATTGTCGCGCTTCGGCTTCAAGGGTGCATTCCAAAGTCCCCCAGAAGGCTTTAAATTCAAGATAAAGCCAAGGGCGCCGAGGGACCAATGGGGGAATCCTTATGTCGTCTTCACAAACACAGGTGGTGCCAGCCGCGAGACACCCATCACTCTCGACGGGGCGGGGCAGGACGAACCTGGTACGGTTTCATCGCTAAAGTGGCTATGGATCCTGCTTATTCGGCATAGGACCATCAAGGCGTAGTCGTGAAGCTCCAGCAGCGCCAGGCGCTGTCGAAACGACGTCTGCAGCGAGACCAGATACCATAGACATAGACGGAGCTACGACCGTGAATGGACAGCCCTCCACAGCGGGGGAAGGATTGGTGTCGATGCGCAGCCACAATTGCTGCATCTGTTGGGATACAATGGAGAATCCTGTTCGGTGAGAGCGCAATATAACTCAGCTCCCGATGACAAGACTAAGTAATAGCAGTACTACGGCATGCAACAGCGGTAGAGGACACATCTTCTGCTACATGTGCCTATACACGCACCTTCAATTCAATGGTGACTGCCCCTTGTGCCGGGAAGAAATTACGACACCTCCATTGCCGCTGTTCGACCTGCAGAGAGTACTGGCGGGCATATATCCTTTAAGAGCCCGTACACACGTCAACTGGGACACTGCATGGGCAGGCATTGATTTTGATTGAGTACCGCCCCTCCGCGCGCCCCTCTACTCATAATGTGATATTTGACGACTAACGTACACTGTACCACGCATACGATCTTTTACACCCACGGTCCTTACCCAGATTACAATAGTTGCCCATAATCGTACTCTGTACCGCGTACGAGTACTTGCCGATATCATGATGAATTGAAGGACTGTGACACTGAGAGATACAGCAGCTATACTATAATGAATCAGACATCCACGAAAAAGGATCTGCTAGTCCTAAGGCAATTCATCCACGAACTTCGTTTCGCCAAGGAGCTGCAGGACAGTGAGCAATGGAAGTACCAACCGTGACGAAAACGTGCGTACCTTCAGATTGGATTGCCGTACTGCTGACGCAAGCTCTTCGGCGAGTACCTGGAGGTCTAAAGGAGCACGGTCGGCACAAAGCAGACACCGCGACCGTAGTAGCAGAGATACGGGGACGCTGGCAACGGCAACACGAACGGCGGTATGCGACGGTTTGTCGACGAGCAACTTCCGGACCTGACAAATGTGCTGGCAAAACCACTCGGCGGGAAGAGAATCCGCATCTCCGGGCGATGCGGGCCCGACGTCCTCCCGAACACCACATGAATCGGTGTGGCCTCCCCTGAGCCACCACACGGAGCCAAACGCAGGCACATGCGTCTGTTCTTCATCGTCGACTGCTAGTTCACCCCGAATATATAGAGTCAGAGTAACGGTTCGCGAGCATGCGCGCCGTCTGGCTGCATCTAAAACGATAAACCTGCAAGCGGAGAGTGGCCGAAGCTGTCACCATGTCGAATTCGGGTATACCAGTACGCGGTGTGGCGTGCGCGTCAAGAGACGAGATGGCGGCCTCCTTAGCAACGAATTCGTTGCGGAGGTAACAGGCAATGGCAAAAAACCCGGTACGGGTCACTGTGAAGGAGCCGCGGGTCGAGGAGAGTGGCACCAAAAATATCGCGGGCACCAGCCACAAGATACTTGTCTACGGCACTGTAAGCCAAAGCGATACCATCCAGAGTGGGAGGGACGGAGCCCCCATAGGTGAGGGGATAACAGAGGGAGACCATCTTTTCCACGACAACACTAGACTCCAGAAGGGTGACGATTGGTTTGCCGTCTCTAACAGCATTGGCCTCTGGCGAGGTTGCGGGCCGGCGCCGGGAATGACAACATGTCATTGAAAAAGGGGGATCCAAAGGACATGATAGATTTGTGCACATGGAAGTCGATTCCATCGCCAGAGCGGATAATGAGATCGGGCAGCTGCGAGTCCTGCTCTGCCACACGAGGGCCATAGGGAGCCAACGCGTCGCGGCTCATTGGTGAAGTGTAATCGGGGAAACGTGACTGTGAAGAACGGAACAAACGGAACAGAGCGGAACAAAACGGAACCCATGATGAGGAACCAAGACTGCCCGGAGGGCTAATGTATATCCCACCAGACAAACGTTAAGCTTTGCGCCACCGATGAAAACATTGATCGTATCGGCGATCGGTCCGAAGGCCGGGCCGGGATGCGACGAAGTATGATTGAAATTTGGGTCATTCAGGAAGTCGATGTACGCCACTAGCACCATCCAGTGCTACAAACACTTTTTAGCGCTGCGTAGCGCGAGGTAAAAATACAATCCAAACGAATGACATATGTAGTTTCAGCTTCCAGTTCTTTCATTCGCACCTACGCATCTCGAAGTTCTCTCCACCAGCCCACGCCCTGGCCCGCTTATATACACCAAATACAGGACGCGTGCTGCTCGCCTCGTCGCATATCCCCATCTCCAAGCGGACTGTCATCTCATCCTCAGCGAAGAGTTCGCGTGGGTCATCTGCCATGGGATAGTGGTCGTCGGTGTGCGCGGGGAATAGGGTGGCAACAAGTGCGAGAGGGTCCGTGAGGCGCATCTGGGCGAGCTGCGCAGCGCTCGTCGTCCTGTGACCTGCGGCACGGAAGAGGGGGGAACGAAGGCGGGCGGCCCAGATGTAGAGGCCGCCGGCGGTGAGAGCGTACGCATAGAGGAGAGAAGCGTAGGCGATTACGGGACCGAGGGGGTATCGACCGAATAATGTGTTAATTGGCGGGCTCTGGGAAATGAATGTGGTAGGTTGTAGGGTGCCGGCGGAAAGAGCGAGGGTGATGCGACCGAGCTCTTGGTTGACTGCAGCGAGGGCGCTATCGTAGTTTTTTCTCCGTCAACACTGCGCCCTGAGAAACGTGAGAACGAGAAGCGGGGCGGAAATTAAGCACGGCGAACCTGAAGGTCGGACGCCAGTTGGAGATTACCGAGCTGTGAGAAAAGTGCGCCTTGCAAGATGTTGGCGAAACGAGAGTTGGAAAGTTCAAGCTGTCCGATGCTGTATTGTCCGTCCTGGTGGCGAAATGTAATATTATAAAAAGCCAATTGGCACGACGCCAAGGTAACTATATCCCCATTGCTCATGAGAGTAGACAGCCGATTCGCTGGCGGTAACGTCCCGTTAGAAGTCCAGCTCAGCTGCAGCTGCAAACCCTGTGGGTTCGCCATCGGACCAGCAGCTGGAGTCAAATTCGTGGAATACTGGACGGGTGATGTAGAGTTGGCACTCGTGCTGTTGGTTCTGCCAGTACTATTTCCCATGGCTAGCGGGATCTGGGGCGTGAGGCCAACGCATTGTGCCCTGACGCCGAAGGATGGGGCTTCGAACGAGGTGGATTTGGGGACAACAATGGCGAGGTCCGAGGCATTGTTAACGGTAATGACTGAGAGTGATGTATCCGAGGAGTTCGACGCGATGCGAAGCCCGACCTGCGGTACCCAGGGCTCACCCGACGCCCAACCCTGGGTGCCGTTGAGACATGCGGGAAGGCCGATGCATACGGATTCGTTGAATGCAACACCAAACGAGACCCTTGGAATTGTCGAAGTACTTTGCACGACCGACGAGGCCGCGTGGAGCCAAATATCGGCAAGGCTGTAGACGGTTGTGTTCAGATTTGCGTATATGGTATTCCGAAGTAAAACAACTGACATGAGCAGATACGCGAGCCCGAGAATGAGACTTGTCAGTGCGAGAGCCAGGTGAAAGGTACGAGGAAACCGTATCTCTCCCCTCCATACTCGCAGGTAGTGTCCTGCCTGATATACGGAGCCTATGCTTGGCACAGTGAGCATTTTGACTATGAGACCGTACCTAGTAAAACGTTAGACACGCAATCAATCAAAGTGGTTAGAAACTTGCTGGAGAGGTGTAGGGACGGCCACCCGCATCGGATGAGGAAACTCTTGATCGGCGAGCCATTTCCAAGCGACGCAGTATGCCGCCGCCGAGACAAGAAATGGGACGCTGAGGGAGACGATATGAGTCTGTATTTTGTATTGTTAATCAAGTTCAAATGTTTGGGAGGAGGGGGACTGACAGCGATGGTGGATAGCGTCAAGCCTAGAAGGGGAGCTGTGCCAAATTGAGAAGTGAATATGGCGGACCCTGGGAATCCTCCGGGATTGGGCACTCGGGAAAGTATAACGAGGTAAAGCAAGAAAATGGTGGCCATTGCAAACGACAGGAGAGTTATGAAAAGAACGGGGAGGGTAAAGATCCAGCGTAAGCGACCATGCGACGGCTGTAATGGCTGTTCTGTAAAGGCTAGATCTCTGCTCCAGTGAGACCTGTTGAAAAACGGAGATGGCTGGTGCTTCCTCAATGGCGTGAGGGTAGCGGGAGCATCCGGAAGCTCCTTCTCATTTTTATGGGCGATTTGGAGCTTGGACAAGGACGGCATCGAGTCTGAGGTGGCAGACGACCAGAGGGAGGGCGAAGAGACACGGAAGCATAATCGTGAGTCCACTGGTATTAATGGTATCAGCGTCAAGTCAAACCACACAAGATGATCCCGCGAATTGTATGGAGCGCAGAGTACTCTGATAGAGTGGAAACCTCAGTTGAGCCAAAGCATCCTGGCCCAGACATAAAGCGAATGGTCTAAAACCCTTACGAGTGTAGCCCAGTTATCCAGTTGTTACCGTTCCGCAGAGACCCAGCTCCTGGCGCTTACAGACACCAGCGGAGGGGCGAATATTTCTCCATCAAAAAAACCTGTGCTCATATCAGATCGAGGCTCAGCGCGCTGAGCACTCGACCCACGCCGTCTGAACAAGCATGGGACCCAGGTGGCATTTTGGATTCTTCCCACAATAAGTGCATGCTCGCGAAGTCAATGATTCAGCACGTTGGAGAGGTTGTTATTGAAGTTTGGCCAAGTTTAGATCCATGGCTCGGCATCTTCAGAGGACGACTTGGCGCTCTGATCTCGTTGGAATGGCAGGTGGCTAGCATATCCAGGACTATCCAGGAGCTACAGCGCAGAGCTCGAGAGTGTGCGCGCTGGAAGAGCAAGACGATGACTAATCTCGAGAAGCTACAGCCAAACACTAACAACTACGCCTAGACCGCCGGACTGATTGGGCCCAAATCAACCCCAAATGTCGCCACTCTTGTCCAGTAAGTACACGTCAAAAATATACAATGCTTTCCAGTTATGAATAAAATACAGTGTACATCAGGTCTATCTATCATGATTATTGCATCAGCACAGCAAGAAAAACCAAGAAAAGGCGAAGTGCGCAGCCCAGTTCCCAGTGAATGAGCCATTATTATCAATATTAGTCGTCTTCGTCGTCGTGCCCGCCTGGCCGGAACAGCGCCAGTAGATCGTCCATCCCCAGCTTCATATTCTTGATCTTGTCCCCGCTGAGCGCCGCGCGCGCCAGCTCGCGCTTCTTGTCCTGAAGCTACACAACACACCCGTTAGTATGACGCGCAAAGCAAGGACGGCCGCCAACAGCGCACCGCCAAAATCCGGTCCTCAACGGTGTCGTCAATTTTCAGCTTGAAGATGTGCACTTCTCGCGTTTGTCCGACGCGGTGGGATCGGTCGAACGCTTGGTCCTGCGAGTGCCGTTCGTTAGGTGCGGGCAATAATAACCGAGCAGCAGCAATGCATACCTCAAGCGCCGGGTTCCACCACAGGTCCACAAGGATGACATTGTTGCAAGCCGTAAGGTTCAGGCCTGGCAAGTTCCCGTCAGTATGTAAAGTGCAATCAACAAAAAAAAAGACCGAACCTGTGCTCCCCGCCTTGAATGAGATGAGAATGACCTTGGTTGTCTGGCTGTTCTTGATTTTCGTCAGCGCCGCCTCACGGTCGACGGGCTTCATGGAACCGTCATCTACAATCCGCATGAGTCAACCAATCAAAAAAAAAGCTTGTTGGGCAACGCACATCGGACATAGCGGATCCCCTCCTCGCGCAGGAACGGCTCGATGAGGTCCAGCATTGAGGTGAACTGCGAGAAGATGATGGTCTTCTCCTCCCCATCGGAGCGGTCGTCAATCTCGCGTAGCAGCTTCAAGATCATGCGGATCTTGGCCGACGCAGGCCGGTCTTCCGCCTGCATCTTGGCCTGCATCGCCAGCGGCACGCAGTCGACGCAGTGGTTGTCGTACTCGCCCGAGCCGATGTTTTGCGGGTTCAGTCTGCGAATAAAAAATAACACATCAGAGAGGTCAGAAGGGAAAAGTGACGAGACGACGGACTCTGCCATGCAGACTTGGCATTTACGCACGACGTTCAGGGCGCCAAAGGCGGCGACCAGGTCGTCCCCGTCATCGCCCACATCCGAGGCGTCCGACTTCTTCGTCTTGGGGTCCACCGCATCCATGTCGGTCTTGTAGTCCTTGGATACTAGGCATGGGTGGTTGCACGCTGGCATGGGTCGTTAATGGGAAGCCAGCGCATGGACATAAATGAAGCACCTTGTCGTAAACGCAAGAGTAGCAGCAGCACGCCGATATAATTGCTGCCCGACTGGCCCAGCAGCTTCTCAATGACATCCCCCATCTTCGTCTCGAGGGCCGTGTAAAAGACCTGCTCAGACGGGTCGAATGCGCACGATATGATCTGGATGGTGCGGGGCGGCAGGTCGACAAGCGCCTTCCCATTAAGCTGCTGTGTCTTCGTCCGCCGTAGCATAATTTGCTGAAGAACAACCTGCGGGGGCGAAATATCAGTACCAGGTCTGAGAAAGATGAAACAACGCCGACCTGCAGGCGCTTCATCGCCCGCCCGGCACCCTTGCCGCTCTTCACCGGTTTGGCTATTTGCAAGTTGAACCGGTCCCATTCATTGAGCGGCTTGATGCGGAGAAATTTGAGTAAGCTGAAGAGCTCGTCGACGCTGTTTTGCCTGTCGAAGAAGTCAGTGATACGTCCTCCAGCGCAGCGGAGCCCAGAACGCACATTGGCGTGCCCGTCAAGCACCAGCGAAATTTTCCAGTGAGCGCGCAGCATGCCACCGCGTTCTTGGTGTTGCGGTTCTTGATGTTGTGCGCCTCGTCTATTTCCCAGTCAGCACGGTCGTTGTGCGTGAAAAAAAAAACCCTACCCAGAACGATCCTCCACCACTTTACCTCGAACACCGCAGAGGCCTTCGGCTTCGCTTTGCCCTTTGGTGCGGGAGCCTTGCCCTTCTTCGCCGCAACCGTGCGCCCAAAGTGCTCCGCCTCGCTGTCGGACTCGGAGTCGGAGCTGATCACGACGGTCGACTTTGCTTTGGCGGCGGCGGACTTGATCTCGTCCTTTGCCGTCGGCTCAAACGCAGCGTGCTCAGAGCGGATGGTGTCATACGTCGTGACGACGATGTGGGCTCGTCGCAGAACCGCAGCGCCTAAAGACAGTCGTTCAGCATTATACAAAAGAGAGCTATAAACGCACTCTTGGTCCGGCTTGGGCCCTGGTGCTTGATGACTACCAGCCCCTCAGCCATCTTGGCGACCTCGTCCGCCCACTGCCCAACGAGGGCCAACGGGCACACGACGCTGAAAGACGTTGTTAGACGCGGTGCTAGGGTCAGGCAGCCAACGCACAGTGTCGGCGCATCCCAACCATCCTCCTTATCCTTCTTCCGCGGACGACCTTCGACAATGCGCGTCAGGGTCTGGATCGTCTTCCCCAGTCTGTACTATGCGTGAGCACCGTCCACGATATAGAGGACTCGCGCATACCCCATGTCATCTGCCAAAATCCCGCCAGCGCGCTTCTTGGTTACATCTTCGCGATCGCGCATCCACTGGCGGCCGAGCACCTGGTGCGGCATGAGGCGGATATTTTCGCGGAAGCCTGGCACGACCGCGTCGGCCATGTCAACCGCGACGGTGTCGTCCGCATTCGAGTCGGACGCCATGAGGTCGCGCAGTGCGGACTCGGCTTGCGCCGTTGACATTGTGTCGGCACCGTATGGATCGGGCGCGAACTCTGGGACGAGGATATCCTCGTCGTCGTCATCTTCTGCGTCCGCCTTGGGGTGCATGTACGGTTGTGGCACCGGCATGCCCATCGGTGGTGCCGCAGGTTTCTTGAAGGGCAGCTGAGATTGCGTGTGGCCCATGTTGTTGTTGAATATCCTCGCGTCCTTGAGTACAGGTCTAAGTGGCGCTCCACATCAGCAAGACGTCACCAGAAAAAATATTTTAAACTTACTTGACTGGCGATGGGTCCAATTGGTCTTCCTCGTCGCTTTCGTCGGACGAGATAATGACAGGCTTCCGGTGGCCACTGCGCGCCGGGGCGATCATAACCGATCCATTCGACGACCCGCTAGACTTGAGGACCAGGTTCAGCCAAAGACCACAAAAATGAAAATCTTGCGTACGATTATGCTTATTGGGGGCGAGCCGGTGCTCATCCCGGGGTACAGCGTTGGGTCTTCCGCCATACGGCGGCGTCTAGACTCACGTTAGAGATGGTGGTGCGAAACCATAGATAAGACTTGCATATTTTCCATTCTTGAACTCTATACTGATTCAGAGAAAGGCAGGGGGAGGGTAACTACCCAGGAGGAGTGGCAAGATGCAAGCAAAATGGAAGTTGGAATGAAGAGGCGCGTCGACAAATTTGTTGTGCTTTGTTATTTCCAACCAATCACGTGGTCGCCAGCCCTCTGAGGGGAAAAGCAGCAAAATCGAATATCCTCGGCTTCTTCCATGGGATTGCCTGAAGAGCTCTTCGCTCATTCAGTTATTTTTCAATAGGATTTTCTTTTGGCGTGGCCCAGCGCTGTCGAGCGCTGTTCTGAGGTTCACTAAGCCACGACGGAGCTCCGAGTCACGACTCCGGTCACCGGTCCGGTGTACTGCTCTCTGGCGGGCTTCTTCACCAACAAACGAGCCATGGCCCATTTATGCTGAGCCTAAGGCTTGGCCGTCTTCTTGGAGAAGTTCCCTTCACTTGGTTGGCAACAGTCGGCCGCGCTGCAGGCTCCAGCAATAACAGACTGCTTCTCCTACACCACCGATTGTTATCCCGTGCCGATTCGATGAAAACGGGCGGAGGTGGGATCAACCCTATTTTCGTGGAAATTTGAGGCCCTTTTGAGGTGGGATTTATGTCGCATCAAAAAACCTGGGACTCTTGTAGAATCAGCGTCGTTTTGGTGTGCCTGTTCCGTCGTGGGAACCGTGACGGATCGGGGCCAAAGTCAGCCGGGATTGACGTGGGATTGACCAATAATCTCCAACCTGGGACCAACATTGGATGCGACATTGCCTCTACCTGGGCATTGGACTTAGAGGATTCTAAGAGAATTCCAGTACATACTTTGATCTTCATGCATTATTCACATCAGTCCACCTCAGCTTTGGATGGTTGGGAGTGTTGATTGTTTTCCCGTGGTCTCAGACTTTCTATTACATTATCATATCCATATTAGATGCTCTGGCTTAGCTTTGGCCCAACTCTGGCCCCGCTGGGGTCCCGTTTACAGTAGGGCTGACGCTGAGATTTATGCTAGCTTACCCTCCGCATGCCATAGTCTCTATTGATCCTTGCCCTCTGTGCTCAGTTTAGCTCAGCTGTTAAGCTGCGCTTTGTCTTCTTATTTTGGTTCCTGCGGTCTTTGGATCGATTCCCGGTCCACACTGCTTTTTTCACTTAAAATGACGTTGGAACTCCAACGTTGGTCCCACATCCGCCCGTTTTCGTAAATCTCACGCGGGAAGCAGGTCCATCAGACGCCGGCTGATCCCATCTGGGTCCCGTATGGGAGAGAATCGGTGGTGTAGGGTCTTAAACCATTGTGCCATTGTGGGATTTACGTCGGGAAACAGACCGTCAAGGTGGATTACGACAGACGCACGACAAGGTGGGGACCAGGGTACACACGGCACAGCAGCGCTGAAGTATACGGAAAATTTTTGTCGGTATGCCTTGAAAGACACAACTCGTACTTCATTACCAAGTAAGGTACGAGCTTCATTCATTAAAGTGTCTGTCTAGGAGAGACTACTTCAGGCCTGACCTGCTATCAAACGACATGGCCTTCATGGATATTTGCACAAGGTTTCCCGAATCAATTCTACCAGAAGTAACTGTCCGAGGCAGTATCCTAATGAAAGTGTCCAAGGCACATGGTAGCGTACACGATAAAAAGGAAAAGGAGAAACTGATACTAGAACTCCAGAGTAAGTCTCTGAATTTATAACGAAACGGCCAGGGCAAACTCACATGGAATAGTTGCCTAGTTCCACTCCTCGCAGAGGGCGGGATCCAATCGCCGGCGCTCTAAGCCGACGGCGCGCCGCAGCTTCAGCATCAGACCCTTCTTCTGTTTGAGCTGCCCTGATGGCCTGATGGGCGGCGCGCCCCGTTTTGGGCGCGGGAGGCGCTCGTCAGAGCCGAGGGACGGTGCGAAGGGCGGCGGGACGGAGGCGGGGAAGGAAATAGACTCGTTACCAGTCTGTAACCAGTATCCAAAAAATGTGGCAAGCACTTTTGGTGGTTACAGACTGGTACATCTCGTTGACGTGCATTGGGCTGTCCCCGGAGTTTGAAATTTTAGCAGGTGCCGCGATCGGCCGGCTGAGCAGCCATCAAACCCGATCATTTCTGGTCGAAAGCTGATAGCTCTTTCCACTCTTCCAAGCCGTAAAAAAAATTAAATGAGGAGACAGATGTAAGCAGTTTTAGGGTCATATTACTCCTAGGTACTTCAAGTATATTCATGCCCAAACTGCATCCCAGAACAGAGCCCTCGCCAAATTTTCAAACTCCGCGGACAGCCCGATTACGATCAACGAGTTGTACCAGTCTGTAAACACCGAAGCGCTTGCCGCATTTTTTCGGCAATTGTTTACAGACTGGTTACGAGTCTAGGAAGGAAACGGCCCAGTGATGGACATGCATGGACTTCGCCATTTATCACAAATACTGGCGCCAACAACGCACCGCATGGAAACAATGATGGGAACAGTAATAAGCAGTCACCCATAGACCCTAGTAGAGCTTCGGGGGCGATGGTAGAGTAACAGACTCTACAAGGCTCTACAGAGAAGACATGCTCTATGAGGCGCTATCAAGAGACAAGGTCTCTATCACGCGCTATCAAGATGCCGGAAGCTCTATCAACAAGCCGAGGCTCTATCAGCCAGAAACCTGTTTCCAGATGGGTGCTAGTGGTGACTGTAGTGGTTATGATGATGAAGGCGCCTTCGCTGCTGCACACCTCTGACGATGCGATGGAATGGCGCTTGGACTGTTGGGTTTCGTCTTCAGGAGCGGCGGCGCTGATGGAGACGGTTTTGTAGGTGGACATTTCGCGTTATGTCGTGGATGGTGGGGGCTCTAGTCAGAGAGTGTTGGAGTGGTTTGAGAGTTGGGCCGGTCTTTTATAAGCCCCCGCGGATGTAAATTTGGTTCAGTTGAATTTTCTGAGACAAGGATAGGGGTGGATAGGGGCTTCATTGACGATTGCTCTCATTCGTGGGTTTGTACCAAGTTCGCACTCAGGTTCTATGATATCCGGGTTGCAATCTCTTTTTTAACTTAAGGCGGGAACATGCATCCTGAAATCTCCTTTACTCTTCTTCCCCTTCTGTCTCATTATTCAACCGTCGACCCTAACCATAATCTCGGGTTGTCAATGACATACAATAAATAGTAAAATCACAGAACATCACGCTACACAGACGCGTAGGCCCTACTAGTAGCGATAAAGCGTAACTTAGGTAGGGTATCCACAGTACACGAGAAAAGCAAATCCGATCGGAAACACGATTTTCTTGTATTCTTCACGAATTTAACCTCAACGACTCGGACAGTGCAGATGGCTCCTTTATAGTTTACTCGAACGGCCGCCATTTAATCCCCAGGTCCATCTCAGCGCTGCGTAAAAAACTGATCAGCCGGAGCAGTATTATGGACGACAGTGAATAACTTGCAGCGCAGACGAGTAGGTGTAGTGCTCTGCTGGAGGCAGGCGAGAAGCGACATCAAGGAAAGACTCCGCGATGACTTTCGCCGCTTTGCTCAGATTGCATAGGTCGCCGACAGTGTTTCCCTTTTGCCACCGCAATATCCTGTTCGGCTGCGAGGACGTGGCAAAGCGCTCAATCCCCTACGTCGACTAATTATGCTGGATTAAACAGCCTGGACTGGATCAGCAGCGGGTAATTGGTTTAATCCTGAATGATGGTCATCATCAGCATAATATCGACCACGGTTGCGCAACCTCTCCCAGAATCAGAGACGGAACAATGCTAAAAGGTTAGGCATTCAAATGCAAGAAAGGCTGACGGTACCTGCCCGGGCCCGGGTTGCGTGCACAACCGGGCACTTTCCAAAGACCGGTCGAGCAGGAAGAGAAAAATTTGTGTACCAAGGAAACCGCTGGAGCCAGTAACCCATGCGACTTTCTGCCCCAGCTTTATTGGAGATCCGCCTCGAGGAAACACAAGTTTATACAAACGGACCCGTGCTTCGCGCGCCGTGTGTTTTCAAGGGACTCCCATCACGGTTACGTGGTACCATTAGGACCCCCGAAGACAGCCTGTTGAGCGCGCTGAGGACCCAACTTGCACTTGAAGTGTCGCAGACGGAAAGAACGTCATGACATGCTGCTCCGAGCACAAGCGCCGCCTCGCGCCCTCACCTTTTAAATTTTGGACCCTATGACAAGATCTTTCCCAGCAAGCCCACAAAGTTCTGCCACAAATCTTCTCTATAATCCTTTCCCAACCAGCTGTTGACGAGGATTCCAGATAACCGTAGGTACAGCCACACCCGAAAGAAACCGGCCGAGAACTCAGAACTGTCCCTTTGTCTTCTTCCATTCTGAACTGGTTTCAGTGTAGTTCTTCACCCTCTCAGGTACGGTTCCTCAATATGATTTATGTTTCGAAGTGTAGACGGCGAAGGAAGTGGATACAGTGATCCACCGGTCAATGATACACTTGAATTATGAAGCTGATCTCTACAAAAGAAATGTATTTTTCCCAATTCTAAGTAGGCCAAAAACATTGTTTAGGATGCCCATAGGCTGTCCCAAATTATCAGAGCAATTGAGGAATCATTGGCTGTGTTACAGCCGAAATTGCCTGTATCATTGACTGGTGGATCACTTCACCTGCCAAATAGGGAATTGATCTCGCTCTATTTCTCTTTCTCTTGGGCAGCTATGTACTGTAGGTTTGGGGAATCATGTTTTTATATGTAGTACTTCATTATGAACTATGTTGGAGCTCTGCATGGCAGGAGGAAGAGGAGAAAATGGGTGTATCATTGACTAGTGGTGTATCATGATTGACCGGTGGATCACTGTAGCCGTGACGGCCACGTATAATATATTCAGTCTAAGTGAAGATTCAGAAGAAATTGAATCCATTGAGAAAAGTGGAAGTGATTGTGCGCAGCTACTTCTTTCCTTTTTACTTGCATGACTTCTTCATCCAGCCTCAAGCGCAAGGTTCCTCGACTCACTGCCCCAATTTACGCGTTTCTGATACTCTGCACCTTCTAGGCCAGCGGAGTCCTAGTATCTGACGAGGTGCACGCCGGGAAACTACTGGAAGCGAGCTACTCAAGTTTCTCCTAGACGCCGCCGAGAAAGCAGCCGCGCACGGTCCGTGGTGTCACCTCTTTCAACGTGGACGAATATCCAACAATTCCCAGATCTTAAGTGGGCCCAACGACTGGGCACCGCACCGAACCACCACTCCTTTCCAAGATGTCGGCAATAAGGGAGGAACGGACGTGGTGGGTATGGGTAAGTAGAGGACGGAAGTTCGACCTTTGGGGGCTATGTCGTCAGTTGGTTATAAATCAAGGATGATATCAGCACCGTGAGCTGTCAGTACCATTTATTAGTCGGTTATCCAATCGACACTATTGAGCCTAGCTTCTTTGAAATACCAGCGGCGGATGCCTGCACCTTCAGGGTCTGCAGATATGGAAGTGGCGTATTCGCCAGGCGCTGTACGATCTGCTCGCGTCCTTTCTCGCCGATGTCGGACCAATACACGATAATCTCGCGGATGCGATTCGTGGGCGATATTGTCCGCAGAGTGTCTATCACCATTGGCAGACATTTCCAGGATGTGCATGCGATGTGGATGGTCGCTAGACACGAGAACGCAGCCAGATTGACCGCCGGCCGTAAGGTCTAGCGAATAAGGATAAGTATTATAGATTGAGATTTGCCCATGGCGGATGCACCCAGTCTACCTCGAGGTTGAGCAGCTCGAGGGTCGCAGCAGCAGCCGCAAAAGCCGGCGCACGGAGGAGGGCGGTGTTGTTAGTCGGGAGGTGCAGCACCTTGAGATGCGAAAAGTCGAAAGGCACTTGGTCGGGCGGCGCCATCAGCCAGTGCATCGGACCTGGAGAGCAGATCAGAGCCAGGGATTCGATGGGAATCTTCCGCGTGGCCGGGGGCAGACTCGAGACTGTCGCCGAATCAATTTTAGTAAAGCTGTGTAACGAGAGCAACATCCGGCGGATGCTCAGCGCGGCCGAGTCCCAGATGCGGGGGAACAGGTCCACATCGACTTCGGAGTACAGCTGGATGTGGTGCAGGCTGGGAGTGCTGAGTAGGCGCTGCATGCCCGCTACGAGCGGGCCAGTCAGGAGATCCGATGTGGACATACGCAACTTGCGCAGCTTCGGGAAAGGGCACTGCGCCAAAGTCGCAAAACTGGCCGGCGAAAGCAGAGTAGGGTCAAGTTCAAGATACACCACAAAAGTGGTGAGGTGGGGCGAGGCGGAGAGTAGTTCAAGGAGTTGCATGCACCGCTCGTCCAAGGTGCACTGACGGTCGCACGGTCCTTGCAATATTGGACGGACTCGGACTGAGATGAGTATGCTGCGAAAGATATGCGACTGTGCAGTGTATGTCCAGGAGTGCTGCACCCGAGAGCAGGCGGCCAAGTCAGTGGGCGAAGCTTCCAGATATCCGATACACTCCGCAACCAGTTCTGGGATGTCCAATGGCGACATGGCTGTAAAAGCCAGCAATTTTACGATCGATCATCGCGGTACCACTGGCAGTCACGTCGTTTGGCGGAGTAAGTCTCAAGATGAATGAACACGTCAAAGAGTTTCGAAATGCAATTCTGTGACGCGAACGGTGAGTTCAAGATGGTGGTTTGGGTTTGAGGAGTTCTGGATACGAAGTCCGACAGAGTCCGATTGTCCGACTCTACGTATGCCTACTAGATTCACCATATAGCTATTTTCCTTCTCCTAGACTGTGTGCGTTTTAAATGAGTACAACATCAAAAAGCACATTAAAGTACAATTTTACTGTATGAAATCCGTCCGTCCATTGATTCTATCAGCCTCCCCTTCCTCGCCATCCTCAAACAAGCCCCCCACCCAAAACACCCGCCAATCGGCCATTCCCTTCCGACACCACCCATACACCCCTTCCTCCCTCCTCATCCTCTCCCCCATCTCCTCCGAATCCACACTCCCAAACGACACCCCCGACACATCACTCGTGGTCGAATACGCGCGCGTCAGCGCCCCCGGGCCCCCATTTCGCATCATCCGATTATACCCCGGATGATCCCAGTGCTCGCCCACGCACAGGAAGCCCGTCTCGCCTCCCGCGTCCTCCTCCGCGCGCACCACCGCATCCCCCGCCTCCGCCTTGCCTTGCCTTTGCCCTTGCCCTTCCCACCACCGTCCCCAAACAGCGCACGCACCCCAACCTCCAGCACCTCGACGCTCCCCGCTCCCAGCGCCGTCAGCTGCAGCATCCCCCGCTCGACTGACACCCGCGGCACGACGTGCGCCGGCGCCGCGCGCCACATGAACGCCGCAAGCGGCGCGCTCAGCGCAGTGTTGGCCGGGAGGGGGCACGGGTACACGTGCGTGTGCATCCCGCGCGTGAGGGGTCGTTACGCTGGGAGGGCACCGTGCAGCGCACGGGTCCCAGCCACGCGTTGGAGCTTGCGTTCGTGTTGGCGTCGTAGTGCGCGGAAAAGGAGACGTGCCGTCGCCGCATGGACGATGTACGAGGTACGAGTTAGATCCACTAAAGCGTCTGTCCCGTGAGAGACTAACTTCGGGCCTGATCTGCTATTAAACGACACGGCCTTCATGGATATTTACACACAGTTTCCCGAATCAATTCAACCAGAAGTAACTGTCCGAGGCAGTATCCTAATGAAAGTGTCCAAGGCACATGGTAGCGTAGACGATAAAAAGGAAAAGGAGAAACTGATGCTAGAACTCCACAGTAAGTCTCTGAATTCATAACGAGACGGCCAGGGCAAACTTACATGGAATAGTTGCCTAGTTCCACTCCTCGCGGAGCGCGGGATCCAATTGCCAGCGTTCTAGGCCGACGACGCGCCGCAGCTTCAGCATCAGACCCTTCTTCTGTTTGAGCTGCCCAGATGGCCTGATGGGCGGCGCGCCCCGTTTTGGCCGCGGGAGGCGCTCGTCAGAGCCGAGGGACGGTGCGAAGGGCGGCGGGACGGAGGCGGGAAAAGAGACGGTGCTAGTGGTGATTGTGGTGGTTATGACGATGGAGCTGCCTTCGCTGCTGCACACCTCCGACGATGCGGTGGAGTGGCGCTTGGATTGTTGGGCTCTGTCCTCAGGAGCGGCGGCGCTGATGGAGACGGTTTTGTAGGTGGTCATCTCTTGTTATGCGGATGGTGGGGACTCTGGTAGGCGAGGAGGAGCGGCGGGCGCTGCACGCCGGGGGGAGGGCCATTACGGTATTTTGTCTGGTGAGGCCGATGCTGGAGGCGGAGTGTTTGACGTCGGCGGTGAGGGAAGGAGATTGCGCTCGCCGCCGTGGAGTCGGATGTGATACGCAAGCGCGGAGTTCTGATTGGATGCGCTGGTTCGTTGTGACAGCGTTACGCGCATTATGTAATCTATAGTGTAGGTTCCGGGTTTTTTTTATAGAAGATAAATTACACGACTCCACGGGCATGGGACTCGGTTTCGCTGGCCAGCCGAGGCTTCTGAGGCCGTGTTTGAACATTGCTACTTTTTCGCATCCCGCACTTCTTTCAGCTCCGACCAGAATGCTGGTGTTTGACAGATTACTTACCCATTCTCTGTTCACTTTCCTTGTTATAGGTGTTATAGTGAACTTTATGCAGTTGCGAGGCAATGCACTAAAGCTTACTAAATATACCGTAGTAGATGATGCGGCTGGCCGAAGCTCAGATGGCTGATGTTATCTAATTAAAGGTTTCTTTTTGGGGCGGAGCATCAACGGCACGGAAGATTAACAGATATCTATACCTGCACGTATACTATGATTCACACAATGCTGAGAATACACATAGAAGAGTATCTGTGGGAGAAACACTGCAACAGATATATATGCTCAGATGACACGCACCCCTCCCCGTCAACAATATCCTCTATGCCTACTACTGCAAACTTTAAGAACCTTATCCAATATACCACCCTGGCTGCAACTACTGCCAAGAATATTGGAGAAACAACTCAAGTTCCATTCCTTGTCTCAACTGCCACGTTGTCCTTTTCAATTTTGAAGTGTATCGAGGTGATCCAATTCTGTGGTGATTGGCACAATATTCAACAAAAAAGAATAGACAACCAGATCAAACAAGGAAGATCATGTGGAGATTATGGAGCAGATTCATGAAATCCTGTGTATCATTGTCCAGCTTCATTCAACTTCAGAAATCAAGGGTGTCCTTCCAACAGCACTCCTGTATGACATTGCAAAATTCACAGAGTGAGTCCCATTTAATGATGACATTGTATTCATTTTATATTTTATGCCAGGGCACTTGAAAAGCTGTTCACGGTTCTGAATGGGCAACAAAAAGGCACTCTAGGAAAAATAAAGGGACTTTTCAGACAGCCTGAGGCCAGAGAAAGATTGGAAACATGCAAGCAAGAGCTCAATCGGATGGTTGGATTGTTCAAGGTATATCAGATGAAATGTGTTTTAGTGTACATTCAAACCATTTGCAGGCTCAAGTTACAGGCTCAACCTTGTCTCAAATGGGGCAAATGAAAAAGGATGCCAAGGAACAGCATGAAAAGCTTGTTGCCCTTTTGGAGAAAGACTCTACCCTCACCGGATCTGATCGCTCCTCAGTGAGTAGCAAAGTATGACCATTGAAATTTGTAGCTCATGGTTGTTAGATGGCAGGAACTCTGGCAAGTTCGAAGAATAATAGGTGAGGCAAATCTGCAAACACCATCAATCTTGCTAAAGGTCTTGAACAGCTCAGGATCTTTTGGTCTACTTCCACCCTGCCCACAAATCTTCAATGGCCGTGAATCAGAGCTCCAGGATGTGGTGAATATTCTCATACAGGATTCTGCCCACATTGCTATTCTTGGTGCAGGAGGCATGGGAAAGACCAGCCTTGCCACAGCAGCCCTCCATAATCCACAAGTGGAAGCCAAGTATTCACATCGATACTTTATTCTATGCCACTCGAGCCCCACTTGCACTGAGCTAGCAGCGACAATTGCAGCCCATATTGGGTTGGAGAAAGGCTCAAACATGGCAAAGAATGTTGCACATTATTTTGCCCATGCTCCCCCTTCCCTTCTGGTCTTAGATAATCTGGAAACCCCATGGGAAGCCCTTTCAGCTCGCTCTGAAGTTGAAGAGTTTCTATCTCTTCTGACCGATGCCCCCCACTTGGGCCTCATGGTGAGTAATGTTTGTGAGTTTATCAAATTTTACTTTGAACTTCCTGTAGGTCACCCTGAGAGGTGCTGAGCACCCAAGTAAAGTCAAATGGACCCGCCCCTTCCTGGCCCCTCTCAAGCCACTTTCCAATGTGGCTGCTCGGCAGACATTCATTGAGGTTGCTGATGATGGCCATGATGATGCCAGCATCAATGAACTCCTTGAACTGACTGGGAATCTCCCCCTGGCAGTCAGCCTTATTGCAAGTGTTGCAAGTTCTGAAGGATGTGCCAAGGCACTTTCTCGCTGGAAATTAGAAAGTACCCGGATGCTTTCAGATGGATATGACCAAAGATCGAGCCTGGATATATCCATCATGTTGTCATACACCAGCTCCCGTATGACCCCAGGTGCTCAGGAGTTGCTCAGCATTCTTTCCATGCTACCAGATGGGCTTGCAGATGCCAATTTGGTCCAGGCCAAACTGCCAATCCCTGATATTCTGGCTTGCAAGGCTACTCTGATTCAAACAGCCCTTGCCTTTGTTGACCAGGATCAACATCTCAAAGCTCTGGTTCCCATCCGAGAACATATCCTTAGCATTCATCCTCCCCAAAATATCTTGAAGCTGAAGCTACGGGAACACTTCCATCAAATTCTTGATCTTTGGCACCAATTCAGGAATCTCAATATAACAGATATACTCCCTCAAATTTCAGGAAATTTAGGCAACTTCAACACTGTTCTCCATGATGGGCTTGAACCAGAGGGGCCTGATATTGTCCAGAATTTGAGGAGCATCCTGTTTCTCAATAATTTTTACCATCGGGTCCACAGCACATATTCACCCCTTTTGCTCAAGCTTTCTGGGCAAATGCTGCATTGGAAAGACAATCAAATCTTTGGGGAATATCTCATTGAGCTATTAGAAACTTTGCAATATTTTCCTGACCAGGATTTCAATCATGACATCGCTTTCGGCACTGAGTATTTCACATCAAAAGATCCACTGGAACAGGGTAAGACACAATCACAGTCCCTGTGTTCACCTAACTAATTTGTCACCAGGCAGATGGCACCGTGCTCTGGGAGTGTATTTCCTGTTTTCAAAGTCAGATTCAGCAGGAGCCCTGCAGTATTTTCAAACAGCATATTCTCTGGCAGAAAGTACTGGACACCCTACCAGTGTTGGTTACCTTGCTTTGACCAGCATATGTGAGATTCTTCTTGCCACCGGAAAGCCCTTGAGTGCAATCACACATGCCAAAGAGGCATATAGATATGCTGAGCACATAGGGGACATCTATGGACAAGCTTGGTCTCTCCACCTTCAAGGAAGAAGTCACACACATTTGGCAAACTATCGGCATGCTCAACATCTTCTGCAAAAATCCAGACACATCCTGGCTACTCTCGGTCACCAACAAAGTATATTGAATCTTAACAGCCTAGGTCTCCAGGCTGAGATACACCTTATGAAATCTGAGTATCTGGAATCTCACAAGCTGCACCTAGCCATTGCATCCAGATGCCAGGCAACTTCATACCATGCCCTCGTGGCAAACTTGAACATGGCTATCATTGATATTAATATTGGTGTTGACTTGAAAATCATTCATCAAAATCTAGACATGACTCAGTCTCATTTGACGGCATTGTATGGGTACCCTGGCAGACTTACAAGTCTTATAGCTGATTATGTAGTTGCTGAACTCTGGCTTCAAGATGGGGCTCTTGGGACTGTGAATGCAATGTTTGAACAATGCTTTACATTGTCTCTGGATATTAACACAGAACTAGCACTCGTACGTGCTGAAAGGCTTGGAGATCTTTCCACTGGCATGAATGGTTTCCAAACTACACTCCGATGGACTGGGATCTTCCTTGGACTCGCATTGAAGTGCAAAGACAAGCACCAGACAATGCAAGCATTCCGATGCCTTGGGCAGATTTTTTCTGCCAAAGGTGATGATGAAACAGCACTCAGCCTATTCAATGTTGCTCTTGATGGATTCACATTCATGGATGTCCATCGCTGGAGGGCAGATTGCATGGTTCAAATTGGTGATATACTGAATAATCGTGGAGAGGTTATTAAAGCAATTGATTTGTGGAAGACAGCCAGGTCCTTGTTTGAAAGGTCCTCTCAAATGAAGGATGTAATCAAGGTTGATACAAAGATAGCAGAGGTTGACTCTGCCATTCTGGCCAAGTATGAGGAACAACATCAACACCTTTCAGAATTGCATGCACCTGTTAGTGCACTGAAGGAGGCATACATCACTGAGGAGGAGGAGGAGGAGGAGGAGGAGGAGGAAGAGGAAGAGAACAAATTTGCTCAAGGAAGTGACATTTGGGACAAGAGGAGGCATGGAGTGTTGGTTTGAATTGTATTCTGGATATTGGATAGTCAGGGTTTGTGTTTCAATCTTATTGTTCTTTCTCTTCAACTTTCCACATATTTGGACAAATATCTTATTTCATTACCAACCTGTTCTTGGTGTGCACAGCATGCCATGTCCAGATTTTGTCCAGTATGTAGCTGCCCTATTTATTTATTTTACCCACATCAATAGGGGCAGTCAGAGTAGCGGGTTTCGGACGGTTCTGCAGTCGGTTCTGTCGACGGTTCTCAAAATTGATTTGGATCAAAACTTTGACAGAACCGACCAGAACCGACCCCGAATCCTGACCGACCCTTTTTGAAAGGCGGTTCTCGAGTCGGTTCTTATGTAGAAATATTATCCCGCACTTCTCCATTTTTAAAAAAAAAAAAACATTCAATTAAACACCCCCCTCCTTGGTATATTCTACACATCCACTGGCTCCTCTGGCTTGATGGTCGGCGCTGGCAACAGACAGCTTGTATTCCCAGGACGGCCACGCGGCTCGAGGGATTTTTTTTGGCTTCCCTATTTTTTTTACGAGCCTCAGTGGCGGCGATGGCGGCACATTCATAGGGGACGTGTTTGCCAGACGCCATGTACGGATACGGCGACTGGATGACTCCGAACTATGTAATAATACTCAGCAAATAAATATTATTAATGAGAAGAGAGGCGAGAGAGGCGGAGAACCAGAACCGGAACCGGAACCGTCTGCAGAACCGCCTCCAGAGTCGGTTCTGCATTTCGAGTCGGTTCTGATTTATGGACGGTTCTCCCACGCTTTAATAAATCGAGAACCATCGACAGAACCGACTGTCAGAACCGTCCAAAATAGTTACTCTGACTGCCCCTAATGGTGATTAATTGTGGTCTGAATTGTGAAGGCATAACTACCATCCCCACAGACACGTAGGCCCTACTAGTATGTAGTGATAAGCATTACTTAGGTAGGATATGCACAGTACATTTGACAGTACACGAGAAAAGCAAATCCGATCGGAAACACGATTTTCTTGTATTCTTCATGAATTCAACCTCAGCAACTTGGACAGTGTAGATGAGTTTCCTTTTTACTTGCATGACTTCTTCATCCAGCCTCAAGCACAAGGTTCCTCGACTCACTGCCCCAATTTACGTGTTTTTGATACTCTGCACCCTTCTAGGCCAGCGGAGTCCTAGTATCCGACGAGGTGCACGCCGGGAAACTACTGGAAGCGAGCTACTCAAGCTTCTCCTAGACGCCGCCCCGCGCACGGTCCCTTATATTCCTCCAGGCCACATATATCCAGTCACCAGTGCCAGTACAGCTAGGAGAAGCTCCAGTCGTCAGCGAGACTCTTCTGGTGCGCATACATCCACCTCTTGACATTGACTCCTGATTAGGCCCTCAAAAGGCACGCACGGGGAAAGAAACCGCTGTGTCGTCGTCGGTAACGCACCTCTCCGATTCCCTCCACCTATACTCGAAATTTCATTCTTACTCACTCAATTAATGTCCAGCTTCTCGACCTCTGCCGCACCGCCGCGAACCAGATCGTACCCCCCAATCCCAACGAAGTACGTTACTTACCGACAATTCTTCCTTCCAAGCACACACTCCAACTTCCTCTAGGCACCTCAGCAACGCTTGCTCCCTCTGCCGATCGGCCCTATTTTTCTGCTGTGCAGCACTGGCAGAGCGGAACCGCCTTCATTGTTTGCGCCTATATTCCATAGTCGACTGCGACCTACCGCCATTACCAGATTCCGCCGCCAGCGAGCCGCGCCCTCAAAGACAAAAAAACGTGAATGCTTGACGAACCCAAGACTATGGTTAGGGGTGGCCGAAAGGAGTCAGAGCTACAGAAACTGAGCGCAAGGGAAGACGGACCCACGCGTAGAAATCAGAACTGTTAATGTGTCATTGTATTGGCGAGCACGGCTTTTTTACAGTGAAAATGGAACAAATGTTGCCGAGCTTAAAAGTAAATTGAAAGCAAAGAAAAGAGGATTTTGGATATCGACCGTCGCCGATACTACCCACATTTCCGTCTGGCACCTCAGCTCATGAAGTTGAGGGTTTGTTATCGAGCATGGATTCAAAATGAAACAGAACTTGGAACGACGAACTCATTTTCCTTTGTGACGGTTGGTTGGTGACTTTCAATGAATAGAATTCAGAAACAGTTTTGCTCCAGATTCTTGCGTTCCAGCTTCTGAAAGAAACAGATTAAATACAGTGTGTATCCCATAGAACCCAAGTGCAAACCCACCAACGAGAGCGATCGATGATGCCCCTATCCACCCCTATCCTTGTCTCAGAAAATTCAACTGAACCAAATTTACATCCGCGGGGGCTTATAAAAGACCGGCCCAACTCTCAAACCACCCCAACACTCTCTGACTAGAGCCCCCACCATCCACGACATAACGCGAAATGTCCACCTACAAAACCGTCTCCATCAGCGCCGCCGCTCCTGAAGACGAAGCCCAACAGTCCAAGCGCCATTCCATCGCATCGTCAGAGGTGTGCAGCAGCGAAGGCGCCTCCATCATCATAACCACCACAGTCACCACTAGCACCGTTTCCTTCCCCGCCTCCGTCCCGCCGCCCTTCGCACCGTCCCTTGGCTCTGACGAGCGCCTCCCGCGCCCAAAACGAGGCGCGCCACCCGTCAAGCCATTAGGACAGCTGAAACAGAAGAAGGGTCTAGTGCTGAAGCTGCGGCGCGCCATCGGCCTAGAGCGCCGGCGGTTGGATCCCGCCCTCTGCGAAGAGTGGAACTAGGCAACTATTCCATGTGAGTTTGCCCTGGCCGTCTCGTTATAAACCCAGAGACTTACTAAAGTTCTAGCATCAGTTTCTTGTTCTCTCCTCTTTTTTATTGTGGACACTACCATGTGCTTCGGACACTTCATTGAATAGTAGGATACCACCTCAGACCTTTAGGAATTTCGATATTTTCTTTTTGTACCCGTCCTGGGTGTTTGAATGATTAGTGTGGTTTCCATGAAGCTTTGGCATTAAATTGAGGGGCAGGTTAGACCTGGGTTCGACTTGGATCTTGAAGGAGAAGCTCTGTCATTCAATGGATTGACGAAATCTTCGAACCCACCTCAGCGCGCGTGAGTACCCTGGCGTCGTCCAGGGGGGATGGTAGAGGCGTACAACAACAACATGCGAGAACATCATACGAGGTACCCGCTTCCACAGTTGTAGCGTCCTCGTCTGTCCTCGTCTAGGAGAGACTGGTTATTGAACGTCCGAGTTCGAGTCAATGACTTTAAATTTTCATGGCCGTCTTGGGGCACTTGGGTTCAAAGAGGCGTAGCCTGGTTGCGGGCCTCTTCCGAGTCTGTCTTAAGGTTCCCGATTCGCTCTCGACCATGGATCTCTTGCGCTGAAATCTTCCATTCCGGTTACACTGTTACAGGGAGACTCGATGACATCGTGAGAATCCTGAATGGCATCAATCCTCAATGCGTCAACTTTCACAGCCCCATTTGCCCCCGTTTCATCGACTTTCGTGCGCCGATAAGTGTTTTTTCATTCAGTCCTGATGGTGTTGCATTCGAATTCCCGCCGAAATATACGAGCTCGGATTAGACTCGATGCATATACATCTAAACTTGCACACGCCGAGCAACGAACTTCGTTCAATTATAAGTAAGTATATAATTCATTGTCATTAGAATCTGGAACCAAGGAAAGTCTGAAGAGATGCTTTCACCACGTTCTCACTAACTAACTAATTCCGAAATGATCGACTCAGCTAGGTCTTAGATCTTAAGCGAAGTACGAGCTTACCACCGCGACTGCTTAGTAGTAGAGGCACGCGTTTGTCAGATCCTGGCTGACTCTGCCATGACTTCAGCTTTGTCACTGGTCGGTTATGGAGACGGCTAAATCCTGCTAAATCCTCTATATAACTTTTAAAACGACATTTCACAAATAAAGCAGCCTCAATCATGTTCGCGACTTTCCTGCTTTTTGCTCCCATGTTGGCATTTAGTTTCCCTTCAGCCACTCCCTCCACAAAGCTCATATATCAATCACCTGCCGGCCTCTTCTTAGAAAACATCGCCGTTCGGCCGTGTTCGAAGCTCCTCGTGACATCCCTCTTGTCTCCCTCTCTTTTCACTTTGGATCCCACAGCGACAGTCCCCACCCTCGATACTGTCTTTACATTCCCCAACAGCACCGGTCTCTCAGGCATCGTCGAATACCGTCCTGATGTGTACGCTGTCGTAGCGGCGCAACTCAATGTCACGACTGCGCGCGACATACCAGGCACAGCCTCCATATGGAGCGTCGACCTAACCTCCGCTGCGCGCCCTCTGGCAAAAAGATTGCACTCCTCCCGACATTGAACGACGGTATCTTCAACGGCCTGACCAAAGTCGCAGGTCGCCCAGACATCGTCCTTGTCGCCGAGTCCGCCAGCGGCTCAGTATGGGAGATCAACACCCTCACCGGCGCGTCTCGCATTGCCATCCAGGACGAGTCCATGATGCCTGGCGGCACCGAAGGGCCTGTCGTCTTGGGCATCAATGGCGTGCGCGGCTATGGCGACGCGCTTTATTTCACCAACACGCTGCGCAGCACCTTTTCACGCGTGCCTCTCGACGTCCGTGGCGCCCACGTAAGGGCCGTCGGCGCGGTACAGCTACTGGTCCCCGGCTTCGCCGCGGGAGTCCCCGACGACTTTACCATCGACGCGAAAGGATTCGCATGGGTGGCGCGGGTATTTCCGAGTGGGCTGAGCGTGCTTCGTCCCGTGCCGGGGACGGGGCCGTGGAAGGAGACTGACCTCGGCTGGAACACCACGTTCGGGGGACCTTCTTCAGTCGCGTTCGGGCGCGGGAATTCAGTGCAGCAGAGGACGGCCTACGTCGTTACGGAGACTGGGCAGGTTCTGGCCGTTGATACGAGGGGTGTTTGATGATCCAGTTGGAGGATCGTAGTGCATAAAATATTAAGCATATCTACGGATAGTAGTAATTGACGTCTAGTGTGGCACGCCTGCAAACGTAGATGGTGGAATATACTTATTTTACTACTTCACACGCACGACACATCATCCTTACCGCCCTGTTGAAAATAGACTTCGTCGTACGTAGGTCGGAAGATGAGCGTCAGAGCCTGCTAAAATCTCATAGCAGGTGCATTGCGGGAATTGCCAAGATCTGAATTTTTGCCTGCAGTTCAACTTTTCATCGAGGAATGCTGCATGGAGTTGTGAATAACTTGAGGTGAGATAGTTCCAAGTTTAGAAGATCTCATTCTGAGATTTAACTGACTGGATTTGATGAAATTGGGTCCGAGATTGAGAATGCGCAAAGCATTTTCAAGGCGGCTCTGAGTTAACGAAAACAAATAATGGCCAAACAAGTTTGGTGGAGACTTTAAGGAATTATATCGCAGGAAAGAGGAAGGCGCGGAATGGACGTGAAAGTAAGAGGCAAGAGTGATAAATTGCCGTTTTGGGGCTTCAGCGTTCATCACTTTGTGCGTGTTGTTTCATCGGCAAACTCCGTCGAGGACTTGTGCAACCTCTTGTTGAGCCAGGCGAGGGTAAATCTAGCAAATAAAATCGGCAATTGCAAGACATACAAACCGCGCCTGAATTACCTTGAAGGGGCTCAACAAGACAGTTGCAACTTTTCCACTGTGTAAACAACAGGCTGCTCAGCGGGAGTTACAAGTGAGGCAAGTCCATATGAGGTTATTAGTAGTTATACAAGTCCGATTCGGTGTAAGTAGCCTGTAGCCAGCACAGAACACTTGTTACAGGAGTAGTGCATCCAAGTCTAATAAACCATTGGCAATCGAGAGAAAGTCTAACTCTACGGAACGGACGACCCGCCCTTGTCGACTGGACAAGGGCCCGGGATATTATTATTCTTGCAAGACGAGCCATATTGGGCCTCGCAATTGTCTGGATGTGTGTACGTTTCGGAGGCGCTTGGCTGGAGCTCTACGTCGTGTTGAGTCGTCAGGATACCACTTGAGTGGAAGCGGTGGGCTGGGCCCATAGGGCCAGCTAAACCGGCGATGGAGAGGGGCCGCGAGCGCGAGCGGGAGTAATCATTGCTGTTCGACGGATCGGAGTCCATGCGTTGCGTGCTAAGGATAAGATGTTGGATGGCTGCAAGAATTCATTCAGAAAAACTAAGACAACATGCATGCAGCACTGCATACCTATAAGTACAACCGCGAGGGGAAGAGCGGATGCAGCGCCTGTTCGGAGGACTTTGGAGAACTCGAGCACAACCCATCTAGAAGAAGGTCGTGAGGTTGCGAGAAAAATACACAAATGGCTTACAGGTTGGCGAGGAAAACAGCGAGCGTGTAGAGCAATCCGTTCCGGAGAACGCGGCGCACGAAGCTCGATGCATTACTGACGCACGCATTAGAACGCTGCGGTCACAATGGGAGCAGGCGCTTACAATACACCTTGAACCCGGGAGGATGCTATTAAATAGAAGGTCGCTGTCGCGCACGCAACCAAATCGAATACCATGTGGGCGCTATAATAACTGTGTTTCTGGTCATCATCAGCACGAACATGCGAAGATGGCAAATTACACAATGTTCCAATCCGGCTTGTGAATAAGTATTAGGGGCAGATTCAAGCAGCACGGTATTTGACTCACCTCGTGCGGGCGGAGAACTACTCCTTTGCATCTGGGCGGACCTTAGGTCAAAAGATAAAATGCGACGCATGAAAAACATACCCTCCCTGGACAGACGCGAATTCAACGTTAGCGCTGAAAAAAAAAACAGCTGCGGTTGTCCATCCATACCTTCACATTAACCATCTAACGACCAGAAAAATATCAATCACTGCACGCGAAATAGACCGGAACATGTGTACCTCTCTGTGATATACAATTCCAAAAGTTTGGACCTACGATAAATTAACGACCAGATTCACCAGAGGCTGTCATTCTTACAGGAAATCCAAGGAGCATCAAAGCGCCCAACCCCCACCAGACACGCAAGGAGTGGCCCGAGATAGCGTATGTTCTGGGAGTCCCGTTTTGAGACCGCGGGTAATTGGATGTGGAAGGCGACATACCGGATGAAAACAAGGACCTGAACGGCCATTCCAGCGAGCACTAGCAAGAGAGGTCAACGTCAGAGATCATCGAGATGGTGGAAGCTCACAAGCGGTTATATTAGGCAACCTGAACAGGTAAGTATCAGGCACGGTGGGGTTATTGCAGGGTCCTCACATATATATCCGCGCACAGGATGTTGGGGTAAAACTGGTAGAAAATGCACCTGAACATATGGTGTGTTTGCGATACACGATGGGGAGGAGAGATATACGGACCATTACCGTTGGCAATTAACGATATTATTGACATGCTGCGTAAAGCCTCAGCCGAAAAAAGGGAAGCGATTCAAAGGACTCACTAGCGCGCCATGGCGTAGAAGAAGCAGACCGGCGCCAGCGTTCCATTCACCCACTGCCTTTTGTACATCGAGTACGTGGACGGGGCCGTTTGAGCCACATCCCCTGCAGCAAGAGTAAACGAGCTATAGGTGCAGGTGAGTGATGTCCGCGCCGCGCGGTGCTGAACGCGCGCGTACATTATCCGGAATAGCACGCTGTGGTCAATGGCGACCATGCAAGGACAATGCGGGGCCAAAAAACCATGGTCGCTAAGATCCTTGGCATATAAAATGGAAGTCGCCAATCTCGGCTTGCCAATCTCTACAGATCTCGACTTGCCGGCAACCTCGTTTTTGCAAATTTGATGTTTGATCATCATCGAGGAACATCCGTCCGGATCTAAAGATAGGTGGCTGCGTCCTCAAAAAGCCTCAAAAGCTAAGTAGGGCAGTCCCCGCTAGTTCCCCCGCACCGAAGAAGGATCCGACGTTTGAGCGTTCCTCTAATATTATTATCACGTGTTTTCGTGCGATCCGAGACTTCGCGACGTATAACTACGAGTCAACAATCTCTACCGCCCCACTATTCAACCACGCATCAAGCTCATCCAGGTCCGCGTCGCGTTCTTCGTCCTTCACCTCAAGCTCCTCAGCGCGATTCTTTTCCTCGGGTTCACCCGCTTGTGGTATGTGGTGCTCCGAAGCGAAAGCCATCGATGTGTCCCAGCGTGCTTTCGGCGGCTCATCATCAGAAACAGAGTTGAAAGTCAGAGCAGGAGTCGTCGGCAAGATGTCAGAATCCAGCATGAAATCGTCGTCGTCTTGATAAGCGAGGCCTTTTGGCGGCTCGGGGTACGAGAAATAACTGCCGAACGCTTCCTGTGGCGATTGTTCTTCGTCGTCGGATAGCTCGATAAATAAGGGTACTCGTCCTTTCGACGGTCGGAGCGGAAGCTGCGGAAAGGTGTGAGAGAGGCTTAGCGACAAACCTCACTGCAAACCTTGGAAGGCTCGGCTGAAGAAGAAGCAAGATCTTGGCGGGAGGCGTCATCGAAACGAGAGCGTTTTGGTGGAGGAAACACATCGTCAGAGTCTTCGTGTCGTTTACGGGAAAGCAATGGCGTCGATAACACGGGCTTTCGGGCACCTTTCTTCGCAGAGTGCGAGGGCGACTTAGGATACATCGTGAGGGTGTTCGTATTCGCGTCTTGCATAGGATCCGAGGGCGCATTTCGGATGAGCGAATCGATTTCAGAATCAGAATAGTTCGTCTCCGAGAGTGGTGCTAGTGTTTCGAGATTGTGCTTGAGGAGTTCGTGAGGCTCTGGAAGGAAGTCGTCATCATCCTCTATGTCAGCGATGCCGTAGGAGACCACAGGCGCTCCATCACTCAGTTGGGTTAGTTCGACGTTGAAATCAACAACGGGTTTGCGTTTCCTTCGTGTTTCGCTGGCAGGTTCCAACTTTAGGCGCCCGCCCTCGGGTAGCTTGAGGATGACGTTACTGCGTTCATGCTGTCTTTCCAGATCCTGCATTCTGGTATCGACTTGCTTGTTTTCCTTCTTTGGTTTGGTGGGCCGAGCAGGGGGAACAGCCGGGGGCGGTTGAGGTTTAGCGTCACCAGGCGGCACTGTGCGTTTCTTCGGTTGCTTTGGGGGTTCAGGGAGGCCGTCCCGACAGCTGCCATCCTCCTTGAACTGCTAAGAAAATATGCGGTCCATTTGATCACGCACCACAAATGCCGGCAGTTCGATTTGTCTTTGCAGGAATGGTTGCACCTACAAACGTTTAAACACAGGAGCAGACGTGAATGACAGAAACCTTCACTTGTAATTGCCGTTTGGAAGCCTTTTGGGCTTGGGTGGCGATTTTTCCAACAATCCAAGGGCATCCTGGACGGAGGACTTGATCGCCTGAGTGGCTTGCCCCTTCTTGACTGGAATAGCTCGTCAATTTCGGTGTCAGGTTCGTAGAAAGTACAGAGAACATGCCTTGAGGTTTCGTCAGGTCTCTTACCACCACTGGAGTGACAATTTCATCCCCGTGTTCATCAACGTCCATGGTCCAAAAATCGGGATCGTCTTCGAGGCCGGCAAGGTCAAGCTCCTACACACACCGTCAGTACCATTCAGTAATCCTCGAAGGCTCACAATTGCTGTCGGCGGGCGTGTGTCTGGAGTCGGATATTCCTTGTAAGCGATTTTCGGCTTGTATGAATGGGTGACAGTGACACCAGCAATAGACTCCTGTTTGGAGGTTAGGAAACAATAGGGGCGGAGTTGACGCTGATGTACCGAAGTAATGTACACCACGACCGACTGGCTCGGTTTGGTGAGCTCTGCAGTGATTTCGAACGTCTTAATGTCCTTGAGCGCCTTGGTCCTGAAGTGCTGTCAGGCAAGTTCCACAGTGACAAAGGAAGCTACGAACGGAATGCGTCGAAAATCGATAAGTTCTAGGTCTGAGGTTAGAGTCGTTATCGCCGTCATTTCAGTGTGTTGGCTACGGCGATAGGGCTTTCGGCCCTTTGCGGCCACAGGCTGGACCGCTAAGCCGCACGAAATGGACAACTCGATTTCCACCGGGTTTTTCCCTCCATCCGAGATCACATCTAATTCGGTTATCGCCAAGGTATATTGGGGGAACTCATTCAATGAGGCAAGAACTTCGAGGCCGAATGGGGAACGTCGGTTGAGAAGCTGAAAAAAATGCACATGAGAAAAAGACCACAGCGATAACGAGGAAATGCTCTCACCGTCTCAATTCTATAGGTTTGCTGCTTGCGCAAAATGTTGAGGGAAGTGATCCCATTCTCGGCAAGGACCTTGAGGCTGAAAAAGGCTTTGAGATCTCGTTTATTTGGCCGTGTTAGAAACTCACGATTTTTCTCCGATGGACTCTATCTGGCGCAGGACAACGGGTCGATCTTCCCATGCTTTCGCCGTCAAGCAGCGAACTCTGAAATATGTGAGAAGAGTGGGCGGAGGGAGAGGCAGAGGAACTCACAGCTCTAGTCCGTATTTTAGTTGTGCTCCGCGCTTTTTCACGATTGCAACTTCGACCACGACTGAACAAGGGTCAGGACGTTCCAGCGTAAATATGCCTGTGTGCCTACCTCGTGCTATTCTGGAAATATGCTTGAAGATAGCGAAGGCCTCCAGGTGTGGTTGACTGTCGTTACTTTTGTATTCTGGTCCGCCCAAGGATATACCTCCCAGAACGGCCTAGAGAAGAAATCGATCAGATAAGAGCCAAGAAATAGTGAGGACCGGCAGACTTGAATGAGAAGAAAGATTTTGTCGGAGGTTTTCTCAATCTTCTTGACCTCAAAGCGGATGTCGTTGTGTTTCCTAAGCTTATTCAACGCCTGCAAAAGGTTAAGAGCGACAGTAAACACGACACGAAGGAGGTTTACGGCTTTCTCTGAAGTCCTCAGTCTCGTCTCAGAAAGCCTGAAAGAAACCATAAGAAAAATGAATAACGGAAACAACAGCACTCACTCCTCCGAAGCAGCAATCATCTCGAGCTTGTTTTCGGTCGGTAAGGAGCGAGTCAACGAATCTGGCGCACACTCACGATATCCCGCAAAGTCGGTCGTTCAGGCAAGCCCAGGATCAAGCCCATCTTCCGAGCGATATTCAGCACAAATCCAAGGAGAAGATGCACTTCTCTACCGTTGACTGCCGAATGTAGAACTGGGAAAGCCGTCAGAAAGGAGTAAACGAAGCCTAGAAGGCAGCCGTCTGTACCTTACTCATGATATCGCCGAATTCGGTGGACGCCAAGGTGCCCGACGTATCCCCCGCCGCGGCTCCAGCAATGAGCTTCGTCTCGCGTAACTTTTCGACGCTCTGCATAACCATGTCGTCCACCCTCTCCTCCCACGACTGGTTCTCGTCCTTCCTAAGTGCGTAGTGCTCTGGGTTCTTCCGAACGCGTTGGAACAGAAAAGAGCTCCGCAGCCATTCCTTGGCGGAGCGGAGGTCGGTGATGGTCCCGAGTCCGATCTCCGAGTTGAGGTGTTCGGAGAGATTGTTGTGGAGGCAGCTTTCGAGAATAGTCTTCCCCTGGACAAG
This sequence comes from Mycena rebaudengoi, assembly GCA_029282285.1. Lineage (NCBI taxonomy): Eukaryota > Fungi > Basidiomycota > Agaricomycetes > Agaricales > Mycenaceae > Mycena > Mycena rebaudengoi. Next base: position 1,703,416 of record JARJCX010000007.1, read on the forward strand.
TTCTCGGTACTTGTTCTCGAGCTCAGTCTCGCAGAGGATGATCGCGATACCGTCCTTGTCTGCGTATTGTTTAGTCCCGTCTGCTCATCGATCTGAACGAAAGAAAATAATTACCGAACTGAGGTCGACCCTGTAAAATCGTGAGAAAAAGCGCAGAAACGAAGTAGGCCAATCCTCACTGCACGCCCAAGCATTTGCATCACATCTAGGTCCGAGTACTCAACAGAGGCGTTATTCTGGAATATATGAACACCCCTGATGACGACCGTGTGCGCCGCTAAATGGCGGGGATTATGACTCATCGAAAACGGTGTGATGGTAAGACGTACGCAAGTTGACACCCACAGCCAAAGTCTAAGGAACATGAATTGTGGCAAGAGAGTGATATGTCAGAGAACATACCGAGGTAGCGACCACAACCCGTAAGATCCCTTTGAGATAGAGATCCTCGACGGCGCGGCGATCATCCATTGTCAGTCCTGCGTGGTGCACGCCGACGCCAACAGCAGCGAACTCTTGTCATGGAGTCAGTGTCAGCGACAAGGACCAAACGGCAAAATACATGCCCATTAAACGCTTCTCGTGGAATACATGGTCAATCCTATAAGGCTCAGCCGAGAAGCCCAAAACAAGAGGAGCGGGACTTGCCGCTTGGGGTGGGACCACGGAAGACTCTGTTTCTTCGTCTGACCTTCGGAATACTCCTTACAAAGCTGACCTGCTGCGTCCATAACACCTGCATACCGAAGTTTGAAAACACGTTGGATAGGAGGCATCGACTCTCACCTTTCCTGGTCGCCACAAACACTAAGATCGGCTTTCCAACAGAGTACTGCTGCAGAGCTGCGAACAGCTTGAAGTCCCTTCACAGCAGCTGTGAATAGTCCATGCAATGATCCAGAGGAGGAGACATACAATCTTCGTGCGAAGGAGAAATCGTTTTCGTTCCTTTGTCGCGGGATGCCGACTATGTGCCTCGTTAGCTTGCATGGACGAAAATCTTCGCCAAACTAGAGGAGCAGTTAGGAGAATACGGCGTCGCAAGGCATGCTCAACCGACCTCGAAGACTGCAGCCGCGGCATCGCGCTTTGTATTTCCGATCCAATGAGCAATGTCCTGGATATTGGGCACGGTGGCAGAGACGAGGACGAAGCGGACAGTGGACCCGCGCGATTTCATGCGAGAAATGACGACTTCGAGCGTGCTACCGCGAGATTCGTTTAGAATGTGGACCTGGAACCAATCAGCTCGCGGAAGATGTGGATGTATGCGCATATACGCACTTCATCCACAAGGAAGAGCTGGATCTGGGCAAGGATCTGGCGGTGGTCCGTCCAGTTCCGGGTTAAGCTGTCCCATTTCTCTCCCGTGGTTATTCTAAATGGCATCAGTGACATGGCTGGCGAGCCCACCGAGGCAGACTCACATGATTGTGGCGTTCTTCGCGTCGCCCCATGCGCCCTTGCCGAAAAGCACCGTGTCGCCGGTGAGTTCGCAGCCTGCGGCCAGTCAGACGCGGGAGCGTAGATGGATAAAGAACCCACATTTGATGCCAAGTGCGTCAAACTTGGCCGTCCAATCTCTTTGCCGCTCGGAGCACAACGCCTGCAAAAATGAAGGACAGACGTGATGAAAAAGAAAATACATACTTTTGTTGGCGCCATATACACGCATTTGACGGATTGGCCCGTCTCCTTGGCCAGCCGCAGCATGCGGATGATCGCCAGCTCGAACAACACGGTCTTTCCGCTCCCAGTGGGGGCTTGTAAGACGCGATGAGTGCGGAGAAAGTGAACAAAAACGGAACCATTACCGCTTATGACCATGTTTTCCGCGCTTTCGACGACTGTATCGAAACACGAGGATTGGACCGCATTGAAGACGCCAAACTTGAATATTCCCCGATATATATCGGCTGGAAAGACGGTTATTTGCCTTGCCTACGGAACACTGAAGCGCTCACGAAGTTCGGAGACGGGTCGGAGGCAGATGCCATCCGAGTTGCGGGGGTTGGATCCTCGAGGAGGGGGATGGGCCGGCTCTGGTGCACGGAAGTTCTGACCGCGCTGCTGCTGAGGAGGACGCCGGTATTGTTGTGTCGAAATGGCGGCCATTCGGAAGGGCGGGGAAGGAGCTTGAAGAAAATAAATCCACATGTCGAGCAGTGCTTACATTTATCTTACGACGATAGCGATGCTGGGGAGCATTGAACTGAGAACCATATTCGATCTGGACGCGACCTTGCTGCGACGCGTATATGGGGTCGTCTTCATAGTACGGAACCGAGTCGTCCTCGTATTGGTTAATTTCTTCTTCTACGTATCTGGAAGGCCCGGGAATGCAGCCTCGTTCAGGAGGGGATGGGGAAGAGTTGGCTTCAAATACCGTCAGCACACTTGAAGGAAAGGGAAAGCATTCACCCACCTATCTCATCAGCGTAATATTCGTCGTCGTTGTATCCCTGTTCAAAGTTGGGATATCCCTCTTCTTGGTAGCTGGACATGGGCGTTGGGGACAAGACACGTCGGATCACGAGATCGCGTTACTTTTGCGTTACTTGTCACATTTCGACTCCTTTTCGACCTCAACCGTGTCTCCTCAAAGTTTTAAAGAAATTGCAGGGCGCTGAGTCGTCGAATTCAAGCTTCAATTTTCGCACCGGTGGATAGAGATGTGCCTATCCGACTCGTACTTGGCCAGCAATTTGTCGCAAGCGATTGCGAAAGGACGAACACCTTGCGTTCGAGCTCATCTGCCATCTGGGCGTTTTACCACCTTTACAATCTGCCTCCACTAGGCGATACGTGACGAGGGTTCATCAGCTCCTACCGCCAAACCGGTACAATTTATCTACACCTGGAGAGGGCTCCCTTTGAGCAGTCCTGCGAAGCTTATTGCCGTCGGATCAACAAGTTGAACAATCACCAGGTCGGATATGCTTCAAGTGAGTGTCTCCACAGCGCAACCTTACCATTACTTACATGAACCAAAGTTGCTGTCATGCGAGATGGCGTGTAACAACCCTCCGATACTTGTCCTCGAACAAACGCCAATTGTTTCATCGTCCCCCCCGGCTCCAGGGAAAAACCTCTGGTTCTTCTGCGACCCAGCTGCCAGGGTATTCTGCCACCGGAGTCGCGCACTTCTTGACTTCATGTTTACCTGTCCTCCTCCCACCCCGTACCACGCCATGAAGCGAGTATTCATCGAGCGTCCCGTAGCTGCCGACTTCTTATGCCTCAGGGAATACCTAGTGACCGTAGCGTCTTCCCACTGCATGTCGAAGGGGTTGTGGGATCAAATCTCTCTAGACATGCGCCCCTCCCTATTCTAGATCTGTCATACATGTTGTCTGAACTACTGGAGTAACACAGGGCCTTCCTCGTCGCGCGATACACCGCAGCAATGTTATCTTCCCAAAACGAGTACTATCCCGAGCGTGCCGTGCGTGAGAGGTATGACGCGGGCGAATCGTTTTTCTCCAAGCCTGTTCCCGAATCGGCCGACTCGACGCAAACACTGAGATGATGCTTGTTGATCGCCGTCATGCTTGACAGTGGTACATAAGCGCGTCACACACCTTTTCACTTTCTTTTCCCTAAGGTAAGTCTCTTCATTGTATCTTAATAAACAGCCATTCTACGACACGATAATCATGACGACCCCTTCTCGTTTCTCATTATCTCCTAATCATTACGACCTTTCTGATTTAGTTTACGCGCGTTTGTATCCCTCAAATTCATCCAGCAGCATGCAACGAGTTGTTCAAATGTCTTTATGAGTGAAGCGCTGATCAGACGCATTTGGTAAGAAAATAAATACAAGAGGGGAAGAACGTTGATCGGTCCGAATCTCCGCTGTTGCGCCAAATCGGGACGGCGGCCGCTGGCTCTTGCGCCTCGCCGTACCACCGCTTGGCCTCATCCTCCTTGTTTTTAGACCGCCATGTCTCTGCTCACGCCGATAGTCCAGATCTTCAACTATACACTACAGCCCATTGCGCCGTTTACCTGGTTCAATCTCTCTCTCAGCACTCTAGATGTTGTCGCAGCGTTCCGCCTCTGCATCGTGTTAAGACAAATCAAGGAAGACCTCTATTCGCAGCATGTATCCAAGCATTCCAAGTTGGGCGTGGTACCTGTAGTGGAACCCAAATCTTTCGCTCGGGATGTATCGACAACACTCACGGTCGTGTACGGTGGCGAACTTATGACGGGTGCGTGGCGTCGCCCCCAAAGCCGGGTTTCCTGCCTTATCTCGCGCCAGCTCCGTTGCTGGGTATACCCCCGTCGTTCATGGTAGTACTTCGGCTTGAATCCAGTTACCGTTTTCTAAGTACGATGTCCAAAGGTCTCTGGAGTGGTCCCCGTCTTTTATGGCGCAGTGCAAGCAATTGTTGAGATGCTTCCTACCGTACCGATGATGTCCATACGCACGGAGCTACCACTTTCGATCGTGGACGGTTTCACTCGCGGCTATCTTTTGGTAGGCTTAAACAATCATCTTCAAGAACCTTGTACTAAGTTGGCTCGCGAGACCAGGTGAACCTCATACCTCCGGCCGTGACAGCCAACGCATCGCCAGTCATTGCTGCGTCTCCCTGGACTCTCCTTATCACGTCTCTCGTATGTCGTGCAGCAATTCGATGATATAAATGAGTCTGATTCTTGACGAACAGATGACGGCCAACGGCGGCTTCTTCCTCACGAACCTCCTCTCTTTCCTGAATCCGACGCCTATCGCGGTGCAGACACCACCCGAGCTGCAGCCCTACGGGTGGACCGCAACGGACCTCTGGTGCGCGCCGCTCGTCACGGGCCTCTACGCCCTCCTTACGCATGCACAACCGTTTTGGGCCGATGCTCACACTGTGCTGTCGGGAATGCTCGGTAGTGCCGTAGACGAGAAGGGCGCCGTGCAGGCGCTTGATCCTGAAGTAGCGCGCGCAGTCTGCGTGGTTGTGCTCACGACTCTGTTCGTGGGTCGCACTGTGAAGAATTTTGCACCGGAGGTTCTGAACAACTTTGGAAGTGTCAAACGGACTGGTTCGTTAATTTCTTTCAAGCTGGGTCTATCAATTGACAAAATCGGACAGGCGAGAAACTGAAGACACAGTAATTAGATGTTTGGTTCACGTATACACAATACATGTCCGGATTTACAACGCTTACAGTCGCCGTCACTTTCTTCAATGTATTCATGACCATGACCTGGATTTTTTCTTCGAAATTGTTGTCCATAAGCCCACCTGTCATAAATATTACGTAACCTCAATCATCTTGAACCAAATGACCACATCGGTGAAAGTGTGAGCTCAATATACGCGTCGACTGAATCTACAAGCCTCATAATATTTTCCAGACTGACTGTGGGGTCTGCCGTCGGTTCTATACGCGACCTCTTCACCAAAATCAAGGCCATTGACGCGAAACATGGCAAGTTCGACCTTGTGCTATGTACCGGCGACTTTTTTGGACCTCTGCCAGAGGGCGAGCCCACGGCGGAGGACGAGACAACCCAACTCCTGGCTGGCATTCTAGAGGGTGTGTTGCGTGTACCTTTATGCAGCGACATTGGACTTATGGCGTGGTATAGCGCCGATTGAATGTTACATTATGCAAGGAGACAACCCTCTACCGGACTCTGTGATCCAGAAATTTGCCAAGACGGGAGGCGAATTGTGTAAAAATGTGTTCCTGTTGAGTGAGTAGGCTAGACTGTGTTTTATGCCTCATTGACGCATTTCGCGCCAGACAAATCGGGGATTATAACGACCGCGAACGGGTTACGAATAGCGTGTCTCGGTGGCCGCTATGAACCTAGTATTTACGCAACCGCTGAAACCGCGCCGGCATGTTCAGGCACTTCAGGGTGCTCAAGTCGTACTCATGTTCCTTCAGGGTTTCTCCTCACCCTTCTTCTCCACCCAAACCATGGAGCGACTCCTGTCCAACACGCTAACCACCTCGACCTCAAAACAAAACTACAAATCGCTAGCGGAAATACAGTCAACCGCATCGTCCTCGCAGCTCATAGACGTACTGATCAGCAATGTCTGGCCGTCCACCATCACCCACTTCTCAACTGCACCCCTTCCAACTCCCGAGCTCTCCTCCATCGGCGTCCCTCCTCTGGATGACACGATCCGCCGCACAAAGCCGCGGTACCATTTCGCTGCCAGCGGCGGTCAACCGCCCATGTTCTGGGAGCGCGAACCTTTCACTTGGAATGACGAGGATGGACGCGTATCGCGGTTCGTCAGCCTCGGTGCGTTCGGTGGTGAGCCCACGCCCGGGAAAAAGCAAAGAGTGCGCGCATCCCCAATTCGCAAAAAAAGTGACACCTTTTGAATTCGATGCAGTGGTTCTACGCCTTCTCGATTGCTCCTCATACGCCTACTGCTGCACCCGTCCCGCGTCCTGCAAACGCGACCAAAAATCCTTTTACGGAGTCCGTTGCGCGCCTAACGAAGCGCCCGTACGAGAGCACCGCGGAAGGGGAAAACTTCATCTTTGGCAATGTGCGGCCACCGCAGAAGCGCACTCGAATTGGTGGGTGATTTTAAAGGTTCTGTGCAACTTGCAGCTGATGATACGCTGTAGTTGAGGGGGACCCAGGAAAACCACCGCCTGGGTACAAATGCCACAGATGCGAATCGAGCGAGGTCAGGGCGTCCCGCTTTTGTTTGATCGTTGTCGTTTGCTCAAAGCTTTCTTTAGCACTTCATCAATGACTGCCCGGAGCGGACGAAGCCGCCAGAAGGGTATATTTGCAAGATATGTAACACTGTGCGTTTTGATAAGGCACATATGTGGGACATTGGGATGTTGAATGTGCGTTTCAGCCTGGTCATCTTGTGCGCGACTGTCCCACGAGACACGCCCTTGGCGATACCGGCGGCAAGAAGCCCAAGGAGGGATATATCTGCCGTGCTTGCGGAAGTGATGCGCATTTTATTGATGACTGCCCCGCTTCGAGCGGGCGGCCTCCACAATATGAACGCGGTGGACGAGGCAAGCGGGGCCCACCGAAAGAAATAGCACGTCAGTCATCCTTTTCCCATCCTCTAATTCACGTCTAATTTTCACCCCGCAGCGGACGAGTGCTGGTTCTGCCTATCAAATCCGAATCTCGCGTAGGTTGCCCGATGATGATTTTTCTGCGATGGTTTCCTGATTTAGACTGGCAGAAAACATCTGATCGTGGCCATCGGATCGGAATGCTATGTAACGCTCCCAAAGGGGCAGATAATCCCTACGCAGTCTGCTACAGACAAGGTTGTGGTCCCTGGCGGGGGGCATGTCCTCATCGTGCCCATAACGCATTACCCCACTTATTCGACCATCCCGGGCGACCTTGCTGCCCCGATCATCGAAGAGACGGAAAAGTAAGTGTGGAGACGGGAAAGAAAAATGAACCCCAATAACCATAATCATATGTGAACAGACACAAGGCCGCCCTGCGAGCAATGTATGCCAAGTACGGCTCAGCAATCGTCGTCTTTGAGGTTGGGAGGTTAAGTGCCAAAGGTGGACATGCGCATGTACAGGCGGTACCGGTGCCGCTTAAGCTCCAGGACAAGGTCGAGGAGGCGTTCCGCGCGGAAGGGCGGCCCTTGGGGATCGATTTCGAAGACGAGCCTGATGCGGCGCTGGAGTCGTGCGCCGGGGGACGGGGAAGCTACTTTAGGGTGGATTTACCTGATGGGCGCAAGATGGTGCACCTCATGAAGGATCATGTCCCTTTCAGTATCCAGTTTGGAAGGTAGGCCTCGTGTTTTCCTTTTAAATTGTGGTTAAATGGCCTTTTCCATTAGACAGGTGTTGGTTTCGCTTTTGAACACGCCTGAACGGTTGGACTGGAAGGCGTGCATGTTGCCGGAGGATGAGGATCGAGCTGACGCTCAAGCTTTCAAAGCGGCTTTTGCGCCATTTGATCCAACGCTCTGAATGTACCGTTTTGTATTATTTTGTAGCAACCAAGTCAACGTTTCGGAATTTTTAGCAACACCGCAACACCGAGATGATCTAAAAATAAACACTGACCGCAACTAAGATCATGTTTGACCCACTAGCGCGCGGCCACTGCCTTATTTGAATTGCTTCCTTTTTGCTTCCTTCATCTTCCTTCATTCACCCTTTAGCGCGACTTTAGCGAGACACCATGTCCTTACCTCCCAGCAGACACACCTCTCGCCCCGGAACGCCCAGGTTTAAAGACATTGTAAGTTTGAGGTTGCGCTTCACACATGCGGTCTTCCTCCAGAGCTACCTCCTAATCGCTTCGCCATGCACTTCCATCTTCCCCGGACAAAATCCAGAAAGTCGTTCACTAACCTCGCTGCCCAGGTCCTGGACATTATGAAGCATTACAAGCATGAAACAGAATCGGAGGCCCATCAGGTAAATTATTTTGCTCCCAATCGTGTTACCCGCTCATTGACGAGTGTTGTGTTCGGTAGATTTTTAGGCAATCGGCGGGCCACGGTGTCAAGGGGGCTCTTGCCCTTCCCCAGACGATCAATCCAGTAAGTCGCTCACAGAATATCTGGCCGATCAACGGACTGAACGCACGCAGGATGAGGAAACTGTTCCCGGAATTGAGCACCCAGGTTTGTTTTACCAATGCTTACCTGTGGCGATTGGCTGAATTATGTTTTCAAGGCAGCACGGGTGTGATTTACTGCTCCGATCGTGCAATGGCGAATGGCTTCAGCTACGCCGCCTCTCACGACTGGGCTAACCTCGGACAAGGTGCGTACAATTCAGTATTGTTAAAAATAAACTAAAATAAATAAAAGGTGCGCCTGAGGTGGGCGAGATACCTAACGCGCCCCCGCGCCCGACCTCTATCCCTATGCCCACCGACTCGCTCGAATACGCGCCGACCGTCGGTGTGAAGGGTGCGACCTTTGATCTTCAAGTTCACAGATATTTAAATATATTATGCAGCTCTCCGTGATGCCGTGGCCAACCTGTACAACCACACCTACCGTCAGGGAAAGGCCAGCCAGTACACCTATGAGAACGTCTGCATCGTTCCTGGTGGCCGCTCAGGCCTCTCTCGTGTCGCGGCTGTCGTTGGTGACGTCTATACGGTAATAATAATCAGGATCCTTTTTAATCGGGTTCTCACACTTGCTGTTTCAGTCATATCAAGTCCCCGACTACACGGCGTATGATCAGATCCTGTCGTCGTTCAAAAGGCTCGTGCCGGTGCCCACCGCGCTCGACCCCAAGGTATGCGTACGCTCGTGCCTCACAAGAAAACGATACTTATTTTATTGCAGACCAAATATCGTCTTGATATTGCCCAGACTAAAGTAAGTGTTCCCCCTGTCCCTCTGCGCGGGCTCTTATCTCTTCCTGTAGAAAGACATTCAGACCCAAGGTCTCGCAGTCATCTTGGCGTAAACTCTCCGTCCCTGTTAGATTCCTCTGACGCTGACAAAACTATATAGCTCGAATCCTCGTAACCCAACGGGGCAGGTCATCAAAGGTAAAGACCTCAAGGACCTCGTGGCGATTGGTCGAGAGGGCACCACTGTTATTCTTGACGAGGTGGGCGAGCCATTTTGCGCTCTTCCTTCATTATTTTCTCACAGCACAGTCAGTTCTACTCGTGGTACATCTATCCTGAGCATGAGCAGGACTTTGGGCTGTCCGTGTCAGGCGCAGAGTACGTCGAGGACGTGAACCAGGTGTGACCGATTTCTGCTCGCGATATGCAGCCGTTGAATTGCTGCATCGTATAGGACTCCCTCATCATCATCGATGGGCTCACTAAGGTAAATTTATTGCATCCCTATAGTCACGCTCGCTCATTCCATCGACAGAACTGGCGTCTTCCGGGCTGGCGTATCTGCTGGGTTATCGGTCCCAAGAACCTGGTCACCGCGCTGTCCCAGTCGGGTTCCTTCTTGGATGGCGGCGCCAACCACCCGTTCGTACAATTTGTCCAGACATAATGACATGTGCTGAACTCTCGTTAGCATGCAACTCGCAGCTATTGAGCTCCTCGAGCCGAGCCGCGTTGCGATCGAGAAGGCACATCTTTCCTCTCTTGTTCGAGCACACCACTGATGGCCGCTGCAGGAAGCTCTCCAAAGGCACTTCAAGTGGAAGCGCGACCATGTCCTCAAGCGCCTGCATGATATGCGACTTGACGTCGACATCCCGCCCAACAGCACGTTCTACATCTGGCTCAACCTCGAGAGGCTGCCCCCGCCGCTCAACAACGGACTGGTGAGTCGCATTCATTGTCACTGACGCGAATTAATTTTTTTTTTGAACGTAGACCTTCTTCGAGGAGCTGCTGAAGGAACAGACGATCGTGATTCCGGGAATCTTCTTCGACATTAACCCTTCGCACCGCCGTAATCTGTTCAACTCGCCGTGCCACCACTTTGTCCGGATTTCGTTCGGGCCTCCCATGGAGGACTTGGAGAGGGGTGAGTTTTTGCACACTTTTTTGTGTGTTCCACTGAGTTAATATGTTTTCCCCTAGGACTTGACGCGTTCGAGCGGGTGCTAAAGAAGGCCCGGAAGGAAGGCATGAGGGCTTTCGGCCACAGGTATATTCAATTCCACCCACTTGGAGCTTGTGCTTATATGTTTTGAACAGCTACAAGAAGAGCGTTGACGAGGATGCACACGGCCATATTGCTTGAGGAGATCTAAACAGTGTACATGCTATATGTACAGTTCCAGTTGCTTATTGTTGTACTTGCGGATAGAATATACAGGTCATGATTGTGGATTTTTATTTATTGTCAGTCCTCACATTCTCTATTTCAAACAAAACACTTCTCCCAGTCACCGCCACCGTTGCTGCGGGCGTACGCCTGGCTCTTCACAAACGCGGAAAGCTCGCAGAGCCCGGACTTGAGTACATTTTCGCATGACTCCAAGGGTTGTACCGCGTCGTTAACTAGAATGCGCACATACTCCTTGCGGCGGCACGCCAGCTTCTCGACCACCATGCGGCCGCTGAACGGGACCAACCAGCTCGCGCGCCAAGTGCGCCTTGCGTCGGGCGCCGTCGTTTTCAGCGCGCGCGGTTGGCGGAAGAGCCCCATGGCAGCGTAGATGGCGATCATCGTGTTGTCGTGTGAGAAGTCGGCGTAGATCGTGCGGTCGAGGGGGAAGGTCGCGGGGTCCGCGTCGAGCGTAGTGTTAGTCTGCGTGTGGTCATTCACCGCGGTCCGCGTGAGACGGGCGAGGAGCTCGTTCGTGTAGCCGACGCCTTGGACGGGGCCCAGCGCGTCGCCGTATCTGTGCGACGGGAGTGAGTACGATAAAGGAGGGAAACTAGGCGCATACCCGGTGCCGTAGTACTTGTCCAGGTCCATGGAGTATTCGAACGCCTCAAAGTCTGCCTGGGTAAAGAGCGCGCAGAAGGGGCTGAGACGGTCTATGCGGCCGCGGGTGGCGGAGGCGACGGTGTGAAACGCGCACATCGAGATGAGGGAGTAGGTTTCGGCGTCCGTGACGTTGGCGCCCGGGGCCCAGGAGTTGAGGCGGGCCGTAATCGGTGGGGCAAAGACGGCAAGCCATTCGTCGGTTTCCTCGTCGGAGGAGCCTGCGTTGGGACACATATGGTTTTCGAGGGTATCATTTCCCTATAACCCAGTCGGCAACAAGTCAGATGGAACAAGGAGACTTGCCTCTTCGGACAGAATAACTGCTAGAGAGGGCCTGTAAATGTGATGGCTGGCAGCAGAAAATCCTTAGAGAAGTTAGAAGGGAAGAGCAAGAAACCAAGACAGCTTGCCTTGGGTCCAATTTGTGGCGCTTTGCACGACTCTGTCGCCACTCGACGCCCGTACGAATGGGAGGCTGTTAGCGCGAACAAGGTCGGAATAGCGGCGGAAAGTGAGCGCTCCACTTTCAGATGATCTACGGACCATGAGAGAAGGCAGACCAGGACCAGAGGCAGCACCCACTGCTGGGCACCGAATGGAACCAGGTCGTTGACACCCAAGGTGTAAACAAAGGTGGAGAGAAAATCCATTGCCGGGTTGGTATACTTGTCTACACTCTGGAGCTTGTTTATTCCAGACACGATATTTTCGCTTGCTCCAGAGGTCGGGAAGCGGGCGCCATGCCGCTGAAGCTGGGCGCGAGGCTCAACGCCGCTCACAAATATTGGCTCAAAAACTTACAATGTTCACCTTGAGGGCCATTTTCAGTAAACCACCGTGCTACCCCAATATTGCGCGTACCTGAGTGATTTCACAACCATTCGGAGGCGCTCTGTATTTCTCCACCGAGAAAAAAGGCGAGTATGCTCCCCAAGACTTTTGGAGATCAAATGCAGACACGTCGATGGAGTCGGCCCAACTTGCAGTCACAGATGCCATTGACCATCCCATTCCCAGCCAGGCCGCCGGAAAGAGACTACCGATGACGAGCATAGTTATCAAGGCCCTGCTCAGAATGCCCAGAGAATTAACTGTGTCAAGGACACGAATTTTTTACCAAGGAACTGGAGGGATGAAGATACAACTGATATGACCACCGTAGTTTATAGACGAACGGCATTCAAGGCGGCTTTGGGTGGAGACACGTTTCGGGCACGTTCGTCACAGGAGGACACGGTCACGTGAGTGATTCTAATTAGAGGCGCGCGCTAACTGAGTTAGGACAGGTCTTTTAGAAGGACTCAGCATCGCAATACAGTCCCCAACCTAAGCCAACCCAAGGCACCGACAACCCAAGGAACCGACTTAGTACGTCGAATTCAACTTGGTGCACGATTGGGGCACAAGATTCGGGATGATGACCCGGCGCGTTGGAAGTACATGACTGAACTGGGTGCGAAGCAAAGTTAATGCAAGTCACCCAAAGAATGGGTGTAAAGCCGAAATGGTATTGTGTAAACCGATAAAACTGCACTAGACTGCATTTTTATGAAGTTCGATACTGTATGCAACGTCGAAAGCCAAAATATGTGTCTCCATTGGAGTATGAATGTGAGTGGGATGTCCCTTGATTAATTGTCCGAGTATCCAAAGTGGTCCAAGATGTCCTAAATCCTCCTAGAGCTTAGGAGTTGTATTGTAAACAATTCCCGTCATTGCAAAGGTGATACGATTTGCAACACTGGCCTGAATCAAGTGTCAGACAGTGATGATCGAAAAGGTATGACAACATACTTCGCCGTTTGCCCAACCGCCGGGCCCCTTGGAAAAGTCGGGCATAGTGAGTTTTGTAGGAGCCAAGTTTTTGGGCCTCGGGTTGCCTATTTGGATTAGAATTCGAGCGCACTGCCAGAAAAAGATTGGTGTTCAAACTCACCAGGGTAGTTGAGCTCCGCGAAGTGCCCGAAAAAATGCGCGTGTGCGAAGTCGATGCTCGGGGTCATGGGTGTGGGCATCTCCGTCACGACATAGACATTGAAATTGTAGCTCGAGATGCCATAGTCGGCCATGGTGTTGTACGAAAAGTCAAATTCTTCGCCAGGTGCTGTTGTTGAGGAGCGTAAGTCGGATGTAAGTAATATGGTGGCAACCTTACCGATTTTCTGCCCCTCAACAGGCGAGCTGATCGTCCCCGGGCTGTCGCTGCGACTCGATGGAACAGAAAAAACGGTCCCAATGCGAGGGAACAGCACGAGAAGGGCAGCCTTGGAGAAGTGCATAGTAGGAAGTAAAAGGATGCGAGTGAGTTTGATAAAGAGCTACTCGTCCCTTACACTACGCGTCCCTTATATATTGCGAAGAGTTCAGTGTGAGAAGTACTAGCCCGCCCTCATCGCGGCATATCACGGAGCGCTGCCGAATTTCATCCGCACTCCTGTGAGATCGTGTCTCATAATTCATTGTTATGATTATATTTCAGGGAGTTTCAGGGCAGAAGAAGAGTCGACAACCACCGCAGCTTCTGAGACTCCGCCACAGTACAGCCTGAGAGAAATCAGTATAATTATGCAGGAAGGAACGAAGTCAGTAAGGACCCAAAAGACGGTGGAATCCTTATGGAATCCGACCGCAAACTGTCGTTAGCCCCATGGAACCTGATCAGGACATATATATGCCAAAGGCTAGCTTGAGCGTCGTCCGAAATGACGTGGTCCAACGATATAAATTCCCTGGAGGGTGTGGAACGAGGCTGGCTGTACTAGACCACCTTGCGTATGGTTGCAATATGGTTGCCCTCAGTGACCATGTGACCGACGTCGTTACAAATTGAAACACCATGAAGAACAACAACGTCTGGAAATCGAGCAAAGCAGCCCTGTCCTGTGGCAATTGTCGCATCGCAGGCGATGAGGCTAACCTGAAGAAATGTGCTCGATGCAACAGTGTACGGTGTGTACCATTTTTTATTTAAAGTCATTGCCACTCCAGCCGAACGCTACGGCCCTTAGGTATTGCTCTAAAGATTGTCAGAGGGAAGCTTGGAAGGTCAGTTTCGAATCCACCGCACGAAAGTTTCTCTTTCGACAGGTAATGCATACAGTTCCACAAGCCGTGGTGCTTCTCAAGCGCAGATAGAAAGGCAGCTTTGGAGCGCGCAGATGCAGCCAGCAACGACCACGCACTTTCTCCTGGGACACTTCGGAATCCTTTCTCTGTCAGTTTCACCGAGCTCGAGGAACGTAGCAACCAATGGGTCAAACATCACGCGCCCAGTCTCATGTCGGCGACTATTCAAGCGCTCCAGTTACCCCTTGACATTACGCGTACCAAAACACACATCGCGTACTTGCGCATCGGGCCGCTTGAGGATAGTGCTTTGCCTGCGTCGCAGTTCTTTCGCGTAATCGAGGTGGGGGCATTGTCGATGATCGATGCTGCTCAAAAGAGCAGTGACTGGTCTAAAGGCATACAATTAATGAAGGACAAGGGGGACAGAGATGGCGAGCCGATGGCGCTCATGGGAATTGAATCGCCTCTATTTTTATCATTTTCTCCATTTTTTGGAGATTTTTCCAAGATACCAATTATTCCTAATTGGCGGAAGATATTCATTGAGGATGTTGAGAGCGGAAAGAAATATAGCAAGGGAGCATGTGTATGTTGTCGTGCTAAGAGCAGTATCCTGTAATGAATGCGAGCATTTTTCGTCAAAGTTCCATCGGAAGTTTTGGCGGCGTCATCCCTCGAAAATTAATCCTGAAAAAGCTATATAAGATAAATTTAGTCATACATGAGTGCAAGCGCATAATATATACAAGTCTAAACGGCATGCGAAGCAGATAACATAGGCTTGGGTGGTGGTGGCGGCTGCGTCTTCTTCGGCTTCCGATTTCTTCTAGGCGATTTCGGCACATCGCGGGACCGGGCAGCAGCTTCCGCCTCCAGCCGGACACGTTCCTCTTCAGCAGTCCACCACTTTAAGAAGTCCTCCTCGGCTTGGCGCGCTTTCTCCTCTTCTTGAATCTCTCGCAAGGAACGTTTGTCACGCACAGTCGAAGTGCCCTGCTCCCGCTGCAATTGTTGGATGGCCACCAACGATACCCCCGAGACTGGGGAAGACGGCGCGGTAATGGGAGCAGGCGGAGGTTGAGTCCATGCTTTGCCACCGCTTCTATACTAGAATCAGCCAACTGCTGAAATAACCAGCAGAAGAAGAGCACATACGATACGCGACGCATACCGATAGGCGCAGCAGGTCGTGAGGTGGGCTGTCGTGATGGGGTAAAGACAGGACCCAGACCGCCTTGGGGTCCTCGCTGACGAGGAGGCGTAGAAGGCCTAGCAGTAACTGTGGATAGAGAAGAAGCCTCTTGGGCGCGCCCGAAACTAGCTGACGGCTGGATAGGCGGCGAATTAGTGGGCGAAACGGCAACGGGGCGCACTGGCGGGAGTTTCCAAGGCGAGGAGCTCGGT
Organism: Mycena rebaudengoi; assembly: GCA_029282285.1. Taxonomy (NCBI): domain Eukaryota; kingdom Fungi; phylum Basidiomycota; class Agaricomycetes; order Agaricales; family Mycenaceae; genus Mycena; species Mycena rebaudengoi. Next base: position 1,719,252 of record JARJCX010000007.1, read on the forward strand.
TTAGATGATCCAAGGACAGGGGGAGCGGTATCGACAACTTCAGTAGATCCGTGAAGCTTCTTCCGTTCGCGTTGGGGGGTCTTCTGGTGAATAAATCGCAGTGGAACACCTGAAAGCTCTCCTCCACCGTACGAATCACGGCGAGGTGCGGTATGCGAGTCTGTGGAGCCCGCGGCTTCTGCCATGACCGCTTTCATATCAACGCTGTATAGAAATATGAGACTGTTTATAAACGGATGCGTAGAACAACGAACCGAGGAGCGGACGGTGCTTTCCAAACCGGGACAGCGGTGGGGGATGCAGCACTCTCGAAGGGAATCGACGCTGCGGGTAGTGTAAGTGAGTCGGTGTCTTCCATCTCAAAGATGTCGTCATTGAGCACAGGCGATTGTGCTTGCGCAAGAATGACAGGACTATTCGACAAGGACGCCGTTCCAGACCGCCGACGAAACGAGTGTTTGGAAGGGTCAGGCGAAAGCTGAGCTGAGTCTCGGCGGGACGGGAACCGAGAGGAAGGGATAATTGGCTCCGGAAAGTCCTGAAGCGCGAACCACTCTGCATGGGCAGCCATGGCTCTGTCGATAAGAAAATTAGACCGGGTCTTGGGACTCTTCTCCGCCTGCTTCTTGGAAACGAATGCGGAAAGTTGTTTGACCAGAGCGGGCGTCAAATCATCAAGTAGACGGCTCTCTAGTAACGTCTCCATATTCGCAGTCATGTATCCCTGGATACTGGCAACGAGCTGCTGAGCGTAGAAGTGAGACGCGTCCGTGAGGATGTAGCAGGCGTTATTGATGTCCGCCCATTTTAAAATGACACTGGAGCAGATTAACACCAAGCGATCGAGGAGCAGCTCATTCTACACGGAAATTAATATACCAGCACAGTGATAATGAGAAAGTGCTTTACAGCAGCGGCCATAACATCAAACATGAACTCCAAAACTTCGTCCACTGAGTGAGCAAAGTCTAGACAAGGTTTAGCGGGAGTAAAAGGAGAACAAGGGTGCAGCCTACCAAGGTTCTCGAAGAGTTCTTCGTCTCCGCCGCAACAGATGTGGTCAAGGACGCACTCCATGATGTGCCATCGCAAATGTTTGAAATCGACGTGAATGACACCGTTGTCCCACCGCTTCGACGTCCAGTCTGGCTCGTTGAAAAAGCTACAAAACAGGGGGCAGCGTGCGCGGAGAACGGCCGAGTGACAATACACATCCCTGTCCGCCAACTGCAGCACAACATCCGGGCGGACGAGTAGCGGTTGTGGCGAATTGGACCCCAGTTGCGCAACCCGGAACACCTGCTCCATGTCCCGAGCAACCGAGGGCGCCGGATCACGTTTCGCGGGCGATTCGAGGGCCTGTGCGAGTAAGGGGAGATGCAAGAGACGAGCAAATGCCTGGAGCTCGCGCTTGATCTCTTGGGGCTCCACTTTTTGAGTTGTGAGCTGAGCGTGCATCGCCAAAGCGAGTCGGCGGTCCCAAATGGCCAATAACTGGTCACAGTACAGGTACTGCAGTAAAATAAGCACAGCCATGGGTTTGCAACCTTTGAAGTCCAGGCGTGCGCCAACAGGATTACCGCCGCATTTGATTGCGATGCCCAAAGTAGCATCGCGAATCGACGACCCACGTGCAAGCGCATCACTTAAGATGCGCGAGCGCGCGCCAAGGATGAGTCGATGAGCAGGGAACACGGCGTCCCTAACATGCACCATGATATCAGCCCCATGCGGGACGGGGGGGACAGCGCGCCCTTGCTTATCGCGAGCAAGTAATCGGCACAGACGTGTGGCGAGCTCCAAATCGGCATCAATATCAGTGTCCTCAGCGTCATCACCTTCGTCTCCGACCCAAGGCCATTGCGGACGATTCAAGGTGGCCTCATCGTCCGAGGACGACGCAGCGAGGAATGGCTGGATTCTCGCCAAATCCTCCGACATGGAATTGCCCTCGACAACAATAGGCTCGGGCTTGAAATCGACCCGAAGCGCGCCAAAAGCGCCGGTGCTGTTCGCGCACACCTGAGTGACGCGCTGGATGTACGGCACACGCTGGAACTTGGATGCCTTGCTCGACGGATTGCCTCCCGGTCCGCCTTTGCTGCTACTGCGCGAGCGGACGAATACATGCCCCGACTGGGTACAGATGATGATGCTGCCGTCCGCCCCAAGAGCCACGTCGCGAACGGCACTGAATTGTTTGCGCAGTGCCCAAACACGCTGCGGCTTGAACCCGAGTCCGCGTCCTGAGTTTCCATCCGTGTCGCTTGGATCTGGGACAGAAAACGTGAACAGCTCGCCGTTGGAAGACAGGGCGGCGAAGGTATCGTCACAGCTCGTGATTTTTGCGATGTGGGCATCCCTAAGCTTCATGGCCTGTGGTGGACGGTACGGCTGGATCTCAGACGGGAAAGCATGGGTGGGGAAGCTAGCGAAACGAGTGAATTGTTGATTAAAGCAACTGCGTCGATAAAACCTACTTGATCTTGATATACCGGTCGTTCCAGATGCACACGACGTCCTGTGTGTCGAGGAGGCACGCCATGGCGTGGTCCGTGAGCGAAATGGCAAGCACAGGCCGGGTGACCTTGGCCACTTTCCGAGGAATGACTTGGACAGGCTGCGCAGCCTTGTCGTATCCTTGCAATAAATTGTAAGGGGCTTGCAATGAACTACGGCAGTAACATACCGAGCTGTCCGTTGTTGGTGCCCCAGGTGAAGACCTCTGTCGCTGTCCAACACGCGGAGCATTGCTTAGAGGCGGCGATTCCCTTGACGATCTCCTTCTTGAGCGGACCGTAGATCTTGCGCGGGGAGGCCTGGATGGGCTCTTCTAGTCGGCCCGTGGTCGTAGACGGCTCGACGACATATCCGAGCTGAGAAAAACGGGACAAGCCCCAACTGAGGATTTCACCGGCAGTCGTCAGCGCAAGCGTGTGGTCCTGCCCGAGCGCGACAGCCACGATCGAGTGGGACAGCTGAGAGAGCGGGGTGAGACTGTATTGCGTGTGCTGCCCGGGACCTAGGCTGAGAACGAACTACTGCATCAGTTGTGTGCGGATCTTCAGAGTGCCTGATTTACCGTCCGCCGCTGCCGAAACCGCAAATGCGCAAATTCGCTTTGCCTTCCGAGGTCACGACGACTGCATACAAGATGTGTTAGGCGACACACGGCGAATCGCCGAAGAGCGGGCTCGCCTGTGTGAAGCTTGGACATTTGAATTTGGCGTGCGAGCAAAGGATAGAATCTGCCGGTAGAGCGCGGCTCGGGATCCACTTTGGGGATGGGCACTTGGTCGGGGTACGCTCTGTCGCCACTGTCCACTAGGCCCAGCGCAGCGTTCCTTTGCGATTGTTCCGTCAACATCGGAAAAGATGAGTGACGAAGCGAGCTGGGTACCTGTTGACGCCCCACGTATAAAGCTCAGCATGCAAGGAGTGGGTTGGAGCGGTTCCGGAAACAGTAGAATTGTACAGGTCGAAAGCCGTGTAGCCCTCCGAGTCCTTGAGCGAAGTGTCAATCTCCGGGCGTTGAAGCAGTAGAAGTCTGTTATCGTGGTGTTAAATTTTGAACCGAAAAATACGCGAAGCACTGACGCAGCCGCCAGATTTCCGTGATACAAGGCCCGATGAAGAGCAGTCCAATGGCCCTCCGCGTCCGAGAGATTGACATTGACCGAGGGATGCCTCAGCAGCGCCTTGACGTATTCCAAACCATCTGGAACAGCACACGCAAGATGGAGAGCCGTGCGTCCCAGGCGGTCAAGAGCGTTGATATCCATGGCCGACTTCAGTGAACTTGGGCCTTTCCAGGACTTGCCGGCGCTGCCGCTGAGCGCGGTATGTGAACCACGGTCATTGGAGCCATCGAGCAGGCGCTGGAAGGCCTGGAGACTTCGTAGATGGAAGTGAGCATGAAGCAAGGTCATACAGTGGTTGGGGGTAGACTGGCGACCTAATTGAAGGAGCTTGAACTCCTTCGATAGATCGCTGTCCGATAATAATGCTGCACTCGACCAAGACGAGGGCAGACTTGTGAAAAATCAGAGGGTGAATGAGCTGAGGATTTTACAGATAATTTAGAAGTCTAAAAGCCGGGATATAGGGATACAGAAGAAGTTTGACTCGACTCGACGAACGTGGAATGGGACTCGGGGCCGGGAGCGGCTACTGGGGACTTTCAAAAATAATACGTCCAAATAAGGTCTAGACAAGAAAGAAAAAATCCATGAAGGATTCAAGGAGATGGTTCAAGAACGCTGCTGGGTACAAGGGTTCATTTCAATGTATTTTATAAGCTCGACAATATGAAAGAAATGCAACCGGAGTGGGTTGACTCAGCTTTTAAAAGGCAACCGGACCGACGAGATTATCCAGATAGGAAATTCGTTACCAATGTCGAGGCTCAAGTCAAAAGATTCTCAGAGCTTCTCCCACATGAACTGAAATCAACGCTAACCCAACAGTATCCGTGGGCTCGTGCAGGGTCTTCGTGCGAGGAACGAAACAGGACATATCACAGCTGAAAAATTGGACGTAGCTACCAGTCGAGACGTTTGAGCAACGCTGTTCTGGTGTCAGGAAGAGCCCATGGACCCACAGAAACTGCAAAAGTGAAGTAGCAGTAATTGCATTTTGAGCAACTTAGCATTTCCTTAGATCCGGGAGCCACGTTCGCAGCCGCAGCAGTATATTGTCTCCAGCAAGTCGCGAGCAGGATCCAGCAGTCAACGTTCACCATTGGCACATCTTCAATTCAAATTCAAAGCCAGTCTTTAGGTTCGTCCAATCCTAGTTCGCCAGTTTTAGCCCCAGGGCAGGATATCACATAAGAAACATTGGAGTTGCTTTAAGGGGTACTAGTAATGAGACACTTGAAGGATCTGAGCTCGGACCATTCCAGCGCGAGATTGCGAGAGAACCCCCTGGACCCACCCAAGGCTCGTAGAGCACGATTGAAGCAACAGAAATTTACACAGCACAGGACACAAGAGGTCCTTCGTGCATGATCCCAAAGTCGAGGTTCAGTTAGATATGCTCATAATCAGGATGGAGTGGAATCGCCAAGTCACTCAGTCCCCAGCAGACATGAAAGCAGGATAATAGACCAAATGGTAGTTGGGTGTGCGGATGAGGTGGGATATCACCCAGAATTTATACCGTTGCGGCGAGCCTGAGGAAAGTCACTGTGGTGAGACCTGATTGTGCAGAAGTGGGATGTTATCTTCAACAAACGAGGTACGAGTTTCGAAGTTGAAGCGTCTGGGGAGGAGAGACTAGATATATTATCCGTCTGAGCAGCTTCCGCAGATAAAAAATATGGTTGAATCCAAATTTCGCGTGGCTCCTAGGTTTCCACAATGCAATGCTGGTAGCCAGTACAGTCCATCTGGCACTGAGAGTCGAAGAGAAGAGAGCCGTGACTGTTTTGCTATGTTTGACCTGGAGGCCTTTGTCATTTCTACTTCTCCCCACCTCTCAAACCACTATCATGGCTGCTCTGGCTGCGTGCGTTTCGCCTTTGTTGACAGTCAGAATTGCTCTGAAATCTGTATAGGTTGCTTCCTCAGCCCGTGCATACTCCAGTGATCCAGGATGAGGAGGAAATCTCGGTTTCGCGTTCAGCAGCGCCGTCTCAATCGCTTATACCTCGAGTGACAATACCACCGTATGGGCAGCGAAGGGGATGGAAGCCGACTTCCCAGGAGGACTATGGTGTGTCACACGCAGTTTGGCTCGCGGAAATGCACTTATTTGTTGTGTTCAGGCGACGGTGGTTCATATCCGGAATGCCATGTCGCGCAATACCCTTTGGAACTTGGCAGGAAGAAGGTGCGTCTGTTTCTCGGAGCTCTCCGAGTTTCGTTAATGAATTGGCTACCAGGGCTCTTCCGGAAACACACTTGCCCTTCAGGTCGACAGCGAAGGGAATGTTCGCTACGATGCCATTGCGCACCAAGGCCAGCGAGGCGACAAAATAATACAATCTCAGTTCAAAGATCTCGTACCTCTGTTTCACCGAAAGGACTTGACGGACGAAGATCGGACAATGGAGCGGCCTTCGGAAGAGGAAGTGCAGGAAACCGCAGAGAAAACTCGACAGGCCCTCGAAAAGCTTGTGACCGGAAAGATCAAGGCTGCTCAGCCCAAACATATCCCTGATAGCGTCGGCCACACCGCCTTCATACGGTACACTCCTGGGCAACAGAACGGCGAGGCGGGCTTGAAGCAGAGGATCATCAAGATGTCGACAGTTGTTGAGGACCCGTTGGAGCCGCCCCGGTTCAAACACAAGAAAATCCCCCGTGGTCCTCCTAGCCCACCTCCGCCTGTCCTGCGCAGTCCTCCCAGGAAAGCAACAGCCGCTGAGCAAAAAGAGTGGATGATCCCGCCTTGCATCTCAAATTGGAAGAACAACAAGGGTTTCACTATTCCTCTTGATAAACGGCTTGCCGCCGACGGTCGAGGTCTCCAGGATGTGAGCAAACGTTTCAAATTCTGCATGACAATGACTTGACGAAAGCTCATCCTCAGGTGCACATCAACGACAACTTCGCCAAGTTTTCGGAAGCTTTGTTCGTTGCTGACCGACACGCTCGCGAGGAGGTTCGCCAGCGCTCGTTAATGCAACAGAAGCTGGCGCAGAAGGAGAAGGCCTCGAAAGAGGAGAATCTCCGCATCATGGCCCAACGCGCCCGCGAAGAGCGGGGTGGCTTTGTCCCCAAACCCACCGCTGCAACCCAAGCTGCTCTCAAATCCACTCTCGCCGATTATGGCAGCGACAGCGGTAGCGGTAGCGCCTCGGAGGCCGAGGACAGTGGGGAGGATGAAGAGGCGCGGAAGATCCGAGACGATATGCGGAAGGAGAAACGACGCGAGCGCGAGCGCGAAATGCGGATGAACAACATGGGCACGGAGCAGCGCGCGAAGCAAATGGCCCGCCAGCAGAATCGCGACATCTCCGAAAAGGTTGCCCTCGGACTCGCCAAGCCTACACTATCGAAGGAGTCGATGCTGGACTCCCGCCTGTTCAATCAGGAGTCACTGGCTGGCAATTTCGCCGACGAGGATTCATACAACCTGTACGACCGACCGCTGTTCCACGGATCCACTGCTGCCGCTGCAATATACAAAGCTCGGGGCAATATACCCGAGGGCAACGAGGATTCGTTTGGTGGGGGAACCGACGAAGGCATCGGCAAAGCGCTGGATAATGACCGGTTCGGGCTTGGCCAGGCTAGAGTTGGGTTCGAGGGAGCAAGTGAGCAGGAGGTCCGGGAAGGCCCTGTCCAGTTCGAGAAGGACACCGGTGATGTCTTCGGTCTCAACCAGTTCTTGGACGAGGCCAAGACTGGCAAGAAAAGAGGGCTCGATACTGGAGCGTACGTTTCTCATCCATCTTCGCTCTATCCTTATGTTGATTTTTTTCTTTTTTGGCCAGTGGGGGTTCACGAAAACGTCAACAACTGGAGAAAGCAACAGAGCGAGAGTGATAGTCGTTATGTTTCTGCTTCTGCCCTCCTTATTATGTATTACTCTGCCTGTATTTCATTCGACCCTGGAAGTTGCCATTGAGTTGGTTTGGCCGTTTTTCTGCCCATTTGGGGACACGGCCACGTGCGTAAACAAACAACGTCAAAGGTTCATTCCAACTACAATGTCCCTCGATATGGACCAGGACTCGGATTCGTGGGATCTCATCCAGTACTACGCGGCACCCATCACCCAAGATGGACTCTCGTTTAATGGCCGCGAAGTCTACGTCCAAACTGAGTCTAGACACCGAGTGGCACGCGCCGACGCTTCCCGTCTGCACTCGTTGTTGACATACACCACACCTCCCCCGGTCCTCACCAAAGCGGGTAAAGTGGCGAAGAGGCAGCCCCCTCCTCACAAAGACGAGACGGAGGAGTTTTACGTCGCCCAGCTGATGCACTATGGTCTGAAGCCACTCAAGACAAAGGAGGCAGCGAAGAAGGCGCTCTTGGCCGCTTTTGGCCCTGGTAACACCCTCGAGGTCCCGCCTCGCATTTTGGAACTGAAGGAGAAGATGCGCAAAGAGTACAGCGAAGCAAACAAGATAGCGAAGGCGAAGTATCTGGAGGACCAGAAGCAAGAGAAACTGAAGGAAGAAGAGAAGCGCAAGAAGAGAAAGAGGGAGACAGATGCTATTCTGGAGAATTTCACGGCTCAGGCCAATAAGAAGGGGAAAACGAACGCGAAGGTAGACGTGCAGGTCCCCTCCCCTTGCCTCCGGTCTAACAGAGTATTTTTTACAGCTCCCGCAAAACACAGAATTTTCCGGAAAGTTCGATATCATCGCTCCGTATCTCACCGAACAGTGGGAGGACCAAACCCGGGACTCGATGTGGCTCAAGCTGTGTCTTTCCTCGACTTCTTCCCATCTTTGGGGATCGTTTGACTTTGGTGTGGTAACCGGAGTGATTCGCTCTTCTGGACCACTTCCAACGACGGTTGGCGGCTCCGTCTCTTTCTTTTGGCGTGGCCGCGAGACCGGAGAAGGGGAGGCGACCTTTGGGGACGGAAACATTGGCACCATCACTTTCCTCGGCGGGGGGAACTTCAAGGCGCACATGGACTGGACGTGGGGCCGTTTGATTTTGCCGGCAAAAAGGTCGGTGGCCCGGAGGGAAAGGTGGAAGGCCTCAAAGCCTTGCGGAAATGGAAAGCGCAGTGGCGCGGGATAAACGAGCGTGCATATAACAGAGAGAACATCGAGCGCTGGGGAAAATGGGGTGGAGATGGGGACGATGCTGAACAGCCCGCGGGATCGGACACCAGTGAAGGGGCAGAATCAAGAAGTGACGAGGAACATGAAGCGGAAGAATATGAAGGATCTGACGACGATATGAGATACAGCCGTAACTTGGCATTTTAGGCCCTCAATTCGGTTCGCACACTATTTTCACTTGTTTCCTCTTGATTTGTAGTACCTAGCTTGTATTTGGAGAGCGTAGCTGTCGTGATAAATTCAGCTCTGCATCTCTGCACCCCCTGCAAATCTTACATGCACTCAACTTCTTACTCCAATTCGATGTTGGTTGCTTTCATCTATATTTGGCGGGTATTTCATGAGAATGTGAGCGCCCGAGGGACTCCGGCTTCAGCATCGAGTGCATCTACATATTGCTGTATTCAAAAGCGGGCCAAGAGATAATTATAATACATATGCTTCGCGCTGCAAGTGGAAATTATCAGCGCAGCAGGTCAAACGTCGTAATCCGCCGCAACTCCGCGAAATGCGTAACTTGGTCAGGGAGAAGCTGCAGCTGGACCGTTCCGGACTTGCATGCCGCCCTATGGGCAGTCCTTGCGATTTCCTGGCAGCGCCGCCCGCAGTAGACTGTCTGAATGGAAATTTGAGATATGAAGACAAGAAGACCCAGGGGTATGACAGACCGTTTTACAGCTGCCACACAGAAAAAGCTTCGTGGAGTTTCTGCCCTCTATGCTGGTGCAACCAGGTGCCTCGCACTTGCGATACAGTGGCCCACCCGCAGCGCCCACCTTCGCAGCCTCCTCTATAGCCTGTGCACTGCGGTGGTCGATCCCTGACGCGATGTAATGGTCGACAGCCGTGTTCCAGTTGGCCATGGAATGCTTCCATTCGTTTCTAGCCATGGAGCGCACTGCGTTAGGACTGGGAAGTCATAAGTGTAAGCCGGATGAGCTCCAGTGAACAGCACGCAGATGAGAAAACGCACGTACATTGGGACGAACCCGGTCTTCTTCACAGCCGCAGCAAATGCAGGATCGATCAGGCCTCTTTCCGCAAGAGATTTAGCCACATCCCGAGTGCAGTTGTCGACGATGGTTTTCAATCGAGCCAACTCTCGGGATTTAGTTTCCGCCTCCTCCGCAGACGGCTCGAAGCTCATCATCTCCCTGCACACATCGTTCTGAAGGCTTGCCTCCACCTCCCCGAGCAAGAAAGATGCCGCGGCAGTGCCGCCCACAATAATTTCTGCGTGATCGAGCCACCCTGCCTGGGCGTTCCATTGCTCTTCCCAAGCCAAACGGGGTCTTTTGAGGCAGCACGCCGAATACGTCTTCCTGGATCCGCAAAAGCATATGTACTTGATGGGGTATGCCTGAAAGGTTGCATGGCAATTTTTGAGGGCACTTCCCCCGCCGCATGGGCAGAGACGAGGGGGCCTCTCAGCGCCGGCGAGTTCCGATGTGAGGCTTGTGTACAGTGGCTCATCTGTTTTTTTGGGGACGGCAAGGTGCTTCGAGAGGGTGGCGAAAGGACATGGATCGGCACCATGGATGAGGAGCGCTCGAATGAGATCCCAGGAGGCGGTGATATACGCAAGCTGAAGAAGGGATGTACCATCGTGGGTCTCGTTGGCGTCGGAATGGTGGTCCAGGAGCAAAAGGCAAATTTCCCGTATGGCTAGCATGTGCGCATAAGTGTTCTTGTTGGACGAAGGGGAAGAGCTACTATTCCGCTTTACGAGGAGGGTGCGGAGAAGTGTGCAGCCGGAATACAGAGGGGAGAAGCCCAGATGGTTTTTGTACAGGACGGAAGCCCCGAGTCGAATAATTTCATACGCCAACGGCACATCTCCGTACTTCACAGCAATTTCCAGCCAGTGGCCTTCGTCGCTACCGGAATCTAAACCGATTCCTGACATTGGGTGGTTTTCATTCGGATCGGCTTCCTTCGTGACCAGGAAGTGCCGGAAATCATTAAAAAACGGGGTGAAGATGATCGATTTTGGAAAACGTATTTTGAGCCCCTCCCACAGTTGTCGAGGAAGCTGAGGGTCATTCAAGGGAAATAGCTTGCGTTCTCCGTAGAGATGGAACCTCATGCTGGCAGCGTCTCGGATGTCCATGATGCAGAAGTGGACCTCACAACAGCCACAGCAACCTCGCAGAAGGAAGATTCGGAGCGACTTCTCTCCCACGGTAGTTGAGACGTAGTTTTGAGGTAATACTAATAGATGTAGGTCTTGATGATTATTATCCGCTCCAGTACCAAGGACGCTCTCGCCAGCCCAAATTTCGTCCCGAACTCGAATCAAGGTCGAATGGGCCTAAAGTGGTACCCAAAAGAACAGAAAAAAAGAGGCTTTCCGTTGCGCCGTATGACATTTTGGGCCACCAGACAGCGACTGCAGCCGCACGGCATAGGCCATAAATACAAGCTGAGTTGACAATTGAATTCGAAAGTCTTCCAGTAGGACAGAGATGGTCGAAGGAGACAAGGAGGAAACAAAGATCTTATCTCAATCATTTACTAGATTGTCTAATTTCTTTCAATCTTATCTCCAACCACGTGCCATGAAATATTTTCACCGCTGCTTTTATGAATGCTGCTGAAGGAGCGCCTGTTCCTCCTCCGTCTGGGCTAAAAACCGTTCTCAGGTACACCGGAATACCCCCTTCTTGGCTGGATAAACGGCCGAAGCTTCCCTCGAGAAATTGGCTCATTTTCTCTCTGTCACCTCGAGTGTGGCGGGACTGTACATATACGACCGGCAACAATGCAAATCCATCCGGAAAACCTACGTTGACAAGGTTAAAAGTCTCGCGGAAGAGCCCGTCAGCTCGCTGTATCGGCCGCGCAAAGTGACCGTGTACGGCGGTAAATGGCCTGGCGATGAGGACCATGATCAAACCCTCAAGTACTTTCGGAAGTACGTCAAGGTCGGGGCTGATGCTCCATTCCATGCACTCGTTTGCTGACCATCTGCAGCCTATTCTAGTTGCTGCTGCGGTGGACTATGTCATGATCGGCGGGAAGCGGATGGGCGACATCGCCAACCGCGTCGCCGACGATATTAAAACGCGCCGGCGGCTGGAAACTGGGCTGGACTCTGCTCCCGACGTTTTCAAACAGCTGCCGACATATCGCACCCCTGCTGAGGAAGGACAGGCGGAGCGCCACGGTGGGATCGTCATTATTGGCCGGCCAACTTTCAAGGAGTTCATGGCCGGCTTAAAAAGAGGGTGGACGGAGCCGTTGGCAAAAGTCGACAAAGACGAACTATTGGCTCAGGAACTGGAGATGGATGGGCATTTTGACGAAGACGACGATCCTGAGCGGACATCCAGTCCCCCACCAGCACTTTCCTCCGCATATCCGACCACCCCACAACCACAAGCTCCGATCCCTCCCCTTCCCCCTCTCCTTCTTGTCCCATTCACGGACCACCTGGGCTTCAAACAGATCCCCATCATGATCTGGCAATTTTTCAATAAGCGGCACGACGTACGCACCGGTGCCGAGGCCGCCTACAGAATCGTCATGAACTACACCCGCCCATTCTCTCCCCCCTCCTCTGCGCCAGAGGCTCTCTTTTCCGACATCACAACTCCGCCAACGACTTCTTCGGACTCCGACGTTGACTTTGACTTAGAGTGCGAATCGTACTTCCGCAACTCCCTATCCAAACTCCCGCCGAGAATACCAAGGCGCGCGAAAAGTACTACACCGAGCTGAAGGAGAAGCTGGCCACTGCGCGCGCGCTCGCCCGGGGCACCCGGGAGCCCACGAAGGACGAGGTCCGCACGCCGCCACCGACAGAGGTCGAGCTGCGCGCCGAGCGGCTGAAAAAGGAGAAAAGGTGGCGCGGGGATCTCCTGGGGTGGCAGATCATTGCGCCTACGACGCCGGTTGCGTGGGACCAGCGGTTCCACGATGCTCTTAGTGTCTTTGTGGACCCGCCGCCAGGCGCTGAGCCTCCAACTTCCTCCGCTCGGGACGTGGATTTATAAACCTTAGATCTCCACTGTAAAGTAGCTACTAATTCATACACCCCTTCATCGTATTGCATGCATTTTCGTCCGCGATATTGGATGGTACACACGGCGTAACGGACATCAAGCTCATACTGCTCCAGTCCATCAGTTGAACGGTTTCATATACTCCGGACCCAAGACGACTAAATCGTTGATCGTCTTGTTCTCGTCTACAAAAATAAGATAAATGCAGATACACCGGTGAACCACGTACAAGAGTTCCAAGTCTTTACAGTGGGATGTTTAGCCGACAAGTCCGCGAGGTTTAGGTTGAAGACCCGTCCGTTTCGCACTTGGCTGTTCGTGGTCACGTACCCACCGCTGCGAAAACAGGAAGAGGAACGGCAGCAATTAATAAATTTATATGTATACGCACTAGCCCGAGTGTCCGTTGAAGCTATATATCGACCGTCAGCGTTGTAATTAAAAGACATGAGAGCACGCACCAGATGGGGATGCCGGACGAGTTCGTGGAGCGTGCACACCAGGACTCTCCGTGGTCGTGCCCGGAAGTAACAGCAAGCACGTTCCCGTTGTTTCCCGCCAGGCCGACTAATGCGTTCCAAACTGCGTAGGATTTCAGTGAGCTCACAAAGCATCGAGTGTGGCGGGGAAAGCATACATGGGAGATCCAGCCCCGTGTAATTGCTGCCCAGGAAACCCTGCACGGATGGATCGGGCTCGTCATCGTGGTTTCCTACACTCGGTCTAAGAGACGAAATTCAGGATCACATCCGGATGTAGGAGGGATTAGAGCGTACAGCGAGTAGAGATATAGCGCCTTTTGGACCTGGTGTAAGTAAATCGGAATGGTGAGAATGGGCTGAGGGCACAGGGGAACATGGGTAAGTACGAACAGGGATATGGACGAAGACGAGCGAGGGCGGGACCTTCCACCAAACGACGGTCATGAGAAGCTTTTGAAGCTTGATGTACATCGGGACACTATTTGGGTCGACCCAGTAGTAGTTGGCCTCGTCAGGAATGGGGCCTGGATGCATATGAATTAGGCTTGCTTTCGTGTGCCAATATTGATGAGAAAGGGTGCGCACCAGGCCCGTTTCCGGTTCAGCTCACGAACGACCGAGAGTCGAAGAACCAGAGCAGAGCGGCCGGAACCCAGTCGCTTTTCTTCGCGTAGACGGGAACCCCTGTTGCATAGTGGATTAACAAGAGCCCTGGTTGAGGTATCTGTGCGTACAGTAGTTGCCGCTGCCGTAGGGCTTGGGCCCGGCGTCTGAACGCGTGTGTGAGAGCTCTGGGTAGTGAGCTTGTTCATATTCGATCACTTGTTGGTGGTTTATGTTGTTCTGGCCGAGCGCTCTGAGCTTTGCACCCATGCTTGCATATGAAGAAAACACGCACAGCATTATCATGCTGAAGGCACCCAAGATCAGCACGGAAAGGGCTGGAATTAATCCGAAGCACTCACATTTCCGTGCGCGGTCGAAAAGGGGATGTTCCGCGCCACGGTCGGAGCAAAAACGATGTCGAGATAGTTCGTGGCGTTGTGCTTGAAGACGTTTTCGCCTACAGACGGTTACAGAGGAACTGACAAGAAAAAGATGCGCGAACCGGTCATCAGGTCGCCATTAAATACGCTGTTGGAGTATTCGGACGTGAAATTAGACGGTACCAACTGACGCACACATAGTTTGGTTTTTTCTTGGTCCAAGATCGTCGCATGCACCCTCTGCGTACTCGCGTCCTAAAATATATTGGTCACAGAAAGTATCAATTATTAAAATACTAACGTTGGCCGGTCCCCAAGGAGCCCAGGTTCCGTCACCTACGCTCGAAATTAAACATCTCAAGTAATTCAAGCAGATATCCAAGTTCTAACCTGGGCGTTCCCCGGTATGCATATCCGAAAAGCTGACTACCTGGATAATTATACAGCAAGCTAAATATAAAGCAGGACATCAACAGACCTTGAAGTTGCCATTACGGTCAAACGTGAGCTTTTTGTCGCTGTTCAGGCCGAACAGCTGTGAGCTCGCGCTTCGGGAACAGGTGAGGCGGATGCACCCAGGAAGAACAGGGGGAGGAACAGCATCGTCGCGCGCGCATGGTGGGAGGGTGGTTCTCAGTTATATGAGAGATGGAGCACGTTCGGCCCGGTATCTTGTAGTACGTACATCATGTCTACGTTTGTCGCCTTCCAGAGGCTCAGATTTCGGTCCCATGCGCGCGCGACGTTCTATGTGGAGAGGATATCAAGAAATTGGATTCGGAGACGACAAATTCAAGGAATAATGCAGGCGAACGCCTGAGAACGCTGGACGATGTTCTAGTTGAAGTTCGATGGCAATCCACTCAGAATTAGGAGGCTCCCAATTTCCTCTTAAGAGTCTCATGCAGTCGCTATGCATGAACGGTCGCGCCAGTCGATATGTTTCAAAAACAGGATCCAGCGACGAGGTTTGAAGATTGAACTACGCTGCCAGCGGACGTTCCACTGAAATGCAGAGAATCACATGTTTGTGGAAGATTGGAATCAAGTCTGTGGGATTTCACTGGAGAACCCACTGTGTTTCTACAGCTTACGAGGCCGTGGAAAGCCAGTGATCTGAGCTGTGGGATTTTGAAGTCAGCATCTGATATCCCATGTAAGACCTCGTGCACGAATTCCCTAAGTCCCCCGACAGGGATTACATTTGTTGTCTCCCCTTCTGCCAACTAAGTACCATGCATGCACTGTACGGTGAGTCAGGCAAATAAATCCTTGATTCATTGCCTTTCCCTTCTCTTTTCTGGCACCTCGGACACGGGGGTGGGGAGAGGGGAGAGCTGAAGAGAGAGACTGCGCCCAAAATAAGATACTATTCATCCACCCTCGACAAACGTCACATGACATTTCCTGTTTGAGAAAATACATGTGTAGCAACGGCCACGGGCACATTTGAGCCAATCCCTTCGACCAGTTTTAGGAGAAATAGCCTAAGTATTCACTGTTAAAAGGGCTAAGTCCCAGAGTTCCGATACGTGGCGGAATTATCCATCCATCAAACCAATTGACCCAGATCAAAAAATGATGGCACTACGCAAGGCCCCAGAACGGCCGAAATTACTACACACAGAGAAGTCCAAGAGCCACAAAATTTAACCTATACATTCCTTGCATGCCAATGCACAATCTGGTCGAGGGAATCTTCCCCTAATGGATTTGTTGTCTCACGATTAATTGTTTTGTTCAATCGCGACCGATAAGGAAATTTCACGTGACGTTTGTCGAGGGTGGATGAACTTGGGATGAACAGTGTCTTATGTCTGCGCCCAAATATGTCTGCACAGGATATATCGGAACAAATGGGACAATTCTGCAAGCTGCTGTGGCTCAGTTGGATTGAGCTGTGCATTTTGATTTGTTTGTTTTCTTGCGCCGTCGGTTCGATTCTTTTGGCGCGCGGAAT
Source organism: Mycena rebaudengoi (assembly GCA_029282285.1). Taxonomy (NCBI): domain Eukaryota; kingdom Fungi; phylum Basidiomycota; class Agaricomycetes; order Agaricales; family Mycenaceae; genus Mycena; species Mycena rebaudengoi. The sequence continues at coordinate 1,735,436 of JARJCX010000007.1, forward strand.
TTTGGCATTATTCTGCGCCATCAGCAGTCTCTGCAATTCAGTGAATCTGTCACTGTCGATCCACGGCCTCATAAACTTGTGGAAATCCAGTGAATTTAGTCACGTGGGTTCTGCAAAATTCTGGAATCACTCGATCTCTGTATTTCAGTGGAAGGTCCGCTGGCAGTGTAAGTATGTAGTCCAAGTGGTCACAGTGGATGGGGCCAGCCGTCACAGACAATCCTGCTCATGGTCATATGCATCCTCCATAGCCAGGCTCCCGACCGTTTCCAGACTCTTTGATGCCTTTTCCAAACACTACGATGAACAGGAGATCCAATGGCGCGGCGTCGCCCCACTGTTTCACAGTGTACCAGTTGACTTGCGAGAACTTCAACTTCATCCCAAAGCTAGCAGAGAACATCGAGATGAAGCGGTTGGAAAGACAGAGACCATGCAGAGCAGCCTCTATAGCGGACCACGCACTTGGAAGATAGTCGTTCACAAGTGCTATGCTATAGAAGAGGCGACACACAGGTTCAAGAAGCGACGATCTCCATATTATTCGACTGGGAATGAAATGCTGCTGCCAGTGCGTGAACCGGACCTCTGCAGAGTTCCAGTCCTCCCTGCAGACCCTCGAGAGTCTTCAAGTTTCGCCGTTGGAGTCGGCCGCAAGTTGCAATTATGCTATTCGCACTGACAGCGATTTACGTGTAATCCTTCTTTCTCTTCTGTTCTACGAATGCCACAGACTGCGATACCGAAACCCTTAGCTTCAATCGACCATGCGGCCGACCAGATTTGTCTCATTATAGCGGCGGAGCGCGCAGACGCTTCAGAGCCTGTGCTTCACCACCTCAAACAAGTACAGATCCAGTTCGATTCTTTTCGTGCCTCGGTCGACGCCACACGCGCCGCACAGGTGGTCATGGTTGCAAAAGCCGAGCGGAAAGCTGCCCATCTGGCGAAAATACTTGATGGACTACTGAGCACCCTCCGCGAGGCCGGCATTTTCCACTTCCAAGGGCGGCTCGCATTCGGAAGCAGTGGAGCTCAGTGGTTCCCGGGTTTGCGTCCACGGACGCCCGGAACCCAGCTCTGCTCGCTCCAAAGGAGGTTTTAAAGCTATTGGAAAGCCAGACGAAAGTGCAGTGCGAAGTGGTTGGAGCCTTGTCGGCCGCGCTGCAGGAAACATCAGGAATGGCGACTCGCTCATGACGTCCAGAGTGCCCCTTCGGAGAGACAGTCTTCTCCAGTGTCTGAAATTCGCTGCAACATCGATCCTCCCACCCTGAAAAACAGCAATCGTGGTAATTATTTTAGGTTCGACCTGTTTCTCACTGTCGGCTCATTCACGGTCATAGATACTCTCTCCTTGAAACGGCCCTATTGAGGCAGACGCCCCGGAATCAGCAGCAAAACGATCAAGATCTCTTGAAGTTCCTTCCTTCACAGAATCTTCGAATACCGACGATACGCGTTTTGTTGCAGCATCTCCTACACCGTCTCCCCCATCTCCTGTCTCAGATATTTCTGAACGTGATACAGGGCACTCTTACCCACATAAATGTACGGAATTATGCCTCAACATCTCAGCTGATGATCTGATGTACTCTACTCACAGTCGCTTCTCCTCGACATAAATGCTCGGAAGGGATCCCCGCGACACCGCTTAGGGCACTCCCAGTCATCGAACGCTGGAGAGGCGTCTTTGCCCCGGCCGAAACCTCGCAAGATCCACCAAGATATCCGCTCCCGCCTCTCCTTTCTTTCGTCAATGCACATTCCTGCACGTACTATACGTGGTTCATCCTCCGCTCTTTTCTGTTCCGCCGACTGGGAGAACCGCAGTTTGCCAAGAAAATATATTGTTGACCGCCGAAGAGTGGAAAGTACAGCTCCACGGCAAGCATTGGCATGAAGCAGAAGCTTTAGAGCACCTTTGTCCTCAAGGCGGCGTGCAATGCTCAAGTAATTTTAATGTCGACATTTTTCGAAAGCACCAGCCTGTACGCTCCGACGGAACTCCCTTTACTCCGCCGATTTCGCATCACACGCCGTCCAAGCCTTCATGTGCGCGATCTCGAACTGGCACAGGCGAAAATCCAGTTTGAGCAGACAGACGATTTGTTGCTGGGCACTGCGTCATGGACGGCGCAGCAGCGCGCCAGTCGAGACGCTGCTCGGCGGGATGTGTTCAGAAACTCGTGGAGTCTCTCGTTCGCCTCGTCGCCGTTGGAAAGCGCAGAAAGTAGTCGCCAGACGCCCGTGGATCGTGCGCTTCTGCAACATGCTCCGCGATTGGCCTGGTTTCTCATCCACCGGGACACTATCTTCTCATGAGGATCTCGAATCTCTCGACCCTGATACCCTGGTGGCATATGAGCTGCAGTTGATCGCGTTTTATTTGAAAACTGTTCACAGTGCGCTCCGGGTTGCGCCTGCAATGCCGCGGACTCGACCAGAAATCGATGCGCTCCCAATCTTGTCTCGAAGCCTTTTTTCCACTAGTCTCTCATAAACAAACGAATCTGTTGTACTCTTTTATTCGAATCGATACTGCCGAGATTTCTTGATAGAGGAACTCCTAAAGTTCCTTTTTGGGGTTGATTGGAGGCTGTTTACCTCTACTTGCTGTTATGGACTCACAAGGCTATAGTGGAGTAGACCCAATAAAAAGTTGTTGTCCTCCTCGTCCAAGTCCTAGTATCGTTCAGTTCGGATATAGCAATACCACAAAGGCGGGATTCGTGGCTTTCTATTCAATATACCCACCGCAGCTCTCTGCGCGTTGTCTAGGTCCTAACCGACGCGCCGACGCGACTAGTTCTGGGCAACATGCCTATTCCCACTTCACAGAGACACAGTAGACCCAATAGTCCGCTTCGAACACCACATCCACGTCAATACGCCCGGGTCTTTCTGGCGTATTCAATACCCCCGTCGTCAGGGACTGCGTACCTCTGCAACAGTCACGCAGGGCGCGCACCCGCAGAAATTGAATGTCGTTACGCGAGTGGCCATCGAGGGAAAGGCGAAGCATGGAGAGGATGGGGCTGGAATCAAGATGTACCTAAAGGTGAGGCGAATCGGCATGTTGCCTGCACCACCTAATTTTCTCTAGATTTCTCTGCCACTGGACAGTATTACGCCGGGATCCACCATTCCGTTGTTCCCAGGTCTGTTTCTCTTATAAACATTTGTTTTGGTCTAAATTCTTTGCAGAGGAGAGCGTCAAGATTCTGTCGTCGCAGGTTCATCCACTCGACAATAATTCCGTCCCTATGACTTTTCTTCCGACCTCTCGCCCCTTCTACACAATGCCGCGCGCGCCCTCATCGTGAGTTCTGACCTTCTTGACTCTCTGGCCCAGACTCTGAAACCGCTCTGCGCAGTTCCGAGTCGCTCCTCGGAATCCTACGACGCCGCATTTGGGTTGTCGCCACCCACCACGAGCGCCTCTGTTTCTGGATCCGTGCGCTCCAATGGCTCTTCGTCGAGCAGAAACGCCACACACCGCCCGTCGACGGCAAATACAACAGGCCACATTCTCGTTAGCGGCTACCACATCTCGTATGTGCTCCCGAAGGCCTTTCCTGCGCGCTACCAAGACTCCGACGCCTATTCCCGGCCATCTGGGAGCCTCCGGCGCTCGTCCATGGTAGAGCGAAACAGCGTTCAGTTCATGGCCGCCATCGACATGTGGGTACCCTACGCCTCTCGCCCGCCCAGGTCGCCGTTTCTGGTAAGGGTCTCTAAAGCCTACTCCGTTTCACCATTTTATATACATATTAATAGCTGTCAATACCGACGCCGCGGTGCTTGCACAACAAACGTGCGACTGCGGATCTTCCCCTCCCACCGCCGCATCGTCCTCGTTTGCGTCGCTCTCTTCCGCAGACGAGGAGGGCGGGTCGTGGGGACCTCACGTCCGACCCGCACGTCACACGTGCGACGTCGTCGCGGCAGTCGCGCTCTGGCACCTACTCTTACGGCAACGTCGCGGACGACGAGTCGAGCGATTCATCGACGACGGGGTTCTCCGATGGGTGCGGGATCCAGGGCACGTTCCCCAGTGCAGAGCGGATACGTGTGCGGTGGGCCAAGCCGACCAAGATTGTCGGGGGCGGTGGCGACGGCCGGCGGCGAGTGGGTGTCAAGGACGTCAAGGGGGAGATGACCTGCGCTGTTCTAGGGAAAATGCGGGACCCAGAGCATCAGCGGGAAGGGGTATTGATGCATGTGGAGTACAAGGGAACCTGCAAAGGCGTTTGGTTTCCTGGTGTGGCCACGATGCTGGGGATGGATGTCAGCTTAGAGGCCAAGGGGGTCGGATTTGTCATGGATCCCGGACAAGTCCAACAACTGGGAAGTGGGCGGGCGGCGCTGGATACACTGGGTTCGATGTCGGGGGTCCGAACACCTGAGCCGTGTCGAGGCATGATTCACTTGACTCCAATTATTCCAACGGTCCCCCTTTTCTCTCGGCTGAGCGGCCGCCGTCGGGGATGGCTTCTCGACAGTCCTCCCAGTCGTCGACCTCCTCTCTTTTGCGACAGCCTTTGCCCGCGAATAACGTCCCTGAATACTCTTTCGAGGGCGCGCCGTCATCATCCGTTTCTGCATCCCAAACGACTTCCATAGACTCATCTGTTGGCTCTCTCCTTCCTTCCACTCCTCACTGGACCCTACACACCGCGTCCCCCAGGAGTTCCAGTAACAATACACGTCAACATGAACGAACTGAGCCTTCCCGCCTCTAAAAACACGTTCCCTTTCTGGATATCGGGCACTGTCTTGGTGACGCCACGAGCTATTGCTCCGCGATCCGCACCATCACGCGGCTCTTCGCCCATAAGAGGCGAGCATGAGCCAGACTCCCCCCCGCTCGATCCCGAGTCCATCGTCATCCCCCGGTTCACCGTTCTCGCAGCAGACAACGAGTCCGTTTCGATCATCGTGCGAAACGAGGTCGACCCGAGGCGCCTTGCACCGTGGAGGTGCACAACAGCACGCAAGGCGGCGAGTCCTACCAGCGCAGCCCGGCCGCCAGCAAAACGATCCTCCACCGCGGGGAATACGCAAAGTGCGCGGAACGGACCCGCATCGCGGTCAAGTCTGCCATTGTATTCGCGTCATCGGGGGCGGAAATGGCAGCAGCAGCACTGGCGCCAACGGGAAACTGCAGCCTCCCAGCCGCCCTCGGACGCCGAGCACCGCGCCAACGTCGCGCGATCGCGTGCCGTCGGCTGCCGCGCGCATGTCGGTTGCTGGGAATGGTTCCGTCACGTCCGAAACGTGACGGCGTGCTGATGATCCCCAGCGTGGTCGCGACGGTGACGCACTGGTCATCATGCCCGAGAAACGCGTCGAGCAGGCTTGCAGCAGTCCCCGCCGCGTACGCGGTCCGTGTGTGTCTGGCCGCGCCCGTGGATTCCGAGTCGGACTGGCTCGAGTTTGGGCTGGCGAAGCATGGAGCGGGCAACTCCAGCGCTGCTGTGGGGCTGGGGCCACCGAAGGTGGATGTTGTGAGTGTGAGCGTAGATGATGTGCCGGTATCGTATGAGGCGACTGTGGCTGTGAAGCAGGAGGAGTCGGCGGTTGCGGTTGGGCTGCCATTTGAGCAGATGAGCGGACAGGAGTGGGTTAGCTGGGTCAAGCTCCATGTTGGGGCGGCCGGTGGGGGACGCGTCGTGGTGGACTATGTGGTCACCGATGTTGGTGGGCTAGCCGCGGACAGGAAGGGGAAAATGAAGGCAAGGGATGAAACCCAGTTTGATGTGTACTTGCCATCTTTTGGGATACCTGTAGGGCGACTGGAGGTCAATATCGATGGGATTTCAGGCAAGTCTACTTCCTTTCGCACCCGTGCCCTGTACTAACACCGCTTTTCCAGGCCTCGAAATCTCTTCCTTACAATCCAATTTCACCCATCACCAAATTGTGGGCTCTGGGAGAAGACTGCTACATTATGCTTTGCAGCCGTTTTTCTATCCTCATATCTCTCTGGACATACGTTTGAACCACGCCCTCCTTGCGGCGTTTTGCTTTGGTCCCTTCCACCAGTGCAGGACAGCTGATTTTTATCCTTGTCCTCCTGGGCGATTCTCATCCTGAGCTCCGCGTATCTTGTCCGCCTGAACTCACGGTATCCCGGCTCTCCTCCGCGCTCGAAGGCCATGTCCCGGATGGCCATCGACTCTCTCCCGAGCCGTAACGGTCACCACCACTGTCCACCACAGTAGTGGGTGGGCGTGGTTCAAATGCTGAGGCAACATCGTCGGACTCTGGCGTTCAGAGTCTCCACGACCCTCCGCAACCACCACCAGTCCCGCCGAAGCGATTACGACCCTTTCAACTATATCCATAGTCCCACGAAACCTCCTCGCGCCTCCCCGACCTTCACTGCGGACACCTCCAAACTCTCTGGCTCTATTCCGCCCGCTTCTCTTCAACGTGACTTGGCCGGAGGTGGACATGGACCTTGTTCTGGACAAACTACTACACGCAGCCGCCGAACAAATCCTGGCAGGTCTTTCGGAAAATATACGTGCGTTTGAATCGCACCTTCGCCAGTGGCCCGTACTAACAACTTTTGCAGGCACTATCCTCTAGATCCAACATGATATAACGACATTTATGATTATAATATATGTATCTTGACGATTTTTGGATTGTATTTGCTACAGTATCGATGTTGTAAATACCCAGGCAGATTTGTCTGGCTGCATGTTGCGCGACATCATTGAAGTTGTACAATTCCACCAAGTCGCCAATCATGCTCGAGCCTTGTGAACTTCGCTGGTAGTCACTCTAAACTCAACGTGGAAGGACCGTGTTCAAAGCGACGACGACGCGCAGCCGTATCCACAGACGACAGCCTTCCCGTACCTGAAGCGCTACATAATCTAGCTTGGTTTCATCTATGGATAGTTTATGGACGCCATTGGTCTGAAAAAAAAAAGACAAATCAGTAATACGTTCGATAGACCGGCATAGATAGCGAGTGCATCAGAGATCTTGGTGGAAAATGTAGTCTCATAGGGCTGATGGGCCCTCTGAAGTAGCAAATATATTTCGTGTAACATCACATGGATATTTGTTTTTGGAAAAAAGGACTCACTACTTGACGTCCCAGCTGCCTGCCTATATTCTCTCAGTGGTGCTTGCTTGGCCCTTCGGGCCACCCTCGCTCGCCGCCGTAAACTCGACGTGGAAGGACCGTGTTCAAATGTTCCAAGCTACGACGACGCGCAGCCGTGTCCACAGACGACAGCCTTCCCCCGTACCTGAAGCGCTACATAATCTATAGCTTGTTTCATTTATGGACAGTTTACGGACGCCATTTGTCTGGGGAAAAAAAAGACAAATCAGTAATACGTTCGATAGACGGCATAGATGACGAGTGCATCAGAGATCTTGTGGAAAATGTAGTCTCATAGGGCTGATGGGCCCTCTGAAGTAGCAAATATATTTCGTGTAACATCACATGGATTTTTTTTGGAAAAAAAAGGACTCACTGAGTTTAGTTTCTGGTAGAGTACCTTGACTTGTAAGGTTGAGCTTGAAGTCCCGACGGTCTGATGACAAGTATGAGTTGCTCAAGCTTATGAAGTCCAGTCAATGTCGTGGTCCAGAAGAAAAAGTTGAAGTCACGATGTCACATTCAGTCACATACATACATACATACATACATACATCATCTCGCTTGCCGCCACTGCCACCGCAAGGTTCAACCAAGTTTAACGCTTTTCAACCTATCGTTTAGCTGCCGCGCAATAAATTTAACGATAAAAAGCGGTCTGCAACAATGCCTCCGTCGAAAATCGCGGACCTCATTGCGGAACCTTTTGGCCCCTACCCCTGCTGCCATGATCCTCAGTAACCTGACTGGCCAAATTACCTGCGCTCCGACCTTCGACGGGTAAGACTAGAACGAAACAAAAAGCCTATTGGGTAGGCGACCGTCTATGCGAGTGCTTCCCCCTCGGTTCTCAGTTTCACGGCAGTCTGGATGATTCAGAACGGTTCCTTGACACTTCAGCACTGTCAGCCAGGGATCCGTACCCGTGTTTTTTTACGGAGTTCTCGTCGTCGAACGTCTCGACTGGCTCTCTGACAGGGGAGATTATTTTCTCGAGACCGACTTGAACGTGCGCGATGGCTCTGGTCGGAAGAGTGTTAAATCTAAAAAAGCTCCCACGCCCCGCGGATTAACACTGGAGGGATTGTATGGCGATAGAGTGATCGGAAAGGCTTTGCCATTAAAGTCTGGCTCCGTTTTTGAGAAAATCCATGGCGGCAACATTCATGAGCTGTAGGTCTTGTTCATCGACCGCTCGTTTCGCCCATTGACGTTGGTTGCTGGAGCCATTCGCTACCCCGACAGTCTTGTTTTGAGCTCGCGGGAATCGAGCGGGTGGGTAGGCAGGGCCGGAGTTCGTTACTATACTAATGTTGCCACAGTTGTTCCGAGACCTCGAGGTCCTCGGCTTGGACAACCACACGTACGAGAAGAGGCAAAAACTTTCTCGAGCGCCACAGACTGGTCAAACTAATCAATGAAACTGTGGACGATCCCCGCTACAACCTCCGTAATACCACCTGCGACGTTGAGGTCCTTGTCAAGGCGTACCTTAGAAAGCATGAGGAAGAGAAGTGGTGCTATTCAGTCATTTTTGCAAAAGAGGGTGAGGTTCCAGTCAACCCGCGCCTTCGGCACATTTCCCGCGCAGAAGTTCGGGAGGTTATTTGCTGCGCATTCCGGCTGGCTCCTGGCCTTCTATCTGCTTCGGAGCCAGAAGTGTCCCTTGGACGTTCGAGACTGGTGCAACGTTTCATCGGAAGGTGCGGATCGCCCAAGGAGTGCGAGCCAGTGGTGGCTGGGGGAGCACTTACGACGACGAGAACAACTGGGACCCCCAGCACCAGCGGCGACTATATATCCATCGCCAGAACGCTTGCCAAGTTTGGCAAAAGCGCAGCCGAATGGGAGCTGATACTCAACCGCGCGATAACCCGACGTAGCCTGGTTAGCAGCCCCGATGTGTGCTTTATTCCTTAATTGATTTTCTTCACTCAGTCTCCGCTTTCCGTTGCAGAAACGGAGGATCCTGAACCTGTGCCTGGAGGTTTGATCTACGACTCGGATTTTTCCGAGCCATCCACTCCTGGCTGCAGTGATTCCGAATATGACTCCGACACGTTGCCACCGCGGCCATCTACCGCACAACTTCCGCTGCACAAAATCCGACGTCCAGAGCTGCTACCCGGCCGCTTCGTCTGGAACTGCACCCTGTGCACATACTCTTTTGATTTGTTGAATATAGAACCGGACCATGAATGGGACTTGCCAGAAGGCGACAAGTGGAAGGAGCATTATGTCCGACAACGACAGTACTCTAACTTGCAGGACGATTTCATGCAGCAACTTCTCCAAAAAACCGCTGACCGACATTACCGTGAACATCTGGATCGCGATAGCGCCGGCCTCAGTCAAACGGACAAAAATGTGCGTTGAGCTGCGTCCCTCGTTTGAATGCTGATTCTTACTCTACGTAGTACCTACGGTCATTGCTAGACAAGTGTGGGTAATCGGGCCAAGCCAGGGACTCTGTATGTATCCAGTGTGGTATTGCTACACTTTGTATTTATAGTCTACAATCAAGAGAGACAGATCCAATTATATTATGAGTACGACATTGTTAGGACGACGATGACGGTTCAGACGGTTCAGAACTTGGAAATCGGAAGATCGCCCCAGTCCCACCATCGGGCCCGGATCGACAGACACCTCCAGACCCTTCTTGAACTGGTTCAGGTCCGTGATATAGGTCACCCCCGGTCGCGGGGCATCTTCTCCCTCTCCTGGAACAGGATACTTTGCCACCAGATCCGGAATCATGGCGAATAACTCTCGCCCGCCCTCGTCACCGTTGAGAACGGCCTTCCAGTATCTCTCAAAGTCCGGCAAGCTCGGGGCGTCGTCGCCACCAGGCGCGTCCTTCAGAACGGCTTCCGTCACGGTTTCGACGAGCCCTTTGCTGCGCACCAGTGCCACAAACGCTTCTGCAGCAGCAGAGCTCACTTTCGGCGGGCGAGGTTTCTGCGACCGCATGTGAACAGAGAGCTTCGACCGCGTCTTCGAAGCTGGGTGCAGATCCGAGAGGAACATATTCAAGACGTCCTCCTTCGTGACACTCTGGATGAACTCGGCGTCCTTCTCGTCTGGAAACAAGTAAAGATCAGCCATGCAACGCCAACACACAATCAGAACACACACTCCGCAAAAAGTCCCACTGTCCATTGGTGACATGGATAGCAAACCGAGAGGCCTCGTCAGTCAAGTTCTTCTCGGCCTCCGTCCACCGTTTTTCAAGCTCTCCTTGTGCTCCGCAAACTCCTCCGCGCTCATGTCCTCAAGGGTGGTCTTCATCCCCTCCAGGAACGCCTCGACCCGGTCCTCCAGGTACCCCGGGGTCTTCTCGCTCTGCACGACGATCCGCAGGCCCTTCTCGCCTTGCCCAGCGAGTAACCACCCCGAGCACGAAACGATGTACCCCAGCTGCTCCTGCGTGCGCAGCACATTGAACGCGGGCTCTTGCAGAATCTGGGTGAGCAACGACGACGTGACGCGCAGCTTCTGGTCACTATCGACCCAAAGTGCACGAAGTAGGTCAGGGCGGAGTTGGCCTGATTAATATTAGGTATTATTGATGTCCATGTGTGGTTGGAGGCTGCAGTCCGGTGAGATGGGCGCAGGAATACTGGTAGATAAACCTACCGGGCGGGATTATGAGTGCGTGGTCGTTCAGCTCGCTGGGAGGCAATTTTGAAGGGCCCAGCCCCTCCTCGGCCATCTCGGCGATCTTGACTGCCTCCTGCAACTCGTTAAGCACCCCATCCAGCTGCAAAATAATGGACCCCTCACATCCTTGTATATATTTCCAGTCACGAGCATCCTCATATGCACCTCCGAGAGCAGCAGCGTGATGTGTTTCTGCAGCTCCTCACTCGTCACCGCTGGCCAAAAAAAAAAAAAATTAGCATGGGGAAGCAACAGCAGGGAACCCACGCACAAGGTAGTTGCTCTAGCAACTGTTCCATCGTCCATTGCTGCTGCGACATTATATAGCGTCCATAGTAGTCCGAAAGAGCATATGATTGTCCGAGGAAGAAATTCTCCAAATCTCGTTTGGCCTAAACAGAAATCACTTCATGAGATGGGAACACCAAGAGCAAAACGGGGGCGCAACCTGTTCTTTCATAACCGCCAGACGGTCGTCTTTGACCACTATGCCCTTGATCTTCTCCAGCACGTGCTTCACAAGGACAGACATTTTATCGTTAAATCCGTTCATAGCAACATATAGTCCGTTAGTGTGCGGGACGAAATTATACTCGAGCATGCCAAGAGATGCGTCGTACGCAAACTCGGTTAGTGCGTCGTTAACCACATCGGAATACAGTCTGGTGAGGAGTACGACGACGACGTCAGTGTCAGGCTGCCGAAATAGCGCAAAAAAAACTCGCCTAGTGAGGATCGCCGCGCGCGGCGAGGAGTTGCCAAAGGGACTGCAAGATATCGTGTGTTAAGAGTTGAACGCAAATGAGCCGCTCGACGTACCTCCGCAGATCAATTATAGCATGAGCCTTGGGAACCCAGAACCGGTCGTCTTTCTTATGCCAAAGAATAGACTTCGGCGTCTCCCGGATGAGATGAGGACGTTTCAGCGGCTAAAGGGGTCGTAAATGACCCGCCAAAAAGGGAACAGTATATACTCGCCTCGTTGACTTCACGTTTATCCACTTCGACGTTCGTAGGAATAAACTCGTTCGGCCCCGGCAAATACATCTCCGTGATATCGTTTTCACCTTGCGCCTAGATGACATCAAACACCGACCGACGGGTAAGTAACACGGGGCACGTACCTGCTTCACAAACTCCTGGTCGAATTTCTCCACGAAATACTCCGTCCCGTACCACGGCTCCGCCTCCCACACGGCGTTGGGCGCGAGCTGCTTGAGCTCCTCGCCCTTCGCCATGAGCGTGACGCGCGCGTTCTCCACGCGGAACGAGTCGAGATACTCGCGCACCTTCTTCTCCCCGCCGCCCCCCGGCAGGTCGTCGCCGTCCCACTCCCACGTGAGCGCCTGCGCGGAGAGCACGAGCTCGAGCGGGACGGGGCGCGTCATGTGCTCCGCGGCCCACGTCGCGTACGAGTCGGGGCGGCCCTTTTCCTTGAAGCGGAACTTGGTCGCGGACAGCGTCACGAGTTCGTGTTGGTGGAACGCCGCAAACTCGGACGCGCGCAGAAGCGAAAGGAACTTGAACACAGCGAGCGAGACTTGGCGGTGGTTATCTGGCGCGCAGTCAGCAATGGTTCTGCTCAAGTAAAAAGGGACGCACGGAAGCCATCGATGGTGAGGTAGACGGTGATCTTGAACGCGCTGAGCCCGCGGGCGAGGTTCTGCGGGGCACAGCTGAGGGCGGTGATCCAGCCCTTGCCCTTGAGGTACGAGTGGATCGAGCCGGGGCCCTCGTGGCCGACAAAGTGCGAGATGAAGCTCATGGGCTTGTGGCGCCAGAAGGGGGCCTGCCACTCGAGCGGGAAGGATATCTCGAGCGCGTGGAAAGTCATGATCGTCTGGATGCCGACGAGCGTGCCCCTCTGGTTGGGCCCCAGGGGGCGAGGAGGCGACCATGGGCAACGGGTCCGCGCCGCGGTTGAGGATAGGGGAGAACAGGGTCGATGCGAGGATCGCCAGCTCGTCCAGCGACTCTGAGTGGGAATGAGTCCCATGTAGCATATTCCGACGCGATGGATGCTCACCGTTCCCGACTACGCACAGCCGCATTCTGCTCGCGCAGTACTCGCGCGACCACCATTCCATGAGCCGCCGACGGGTCTCCCGGCCGACCGCGCCGCCGTCGGCTTCGGTCTCGCTGCTGTCCGTGGATGAGATGGACGGCGTCGGGGACGAGAGGCGAGAGGGGATCGGGGACGGCGCGAGGTGTCCGTTCTGCTCCGGGAAGTTGTTGCTGGCCTCCAGCTTGCCCTTGGCCTTGAGGCGCTTCGCGGCGGCGGACAGACTGTCGCGGTTTCCGCTGCCGAACTTGCGCCAGGGGTGGCCCTCGATGCTGAGGTGCTTGCTGAGCTGGAATATGCGCCACATATCCGCCTGGTGGTTCTTCTTGTGCTCCGAGTCGACGGCGTTGAGCTCACGCGACGTGCAGGATGGGGCGAAGAGCGGCGAGTGGAAGAACCCCGCAAAGCGGGCCAGGGCGCCAGGTAGCGCGGTCGTCGCGACATTGAAGTGGTAGTTGGTGTTGGACGTGGACGTGTAGGCGTTGGAACCGCCATTGTTCTTGGCTAGAAACTAGAGCAAGTCGAATTAGATATTTCTACTGGGTGCTGAGACTGCCTACCTCTGAATATTCGTTTTCACGCGGAAATTCTTCGGTGCCCTGTGACCCAGGTCAGCGCAGCCAACACGATAGGGATGGACCCACCATGAACAACAGATGCTCGCAAAAATGGGCAAGACCCGGCATATCATCCTGCAATCTATGAGCCGAGCGAAGCACAAGCTGGACGCGTTCATACTGGATCGTCGAGGTGGCCAACTGCGACATCGAGGCTGGCCGCTGCCTTGTCTGCTTTTGCGTCGTGGACAAGCATGGCCTCTAGACCATTTTGGAGGCGGATTACTCTGTATTCTCTATCATCTTGGGGAGACTTTTGTAGAGGCTTCTTGAAGACCTGAAATGCGGGTGCGTCTGCGGGGGTGACGCGTTCCCAATCGACCGCGGTAGCCATTCCTGAGCGGTAAACACGAGGACTGAGAGCAGAGAGCGTCGACTGCTTGTATCGAGATCGAGACGAGGTGGCAAGACAAGAGGGCACGCGACAAAAGAGTCTATGCGAGACCTGCATCATACCCTCGCAGTTTCACACGGGTCAACAACACGTGAAACGGCGTTTTCGCTTTCGCTATTGTACTTTAAGATCTGCAAACCATGAGCTCGGTGCGTAGTGGCCTTGTATGGACTTCTTCTCACTGATGGCCTTCAGGGTTGCATCATTGAACAAGTCGATCGGTTGCGCGTTCAAACTGAATTTATTGTTCGTCTTGAGCAGTCTTGAGCAAAATCTTGGGCGTGTGGCGTATGCGGGCACCCTCGCAGTGGGGAGATCAGGTAAACGGTGAGGTGTCAATTTCCACGAACGGAATTGGAACCGAATAATAATTGTTGTCGATGCCGAGTCTTTGAATTCATCGCAAGGGTCCTGTTTAATACTTACTCCTTCAGTGGGATCGCGAAATGAACGGAGAGTGACTGGTCTCTTTCGACAGACGCTCCAGTATTTCAACTCGTACCTCGTTTACTGATATACAATGATCAGCCCAAGCGGCGGGCTCATCGCCGTCTTTGCGCCAAGTAGTGGGGCTTCAGCTGCTTCATGTTCTGATGAGCGTTGAGAAAGAAAAAGAAAACCGTTCCCGCTCATTGGGTGCCCAGATTTTAGGATTGGAGAGAAACAAAATGCAAGAGGAAATTACTAGCCTCCCCCGCACAAGGATCCCTGCCGACAAGGAACAACGTTGGGGAGTTCGGGATTCGGAAACGGTCCACTGCATTGAAGCACGAAGATTGGATTGCTCTGCCTGTAGTGCTTGAGGGATCCGTCGGAACCTAACCCGGGAGACTTCTCAGTGAAAGGCGAATTCGAGGAGCGCATATATCTGCATATGTAGAGGATCCTTGTTGAGCCTACTGGAAGAGCATCGAGGATTCCTGTTGAAAAAGGATTTCAGCTCTTTGTTGTACGGAAGAAAGTTCCGTCTGGAGGTGGGCGTAAATGATGGACGCGCCGATCACGAGATCGCGTTTACTCTTGACCTCAACCTCCATGTTCAAAATCATTGTCAATATTGATCAATGATCGCCGTCTTCCTTCTTTCGCAAGTATACAAAGTCTTCCGGTGTCTCGAAGCTCTCTCTGGCAGTTCACCCGGGGCTTCTTTGCTCACGTATTTTCTCACAACATCCTTACAACATCATATCTCGCTCGTTCCGGATTTCGAATCTCTGGGAATCCAGGGGGATCCTTCAAGCGCTACTGCAGCTACGGAAGCTGCTGCCAGGATGGATAGACGTGGTTCAAAATTGCCCTGGCGATGCTAAGGATCGCGCGGTCCCGCCTTATTCCTGGCGAGTCTGATTGGGATCTTGGGACTGCCCATCTGCATGCGCCGCAGGTACTGATCATGAACGGTGTGTTCTGGTAAATATCTGTGCATCCCATGCGCCTGGCGCTGCTCGAGCCGGGGCTGGGGGCGGCGGAGTGGGGACAGTCTAACCTCGTCGCTGATCCAGACAAATTCGTCCACCCCACCTCGGTTGCGTTTGGGCGCGGTGACCTAGCGCAGCGGCGGACGGTGTATGTCGCCACTGGTGGCGGGCAGATCGTGGCTGTTGATACGGGTCTCGTGGAATGAATATTAATGAAACGCATTTCATTGAGGCGACTAAAGCATCCCAGAAAAACGGAATAATTCGGGTGAATGCTAGGGAACATCCTCTCATAAAATTTACCTCCAACGATTGCAGAGCTCATGCGGAAAAAACGAGAGAAAGCAAGGAGAAAGTCTTCAGCCACGGCCATAAATATGGAGTTCGCGCAGGCGGCAGCAACGACAGAAGACGGAGAATCCCCGTCCACAAGCCAGGTTTGGCAATCCACGAGGAGCAAGGACTTCTCCAGGAGCGCGCGCTTCTTCTGGATGCTAATTCACGACGGGTACAAAGTCGGGAGGCACTGGGAGCGGATCGAAGGCTTTGAAGAAAGAGGCGAATGTCAGCACTGCGGAGTCACCGAGTCAATGACACACATCCTCACGCAGTGCGACGAACCAGGCCAGCGTCAAGTCTGGGAAATAGCGAGTGAGGTATGGAACAAAAAAACCATGAAGGAACTCAAGCCGACCTTGGGGGAGATAGCGGCCTGCGGCCTGATCAAGCGGGGCAAAAGCGCTGGTAGAACCGATAGAGGAACAACGCGACTTTTTCGGATAGTCGTTGCGGAATCGGCGCACCTCATATGGCGCCTAAGGAATGAACGCGTTATTCAAGGCAAAGGGAGCAAATCCGAGGCGGAAATCAAGAATAGATGGAGAAGAGGGAGCGATACGCTAGAAAACGAAGACAGACTCCCTGATGACTGGACCAGGGAGACCGAAGTTTTAGTGGGTATCGGTTAACAGATAATGATGGACTAGTTATGCTGGTCCTGAATCTGTAAATCGAAGCCCCACACGCAGCATCGCAGTAAATACCGGATGCTAGTGCGCATGCGCATTTCTTCGGGGTGGTGTTCTGTCGGCGAGGTTTCAATCCCTTGCCATTTTTAACGGGCGGAGGGGAACGACTTGGTCGGCTCAGATGATCCTCATGGTGACGAGAAGCCAGCTGCCTGAGAGCTGCTTTTCTCAAAGCTAATAAACGTTCCACAAAAAAAAAAAAAAAAAAAAAAGAAAGTCTTGCTCATCACATACGTGAACACATCGCGGATCATGATTTCGAAATTGCCACAATTTGTAAGTTACGGAACCCAGATTGTCGGAGTTATGGGAATGATGGCGGACAACTTGTCCGCCGGACTGTCCCGCGGACACGCCCTCCAACCATGTACACTACGAACATTCTGAACATATAGCTGGACTCAGCGAGTGTCTCTGACAACCCTCCAGTACATCTTTAAGCTCTGGTGTCAAAATTGAAACAACTCATTAATGGACTCAACTGAACGATATAATGTGAAGATAATGAGCTGTATGCCTGTTGCTGTAGTGTTATTGATGCAGATGGAATGTTTCAGGCAGGCTCTTCCAGTTGTACCCCTTAATATATATACCTAGAGTATAGTAGCTTCAGATATGTCGTTAGAGTCAGGTTGATTCAGTGAGGACACTTCTGCTTAATCACTTCGGTAGAGTCACCCAAGTCCTTCATCTTCATAGAAACTGCTTCAGCATTTGAACTTCAGGAACAACCCTGAAGTGAACCGAAATCGATCTGTTCCGGCGGATCATCCGGTGACACTGACATATTATCGATCAACTCCCTCCTACTTTCATGTCGACTGAGCCCAGTGCCATTCAAATTTTGGAGCGATTACTGGCCTATCCTTCCTTGAAGGATAACCTCAAGTTCTGGCAAATTCAGCGGTTCTTAGAAATTACTTGTCGGGTATGGCTTGAGATAGTGCCGCCTGGCACATCGCGCCCGGTTATTCTCCCTTCTCATGTGGCTGGTCTTCTCTGTTCAGTACTTGAGCTCTCCATGGAGAGTGTTCATCTTTCCTGGCATGCGTTTGCAGATATTGCAGAGGCGTCTTTCTTGAATCCCAACCGGATCTCCCTGGATGATGGTTTCCGTCTACATTCTCAAGAGCATAAGATCGGTGAGTAATTTATTGTCATAAGGTCTCTCCATCTTGAATAACAATGTGCCAGGTGCAGAAACTATTGCTCCCCCATTCACTGTTTGTCCCCACGATGGCTGCCACTCTGCGCGTCTGGGAGAACCAAGTATTGTTGAAGCACGTTTATACACTCTTCACCGCGGAATCCTCCCTGTCTTTTCTAGATCTCTTTATTGCCGCAGTCAGTGGAGACCATTTTCAGGCCAGCCTTACTAGGTTTCTTACCCATTCTAGAATGTTTCACCAGATTTTATTCCAACTACTCTGTCAGCAATGCCAGCAACGCAGATGCTCAGCGTGTGTATTATACAATTGACATCCCAAATATTATCCATGTCACCGAGACATGTTTTGTCGAACGTCAGCTCTGCATATACTTTGAGATGCAAATGGCGGTGTCTCAGTTTGTACCCACTCCTCCCTTCTTCGCAACTCTGATATCCATCGCAGCACAACCTGCCAAGCAATAGCATGGGTATACAACATGGCACTTGGAGCTTCAGATATTCCCAATGCATCTCGCCTGATCCACCAGCTGACCGGGGACATTGTATTAGACTCATTCTTGTTACATGGTATTCTCTGTGACAAGAATAAACGACGGGAAGTGCTATCTGTCCCTCACAACTCATCTCAAAACCATCGGCTTGATCAAGCATTGGCAGAAAGGAATTACCGTATGACGGGTACTGGCCAAGACATGTGGGCCCATGCATGCGATAAATGCATGAAGATATATCAAGGACAAGATGGCCTTTGGTGTGAGATCCTACTTCTTTTTCCGCTCTGGCTCTGAATGTCTTTCTAGACCGAATGACTGGTGGTGTCCACGACGGTGTCACAGTTCGGCATGTGTGTTGTAGTGTGCATAACTGCACCGAACCACTGCAGTCACAGAGGGATCATTTTTGTTATTCTCACCGAGAGTTAGCGAACATTTGTTGTGTACATGGTTGTTCCTCCCCTGCAGAGCCTGGATTCAGCACGTGCATTCTTCCGGCTCATCGGGATTTCCAAACTCAAGCCGACCTTCGAAATACGGCCATGTTTCAGCTGCATAGTCGACTTCGAAAGGCCGGTATCCCCCAAGTTCCACTGGCTGGTTCACCGGTAACTGGCATACACCGTACTCATGCAACCATAAGGCTCCAACTATTTCCGTTTGGAAACGGTTACGAACGATTAAAACCGTTTTTTATTTCCGTTTCGTTTGTGGGGCTTGACAAACGGTTCCAGAAACGGTTTGAAAACGGTTTGTGCCGCCTCAATATAAAGGTACCAATTGAAGTATTAACCCGTCTCCAACATCCTCCCATGGTGCGAAGAAATGGTTAGTTTTAATAATAATAAAATGCCGACTTCTCTTGGTGACACCAGGTCGGTGTGTGATGGCTACAAACCTGAATGTCGGCCATGAAGATCTTGCGCGTCAGACCTGGAGGCATCCCAAATGCTTATCAATCACTCTTAGTCCTCGGGAATGCCTGTTGGAAGTGTCCCAATAATCTAACTGTGTCGTACAACACCACGTACCACGAATATAGCCAGGATGATGGACTGGCTCAAAACTACCGTTTGCAAACCGTTTGTAACCATTTGTAACGGTTTCTATATCGTTTCCGTTTGGTTTTCCCAGATTCGCAAACGGAAACGAAACGGTTGGAGCCTTATGCAACCATAACCACTGACATTTTCTTTCAAGTCCTTGCAATCCTCCAGCCAAGCTGGAGTGGAACCTATTCAGCGCAATGCATCTGTCTGCTTAAAAGGGCGAACCTCCCGTAGTTGGACTCACAATGAGCAACTATTTGTACGATGCTGTGGTGTTATAATTTCACATGCTACCTTTTTTGGAGCCAAAGGAATCATAAGTGTCAAGGTCAGTGAGATTCTTACGTTCAAACTATTTACTGATTAAAATACAGAGCTTCCTCAAAGCCACCTTTCCAGAAGAATACCCTGGTGCAATGCCATCATATATTTTCTACGACAACAACTGCCAATTCCTAAAGCATCTTCGCTCCTGTGATGATCACTATTTCGATAATGTCAGCCTGCCTGTGGACGTCTTTCACTTCAAGTGCAAGCATACTGAAAAGGACACCTTTTGCCAGATCAATTGTAATCCAGCACGTTTCAAAGAACTCATTGGATCTGATGGGAAGTGGATATTTAACTCATCCGTGGCTGAGCAAGCCAAAACATTGTACAGGAAATGCCTGTTCTCCGGTACAGCTTCCTGTCCATCTGAAGGCTTTTGATTTCGGCTCATCTTAGTTTTCAGCTTCAATTTCTTCCTTGACGAGATGATTGCAATTCACAATGAAATAACCATTCAAGAATTAGAGCGTTCAGGCCAGCGGCCACATTTGCAGGAGCTAGAGTTACTACAGGGAGATTACATGTAGAGTTTACAAAGGGAAAAATCAATTGGAGGCCTGTTCTCGATAATCCTGCACCTTTGAATCGAGCAGCGTGCAGCGTTGTCCCACTCGAGAGTTCGTAGATCCACTAGCCACTGTAAGAAGGCAATATCAGACCCCACTGAGTCTCACATGCAAACAGCTTTGGCTTTGGAGAAGTTTCAAAAAAGGGTGATTTAGGTCAAAAACTGTACATAGAGATGCACGTTTGCACCGCAGAGAAGGGCTTTTGTCCGGATTTTGTCTTGGCACCGAAACCGCCAAGTTGGCGGTTTACAAGTGGTTTATGAATCAAAGGTGAAGTTTTGGCTCTATAGAATGTCTTTTAATTTACACTAAGAGTAGATTCCCTACCTTGAATAGGCCATGTATTGCATTGTTGAGACTGCACAATTCAACGGTGTCAACTTTACGAGTGGCTGTGTGATCGTAAAGCTGACACCGTTGCCCATCAGTGGCTGTGGCTGCAGATCATTCTCGTCCTCAGTGCACAGGAGATGCTCTGTAAATCACAGATATATTTGTGGAACATATATAAAATACTGTGTGAATACCAGAATTTTCTCCCACTCATCCGAGGGAAGGGAGACTCAGAGGCCTTGAGCTCCTCCCCGAACGACCCCGGTGTGCGCTCTGTGAACTACAAACACCGACTATTGATTGTCAGCGCTAAGCGAGAAGCCGACTCTGACTCTTCTCGTCATGACTCACACTTTTTGAAAAAGTTTATCCGTACCCAGTTTGCGCTGTGCAATTATTATCCTCTCGAAACTTACGGCTCAGGCTGTCGGAACCCCGCTCACATTTATTATATATTCCTGAACCTCAAACTTGGACACAACTTCGCAAAATCTTAAAGCATGTTCAAGACTGTTTTGCTATTCGCTCCCCTCTTGGCTTGCGCTACAGCAACTCCCTCGACCAAGGTCATCTGCCAATCGCCAACCGGCCTGTTCTTAGAAAACATCGCCATTCGGCCGTGTTCGAATCTCCTCGTGACATCCCTCTTGTCTCCCTCTCTTTTCACTTTGGATCCCACAGCGACAGTCCCCACCCTCGACACTGTCTTTACATTTCCCAATAGCACCGGTCTCTCGGGCATCGTCGAATACCGTCCTGATGTGTACGCTGTCGTAGCGGCGCAACTCAATGTCACGACTGTGCGCGACATACCAGGCACAACCTCCATATGGAGCGTCGACCTAACCTCCGCTGCGCGCCCTCTGGCAAAAAAAATTGCACTCCTCCCGACATTGAACGACAGTATCTTCAACGGCCTGACCAAAGTCGCAGGTCGCCCAGACATCGTCCTTGTCGCCGAGTCCGCCAGCGGCTCAGTATGGGAGATCAACACCCTCACCGGCGCGTCTCGCATTGCCATCCAGGACGAATCCATGATGCCTGGCGGCACCGAAGGGCCTGTCGTCTTGGGCATCAATGGCGTGCGCGGCTATGGCGACGCGCTTTATTTCAGCAACACGCTGCGCAGCACCTTGTCACGCGTGCCCCTCGACGTCCACGGCGCTCATGTCAAGGCCGCCGGCGCGGTGCAGCTGCTGGCTCATGTCGAGTCCCAAGCGATCGACGACTTTGCCCTTGACCCAAAAGGGTGTGCGTGGGTGGCGCGCGCGGAGCCGAAGGGGCTGGTTTTGCTTTGCCCCGTGCCGGGGACGGAGGCGTGGAAGGAGACTGACCTCGACTGGGACACCACGTTCGGACCACCTACTTCCGTCGCGTTCGGGCGCGGGAATTCGGCGCAGCAGAAGACGGCCTACATCAATACGCAGACTGGGCAGATTGTTGCCGTTGATGCCGAGAGTGTTTAATGGGAGGGCCCTTACTTACAAGAAATAAAATAATATCCTTCATTGAATAAGAACGGTGCAGATGCAGAAGATCTGATTTTTATGAGTCTAGACGTTTAAGAAGGTCCAACTGAAAATATTTGCTAGTGGCTTCCCCAGAAGTTTGAGCACAATTTTCGAGAGCTGATTTGAGGCACAGAAGTGAAGGATACCTAAAAATTAGAAAAATATTAGATGAGTAGAGTCAGTAGACTCTTTGCAGATGTGGCTTCGATACACATATACAACGAGTTTGGCTAAAACACACGAAGCCATGCGGCTCGTGTTTCTGGGAATGATGGCGTACAGCACACTGGAAAATTGAATTCTGAGTTACACACATCTCATTTTCTTTGATGAAACGCGGACCGGAGTACAATTTTTTGTGAAAATGCCTGGCCTATATAGCCGTTAACAAGAGATATTGAATTATATTATGTACTGCACCATTCGATCAAGCGTTCAGTGGCGGGTGACACGCATTTTTTGTTGATGTGTGCAAAAATTGCCTTACACATAAATCAAACCAGAATTTATCAGCCATCAAAATTTTCAAAATTGATGAAAACTTGCAATTGTTCAAAAGAGTGCAGTAATAGGGCGCAAACGAGCTTGGTTCGGTGCGCGAGACGGACATGAGGGCAAGTAAGTGGCAAGAGATAAGCTCAAGATAAATTGCCTTTTTCAGAATTCAAGCGTTCATCACTTTGTGCGTGTTGTGCTTGATCCCGGCCAAATACCGCGGTGTGATTTTTTTTCTTGGACACTGATGGCGCCCTCTCTCTGGCTCTGCGCGCTCTAGAATCGCGCGTACCGTTCAGTGATAAATAGCGAGGGTAGGTGGATAGCGAGGGTTGATGGCAAACGGTCCCAGATCACTTACTTAATGAGCCTATTTGGGTATTTGGGAGTCGGATCACGCATGGGACCCTTGCCGAAGCTCGGCACCACGCAGTGGGCCTTTAGCATCAGTGCATCACGCAGTGGGCCCTTGCGGCGAGCAGAAGTCGCAGGCAAAGCCCACAGCGTAGGGGGTCTGGGAGCAACCCCCAGCCCCCCCCCCCCCCCCCCCCCCCCCCCGAATCCCCTCAAAAATAGAGAATAAACGATGGAGAAAAAAAACATGTGTGCTAACACACGTAAAAAGGCCCCTCGTCAGCAGGAAAGAGCGAAAAAGCGGGGTCTGGGAGGCCTTCCCCAGCGTGCCGAACATGCCGAAAAAATGCAGTTTCCCGATGGAGAAAACCTTCAGCTCAGAGAGGCCGTTTCCGGCCATTTAAAACCCTCGGAATGACGGAAATTAGGTACTAACATAAACTAACATGTACGAATGCAAGTCCTGGTGGAAATGAGTAGGGATGGTGGGTAGGGAAAGCTGAAAAGTCCGGGTAGTAAATTGGTAGTAAAGTATGTGCGCGTACGGCGCAGCGATTAAGACGAGCAAGTGAGTGGCGAGGAAAGAAAAAAGATGAGAGTGATGTAAGCTACAAGTAAGCAGTAATGACTGCTCGCGCGCCGAGTGTAAATACATGCTACGATTTTTCAGGTAGGTCATGATTTTAACAAGCGAGGTACGAGTTTCATCTGTTACATAAAAGGAGAGACTACTAGGTCATGGTCAAACTCGCAATATTTAGCGCCTCCACAACCACTCGAGTCATGCTATCTCTGCTCTGCATCCCGCTTTTGGCTTTGGCTTCATCTGCTGTCGGTGAAGCTATACTGCCACAAAAGCTCATATACGAATCCCCACCCGGCGTTTTCTTCGAAAACATTGCCGTTCGGCCGTGTTCGAAACTCCTCTTGACATCGGTCTTATCCCCCGGGGCCACTCTCTTCACTTTGGATCCCACAGCATCAGTCCCCACGCTTGACACTGTCTTTATATTTCCCAACAGCACCGGTCTCACAGGTATTGTGGAATACCGGCCGGATGTGTACGCTATAACAGCGTCCAAACTCAACGCGACAACTGCGCGCGCAGAGCTGGGCTCAGTTGCCATATGGAGCGTCGACTTCAGCGACTCCTTTGCGCGCCCATTGGTCACCAAGATGGCCTCCTTGCCCCCACTGAACGACTCGCTCCATAACGGGCTGGCGATCATCCCAGGACGCCCCGACCTCGTCCTCTCCGCCGAGTCCGTCGCAGGTTCGGTGTGGGAAATCAACATCCACACCGGCGCGTCTCGCATTGTTATCCAGGATGCGTCCATGGCACCCGGCACCGACGAGGGGGCCGTCGTCGTCGGCATCAACGGCCTCCACGTCTACGGCGACGCGCTCTACTTCACCAACTCCGGGCGCGGCACCTATTCACGCTTGTCTCTGGACGTTCGCGGTGCTCACATCAAGGCCGCCGGCGCGGTGCAGCAGTTGGTTCACGTGGAAGGGACGCCCGACGATTTTGCGATCGACGCCAAAGGGCGCGCGTGGGTGTCCATACATCCGGCTGGGCTGTCCCTGCTTCAATCAGTGCAGGGGGCAACGGAGTGGGTACAAACCGATCTCACCGGCGATCCAAGCATATACAAGGGTCCCGCTTCAGTTGCGTTTGGGCGCGGAGATCGAGTGCAGCAGAGGATGGCGTATGTCATCACTGGCAGCGGGCAGATAGTGGTCGTTGATACCGAAGGAGTTTAATATTGAAACCGAGGCACTTTTTAATAACGGTACAAATATAAATAATGGATGTGCTTGTTACAATGAAGAAACGCTAGCGCCGTACCCAAACTGTGAAGTTCTTGCGAACCATGCATGGCCTGCGGGCGTACAGTGCCTTGTGATGATATTCTGGTAGCTCCATCGGAGTACGAGAGCAATATATTTCTGGAAGACAAAGCGGAGCACTGCCTGTAATAAATTCAAAAGTGAATGGCTAGGTGTATTTACAGATGGGACCCCGGACGTACAGATACAAGCGAGTTAGGCCAAAACTTCAGATTTCATGTCGTACTCGTGGTTCCGGAAGTACAGGAGCAGTAAAAGAGCTAAGCTCAGAGGTTAAAATGGCTGAATTTGATGAAATAGGGTCCGAGAATTACCGAATTTTGCAAGTATGTGTAAACAGCTAGGGCCACTTTTAAACCGTTCCTGAGGTCTGAACGAGGCCGGAATATTTTTTTTGACGCGAATTAGACTGCAGAATAAGGGAAGGCATGGAATGGACACGAAAGTAAGAAGCAAGGTGATATATTGCCTTTTTGGGTCTCAGGCGTTCACCACTTTGTGCGTGTTATGTTGGGCCAAACAAGCATACAGTGATGGCTTGGTGTTTCTGAGCCACCTCGCCTCACCTCTGAATCGGCGCTTACTGTCTCACGCGGCACGAAGGACGACGATGCAAAAGATACTGGGACACCCATTTCTGAGAGATGGCGGTTGAGAGGTCATCGCAGCGCTTTTTTGCAGTGGGTGGGCAGTGCGTTTCGGTTATCTTACTGATACTATCTCAGTCTAGCAAAGTAAGTTCAATTTTCTTGGGATTCTGCTATTCCTTTGTAATAGAACGTTCTTACTAAGTCAGCTATTAGATGCCTTTGAACTCGCATCAAGTTACCGATGCTTACCGCTAGTAACTGTCAGACAAGACTGCTGTGCTACAAGTTACCACTGTTCTGCCTTTGTCAGACAATACTTCCTCTGCTTACCAGCGTTTTTCTCAGACTTCTGCGTTTGTCAGACTCTGAGATGACTTGTCTTCCCAACGCTCAGTATTCAGTACTCAGTCACTAATCGGATAGCAAGATGGTTGAAGGTTCCTTAAATACCCTCGGGTCTGTGAGGGCTCGACATTGCAAACTACAAAGTCCATGTTCACTCTCCTATTCTTCGTCCCGCTCTTGGCTTTCGGCTGCCCTACACCTCCCAGAGCTGGTCTCTCGACAGAGGTTATATTCAACTCCTCAGCTGGCCTGTTTCTGGAAAACATCGCCGTTCGACCGTGTTCGAACCTTCTCTTGACCTCCGTCGCATCTCCCACTCTTTTCACCCTTAATCCCAAAGCTGCGGTCCCCACACTCGACCCAGTTTTCACATTCCCCAACAGCACCGGTCTCACAGGCATCGTCGAGTTTCGACCTGATGTGTATGCTGTAGTGGCGTCGCAGCTGAATCTGACCACCGTGCGCGCACTACCAGGCACAGTCACCATCTGGAGTGTCGACCTGACCTCCGGTGCAGCACCGGTGGTCAAGAAGATCACCTCCCTCCCCCCACTGAACGACTCCCTCATCAATGGATTATCCAGCATCCCCGGACGGCCCGACCTCATCCTTGCCGCCGAGTCCGTCGGCGGTTCCGTGGTGGAGATCAACACTCTCACTGGGGCGTCCCGCATCGCTATCCAGGACGAGTCCATGACGCCAGGAAACGCCGAAGCGCCTTTCATCCTGGGCATTAACGGCCTCAAAGTCCGCGACGGCGTGCTTTTCTTCACCAACACGCTGCACAGCACCTTTTCGCGCGTACCTCTCGATCTTCGCGGCGCCAGCGTGAAGGCCGCGGGAGCAATCCAGCTGCTGGCCTGCCTCGAGGCCGGATTCCCGGACGATTTCGCCTTCGACGGTGAGGCGCGCGCATGGGTGGCGTCGATACTTCCGGATGGGTTGAACCTGCTTCGTCCCATGCCCCGTATGGTGGCGTTGGAACAGACGAACCTCGCCAAAAAGGCTAGTGACATCAAGAGCCCTACTTCGCTGGCTTTCGGGCGGGGGAATTCGGTAGAGCAAAAGACGGCGTATGTACTTACGCAGACCGGGCAGGTTGTGCGTGTAGATACAAGGGGCATTTGAAGACATCTACTTCGCACAACAATTTATTATTACATTATTGAATTCAATGACTAGACTTTTGTATGCGCTAACGTCACGATCACTTTTCCGCATGTTGCACAAGTACTGCAGCGGGGCAATCGTTACTGGCTGTGGGCAGATCGTGGCTGATAATTCAGAAGTTTGGGGGCAGTCCAGAAATTTGTAGTTGAGATCAAGAGTAGATTGACTCACTCACCTTTATTTGAGCCGGTGGGTGCAATGGGTTAAGAAACGTTGCAGGACTCTTAGTAAGACCGGTCAAGACAATTCAGGTCTTGGCGGTGGACACCAAAATTGCAGATACTTATTTCATGAGCAACAAGTGTCAGGGACGGAATTGTGAATTGTTGGGGAACCCCGTCTATTATTTTGCCGCGTAGAGCCACATCGAATGATGAATATACAGGCCAGGTGTGTGCGGGCGGTATGTATGTATCGCGAAACGTCTATTTTCCCTCCGTGGGCGCAGGGTGGGGGATAATCCTTGTGCCTGGTATCCTTGCGGGGTTGAAGGAGCGATCGCAGTCTGCGTACGCGGCACCGGCGCCGAACCCGGTGGAGAGAGCAATCGGCCATGTGCGACCTAGATGTACGAAGTTACTTCGCGGCCTGTGCAGTTGCAGCAGACATACGTTTGAATAGTACAACGGACAAGACGACGCCAGCGCTGAATCCTACGCCGCTGGTTCATGGTAAGCCTGCAAGTCCCTAGGTCGATTAAAATAATGGCAAAACCCACGCTTTGACAAGAAAATCGGCCACTAGTTCATCGTCAGTATGCAACACACAAGCGTGTTCGGGTGCTACGCACGACAGCGGTCATACTGCACCGAGGTCAACGGTCAAAGGAAACAATATTGAGTTCAAAATGTACCTTTTGCCCCAGGATATCTTCACTTGAAGGTGGTTTGGCGGTCGACATGGCGGGAAGGAGAAGAGTATTTGGCGATGCTTTGCAAGAGCCTTGCGCCCCGAGCCGCCGACGACGCCCAAAGCGGCAATCCTCCTGTCGCCCGTTCAGCTGCTGTAACTTGACTTCAACTCCCATCCACGCTTATCCCCGACTCTCCTGCCAGTCTTTGTTACCGCTGACACGAACTGGAACTGTTCTGAGCTGTCCTGACTCTAATAGATTCTCATCACTCTGGGCGCCCATTATTTATACTCGGCTTTGATAGTGCGCCGTGAACGACAGACGGCATTGATCTTTCTCTTGTCCCCCAAGGTCTGCCATGGATTTCTTCAAGAATAAAGAGCACGATAAAGAGACTAAACCCGCTCATGTCGACACACCACCTGCACCTCCTGCTGTGGAACACCATGACTCCTTGTTGGACAAGGTTCTAGGCCATGCTCAGCCTGTTGTACCTCAGCATGTTGCCCCTCCGCCATCTCAGGCTCCGGTTAAGCAGCACGAAGGATTTTTAGACAAACTCACTGGAGGTTCTCATGTTGCGCCGCCCCCTCCGGTGGTCGCCACACCAGCCCCCCCACCAAAGCATGAGAGCATGTTTGACCGACTCACCGGCTCTGGGGAGCATAAGCCGACTGCTGCGCCTCCAGCGCCACCTCCTGTGGTACCGAAGCACGAAGGGCTTCTCGAACGCGTCGGTCTTGTGCACCACGAGGAACCCGTCGCGCCCCCGCCCCCGCCTCCCGTCGTGCCGAAACACGAGAGCCTCTTGGAAAAGGTCGGTTTCGGCGTCGGCGGCGAACACCACGCTTCCCCTGCGGTCGCCGCGCCAGTAGCGCACGAGCCCCACCACGAGGGCCTCCGCGAGAAGCTCGGACTGTCCGAGCACCATGTGCCGCCTCTGCCCTCAGCGCCCGTAGCGCCGGCAGAGCCCCCTAAGCAGAGCCTCCTAGGCAAGCTCGGGCTGGAGCACCACACGCCCCCCGCACCCGTGATCCCCGTCGCGGCGGCGCACGAGGGCGTCCTCGAGAAGCTGGGCTTCGAGCACCACACGGCGCCCGCCGCTGCCGTGCCTGCCGCCCCGAAGCACGACGGCCTCCTCGGGAAGCTCGGGCTCGACCATAGCTCCCCGCCGCCGCCGCCCATCCCCCCGAAGCACGAGAGCATGCTCGAGAAGATGCGCCTCGACCGCGAACACCCGCCGGCGCACGAGCCCGAGCACGCGCACGAGAGCCTGCTGCAGAAGGCCGGGTGGGTGACGCCGCCGCCGCCCCCGCCGCTGCACGAAGGGCTGCTGCAGAAGATCGGGCTCGCGTCGTCGCCGCCACCGCTCGCGCCCAAGCCCGAGGGCATCTTCGGGCACCACCACCACGAGGACGCCGCGAAGGAGGAGCACGGGCTCGCACACAAGCTGAGCGGGCTCGGCCTCACGCATGAGCCACCGAAGGAGGAACATGGGCTGGGGCACACGCTGAGCGGGATGCTGGGCCACAAGGAGGAGGAGAAGCCGGGCTTTGTGCGCAAGATCAGTGATGCGATTGTCGGCGAGAAGAAGGAGGAGGGTGCGTTTTGAATTGCTAGGCTTGTAAAATTTTTGCAATGCTGATTACCTGCCATGCAGGTGTTCTGGACAAAGGTGTGTGATCTTGCAGCCGTGTTTGCCCAGCTGACCATTCTGCAGCGTCAGGCTTTGTGCACGACCATCTTCATCGTGAAGAGTCGAAGTCGGAGCAGATCTCGGAGGCGATCAAAGACGAGTATAAGAAGGCAGAGCGTCATATACAAGGTTCCTTTTGGTCTTTTTCTTTTCTCAGAAAAACGATCCTTATTCTGGTTTGACTAGGCAAAATGGCGAAGGAGACCTTCGACTAGTGCGTCAAGGATGTATTTATTATTACTGGCGATGTGGATGAATGCATGTAAGATTGATCGATTCCTAGGCGTAGTTCGGCGACCCTTGGGTGTATTTATTGCTACTGGGGATGTGCGTACATGTAAGATCGATCGATTTCACAGCAACCTTTGTGAAGATCTGGACCGTTCATATTCAACACGGCCCCATTTTCGATCAACGAGAATAGCATTGTTTCTACAATACAGTGGTCCAGTTCATTGGACGTTGAGAATGCCTCCAAGCCCTCCACACGGAATATCAGATGGTAGATAGCATGGAGGAAAGTGATGAAATATTGTAGTACAGGTAAGGAAGTCAGTTACACAGCACGAATCAGTACGCCGACTGGCCCCACGGCGACAGAATCAGATCCCGCAGCGCCATCGCCTCCTCCTTGTAATTAATCGGAAGTATCCGCGAAATCCCGTACCGGACACGCGTTTGCTCCTATATGCACCGTGAGCGACACGCAGAACAGAGGGGCAACACAAAACCTACGTTGTACGTGTCCGTCTTGGCACGGCAGAGGAAGTTGTACGTTTCGCACGTGGCCTGCTGGATGCTGTCGTTGAATTCGGCCTCGTCGCGTTCCTACAGAGAGTGAGCGGTTGGTGCTGTGAGAGGGCATGGAGAATGGACCTTGATCTTGTACATCTCGTCCGCCGTGCGCTTGAAGACCACCTCCCCGACGTCGTTGAAGCCCTGCAGCCACGCCTGGTCCGACCAGTCCGAGCACGCCATCGAAACGATGTACCTTCCGAAATAATAAGCTCATTTTTTTTTATAAAAAAAAAACAGCAAAAGGCGTACCGGTACTTGGGCTCCGGAAAGCTCTGGTCACACTTCTCGCACCGCCACTTGTCGCCGATCTCCGTGACCTTCTTGTTGCAATCCGGCGTCTGGCACGCGGGATACCATAGCGAATCGGGCTTCATGAACACGACCGTCGCCCGCGTGGAGAAGTAGTCGGGCTTGTCGCCTTGGCCCAGTCCGGCGTTCTTGACGTCGAGGATGCTGCGGATCTCACTACGCGTGAAACCGCCGCCGCCGCTCCCAGCCCCACCGCCCCCGGACGACTGGTGCGCCTGGTACGTGCTGTCCTTGCCAACGGCATCATACCAGCCGCGGAGCTCATGCGACTCTGGGATGTCAGGGTTGATGGCCATAGAGCTCGAGCTGAAGAACGACAGAGACCGCCCTGGTACAGCGGTGAGACGAAGATGCAAAAATATCCACGAAACGATCTCACCTCCATAATCGCCGACCTTGACGCTCTTGAAGGCCACCACGGAATTGGCAGAATTAAAATCCATAGCCTGCTTGCCCCAAAGAGTCATCCGAACGGAATATCCCGACTTGTCGACGAGCGTCAGCTCGCGCTTGGTGATCTAATTTTCCCAGTCAGAAGACGGACGGTCAACGTACATCGACCTCACTTGTTTGTTCATCGCCTTGGACGTGATCTCGCTCGTCTCTGAGAACTCCTTGACCAACGCTATAACGTCTAGCAGCACATAAAGCACATGTAAACACATAAACGGCCAACAAACATACCACACGTCGAGTCTTTCACCTGTTCTTCGAGCGCTGCAAGCGGCACAAAATTGTACTTGACAGTGGGCACGTTTGTGGTGTCGTGACACTAAAGACTGTCAGCTGAAAACACGGTGCGCGGAGAAAACGGGCGCACCTCCTCGACAACGGTCTTTTCCTCGAACCCGAGCTCGTACTCATTGTTGAGATGTGAAAATTGCCGCTTGGCGATATTGACGCGCGCGCGCGAGATAAAGTACACTTTGCCCTCAACCAGCTTGTCGTACAAGGCCACCGCGACCTTGTTGAAGGCCGTCGCTCTGATCTCGCCGGTCTCGTCCATGAGGGTCACGTTGAAGAGCTGACCGTCGCCCTTTTGGTTGGAATAGGTCTTCATGTCGCCTTTGGTGATGACGCGTGCCTTGATGGTCCAGTTGTTTTGGTACGGACTGAGGCCCTCGATGGGGAATATTGAGCCGCGGTTGGCATTGGGGGCCGAGACCTGCTGCTGAACGGGAGGAGGATTGTGTACCGGCGCGGGCGCACGTGCGGGTGCAGGCGCGGGCGTGTGTTGCGCGGACGTAGAACCAGAGGCTGTACCAGACGCAGGCGCCGATGTTTCTGGGGGTCCGGTAAGATTGACAGGGTTGCCAATCTTTACATCCGTGTGTTCGACGACGCTCAAGTCGAGGATTATGAGAAGACTGCAATGGAAACAATGAGTCACAAAAGTCGCGTTGCAAAATTAGGGCGCTTCAAATATCCTATTATCCTAACTTGCACACCCAACTGCAAGTTATGAACTATTTTGGGTCCCAGCTTCATGCGAAGTTGGACGCGAAGATATTTGAAACACCCTAATAGATTGTATACGCGCCGTTTGTCCTGCACGAAGTTGCACGTCATTTTCGTGACGTTTATGATCGAGTTTTTGCGAATCGCGTTTTCTTGGACGAGATGGTTGAGCTGGGTGGCCAGCATGGCCTGGATGAAGTGCTGGCCATCAGATATGATAATCCGGTGTCTGTCGATGCTGGTGGTGGAATTCGAGTTTATTTGCTTTATTGACAGAAGCTGGAGCGTGTGGGTGGCCTCAAAAAGAGCCGCATTTGGCTCCGCGTTCTGCAGATGAGTGCAAATTCCTGCTGACAGTGGGGTGGACATGGTGGTCGGAAGAAAGGAGGAAATGGGTCTGTCGCGTCCGGTCACGGTTTTGTGACTCTCGATTCCCACGGGAGCTCAGCGCGTTTTGTCTCTTACCACCATCTGCCACTGGCACTAGCCCCCAATTCAGAGCTCAGGGACTGACTGAAAGACCATAATGGACTCCAATGCCGCCGCACAGCAGGCCAAGGAGCAGGAAGAGGCCAAGAAACTCGAAGAATACATCGAAAAGTATCACCTCCATCGGAACCTTTCAGAGCAGCGTGCTCACTGGGAACCGCAGGATTCACTACTCTGACCGATACACTGACGATACATATGAGTATCGCCACGTAATTATCCCGAAACAGCTCCTCCGACTGGTCCCGAAAAACTTCTTCAACGAGGAACTGGGCACGCTCCGATTGCTGTCCGAGCCAGAGTGGAGGGGAATCGGCATAACCCAAAGTCTTGGCTGGGAGCACTACGAAGTACACGGTATGTATCAGCGACTGGTTCTCTCCAGATCGTGCTTGAATTTGATCGTGCTTCTTAGCGCCTGAACCCCATGTCCTTCTGTTCCGACGTCCAAAGGACTTTGTGCCTCCCCCTCAACACGCCGCGGCCAAAGCCACTCGCCGCAGATAATCGCATTTTTTAATTCTCGGGTCGTCGGACTGGTTGTTGTTGTACTGAGCGTTTTACTGTTGTTTTCACCTGTCAAGTCGTTTGTTGCAGCCCTCTCTGTAGCCACCAGCTATCAATTCGTTTCGCTGCTCTCTGTATTCTGCTATCCCTAATGCTTTACACATCTTTTCTTCGGCATGCCGCGATCGCAACCTGAATTCAATGTGCTCGGACCAACCTCTATCCTGGATGGTACATTGTGTCCATGAATCGTGCTGGCTTGCGCTATTTGAATGACTCTGTGCATCAAACAATCATCCCCGTTTCCAGCCGTGGAGCAGGCGTGTGTCCACAGCAGGCGACCTGACATTCAGGATGGGGGCTGATAATCTTTTTGGTCATTGTCTTCGGGGGCGCAAACTGTTCTTCTCATAGACTTGCACATTGTACGTCCGCCTCTCCTTACGCCGTTTTATTTGATCCTGAAATATTTATCAGTAGTTACATTGTCGCGCAACTGCTCGTTTTCCGATCGGCCATTCGGCCAGTTCATCTCCCGTGCCAACCAGGAAATTCCAACATCTCCAGTAGTTCGCAGCGGGTCCTCCCTTTTGTACGACATTCGCGCCAATGGATTGGTGGCCCTTCCATTCGTATACTATTTCATGAGCCTCGTCTACAGCGCCAGTCTCATTAAGGCCAGTACTATTATCATGACACAGGTTCCATTCCGGTTGGCGGCGGCAGTTAGCTCTCGGGCCACGGGAGTCCCAGTCCGCTATAGTTGAGCTGGAATTATCATGACATCTATTTATCGGCATCCTCTCGCTTAAAACGGAAACTCAAACGTGAAAGTGATTCTTAATTCAGGCCATTGAACTGAAATGTGAGCGAATCAATCTACTCTTGATCTTAACATTTCCAGGCTGCCCCAAAACTTCTGGATTATCAGCCACGATCCGTCCACCGCCAGTAACGACTGCGCCGCTACAGTACTTGTGCAACATGCGGAAAAGCGATTGTGACGCTAGCGCATACAAAAGTCTAGT
This sequence comes from Mycena rebaudengoi, assembly GCA_029282285.1. Taxonomy (NCBI): domain Eukaryota; kingdom Fungi; phylum Basidiomycota; class Agaricomycetes; order Agaricales; family Mycenaceae; genus Mycena; species Mycena rebaudengoi. Next base: position 1,769,144 of record JARJCX010000007.1, read on the forward strand.
CATTGAATTCAATAATGTAATAATAAATTGTTGTGCGAAGTAAATGTCCTCAGATGCCCCTTGTATCTACACGCACAACCTGCCCGGTCTGCGTAAGTACATACGCCGTCTTTTGCTCTACCGAATTCCCCCGCCCGAAAGCCAGCGAAGTAGGGCTCTTGATGTCACTAGCATTTCTGGCGAGGTTCGTTTGTTCCAACGCCACCATACGGGGCATGGGACGAAGCAGGTTCAACCCATCCGGAAGTATCGACGCCACCCACGCGCGCCCCTCACCGTCGAAGGCGAAATCGTCCGGGAATCCGGCCTCGAGGCGCGCCAGCAGCTGGATCGCACCCGCGGCCTTCACGCTGGCGCCGCGAAGATCGAGAGGTACGCGCGAAAAGGTGCTGCGCAGCGTGTTGGTGAAGAAAAGCACGCCGTCGCGGACTTTGAGGCCGTTAATGCCCAAGATGAAAGGCGTTTCGGCGTTTCCTGGCGTCATGGACTCGTCCTGGATAGCGATGCGGGACGCCCCAGTGAGAGTGTTGATCTCTACCACGGAGCCGCCGACGGACTCGGAGGCAAGGATGAGGTCGGGGCGTCCGGGGATGCTGGATAATCCATTGATGAGAGAGTCGTTCAGTGGGGGGAGGGAGGTGATCTTCTTGACCACCGGTGCTGCACCGGAGGTCAGGTCGACACTCCAGATGGTGACTGTGTCTGGTAGTGCGCGCACGGTGGTCAGATTCAGCTGCGACGCCACTACAGCATACACATCAGGTCGGAACTCGACGATTCCTGTGAGACCGGTACTGTTGGGGAATGTGAAAACTGGGTCGAGTGTGGGGACCGCAGCTTTGGGATTAAGGGTGAAAAGAGTGGGAGATGCGACGGAGGTCAAGAGAAGGCTCGAACATGGTCGAACGGCGATGTTTTCCAGAAACAGGCCAGCTGAGGAGTTGAATATAACCTCTGTCGAGAGACCAGCTCTGGGAGGAGTAGGGCAGCCGAAAGCCAAGAGCGGGACGAAGAATAGGAGAGTGAACATGGACTTTGTAGTTTGCAATGTCGAGCCCTCACAGACCCGACGGTATTTAAGGAACCTTCAACCATCTTGCTATCCGATTAGTGACTGAGTATTGAGTACTGAGCTTGGGGAGGACAAGTCATCTCAGAGTCTGACAAACGCAGAAGTCTAAGAAAAACGCTGGTAAGCAGAGGAAGTATTATTAGTTGTCTGACAAAGGCAGAACAGTGGTAACTTGTAGCACAACAGTCTTGTCTGACAGTGACTAGCGGTAAGCATCGGTAACTTGATGCGAGTTCAAAGGCATCTAATAGCTGACTTAGTAAGAACGTTATTACAAAGGAATAGCAGAATCCCAAGAAAATTGAACTTACTTTGCTAGACTAAGATAGTATCAGTGAGATAACCGAGACGCACTGCCCACCCACTGCAAGAAGCGCTGCGATGACCAGATCTCTTGACCAGTATCTCTCAGAAGTGAGTGTCCCACTACCTTTCGCATAGTCGTCCTTCGAGCCGCGTGAGACAATGAGCGCCGATTCAGAGGTGAGGCGAGGCGGCTCAAAAATTCAAACACCAAGCCATCACTTTGCCATCACTGCATGTTTGTTTGGCCCAACATAACACACACAAAGTGATGAACGCCTGAGACCCAAAAAGGCAATATATCGCCTTGTCTCTTGCTTTCATGTTCATTCCGCGCCTTCTCCCGCGCTGCGGTATAATTCCTACAATTCGCCACCAAGTTCGTTTGGGCACTATTCTGACCTCGTTCAGACCTCAGGAGTGCCTTAAAAGTGGCCGTACCTGTTACACACTTAAGTAGAATATGTGCCTCAGCTAGATACCTGGGAGACGTGGCGGATGAAACCTCAGAAACATCAAGTCATTGTGATTTAGGATTGGATATTCTATGAGGCTCGAGGGCTTGTCCGAGTCCTGCCATTACAAACTTCCAGTTTCGGTACATTCTATAACCTCTATACTCCCGGGACTCCCCTCCCCATACGTCAAAAATCCACTCGATATTTAATACCACTATTTGTGCCTCTCAATTTTTTCCACTTAGAAAACGAGATGGAACGCTCAAATATTAAATTATGTCTGTTCACGGTGCCACGTACTGAATTTTCTCCAGGAGTTTTCTATTATGATTCAATTGTTCAGGTTCATCTGATTGCGTTTGCGTCATGACAATATACCGCACTTTCCGCCTAACTGGATATGCTTCATTCCGGCCAAGGTTCGAGTAACGGTGCTATATTACTAGATTGTCATTTGACCAGAGAGCTGTATAATGTTGCATATGTTAGACTGTTTAGACTCCACCGCCCGCGTTGCGAATCGTGCGATAGACACGGAGACACGACCAGATTCGGTACTAGAATTCCGATCAAACACGATCCCGTGACTGTATTCCGAGCCCATAACCGAGTACTCACGTCATGGTTGGATGAGTCTGGGAAAATCGACGTCTTCAGCTGATAATCATCCCGAGTATCTAAACCCCAACCGAGTTCGCAGAGTGTAAAAATCGCACTGAGAAACCTCAGAATGTCACTACAACCATGCCTACCCAGCAAAAGGCACTCCTCATCCCGACTCCTAAAGCGGATTTTGTGCTTGGATCTCACGATGTTCCTTCACCGGGCAAAGACGAGGTCCTAGTCAAGACGTGTCTGTAGCCCTCAACCCATTCAATAATCTGCAACGTGAATACGACAACCGTATCGACGAGTATCCCGCTGTTCTAGGCGCCGACATAGCTGGCGTGGTGGAGAAAGTGGGCGAGGCCGTTCAGGGATTTCGACCGAGTGTGCGTACATACAGCTGTTGGTTTCATGTTGGATGGGATGTTGACATTGACACTGTTGACTTTAGATTCGCAGGAGTTATCGGGGGCGGGTTTCAGCAATATGTCGCTCTACCTGCTGCGGTTATCATTCGCGTGAGTCTCACAAGCAATACAGATAGGTGCACGCCCGTATAAGTTCTAATACTTGTGTAGATGCCGCAGAACTTGAGCTTCGACGAGGTATCCACGGCGCCTATCACGTTTACCACTGCTTGCTTAGGCATGTTCGCTCCTGCGCTGATTGGTGCTGGTCGCAATATGGTAAGTAGGTGGTCCATTTACAACATTCCTTACTAAAAGGCGCCACAGTCATCCAGCTTCTGAAGTTTCTTGGGTTTATAAAGATCGTCGCTTACATACGCGTCGCAGACCCACATTGAATACCTGCGCCAACTCGGCGCAACGGAATTCATCGACAGAAACATTATCCCCGTGGACTCCTTCTCCACCGTTCCCTCACTCGCCGAGAAAGTGAAGGTGGTGGACGATGCGACGTTCGCGGGCGCCATCGACGCCGCATACGACTGCGTGGCGCAAGGCGGCGCCATCGTCACCGTGCAGTCGTATGCCCCCACGGCCCGGTCGTGTCGTTCATCCGCGTTTCCGGTTGCTATGCGGGGCCGGACGTCATGCCCTAGAAATCGGAGGTGATGCGAACCTCGGTGGGGACGCCAGCTCAGTAGTACAGCATTTGGAAAGCATATTGTCGAGAACTTGCCTGAGCTGTTTGAGAACGGCGTAATCCTGGTAGGTGACTTTCCGGTGGGCTGCGATCTGTAAATCATTTTTCTGACCCCGCCGTAGCCTAACAGGGTTGAGATAGTCGCGAACGGGCTCGCTGCTGTTCCGGAAGCGCTGGAAAGAATGAAGGCGGGTGGGGTGAGTGGTGTCAAGCTTGTGGTGAATCCGCAGGATACCAAGTAGCACTGGTAGCCGCATTTTGTAGTAGGGAGAAAACACTTGTCCTTTCCGTCGAAAAAATATCGGAGTGTCGGGTAGACCGTACAGTGAAAACTTAAAAGATCGCGCAGTAGGTACTGTGAGAATTCGTCCCAACGAGGCTACAGGCTGGCAAGTGGCACAAGAGAGGCAGTAACAATACATTTGTCCTCGAGGCAAACGGGTAAGCTCCGAGTCTTTATTTCTGTTGAGCCGGCGAGGTAATTAAATTATTCGGAAAGAGGAGCCAAGATAAGCAGCAAACTCCGCTCTGAACGCGGTCCCGTGACGATTCATTCTCATAACCGGGTACTCGGACTGTACTCGGATCAAATATGACATCACATATTCAGCAAACTTTCCGAGTTGTCAAAACCATAGCCGAGTTTGCAGAATATAAAAGACATGCCAGAAAGACATTCTTAGTTACCAGAAAACATGCAGCAGAAGGCACTCCTCATCCCTACTCCCAAAGCGGATTTCGTCCTCGGATCCCACGACGTCCCTTCACCAGGCAAAGACGAGGTCCTCGTCAAGATTATGTCTGTCGCACTTAATCCAATGACCTATCTGCAACGCGAATACGATGTCTTGGTCGATGAATATCCCGCTGTCTTGGGCAGCGACATGGCTGGCATGATAGAGGAAGTGGGCGAGGACGTGCGGGGATTTTCCAAAGGCGACCGCGTGTGGGTACAGCTGTTCTTCTTATCGAATCGCGTTTGATCTTGATATGGCTCTAGGTTCGCAGGCGGGCTCGGGGGCGGATTGCAACAGTACGTCGCTGTGCCTGCAGCAGCTTTATTTCGCGTGAGTTTCACGTGCAGTACAGAAAGGACGGAGAATTCTCATACTTGTGTAGATGCCACAGAACTTGACCTTCGACGAGGCGTCCACGGCCCCTATCACATTTAGCACAGCTTGCGTAGGCTTGTTCGCTCCCGCACCGATCGGTGCGGGACTGAACCCCACATTTTCGTGGGAGAAACCGCAGCAGGGGAAATCTGCGCTCGTCATCGGGGCCAGCACTTCTACCGGGCAATATGGTGAGGTGGTCCATTTCCAGAATTCCTTTACTAAAGATCGCGACAGTCATCCAACTTCTCAAGTTTCTCGGGTTCACGAAGATCGTCGCCTACGCGTCGCTGACCCACGTTGAATACCTGCGCCAGCTGGGAGCAACTGAATTCATCGACAGGCACACTGTCCCATTGGACTCCATATCCACAGATCGCACCCTCACGGAGAAAGTGAAGGTGGTTTACGACGCAACCTCTACGGGCGCCATTGATGTAGCATACGACTGCGTCGCCCAAGGCGGCGCCATCGTCACTGTCCAACCGCGCGTCCCCACGACCCGTTCAAACGATACTGTGTCGTTCACTCGCGTTCTCGGCTACTACGCCGGGCCAGACGTCGCGAACTATAAATCCGAGGTAGTGAGAGCCATCGCGGGGACCCCGGCACATACGGTATTCGGAAAGCAAATCCTCAAGAACTTGCCAGAACTGTTCGAGAAAGGCGTGATCGTGGTATGTGACTGGGCTGCAATCCTAAGACGTTGCTTTGCTGACACCCGATGTAGCCTAACAGGGTTGAAATAGTCCCGAACGGACTCGCTGGTGTCCCGGAAGCGCTGGAAAGGATGAAAGCGGGAGGTGTCAGCGGAGTCAAGCTTGTCGCGCATCCACAGGATACCAAGTAACCACGTAGAATGCTCGAAATAGCGGCGGCAACCTTGTATTCCTGGCGGCTTGGAAACGATTTGCCTTGTATTTTCAACAGCCTAGAAATCCATTTCAATCACGGACCTTGTTAAAATAGAAAGTCCTTGACTATTTTTGTTGCGGGCCTCAGCGGGCCTTGTATCTGTCCTTTTGTCGTCGAAAATGACATGTTCGGGGCGCCGGCCTTGTATTTTTATTTGTATTGTTTGCGGCCCTGCGTGAAACGAGGGGGAAGAGGAATATCGTCTGCCAAGACATCAGACGCCTTGTTCGGTGTACAAGGGCCATGGGCATCGTAGAACCGACGGCTGCCGACAGTCGAATCGCCAGCGGTTCAGGGCGAATCAAGAGGAGGCAATATTAATATTAACCCCAGCCGCAGCGGCAGACCAATAGACGCTAGTAGATCGGCACACGCTTCGGCTGTGGGAGTGGATAATTAAATCCTGCATGCCGAGCGCCAGTCTCCAGCCGGATTTTCCCTTCTTCCTGATTTGGCGGTTGAAGAACAGAGCGTCAGTGTGTGCGCGGCGGCTGCACTCGGAGAAATGGCGATGAGAACATTAGATCCTCTAATTTCGTCGGTCACAATAGCTACTTATTTTTGTTTGGGTACCGGGCGTCGCGACACAAATAAGCGGACAATAGAGGTGAGAGAGCTTTAGACAGCGCGTATGATACCGCCAGATCAGCGTGCGAATGAAGTTGCAAGCGAAGAGAGTTAAAATCCCGCAGAAAGAAATAGAGAAATGCTGCCTCTAAACAGCCGGACAGAACGCTCCAGAAAGTACAAGGACCAGAGCCTCAGAATGATGAGAACATGCATAGCAGCCGTGAGCTGCCGTGAGGGTGAAGAAGAAGTGCAAGAACAAGCGACATCAAACCGAGCGCAAAGCGACATCAAACCAAAACATACGGATATGGACTGCATTGTTCTTTCCGTCAAATATTCTTCTCCTCAGATGCCTCATGGGACGGACTTCTGCTGCGCTCGTCCACCGTTCTTTGCCGGTACCTTGTTGGCTTGCTCGGGTTGTGCCTGGTTATTTTCTGCTCGGTAGTGTTATAAAACGGTGTCATCTGTTGAACAGACCCGCCTTTCCCTCCTGGTCCCTTGCCTAATACTCTACACCATGGTTGCCCTGGCCTTCAGCATTCTCCTTCTCGTCGCTTTCCCGATTTCTTCTTGGGCAGCTCCTGCAGTGCAGGCCGTCACCGCTGCTACGTTAGGGGGGAAAGCACAATTCCCCCCGATGAATTACGGGCTGTTGTGCGCCATCCCCATGCTCCAGAATCTCTGCCCTCCAAAGGCAGCGCCACCTACCCTCCGTGTCACGACTCCTCTCGGTGTGGCTCAGGGTGTTGCCGGTGAAGCTGGAGCCAACCGGTTTGCTGTGAAATACGCATCCTCCAAGAGATGGGCGGCGTCTACGCTGGCTACCAAGTGGGAACTCCCGTAAGCTACTCAATTACTTACCTTTTCTTTTCTGACCGCGGTAATTAGGAACGGTTCAACCGATGTTGCTGCTCTGCCGCTCGCATGCCCGCAGCCCAAGGTCGAACCTTCAACCTACTCGGAGGACTGCTTGTCGATGTTACTCTATGTTCCGACCACCCTCAAGCCCGACAGCGGCGTTCCGACTATCATGTGGTAAGTTTTTTTTTGTTTATAGGCGTCTCGACTGTGGATTTACCGAATCCAGGGTGCACGGAGGTAGTTTCACAGCGGGTAGCGCTATGGGCCCAGGTCTCGACGGCTCAAAGCTGGCTATTGCAACCAACTCCATCGTCGCCGTCATGCAGTATCGTCTGGGAGCTGTAAGTTCTATTGCATAAACAATTCGCCAGCATCTGACATTCATTTTAGCTTGGTTTCATGTCACCCGATGGCTCGATGAACCTTGCGGTCAAGGATACCATCAACGCCATGAACTTCCTTTCCAAGGTGGTCCCTTCCTTTGGCGGAAAGGCCTCCCAAATCACCCTCGCTGGCCAGAGTAGTGGCGCCGGGATGATTCGTGCCTTGTTAGCGACCCCCTCTGCGTCGTCCCTTTTCCAGAGTGCCATCCTACAATCGGACCCCATGAACTATGGCTTCCTCAACGTGTCGACGCAAGTTTCACTCCAAAGCCACTTCAACGACCTCGTTCACTGCTCTGCACAGGATAAAGCTTGTCAGGCTGCTTTATCCGTTGATGCGATCCTGGATGCGCAGGTTACTCTGACCTCTGATGCGCCCAGCATCGATGAATCAACTGGTATCGGCGAGCCCATCCGGCCAGTCCGCGATGGTGCCCTCATCACCAACCCACTTGACCTTACCGCCGCGTTTCCCTCCGTCCAGAAGCCTCTTCTATTGACGAACGTCAAGAACGAGGCTGCCCCCACCATTTACGGATGGCTGGAGCAGCCCACGGACTCATCCTTCTTCGCGCCCTTCTGCCAGGCTAGCCTCGGCGCGGACCGTACTGCGCTCGTTGCGGCATCGCCCTTCTACAACATCACCGGTATGGCGGACACGCGTGTTGCACTGGAGACGCTTGGCACCGACTACATATTCCGCTGCCCGACCTGGTCCTTCTCCCGCAGCTGGGTCTCCCGCGGCGGAAAGGCATTCGTGGGCATGTTCGCAGTCGGCGCGACATACCCCTCCAACAGCGACATCGCATTCTGTGTGCAAAGCGGTTCGGTCTGCCACGAGGATGATATCGAGATCGTCGTACGTCCCTCTGCATATGTCCTTTTTTTTTAAATCGCCCGCCGCTGAGCTCTGTTTCTGCAGTTCGGGACGGTCCCGGGCGCGTCCCCTACTCAGACTGCGCTCACGAAGGAGATGCAAGCACGATACAAGGCGTTTTTGACGACCGGCAATCCCAACGCTCCGGGCCTCTCCGTCTGGGCCCCGGCGACCTCCACGAACGTCCATGCCCAGCAACTCGGCGCCAACGGCGAGGTCCCCGCCGGCGCGTGCGACCCCTCATTCTGGGGTGCCGCCGTGCAGTACGACTATCAGGTTTATGGCATCTAAACGTTAACGCGTACTCCTCTTTAATCCTCACTTCGGACAACTAATTTCGACATCATCGCACTAGCCATGATCACCCATTGTATCCATTTTGCATTCTGTATCCCATCAGTAGTTTCCACTGTAGCCCGTGCGCCTAGCCCTCTTACTTAGTCATAAATAAACTAATTACCAAAATAACGAACGAAAAATATATTGTCTTCTTGAAATTCTTCCGGTACGTATCCCCGCGGAATTCTTAGCAGTGAGCGATATGCCACACTCGACGAAGTGAGAACCCGGTTCGGCGAAACCTTGAGCGGCGGGGGATGTGTAAGCCTTTGACAAGAGGGTGAATGTTCTATCGCGGAAAGAGTCTGAGAACAGTAGTGAGTAAAGCAAATGACAGTAGTACACATCGATTTTAAAAAAAAAGATCAGAGATAGCGGGTCGAGTACTGCCAAAGCAGCCCCGCCCGAAGGTAGCTGAGATAATTTTCTGCACTGCGGGGTGCGCTCCCGCATAAAGCCAAATGCCTCAAACATCATGATACCGGTGTGTAAGAAACTGAACGCACCTAGGTAAATTGTAATCATGAGTCCGAGGAGGCTTCCGCTCCCAAGTGGAAGCCACGAGCGAGCAAAGCTGTTTGACGAGCGGCAAGGGCGCGAGGTTATTCGGCAAACGCATCAATGCACAGTGTGCTGGGGGCTGCAAAAGTCGCGTCCTTGAAGCTTGAGCACAGTTTTTTTCAACTGAACGCCAGTCGCCCGTCTAGTGCAATGTTGACGGTCCTACACAAGACGTCTGTGGTTGGCGTTTTCTGGTTGGCATCCAGAGCGGGTGTCGCATCGAGACCAGTTTTTCCCTTCTTGACTATGCGGGCGGTGCGAGGAAAGGGTCAGGGGAGGTCGTGGGAAAATTAGGAGACGGTTGCAAGTACCAATTCCGACCGCGAGTCGGTTTATATCTGTTTCGCACCTTCGTTACCCCAGCACTGACCTTCTTGAACCGACAGGATGCGTGGTTCGTCTTGCCGCGGCCGCCCTCATCGCTGCTCGAGCTCCCTCCCTCTCATGAGCACTCAAATCACAACCTGCATGCTGAGACTTCTACAGCCTCCATTTGCGCGGGACGTGGACGTATGTCTTCAAAGATTTCACGTCGCTGGAATTTTTGCCCTGTCAACCTCGCTTTTCGTCCCAGCCCTTAGTATTACTAGAGTTTGACGAGGTAATTTGACGTGGGGGTGCCCAAAATTAGTTCTTGCATTGTCGTCAATGGGACCGAGGAGATCGGGAAATCTTTTTGTCGCCGAGCGGTCCCCTTTCTCGTTGGCGCTCGTCGTCTGCGGTGCGTCTTAAGCTTCTTATTCTCAGCATTGGATTTGCATCCTAATTACTATTATTCCTCACCCTAAACGCCTGAAAACTTAAAGCAACCATATTCAGGCTTGCCAGTGGACGTAGATCTCCAGCCCCGCTCTCCGTATGAGCGGCTCTGTGGTTCTCTCTGAGCAATATTCCTTCTACCATTTACTGTCAGGTCCCGGCGGCTTTTCCGCCGGAACAATTCCATGTCCGCAACTTCACGGAACGGCAGGGGACGCGTAATACCTTCAAACACAATCACGCGCCCACCTTGCGCCCACCGGAACGGTCTATAAGCGGTATGTAGCGAGTCGCGACTGCAAACTATATATAAGGTCTTCAAAGTAGAACTTCAGCTACAGCAACCAACACACCATGGCGACTCTGGAATATACACCGATCGAGGAAATCGACAAGGTGGAGTAGGTGGCGTCAAAAACTGGAGTTAAACTCACGCCGACGGTAGATTCATGGAGAGCTCCGCGCGGGGTTCAACTCTGGGAAAACCAAATCCGTTGCCTACCGCAAGTACCAGCTTTTGCAGCTCGCCTATCTTGTCAGGGACAACGAGGAACGTTTCGTGGAGGCGCTGAGGCTCGACCTGGGCAGACCGGTGTTCGAGACTCAATTGTTAGTTCGATGCTCCCATTCGACTGCCTATGCTGACACGTCGTCCAGCCTCGAAATTGGTGCCTCCATTTCAGAGCTGTTGGAAGCACACAAGAATGTTGACGAGTGGGCCAAGCCGGAGAAGGCGCCTTTCAGTTTGAACTTCACATTCATGCGCCCCGTCACATACAAGGAGCCGAAGGGAGTCGTCCTCATTATCAGCCCGTTCAACTATCCACTCTGGCTCTGCATGTCGCCTCTGGTATGGCGCTGCGCGACTTGCTCGCTTTCCTTGAGCTTACTCAGCCTCCTAGGCCGGGGCCATCGCCGCAGGAAACACCGTCGTTTACAAACCCTCGGAATCTAACCCGGCGACAGCTTCGCTTCTGGCGGAGCTATTCCCTAAGTACATCGACCCGTCGTTGCTCAGGGTGGTCAACGGTGCTATCCCAGAAACGACCAAAGTATGTCGCAAATAAATGGATTTTTGCCACTTATCAATCGCCCTGTAGCTCCTTGACCTCGTGTGGGATCACAGTTAGTGTGCAGATCCCATCTTGGATCCTCAGCTGACGTATTCCTCTAGTTTTCTATACCGGTAGCGGACGCGTGGGAAAGATAGTCGCTACAGCGGCTGCCAAGCATCTCACACCTGTATCATTGGAGGTACGTGCCTTTTTTTTCGCATTATGCACCCACTTATATTGATCTCTCCAGCTTGGAGGTAATTTCTCTACTGAGTTCCGAGCCGCAGCCTTCTGACCAGCTTGTCCCAGGCAAGTCCCCGGTCTTCATCGACCCTGCCTCGGATCTGCAGTTGGCCGCAAAGCGCATCCTTTGGGGCAAGTTTACTAACGGGGGCCAGACATGTGTAGCTCCAGACTACATCCTCGTGCCCCGCGCGTCTCAAGATAAATTCGTGGATGCCCTAAAAGTCGCGTATGCGAACTTCTACCCAGAGACCACCGCAGCAGTACCTACGCCTCCGCAGTGGCTCACCAAAATGATCAACGAGCCAGCATTCAAGCGCGTCACTAGCCTCTTACAGAACAGCAAGGGCACCATTGTGTGTGGCGGGCAAGTGGATGAGGCTACCAAGTTCATTGCCCCCACTATCGTCAAAGACGTACAGGCGGACGATTCCCTCATGTCCGAGTAGGTGCTTTCTTACTTCCACCTTCATCTCACGGATAATTTATTTGATAGGGAAATTTTCGGTCCCGTCCTCCCCATCGTTCCTGTGGATAATCTTGGCAGTGCAATCGCATATGTCAACGCGCAGTATGTATACTATATTCCTCTGTCTTCTTTCACTCAACGTTCGACAGCGACCACCCGTTGGCCCTATATGTGTTCTCTCAAGATGCAAGTTATAAGAAAAAAGGTACTTTCTTTGCGACTTTTCATGACGTGTATCTGACTGTCCTTTAGTGTTCGAGAGCACACAGAGCGGGTCTGCCGTGGCCAACGAGACGATCATCATCGGGGGTGGTGAGTGTGAGCGACGTGCTCCTTCTTCATTCATTTATGTCCACCAGTTTCTGGTCTTCCCTTTGGTGGAATTGGACCCAGTGGTAGTAAGTCTGCTGCCTTTCTCCTTCTGAAAATCTCGCTCATATCTTTTCCTCTAAAGGTGGATATCACACCGGCAAGGTACTTAGAGTCTCATTTCATATCCCCTCCGATGCCAACCGCCCTGCACAGTACGGGTTTCAAACCTTCACCCACCTCCGCGCGTCGATCGACAGCCCCGGATGGTAATTAACGCTATGGCAATGCTCCGACCGTCGGCGTGCTGACTGCCCGTGCGCAGGATCGACAAGCTCCTGTACTTCCGCTTCCCGCCGTACACCGCGAAAAATCTGCAAGCGATGCAGAGCCAACTGGCGCCGAAGCTGCCTGCGCGCCCCGCTGGGCCGCCGGGCGCCGCCGCGTCAAACCGTAACGTCACACGGAAATGGTGGTTCCTCGCCTTTGCTTTGGCTGCCGCGGGCGCACTGACCAAATTAAAGAGTGCGGGATATATTCGCGGCGCGTGAAGTGCATCGGGGTCGTGGGCGATGAGTAGACTGTGGTTCTTATTGTAATTGTATTATTATACCTATTATATACTTCTTGTCCTGAAACTTGTCACAATCGCGGACGTCACGCGTGACACATCGCGCTTTTCTTTTCTTCCTCTCCCTCTAATCAGAATCTAGGTTGGCTATTAACCCATCTTCTTCGACTCCGATGCTTTAATTTATGCCTGCCTTCTCGGAGTCTCCAGTGCCCACTTTCAACTACCGCCGGAGTTGTAGGGGGAGATCTTCATATTCGCGGTTTGGCAGGCCGCTTTCAGTCCTCGTACACAGTCCATATCTCAAAGGCTTTACGGTTCTCACAGGTCTAGATCTGTGGATAATAATACTGGATATTAGATACACACATCGCGCACAGCACGCCACATCTATGGGTTAATGTCTTTTTCGATGTTACCTCGATAGGAACGTCGCAGATGCATATCTGGAGAGTCTGTAGACAAATTGTTTCAACGGTCCTCCCTATTCGATCTCGTTCTTTTGGCGGGGTCCGCGTCATCTCTACAGCAACGTTTCGTCGATGTTGTAGTCTCTCAAAGACATGATTCGGTCCAGATGGTGGAACGACCCCGGACCCCGCTGGCTCTCCTCCGCGCGCATAGACGGTCTGGCATGTGTCTTGCGTTCCGACACTAACCAGGAAATCGCGGCGTTCAAGAGTGATGTGGTTTGTGGGGAGACTGGACCTTCGTTTCAACGACTGAGGAGTGCAGAAGCTGCGGTACTGATTAATTTAATTCCAGTGCGCAATTGGGGATTCTCTACCCATCACTTAAACTATTGGCCGACGTTAATACAGTGGCTCATAGCTCTGGGCAACTTCATAGCAGTGCATGCTGTGAACTGAGACCAAAAGTGCTGCCGTCCTCGGTGAGCAATTGACCAATATGGTTGTGTAACTCTGAGACTGAAACTGCCGTCCTCGTTCCAGGAAAAGACAGCTCAAAAGCCGGCAGTTCTGCAGATCAGTATCGGTATCGCAACGCTTGGCAAACGCTCCAAAAAGGAAAATGCCACAGTCCTTCATTTGATCGGATCATTTAGCCGGACCACTTATCATCCCCGGACGTTGCGCGGGTGCCACCAAGTTTATTTTGAGTTTATTGAGCTTCTTTTGCTGCCTTTTACTGCCTAGCCCGTGGTAAAAATCATGACTGAATGCAATTATCGCATTAAATACTTGACAGAAACAGGTTATAGCCTGGCCAAATTCCAATAAATGCGCGCGCCCATTTGCTCAACTACAAGTGTCTGCTTTCTTCGGCTTCTCAGGCCCGGTCCTGCGCTGTCCTGGCCTCCGGATCATGCCTGCTTGAGCACGCCAAGAACGAAGATAGTTGATGGACCGAGTAACTTAAATAGTCGATATCCGGTTCGCATCTTTGCGCTCTGACCCCCATTGGACGACGCTATGGACGACGAGAAACAGGACTTCAAACACTCGCCGCCCAGCCTTCATTCTTACAATGACTCTGATGACCTCAATGAGCCGCCGCCTGAGAATAGCTTGCATCGCGGCCTCAGTGCACGGCAGATCAGTATGATAGCCCTCGTTCGTCCCCGTTCATTATTCGTAGCCGCGGTTGCTCATTTTTTAAAGGGTGGTGCAGTTGGTACAGGCCTCATTATTGGATCTGGAACTGCTTTGCGACGGGGTGGGCCGCTGGGAATATTCCTGGGATACTCGTACGCGTCCGCCAGGGCGCCACTAATCCAGACTGACGTTGCCCAAGCTTTGTCGGCTTCGTGTGCTACCTGGTCATGGTTGCACTAGGCGAAATGGCTGCATATTTGCCTCACTCCAAAGGGTTCGCAGGTTACGCCACTCGATTCGTCGACCCCGCACTCGGGTTCGCGCTGGGATGGAATTACCTGTTCAAATATGTGAGTGAAGGTGTTGCACAGCGTGTTAGATACTAACTCACGCTCAACAGTTGATTGTCACTCCTAATAATATCAATGCGGCGGGTGTCGTTCTAGCTTATTGGCATGGGGCACGTGGAGTGCACGTTGCAGTCTGGATGGGTGCGAACACCTCGACCTGCTGACCCAAAATCTAACTTCTTGACCAGCTATCTTCATTTTATTCAGTATGTATCCGCGTAAATAATCTCGCGCCGATCTAACACCCAGCTTTCAGTTATGGTTGTAAATTTCCTAGGCGTTCGGGTGTTTGGAGAACTCGAATTCTGGTTCTCCAGCATCAAAGGTGGTTTATTCTGGTCGTGTGCCATTTTTTTCCTGATCCGCTTCAGTGCTATGCCTTATCGGACTTTTGCTGATGGGAATAATTATCGACCTCGGTACGTTCCCACACGCTGTGTTATCTTGGTCTACTGATCTCTGGCAAAGGTGGCAATCCCAAGCATGATCGTATTGGATTTAGATACTGGAAAGCGCCTTACGGACCTATGGGGCACTTCCTGCTTGCGGTGGTGAAGCAAGAGCATCTGTCGATATTTTTGGGCTTCTGGAGTACGATGACGAACGCACTTTTCGCCTATATTGGCACGGAACTTATCGGAGTAAGCTTGTTCACGACGCATACTGACTTACTACTTTACTCATCACGCTCAGGTAACTGTTGGCGAAGTAATTCGTTTCTTGTATACTTGTTGCCTGTCTAAACATATGGCAGGCGCAAAACCCGAGGCGCAACATCCCCATCGCGATCAGAAGAACATTTTTCCGTATCTTGGTCTTCTACGTCGGAGGAGTCTTTGTGCGTGGTCACTCCGTCTTCACCTTTGTCTAATTAATAATACGCACTCAGGTTATTGGGTTGATTGTGCCAAGCACAGACCAGACCTTGTTTATTGCAACCAGTTCTAAAACAGGAGGTCAGTAGCTTTTGTACTGCGGTGTGTAAACAACCTTTATAATTGTTTGATAGCGGCTGCCTCTCCCTTCGTCGTCGGTGAGCTTCAGTTATTGCTACATGTGCCCATATAGCTTATACCATATGTTTAGCTACTACCCTGGTTGGCATTAAAACCTTAAACCACGTTATCAACGCCGCCATCTTAATTTTCGTTATGAGCGCGGCCAACTCGGATCTGTATATCGGGTCCCGTACTTTGTACGGACTTGCCGTCGAAGGCAAAGCACCACGAGTGTTTGCCCGGGTCAATCGCATGGGTGTGCCATACTCCGCATTGATACTCTGCTCTGCGTTCTGCGCTCTCGTCTTCCTTAACGTTTCCTCGTCCAGCGCCAAGGGTGCGAAGTTTTCGCATAGTATTGTTGATCATCCCCATCTGAAGTTTACCCAGTGTTTACCTGGTCAGCCCCCACTGACGCTGTCTCCTTAATTTCAAGCTAAAATAGTCCTGCCGCAAGGTTCGTCAACTTGGTGTCGACATTCGGCGCCATTACCTGGATGTGCATCTGCATCTCTCACATGTAAGAAGCGCGTGTACTACGCGTTTGGCGATAATTTATCGTGTCCTTTACAGTGCATTCATGCGAGCACTGAAGGCACAGGGCATATCCCGGGACAGCTTGCCATACAAGGCCCCATTCCAACCCGTCGGGAGTTGGTTCGCCCTGGTCTCCACATCGATTATCCTCATCTTCAAAGGATTCGACACCCTCATGCCCTTCAAGGCCGATACTTTCGTCACGTATGCTGTTTTCTTTGAACGTTAAGGCCCCTGAAATAACTTAATATCCGCAGGTCGTACATCGGTGTGTGCACACACTTATGCAAGCGTGTCCTGTGCCCAGTTTACTAAATTTCGCATAGGTATTCCGGTGTTCGCGATCATGTACGTCGGCTACAAGGTCACGTACCGGACAAGGATGATCCCCGCGGGCAAGGTCGACCTGGTTACTGGGCTGGCGGTTATCGACGAGCAAGAGGCCATCTTCATCGCGGAGCAGAAGGCGAAGGGGCCCCGAAGCTTCGGGAAGAAACTTTGGGATAGCTTGTAGGCTGTGCTACGACAAAGCTAGTTGCTGGATGCTGTTCCCTGAGATTCAACCTTTCGGGGGCAACTAGATATGATATGTATGAGATAATTATGAGATCATCGTACCCTGCACACGACAACTGAAAGCAAGACTTAAAGGCGCTGCAATAGCCCCTGTCCCCTTGAGCGCGAATCTGACTCGGCAATTGCCGTTACTCCATACTCGGGAATACTCCGAGTCATTGTCAAGCACTGCAGTGGGGTTCCGACTCGGAGTAGTCCTGAGTATTAGTGTTCGACTCGAAGTACAGCCATGTTGCTGTTACTTTCTTTCCACCATGTTATTCAGAATCCGCGTTAATTCAAGTCGAGTGTTTGGGCGCAATCCGCAGGATAGTCGAGAAAGCAGGACTTTCTCAGTCGATCCGGAAATCCTGCTGGTAGGGTGCCTTCTCCCATCGTCTCTGGGCGCCTCGGATGACCTGGAATGTAGCAATATCTGGCCAAAGAGTCTCCTCGTCTCTCGAATCAATCATTGCGGCGTTTTTGCTGTTTCAAGCCGGATGTTCACCTTGGTTTGGTGTTTTATGACGGTAGGATACGTCCTATTCCACGCAGGCGGCTCTGAGACCTGGCTAGAACTCTACGATATCGTGCATTACTGGAACTCGCTCACAGCAGCACAAAGAGCGATATCTAAACATATCTTCGTACGTCGTCCGACAGCCCGAATCCTGTGATTTTCTGACCTGAGAGCCCAGTTCTTGGACTACATCGTAACCATTATCCCCCGTCGTTTGACGCCTTTTGAATTCTAAGTAGGATGCGACTGCGTTTCCTGTCCTTGATACCATTTTTGGATGCAAGGGCGGTCAAGCCATGGCATCTTCCCTCGCCCATCCCCGGCTGATTCCAGACTGCTAACGTTGGCCAACGCCGAAGGGAGATTGCGTATATCCATCGTGGGTCGATCCTCAGTCTTGTGAACTATCATAACCAGCCTCAGGTTCCCGATGGCAAGCATCCAACACACTACCCTTGTTCTCTGCACGCTGCGTCTGTCACCCGCAACGTCGTCGCTCGGCTCGAATCCGAATTCCGGAAGCCCTCATCCTCGATACCCGCCTCTCTGGCCCTTGCACTACTTCGCATCGTCATGGTTGCAAGTGACGGCGGTATGGTACCCCCTAACTCTTCGAAACTTGATGAACCTCCCGTCCTCGGCGAACTGGTCGTGGAGAATTCAGAGCGCGCATTCTGGGACTCGCAGGTTCAATTCCGGCACCACCTTCCTGTATCCCCGCAGAAATCGTACAAATGGACTTGGCACGATGATAGTATGACGGGTATATATCACGGCATCCCAGGCTGGACACGGTTGGTCAAGTTTTACTTGCCCGATAGATGAGGTATTCATGCCCCTGGGATAGGTTTGCATTGAAACAGGGCAGGTATTCGCGAGCCGCGACCATAGTCCTCGGCGACGTGGGCGACAACGTCGACGACTGGCGCGTGCTACTTGCTTGCTTGGCGAACTGGGCCGAGGCCGATCTCGTGCGCACATTTTGCCGGAAAAACTGCAGCGGCAGTACCCGCGTTGGCTTCGGTGGGCACACCCAAGGACTTCTCCATCCGTCGTCCATGCTTATGATATCCAGTGACCCAAATCTACTTTGCAACCCACATATCTGGGTTCACTCCTCTCCCCGGCTTCGCCGCCGCAGATACCGTGTACCTCTTTGTCGAGGATCTCAAGGTAGAGGCGGATGGCCATATCGCCCCATACAAGGGGTATTACTCCTTGGATCGGACCGGTGCGACGCACATGTCGGAGGGGCTTCAAACGCTCTACGGTCTACACGAGCCTCTGGGTTATTATTTCCGCAAGTACGCCAAATTCCTCAGCAGTAAGCAATATGCCGCACTCGACGAGTTGAGAACCCGGTTCGGAGAAACCCTGAGTGGCGGCGCCCTTGGTCTTCCCTCGGCTGCCTGGAGGGATAGTAAGCATTTTAAAACGTAGGCTCTTGTAAGCGCTGACCACTGTGTGCGACATAGCCCACTCTCGTCTTCGAAGATCACAATCCGCCACACGCCTTGGGAAGGCTGATTGGCGTTTCGATTGGATGATGGAGGACATCTACCGGGAGCGGAGCTTCAACGACCCCTGGCGGGGGATATTCGTCGTGGAACCCCCTGAGGAGATACGGAAGAGGAAGGATCCTGTGCGGCGCCTTCACCGCTCGAAGACCAAAAGCGTCGGAGGCGGCATGTCGTTGATTTACTCGCGCATTATATTCTAGGGAAGTGTACAAGCATCGTTTATATTCGATTTCGAACGAAGGAAAAGTCACTGAATCGCCCCAAATTTGATCGGACATGGCCGCTCACTATGTACGCCCTTCTGAAGTTCATCTTTTGTCGCTAAATAGCGTCGCGTCCTGTGCCGAGTATCAAACATAGCAAAAAAATCATACGCGTCAGCACAGCTCTACGTCAGACCGACTCAGACGACACATTTTCGAGCGCTAGTTACGCAGCTTGCTTTACACTCCAAGTGCATTCTTGCGGTTTAGCTTCCGAGCTCAACTTGATAAAAGGACGTGGATGTCGAGGTTCAAGTGTAGTTCCCAAACATGTCTGCCCTTCAAATTCTGTTCTCCTTTCCACTCTCTGTTTTCGGTTTACCTGCTTCTTCTGAAGCGGCGCGGTGCAAACTGTAACGCAGATCGACCCCGCGGGCGGACCCGACGACTTTGCGATCGACTGCAAAGGGCGCGCGCGGGTCGCCGTGCATTCGGCTGCGTTGCAGATGATCAATCTTGTGCCTGGCGGTGGACAAACCAACGTCGCCGGGAACGCGAGTGTGTTCAAGGATGCCACTTCGGTGGCGTTTGGACGCGGGGATTCGTTCAGAAGAGGACCGCCTACGTTACCACGGGCTCGGGGCAGGTTCTGGCTGTTGATACGAGGGGCGTTTGAGCGCCGCCTCACTGTTTATGATTTAAGCTGCCCTTAAGTAGAATTTATACAATCGAGCTCAGCCCGCTCGATCTTTTCGAAGCTTTACAGCTATACATGGGTAGTGAAAGTGACGGTTGTGCTCGCGCCAGTGCTTGTAACCGTCGTAATGGGCCTGCATATAAAGTATATAATTAGCATGCTCCAACATGGCACAGAAACCGACACGTACCGACACCAGGAGAAGAACGGATTGAAAAACACGCAGACTGAGATGGGATCACAAGTCGTTGGGCCAGCTAATAAGAAAGTAGGGTTGGGAGTGAGTTCCCGTTACTGTCCCAGATTAAACTGTCTAACTGTATCCTTGGCCGCCACCTGTTTATATGCATGATCGTCAATATATATTTGGGTGAAATCGAAGGAGCCAGTCGTTACATTGTCCCCAAATCGGGTCCCTTTGACCCTGGACGAGGGTAGGAAGGATTGCAACGAGAGCAAGGAGAGACAGTGAATTCAGCTGCATCTTACAATGAAGGATCCGTCGATCTGACTCGACGGTGGGTTTTATAATGAACGTAGAGCAACCACGGATCATATCTTATCAAGATTCTGAGTACTTCCAGCAGTTTCGAGGATATCAGCAGTTCCAGGACTTTGACCTCGGGACTAAGCAAAAGCGCGAGGGTCAAGCTTGAATCAAAGCAAAGAGGTAGTCATTCAAACAACGGCGACTGTTATAATTACCGACTATTCAGTCCCCAGGGCAGTGAAGGGTAGAGACAACATGTATCGGCCGACCATTAACCGACATCGACCCAGTGTTGTCGAATCAGATAGAAGTAGCGAGATATCGAGGACTATATATTCCATGCCTTCCAAGGGTCCCGTCCGGTCCACAAGAACGATGCTGCTGATTGTCTTTTAGAATTTCCCTTCTGTGCCAGCTGGGGAAACTTCAGGCAAGTTGGAGGACCGCCGGCGGGGGGAATGAGAGTCATAAGCGCAAGTTGCAGTTGGATCAAGCATAGAATATCGTTATCGCAGGAGGTCAAGCTTCGCTTCTGGTACAACCTTTATAAGGAGAGGTTCGACGCTAAGTTCACAAACCAAAACTTGTTTTGATAGCTTTGTGTGAGGTTCGACGCTAAGTTGTGTCACAATTATGAGGCCATGAAGTTTTGGGGAGCTAAATCATTCTGATTATGTAATTCGATACTCAAGTGACACGTCAAACACCTGCGGCTCGACGGGGAATATGAGCAGGACGCGTTCGACGAGCTCATCGCCATCGTGCCGCATCTGCGTCGGCTAGAAGGCTTCGCGGCGCCCATGGACGGGGACTGTCTCCCGCAGACGGTCCTCAAGAGCATGCGCACGCACTGCCCGCGGTTTGATTCCGTCTCCCTGTTTCTTCTGAACGACTTTGAGACTTTCGGCGAGTTACCCCATACGTACGCTGCATATTCTCGACTGACGACGATGTTCAGGTGAAGATATCGAGGCTGTACGCATTTTTGTTTAATTTATCTCACTATTTGATCATGGCTATCACAGACTTTCGCCCTGGAAGGACTGAAGCACCTCACAATCAATTCGTTGCAAATCTGTACTTTTTTTCCCCCCTTATCCCTGAAGCAGCTGAAGTAACCTACTATTTATTCCGCAGCGCCTTCAGAGGGCTGGATGGACAGCAGCTTGCCCCCCAGCATCATCAAAGCCCTCCGCGCCTCCCCCGCGCTCGAGACGCTGCACCTCGCAGTCGAAACCGAATGGAACGTGCACCAGACCTTCGCCGAGCTCCGCGGCGCGCACGTCCCCCACCTGCGCGCGCTTTCCCTCCGCAAGTGCGCGGAGCTCGACTGTTGGAAGCTGTGCGAAGCCACCGACCCCTTCCTCCAGTTCCTACACGCGCACCACGCGCAGCTCGAGACACTTGCGCTGCCCATCTCGCGCTCGACCTTCGCCTTTGGCCCCGCAGAGCTGCGCCTCCCCGTGCACTTCTTTCCCGCGCTCACGGCGTTCGAGGGCCCGGGGTTCCTGTGCCGCCGGCTCTCGGAGCTGCCGCACCCCGCTGCGCGCCTGCCGCGCGGTGTGGGACGGAGATTACGACGACGAACAGGCGCAACTGCTCGACACGCTGCGCGCGTGCGGCGCACTCGAGGCACTCTGCATCCGCCCAATGGACAGCATGGCGCACACACCGGCCCAACTGCGCGCGCTCGCGCAGGCAGCACCGAACCTCACGGAGCTGATCACGAATGTGGATGTGCGGGATGGCAACTTGGTGCGTCCTGTTCTCCGACTCCCATCACTGCGATATTTGATAATACCAACCACCGTAGGCCGACCTTGCTCCCGCCCTCGCAGCGTTCACGCACCTCCAGACCCTTGGTGTGCCGGTGGCGGACCTGCTCTGGGGCACACTCACCAAGCCGGAAGGGTTCGTCGCATCCCTCGCGGCGCACTGCCCGCACCTGCGCACCGTGATCGACATTGACCAGCCGTTGTACAAGGACAGGCATTGGGAGGCGCACATCAGCCGCCCCGAGGGTATTGTTAGCGTGCGGCTGGAGACAAGGATTGCGGATACATTTGATAGGTATATGTGGGATGATTAGGGGAACTTGAAGAAAGGATGGGTGTGGGCCGCTATGAGTGTGCTTGTAACGATTAGTACGCGCCGCAACAGTAATGCATATCCACACAATCCTGGAGTCTAGATGCGTGAAATTCCGCATGTCCGACCTCGCAGCGCGAAGAAACAGGTGGATCTTGGGTGGATCACTGTGTCTGTGAGTCTTAGTGGTCGCAACACAAGACCGAGTATTGATCTTGAAAAAACGCACATTTGTTGTGCTCAATGCTCATAATTTCTCCCCAATCTTAGTCTAAGTAACTCTGATCTGTTGATGCCGGTCCAAGCGTCAGATCGTTGAGCGGCCCGATGGTTCCGTCGGCGGTCCGTCACTTGGCAACCGCCTGCAAACCATTTTGCACGGGACTCTTTCCAGAACCAGTTGATTCCTCGTCCTAGCATTACTCCGGAAATAGAGGTTCGAGTGTGTGTATTATTCATGTTTTTTTCTCAAGACATGCGTTTGTGAAAATATATCGACGCCCAGTAGAAAGAAGGCCTTAAAGCGGTGGGTTGGCCCGGGACACCAACGTCACGAAGTAGTCCTGGAACCAGGTCCCAGCCTCGGGAGCTGGCTGAGCAGCATCACTAGAGCAGGACAGATGATGAGTCGTAGACAAAAGATGCTGAGCCAATCAGACGTACGAGAGAGAACAGTGGAAGTCAAATCTGACCGCCGAACTGTTGCTGGTACCGTCGCATTCACCTCCGGGCTTAACCCACACGATGGCGTCGATGGCGGTGAATCCGGTATTGAGGGTTGGGTGGGTTCCGAAGCCGGCGTTTTTGACGTTGCACCAGTCGCCCCACTGGCTGCGGAGGTTCTGTTGCCCCGATCGGCCCTGGTCCACGATGAAGTGGTTGGGGAACCCTGCGCTAGTCAGCGCCGGACCGAGTGCCTAAAACAATCTTGAGCCACCGGAAGGGAATCGCGGAACGAAAAATGTCTACTAACGTTGATGTAGTGAATCTCATCGAAGTTGGGATTCTGAGCGGTGATGGGGTCGGGCGTCGTGGCCTGGAGCTGTCGAGGAAAGGCTGAGACCCAGCGCCGAATCAAGGAATGATGCTACACGTACTGCGTTGTAGTTGGCAACGTTGGTGGCCAGTCCACGGACGAACTTCGGCGACCCGGCGCTTGCGTAAATCTGCGAGAAGAGCTGAGCGGCAGGGCCCAAGTTGGCAGGCCATCCGAGCCATCCGGCGTGTCCAGCGTCGAGATATGAGAACACGTTCCCGAGCTTCTCGAATTGTTGAATTGCGTATATGACACCAGACTGCGCAACATTAGTCGGCGACGGTAGGTATGTGGTAAAAAGGCACATACTTTATACGCGGTCTGGGCACCCGCGCACTTCGGCATATTCAAGTTGGTGACAAGGTTGGCAAGACTGTCGGGCTCAATGACTGAAAATGAAAGTGAGATTAAGAAAGTATTTGAGGTGTAAATATAAATACCTGCGATCACCCTGACATCGGGGAATTCTGGTGGACAGCCACAGGTCAATTTCGAGTGGTCAGGCCTCAGGCAGCACGTACTCTGAATCTGGGCAACCAGTCCATCAATGTATCTGATGTAGTTTGCTGAACCGTTGTTGGCAATGGAAAACTCTCCGTTGGAAGCGGCAGCAGCGCAATCCCTAAGCGAACGCGGTGTTATGGATGTTCTCTTTTTGGCGAGCTATTTATCGGACATACCTGTCGGGCTGTTTCATCGTGTATCAGCATCATTGCGTGAAAAAATGGAAGATAAATCCCACCAAGTCGTAGACTACAATCTGGACAATGTATTTTGTCCCTGAGGCCTTTCCCTTGGCACTCGCATCCGCAAGATACGTGCCCAAATCGGGGACCTTGGCGATCGTGTCGAACCAAGTGAAGGTGGGGATCTGCGCAACCTTCAAGGCCTTCGCCTTGAGCGTAGCGTCACTGATATTGGCGGCCGCGGCGGCAACCTATTCGCCCCAGAGCTTTGAATATTTCGGGAGACTAGAGGAAAAGCTAGGCGTACCTCAGCAGCGTAGAATGGTGTCAGGTAAATCTGTGGAATTGAGGGTTATTCAAGATGACGGACACATTACAAAGGCTTGGGCAAACCTGGAAGCCAGTGTAAGGGTTATTTTCGGCAGGGGTTGTGCTGACAGGCGTCGACGACGTGGTGGTGGGACTTCCACCTCCGTTACCACCTACTGGTCTGTACACGACTTAATACGCAATGTAATCCAACTGAGAGGAGAGCATACATGCACTGGGAGTAGAAGTCGTTGTTGAACGTGCATACGGATCCAGCGTCACAGGCCTAGGTCAATTGTAAGCTGGAAAATCATTTGGGGTCTCGAAGCGCGTACCGTTGGCCCCTGCCAATTTTGTCCGCCGCCTGTGGAAATAAGCGTCTATCCTACGTACGAACGCAAGGTAGTTACATTGTCCCCACACAGGAGAGGTAGCTTGTGCATTCACGAATGCAGGAAGGATCGCGATGAGAGCCAGTAGAGAGGGGAGCATCTTGTAATCCTGGGGATGGCGAATGAAGGCGAGGTTTCCTTCTCATTTTATAGTGGTCAAGGCCAAGTTCCGCAGATCACAGGTGTGACGATTTGGCCGTCAAGAATTCTGGTGGCGGCTCGTGCGTGTGTCCTCGGGACCAGCCAGGGCCCAGCGATAACAAGCGCACTGAAGATATCCATCCAAAATAAGACGTCTAAAAATAAAAGAGCCAAAATAAGGACCCAAAAATAAACCAGCATCGAGAATTATCCTTCCGTTCTCCCGCAGCGCCGATGAAAGCTCCTGCAGTGTATACGCCTCCCTGGCCTCTGAAAGTGACGCGCAAAATGCGAAATGCGAATTGCGAATTGCTACCGCTGTCGTAAACTGTGCCTGTCCGACCTTTATCCGAGAGAAAGAAAAATGGGAGGATGTAATAGGTTGAGGTTTGTCGAGGTCCGTCCAATAAATAGCGGCCATGTTTCTCCTTGGATGAACCGCGCAGTCGCGTGATATGACGATGTCGGGTTGCAATAGGTTGCCAGTACCAGCCAGTACCGGTTCAATCCCGGCTCAATGTCTAAACGGGATCACATGTTAAGGGCTCTGAAGAGCTCTCTGAAGTCATCGAGGTCCGTCCTTTTTATCGAAAGCCCCTATTCAACGGCTATAGTGTCACCGCAGCCTTGGCGCAGAACGGAGAAGGACATTCCAAGGAATCATTCTCCTCCGAGTCAGTTCCTGAGCCCGCGGGAATTAGGTCTACTGCGACATAGATAGCAACAATTCACCCCAGTGCTTTGAACCGCATATGCTGGGCGAGCACAGTAACGAGAGCGGGTCATCGCTTAATATCTTCGATTTTGGCCCAGGTCCAAAATAAGCTCTGTCGCCGGTCTAATAAGCATGCGAAGCGGAGGTTCACGTTGACTTCGAATGTGCGTGGTAGGGGCTCGTCATTGCTTCGTACCTGACGAGTTCAAGTGCAAGAGAAGTGTGATACGACCGACAGTCGAACTCGGACCTGATAAATTGCACAAAAACTGGAGAAAACAACAAACACTCAAAACATCCGCTACATGGTCCCCTCATCGTCTTCTGTTAGAACTGGGCGGCGGGGGCAATAGGGGAATGCCACCACCACTGCTGGATGCTGGAGCACCTGAGGACATGCCGGACAAGTCCCCAAGCAGGTTTGTGGCGGGAAGCACGCCGCCAGCAGCTGCCTTGTTGGCACGGCCCGGGATAGAAATGGAAAAGGTCTGACCGTCCTTGAGGCTGTAATCCTTCTTCGGCCCCGCCGGGATGTGTGGCGAAGGCTCATCCGAGGCTGTTTGAGGGTTCAACGCCGCTTTGCTGCGCCTGGATTTCAGAGCAGTCAGAAACTTATCAGCACGTCGTAAAGAACCACTGCATACTTGGTATAATCCTGGAGCGCTACATCTAATATTCGCGGTTAGCGATCTTAATGGAATCAGGAAGTGAAGTGGCGCACTGAAATCGAAGCTGTCGGTCCGTTCTTGGAATCCCATGCCAATGTACGCCTTTTTGCCTGCGTCTTCGACGCGTATAACAAAATATCGCGACGAATCCAGCACTGCTTCGACAGGTGGTTTCGCAATGTCATACTCGGCTCTGGCGAACACTGAAAGATGTTAGCCGCCCAATTGAGATGATTAAAACGAAGGAATCCTACGCTCTCCTGCGAGTAATTCAATATGTTAAAGCAAGTAACATGGATGGAGAGGATGTGTACCAGTTGAAGCGTCTTCGAAGAGTAGAGATGCCCCCGCCGATTTTTCCACAATCCGAAGGCGCCCTTTCCACAGCGGAGTCGACAAGTCACCCCATTCGCCAGCGCGATGCCCTTCGTTCTTCTTCAGAGGAGGGATCTTGAAGACTGTGCAACGACAAGTTCAATCCTGGAAGGCCAGCAGATGAAAAGACCAAGAGCCAGACCAGAGACTTCACGGCCAATATAGAGAATAGACTCGATTTCGTCGTCGATACTGTCCATGGTAGATGTGTGAGGAGTAAGGAGAGTGAGAGTAGGAAGCAAAGGAATTTGGGCGCTTATTTGGCCCATCTTCCTTGTCTCTTGCCACCATGTCGACTGCTGGCCCGCCCACACCTCCACCGCAAAGCAATGCGACAGAAATTCAGGATGCGGCGCGCACTGTAGCTCCTCCGATTCCAGCAGCCTCGGCGGCCTCGTCCTCGACCTCCGCTCCCGCAACTGCACCAAGGCCCGACCATTACACCCATGTCTTTCCGCAGATCGCCAGTCTTGCCAGCGAGAGAAACCTTTCTGGGCTCATTAAACTAGCAGAATATCACGATACTATTGTCTGTTTCTATCTTTCTTTCATCTAGCCCCGCTCACTGCAATCCAGGGGGCGGGGGAGCGCCAGCCAACCCGCATGCTTGTTATGGCTCCGTTAGTTCTTGCGTACCTCATCTGCGACGACCTGTAAGTGGCGGCAGGGTTTTTTATATATAAAAAAACTGTGCTCAAGGACGCGTCTTTTGCAGCCCCCCAGCACGCTGTGCATTGATGCGTTTGCCGAATAACCTCGCGTCCTTGCCGCTCGTCAAACAGCTTTGCGCGCTCGTGGCTTCCACTTGGGAGCGGAAGCATGAAAATGTCTACGTCCGTTCGCAGGCTCTGGCGCAGTTGGTCGGCCAGCCGGATTTCATGGACACCTCGCTAGGGGCCCTCCTCGGACTCATGATTACAATTTTCCTAGGTGCGTTCAGCTTCTTACACACCGGTATCATGATGTTTGAGGCATTTGGCTTTATGCGGGAGCGCACCCCGCAGTGCAGAAAATTATCTCAGCTACCTTCGGGCGGGGCTGCTTTGGCAGTACTCGACCCGCTATCTCTGATTTTTTTAAATCTATATTTGTGTAGGTATTCGCTTTACTCACTACTGTTCTCAGACTCCTTCCGTGATAGAACATTCACCCTCTTGTCCAAGGCTTACACGTCCCTACCCCTACCTCTCGCCCAAATGTACCTCGGACTGCCCCCCGAGGAGCTTTTGACTGGTGTGTCATACTCCATTTTTTCCCACCGCGCTATTGAATAAACATATCCTCTGCAGTTGCAACAGACAGCGGCTGGGCATTCGACACCTCGACGCAGATCCTCAGCCCCGTCCCGCCAAAGGCCCGCTCGGGAGCCGCAGGCAACGGCTTCTCTCGTGAGTCGTCTTACTCTTTCATCGGAACTTTCCTCACCCTGTCCGCAGCCTTCTCGACCCTCGCGACCTTTGACTTTGTCGCTGATAGTGTCGCAAAGCTCGAAACATGATAGTAAAGTCGACACGCAGAAATTGTACATTTATAGCCATAATGCTCTTCTGAAATTAACACTATGTAGACCTATTCAGCGTACACGTTAACCTTGGACGTGATTACCGTGTACATGTCAGGCCGGTACTCGACAATTCCGCCGAGCCCGGTGCTGTCAGGAAATGTAAAGACAGAATCGAGGGTGAGGCCAGCAGCTGTAGGACCCACCGTGAAAAGAATGGCCGATGTGATGGATGTCGAGGAGATTCGAAGATGGAATGTTTTCAAAACGTGCTAGTCGGTGATTGGAATATAACCTTTGCAGGTGGCGAGGCTAAGAGTGTAAAGGAGAACAGAACTCAAGGGCGAACATGTTTGGGAACTACAGCTGAGCCTGAACATCCATGTCCTTCCCTCAAGCTGAGCTTGGATGTTGAGCCTCAAGAATTCGCTCGAGGATGCGGAGGATTTCTTTGCTATGTTTGATACTGTCGCGCTCACACCCATCCTTTCTTCCAAGTTCCCCTAATCATCCCACATATGCCTATCAAATATATCCGCAATCCTTGTCTCCAGCCGCACGCTAACAATCCCATCGGGGCGGCTGACGTGCGCCTTCCAATGCCTGCCCAGCTGCATCAGCTGGTCAATGTCGATCACGGTGCGCAGGTGCAGGCAATGCGCCGCGAGGGATGCGACGAACTCCTCCGGCTGCCAGAGCCGGCTCGCCACCAGCACACCAAGGGTCTGGAGGTGCGTGAACGCTGCGAGGGCCGGTGCGAGGTCGACCCATGGCGGTGGGTGGTATTATCGAGTAAAAGCAAATTAAATACAGGACTCGGAGGACAGGACGCAACGCACCAAGTTGTCATCCCGCACATTCACACCCGTGGTCAGCTCCGTGAGGTTCGGTGCTGCCTGTGCGAGCACGCGCAGTTGGGCCGGTGTGTGCGCCATGCTGTCCATTGGGCGGATGCAGAGTGCCTCGAGTGCGCCGCACGCGCGCAGCGTGTCGAGCAGTTGCGCCTGTTCGTCGTCGTAATCTCCGTCCCACACCCCGCGGTCCAACAGCACCGTGAGCCGCTTCAGGCGCGCAGCGGGGTGCGGCAGCTCCGAGAGCCGGCGGCACAGGAACCCCGGGCCCTCGAACGCCGTGAGCGCGGGAAAGAAGTGCACGGGGAGGCACAGCTCCGCGGGGCCGAAGGCGAAGTTCGCGTCTGGGCTGGGAAGCGCGAGTGTCTCGAGCTGCGCGTGGTGCGCGTGTAGGAACTGGAGGAAGGGGTCGGTGGCTTCGCACAGCTTCCAGCAGTCGAGCTCCGCGCACTTGCGGAAGGCAAGCGCGCGCAAGTGGGGGAAGTGCGCGCCGCGGAGCTCGGCGAAGGTCTGGTGCACGTTCCATTCGGTTTCGACTGCGAGGTGCAGCGTCTCGAGCGCGGGGGAGGCGCGGAGGGCTTTGATGATGCTGGGGGGCAGGCCGTTGTCCCCCCAGACCTCCTCAGGCGCTGTGGAATAAATAGTAGGTTACTTCAGCTGCTTCATGGATAAGGGGGGGAAAAAAGTACAGATATACAACGAGTTGATTGTGAGGTGCTTCAGTCCTTCCAGGGCGAAAGTCTATGATAGTCATGATCAAACAGTGAGATAAATTAAACAAAAATGCGTACAGCCTCGATATCTTCACCTGAACATCGTCGTCAGTCGAGAATATGCAGCGTACGTATAGGGTAACTCGCCGAAAGTCTCAAAGTCGTTCAGAAGAAACAGGGAGACGGAATCAAACCGCGGGCAGTGCGTGCGCATGCTTTTGAGGACCGTCTGTTGGAGACAGTCCCCGTCCATGGGCGCCGCGAAGCCTTCCAGCCGACGCAGATGCGGCACGATGGCGATGAGCTCGTCGAACGCGTCCTGCTCATATTCCCCGTCGAGCCGCAGGTGTTTGACGTGTCCTGCGACGCGTAGTCCATCCGCGCCACCCTCCTCCTCGGAAACACGAGCGCAAAAGTCAAGAAGGCGATCCGCACTCGAGATATGCACGGTATGATGTAAGAGCGAGAAGACCGCGGCGCGCGTGTGACGGGAGCAGAGACTGAGAGTTGCGCGGGACGAGATGGAGGCCTCCAAGCGATAAGGAGCAGAATCTCGGTTGGGAATCGCGACATGGCGGTTGGGAGCTAAAACTTGGCAGGGAGTAGCGTGAAAAATAGGAGTACGACGTGAGATGGCGTGGAATAAACGAGCAACAAGCTAGAATTGTTGAATCGTCTGGCTAGGAGTAGACTCGAACCAGTATCTTTTGTGGCCAAGCTAAAAATAGACTGGAGCTTTTTAACGGGCGGGCAGTACTGACCGTACTGTACTACCCGCCGGTTAGTACGGTCAGTATTGCCCTGTATTGCCCGCCCGTTAAAAAGATCGCAAAAGTAGTTTTTACCCGAAATTGTTGCTGAGTCAACCGACCTCCGATGTGACTGATCCAACCCACGTTTGACGGCGATTGATTCAACTTGGCAGGTGCCAAGCAGGTGCATAGAATTTCTACTGATTCAACTTTTAGAGCCTATTGATTCAACCTCATATTTGGTCTTACTCATTCAGCCTATGTTTTCCTTCAGCCCAACTCCCATTCAACACTAATTGATTTAACTTTCGCACCCGATTGATTTTTAGTTGAGGAAGCTACTGATTCAACCGTACTTTTGTTGCCTCAAGGGTTATTGATCCAACCGTAAGTTTCCGTATCCGAGTCTACTGATCCAACCTCATTTTTTTGCTAATCGGATTGATTCAACCCAGCTTTTGTGTTGGCTCTACTGATTCAACACTTTCCTATTTTAGATATTCAGTCGTGAAGTCCCAACAAAGTCCTGTAATCATTGGCACCCGCCAAAAGGCTGGGATCTCTTAATTCGGTTTATCCGAGGCGGACGATGCTTGAGTCAAGTTCAGGATTCTTGACCAGGTATTTTTGTGCTGCCCTATGTTTTTTCTTTTTCAACCAAGTGTTCGCCAAAAAAATTGGGTTGTATCGGAAGACTCAAAAGACGGAGACAAGTCCGGTTCATTCACAGAAACATATAAAACGACGCTAAATAGTGGCTCAAGATGGTTGAAAGTGCTGTACGTTTAACAGGATTAGTTCTGGCAGCAAAAGTAGGGTTGAATCAGTAGGAAGTTGCCAATACATGTGAGGTTAGATCAGTGGTTTAGACGAAGTTAAGATGAGGTTAGATCAGTAGAACAATGCTATTAATTAATGTATGGTTGGATCAGTAGGTTATTTGGCAAATAAAAGTTGAATCAGTCAGTGCGGAATGTTGAATCAGTAAGAGAAAAGCGCTGTCGGAGCACTGGTACAAAAGCAGGGTTAAGTCAGTAAAATGGTCAGTAAGAAAGTGGGGTTGAATCAGTAGCCAGTATTTGTTAGATCAACAACTCAGCCGATGCCAAGTCAGACGCCGGAAGACCGAAAGTGAGGTTACATCAGTCAAAATAGGGGTTGGGGAACCGGTCCGGAACAAGTCGGGTTGGGTCAGTAACTCCGTCGGGTAAAAACATATTTTCGAAAAAGATCCAGTCACTTCGCCACCGGCATGGGACCGCGTCGGAATATACCTACCTACCTACACTGCGGGCAAAAGCCAACGCATGCACAAAACACATGCGTTCAACGCATGTATTTCGCATGTGTGGGTCTTTCAAACAATGCCATGCAAAGGTCCCTTTGATGAACAAAGCAAATACAAAGCAAAGACAAAGGGCAGGCAGAATTTCCCAGCACCAGGGAAAATTTGCCCGCCCTTTGTCAGTCCTTTGTGTGGCCTTTGTTCATCAAAGAGCTGTTTAATTTGTTTTGTTTGGCACAGGTGCACATGCAAACCACATGCGCTGGTCCTTTGCCCGCGGTGCTACCTACCCTTGATCGACTGTCATCAAGCTTCTGGAGGACTACTGGGTTCGAGTCTAGGCTAGGAGAGACGTGGATGTAATACTTTCATTTACAGCCTTCAACAAGTCTGTACTTAGCATAGGATGCAAATAGGACGGCTTCAAGTTGTGATTATGAACGATTTCTAGTACAGTATTTGGGGGGTCCTTTACACAGTGGCACTCCTTTACACACCCTGAGGACTGGCCACATTCGGGCAACTTTGATTTGTACACTATATTTAGCTATTCTTAGACTCGTGAACCAGTTGACGCTAGCGATTTCACATTCCGAATCTGGACCACAACCAAACAGAGCCAATAAGCAACCAAACTCAGGCAACATCAGGCAAACAGGAACAATGACAATGATCAATCGCTAGTGGACTGGGCCGTCTCGTCGCCCTTTTGGCGGAAGGATTTTTCCCCTGCCATTTAAAGTGCTCAACTTAGAAAAATTAACCCTCTGAGGTGCCCCAAAAATGCTAAAACTTCCTATATCAAAGTGGAACAACTTTCAATTCTAAGGAGAATGTGTCAATGATATTTTGACATCTTACATCAACTTGAGCTCACCATCTGCACATGGACCATCCAACAATCTAAAGTTTGTCAATTTTTCTGACCTTACACCAGACCTTTTCTACATCTTATTCCCGGGCTTTCTGACATTTTTCGACTTTTTAGTGGTCTGATAGCGACGACAGCGGTGAGTGTAAATTTTTACATAAAAAACATGTTAGGCTCGTTCGGTAGAGAATCAAAAACTACCCATCTTTCATATAGGAAGTTAGAGTGTTTTTTTCTGAGATTTTCACTTTTTGCAGTCAAGTCAAGCACTTCAAATGGCAGGGAGAAAATCCATCACCCAAAAGTGTTCCATGAGGGCCCAGCCAGTATCTGGTGATGCGAGTCCCGAGTGATCAATGTGCGCATGTTTACCCAGATACCGGATGGGGACGAGCCTAAGCTATTCTAAGTCCTTTTGAGCACGAAAAAGGTGCCATCAAATCGATCAAAATCGGTTAAATCTGACTTGGACGGCATTGCAGAATGGACAAATGATAGACTGTGAAAACCTGCTCTCTTTGTAGTCAGGTCCGATGCAATGTGAGACTTAAGTGCGGTGATATATGCCCAGATAGTTTAAGTTGAATTTTCAGATTGTATTATTATCGGAAGAAAAAAGCAGATTGGACTTGTACTGCCATGCGAAGCAATGGCCCACAAGCCAAGTTTCTTGTAAGGTGTCACACACCACCAGTTGAGTCCGTATGCTGAGTCCACCCAGATCCATTCTTGATCTTTCTCAAATAGTGTGTTGTGTTCTTGGTACGTCCGTGAATCACAAAAGACAGTGGAGTCATGCGCACTTCCACAATGCCCTACGATATAGTCAATAATGCGCAAATTAGGACGATGAGTGCAATAGAATTAGTTGCACACCTGCACATTCAGAGAATAATTGCGGTTGAAGTATGCCTTGCCATGGTGTCCGGGCTTCTCAAACAATGGCACCAATGTGCCGTCCACCATGCAGAAACCCCCTGCCCACTCCTCGCATGAAGCGACTTCGACCCGGGCCTTCACCTCAGGTTTCTCCTCTTCCGTTGGCCAATGGATGACAGAATCATGTAAACTCAAGAATGTGACGATGACACGCTGGGTGCACTTGACGACGAGGCCAGCGCTGACCCCAGCCCACTGCGCTATGGCTTCTACAGAGGCAGCAATTCCGTCATGCCCGAACTGGTAGAGCGTGATGCAAAGCTGAATGGCGGCCGGTGTTTACAGCTGGTTTGAGTTGTTGAGGAAAATTGGATGGGGCACAATCTTCAAGACGAGCTCGTTAAATGTCTCTGGTGATACACAAACATTATGGCGGTGAGACGGCTGAAATGAAAACACGCTTACAATTTGGCGAAACTCAGTCTAAACCGATCATCTTACCGCTCGGTGGTACACAATTAGAGTCAGAGTAAGCTCCGAGCTGCTGATTGAGTCTCAAAGATGTGATGGAAATACAAAGGATTGACCATACTGCGACTGTATACGATACTCTAAACAATGTGGGGTCAGTACAGTGTTCAGCGAGTTAGTCGTGAGTAGTCGTCTGACAGTGGCCATAACTCATATGTGAGGGCGGTATCACGCAGGATCACTAGAAACCATACCAAGGAGATTGTATGAATATCCATATTTATTTAAACACTGCTACACAAAGATTATAGACCTCTAGCGGGGATTTTGGGCAAATATAGTCTTGTCATGACTAAAGATAATAGTCATGACTCCAAGTCGTATGAGAAATAGTAATTCTCAGGCACAGATAAACAGTCGTGAATAATGGAAGAGTTGCGACTACCAAAACAGACCTTCGGGCGAGCTCCGAGAGGGTGATCACATGTCAGATGGTGAACCAGTTGACTAAGCGAGTCAATCCGAGGATTCCCGATGAAGTCTGAGAAGATCCGACGACTTGATCAAACATTCACATGAAAGATGTGGTTGTCATGATTAGGTCGAAAGCACGCAATATGGTGTCAAGACGGTCTAGATTGCTCCGGATCTTGCCTTGACTAAAGATAGATGACCCTGAAGGCTCTCCAGAACTTTCGGAACTAGTCTAGACTGTCGGGATTGAATCCTATAGGCCACAGGCCGCAGATCTCTGATCAAACGCGGTTGATAGACGGATAAAAGGACCATATACCTCATTTCTATTACTCATTTTCCTTATCTGGCATGTACTAAAATAGATTGTAAACTAGTATAAAAGCGACGTAGAATAACGCGATTCTGGACTGTATTTTCCTCCCAGCTACTATAGCCGTGACTATTGTCGTCATTGGTTGTGGGTCACGGGGTCAGTGCACGTCTGGGTTTTACGCGGAGATTTGTTTAAACACATTTCGAAGTTGTACTACTTTTAGCAGAATATATATAGAACCAGAACATAGTTGTTTAACCAAAGTCCCAGCAAAGTAAGCTGAATAAGAAAGTCATAAGAAACAGTCAAGTCTGTACCGAAGTGGTCCTTTAAGAGTCGCGACTAAGTGTCAAGACGGAGGATAGCTGTTGATATCGTTCCTTTGAGTTCGGTTGCAGTCTAAGTACCAAAGAAGTAAAGTCTAAGACGGTCTCAAGTGACCTAAAGTTCAGTCTAAGTGTGGCTTAAGTTGTTGGAGTTGTTCAAGTACACTCGCGACTGTGTTTCATTCCATCCAAACACCCCAAAGATAGTGTTTCTCTTGTGAGAGACTTTAGTCAAGGTTCTCGAGTAATACTCGTGAATATTCCCAAGGGCACAATTAGACTTATAGTCATTCATTGCAACTGTCTACGGTTCATCTTACTCAATTCTGATTGAGAGGGCCCTAGTTATAGAAGCACCAATATAGTCAAGTAGTAGTAGTGTGTGTGTGTGTTGGGTGTAGTTCATTTTGTGTGCGTCTTGCACATATCTTGAGATTATACTTTCACGACTATACTTGGGTGCACCGTTTCAGCGGAACCTCTTGGGATCGTCGTGCTTGAATTTAACAAGTACAAGGTGGAGC
The DNA here is from genome assembly GCA_029282285.1 of Mycena rebaudengoi. Lineage (NCBI taxonomy): Eukaryota > Fungi > Basidiomycota > Agaricomycetes > Agaricales > Mycenaceae > Mycena > Mycena rebaudengoi. The sequence goes on from JARJCX010000007.1 coordinate 1,804,516, forward strand.
TGGGAGGCCTTGGTGACTTTGTGTGGATGTAGAACCCGAGTTTGCGAGATGGTGTAGAGGAGGTCGCCATCAGCGCTCATCGGCGCGGCATAGACATTGTTATCGTCATCATCGGAGATCTCTGCATGGAGTGACATGGCTGAGTTGAATCCAGAGCTCGACGAGGAATCAGACTCAGAGCTGGAAGAGGAGGATGAAGAGGAGGCGGTGGAGGAGGTTCCAGATGTCAGAAGCCGATGAATTGTCCATGTCATCGTCGGACTTCGACTCGGCCAGCCGTTGTTCTGCAAGGTAGTCGTCCATATCTGTGTCCATGCAGTTCATGACTGCTTGGAGCAACGCCTGGTGGTCGGAGATGGTGGGCATCGCAAACAGGTTCCAAGTGAACAATGTGGAAGAGACTAAAGATGATTAAAATAATTATTCTGCTACTAGTACTACAATATGTGAAGTCGGGCCAGAAAGTTATTCTATGATATTATCTGCCCAAGTGATTCACAATAGACGTCCCTACTTGAGCCCAACTTGAGTGAAGTTGGGGTCAAGTTGAGGCCGAAGTTGAGGCTCAAGTTGGGGTCGAAAATCCTTATTTGAAACACCCTATTGCCTCGAGAAGGTGCAGGACTATACAGACCCGAGTCAAATAGGTGATCTTCCCCTTCCAGACCAGGTTCAACATGCAGAGGAGACGCAGGATAGAGCTGCAGCTGAGTGTTATGTCCACTTTATAAATTTTACTTTGTATGAATTCGAGTCTTTGAGCTCTGCGCGAAAGGAGCACCTGAATGGATATTCCCAGATATAATAATAATAACAACTCAAATAAATTGTGCCACTGAAAATCATCCTGAAGACAGTGGGGCCTCAGCTGCAGCTCCCAAAGCTGAGCAAAGATTCTGACACACCAGGTGAGTGTAATGGCTCAGACCTGAATCAAAGGGTAATCCTCCCTGAGTCCACGAAATATTCAAAGCACATTGAGAGTAGATGCAGTATCCTTGCTACCAAATCAGCATGCATTTTACTTTCATCTGCATTCGACTCTTCTCAATACTTCCATGTGAAAGAAAAGGCTCCACCTTGATGCTTGTTGCCAGGTAAAATATATTATATAATAACCACCCACAGCTGGTTCAATTAAATAAATAGATAAATCCAGGAAGCATGCTGCTACAGGTACCCTACAACGGAACTTGCATATATTGCACTCTGTTGCTGCTCCCCAAACATGACAAAAAAAACTGGATACCTCAGACCCAAGTTGAATGAGTGATTTTCTCCTGGCAAATAAGTACAAAGCACAGGATTATGGGAAGAGGCACAGGACCATCCACCACCAAGTCCTCTCCAATTTATCTGTGCTCTCCATATATCCACCTCACATTATCTTACACACAAACCTGTATCACAATTCATACACTCATTGCGAGACTGAGAGAAGATCTCTTCACAAATTCTATTTCTGGTGGACGAGATCCTGGTAAGTACATGTGTTTCTCTAAACCCAGTTATTTGGGCTTTTCCCCAGAAGAAAATGTGGATGTCTTCGAGATTTGAATGGCTCAGATCCGAGTTGAACAGATGTTCTTCTCCTTGCAACACCATTGATGGTATATGAACTACCAAGAGCAGATGTGTGCCATTCTGCTAGTGAACTTTAATCTCCACATTTTCGGCTTGTTGTCAGACTCCCCCAAGTTGGGGAGTCATAACATGAATTTATTAGCCCACATGTATATTTTTCTACTTGTACGAATTTTTCTTGATATTCGTTTATTTTCCCCTAGCCCCTATTTACAATATATCGGAATATTTCGGACTATGCGGGTTATTTCGGATTAACCAAACAAGTGCAAACAATAAATGCAACTTGTTGGCACAGGAATGTACCTGCTCTTACCGGATCTACGTAGAACCATCTGGAACATCCTATAAGTAGTATATAAGAAGCCCGAAATGTACCCCCTAAGAGACTTCCCCCACTTGAATAAACTTGACTTTTATTTGGAATTTAGTTCCGAATTACATCACGTGACCGCGTCAAGATAAGATCAGATTACGATAATCTAATCTAAGCCAAGTAAGTTCAATTTGGTAATCTGTCCCAAGCTTCCGTAAGTTCAAGAAGAACTTAAGTACTGTTGATAGCTGTACTGTAGTACGATACTACGAGTGCACACACATCATAACGATCTACTGAACAAGATAGCTGTACTGTAGTACGATTCTACGAGTGCGCATACATCTTAACAAATTACTGACTGAGATAGCTGTACTGTAGAACGATTCTACGAGTGCGCATATATCACTACGAACTACTGACCAGGATAGCTGTACTGTAGTACAATTCCACGAGTGCGCATACATCTTAACAAACTACTGACTGAGATAGCTGTACTGTAGAACGATTCTACGAGTGCACATATATCACTAGGAATTACTGACTGACCACCGTAAGTTCAAGAACTTAACCCCTGTTGATAGCTGTGCTGTAACACCGTAGTTACGAGTACACAATTCATTACTGAAATTCCTGTACGCTGTACTGTAGCACCGTAGTTACGAGTACACAAATACCTACCGCATCCCATCACCGTCCGATATCCCTGAACCCCTGTTCGCTGTACTGTAACTTGGAAGTTACAAGTACACAATTTTAATTCGAATTCAACTTTTATATTTGTGAGAGCAAGATACAACTAAGAACAAGTAAACTAAAAGTTCTTTGTCGCACCTTAAATAAAGAGATCACTTGGATAACGTCATTCCAGTGCAACTCTCTTTACCTAAATAAAATTAGGTTGACATTGTATATACATATGTTGTTCAACTCGTTCAACTGTTCGCGTGGCAGTAAGAACAGCACACAAATTTAGTTGATTTCTTCCTGCCTGCACTGCCAAGTGGAAAATAAAATAAAATAAAAACAGATAAAATCTAAAACTATCTAACCCGAATTAAATTGAACAGCTTACCTTCTCCTCATACGTGAATGCAATATTACCGAAGAATCGGGGGGGAATGTAAGACCACCCCCGCTACTGAGCTACCACTTCAAGTTAGCTTACATAGGAACCTGTTCCACAATTCATACATTTATCACGAGACTGAGAGAAGATTTCAGCACAAATTATATTTCTGATGGACGGGATCCTAGTAAGTACATGTGTTTCTCCACTCCTGGTTATTCGGGCTTCCCCCTCAAAAAAAAAAGTGAATGTCTTCGAGATTTGAATGCTTCAGATCCGAGTCGAACAAGTTATATGCCCAGACTTACAAAGGACGCTGGTGTACATCAGTGTACATCAGATTCCAGTGATAATCACCCTGATACTGTAGATGCAATCAATGATCCATTGATCCTCACTGTACCGCCGCTGTCTGCTGCCTGATCCATTGATGGGATTGGATCAGGTGGATTTCATGCTATTTCATGGAGCACCATTGAGTCATCTATTATACAAAAGACAGTGGATCATGTGATCTTTGTCTCTGAGACAGATGCTAAGACAAACATGAGACAAACATCTGACAACACTCTGTCTTGACTTGCGCTGCCTACTGTACTGCTCATGGATGATGTGTTTTTTGCTATGGGATTGAAGCTCTTCTACTTTGTTATCTACTGACTCTGCTCAATCCCTACAGGTGTGGACTGAGGTGAAGGGCTGCTTTTTCTGTTCTTGGCTCTCCTAATGGCTCAACCTTGGCTCAACCCTACGGGCAAGGGCTGGCGGTTTGAAAGAGCTTCAACTGCTGTCATGCTCTAACTCTGGATATGGACTGATTCAATAATACCTTCACATTATTTGGCCAGCCCTATGAGTGTGGACTGGAACATGCCATGGGTGCGGGCTGATTTTTAATTCTTCCATTTTATATTCTCTCATTCAAAGCTAAGGACAGCCTGCTACACTGCCTTAGTTCCAAATTTCTGGGCTCCATTCAAGCCCTAAATGTGCAGGCTGAAGCTGCTTCTCAATGCCAACTGATTTAATATCTTTTCTTGACATCACAAGGAGAGATATCAGGATAGGATGTTGCGGTTTCAATATCTTACCAATTTCTACTGTTAGACTCAGAGATCTTGAAACAGTAGTTTTTTTTAAGGACCTACGACTCCTGTTTCCTTGGTCTTCTATGACGAGGAAGGACCATTAATCAGTCACTGCTCCTGGAACTGACACGGGAGCCACAAGGAGCCAACCAAAGGTTGGCGACGAGTGGCGACAGAATGTGCTCTGTCCTCTCAATTTTCGACGGATAAATGTACTCGGCCACCTAACTTACTCGGAACGCACTCAAAATGAGTGTATCAGACTTTGAGAGCGGCTGTAACTTGACATCTGTGAGTGTTGAAACCTGACACAGGAGCCACGATGAGCCAAGCAAGGGTTGGCAATGAGTGGTGTACTTAATGAAAGGACACCATTGGGCGGGTTCCTGCTATATTTGATTTTTTCTATTTCTGATGCAATTCATCATAGTGGAGCACAAGTCCCTGCTAGTGCTCATAAAATAAAAGGAAAAGAAAGACAAGGGGCCCTTTGGCCAGGTTAATATACAGATTAGGTTATATTCATTATTTGAGAGTGATATTTAGGCAAAATCCAGTGAACTTTAAAAAAATCATAAAAATACACTGGATGTTGGTGGACATCTGATAAGGTCCAGTGTTTTTGTTCCTGAAGTCCACTGAAGTTCAGTGACTCTCATGTGAAATCCGGTGGACAATGGACATCAAAGGTTGAAATCCACTGAACTTTAAGCAACGATACACTGGATACCAGCGGATCACAGTGGGAGCTGCAAAATTTTTATTGAATATACAGTGAAGTTCAGTGGTAAATAAACTTGCAGTCCAGTGTTTTTTTTCCAAGCTCCAGTGGATGTTGGCGGCTTTCTCGTTGATCAACTAGTAATTACATGCATTTAATGTTGATGTAATGGCTGAGAGGGGGGTCAAATCCAGTGATATCCGGTGGATTCTATCAGACACATGATGATATGGTGTACTTGAGTGAATGGACTGACACATCTGCTGGAGTTCAGTGGAATCTGGTGAATGGGACCAGCATTGCTGGTCCACACATATTACTGAGTCAAACAGATTTTCTTTTGCAACACCATTGATGGTATATGAACTACCAAGAGTAGATGTGTGCCATTCTGCTAGTGAACTTCAATCTCCGCATTTTCAACTTGTATATATGTATGTTGTTCAACTTGTTCAACTGTTCACATGGCGGAAAGAACAGTACACCAATTTAATTGATTTCCTCCTGCCTGCGCCGCAAAATGTAAAAATAAAATAAAAACAGATGAAAATCTGAAACTCTCAGATCCGAATTACAGCCGATCCGGAAACTAATGAGAATCCGTTTCATTTTTTCCCGGTTCCCAAAAAGGAAATGACGGCCTTTCAGCCCATGTGCCCGCTATATCACGTCACCGATTTTGGCCGTGATTTCCTTTTTGGAACCGAAAAAATGAAACATCAATTCTCATTAGTTTCAGGATCAGCTGTAAATTGAATGACTTGCCTTTTCCTCATAGGCAGATGTGATGCTACCAAGGAATCGGAGGAAAATGTAATATCAACCCTGCTACCGAGCATTACTTTTGTTTTTCCTCCCTTGAGCAAATTATCTCACACAGTGTGGAATGTGTTTAGACCAATTTCTGTGACTTATTGCTGACTGCAAACCTTGGAAAAAAATACAGATCTGCTGCCTCCCGAGTTTATTCAGTCCATTTATCCCTCACTCCAGATCTTCTAGTGTGATCACAAAATAGAATAAATAAAATAAAATAAACATACTGCTTATACCTCGGTATAAATATGAAGCACACTGCTGAGTTTGGTGGATATTTGAATTATTTGAGGCTGCATCAGTGAAGGGAATGGTAGTTATTTTGCCTTCACAACTCAGACTACACTTAATCACCACTGATGTGGGTAAAATAAATAAATAGGGAGGCTACATACTGGACAAAAGGCTATGGTCTGGATATGGCATGCCATGCACACCAAGAACAGGTGGGTATGTATTTGTCCAAATATGGATGGAGCTGTGGAAAGTTGAAAAATAACAACAAGACTACACTGATTATCCTAGGCCAGACTGCAATTCAAACCAACACTCCATGCCTCCCCTTGTCCCAAATGCCACTTCCTTGAGCCAATTTGTTGTATTCCTCCTCCTCCTCCTCCTCCTCCTCAGTGATGTATGCCTCCTCCAGTGCACTAACAGGTATATGCAATTCTGAAAGGTGTTGAAGTTGTTCCTCATACTTGGCCAGAATGGCAGAGTCAACCTCTGTTATCTTTGTATCAATTTTGATTACATCCTTCATTTGAGAAGACCTTTCAAACAAGGGCCTGGCTGTCTTCCACAATTCAATTGCTTTAATGACCTCTCCACGATTATTCAGTATATCACCAATTCGAACCATGGAATCTGCCTGCCAGTGATGGACATCCATGAATGTGAATCCATCGAGAGCAACATTGAATAGGTTGAGTGCTGTTTCATCATCACCTTGGGCAGAAAAAATCTGGCCAAGGCATCGGAATGCTTGCATTGTCTGGCACTTCTCTTTGCACTTCAATGCGAGTCCCAGGAAGATCCCAGCCCATCGCAGTGTAGTTTGGATGTCATTCATTCTGGTGGAATAATCTCCAAGCCTTTCTAGACACAGGAGGGCTAGATCAGTCTCCTGAGATGATACAAAACATTTTTTAAACATTGCATTCACAGTCTCAAGAGCACCATCTTTAAGACAGAGCTCAGCAGCTATGTAATCACTGAAAGTGCCTAGCCGTCTGCCATGATACCCATACAATGCCTTTAAATGAGACCGAATCATGTTTAGATTTTGGTGAATGATTTTTGAGTCAGCACCAGTAGTAATATCAATGAAAGCATTGTTCAAGTTTGACAGGATGGCAAAGCATGAAGTTGCCTGGCAGCTGGATGCAATGGCTACTTGCAGCTTGCGAGATTCCAGATACTCAGATTTCAAAAGGTGTATCTCAGCCTGGAGATTTAGGATGGAAAGATTTGATGTACTTTGTTGGAGACCAAGAGTAGCCAGGATGTCTCTGGATTTTTGCAGAAGATGTTGAGCATGCCAATAGTTTGCCAAATGTATGTGACTTCTTCCTTGAAGGTGGAGAGACCAAGCTTGTCCATGGATGTTCCCTATATGCTCAGCATATCTATATGCCTCCTTGGCATGTGTGAGTGCACTCAAGGGCTTTCCAGTGTCAAAAAGAATGTCACATATGCCGGTCAAAGCATTGTAGCCAACAATGGTAGGGTATCCAGTACTTTCTGCCAGAGAATATGCTGTTTGGAAATACTGCAGAGCTCCTGCTAAATCCGACTTTGCAATCTGGAAATAAACTCCCAGAGCACGGTACCATCTGCCTGGTGATAAATTAGTTAGGTGAACACAAGGACTGTGATTCTGTCTCACTCTGTCCCAGTGGATCCTTTGATGTGAAATGCTGAGTGCCGAGGGTGATGTTGTGATTGAAATCCAGGTCAGGAAAATATTCCGAAGTTTCCAATAGCTTGATGAGATATTCCCCAAAGATTTGATTATCTTTCCAATGCAGAATTTGCCCAGAAAGTTGGAGCAAAAGGGGTGAATATGTGTCATGGAACCGCTGGTAAAAACCACTGAGAAACAGGATGCTCCTCAAATTCTGGACAATATCGGGCCCCTCTGGTTCAAGCCCATCATGGAGAACAGTGTTGAAGTTGCCTAAATTTCCTGAAATTTGAGGGAGTATATCTGTTATATTGAGATTCTTGAACTGGTTCCAAAGGTCAAGAATTTGATGGAAGTGTTCCCGTAGCTTCAGCTTCAAGGTATTTCGGGGAGGGTGAATGCTAAGGATATGTTCTCGGATGGGAACCAGAACTTTGAGATGTTGATCCTGGCCAACAAAAGCAAGGGCTGTTTGAATCAGAGTAGCCTTGCAAGCCAGAATATTAGGGATTGGAAGCTTAGCCTGCACTAAATCAGCATCTGCCAGCCCATCTGGTAGCATGGACAGAATACTGAGCAACTCCTGAGCACCTGGAGTCATACGGGAGCTTGTATATGACAACATGATGGATATATCCAGGCTTGATCTCTGGTCATACCCATCTGAAAGCATCTGAGTACTTTCCAGTTTCCACCGAGAAAGTGCCTTGGCACATCCTTCAGTACTTGCAACACTTGCAATGAGGCTGACTGCCAGGGGAAGATTCCCTGTCAGTTCAAGGAGTTCTTTGATGCTGGCATCATCATGTCCTTCATCAGCAACCTCAATGAAGGTCTGCAGAGCAGCCACATTGGAAAGTGGCTCAAGGGGGGCCAGGAAGGGGCGGGTCCATTTGACTCTACTTGGGTGCTCAGCACCTCTCAGGGTGATCTACAGGAAGTTCAAGGTATAATTGGATAAACTCACAAACATTACTCACCATAAGGCCCAACTGCGGGGCATCAGTCAGAAGAGATAGAAACTCTTCAACTTCAGAACGAGATGAAAGGGGTTCCCAAGGGGTCTCCAGATTATCGAGGACCAAAAGGGAAGGAGGAGCATGGACAAAATAATGTGCAACCTTCTTTGCCATGTTTGAGCCCTTCTCCAGCCCAATATGATCTGCAATTGTTGATGCCAGCTCAGTGCAAGTGAGGCTTGAGTGGCATGGAATAAAGTATCGATGTGAATACTTGGCTTCCACTTGTGGATTATGGAGGGCTGCTGTGGCAAGGCTGGTCTTTCCCATGCCTCCTGCACCAAGAATAGCAATGTGGGCAGAATCCTGTATAAGAATGTTCACCACATCTTGGAGCTCTGATTCACGGCCATTGAATATTTGTGGGCAGGGTGGAAGTAGACCAAAAGATCCTGAGCTGCTCAAGACCTTAGTAAGATTGATGGTGTTTGCAGGTTTGGCTCACCTATTATTCTTCAAACTTGCCAGAGTTCCTGCCATCTAACAACCATGAGCTACAAATTTCAATGGTCATACTTTGCTACTCACTGAGGAGCGATCAGATCCGCCGATGGTAGAGTCTTTCTCCAAAAGGGCAACAAGCTTTTCATGTTGTTCCTTGGCATCATTTTTGATTTGCCCCATTTGAGACAAGGTTGAACCTGTAACTTGAGCCTGCAAATGATTTGAATGTGCACTGAAACAGATTTCATCTGATATACCTTGAACAATCCAACCATCTGGCTGAGCTCCTGCTTGCATTTTTCCAATCTTTCTCCAGCCTCAGGCTGTTTGAAAAATCCCTTTATTTTTCCTAGAGTGCCCTTTTGTTGCCCATTCAGAATGGTGAACAACTTTTCAAGTGCCCTGGTGTAAAATGTAAAATGAATACAATTCATCATCAAATGGGACTCACTCTGTGAATTTTGCAATGTCATACAGGAGTGCTCTTGGAAGGACACCCCTGATTTCTGAAGTTGAATGAAGCTGGACAATGATGCACAGGATTTCATGAATGTGCTCTAAAATTTCGACATATTCTTCCTTGTTTGATCTGATGGTCTATTTTTTTGGGGGGGGGGGCTAAATATTGTGTCAATGGCCAGAAGGATTGGCTTACCTGAACAGACTTCGTAATTGACAAGCACAAGGCAGCAGTTGAGCCAAGGAAAGGCACTTTGGCTGTTTCTGCAATTTTTTGTGCAGTAGTTGCAGCCAGGGTCATATATTCAATAAGATTCTTCAAATTCCCTGCGGTAGGCATGGTGGGCATTGATGATGGGAAGGGTGTTGTTCGTCTGGGCTTATATACCTTTTGCTGTGTTCTTCCCACAGATACTTCTGCATATATTCCCAGCATCACATCATACGTGCAGATATAGGTATCTGTTGATGTTCCGCACCGAAAATAAACCATATGTTTCAATCAAATGTCATGAACGTGAGAACACTACTTGAATTCTGGTGAACTTTCATTCCATAATTATGAACATTGGCATTTCACCCCAAATTTACAAACCCAGTTAACAAGGGAGCAAAGGTAAATGTGTGACACTGCCATGCGGCAGTCCGCAGATGCTCCACGGCATCTGCGGGCTTAGCTTCTTGCGGGAGATGGAATCACGGCAGAGCGATCCCATCTCACCTCAGTGTTCGTGCTCAAAAGGACTTGCACTCCTTTACACACTCAGTACACCCGCTTGCACATTGCCTATATTCCTCAAAATATTGCTGAACATTCCTAATAGCATATAAACATAATCTGCCTACTCAGGTTTGCAACTACTTCATGTGGGGGAAATAGACATCACAGTTTTCATTTTGCTGTGTAAAGGACCCCAAATACTGTACACGTAACCAATATTGCAGTGGAAGCGAGTTCAGTCTTCTGTTGAGCTGCTGAGCTACCAGTAAGTTATCAAAGAAGATTTGTTGCGTCGTGGGTGGTAGTCGTCGACACAGGCCTGTTTTAAAATTACATAATCATAATTTAGCTCTCCCACAACTTTCGTCTGCAACTTTCATGGCCTCACAACTTGGCGTCGAACCTCTCCTTGTTATATCAGATGAAGGTTGTACCAGAAGTATAGTCGAAGCTTGAGCCCCTTCTATACGGCTGCGACTCTCATTAGCTCTCGTTGCCCGCCGGCGGTCCAAGTCCAAGGTTCCCAACTGGCGCAGCTTCTTGAAAGGATTTTCTGAAAGAGTATCAGCAGCGGCGTTCTTGTGGACCCTTGGAAGGCGTGGAATATAGGGCTTGATGTCTCGCTGCTTTTCGATATCTCGCTGCTTTTCGATGTCGCTGCTTTTCGATGTCTCGCTGCTTCTATCTAGTTCAACAAGACTGGATCCATGTCGGTTAATGGCCGGCCGACACATGTTGTCCCTACCGTTCACTGCGCTGGGGAATGAATGACCCCCATCTCTGCTTGGTTCAAGCTTGACTTATCAATTACCGCTTCTGTCTGGTCCCGCGGCCAAGTCCTGGAACTGCTGATATCCTCGAAACTGCTGGAAGTGCTCAGAATCTCGATAAGATATGATCCGTGGTTGCTCTACGTTCATATAAGACCCACCGCCGAGTCGAATCGACCGATCCTTCATTGTAAGATGCAACTGAATTCACTGTCTCTCCTTGCTCTCGCTGCACTCCTTCCTACCCTCGTCCAGGGTCAAAGGGACCCGGTTTGGGGACAATGTAACGATTGGTTCCTTTAATTTCACTCAAATATATATTGACGATGATGCATACAAACAGGTGGCGGCCTAGGATACAGTCGGTCTATCAGTTTAATCTGGGACAGTAACAGGAACTCACTCCCAACCCTACTTTCTTATTACTTAGCTGGCCCAACGACTTGTGACCCCGTCTCAGTCTGCGTGTTTCTCACTCCGTTCTTCTCCTGGTGTCGGTGCGTGTCGGTTTCGCCGTGTCGGACCGCATGCTGATTGTGTTATGTGTAGACGCGTTTCGACGGCTACAAGCACTGGCGCGAGCACAACCGTCACTGTTACTACCACTGCATAGTTGTAAAGTTTCGAAAAGATCGAGCGAGTTGAGCCGCTCGATTGTATAAATTTCTACTTGAGAGTAGCTTAACAAATTTGATATTATAAACGGTGAGGCGGCGCCTGGCTCAGACGCCCTTCGTATCAACAGCCACAACCTGCCCCGCGCCTGTGGTAACGTAGGCGGTCCTCTTCTGTATCGAATCCCCGCGTCCAAACGCTACCGAAGTGGGGTCCTTGAACACACTCGCGTTCCCGGCGACGTTGGTTTGTCCACCGCCAGGCACAAGATCGATCAACTGCAACGCAGCCGGATGCACGGCGACCCACGCGCGCCCTTTGCAGTCGATCGCAAAGTCGTCGGGTCCGCCCACCGGGTCAATCTGCGCCACGGTTTGCACCGCGCCGGCGGCTTGGACGTGGGCGCCGTGAAGGAGGGGCACGCGTGAAAAAGTGCCGCGCGCCGAGTTGGCGAAGAAGAGGCTGTTGTCGTGGACGTGGAGGCCATTGATGCCGAGGATGATAGGTCCTTGGGCGGCGCCGGGCGTCATAGACGCGTCCTGGATAGCGATGCGGGACGCGCCGGTGTGGATGTTTATTTCCCACACGGATCCCGCAACAGACTCGGAGGCGAGGAGCAAGTCTGAGCGACCCGGGAGCTTGGTCAACCCGTTGAGGACAGAATCGTTCAGCGGGGGCATGGTGGCGATCTTGGTAGCCACTGGGCCCATCGAGGAGAGGTCGACGCTCCATATGGCGACTGAGCCCGGCAGCGCACGGGCAGTCGACACATTAACCTTGGCCGTGATTACCGCGTACACGTCAGGCCGATACTCGACGATTCCGCCGAGCCCGGTGCTGTTGGGAAATGTAAAGACAGAATCGAGGGTGGGGCCTGTAGCTGTAGGATCCAGCGTGAAAAGAGTGGGCGATGCGATGGATGTCAAGAGGAGATTCGAAGATGGGCGAACGGCGATGTTTTCAAAAAACTGGCCAGTCGGCGATTGAAATATGACCTTTGCAGGCGGCAAGGCTTCAGAAGAAGCAGGTAAACCGAAAACTAAGAGTGGAAAGGAGAACAGAACTTGAAGGGGAAACATATTTAGGAACTACACTTGAACTTCGACATCCGCGTCCTTTTATCAAGTTGAGCTCGGAAGTTGAACCGCAAGAATGCGCTTGGAGTGTAAAGCAAGCTGCGTAAGTAGCGCTCGGAACTGTGGCCTTTGAGTTGGTCTGACGCAGAGCTGTGTTGCTGCGTATGAGTTTTTTAGTCATGTTTGATAGGTACAGGACGCGACGCTACTTAGCGACAAAAGATGAACCCCAGAAGGGCGTACGTAGTGATCGGCCATGTCCGATCAAATTTGGGGCAATTCAGTAAAATTTCCTTCCAATAAAACGCATGATGCTTGTACACTTTCCCTAGAATATAATGCGCGAGTAAATCAACGACATGCCGCCTCCGACGCTTTTAGTTTTCGAGCGGTGAAGGCGCCGCACAGGATCCTTCCTCTTCCGAATCTCCTCAGGGGGTTCCTCTCGGAATATCCCCCGCCAGGGGTCGATGAAGCTCCGCTGCCGGTCGCCGTCCTCCATCATCCAATCGAGACGCCAATCAGCCTTCCCAAGGCGTGTGGCGGATTGTGATCTTCGAAGACGAGAATGGGCTATGTAGCACACAGTGGTCAGCGCTTACAAGAGCCTACGTTTTAAAATGCTTACTATCCCTCCAGGCAGCCGAGGGAACACCAAAGGCGCCGCCACTCAGGTTTTCTCCGAACCGGGTTCTCAATTCGTCGAGTGCGGCATATTGCTCACTGCTGAAGAATTTGGCGTACTTGCGGAAATAATAACACAGAGACTCGCGTAGGCCGTAGAGCGTTTGGAGCCCCTCCGACATGTGCGTCGCGCCGGTCCGATCCAAGGAGTAATATCCCTTGTATGGGGCGATATGGCCATCCGCCTCTACCTTGAGATCCTCGACAAAGAGGTACACGGTATCTGCGGCGGCGAAGCCGGGGAGAGGAGTGAACCCAGATATGTGGGTTGAAAAATAGATTTGGGTCACTGGACATCATAAGCATAGACGACGGATGGAGAAGTCCTTGGGTGTACCCACCGAAGCCAACGCGGGTACTGCCGCCGCAGTTTTCCTGGCAGAATGTGCGCACGAGATCGGCCTCGGCCCAGTTTGCCAAGCAAGCAAGTAGCACGCGCCAGTCGTCGACGTTGTTGCCCACATCGCCGAGGACTATGGTCGCGGCTCGCGTACGCCTACTCTGTTTCAATGCAAACCTATCTCAGGGACATGAATACCCCATCTATCGGGCCAATGAAACTTGACCAACCGTGTCCAGCCTGGGATGCCGTGATATATACCCGTCGTAGTATCATCGTGCCAAGTCCATTTGTACGATTTCTGCGGGGATGCAGGAAGGTGGTGCCGGAATTGAACCTGCGAGTCCCTGAATGCGGGCTCTGAATTCTCCACGACCAGTTCACCGAGGACGAGAGGCCCATCAATAAGGCGTACCCCAACGCTGTTGGCACTTGCAACCATGATGATGCGAAGTAGTGCAAGGGCCAGAGAGGCGGGTATCGAGGATGAGGGCTTCTGGAATTCGGATTCGAGCCGAGCGACGACGTTGCGAGTGACAGACGCAGCGCGCAGAAGGCAAAGTCCTGCATTGGCTGCTTGCCATCGGGAACCTGAGGCCGGTTATGAAAGTTCCAAGATTGAGGGATCGACCCACGATGGATATACGCAATCTCCCTTCTGCGTTGACGAAGGTTAGCAGCTTGGAATTAGCCGGGGATGGGCGAGGGAAGACGTCGTAGCTTGACCGCCCATACATCCTAAAAATGGCATCAAGGACAGGAAATGCGGTCGCATCCTAAATATTAAAAATCAAAACGCGTAAAACGACGGGGGATAATGGTTACGATGTAGTCCAAGAACTGGGCTCTCAGATCAGAAAATAGTCGAAACACAGGATTCCCCTCGAACGACGTACGAAGAGATGTTTAGATATCGCTCTTTGCGCTGCTGCGAGAGAGTTCCAGTAATACACGATATCATAGAGTTCTAACCAGGTCTCAGAGCCGCTCGCGTGGAATAGGACGTATCCTACCGTCATAGAACACCAAACCGAGGTGGACATCCGACTCGAAACAGCAAAAACGCTGCAATGATTGACTCGAGGACGAGGAGACTCTTTGATGAGATATTGCTATGTTCCTGGTCATCCGGAGCGTCCAGAGACGATATGAGAAGGCACCCTACCAGCAGGGTTTCCGGATCGACTGAGAAAGTCCTGTTTTCCCGGCTCTCGACTGGATTGTTCCTGGCAACTTGAAGCGTTTGAGCTTGGTTTGAGCAGTTGAAGTCGCGCGGATGCGGGATAACATGGTAAGAAGACAGCAGCAACATCTCTATAGTCAGAAGCCCGTTATCGACACCGTACACACAGTGCCGGGCGCTGATTCACAAGAATGAGACGGGAAAGTCGGGCAACAGCTAGAAATAGGGAACGGCAATTCCCGATTCGGATTGAGCACTGTCACATTACAGGTTTTTTGGCGCCCATTAAGTAACCCGCTGAGAACCGCTGAGTCGAGGAGCCAATATCTTTGAGGAAATTCGTTCACAAGTGCTATAGATTATCATGCTACATCATCTCATAATATCTCGTGTTACATATCATCTGTACAGCTAGTTGCCCCAGAAAGGTTCTCTTTGATCAGGAGACAGTAGACAGCAAATAACCTTGTCGTAAACCGTAAGCCCACAGCTTACAAGCTGTCCCAAATCCTCTTCGCGAAGGGTTGGGGCCCCTTAGCCTTCTGCTCCGCGATGAAGATGGCCTCCTGATCGTCGATAGCCTTCAGCCCAGTATAGAGGTCAACCTTCTCCGCCGGGATCATCCTCGTCCTGTACGCGACCTTGTAGCCGGTGTACATAATCGCGAACACCGGGATGCCTATCAGAATTTAGCAAACTGACACCGCTTGCATAAATGTACTTACCGATGTACGACCTGCGGGTATTGAGCGTATCTTAGTGGCCGTGCAGGTAACATTCAAAGAAAACGGCGTACGTGACAAAAGTATCGGCTTTGAACGGCATGAGGGTGTCGAATCCCTTGAAGAATAGGATAATCCCTGTGGCAACAAGGGCAAACCAACTGCCGAAGGGCTGGAATGGCGCCTTATATGGCAGGGTGTCCCGCGAGACGCCTTGTGCCTTCAGTGCTCGCATGAATGCACTGTAGCGGACACGTCAAAATACCGTTAGAATGGGCAGTGTACGCCCAGCTCACATGTGGGAGATGCAGATGCACATCCAGGTGATGGCGCCGAATGTCGACACCAGGTTGACGAACCTGGCAGAAGGGCTATTTTAGTTGAACTTAGGGACATGGTGTTAATGCGGCTGACCAGGTAAACACTGGAGATAATTCAGATGGGGATGATCAATAATACACGAAAGCTTCGCACCTTTGGCGCCGGATGAAGAAACGTTGAGGAAGACGAGAGCGCAGAACGCAGAGCAGAGTATCAATGCGAAATATGGCACACCCATGCGATTGACCCGCATAAAGATTCGTGGCGCCTTGCCTTCGACGGCAAGTCCGTACAAAGTACGGGATCCGATATACAGATCCGAGTTGGCCGCGCTCATGACGAAGATTAAGATGGAGGCGTTGATAATGTGGTCCAACGTTTTAATCCCAACCACGGTGGTGGCTGAACACGGTGTGAGCTAGATGGACAGGCATATGCAGCGAAAACTGGAACTCACCAACGACGAAGGGAGAGGCAGCCGCTATGGAACATGAAAAACGTCATCTACGCAGCCAGTACATACGGGAAAGCTATTCACCTCCTGTTTTAGAACTGGTTGCAACAAACAAGGTCGGGTCTGTGCTTGGCACAATCAACCCAATAACCTGAATGCGTACTATTAATTAAACAAAGGTGAAGACGGAGTGACCACGCACAAAGACTCCTCCGACGTAGAAGATCAAGATACGGAAAAATGTTCTTCTGATCGCGATGGGGATGTTGCGCCTCGGGTTTTGCGCCTGCCATATGTTTAGACTGGCAACAAGTATACAAGAAACAAATTACTTCGCCAACAGTTACCTGAGCGTGATGAGTAAAGTAGTAAGTCAGTATGTGTCGTGAACAAGCTCACTCCAATAAGCTCTGTGCCAATAAACGCGAAGAGCGCGTTCGTCATCGTACTCCAGAAGCCCAAAAATATCGACAGATGCTCTTGCTTCACCACCGTAAGCAGGAAGTGCCCCATAGGTCCGTAAGGCGCTTTCCAGTATCTAAATCCAATGCGATCATGTTTGGGATTACCACCTTTGCCACCAGATCAGTAGACGAAGGACAACCCAACGTACGGGAACGTACCGAGATCAATAATTATTCCCATCAGCAAAAGTCCGATAAGGCATATCACTGAAACGAGATTAGGAAAACGTGCCACACGACCAGAATAAACCACCTTTGATGCTGGAGAACCAGAATTCGAGCTCTCCAAACACCCGGACGCCTAAGAAATTGACAACCACGACTGAATGACAGGTGTCAGATGGGAGCGGGGTTATGTAGGGGGACACGCACTGAATACAATAAAGATAACTAGTTATGATGTTAGATTGTGGCTCAGAAGGTCAAGAGGCTTTCGTACCCATCCAAACTGCAACGTGCACTGAGCGCGCCCCATGCCAATAAGCGAGAACGACACCCGCCGCATTGATATTATTAGGAGTGACAACCAGCTGCGGAGCGCGCGTCAGTGTTGCTTTACGTGTTCTACAGCAGTACTCACATATTTGAACAAGTAATTCCATCCCAGCGCGAACCCCAGTGCAGGGTCGACGAATCTGGTAGCGTAGCCGGCGAAGCCCTTTGAGTGAGGCAAATATGCAGCCATTTCACCGAGGGCAACCATGACCAGGTAGCACACGAAGCCGACAAAGCTTGGGAAATGTTGTTAGCAAAAGTGAAGAGGCACCGGCGGACACTTACGAGTATCCCAAGAGGACTCCCAGCGGCCCACCCCGTCGCAAAGCAGTTCCGGATCCAATGATCAGACCTGTACCAACTGCTCCACCCTG
This sequence comes from Mycena rebaudengoi, assembly GCA_029282285.1. NCBI lineage: Eukaryota > Fungi > Basidiomycota > Agaricomycetes > Agaricales > Mycenaceae > Mycena > Mycena rebaudengoi. Next base: position 1,822,157 of record JARJCX010000007.1, read on the forward strand.
TGACAAATGAACAAGAGCGCTACGAAAAATGTGAAGGAACGAACGAGAGCTATCATGCCAATCTGGCGTGCATTGAGGCCGCGGTGCAAGCTGCTTGTAGACGGCGGTTCATTGAGGTCGTCAGAGTCATTGTAAGAATGAATGCTCTTCTTCTCAGAGGGCGGCGAGTCCGTAAAGTCCTTTTGCTCGTCGTCCATTGAGTTGACTTGAATGGGGGTCGGAGCACAAGAAGATGGGAGTTGATATTTTATGAAGTAGTCATCAGCGCCTATCACGGAGGTAGAGATCGTTCTTCCGTGACAGCTCGGTAAACCCAAGGGTGTAAACCCAGGCAACCAGGCGTGGAGTTTGCCTGTTATGTATGCAAAGCAGTTGTGCCACTGAGCCTGTGCGGCGTTGGGGGGGAGGCGAAGTAATGCAGGTGGAGCGGGTTGCGCGCGGAAACAGCGCGCGAGCATGCACGCCAGTGTAAGAATGGCACGTATCCGCTGTGCAGCCCAAGGTACCTAGGTGTTACCCAGCGCAACTTGAAGTCCCGAACCAATGGGATATCGCGACCGCGATCATTATAGCCAACGAGGGGGTGGGGGCTGCGCGATGCAGAGAGTCGAGATGACTAGGAGGTCCAAGAAGCAAAATTGCGGAATGTGAAGCCCCGTTACGCTTTATATGTGCCCGCTGACGAATACCGGAAAACTTTAAATGCCCCGAATAACCGAGATCAGAGTGGTAGTCAAGCGCTAAGCGGCAAGCATCGTCAATTTTTATGCTAATATCGTATACTCAGCTGAATCCCGTTGAGATTGGTTGACTTCAAAGCCTGAGTTGGTTAAATCAGGATTGTTGGCGGGCATTGCCGGTGGACCGTATATGGTAGGCGCATCAGTGCATCAGCTGATTTAAACCCCGCTCTACCGGCGCCTTTCGGCGCGGGCACGCAGTGGGCCCAAGGGGATAACGGGATCCGAAGCCGAGACCGCGACCGGGGAGTCTAGGAATCCTGCTGGAAAAAAAATAAGGCACCTCATTTTCATAAAGCCTATAGCATGCAGAATTGAGGTTTAGCATATCACGTTCCAGATGTTGCAAAAACATTTCTGCGCGCGCGCGAACTCTGCGAGAATTTTTTTTTGACAAAATTTAAAAATATCACTGGTAGGCTACTGGGATCCTATAGAGACATCCCCTGCTCCAGTAGATGCTTGTGCGAACGTAGAAAGACAACGAAACGACTTTGATCGATGTGTCATGCAGAGGCTTCAGCCAACATCAGGAAAACCGTAGCCGAGCCCGCTATGAGACGCTATGAAGTTGCTATGAAGCTCTATGAAGCCATATGCAGCGCTTTCAAGCACTCATACCTACATACCCTCTATGCAGCCGCCTTCTAGGTAGCTAGCACTTGACAGCGCTGCAAAGCACTCATACCTTCATTCTGGTTTTCCTGATGAAACAGAAGCACATTATAAGTGAATTTCGACTAAGCTACGCAAACGTACTAATTCCAAGCTAATTCAGGAGGCTTGCTTAATACTATGGCTCTCCTCTTCAATAGTGTCCATCAGCTCCTTTGCGACAGCATCAGGCATGCTATATGAATGTGCATACCCATCACCTCCGCGAACAAAATCCAACATCTTGGTCTGACATCCCTGTGCCATCTCGCCGAACTCGAACTTCTCAAAGCGCTCCATCCCATCAGTCCAAGTAAGTGGATGCCGCCCGTCCAGGAGGAATCTGCCAATTCCATTCCACCAAGCTGCGTGCCAGTCCCGTTCGCATGCGGAGTTGTCTTGGCAGTCGTCGGCGTGCACCTTGATGGGCGGCTCCTCAGCACTGACAATGCTGCGATGCTCCTGGAGAGCCTCCTTGAGATTGGCCAATTTACTGAAGACCAGAAAACCGATCTGATCCCTGGCTTCCGGTGTCAAATCTCGGAGCTTCCGAGAAGCCAATCGATGGAAGGCGGCGCTGAACAAAATGCGGGTTTGATACTTGAATGATAGGTGAATCAGGAGTGCTGGATCGAAGCAATAGCTGTTTGTCCTGATGACGCTCAAGGCCAACTCGCGGGTTGGCTGGGACAGGAAAAAGCGGCTTAGTTCCAGCAAACTGATCAACACCAGAGTGGCGGCGCTTGCACGAGGAATCATAGGGAACCTCCTGACATTTAATCTAGTGCTTCTCAATGAAATGAAATGCTCACTGTCCAAACGCTAGGTCCAGGAAAATATCAAATGCTGGTTCCTCGATGTTATCGGGGAGAGAAATGGGCTTCTCATCCGAAGATGTCTCAGCTACTGGTGCACCAGACACAGCACAGAACATATTCCTGAAGAATTCAGAGTTGCATCCTATGGTTACGACGTCGAGCCTGTACAGCGTGTTACCGACCTGTAGATTTGAGTCAGTATCAAAGATGTCCAGTCTGAGTGTCAGTCTTATTAAGAGCTCACAAGGAACACATGATGGCCCTCGATACCAGTGTAATAGTGTCTGGTGCTCCGTTCTGTCATACTTGCGGGGCGATTGCGGAGAGATGAAAGAGGGTCAAATAAGACCAACACGAAAATTACCCGATTCTTCATCTTTGCCATGGATCCACTTCCAAAATCGTTCCCGGCTCTTCCAATTCTCCCTCCTGGGCATGAAATCTGGTCTGCCAATGTTCAAGAAGCTCATCAGTCTCTCAGTGGTACCTACATGCATGCTGTGGCTCTCGCCAACCAGGAGGATGTCGATCCTTTGAGAGTGGTCTTCCATATCGATGCGATAACTTCGGATGCAGTTCCTATCCTTGTTGCACTTGAGGGATCTGGGGACTCTGACGAGACACCATTACCACAAGCATGGATTCACGATGCAGCCAGACTCCTTGGTGAAGTAGTCGTTGTGCTCCGGCATGTCGGAGAACTTGCAAAGGGAAAGTATGTGGCTGTTTTCTGCCTTTGATACATGGTGGAGTGCTGATGTACAGGCAGGGAGGATAATCACATAACATATCCTATATTGGTTGAGACATCTCGCACTGGAAAGCAGGGACGTCCTAGCAAGATAATCAATCTCGAATTCCTTACCGAGGCAACTCGTAATGAGCGACAAGTCAAGCTTACCGAGCTTGCAGATCTCTTCGGTGTCCATCGCAGCACTCTCTATCGGTACATGAAGAAAAAAGGGGTCTCACGGGAGTACTCCACTCTTTCAAATCACGATCTCGACATCTTGGTCAAGGCGTTCAAGCGAGACAAACCCGAGTCGGGTCTCCGATACGTTGTCGGTTTCCTGCGCACTCGAGGAATCCGAGTCCAGAAACGCCGTGTGATGTATTCTCTGCGCTGTGTGGATAATCTTGGGACCGTTTTACGGGAGCGTAAGGTCATTAAGCGAAAGGTGTACCATGTCAAGCGTCCAAATGCCTTGTGGCATTTGGATGGCCACCATAAGATGATCCGATGGGGGATTGTCATACATGGGTTTGTTGATGGTTTCAGTCGTACGGTGAGCCCATCTAGCATAGCTGCCAGATCCTTGGGCTAATTATAGACATAGATTACGGGTCTCAGGGCGAGCAATAACAACCGCTCCACGACTGTTTTGGATTTATTTCTAGATGCCACATCGGAATTTGGCTTTCCTTCCCGACTTCGTGGTGATCGGGGAGGCGAGAACATGGCTTGCGCAATTTACATGGTGATGCGGAATGGTCCTAAACGGTCCAGTTTTATGTGGGGATCGTGCGTACCTCCCCCATAACTTTACCACATCTTTTCGCTGATTTTCCACAAGCTCTACACATAATACACGAGTTGAGCGGACTTGGGTCGAAGTCGGTAGCCAGTTCGTGCGACGATGGCGAGGTTTTTTTAGCCACCTCGAGCGGCTTCATCATCTCGATGTAGACCGCCCCGACCATCTCTGGCTTCTTCACACACTCTTTCTTGATGCCATTAATGCAGATTGTGCTGAATTTCAGGCCAACTGGAATGCTCATCCAATGGATGGGCATGAGACCCACAATAAAAGCCCGAACGTGTGTAATGTGTCGCAATAGTATGGCAGCAGCTAATTATAACTTCCTCGATAGGATATGCGTCTGTTAGGACAAGCCCGCTTTGGTGTGTATCGTGACGACTGCGAAGGTTTACATCCAGATACCATCAACAAATATTACGGTGTTTCCACAGACCCAACGACCCAACGCACAGGCTCAGGAGCGGGGAATCCTCCTGACGAGTCGGATGATGATCTTGTTGAGAGGATTGCACAGGACCAGGGTCCGCAAGTCCGGCATGAGGCCATTGACGTGCCAGACCACAGGAATCCTTTCTTGGAAGACAACGCGCTGGAGAGCCGCTTTTTTGATGTGCTTGCTGAGGTGGTGGAGGCGGACATTGTTCCTGCAGGTTATGGCATCATGCCTGAAGAATGGGAGGACGAGGGCTATCCGAACGTTGAGATCGTGACTGCTGGAAAGCACGGCAAGACAAAAATACGGGTTTCACTTGCCGATGGAATTTGGAAACAGCGCGCAAAGCTTTGGGTACAGGGACTGAATGTATTATCACACTTTGACTCTGCAGAAATGGGTGCATAACTATCGATTCTCTGATGAGATGTGAGATTTAAATTTGAACCCGAATGAGATTGATGGGACTTACGCGTACAGTATTTAACTTTCCTGCGCACTCAGGGCCTTCCTTACTTCTTCTCCCATGCTTGTGCGCCATAATGTGCCCTGGACGGACTGCCGGCGACGACTGTGACTGCGAAGAGTATGATCCACCTACAGATCCATCTGCTCCATCCATGTGCCAAGAATGTTGGCATGGGAAAAGCAAGCACGGCTTGCCGAAAAATAATTCATTGGTGCAGGCACCAGAGGTTTCTGGAGGCTCCAACAAGAACTCTGTTCTTGATGTCTTCCGTGCGAAAACAGAGAGGCATATCAACAAGGTTCTCCCTCCTGGTTCCCGTGTCGCAGATTTTGATGTGGCTCGGAGTGAGACGCTCAAGGGATTCAGACCGCCAGTAGTGGAGGAGACCAAGCCAGGGAAAAAAGCGAAGGGCAAGGTCAGTTCATGCTTCACAGTCATGCAGCCCAACGTCTCATGGAGCTTAGAAGAAAATGGTCGCAAACACAGCTGCTAAATTGATCGTTATGGCCAAGGTCATCCTGCTTACAGACAGTATTAAGGTGTGTATCGTTTCAAGCATGCACACTAAAGGCTCATGATTCTTGCAGAATGGGAATTTGAGTATTGAATCTCGCAAGGCACCCACCAAAGTCGACCTGGAGCTCAGGGCCCTCCATGGCTGTGTCACGATCGACATGGATATAGACCCTGAATGGACCCATGCAGAATGCACCAAGAACTTTGAGAAACAGTTTCCTATAGCATTCGAGTACGCGCGGAAGCAGGCAAAAGGTTCCAGCCAAGAATTGTGGTCCATTGTCGTGAAAGAGAAGCACCAGCTCCGTGTTTTTCCAAGGTCGAAGCCCACAGGTGCCGACCTAATCGAGTTCAAGAGCGATTCAAAAACAGGACCAGCGAGCGTTCTGCTCTTCATTGATATGTTTGTGACCGTTACCATGTACTTCTTACATTTAACCGCCATCATCCAGCTTTCTTTAAGGCAGTCCCAAGCTCCGTATACAAGACCTGGTATGACGGACCGATAATGGCGGCGCCAAGCTCCGATGGAGAACAGAATGATAGCAACTTCATAGTTGAAGACAACTCTGGTGACGACTACAACTTGGCGAACGACTCGGACGCGGATGCGGACGACTCCGATCTGGTGATGGATGATACACCCGGTATGAATCTTGGGGCTCCGTGATATGAAGTACTGACGACGTCTTTTCTATTTCAGTCATTGCTGCAGACAAGAGCAGAACTAGCAAGCTGCCCAGAAAACGTCAACACCCAGATACGGTAGGTTACGAGGATGAGGTAGTGCCTGTCAAGAAGCAAAAACTCAGTAAGTGCGACTGTACGTGCTGGCAGACAGGCAGTGACTGAGGTCTATGCAGCTCTGGATGCAGCACGCACCACACGTTTCCTAGTGGGCTCTCAACCGGAACCTTGTTAGTACATTTTCTCTTTGAATGTGGCTCGTTGCAGGCACACTATTAACTATGGTGCTGGCAACAAAGTGTTTCTGCAAGACTCTGATTCGGAAAAAGGCTCCACGCACAGTATCCGAACAGTGACAGTTGCTGGCCGATCCCGTATTTTACCCACCGGTACTTCGATGTTCTCGCCATCGGCATCATCCGCAGGATTCGCCCACCCATGCACCTCTTGCCGCCGTGTGTCGGCGCCTGACTTATATTACCCCGAAACCCAGTGCAGAATGGGAAGACGAAATGGATGTCTTCAAGTCTGGCCAATACATCATTAACCCTTGGGATCGTTCATACAAGCCACCTCGCACCTGATAACCTTGATAACCCACCTTCCACTTGATAACCCACCTCGCACTTGATAGCCCTGTCTATTATAGAAGCTCTTTTAATCGTCACTAATTTACTTCCGTGTCTATAGATGCACCTTACCTATCCTACGTTTACTGCATTCTGCATTATACCTACACTCTTTGAAACACCGTTACACTCGTTTGTTCAATCAACAGGGCTGACTATGCCTTGCACCATCACATGAGGTCGAGATTTTGTATTTAAACACCTGAACCTAGCCGCCTTCCACTCCATGACCTCTGCCTTTTTTTCCACTTCAGAACTCGCCACTACCACCATCCCCATCTTTGATGCATTACCTACTATCTGAACCATCATAATCGCTGCTGACTTTTGCAATCTCGTCTCAGCTTGAGTCCCAAACAATTATGCACACATCAAATAGTTTCCCTTTGTGTCGTCGGTTGCTCCTCGTCTCTTTCATATCTCAGAAAATACAATTGGGGCAACGGTACAATTATACAAAGAATTTAAATGTTCCATCGGGCGTCTGATCCTTGACCTTCGTGCCGTCTAAAAACCAGGTCAGGCACAAATAAAATGCGAAGAGCAGGGCACAACTGCCCACTCCCAGACATCCTAATCCTCTGCCCCAAAAATGCATCCAGAAAAGTCTAGTGCCGGCTTGGAGTGCAGCAGCTCAAAGCGGTTCAGCACCATACTCAGCACAGGAGCAGCACCCTCCTCGTCCTTCCCAGCCGTCTCTCCCGAGCCTATGTCGTCCGATGTTGCAGATGACGAAGACACCCCCGCAGTAGCAATGTGATGCCTGGCGCACAGCCGCCCGCTCCGCCTTGGCCTTGGCCTTGATCATCCGTGCGAGTGACTTCTCCGTGTTCCAAGATGAGGCAGTGTCTGCTTCGAGCAATGCGAGCGATCGTCGCCGCTGTCGCCAGCGCGCATATGAGCAGCGTGTAGGTGTTCGCCGTGATGAACGGCGTGCCCGCGGGGAGCAACAGCCGGTTCACCACGTGGATGAGGTCCGTGTCGACGAGCGGCTTGAGGTTCTCCACGGACGCGCGGCGGTACATGTCGATGACGAGCCACCAGAGCTCAACGCGAGCGCAGCAGCCAGCGCCGCGTCCTCGTCCTACTCTGGCTCCTCGTCGCCCTCGTCGTCCTCGTCGTTTCCGTGGCCACCTAGGATCTTGACAAGCTCGCGGACAAATTACTCTACGTGGGGCCAGCAAGCGTGTCCTCCGTGCTGATGTCGCTGAGTTCCTGGAGGGTGACCAGCCGTGCCGTTGGGTCTGCAGTAGATTTGAGGTTGGTGAGCATCTTCTTGAAGCAGGAAGCCAGGGTGTAGAGCCAAACTGGCGATAGTCGCCGAAGATAGCCGTCACGGTGGTCTCGTCGAGTCCCCCGGGAATGGGACCGGCCTCGGGCACACCTCCCTCACCGCCGCCGCCACCACCACCGTCGTCGTCGTCGGGAAGCGGCTGGTCCTCGTTGGAGGTAGAGAAGTGCTCAGAATGTGCTTCTATTTGGCTGAAGCCTCTGAATGACAAATTGATCAAAGTCGTTTCGTTGTCCCTCTACGTTCGCACAAGCATCTACTGGAGCAGGGGATGTCTCTATAGGATCCCAGTAGCCTACCAGTGATATTTTTAAATTTTGTCAAAAAAAAATTCTCGCAGAGTTCGCGCGCGCGCAGAAATGTTTTTGCAACATCTGGAACATGATATTTAGCAGGCTTAAAAACCCCCAGAAGACTTCAGTTTGTTTCGGCTGTGTGACCATATTTGGCAGTAAGGTGTCACGTGGAGTCGTCAATCATTCCATCACAAAGCGATTGCGAAATACTATCTTTGGCCTACTTATGCAAGATTTCAATGTGGCAGGTGGAATATGAACTCAAAGCCTCCATTAAAAATGAGGGTTACTCTCCTGATATGATAAGTGCTGTTTCCAAGTTTGTAGAGCATTCCAAGAAGATTTGCACCCACCAGAAAATCGAATCCGGTTTTTCTGCAGATTTTGATGAAATGATCGCCTGCCAAATTACCAATCAAAAATCTTGTAGAAGCCGGTATTTGGTCGTTTCGCCTCGGCGATACTCCCACAAGTGCAGTTGAAGCTCAGAAATTAGGCCACTTCGCACAATTGAAATTCATATATTAAGGATGCTCCATCTGCATTCCGGTGGCCGTTGGGTAAACGGTTTTGGAGAACACGGCCGATCAAAGAAATCTTGCATAAGTGGGCCAACAATAGTATACCCTGTTCACTCCTTTCTCTCTTTGGCCGTGATTGAAAGCAGGTAGTTTTCACAGCAAACATCACAATTAATACCATACTTAGATATTTCTGTTTTTATGATTCCTCACCGCTGAATTCAACTCACCTGAGTGAGGCTGACTCAAAAACAGTGGTTACCGGTTGTTGGGAGGCCGAAAAAACCTGAGCTCTGCTGGATTTTGAGTGTATACGGAATTACAGCCCCCTTTTGTCGAGAATGAATTTCGATTTTGACGGAAAACAAAATGATCTCCGACTCAGGCGTGGGAAAGGGTTACTCTATATAGCAGGCAGGGGGCCCAGCGGTGAGCGAGAATGTTCTGTGCAGTGGGCACTAGCGGCGAGCACCGAGGGGGGGCGCCCCCCCCCCCCCCCCCCCCCCGCAGTAAATCCCGTGAAAACTCTTGATTAAGCGGCGAGAGATGAAGAGAAGGGGGAAAAAATAAGAGAAAAGGCATCGCACTAGCGAAAGGGAGGGGTCTCTGTGACCATCCCAGTGCGTGCTGATGATGCACTCTCCAGACGGAGACGGCTCGCAAATGCCGTTTCAAATCCGGCCATTTAGACCCTCGGAATGGCCGATTTTTCACAGACTCTGGTTCAGGGTTGAACCATGCACGTGACATGTTGAACCAACATTAAACATACTTGTTGAAGGGCTGGCCAAATAACAAAGGAGTGTGTACGAGTTCGAATAAAAACTAGGGTTCTACAAGCACTCAGTGGTTCCACACGGCAGGGTCAGAATTGATAAAGTCGATCTGTTCCTTGCGGTAGTTGTCCTGTAAGTAAATAAATGAGTCCTACACATGAGCATCCAACGACAAGGAAATACAAACCGGGATCATCGCCGTCTTCTCACCGTTGAGTTGAAGGATTTTCTAAGGAGACCCGAGTTAAGGATGTGCACAGTTTTATTTATTGCAGGATACCCACCTCACCGCTGCCGCATGTGTACGGGGTCCAAGTTGGGCCTGCAAAAACAAAGGTTAGCGAGTTGAGAGAGCGACTTGAATGGGGGAAAAAAAACACCGTACGTTTGGAACCGTGATTGTCATTGGGGTCCAAACTATTAGCAAACGAGACCCAGTAGTCGATCATGGCTGTGGCGAGCTTTGCAGCCGACAGAGGCTGGGCACCATACACATAGAGAAGCTCTGCGGTGTGCGTAACTGCGGGAAATGAGAAAGGGCATATCTTGAGGGAAGAAAAGGTGATCTTACCACCAAGGTTCTCAGGCACCATCGGAGGAATAACATAGGGAGGCGTAACCAGGGAAGGTGACAGATCGCTGAACAGGTACCCGTAGGACTTGACGCCGACCTTACTGGTAGCCTGCATCCACTGCGCGACGCTGGGAGTCGATCATCAAGTCTCCCGCTATACGGGCTTGTTAGACGGTGAAGTGAAGGTTGGATTAAATCGTACTGATTGAGGCATAACGTTTATATTCTCTTCCCAGCCCGAATGTTTTGTTTCCTGTGTTGTAAGGGGAGCCTAGGGCCGGGTTATCCTCGTATAGTTTAAGCATATTGTCGACAGCAATCTCAAGCTGGTGGCTCTGGGCGGGCGTGGACGTGTAGTTGGACATCATCCACGTCTTCATTTTCTCCGTGGAGTTCATATCGGGCGGAGTGAAAAAGGTACCTAAGGAATATGTTCAGACAGGTACGATGGGTGAAGTGATAAAATCACCTTCGTCCAAATTATTACCAGCGATAAATGGCAGATGCACGAACTGTCCTCTCTTGATGAGCACGGAAGGGAGATCGGGTAGGAGTCCGCCGGGGCCGTCGATGGTTGGCGTCCAAGGGTAAATCACAGTCGCTTGCTCAAGTGCCCTGAGGCTAGCTACGGCGAGCGTAGTAGAGTTTGCCACACCTTGCATACATTTAAAAGTATCGGGCGTGCCGGCGAGATGTGCGCACTCGGGGACAAAACGAACATAATTGTCCCAGTCTGCTTGCCTGCGATCCGCGTTGAGTAGCTCCACAATCGCCGCGCCGCCCGACTCAAATATCTTGATAGATGGAAGCTCAGTGAAGAGAAAGTTTCAAAGAGGTAGAGGCTCGACGTACCGCAGCCCTCGCAAGGCCCTTCAAGTGCGAGTTGAGGTAAAGGAGGGAAATAGACATGGAACCTGCACTCTCGCCGAACACGGTAACCTAGAGGCGAGAATGAGCGTTCGAATTTGTTGACGAGAGCGGAGTACTCCCTACCTTTGACTTGTCTCCATTAAAGAATGCGATATTATCCTGGACCCATTTTAAAGCAACCAGCTGGTCTTTGAGGCCGAGGTTGAGTGCACCGCGTTTCTGCGCTTCGGCTCCTACGGGGAACCCCAGTGGACCAAGCCGGTAGTTGAAACTAACATAGACAATTGGTGTCTCCTATAATATATTTCAACGACAAAAATAATTCCAATAATTTAGACTTCATACTCGAGATATGCTCTGTGCAACAATGTTGGACGCGTTGTAGCTCGAGGAGGAGCCGACCAGGTAGCCGCCTCCGTAAATCCAGGCCATGACAGGGAGCATTTGGTTTTTGGCTACTCCCGCAGGTTTGAAAATATTAATGGTCAGACAATCCTCAGAGGTTGCCTCGGTCTGGGCAATATTAATCGTCAGCGGTCCAGATAAACGAGGTAGAATGCGCCCATACCAAGGGCGGTTGCAGACATCCGAGCCCATATTTACTGGCATCAAATGTGGTCTGGCTGAGACGGTTGCGTGGAACAGGGGGTCTGTAGCGTAAGTTCCCGATGGGCGGCTCCGCATAGGGAATTGCTGTTAACAGAGGTTGAATATATCATTATTTTGAGCCACCAGTTGCACATACCGCCATAAAACTCGACATTGTTGATTGTAGAGCCCGTCAAGGTGGTGTTGCCAAATTTAATAGTAGGACAAGCATGAGCGAGAGCCACCAATGACATCAGAAAGGGTAGAGCGAATCTGGAAAGCATGTTGGAGTGAATTGAGGTTTGCTATTTTTCGTCGAAGCTTTTTATAAGATACGAGGATGCCGTTACGGCTTCAGTCCAGCTTGAGGAGCGGACGACGGGCTTGCGCGCGCGCGACGGGAACGGGTGTGGTACCGCTGCAGGCGCCTACGTACCATGGCATATTGCGGCATGTAAATTCATGCGACATCGGTTGAGTGGAGGCGGTGCGCACATATATTTCGATTTGGCTTCGGATTCAGCGCGGAATCCCGGAATCGGGAAGCCCAAACTCAGGAGAAAACTATTTGGCAACCCCCGTTGCCAAAGTACTCTGTTGGCAAGGGGGGTTGCATTAATTGGCAACCCATGATTTGTAGAGGGGGGGGGTAGATGGCCCAAAATGAATGAGCTCGAGGAGGATGTAAAGAACATTTGCTTGAGATCTCATTTTTTTTTTTGCGGTTTGTTCGCGTGTGCTGCCAGTGTTTCTAGTTCTATTATTTATTTATCGAGCCGACGAGGTAGTACTTATTTGCTTGAGCTATATTTAGCATAGTCGGCCGGATCAATCGTATCTTCGTACCTAAGGCTTAGAACCTTGATGCAGTAGGGACTAAAACGGATTGACTCATCCGCCTATCCACGCCTGGATGATCGAACCGTGGGAAAGCTATCCGTCCTTTCATTGTAGCTGTGTAGGTAGGGCAGGGGCGGGTAGGCAAGCACAAATTACCAAAATGAATGAGCTCGAAGAAGGATGTACAGCACATTTGCTTATGATATCAATTTTTTTGGGCGGTCTGTTCGCGTGTGCTGCTTAGAACTTTGATGGCGGATGGGCGGGACTGGAGAGTAGCGACTAAAATGGACTAACTCATCCGCTTATCCGTCCACTGCGCCACGCCATCTGATGATTATTCCACGGATGATCGAAGGTCGTTATCCTTTACTGGGTTTGTTTATAACTACTTACACAGGCGTGAACTTGGAGTTGGGCAACGTGGGGCTTGCCAAATGAATGGTTGTTATTTGGCAACCCCATGCTGCCGGCACAGGGGTTGCCAAATAGTTTTATCCACAAACCTGTCGTGAGTCCACAGCTATTGAAGAAGGCAGCAGTTTTGGGTGGAGGAGGAGGAGGGGGATGGTGGGGATGCGAATTTATAAAATTTGGCACAATGGAAAACTGAACACTGGTTCTTCTTTCTGTTCGGCGGGCTAATTCTCTTAGCAAGGGTGTCCAACATATCGCCACTTGTGAGAATGCGAAAGCGGGTGGATAGCCTCGGTTGCCTTTCGAGGAGAAGCGATGGATCTTGTGTGTTTCTGCCAGCGGGGGAACGGGGAGTGTGGGACGAGATGACAGTTGCATAAAAACATATGAGAGCTTGCTTAACCCTGGCGAAACCATTGCCGAGAGAACTGAAAGGTGTAAATACCAAGTCAACAAGTTTACTATTTACTCATCTTGTGCTCCAGTGCCACATGTTCATAGATACATAGTCGATAAGCAATAGTATCATGGACCTCAGTGAACTTGAAGTTGTGCATCAAGTTGAAGCAGATACAAGCCGAGAAGATATACTGGCAAAGGGCTGTGTTCTTTTGGCTAAGGTCAGGTCGACCTATATTCGTTTGGGGGTGTGTGGGCCAAGGGTTGCTTCGAGCTGCCAGAGCCGGATTCAGTTTCAATCAACATGATGACGTCAGATTTCCGGGATTTGCCGCTTGAAGCCTTGAACTCTCCCTTCATGAGCCCTCTCCTCGCAATAGGACCAACACGCTTGCGTTCCTACCATAGTGATATTATATGTCTGAACAACGTCAACTACCACTCGGGTTCAAGTTCGTTCCAAGCAGACTGGCGAATCCGTCTGAATCAAGTTAAACATTTTGCGCAACTTGAAACTAGTATGCCTGCTATCTAACTTTATGATTTCAGTCGAAGTTCAAAGGAACCCAGTTTGGGGATAGTGTAGCAATTCGTTTATTCACCCAAATATCATGTATGACAAACAAGCGGCCGCGGAGGCCAAATGGTACTGAAAGTAGGATTGGGCTCTCAGTCTCCGGCGACTCTCTGCTGCTGTTGCAGCTTAACTGATAGACCCACTACTATTAGTCTCTCTTAGCCAGACGCTTTAAAAAATGAAGCTCGTACCTCGCTTGTTAAATTGAAAGTGGATTTTACCTGTGAAACTCTGGTGACTTCTCAATAGAACCACCGCGGTTATACAACCTCCTTCCTTCCTTCCTTCCTTCCATTCACTCGATCGATTTTCGCCTTGTTGAAATCGAAATAAAGAGTGATGCTCAGACAGTATTCCTCGGCGTCAGATAGGTTAGCGGAACGGTCTGACCATTCCAAAATACTAAAACAATATTCAAATGTAGTGAATAACTTGAAGGGGAGTGACTACGAATTCAAATGAAATAAGTTATAAGTTACGAGTGCTCAGTGATTCCAAACAGCACGGTTGGAATTGATAAAGTCAATCTGTTCCTTGCGGTAGTTGTCCTGCGAACAGATGAGTACTGCGCATGGGCGATGGATGGCAAATAAATACAAACCGGGATCATCACAGTCATCTCGCCGTTCAGTTGGAGGATTTTCTAAGGAGACCCGAGTTAAGAATTTGTGCGGGTTTATTTATTGCGAAATACCCACCTCATCTCTGCCACTTGTGTACGGGGTCCAAGTTGGGCCTGTAAAAAAATAAAAGGTTGGCGGATTAAGAGAGAGTGATTTGAATGGAAAGAAAACGCCGTACGTTTGGAACCATGGTTGTCATTTGGGTCTAAACTATTAGCGAACGAGACCCAGTAGTCGATCATGGCTGTGGCAAGCTTTGCGGCCGACGCAGGTTGGGCACCATACACATAGAGAAGTTCTGCGGTATGCGTGACTGCGGGAAATGAGAAAGGGCATCTCTTGCAGGAAGACAAGGTGATCTTACCACCAAAGTTCTCAACCGCTATCGGAAAACTGACATAGGCAGGCGGGGCCCGAGGAGGCGACGGATCGCTAAACAGGTACCCGTAGGACTTGACGCCGACCTTACTGGCAGCCTGCAGCCACGCGCGACGCTGGGAGTCGAACATGAGGTCTCCCGCTATGATGGCCTTGTTATCGGGTGAAAAAGTCGTTGAATTAATTCTTACCAATTGAAGCATAGCCTTTATATTCTCTTCCTAGCCCGAATGTCTCGTTTCCTGTGTTGTAAGGGGATCCTAGGGCCGGGTTATCCTCGTATAGTTTAAGCATCTTGTCGACAGCAATCTCAAGCTTGCGGCTCTGGGCCGGTGTGGATGTGTAGTTAGACATCATCCACGTCTTCATTTTCTCCGTGGAGTTCATGTCGGGCGGAGTGAAGAAAGTACCTAAAGAATATGTTCAGACAGGTAGGATGGGTGAAATGATAAAATCACCTTCGTCCAAAGTATTACCAGCGATAAATGGCAGATGCGCGAACTGCCCTCTTTTGATGAACACCGAAGGGAGATCGGGTAGGAGCCCACCTGGGCCGTCGATGGTTGGCGTCCAAGGGTAAATCACATTTGCTTGCCCAAGCGCCCTGAGGCTAGCTATGGCGAGCGTAGTAGAGTTTGCCACACCTTGCATACATTTAAAAGTATCGGGCGTGCCGGCGAGATGCGCGCACTCAGGGACAAAACGAACATAATTGTCCCAGTCTGCTTGCCTGTGATCGGCGTTGAATAGCCCGATAATCGCCGCGCCGCCCGACTCAAATATCTGGGCAAGTCAGAAATTCAGTGGTGAAGAGAGAGGTAGAGACTCGACATACCGCAGCCCTCGCAAGGCCCTTCAAGTGCGAGTTGAGGTAAAAAATCGATATCGACATGGAACCTCCGCTCTCGCCGAACACGGTAACCTAAAGGCTATATTGAGCGTTCGAATTGGTAATCGAGGGCAGAACCCTACCTTAGACTTGTCTCCATTAAAGAATGCGATATTATCCTGCATCCATTTTAAAGCAACCAGCTGGTCTTTGAGGCCGAGGTTGAGTGCACCGCGTTTCTGCGCTTCGGCTCCTACGGGGAACCCCAGCGGACCAAGCCGGTAGTTGAAACTAACATAGACAATTGGTGTTCCCTATAACATATTTCAGAGACAAAAATAATTCCAATAATTTAGACTTCATACTCGAGATATACTCTGTGCAACAATGTTGGACGCGTTGTAAGTTGAGGAGGAGCCCACGAGGTAGCCGCCTCCGTAAATCCAGGCCATGACAGGGAGCATTTGGTTCTTAGCTACTCCCGCAGGCTTGAAAATATTGATGGTTAAGCAATCCTCAGAGCTTGGGTTGGTCTGGGAAATAATATTCGTCAATGGTTCAGTTCAACGAGGTAGAAAGTGCCCATACCAAGGGCGGTTGCAGACATCCGAGCCCATATTTACTGGCATCAAATGTGGCCTGGCTGAGACGGTTGCGTGGAACAGGGGGTCTGTAGCGTAAGTTCCCGATGGGCGGCTCCGCATAGGGAATTGCTGTTAACAAAGGTTGAATATATCATTATTTTGAGCCGCCAGTTGCACATACCGCCATAAAACTCGACATTGTTGATTGTAGAACCAGTCAAGGTGGTGTTGCCAAATTTAATAGTAGGACTAGCATGAGCGAAGGCCGCTAATAACACAAGAAAGGTTATGGAAAGCATGTTGGAGTGGGTTAACGTTAAGGTGTGCCATTTTCGTTGAAGCACTTTATAGAATGGGAGGATGCCGTTACAGTTTCAGTTATTCTTGCTTGAACTTTAGGAACGGCCGGCTCTGAGCGCGATAGGAACGGGGCATACTCTTCGGCTGGTGCACATAAACTCATCCAACATCGGTGGATTTGTACGCGGTTACGATTGAACTCGGCATGCTGGCACTAGTACTGGATTGCGCGCTGTGCCACGGCCCAAGAGTATTGACGTTGTTTATCCTACTAAATTCTATCATGATCAAACACAAGCACATTAGCACTGGAAAAAAAGAAAAAGGAGGGTGTATCTGCTTGCAATTGTGGGGGGGGGGGCTCCCGGGTTAACGTTGAGATGGAGCGGGTGGAATAGATTGGAGCTTCGTGGCGGCATTCCGTAATACAAACTGATTGCCGGTCGGTGTTTAGAATCCATTCTTCAACGAGGAAGCGCCGACTTCGTCGGCTAGGACCTTGCTTGAAACCTTGTTTGATATTTTGCTGATGCATCAGAGTGCTGTTTTGTTGCAATGCTTTGTTTACTAATTACTGTTGAATTGAACCACATCTCTGTCTCATACAGAGCTGTTTACATTTTCTCATCCATGTGTATCTCTAGTCTTCGCATCAACCGTTACCGAACACAGTCCCCTTATGATCCTTATCTTCCTCGTCTGCGCGTATCCGTATCCTTTGCCATTTCCCTCCTCCAGCCACCCCAGATCCTGCTGGCCACTCACTGAACGGCAGTGTTGTGTCATTCAACTGAGGATATACAAGATGTAGAACATACACATTTGATGTGCAGTACATTTATGCCAGTATTTGAGAATGTGCTATGGCTTTGTGCGGCCACATCAGCTGTGCCGGTTGCGCCATCAGGTTCGGCATTCCGGCACACTGGGGAAGATTCTCCCTTTCACCGGCGCTAGCCTTTCCGCTGGCACGGGGTCATTTCCGCTGGCGCGGGGCCTCTTTTCAGTGCCATTCAACTCACTGTTAATTCTTTGCCGTCATTATTGCGGCTTTATGCGAGTTGAATTGGAGTGATTCGGCAGCTGGCACCGGGCCGGCTGGGAGTTGCCCCCCTAACCCCCTATGCTGCGCTGGGCTGCCGTTGCACGGGCTGCGCGGGGCCGGTTCGCTCGCCGCGCGCCGGTTGAGCGGGGTTTCAAATCATTGATGTGCCGATGGTGCGGCCGCTGTCTTAACGTGGGAATGCGCTACACTTTATGCTGATCTCGAGCAATTGCTACTATGATGTGCCACATCTGATGAGAATGTGCAGATGTGTCTTAATAGTAGATAGAGTACTTGAAAGTTCAGGCGGAAACAGAGCATTGAGTGAACTTGGTTCGGCAGTCTCCGACGAGTTGACATCACCTTCGGAGAGATACGGAAGCGGATCAAGCCGGGTGGTATGAAAAGTGGTGCAATTATGAGTTTGGAGAGACCTTGTCAAGCAAGGTAACTTCACGTAAGTACAGAATGCCGGTACGGTTCTGTACGTCTTTGGTTTCTTAGTATGCCGGCGGCACGGCATTGGTATGACATGCAGGCCGCTTACTAAATACGGTGACAAGCACTGGCGTTTGTACAACCCTCACTTTACTCGAACGCGTTGAAAGCTTAATGCAGAACCACACTATCGATTTTGTTGTGTTTTGGCTCAGAATTAAACACGCTGCTTTGCGTTTCGATTCCAATATCTTGTCAAAATTTTGAAGGATCTCAACAGACGAGTCGAAGAACAACGAATCACCATCGTGCAATTTGAAACCAGCGCGAAGTTGCTGTACATTCAAATAACCCTACTTGGGCACTCAGAGTTTTGACAGCTCCATTTCTTCCTCGTCAGATGTAAAACACTAGAGTGCATCATGGAATTCTTGTAGAATCTAACTTGTGTTCTGTTAGAAGTTGAGCCACGCACGTGACATGTTGCAGAAGTAACCAAAGAGTAACATGCGAGGGGAATGTGCTGAAAAGCAGAGAATTAGCATGTTCTAGAATTTCACAGCTTTCAGGGTCGCCAAGCAATAAATGACTTTAATAATATAATCTTGCAAAAACCACCGCAGAAATGCACGGGAACTTGGTGTAGCAGTACCAGTCCTCAGATATTGAAGCGACTTTTTGAGACTGTGTAAAATCAGGTAACTAATGCAGAGATTTCGCGCATGCGACGAGCCGGGAGTTTGATTCTCTCAGTTCCTTTTTTTTGGACCACAGTGTGACAACCGTAAGTATTAAGAAGAATGGCTCCGAATAGATCAATGAAGTAGTATGTGTAGTAATACTATGAATGCAATGCTCAAGGCCCGCTGACACTCGTTTATGGAAAGACTTTCGCAATATTGCCTTTTTCGGGTTGTTGGACGAATGCTGTTTGTTTTTGGAATCGCTTGATATCGACGCCACCGCCGTCGACTCTGAGCCGCACGTATCGGTACATAGATAGAGGACAGGTAGGCATGACCGTACACCCGCCAGAAAATTGAAAGTGCATTTTGCTTATGACACCCGGAAACCGACATGACCAACCCAAGGTAGCCTTCACTCTATCATTTTTTCGGCTTGTTGAAGTTGGGATAAAGAGGGATGTTCAACAGACTTCTTCGGCGTCATATAGATCAGTAGTGGAATGGTCTAGCCATTTCAAAACACTTGAACACAAAATTTTACGATTAAAAATGAAGCTACTGTAGCAAACACTAACGATAGAAAGGAGTGACTACGAATTCAAATTGAACAGAGTTATACGAGTGCTCAGTGGCTCCACACAGCAGGGTCAGAGTTGATAAAGTCAATCTGTTCCTTGCGGTAGTTATCCTGCAAATAGATGAGTCCTCAGGCTGCACATAGGTAACTGCAAGTAAATACGAACCGGGATCATCGCCGTCTTCTCGCCGTTGAGTTGAAGGATTTTCTAGGGAGACCCGAGTTAAGGATGTGCGGGGTACTTTATTTATTGCAGGATACCCACCTCACCGCTGCCGCATGTGTACGGGGTCCAAGTTGGGCCTGCAAAAACAAAGGTTAGCGGGTTGAGAGAGCGACTTGAATGGGGAATAAAAACACCGTACGTTTGGAACCGTGGTTGTCATTGGGGTCCAAACTATTAGCAAACGAGACCCAGTAGTCGATCATGGCTGTGGCGAGCTTTGCAGCCGACGGAGGCTGGGCACCATACACATATAGAAGCTCTGCAGTGTGCGTGACTGCGGGAAATGAGAAAGGGCATCTTTTGAAGGAAGACAAGGTGATCTTACCACCAAAGTTCTCAACCACTATCGGGAAACTGGCATAGGCGGGCGGGGCCCGAGGAGGCGACGGATCGCTGAACAAGTACCCGTAGGACTTGACTCCGACCTTACTGGCAGCCTGCATCCACGCGCGACGCTGGGAGTCGATCATTAGGTCTCCCGCTATACGGGCTTGTTAGACGGTGAAGCGAAGGTTGGATTAACTCGTACTTACCAATCGAGGCATAACGTTTATATTCTTTTCCAAGCCCGAATGTCTTGTTTCCTGTGTTATAAGGGGAGCCTAGGGCCGGGTTATCCTCGTATAGTTTAAGCATCTTGTCGACAGCAATCTCAAGCTGGTGGCTCTGGGCGGGCGTGGACGTGTAGTTGGACATCATCCACGTCTTGATTTTCTCCGTGGAGTTCATATCGGGTGGAGTGAAGAAGGTCCCTAAAGAATATGTTCAGACAAGTACGATGGGTAAAATGATAAAATCACCTTCGTCCAAATTATTACCAGCGATAAATGGCAGATGCACAAACTGTCCTCTCTTGATGAGCACGGAAGGGAGATCGGGTAGGAGTCCGCCGGGGCCGTCGATGGTTGGCGTCCAAGGGTAAATTACATTTGCTTGCCCAAGTGCCCTGAGGCTAGCTACGGCGAGCGTGGTAGAGTTTGCCACACCTTGCATACATTTAAAAGTATCGGGCGTGCCGGCGAGATGTGCGCACTCGGGGACAAAACGAACATAATTGTCCCAGTCCGCTTGCCCGTGCGCCGCGTTCGAAAGCCTAGTAGTCGCAGCGCCGCCAGACTCGAATATCTTGATAGAAGGAAATTTCAATGAAGAGAAGGTTCAAAGAGGTAGAGGCTCGACGTACCGCAGCCCTCGCAAGGCCCTTCAAGTGCGAGTTGAGGTAAAAGAGGGAAATAGACATGGAACCTGCACTCTCGCCGAACACGGTAACCTAAAGGTAACAATGAATGTTCGATTTCGTTGACGAGAGCGGAGTGCAGTACCTTAGACTTGTCTCCGTTAAAGAATGCAATATTATCCTGGACCCATTTTAAAGCAACCAGCTGGTCTTTGAGGCCGAGATTGAGTGCATCACGTTTCTGCGCTTCGGCTCCTACAGGGAACCCTAGCGGGCCAAGCCGGTAGTTGAAACTAACATAGACAATTGGTGTTCCCTATAATATATTTCAGCGACAAAAATAATTCCAATAATTTAGACTTCATACTCGAGATATGCTCTGTGCAACAATGTTGGACGCGTTGTAGCTCGAGGAGGAGCCGACCAGGTAGCCGCCTCCGTAAATCCAGGCCATGACAGGGAGCATTTGGTTTATGGCTACTCCCGCAGGCTTGAAAATATTAATGGTCAAGCAATCCTCAGAGCTTGGATTGGTCTGGGCAATATTAATCGTCAGCGGTCTAGTTAAACGAGGTAGAATGCGCCCATACCAAGGGCGGTTGCAGACATCCGAGCCCATATTTACTGGCATCAAATGTGGTCTGGCTGAGACGGTTGCGTGGAACAGGGGGTCTGTAGCGTAAGTTCCCGATGGGCGGCTCCGCATAGGGAATTGCTGTTAACAAAGGTTGAATATATCATTATTTTGAGCCGTCAGCTGCACATACCGCCATAAAACTCGACATTGTTGATTGTAGAGCCCGTCAAGGTGGTGTTGCCAAATTTAATGGTAGGACTAGCATCAGCGAGAGCCGCCAATAACATAAGAAAGGGTAGAGCGAATCTTGAAAGCATGTTGGAGCGAATTGAGGTTTGCCACTTTTCGTCGAAGCATTTTATATATAAAGTGCGAGGATGCCGTTACGGCTTCAGTCCAGCTTGAGGAACGGACGGCGGGCTTGCGCGTGCGCGACGGGAACGGGTATAGCACCGCTACAGGCGCCTACAAGAAATCGTACCATGGTACACTGCGGCATGTAAATTCATGCGACATCGGTTGATTTGGAGGCTGTGCACACATACATTCACGGGAAGTCCAAATTTAGGATAAAACTATTTAGCAACCCCATGATTTGTAGGGGGGGGTAGATGGCTACAACAACCCAAAATGAATGAGCTCGAGGAGGATGTAAAAAACATTTGCTTGTGATCTCAATTTCTTTTGGCGGTCGAACCGTGGGAAAGCTATCCGTCTTCGTCATTTGGACGTTTGTGTAGCTGTGTAGGTGGGGCGGGGCGGGTAAGCAAGCACAAATGACCACAACAACCCAAAATGAATGAGCTCGAGAAGGATGTATAGCACATTTGCTTGTGATATCAATTTATTTTTGGCGGTCTGTTCGCGTGTGCTGCTTAGAACTTTGATGGCGGGTGGGCGGGACTGGAGAGTAGGGACTAAAATGGATTGACTCATCCGCCTATCCGTCCGCGCCACGCCATCTGATCATTATTCTACGGATGATCGAAGGTCGTTATCCTTTGGGTTTGTTTATAATTATAATTGCCACTTACACAGGCGTGAACTTGGAGTTGGGCAACGTGGGGCTTGCTAAATTAATGACTGTTATTTGGAAACCCCCATGCTGCTGGCACGGGGGTTGCCAAATAGTTTTATCCACAAACTTAACAACAAGACATACCTGTCGTGCTATTGAAGAGGGCAGCAGCTTTGGGTGGGGATGCGAATTCATAAACATTGGCACAATGGAAAACTGAAAACTGGTTCTTCTTTCTGTTCGGCGGGTTAATTCTCTTAGTAGGGTGTCCAACATCGCCACTTGTGTGAATGCGAACGCGGGTGGATAGCCTCGGTTGCCTTTCGGGGAGAAGCAATGGATCTCGTGTGTTTCTGCCAGCGGGGGAACGGGGAGTGTGGGATGAGATGACAGTTGCATTCATTCCGACAAAAATATGTGGGAGCTTGCTTGCCCCCCGTCACTGGCGAAACCATTGCTGAGAGAACTGAAAGGTGTAAATACTAAGTCAACAAGTTTACTATTTACTCATCTTGTGCTCCAGAGCCACATGTTCATAGATACATAGTCGATAAGCAATAGTATCCGTTGGACCTCAGTGAACTTGAAGTTGTACATCAAGTTGAACCAGACACAAGCCGAGAAGATATACTGGCAAAAGGGCTGTGTTCTTTTGGCTAAGGTCAGGTCGACCTATATTCGCTTGGGGGTGTGTGGGCAAAGGGTTGCTTCAAGCGAGCTGCCAGAGCCGGATTCAGTTCAATCAACATGTCAATGATGACGTCATAGTTCCGGGATTTGCCGCTTGAAGCCGTGAACTCTCCCTTCATGAGCCCCCTCCTCGCAATAGGACCTACACGCTTGCTCTCCTGTCATGATGATATTATATGTCTGAACAACGTCAACTGCCACAATGACCGTGTCCAATTTCGTTCCAAGCAGGCTGGCGGATCCGTCAAGTTAAACATTTTGCGCAACTTGAAACTATGCCTGCTATCTAACTTTATGATTCGTCGTAATTATGTCGAAATTCAAAGGAACCCAGTTTGGGGATGGTGTAACGATTCGTTTATTCACCCAAATATCATGTATGACAAACGGATATGGTAGTGGGTCTATCAGTTAACCTGGGACAGCAGCAGAGAGTCACCGGAGACTGAGAGCCCAATCCTACTTTAAGGCTACTTACTCGCCGGCCCTACGACTTGTGATCCCGTCTCGGTCTGCGTGTTTTATTATTGTACTGCTGCTGCGTGCTAAAGCAAGTACTGCTGCTATGAATTAGTATACGTATGTGTATAGCTGGGGGGCAGCCTGGGCTGGAACACCGTGAGTGCAATGCTCAAGGCCCGCTGACATTCGTTCATGAAAGACTTCCGCAAGATTTCTTTTTGGGATTGCTGGCTCGCCACCGCTTCGACGTAACGATGCACAGATGGAGAACTCAGAAAAAGCAAGTATTACCGCGCACCCGGAAAATTGAAAGTGCATTTTACCTGTAAAATTCTGGTGACTCCTCAATGGGACCACCGCGGTTATACAACTTCCTTCCTTCCTTCCATTCACTCGATCGATTTTCGCCTTGTTGAAATCGGGATAAAGAGCGATGCTCAGACAGCATTCCTCGGCGTCAGATAGGCTAGCGGAATGGTCTGACCATTTCAAAGTACTAAAACAATATTTTACGATTAAAATGACGTTACTGTGCTGAATACTAATGATAAGGGGAGTGATTACGAATTCAAATGAAATAAGTTACGAGCAAGTTACGAGTGCTCAGTGATTCCAAACAGCACGGTTGGAATTGATAAAGTCAATCTGTTCCTTGCGGTAGTTGTCCTGCGAACAGATGAGTCCTGCGCATAGGTGATGGCAAATAAATACGAACCGGGATCATCACAGTCGTCTCGCCGTTCAGTTGGAGTATTTTCTAAGGAGACCCGAGTTAAGAATTTGTGCGGGTTTATTTATTGCGAGATACCCACCTCATCTCTGCCACTTGTGTACGGGGTCCAAGTTGGGCCTGTAAAAAAAAAAAGATTGGCGGATTGAGAGAGTGACTTGATTGGAAAGAAAACACCGTACGTTTGGAACCGTGGTTGTCATTTGGGTCTAAACTATTAGCGAACGAGACCCAGTAGTCGATCATGGCTGTGGCAAGCTTTGCGGCCGACGCAGGTTGGGCACCATACACATAGAGAAGTTCTGCGGTATGCGTGACTGCGGGAAATGAGAAAGGGCATCTCTTGCAGGAAGACAAGGTGATCTTACCACCAAAGTTCTCAACCGCTATCGGAAAACTGACATAGGCAGGCGGGGCCCGAGGAGGCGACGGATCGCTAAACAGGTACCCGTAGGACTTGACGCCGACCTTACTGGCAGCCTGCAGCCACGCGCGACGCTGGGAGTCGAACATGAGGTCTCCCGCTATGATGGCCTTGTTATCGGGTGAAAAAGTCGTTGAATTAATTCTTACCAATTGAAGCATAGCGTTTATATTCTCTTCCCAGCCCGAATGTCTCGTTTCCTGTGTTGTAAGGGGATCCCAGGGCCGGGTTATCCTCGTATAGTTCAAGCATTTTGTCGACAGCAATCTCGAGCTTCTGGCTTTGGGCCGGCGTGGATGTGTAGTTAGACATCATCCACGACTTCATTTTCTCCGTGGAGTTCATATCGGGCGGAGTGAAGAAGGTACCTAAGGAATATGTTCAGACAGGTACGAGAGGTGAAATGATAAAATTACCTTCGTCCAAAGTATTACCAGCGATAAATGGCAGATGCGCGAACTGCCCTCTTTTGATGAGCATCGAAGGGAGGTCAGGTAGGAGCCCGCCGGGGCCGTCGATAGTTGGCGTCCAAGGGTAAATCACATTTGCTTGCCCAAGTGCCCTGAGGCTAGCTACGGCGAGCGTAGTAGAGTTTACCACGCCTTGCATACATTTAAAAGTATCGGGCGTGCCGGCGAGATGCGCGCACTCAGGGACAAAACGAACATAATTGTCCCAGTCTGCTTGCCTGCGATCCGCGTTGAATAGCCCGACAATCGCCGCGCCGCCCGACTCAAATATCTGGGCAAGTCAGAAATTCAGTGGTGAAGAGAAAGGAGGTAGAGACTCGACATACCGCAGCCCTCGCAAGGCCCTTCAAGTGCGAGTTGAGGTAAAAAATCGATATCGACATGGAACCTCCGCTCTCGCCGAACACGGTAACCTAAAAGGCTATATTGAGCGTTCGAATTGGTAATCGAGGGCAGAACTCCCTACCTTAGACTTGTCTCCATTAAAGAATGCGATATTATCCTGCACCCATTTCAAAGCAACCAGCTGGTCTTTGAGGCCGAGGTTGAGTGCACCGCGTTTCTGCGCTTCGGCTCCTACGGGGAACCCTAGCGGACCAAGCCGGTAGTTGAAACTAACATAGACAATTGGTGTTCCCTATAACATATTTCAGAGACAAAAATAATTCCAATAATTTAGACTTCATACTCGAGATATGCTCTGTGCAACAATGTTGGACGCGTTGTAAGTTGAGGAGGAGCCCACGAGGTAGCCGCCTCCGTAAATCCAGGCCATAACAGGGAGCATTTGGTTCTTAGCTACTCCCGCAGGCTTGAAAATATTGATGGTCAAGCAATCCTCAGAGCTTGGGTTGGTCTGGGGAATAATATTCGTCAATGGTTCAGTTCAACGAGGTAGAAAGTGCCCATACCAAGGGTGGTTGCAGACATCCGAGCCCATATTTACTGGCATCAAATGTGGCCTGGCTGAGACGGTTGCGTGGAACAGGGGGTCTGTAGCGTAAGTTCCCGATGGGCGGCTCCGCATAGGGAATTGCTGTTAACAAAGGTTGAATATATCATTATTTTGAGCCGTCAGCTGCACATACCGCCATAAAACTCGACATTGTTGATCGTAGAGCCCGTCAAGGTGGTGTTGCCAAATTTAATAGTAGGACTAGCATCAGCGAGAGCCGCCAATAACATAAGAAAGGGTAGAGCGACTCTGGAAAGCATGTTGGAGTGGGTTGAGGTTTGCCATTTCCGTTGAAGCACTTTATAAAATGCGAGGATGATGTTACAGCAGTCGAACCCGACGAGGAACGGACGACAGGTTCAGGCTTGCGCGCGCGCGCGACGGGAGCGGGTCACAGAGGCACTGCCACCAGCGTCCAAGAACTCGTACGACGTACCATGGCACCTTGATCTACGGATGCGACATCGTTTGAGGCAGTGCGCACATCTGTAGATTCGGGAACCTCATCGCTAGTCTCTCCTAGCCAGACGCTTTAACAAATGAAGCTCAGACAGTCAGACTCTTCATTCTTACACCAACGGCATCTGGATCCCATCACTGATGCCAGCAATATTGCCGGGATTTGCCGCCTGAACTCTCCGTTCTTTTTGTGCATGGGCCTCTTTCAAAACTTCGACCCTCTCCCGCAATATGGCCAACACATCGAAAATTTGTAATTAGAAGCCGCTTAGCGCTTGGACTCATGACTCGCTGATATTCTACTTACAACTGGGCAACAACTGGGAAGGACTATCTAACTTCGTTCTAAGCAGCTACGTTTATAGGCGCGGTGGTCCTTCAAGTTCAACATTCTGAACTTGCACAGCTTGAAACAATGCCTGGTTTCTAACTTTCTGATTTCGTCGCAATTTCGTCGAAGGTCAAAGGAACCCGGTTTTAAGACAGGAACGTTTTGAAAGCCCGATGCAGATTCAGGA
This sequence comes from Mycena rebaudengoi, assembly GCA_029282285.1. Classification (NCBI taxonomy): domain Eukaryota; kingdom Fungi; phylum Basidiomycota; class Agaricomycetes; order Agaricales; family Mycenaceae; genus Mycena; species Mycena rebaudengoi. The sequence continues at coordinate 1,848,959 of JARJCX010000007.1, forward strand.
CCACTTGTGTTTTGGCTTGACGCCCTTAGAGAAAGTTAAACGCGCCACTTTGACTTTCTATTCCAATATCTTGTCGAAATTTTGACGAGTCAAGCAAGTACAAGAAAAACGAAAGCCAAGGCCGCGATCCGCAATTTGAAGCCAGCGCCAAGTCGCTCTACACACTCAAAGCCTTGACGGCCCACATTTTGGACAGATTTTCAAGCTGTCCAAACTGCTGAATAATGCGGAACTGTGCTAAATTGCTACACTCACCAAATTAACAAATTTGTCTTCGCGGACGACATCGCCAACAAGACGTTCGAGAGCGGCGTGCGAGAGGTCATATAAGCCTGTAGCTTCTCTGAGGGAGGCGAGGATCGTATCAGCGTTACCGGGAGACATCGAAGGAGGCGGCGGCGGCGGCGGCATCATAGCGCTGTCGGCTGAGGAAGACGGAGGGGAGGACTCGGGAAAAGAGGGTGGCTTGGACAAATCATTGTTGGTGGGAAACATCGGGCCTTGTGGGGTGGCGTTCGAAAAGGGATCATACAGCGGGCGGTGCACAGATGGTGCCGGAACCGCAAGAGGAGAAGATGTAAATGCTATTGCTGGCCGCTCTGGCTGGGAAGATGAAGGAAGCGCTGGTGACGAAGAGAACGCAAGGGCGGTATTGGTAATTTTCAGGGCGGGAGCACGTTGCAGGTGGGCAGATACGCGTGCGACTGAATCTGAACGATATAGAGAGGGCTGATCCCAAGCATTAGAAGAGAGCGGGTGTGGCATCGGCAGAGATTGAGGAACACCGCCGGGTCTTCTGCGGTCTTGGGTGGTGGGTTCAGTCGGCTTGCATGGACACACATCTCGGATAGCATCAACCAACTGATTTGCTGCAGCGCAAGTGGTGAACGCCACTTGGAACCGCCGATAAACCTAAAGAAACGAGTTGGTCCTGTGCAACGTTTAAATTCCTTTCAACAGACTTTATGAGATTCGGTGGAGTCGGGAATGTGCAGATAACGAAGGCCGAAGGTCATATCGCGGTAGACACCCTTGAGTGGCAAACTGTCAGTCTTTCTGTCTTTCAGAGACGAGAATGCGAGAAGATCGAGATCCTCCTGAGCTAACCGGTTACATGGGTCGTGATGAATAGTGCGGCAGGACAAACCAAAACGACCTCTTGCTGGTCGGCACTGGAGGAAGAAGATCCACCGTTCATAGTCCACACAATCCTTAATCGAAAAGATTCTGCTTTTTCTGGCGACCGTTTGGTGTCCAAGATGATTCGAAGAACGGGATTCGTGAAGTGCTGCCATTCAGAGTTGCCGGTTTCTTTTTTCGATGAATAAGCCCTGGAATATTTCTCCAGCATGTACGTCGTCGTTTCAGTGGTAGTCGACTCAGAAAGCATCGTCGATGTTTGACAAGTGAGTGGTTAGAGACAGAAAAAATCCGGCAATTTGATGAGTCTGGCGTAAAAGTTCCTACAATTGACTCTTGTGACAACAGAGCATATTAGTAAAGTTGGATTATGTCCTGGTCCAAGGAACCACAGTGACGAGATGTTGTTTTTCTTAGGTGGAACGTTAAATAGTTTCAGGAAAGGTATATTTTCAGACCGTTAGGATCGCCCGAGCCGACCAAGCTGGCCTCATCCACCGATAGCAGGAGGGTACACAATATTCTCGTACAGCGTAGGAAAGTAATTAAATAGACGAGCCCGTCCACACCAAAGAAAAGTCGGCCTGGACCTCAACAAGACCTTCCGCCAGCTTCGTAACCGCCGCAAAAGGAGGTAAGAAGGTAAGGATTTCCTCCAAAGCCGGTATCTTTCCGGTGGTAGTGTCGACACCTATCGATGCGCTCTCATACTCGGCCCATCCACATGCGACTCGTCCTTCAAGGGCCGAATCTCCCTCCCAATCGACGTCGACAGTCAAGATCCGACCCCATTCCCTGCTCCACAGCTTTAGTTCTGTGACCCCTTCCTTGGGCATGCCGAATCCCTTGAGCATCTCGGGATGCGATCCGTGGACATAGTAGTGCTTGACCCTCGAGTTGCCAAAGGATAGTTTACACGCGCGAGTGTTGACGCCGCCGATGGTGAACCGCGCGCTGTTGGGTCCAAGTCGCGCTACGGTCGCCGTGAGCCAGTCCTCTGCCTTCATAGCAGCACGTTTGGATCCTCCTGGAGACGGGAGAAGTGTAGATTCCCAACGACAAGTATGGAATCCCGTCCTTGAGGGAACATCATTGCACGAGACATTCTGTCCTATTGCCGACGGTAATTTAGGGACAATGAGGTCGTCTAGGTAGCCTTCGATACTGGCCAGAGTGGTAGTGGCATGGGTAATTTGTGGATGGGGCGAGGAGATGTCGCCGAGCGAGATTACCTGCTGGAAGTATACTTTGATGGGATCCTGTTGCGAGAATGGGAAGGCGAGCAGGTTATAGGCGGTCGAGGCGATGAATGCAAGGATGAAAATATTGGCAATTGTCGAGTGGAGCTTGAATGTGAATGGCACTACAGGTAGCACCGTCATGAAAACGAGGGCAGAGATAGCCACATAAACTGGGTAGAGACACAGATAAAGTAATGTCTTCGCCAAGTCGAACAGACTTACAGGTGACAACACCACCACCGTCCGCTATGCTCTGCGCCATTGCTCCTACCAATAGCACAATGATATGCGCCAATAATGTCACTGGCACAGAAACGGCTAAAATCAGCTGCAGGATCCACCATCCAATCGCCCCGCTTTCTTCCTTTGAACGGACGTGGTGCTGAGGCTGTTGTAGAAGGGGCGTCCTCTCTGTCGAATCCGCAGCTGTTTCCTCGGTTGTCGTGGCCTCGGGGTGCTCTTCGTCGCGTTGAGGCGCAGCATCATAACGCACCCCTCGCACGAATATGTGAGGCACCTCATGAGACCCTTGCACGCCGAGCATGTTCTCGATACACCCGATTACGCAGGCGAGAAACACGGATGCGTTCCACGCGGTGATGAAATAGACACCACCGATGCCACTGCCGACAGCAATTGTGGACAAGAGGAGGAGAACCCAGGTTAGGATGTAAGTTTGGAGGAACATTGTGTGCTTCTCCTTTTCAGGCAAGTGGCTCGAGCTCGGGCTCGCAATGAAGACGAACGTCAGATAGGCGAGAGTGAAGGACGATGTCACGACGAGATACGGCTTTGAGTAAGCAATCTGGAATGAGGTTAGGACGTTGAAAGAATCAAAGACAGAGGAATAACACACAAACGGATTGAGCCTTACGTAGCCGAAAATAAGCAGCGTCTGCATTCCGACAGTCACAACGACTGCAACCCAGAACTTGGCCCATGCCCAAGCCCCTTTGAGCCAGCCGAAAGCAATGAACGACGCCCAAAGCTGTTGCGCCCAACTTGCGTGGTGGGTAACATGTCCATTTTGAGTCTGATGACGTCCGTGGACGATAATTGCTTCGCAAACAATGAGTAAAATCAACACCACGGGCCCCACAACGAGCAAAACAATATTTGAGGCATACAACGTGCTCAGACGAAGTAAGATGAACCAAACATTGAATACTAAAATAAACAATCAGGACATCTCCAGTGCGTGGCTTGGTATGCTCACAGTCAAAGTAAACGGGCAACTCTCCGCTGCCATGCGTCTTGTCGTTATTCAGCAAAGCTAAGCCCGAGGATCTTGCCGACTCCATCATAGCCCATAAGGATTTTTCCTGGCCTTCGGTGTAGGGAACAGCGTCATATTTTGTGTGGTATTCGCTCCGACCGACGTAGAATGCCAGATCAAGGCCATCCATCCCTGCGCCGGTGTAAACGGTATAGTCTGTCCCAGACCGGATGACGCCCCGAGCAAAGGCATCAGACGATAAAACATTGGCATGCGGATGGGGGACGTGGAAGGAGCGGAGGGCAGGAGTTGATGTCCCGCGGAACAACACAGGCCGTCTATTTCAACAATTCAGGAACCAGAAAAGGAAAATAAATGGATAACAAACCCTCCAGCAGCGGCGCCTTCGAGATTTAGAAATGTATCCGTGTAGTTGGACCACGGATGCCGAAGGAATCTGTGCGAACGGTGAACCACGGGTAAATGTAGTAGGTACCCAAATTCACGTAAATGCGCCCAGCAAACCGTCCTCTTCCCCATTGTTGATGTTGAATACGGCGGTTCGCTTGGGTCGGTTTTTGGCAAGATATTCCACCAGCTGCATAAGAGTAGCGACGCCCATGCCGTCGTCCGTAGCGCCGGAAGCCGTGCTGACGGAGTCGTAATGTGCGGAGAACAGCACACCTCCGCTGGAGGCATATTCTAGATCCGAGCCTTCGATCTTTACCAAAATATTTGTGGCTTCGTTGTAGGTGGCAGAGGCGGCGCCTCCCCAACCAGCTCCCCAGGACGCATTCGACACAATGTCGTCGTAGACGTCGACGTAGTTGATTCCAGTTGCAACTTTTCGCATGCGCTCAAGGATATACGAGTGCACAATGTCATTCGCATGCGATATGAATGGATGCGGGCGTTCTGCGATCTGCAAGCAGGTTAGATAAAATAACGATGATGGTGATGCGGTGTACATACATGATGCAAATCCTCGTACGCTTGAGCCAAATTAAGACCCATCTGGTTCTTGGGAACATCCGCGACTTGATTTCGAACCACAACAGCGCTGAGCATCACCCCGTAAATCAGTACGACAAGAATAGTAGTGGGAAGTGTCCTGAAAGCTAGGACCTTCGCGATGGCTTCCACAATTTGCATGGTGGGCAGTTAAGTGAACGAAGTACTAGTTTAGAATCACTAAAGCGTCTGTCCCCTGAGAGACTAGGTGGGCAGGTACTGGATCCGCAACGCCAATGACGCGCGGCACTAACAGAGTAACGTCACGGAAAGGTCACATATTATCAACGCCAACAGACAAAAAAGGAAATGTATATTTATAAATTCTAAGAATCGCATTATAAGTAGGTGATTATTCAGTACTCCGGTACATATTAGCGATACATTTATAGTGAATCAATACAGTTTTGATGCGTGCCCAGGCTTAAATAGAGTTGGATGTCTGCGGTCAATTGTCCTTGAGCACTGCTCGCCTCGTTGCGTCTCGTCCGGCCTTCAATAAAAGGGACAGTTCGTTTCCTCCTGTTCCCCGTGTTGGCCCCTTCCCCGCTGCACGACTAATCTGCAGTCTGTCCATCATCGAGGCAACGGGGCAGCCGGCGCGCGCGTCGGGCGTCGTCCGCGACATGGTCACAATGTACAGGCACGCTATGCGCATGTGGAGGTCTCGGAGCTTCTTCAGAGCCATAACAGCGCTGTCGTATGGTTCTCTGAGGGCTGGAGTCTGCTGTGCCAGTTCACGGATGGACCTTGGAGTTGCCGCCAGAGACGCCAGATATTCTCGGTGCTTTCCAGGCATGTAACGTCTCATCCGATCCATGAAGCCGTGATCAGCCCGCTTGTTGCTGTCTGATGGCGCGGGGTACCGACGCTGACGGAGTTTGTGGTCGATGTCCAGGAAGAGGTCGAGGGCATGCATGACACTGCTTTGACCGGCTGACGGTCCGCTGAGATCGAGCTCGTCCGAATTTGGAACACCTTCGTATACCCAACCCGGGGCTGACGGCCCCTTCGCATCACTTCCTTCGAACCACGGACGCAAATCCCAATAGAAGACATGCGGATCAACAAGTGCTCGGACAGACTGTATGATGTCGCTGATGTCCTCGATTATCACCGTGAGGCGCCCAAGATCGCGTGCGACTTTCGAGATGGTGTTGAAATCCGAAAGATTAGGAAGGTTGTTGTATTCATCTATAATCCGCAGCATTTCGATGCCCCGCCATTCGGCGCGTGCCGAAGTCGTGTAAAAGTTCCGCTCGTCCTCAGTGCCGGAAAACAAGTGGACGAAACGCATGTTGTCCATGGAAACTGGCGCATTGGGGTCAACGAGCTCCCAATTCCACAGAACAGTATCGGCAAATGTCAGGACGGGAGCAATTCCCAAACAGCGAGACACCTCCACCAGGGGGATGGCAAGTGATTTTGGAACGATGAAGGCCACTCCTTCTGCTCGAGGGGGGGCGGAGTGGACGTAATAATGTACAAGCCATGCCAATACAAGATGTGCGCGCTGCAGGCGGCGGAGATTGCCATGCAACGGTTGGGTATCAATCACTGGCCACTATAGAGTAGAGTCAGTAATCTGAAAACTGATCTGGAAAATTCGCTTACAGATCTGACTCGCGATCGCCATAATTCTCCGCTGGCTCGCTTTGCAATGGCTTCATCTGAGTCATCTTCGCCCAGACTGAGCTGCTCGGCCGCCTCGGAGAGGGCAACTTCCCACGCTGCGTACGCGCTTGGAAGGCGGGTTAGGGGCTGTCGAGGAAAGAAACCAGTATTGACATCGATATCGAAATCGACTGGCGAGCGACGTTTTTCTGGCAGTGGTTTCCAGCATTGATTGGTCACCGTCGTTTGAAACAACGACACGGCAAGAGAAAAGTATTGGTGAGGAGCCGGGAAGAGGTCGATGACATTCATTGTTGGATAGGAATGGGCAATCGAAGGAAGTTGGAATTGTCCTCTCCGTCCTGCAGAGCACCTCTCTTATAGGTAGCAACATGGCCGTGTTCCGGTGCCGAATTGTGCAGTTGCCCGCATACAATCCTTACGCAGCATTTTGCAGTGATGCCCAAGCAAGCGACGGAGTTGAGCCCGAAGAGGGTAAACGCGAACTCGGGACAATCTGTGTAATCCGATCGAAAAGAATGAAATCTTTGGTTCCGCGGATAATTGAAACGGTGGCTCTGTTTTTGATGATGCCAATCCCTCGTGATCCTTTGGGACGAAACCTGGGTGGCAGTGATCCTGGCGACCCAACTCCTTGGGAAACATATACCGTCAACTTTGAAGTCTAGAACTGTTCTGGTCAGTTCAAAGCGTTTACCAGAGCGCGTCGCGGCTTGCCAACCATAGGAGAGACGCATAACCAGGACTTTTTAGCGCGCAGCGGTGCAGCACTTTGAGGATATGTGCGCTAAAGTTTGAGGCAGTGAATTTGTGAGCGAGTTATCAATTGTTTGGCCCTGTTGTCTCTGACTCAATTTCAAAAAAACAATGCGTGAGATGGAATCGGGCGGCGACGGGGACTGGAAGTGACTGTACTCTTGCTGTACTCGTACCAGTTCGAGACCCTCGGTGGTTCACCGAAAAAGATACTCTTCTCTTATGTGGATCTGATCCGTCAGAACCGTGACCGAGCCTGGAACTTGAAGAGCACCGCTTCATCCCGACAAACCCTCGGCAGGACCGCGGTATGTATACTCCAGGCTCCGACGGACCAAAAAGATTCATGAGTAAAGAAATTTCTGTGTGCTATTTGCGAAATATATTCAATGCTTCCATTGGAGCCATACAAAGTTTCCATCGCCGCCATTGTCAACCGCGACGGTCTTACGCCGGGCCACCTCGAGCACCTTTTCGTCTACCCCGATTTTTCCAGATCTCGCTTCATCGAAAAATTCCAGCAAGTCGTCGAGAGTATACATTGTGTCGGCACTGTCGGGATTTGCGCCAGTGATGACATTCCGGATATCGTCCTCGGTGGGCAATCCATATCTTTGAATGCGCGCACTCGGACTTCCTTTCAAGGCGGGAGCATTTTCGAGGAACGGCGAGTCGATTGCAAAGAATCTATCGACCATTTCATCCGTTACTTCTTCGAGAGTCGCGGGGTTCCAAGCGGGTCGTTCTTTGGACTTAGTGATCAAGACGGAGGTTACGCCTGTAGCGAAATCTGGGCTGGCTCCACTCTAATATAGTTATATTGAGCGGGCAAATAGAATACCGAACTAAGTATACGTACGCAAAATGCAGTTGCGATCTTCAATTCCATGTTTAGCGCCTCCACCAAGTCTTGTTTTTTCCCTAGACGAATGGCCCTGAGAGCGACTTTTAAGCTGGTAGGACTCCGGTCGTGAAGCATCTTCAGCGTCTCTGAAGCCCACTGGCTTATTGCGAGGTCGCTATTCGTGGCGAACAATTCCAAATCCGTTACGATTCTCTCGACTCTATCATGCTTGAACGCATGATCTAGAGCCGCACGTGTAGCACCCACAAGAGTTAGCGGAGGGTCCTCTTGTTCGCGCTCCGAACAGTGCTCTTCTAAAGTGCGATCAACAACATCCCTGTCACTTGTCTCCAGGGCAGATAGTCGTTCGAGAAGCATCGGAATCCTTCTTGCGGGTATAAAATGCGTCGCAAAACCATGGTCGCTGTAATCAGAATATTAGGATGTAGTAGGAAGCGAAACAGACATTATCTGACTTACAAAACCGCCCTACCCTTCAATGTAGCTGAGGTCAAAGCAAGATATGTGCCGAGCTCGCCGTCCAGCCGTGACATGAAATAGCTAGCTCCGACATCCGGAGTGTACCCGATTTTGGTTTCGGGCATAGAGAATACTGTATTTTCAGTGGCTACGCGGAAAGGTGCACCGGCGGACAGTCCAACACCTCCGCCCACTTTTAATAACGTCAGGCATGCAAATACCACTGGCATGCTGCTCACTGGTAAGGCCATCTAGTATCGCAACGTATGGCTTATTCAAGCCCGCGAGTCGCAAGTCCAAGTCAAACCTGCAATGAATTACATAAAGCCCAAATCAGGTAAAAATGAACTTACTCCTGCTGGAAAAAGTCGAGAGCTTCTTGGCGAGTTCCAGAATTAGCGGCGTTTCTGATCACACCTGGGTTCCATCAAAATCTCGTTTGAGGTCGAGATGTACGAAATTTGGCTTACTCTCAACGTCTCCCCCAGCACAAAACGCGCGTCCGTTGCCGGTTCCCGCGATAACGTTGCAGAGTTTAGCATTGTTCCACTCCTATGTTACCGGATGAGTGGGAGGGGGAAACCGTTTGACATGTAATGACCTCGATTTTCGGCCGGAGAAGCTTCAGCATTTCGCTAGTCAGAGCATTCACTTTTGCGGGGCGATTCAGGACATAAGTGCGCAGTCCAAGTGTGGATTCAAATCCTACTACGGGCTTAGCTATCAGTCGGCTATGTGAATCGTCCGAAGAAGAATATACGACAGATACCTCCAAGTCCGCGCCCAACGGGGGTTTCGAGGCGACACTAGACATATGCTTAACAATCCCTCGAGTCCTGTTCACAGCAGTTCGCGACATTAAGCGCGTCGTCGCAGCTAGCATAGGAACAGAGACGAAGGGCCAGTATTGTCAGTGGGGAATTTGAAGCTGTGACGTGACGTCACTAGCTTTCCTTAAATGGCCGACACTGTGCACCCCGCCGAAGGGACGCGTTTAACACTCGCAGGCCACCTTGGAACCATCAGGTTTATTGGCGAAGTCGATAATACTACTGGTACTTGGCTGGGGATCGAATGGGACGACCCGCAACGCGGTAAACACGATGGCGTCAAGGATGGAAAACGCTACTTTACTTGCCGGTAGGCCATGTAGCTGGGACTGCTCCAATCGCTTTATTTAGGATGCCCACGTAGGATTAAGAATTCTGGATCCTTCATCCGGCCTACTGCAGCCGGTATTTCCTACGGGACTTCTTTCCTGAAAGCTCTGTACTCCAAATATGTTGAGCTGCCACACGGCTCAGGATCCCAAGAAAAGGTGATGCTAGGATCCTCGAACGGGGCGATCGAAGTAGAAGCTGTGGATCTCGACAAAATACGCGGAAAATTCGCAAATCTGGACCGCCTTCGGGAAGTGAGTCTTGATAACGAAAATGTCGCCCGGTACGACGAAATGCCCGGAACCATAATCAAAACTTGTCCAAGTGCGTCATTTCGACGACTTTGATCATCTCCTTTGATTTTTACATTCTGTTCAGACGTTCGTGGTCTAGATTTGTCTATAAGTCTTTTACCCAGCTGGGACATGGTGGCGTTGATCGCAACTGAGCTCCCGGCTCTTCAACGTTTGGCATTAAAGTTGGATACGTTCGTCGCTTTCCATACTATTCAATTAATTTTTTTTGGACAGTCGAAACCGGCTGCAGTCTCCTACGGATCCCAGGCGCATGAGACTTGCATTCTCCAACTTGATAGAGCTGCGACTCAATAGCACCTTAACAACCTGGACAGAAATGCAACGAGTTGCGGGGTTGATCCCCACCCTGCGAACTGTTGAACTAGGATACAACTTCATTTCCGAGCTATCGTCCACAGAGGTGGTTCCTGAATCCGCAATCGAAACTATCAACCTGGACAGTAACGACTGCCACGACTGGGTACACATATGCGATGCGTTATGGCCCTACTCCTCGTAAGTTTGAAGAAAAAATTGTCTATATTTTTCTCACCTTTACCTTCCCAAGCTTAGACCGCGTCGTCCTCACCTCCAACAAATTTGACAAAATCCCCCCTCCTTCTATTGGCCAAACTCTTCCCGTGAAACACCTCTCCTTGTCGTTCAACCTTTTGCAGTCCTGGAGCGATATTGATGCACTAGCCGCCTGGTGCCCTTCATTAGATACCCTCACTCTGATTGGGAACCCCTTGTTCGATGGTTCGCGCACAAGTATCATCCTGAGAATCTCACTCACGCTCCCGTGCAGATCCCGCGACTACCCGGAACTCAAGACAGTTTGCTATCGCCCGGATCTCATCCCTGGTCGTCCTAGATGCCGCTCCTGTCTGTAACATTTTTTACTATTGATCGTGTCCAATCCTCACATCGATACCTAGATATCTGTCAAAGAGCGCACTGACTGCGAGCTGTTCTACCTGTCGCATATCGTCCACTACGGGCCCCAATCTGAAGAAGAGCGGGTTCGCGCACACCCGCGCTGGACCGACTTGTGCACCAGTAGGTCCCTCCACCACTCCCAAATGATCCTCGACTTAGTACACCAGAGCACGGCCGTCCGGACGAACATGATAAAAATCAGCACCCAGACAGGCTTAGCAGCCGCCTCATGGGTATGCGCCTCAAGGCCGCCTGTGCCACATGCCCACTAATGAATGGACACCCAGAACTAAACATGTACCGCTCCACCGGCGCACCCACCTCTGATGCAAACCCCCACGAAGTCAAAATCCTCATCGAAAATGCAGAACGCATCAAGCTGCGTGTGCTCCCGACGATGACCCTTCGGGCTCTGCGGCTCAAAGTCTGCAAAACAGCGAAATGCAGCGCTTCCAACACAGCAATTGCGCTGTGGCTTCAGATGCGGGATGGCGCCTGCGTCTCGCTCGAAAGTGATCGGGATTCGCAGGATTTGGCCTGGCTGGGTCTCGAGTCGGGTTCAAACATTATTTTCACACAACGCGACAAGTAAATTTTTAAAAACGTGTATTTCAAGTTCCATGAACGAGTGGCGGCCCGCTGTTGGCCTGCCGAAATGGAAGAACCCACAAATGAACAAGCGCCCATGATTTGTAACGTTGACGTAAGGCCTTGTCGGTCACCGGCAAGTCCCGCCTTGGGGTCGATTCCGAGCGGGTCTTCCTGACTGGGGATGGCGGGAGTCCTTACAAGTTATAGCGGCGCAATGGAAATCGGTTGCCCTCGAGTCGGCGGCCCGTCCTTGGCGCCTGGGTTATGTGTATCACATCCTTGTTGCGAAACGTTGGGCGCCATATGATGCGACTCCTTACGATGCTTTGATTGCATATCCTATCCTTTGAGGGCGGCAGTGTTGCCAAAGGTCGGGGCGAATACGGTACGGCAACGATCCTAACGATGTTTCGACGGACCAACGGGAAGTGACGACGGAGAATTGACCACGACAGTAGTACACGGTCCGCATAACGACAACACCAATTTCGAGGCAAGAGAGAGACGAGAGAGAACTTAGCACCGTCCACCACCAACAGAAGGACGTATTCCGATTCCTTTGTTTTTTTTGAGCCGGCGTCCGGATTTTCCGTAGCCAAGAATATCCACTTTCAACGGGTCCATCCAGCATCCCCGTTCCTGGCAGGCCTTTCCTCGAACCGGTCGTCCTTCTCGTCGCGTCTTCGTTCTTCCCTGTCCCTACGACGTTCATAATAATAATCAGGGTCTCGTCGGTAATCATCGTAACCGCCCCTCCGGTCATCGTACCCTGAAGGCCTTCGGTCATCGGCCTCTCTCCTGGATGGCGGCGGGGACCTGGGCGGGCGACGATCCTCGTAGTCGGTCCGGCGGGGAGGGGACCTAGAGCGGTCACGGCGGTAGGAAGAGCGCTCATCCCTGTAGCTGCTGCTGCGCTCATCGCGGTAGCTGCCGCCGCGGTCATCGCGGTAGCTGTCACGATAACGGTCATCACGAGGCGGACGATCGTCGCGGCGGTCACTGCGGTGATAGTTGTCTGGGCCGGCACGCTGGATGGATGTCAGCAAGGTAATGGATGCGCCACGATAACTACGTACAGAATCGTCAAGCGCAACGCGGACGGGTCTGCCGCGGAGGTCCTTGCCGTCCAAGTCTTTGACGGCGCGGTCGGCGTCATCGCGGGAAAGGTACTCAAGGATACTGCATTAGATGCATGTTAGATCGTGAGCACCAAGAGCAAGAGATAGCTGTACCCTTGGTCGCGGAAGTCGCGGTCGATGTCGGCGAAGGAGACGCTCCCTGCTTCCCGTCCGAAGTCCTTCAGGTCCTAAGAGCGGGGATGACATATTAGGGTCCGTCCATCGAATACACGCGGGGGGAAGAGTCCGTAATCTAAAACGAGAGAAAGTGGGCCCGGTCCATTACACGGAGAAAAGAGGTGGCGAAGCCAGAGAGACCAACGTGGACAAGGAGCAGTGCCAGTACATCACACGGAAGGGCCGCCATACTGCCAGCGAAGGAAAAAAGGGCCGCCTCTGGGACCGAGAATCGGGAATCGGGGGCAACCGGGAAAATCCATACCTGCCAGCTGGTGTCACGGGAAATGCCGGAAACGATGAGGCGGATGCCAGGGGGCCTGCGAGAACGCGGGGCACTGTACACGAGGTCAGAATGATTTTTTTGAAACAAATTGCCAGCATACCCATGGCTCCTTTCGCCGTCATACGGTTCCCGACGGGGCCGGCTCTCCTTAGCGAATTCCACGACGATGCTGTGTGCCGGGTCAGAGCCAAAGCACACAAGAAAAGAAACGAGCGGACTTTTGGCCCATGAAAGGTTTTCCGTTGAAGTTGGTCACAGCATCCTCGGCATCCTACATGGGAATTAGAATCCGACCGATTTTTTTTTTGTAGTGGCATGCCTTTGCGTTCTCGAACTCGACGAAGCCGAATCCTGTCGAAGGTTTGTTGAGCCTGTCGTCGGGGGGACCATTTTTATTGGACGAACCCGTCATGACACGGCAGTCGATGATGTTGCCATAGCCCTCGAAAAGTTTGGAAACCTCCTCCGAGCGGGCGTCAGCACTCAATCCTAAGGTTGTCTACATCAACAACAGAGGCCACAGACACAGAAATGAAGGAATTTGGGGCTTACTGCCTAGGTAGAGACGTCTCGACATCGTTGTTGGGAAGAAAGATAAGCTGAGCTGAGTTTGAAATTTGTGGGCACACATCAAGTCACAAGTCGAAGTGGTCCGTGCGTTTCTTCAGTCAATTGGAAATTCTGAACAGACTTCTTGAGCGATGTTGAGCTCTCGAGCTCGAGACTCGTAAACTGAATATCTCCGTAGACAACGGTGCAATTTTTGCGACTCAACTGACAGTGTCAAGTCTTTGAATGTTCGGGTGCAGTAGAAAAAGCTCTAGTAGTTTTGAAATAAAAATATCGAGCGCAATTATCCATGTACATTTTTTACCAAGCAAATACGCGCGATGCGAGAGAAAACTACATGTAGGTATTTTTATCTTAGTTAGGGTAAGCATATGTCGGCTAATGCTGCGACTGCGACCAGTCGATGGAGTTGATATCGATCCCTTCTTGGACCATCTCCCACAATGGGCTGAATGCCCGTGAGATTTTCGGTGTATGCAGGCATGATGTACGACCCACCTCATATCCCGCAGCTTGTGCACCGTTCGCACGATGTGCTGTACGACAAAGTCGATCTCGTCCTCAGTTGTGAACCGGCCGATGCCGAACCGCAGGGAAGAATGGGCCATGTCCTCGGCGGCGCCTGCCAAAGAAAGAAAGAGAAACCGATATGAGAAAATGCAACCGGTCGCACACGGATGCAAACGTGTACCTAGGGCGCGGAGAACGTATGACGGCTCGAGCGAAGCTGATGTACATGCACTGCCGGATGAGAGCGCGATATCCTGTGTTGCAAAGGGAATTGTTGTAAAGATCCGCGAATGTGAGATGAGTAGCAATGGGAATTACCTTCAGGGCCATCAAAAGGCTTTCTCCTTCCACATACGAGAAACTCAGGTTGACGCATCCGGGGTAACCATTGACATCGCCATTGCGGACGACTTGCTCTACCTGCGAGTTGATTTTTTCTATGAGGCGGTTCGAAAGTTCGGATATCCGCTTGTGGTCGCGCTAGATACAATGTCAGTGTCAATGAAATGATCATTTGATGCACAGTCAAACAAGGTCAGTACCCCTGCACGCGAGGTCATTATTGAGCTGAAGGCGCAGTGCGGCACATCACTCAATTCCAGGGCGTGCGAGTCTCATCATCCCCGACCAAATGAATTAAAGGACTCACCGCCATCTCCATTTTAGCGATCCGCGCAGCCTCGCCAATCCCAACAACGAGCGGGGTCGACAATGTTCCGCTCCTCAGCCCGCGTTCCTGGCCGCCCCCGCTGATAATAGGCTCGAGTCGTACTCTGGGTCTTCTCCTCACGTACGCAGCGCCAATCCCCTTCGGCCCATATAGCTTGTGCCCGGATATGCTCATGAGATCAATGTTCATCTCGTTTACATCCATCCGGATTTTCCCAACCGCCTGGGCGGCATCGGTGTGGAAATATACCCCTCTGTGCTTGCGCAGCAGAGCGCCTATCTCCTTCATCGGCTGGATCACTCCCGTTTCGTTGTTGACAGCCATAATAGGAAACGAGAGACGTATCCGGGCGAATGGCCGCCTCCAGCGCTTCCAGAGAAATGAGCCCGTTTTTCAGTACGGGCAGATACGTTATGTCGAAGCCCTCTTCCCCGAGTTTCCGGCACGAGTCCAAAACACATTTGTGTTCCTGTGCAGAACATTAGAGATGCGATCCCACAATTCCAACCAACTCACGGTCTGAGTCGTGATGATATGTTTTTTCTTCTCCTTGTGAAACCGCGCAACACCCTTGATGGCCATGTTATTCGTTTCTGTAGCCCCGGAGGTGAATACGATGTCTTTTGCATCCGCGCCAATGAGGGCTGCGACGTGCTAATATTGCTCAAGTCAATCACGGCGACATTCGCTGACCGTGAAGCATATTTACCTTTCGAGCGTCTTCTACAGCCTGCTCAGCTTCCCACCCGTAGGCGTGTGTGCGACTATGCGGATTTCCATACTGGTCAGTCATGTACGGAAGCATCGCGTCGAGGACGCGGGGATCAACGGGTGTCGTGGCCTGCCATAGAAATGAGATGGAACGGAATCAATGGGAGCCAAGTACGGACTTGCATGTCCAAATATATCGGACGGGTTTTTTCTTTCATTGAGCCCTCGCGAACGGGCATTTCGAGCTTGAAGCCCAGCATATCTGCAAGGAACCATCAGTACAGCCCATATACCCTCGTCATCGAGAGCCAAATACCTGATCTCGGCGTAAAGTGACTCTCATCATGGTAGGTTGCAGGCAGGTCGACGACGCTGGCTCTGTCAGCGCTGGATGGCTGAACGAGACCCCGTCGAGCGCCCATAGAGAGGATAGCGCCGCCCTTTTTTGCTTTGGCCGTGCATACCGCCCTGCGCGATATCCTGGACAGCATGGTGGCGGAGGGAGAAATTCAATTTGGTGGCACCTGGCAGAAAGAGACTTTGGCCATCACGTGAACGACACAGTTATCAGATAAGCGGGTCTTACTAAGCAGGACAAAAAAGCCGATGGAACGCGTCCAGTGCCGAGCTCACATACGTCACTGAACCTTTCGGGTTGTTTCCGACATGACATTGTGGCATTTACGTGGGCAGATCGATGAACGTCCGCATATTTTTTTCGCGAGTGAACCAAAGAAAAAAGAAAAAGATATGAATAAAGTAAGAAGCTAGAAGGCGCACGGGCCCAGCAATTCCACTTCGGGCATCGGGTTCCCCAGTAGCAGGAAGTATTTGTCAGCTAAAATTTATATTCATGCTTGCTGAAAAAAATATTTGGGCGTACGAACTACGAATGAGATACTTCCAACTTGAAGTCGTGGACAGTTGATACCGCGCGTTGCAAATCTTGACTTTCTTTTTAGTCACGAAACACTGGTGAACTCGACGAAGTGGAATTTGATTGAAGGCATTACGAATCGTGGGGCTCTGACCCGACGGCCGGATTCCGTTCCGCAGGGATGGCTGTATGGCGTCTACGACTCGGAGTGTAATGGAATACTTGCATGTATATGCGTACTTGGAGGGCTGTTTCATGATCTGCGCGGCGTGCCAACTTGGACATCGGGGTGTTTCTGCTTTAGCAGTAGGTGGTGAACTTGAAAAAATGACGAAGTGGAACTTGTTCCTAGTTTCAGCCTCGACTGAAGGGTATCCGCGAAATTGAAAGATATTAGGAATCATGGGGCTCAATCTTCACCGACGACAGGGTTCTGTGCGGCAGCTGAAATAATTGCATGATGAGCCGCGGGTGTTTCAATGATCGCGGGCTTCAGTCCGGGTTCGGTCGCCGAGCGCATAATGAAAAACGTGGCCATCCAGGAAGGAGTTAACGGCGCGACTCTCCAGGTTACTAATAATCATGAGGCTCGTCCCCTACCAAGGCACCGATCGGTGTGAGGGATCAATATTCGGACTTCTGGATTTGGACTTCTGGATTTGGACTTCTGGATTTGGAATAAGTACGAATGAGGATACTCGTGTTCAGCGGTGTTCCGACGATTTGCGGTGTCTAAAATGGGGACGATTCCGACACTTTTCCGACCTCTTGATGAAAAACGTGGCTTTCGGCACGGGGATAGCGGCTTGCGACTCTGGCCAAATTTATAATCCAAACGCCGGCCCGAAGTCCGCCAAGTACGGGAGGATTCGAAACAGGCGCCGTACATCGAGCGCATCGTGAAGCAGGCCGAAATTACAAGCTGGGCGGCAGTGACTCGGTCAAGTTCTCTGTAGAATCCCGCCCCCGAGTGGTTGGTGATCTTCCGTGCCCGCAAAGTGCGGGAGGACTCGAAACCGTGCATGGAATCCATCGTGAGTCAGACTGAGATTACAGAGTGACTCAGTCAAGGTTTCTGCAGAATCCGGAGTGGTGGGGGTCGTGTGATCCCGTACATAGAAGCTGTTTCTCATCCCGATGATGAGGCTGTAGTGCCAAATATGCAACGGACGGACCCAAGTTTCTTCCATCGTCGTGAGAGATATTCTATGTGACGCGTTTGTCCACTAGGTTTGCGAGTGTGTGAGGCAGTTTGTCGACCGTCGACGCGCTGGGACGCGTCGATCACGTGACGAGAGAGAGAGAGAGAGACTGAAGATGGCGACCTCAACTGTCCGTCGCCAGTTCTATGGGCAGTGAATCATCTAGCCTTTGGTGGCCGACATTGACGTTGAACCGCTCAAGCGATGCCGACTCCTATCAAAGGGATTTGCGGAACGCGAGGGAATCTAAGCGCACCCCGAGCTTCCGATCCATGAAACGGCAGCGGTCTCGAGATCCACGAGGACTCAGTCTTTGTGCACGGATTGACAGTAACCAAACGTGCAGATGGATTGTGTCAATACCTTACACCCAGGAGAAGACGAAGAGGCTATGGAAGGAGCTGGCGGGATACCACGGGCGATCATAGTCGATGGTTTCCGTCACCAGTTTGATTGTAGTACCCCCAATGAATCATCTAGCCTTAAAGAGTCGTTTTGGTTATTCAAATAACCAACAGCTGGTGCAAGTTGACACTGCAAGCAAAGTCGCAGATATTCGGACTCTAGAGCCATATGTATATGCGGGAGCGAATCATTGCAAGAGCGTACACAATTGCCCTGAGAGTTTGAGACGAGCTAAGTCCAAGAATCATCCGACTCTCCTTACAGAGTCGTTTGGTTATTCATATAACCAAGAGTCGGTGCAAGTTAACACTGCAAGCAAAGTCGCAGATATTCGGACTAGAGTTTGAGACGAGCTAAATCCAAGAAGGGAATCCGTTGAATGAAAGAGTGTCCAATCGTGTAGACTCCAATTTCAGTGCAAGAGATATGGTCAAGCGCCGATGAGAGTGGTTCAAGGAGCATCGACACAAACAATGGCAACACACGCGTACCCGATCAACCTCCGACAGGTTCGACATATACATTGTCTTTTACGCGTAACTTCAAACTCTTCAGTAGACTTCCACCATGGATTTCGCTCCAGTGCCCACAGAGGCGACCATCCAAGCCTCCTCCGCCACGACGGAGGTGTGTAGAACGGCAGATCTGGCGTCGACTGGACCTGAATCCTTGGTAGATATCTGAGAATGGTCCTCCCGAGCGTTGGATAGATCTTCAGTTCAGCTGGGCAGGGAAACCCTTTCACCTGAGCGTCGCGGAGTCGGATAGGTTCTGAGTCGCCCAGTGCTGATCCGGAGCCTTGTTGACCGACGCGTTTGCCACAGAGTATTCGATTTCAAAGCCGCCCTTCATAAATTGACGCAGGTGCCACCTCAGCGGCAGAAGATCCGTTAGTACCTTATTTCTGTGCAAGCAAATCTGTTTAACAGAATCCTGGCCCTCAGTTGGACTGACCAAGGGAAACAAGCTGCCCCCTGACGAGGATCGGATGTGAGCAGCGAAGAGTGTTACGCGTCGATTTTGTTAACGAACAGAGTAGAGGCGATCTGCGCCTGGTGCCGGGCAAGAAATTCACGCTGATTGGTACGCCCGAGGGAAGCGAAATTAAAGGTGGGTCGCATGTCTATCTGATCTTGCCTTTGAATATCCATTCGCCCGCAGATCCTTCGCGTAAGTCCTTTCTTCTGCGCGCCGCTCTTCCTGATCGGTGGTAGAACTCGACCTGCCGGACGTGGTCAATGACCTCGATGTCGATTTCACGGAGAATCCCATCGCCAGTGCAGCATACCGGAACGACCAGCGCAACATCCGAAAAGTCACGGAAGCCACCAAGGCGCTGAACGTCGACATCATCCACCCGTTGCGTGAAGGGAAGAAGCTGCTCGTGCTCGACATCGATTACAGTGCGTCGCGTCTGCGGTTCCGACGCGCTGTTCGTCTCATATTTACGTATGCAGCAATACTCGATACGAAGCCCCTAACCTCCGGAAGCCTTCCGCCGGCAGAATGCGCGCGTCCGCACCTGCACGAGTTTCTTGAAGCAATATACCCGTATTACGACAGTGAGTGTCCGTGGTTCACGTATGTAGCCAATGAAACTCATCCGTTCTCGCAGTATGCATATGGTATGTTATTTTACTGTCGTACCATCATGCCCTGAGCCTCGCAGGTCCCAGACAAGCTGGATATGGCTAGAAACCAAACTCGTCGAGCTCGGGATGATTGGTTCGGATCGAAATTACCAGGTAGTCGCGTCCCTCTCTCATTCAATGCGCATCTGAAAACACTCCATAGATATCTTTTGGTATAACATTTGGCATTGAAAGAAGGCCCGGCTGACCCCCCGCACAGTCCTTGACAAGACCCCGATGTTTACTGTTTTCACAGAGAGAGACGGCAAGCCCTGGACTCACTCCGTGAAAGCGCTGCAAATCATCTGGAACCTCTTCCCTCAGTTGTGCGTCCACCCTGTTCACTAGCACAATTTAGGGTTATATTTCCTTCCACACAGCAACGCGACAAACACCATCCACGTCGACGACCTCGTGCGTGCCCTCGCTCGCATTTGTACGTGACTTACATATGTCACAACAGAGCCGCAACTTTGCGCTCAACCCCAAAGAAGGGCTCAAGATATCCGCGTTCAAGAACGCTCATACGCGGGAAGCGATGGCCGACCGTGAGCTGGACAAGCTCGCGCGCTATAGCACGTCGCCAATGCACCCACATTTCTGTTACTGATATCCGCATCTCCAGTGGTGCACATCGCCTCCGTCGAGGACTTCCGCACGCTGTCGCACAAGGTGCGTGCTTTCTCGCATAGACGAATATAGCGCTTTATCTTTCTCTTCCGATGTAGGATTGGAAAGCGGTGCTCCGGGATTTGCCTCCATCGTAAGTAGAACGATGGAGGGACGATTGAATCAGCTCGCTTGGACTCAAATGATGGATTTTGGACACACACAATTGTTGTATTGCACAATAAAATAAGAATGTATATAATACTACTATTACTCTGGGTGAATAGAACGCAGTTAAATGTCCTGTCGGTGAACATAATTAACCGCCTGAGCTCTCGAAGTGGCGCAGGCCAACTCAGAGGGGCAGCAGATCAGACAAGGAGATATCGGGTGTAAAGCAACGTCAAGTTCATTTAACGCGGCAGTGAAGGGGATCGGCATTGGGAGACAAGTCATACCCCCAAGAAGTGACCGACGGCGCCGATCTCGAGATGGCAGAGAACTAGGCTGCCGATAATGACCAGACGCCACACATGGCACCGGCCAATCAACCACGAAACGAAGTCCTTGAACTTCTCGCGAAGTGCATCCAAATCAACTCGAATATCAGACACCACAACTCGAAGGGCACCGAGGGAGAAGATACTAACTGATAGACGACGTGTCGACGCTGTTATAAGTTGTGTTGCGGAAACCATGCGGAGAAAACAGTGAATGGCCTCGGATTCCTGGTTAAGAGTCTGCGCGAAGCTTTTTCATTACGAAGAGGCTGCCGTCCGTCTCAAATGTGGGTATGGAATTCATTCTGCTTCGGCGGTCAGAAAAAAAGAGAGAGAAATACGCGTTGATACTGGTCAGACGACAGACATTGTCACTCGCATCAAGAGATGTTTATTGGTTATTGCGAGATTAAGAGCGAGCTGAATATGCATATAATACAGTAAGGTGGCTGGAGAGACTGGCTTGAGAGAGTGAGAGGCATGGAAGAAGATAATCACTCACTTCATGTTGCCGTAACGTCGACCGCTGCTGAGTCTGATTCTTTTTTCTTCTCCGCCTTCTTCTCTTGCTTTGCAATTGTGCTGCACATACTCGAATACAAGCCATTCCGGGGCTAGTTCACAATGTGAGTATGTATGCGAAACAGAGCCTGCCGAGGGAAGGACTCACGACAGAGCAGCGCAGGCCATGTCCGACATCCAATCACCACACCGGGCAAATCGAACATCTGCTTCACTTGGGCGACCATCGGCGATGGGAGTGTGGCCTTTGGATGCTTGCCGTCCCACGACTGGTACAACCCGAACAATCCATAAATAATAATCTTCTCTAGATTCTTTGTATTTATCTGGAAGGAAGGTCCAAGGCACTTTATGGGCGTAGCAGTAGTCAATGAGGTGGCACTGATAGTCGTGGTCGGTAGCACACATCGCGAGGACCTCGGCTTTGAGCAGTTTATTTGCGACAGTGCGCAGTTGCATGGGAGAGAGAACAAAGCCTACGACATAAGGAACAGCAGTCGCATTCGCCGCTTTCGTAGTAGACGCCATTGCGATATTGCGAAGAGGTTTGTTGTTTGTCCAAGTTCTTACTTTCAACATGTCTGCAGCAACGATTGTTATTGAAGGGCTATTGATTTGATCTCGCACCTTATTTTGGTTTCTTCACTGCGGCAAATCTCTTGTATTTCAAGCCTTTTGCTCGACGTTCTCAAAAACACTAGGGCTGAAGTCTATCGGAACGCGTAACGACCCGTGCTGTTCGCCGTGGCGGACTGCGGGACTGCGGGACTGGTGGCTTGACAAGCTTGGCAGCTCCTTTATGTACGACTCTGGCAAGCAGTCTCTTGGCTTGCGTTGACTTTTCTCTACTCTGCGCAGTACGCAGCGTGGAAGCCTGCGCGGCCGATCGTTGTCACTTCAAGCGAGACGACTATAAAAGGGGTACACACATTGCCAACTGGAAGAAGACCTCCCTCTCCCAGCATGAGCGCCGAGAAATTCCTGACTTTATCTGATGGTCGTCTCCTGGCCTACGAGGATTCTGGAGACCCATCTAGCTCACTAATCGTCGTATTCTTTCACGGCGTTTTTAGCGTCGGGTATATGCCCCAGCAGTTCTTCCCCCAGCTTTAATCCAGAAGAGAGCGCACTACATTACTCCCACCCTTGCGGGCTGGGGAAACTCGTCTCCGCGTCCATCTACGATAAGCTTATGTGGCTGCTCTCGCGTCGGACACCACAGCCTTAATAAACCACCTCCACCCCGACACATCTCATCTACGCATATATGTTGCTGGCGGATCGTACGGCACCGCCCCCGCTCAAATGCTGTATGGCGCGCCTTTCGACACGTTCCCCCTCGGCCGAAATGTCGTCGGGTGCGTCATCATGGCACCCTTCTCCCCATTCAAATGGCACACGGAGTACACCAAGTCGATGACTTGGCAGAACTACATATCCGTCGGTCCCCCCGCGCGTGCGATGCCGTTCCAACTCCTCCAGCGCACGGCGGTGGCGGCCATATCGATGAAGTTCAGCACGGTCGACAAGGCCGAGACGTTCATCCGCGGGTTCCTATTCGACGGCACGCCGCCAGAGGAGCGCGCGGCGTACGCCAAGTGGCGCGAGTCGCGCGGGCAGGCGGAGGGCGTACTCGAGCGCCAAATGGCGCAGAACGTTGTCAAGAGCATCTCGAAGTCGTGGGCAGGCTTCATCGAAGTTGCGGACGTTCTCGCCTCCGATTGGGGCTTCGCCCCGAACCTTCTCGACGAAGCGCATACCGCCCAGCGGCCAATTCATATCGTCGCTTCGACAGGGGACGAATTGGGGCCGGATATGGCGAATTGGCTTGAGGCGAATTACGGGAATTCTAAACTCACATGGATAACTGGGAAGCATATATCGACGCTCTATGAGATGGACCGTTTGTGGACCGAGATCCTAGAGAGTGAGCCTGAACCTTAGGTCGAGGGGAATACCATCAAGATATACCCGTTACGACTTTTACGTTTATGACTTTTGGAGTAATTAATTCAGCTGCATCCTTCGCTTTTTGTCAAAAATTGTGGTTATCGGAATCGAAACAGAACCCAATATCCGTACTTGTTGTGGCGTTGTTTGGTTGTCTAACCACTTGACCACCACCAGTCTGACGCGCTTCGACGCGTTATCTGTGTGTATTAACGCGTATGTCTCTCTCGTTTTTTCCTGACCGCGCCGAAGCAGAATGAACTCCATGTCCACATTTGAGACGACGAGCAGCCTCTTGGCATTGAAAAAGCTGGCGCAGACTCTTATCCAGTAATCCGAGGCCAATATCCTCGACATCAAAATTGCAGACCTCAGCTCGCAGATCAGAGACCTTACCTGCCTGCGTGAATTAGAGCGCGGGAAGATTGCATCCTGGCGTGCGGTATCGCTGGTATTCGTTCCCATTCGAAAGCTGCCTATGGAGTTGCTGGTTCGCATATTCAACGTTCTGGTGGAACCCAAGGCTCGCAACGAGGATCCTCGGATATCCCAACGGCACACGATGCGGTGTCCAAGTTTCTGCCTATTGGCGAAAGATTGCGCATAGCATACCCCACCTCTGGGCCACGCCGATTACTCTTCAACTGAAGGAGACACCTGCATAGTTTGGCATCGCAGGCTTGGATAGATCGGTCGTCTCCACTTCCACTTGACATTCGTATCGACAGCCCCTTGCTTAGTGTGGACCTCACACCATTGATGAACTTGGTTCTCTCACAGCTGAATGCCTCAGAACGACATTTGATTTCGTCGATTCTTTCAGTGTCCCATCCGATATTTTCGCGAATCTCGAAACACTTTCCTTGAGCGGGACGAACGACGATGGAAACAGTTTCAATATCCCCGCATTCCTGAACGCCCCCCCCGCCTTACCAACCTTCACCTTGGCCACGGAATAATTATGATTCCCTTATCGCGCATACAATCATTACAATGGAACCGATTAGCCGAAATACGGATCACCGTCACCTGAATCGTGCTGTGCGGCTCTCGTTTTGTGTACAAACATGGAGAGAGCGATCATCGCAACCTGCCCTTGGCCGGTAGGATCAGTCCGGACAATGCAAACCCTACCTTTCCTGAAAACTCTAGGCGTCGGCTTCACCATGCCTCATGATGGTTCACAGGGCGATGCCACACCCTTCTTCATCTCCTTCCGACTCCCCGCGCTCACATCTCTCGACGTGAAACTGAACAACGACTATGTTGATTGGCCCACAGACCGGTTGGAACATTTCCAGCAGCATTCCCCGAATATTCAGTCACTGACTTTATGCGCCCTGGGTCTTGAGTCGAAGCCGCTGTTAGCTTAGCTCTTCTTCACCGTTCGGCGGCTCTTACAGAGTTGGAAACTACGAGATTGTGCAAATGTCGACCACAATTGGTTACTCGAGAAACTGCAGTTCAGCGACTCCGATCCACAGCCTCTAGTCCCAATGCTCACAGCGCTGCGGATGACTGGGGTCGTATATTCGTTTTCGTTTACGGACGCGGCCCTGGAGCGAATGATCCGCTCTCGGTGGTGGTCTGATGAGCAACTGTCTGCGCTCACTGTGCCACCGCGTGTCGCGCGGCTGAAATGTGTCTGGGTTCCCTTGACGGGCTCGGGTCTGGCTGAGAGGATCCAGGATTGTCGGGATGAAGGTCTTCATTGGGGGTATTGAAGGACGCTTCAAGTTGTATATAGTGTACCGCTCCTTAACCCAATACCATCTCTTGACTTCATCGAATGCGTGGTCGTGGCTTTGATATTCTTCGTCTTGTTCCTTGTAGTCGAGCACCTTCAGAAATTGGAAGAGATATCGCTCGAGCAAAATGAGACAATTCAGGTCGAGAGAGATTTGATAAGAGACCAAGAGAAAAACGAATTCAAAGCAAACGCGATACAAGTAAGTATGTGCAATCTAAGGCAAATAAATAAAGTGCCAAAGGCACAGTATAAGAGGCGAGTCGACTACGAAGGAAAAAGAAGAGAGGCAGGCGGGGAGGCGGCAGGGCGTATATATATGGGGAACCAGACAGAATGGCGGAACGACAGGAAGACCTGAACGAGGAGATGGAGTCGAACGACAGAATAGAAATCAACGCACCATGCAGAATAAAAGTCGGGAGAAAACCCTCCTCGATCGTGACGTCAGTATCCTGCTGTGAATCGCGTGCCGTGCCCTGTGAGAGGCCTAGCGTCCCAGGTCACCCCCACTCTTGTTCCTCACGCCGCGATCCTCGGATTCCTCTCGGACTGCTGAATGCCGACCGAGTGATGAAGACGAGCTTGGGAGACACCCTGAAAGTCACGGTCCATCGGGGAGGCTGTGCTGAATTACGGAAAGTGGCTGACATCAAAATTTGTGGCTTGGACCAACATATCCCCTTTGGGGACTTACTCCCAGTGAAACGACATAGTCGTCATGGTCGAGAACGTGGATGTCTCGCCGGTCGACAGCAAGAAAGGACGGTCCAGTCACGAAGTCTGTGAGTTTTCTTAAAGGTGCTCATTGCATCAGTCACCTCCCTAAATGAGGGGACATCACGCCATGTACTGACATCTTCGACTCTTTCGCCAATGGCTATAGCACATGGCACCTGGCGACGGCGAATGGCGGCGGACAGGGGAAGGTGAAGACCACGATGTAAGGGACGACCCATCATCACCACGCGTGATGGCGTGGAAGAAAGTAGGACGGGCAGATATGGTGCGTTTGCTGCGTCTTCTGCACCCATCGCATGTTTGAGTATGGAGCGAGGAAGTATATCGCTGGACATTCGAGTCATAAAGGTCGTTCCAGGTCAGCGTCCCACATCATTGCCACTCTCCATCCCGATGCGCTTCAGATTCATCTCGATTTTGACGAGGCTCGAAGATCGGGAGGGAAATCAGACGTTTCGCACGGCGGCCGGAATAAACAGAAGGGTAAGTGTCTATCCGCTTTGAAATGTCCTTCGTCCATCTTGTCGAAGCAGTTTTAATTTGGACGCCACACAGAGGCTAGAGCACAGGGGGAATCCGCAGATTGAATGAATCCGTGACGTTGGAGGTTTTTCTAAAGAGTGGCACGCTTGCAGGCGGCTTTATAGAAGCGACACATATATGTCGCCCAGACCCCAGTGTGGCGCTTGTGGCGGTGGCTATTGGTTCAAGACGCGAAGGGCCTGTCATGAGCTTGAAGTCGCCCACGAAAATATAATACTGCGGCAAAAAAAGTTGGCATGAACATACGGGGAGGTGTAGTACATTTTCTATAGCATGAGTTGGCGTAGACAATGGAGGATGTACCTTGAACCTTCCAACCACAAATTAAACGGATTGCCGACTCATCCATGATTCACTGGGAGCCGGAAGCTGGTGGAAGTGGGGAATAAAATATCACGGTCATAGACCTGGAAATCAAGCCAGTGCCATAGGTAAGTTTTTCTCTTCAAGTTGCTTGATGATATAGCACTTGTGAACGACTATCTTCCAAGTGCGTGGTCCGCTATAGAGGCTGTTTTCGAGCCTAGCTCGATGATGGAATATGGAAAGAAGATTGCATCCGAGCCGAAGCACTGCCACATCGCCTCTTCACCTTTGGTATAACATCACCTATATTCCTGACCAGGAGCTGAGCGCTAGGATTGAAGGATAGCGACATCGAATCCGTAAATGCCTCCTTTCTCTTTCCACTAGGATAGCACTGATAAAAGGCTTCCTCGCAGAATGAGTCTCACAAGTTCAGCTACTTCAGTCTGGGGAAAGCGCGCGATTTCTCAGGAACTCCTTGATCGTATCATTCGTTTTGTTCCCGTCGAGAATCTCAGGGATACGGCTCTCGTTTGTCGCTCGTGGACTGATCCAAGTCAATCTTTGCTTTTCGAAAATATATCCTTGGAAGTCGACGCCTCTACTCCCAAACTTCGGCCTCAGCGACTTCTCAGCAGTCTTCTCGACTCTCCCCGCCTAATCCGATATGTCCACTCTGTCTCCGTCAACCTCGGTCCTAGTCCTCAGCCACCGACGCCCTTTCCCAGTCTCGACGCAATCACGACTCTTTTGCCCTTGCTAACTAACGCAAATCAACTGGATTTACATGCATCATGGGGCCGGCCTCCGCCCGGTCCGCCGGTGTAGTGGAATCGATAGGGAAACTAGTTAGCTTGGGCTGCGTGAAAGGCGTGGCACTCACCGGCGGCCCAGTCGTCGTGAGCTCATGCCAGCGATTTCTCCAACCTCTTCCCTTCTCCACTTTCTCTCCGGAGTCTTCACCTAGTTATGGTCGATGCCAATGACAATACGCCCCTCCTTCCGCCCAGTGGCACCGTCACTATCGCTAGTTTGGGTGTTATGTCTTCCGATGACTTCCAGTCCCACTTGGCCACCTGGTTTTCTCAATTTTCCGACTCCATTCATATTGCCAACCTCCGCCTTTCTATCAACTGGCGTACCCCCCAGGTCACGGTTACTCTACTACGCTCTCTGACCTATTGTCTGGTAACCCTGGATATGTCTTTCCTGGGTATGCAAGGTGCCCATTTCGTTTTCATTCGATGACTCGTTTTTATTTACTTTGTCTTGGCACATAGGCCACCAAAATCTACCGCCCACTCCGATCTTGTTTCCACACTTGTGCTCTGTGAAGTATTGTATCCATGTCTTCTCTTCGATACGACTAGTGCACACCGGCCTGTTGGCTCATTTGCAAGCTCCAAATCTCAAAGACATCGACATTTACATCGTTATAGATTCAACCACAAAGCCCGCGCGAGTATTCGACTTTACAGGCGTTGACACCCACCTCAGCCGTCCAGGAGAATTTCTCAAACTCCGCAAATTTGATATAGAGCTAGCTGTACTAGGACGTGTCCGTCGCCAACAGCAGGCAGAAGCAGTTTTCGCCATATTGCGCCCACAATTTCCCAACATTATCGCGAAAGGGTTCTGGAACACGACCGCGAATATCTGATGCAAGTCTACAGTTCCGAGTTGATCGTTTTTTTTTCACTTACTTGGATATCCAGATTCGTACTCGTTAATCCAATAACATCAACCTGAATCTGGATTCATGAATGGAGCGTCTAGGATTGTGTGCTATCGCTAAAGAGTTCTGGAACTGTGGAATATCTGATGCAAGTCTACAGTTCCGAGCTGATCGTTTTTTTTTTACTTACGTGGACTCTATCCAGATTCGTACTCGTTAATCCCATTTTGCAATACCATCAACCGAAGCCGCGACTGAACTTTGAAGAGATGCGGATTCATGAATGGAGCGTCTAGGATGGTGTGCTTATGGGATTTTTGTAACTTCCAAGTGTTTGGCTCCTTGCATCAGAAACGTGAATAATTTTCTCTCTGAATTATGATGACTACTATCCCCTCGTTGCATGATTCAAGCACCTTCGTCGGCATTTCCCGAGCACCAGTTGCTTGTCAATACGTGAATGGTGGTTGTCAAGTTCGATTCGCAGAGTCGGAGAGTCCCGGGATACGCGACCTCCATTGTGCATGTCGCTTGTGGCTTGCTTCGTTAACAAAGTGCCACACAAGTGGCATCCTGATCCGCCGGAGCCCCACACCTCCGTTCCTGTCGCTCCTCAATTAGCAATCTATCGACGTTATGAGAGAGTGTGCCACCTAGTCTCGTTCCTGACGTTATAGGTCGTTGCGCTCGAATATGCACGGAGCGCAGGCGGTGCTCCGGATCGGTCGGAAAGATCCGAGGCAGAAATTTTTGATGAAGCTTGGTCGCGGAGCCCTAGCGTCTAGTGGTGCAGCTTGTATAGAAACGCGGCTGCGCGTGAGTGACGCTCCGGCACCCTTCTCTCTATGCTCATACATTGCCCTAAATCACATACCAACCTACATATTCTCTTCGTTTTCATCTCCTCATATACTTGATTTGGTCCTCTAATCCACTCGGAGTTGCTGGCAGATCACCACCACACATTTTCAGCATTGGGTCCAGTGTATCGTTCAGAAAATCATTTTTGTGAGCACAATATTAGTGAATCGTATTTCATTCCTCTTCCTGTGTGCATGCAGCCTTGAAACCTTTCGATAAGTGCTCGCTTGTTGAGATTGGCCCAAATACATTTCCTTCCCACCGTTTTTTTCGATCCGAGGGCACTAGAAATGAATTCTAAGTGGATTAAATCTGAAATCCATATACATCCATGGCTCAGTGGGCCCGAGTCTCTCAAAAAGCCAAAGGTAATAGGGGGCGTGACCAAGATTACGAGCTGCACCAGATCTTAGGGTGAGAGTTCCGCCCATCTTTTTCATCATTTTTCTGCCTCAAATTTGGGACTCCGCCACCCGGAGATCTGGAGCCGAGATTAAATCTTTCACTCCACCCTTTTTTTTTTTTGGAGGAACGTTTGGATAGCTTCCGGAAGTTTTTAATATTTGCAACCTCTTTTGCGCCGATCATGACCTCGCTTGCAGAAGTTGCATAGAGTCACCTCAAGCCGTGGCACATGGCGTCATGTTGCCAGGTAAAGTTGATGCGCCATCAAAGCTGACTAGCACCGCCACTAGCCACTCATTCCGTCAGCCTGTCACCGTGATGGTGGCTGAGACGCCACCATTCATATTCCTGTAACGCGCCTTTGCGAATTGTATTGCGACCTGACGCGACTATTTCCTTGTAGTTTACGCTCGAATCTTCTCGGGTCCAGCCTGTACAACACAGCGAGCTATATTATCGACGAGCTCGCTCCACACTAAAACGGTCCAGGCGGACTTTCTGGTTCTCGAGGTTAACCGACCTATCTTGGTTCTTGAACTACTGGTGGTTGTGTACCTTCACGCGACACCTTTGAGAGGTTATGCGTCGCTTTCGACTTGACTGTGGCCTTTATTGATTCGCGACTTGGATTTTAATCGCCTTCGCGCGCGGTCATCGCCGCATATGTATCTGATCCACAAGGCCACCGCAAAATTATATACACGTATACTTGCCGACGGCGAACGCGAAGTTGGTCCTCAGGTCTCAGTACTTACACACTCCTTGACTGGGAAGAGCCGAACAATCCACGCTTGACTTGTGCTGATCATCATGAATTGCCTCTGAATCGCTTCCAAGTTCCGGCTTGCTTCTACTCCGACATTCTCCGCTTTTTTGTCCGTGTATGTTCAGGATTTCAACCAGTCTGTATCTACGCCAAATCTACGCGGAGACTTTTTTGGTGCCCGCCTAGTACTTTGTTCTCGTTGCTTTTTCACATCGGACTCGGGCCCAGCGTTCCCGAGCACTCAGCACTCAGTGTCAGTCAAGTGTCATGTAGTGTGTGGGCCCGGTGGCGCTAGACGTCAATGCTAGACCCTACTGGCCCTGCATGAATGGCGGTCTTGAGATACGGTCGTATCGACGGATCAACTTATTCGGTCCTCGGGTACTGTAGGAGACTTCCGCGCGGCGGTCTCCGTATCTCGAGACTCTCGAAATACGGTCGTCAATTATTCGGTGCTCGGGTACTGTCGGAGACTTCCGCGCGGAGCTGTCTTATTAGCGGTATGTTCATTTTTCTCAAACACAATGACGAATGAAGGCGCTTTTATTTCTAATCGTCTGAGTTCGCGGTCGGAAAGCTTCTCGCACTCCGAACTTTGTTCATGCATCCCTGATGCACAATATCGGGAGGCGGTCCGTCCTACAGATACATCTCTTGCAACCCTGTTGCAACCTTCTCAATCCCCGGTGGGCCGCATCATCTGCTGATACCTGTTAAGCTGAGGAGCTCAGACTTTTGGACGCCATAAATATTATCGAGATGTTGGTGTGCAATTATACTACTCTCCTGTTAGCTACAAAAGTTCGGCTGCTGTCCCTGTTAATTTGAATATCGAGTTCACTCCAGTTCACCTGGCAACGCTTTGAGAATGTCATTCTAAAATGGGTAATGTCACGATGACCTGCCGATGGTCACAAATTGATTTGGACCTTGCTCAGCGCTTGCATCTTGCATGGCACCCTCGTCGTCGGCAGCGACGACCTCGGTCCAAGTGGGTCAGTAAATTACCGACGTTCCTGGTGAGATAGTCACTGATTTTTTTGATAGCCCTGAGGATACGACCCCCAACGACGCAAGACTCTACCTCTATTCCTGCTCGTTTCCAGCGTTCTGTTCTCCATGCTGCGTCTTCTACCACCGTAACAGTCGACTCGGTCGCGGCACCGTCGGTAGGAGGGCCAGCACCAGCAGCAGCAGCCGCAGCAGCAGCGGGGGGCCCCAAAAAACAGGTCTTCTCCTTTGACCAGGTCCATGGGCCGCCCACGACCCAGCACGCTCTTTTCACGTCCACCGCGCAACCTCTCGTCGCTAGATTCGTAGAGGGATTCAACTGCACTATTCTTGCCTACGGACAGACTAGCAGTGGAAAGACTTTCACAATGACTGGTATCGACCTCGATGCAGACCCCTCCGATCCAAACAACGGCATGGGAATCATCCCGCGCGCCGTGTCCACCATCTTTCATACCGCAAAGCAGATCAAGGAGGAGCGGGCGGGGACTTGGAACTACTCGATGAAGAGTTCCTACATCGAAATATACAACGAGGATCTTATTGACCTGCTCAGCTCCGACGACGGTCGCCGCGAGGTCCAGATCCGCGAAGACAAGGAGGGCCACATCATCTGGGGCGGGCTGCGCGAGGTCACCGTGAAAAACCCGAACGAGGTCATGACCCTCCTGCGCAAGGGCTCTTCGATACGGCGCACGAACGAGACGGACATGAACGCCCAGTCGTCCCGCTCGCACGCCATCTTCTCGCTCACCCTCACCCAGAAGAAGTTCGTCGGGTCGGGCCCGCCACCACGCTCGTCCTCGCCCTTGCCCGGAAACAGCCGCTCCCCGTCCCGCCTCGCGCGGCCAGGCTCCGTGTACGGCGGCGCGCCCACAACACGCGTCGCCTCGCCCACGACCGGACGGCCGTCCACACCTAGCTTCGCCTCGGCAATGGGCCGCGGCGGCGGTCTGCGGCCCTCCAGCGCCCTGGGACACACCACGGAGCGCGCGAGCCTCGACGACGACGGCGGCGAGTGGATCACCATTGTCTCCAAATTCCACTTTGTCGACCTGGCTGGCTCGGAGCGGGTAAGCGGTTCCTGCTTCTCAATAATAAATACTCACTTTATTTCAGCTCAAACGCACCGCAGCCGCCGGCGAGCGCATCAAGGAGGGCATCTCCATCAACAGCGGGCTCCTCGCGCTCGGCAACGTCATCTCCGCTCTGGGCGACCCTGCGCGCGCCAAGTCGCATATGTCGCACGTTCCGTACCGCGACTCGAAGCTCACGCGGCTGCTACAGGACTCGCTCGGTGGAAACGCGCACACACTCATGATCGCGTGCGTGAGCCCTGCGGAGTGGAACGTGGGCGAGACGGTCAACACGCTCAAGTACGCGAATCGCGCGCGGAATATCAAGAATCGTGCGGTGGTCAACGAGAAGGAGGATGGCTGGGATGATGTGGAGTGGCTGCAGGGACAAGTGGGGCGCCTGAGGAAGGAGCTAAGGCGATTAAGGAAGGGGGGCCGATTGGTGCTTCCTTGGAAGCCCCACAGGCGCCGCTCGAGGGCGCGGGGAAGAAGGTGCTGGCGCAGATGACGGAGCTGCAAAATAATTATGAGGATTTGAGAGAGAAGTTTGTGGAGCGGACGGAGGAGCTGACGCGGTTGAGGAGGGAGCTGGGAGAGAGGCAGAGGGGGAGCACGGGGGGTGCGATTGGAGGGACGGGCAAGTATGAGGAGATCGTGGGGCCGGTTATTGAGGAGTATGAGAAAACGATTGCGGCGATGGAGGCTGAGCTGAACCTCAATCGGGTGGCGCTGCGGCATACGAATGAGATGGTGGAGGAGAAGGAGGACGAGCTGGCGGTGGTGACGGAGAGGCACGCGGCTACCGAGCTCTACGTCGAGGAACTGCGTGCGCGGGTTGCGAAGCTTACGGAGAGGGAGGCTTCCACTGAGGTGCGTCTAGTCTACTTCGCGCTGTCTTACTTATCTGAGGCTGGACTGCTACTGACGTGTCATCTTTTGCATTACTTGTAGGCGTACGTACGGGACTTGGAGGAGAAGATGAAGACGTACGACGAGTCGTCGATTACCTCGAGCGAGTCGATGACGGATTTGAAGCGCGAGGTGCTTCGATACCGGGATACCGAGTCTCATTCCACCAAGTACATTGCCGACCTCGAGGCGCGGCTCGCGCGTACGGACGAGTCGGTCGTGGGGCTGCAGCAGACTGTGGAGAAACTCGAGGGCGAGTGCGAGCGGCGGCGGGATGAGGTGAATCTCTTGCAGTCACGGCTAGAGGCGCTTCGCACCGACGGCGACAACTGGCGCTCCGACTTAGAGGAGCGCGAGCGCAAGGTGCGGGAGCTCGAGGAGAAGATGGAGGAGTGGGAGTTGAAGAAGAAGGAGGCTGGGGATGCGCGCGTTCGACTCGGCAGCGTTGTGGGCGAGGTCGCTTCCGCGCGTAAGAGCTTGCAACTGGATCTTGCTAACGGCGCCTCCGGAGCTTCGACACCAAGCTCGGCCCCCGAGACACCTGTGGCGGCCCCACTAGTGCTCGACGAAGCGGAGAAGCCTGCCACTGACGCGCAGCCAGACTCCGAGCTGCAGAACCAGCTCGTTTCTCTGCAACAAACCCACACAGCGACGCTGGCCGACTTGTCCTCTGTTACCGCGAAGTACCGCGATGCGCTGCGCGAGATTTCCGACCTCGCTGCGCAGATCCAAGAGGCGAAGCTTAGCGGCCTCGCTGAGGCGCACACCATCGATCCTTCGACGGTGGAGACGCCCGTCGAGAAAACGATCGAATCGCCGCCTTTTCGGCGCAGACTCACGGGCAGCAGATCGCGCGAGTCCAGCGAACCACAGTACAACTCTGCCGGACGCCGGCTTTTTTTCCGGCAAGCGGCCTCCGCCGAATCGCTCCATGGGAGGTAGGCCATCTTTCATTCCCCCCCCATTACTTTGATGGCCAGCTGACGATGTGCTGTCCAAACGGGCAAAGGTCGCTTTCACAATCGCAATCGCTTTCGCAGGAGCTTTCCTCGGTGCACTCGCGCAAAACTTCCTTTTCAACAAGTAGCTCGTCCCACTCGCCGTCGAATTCGCACTCATCGTCGCCGTTTTTGTCGCCTCATGCGCGCCCGAATCTGTCCATCTCGCTTCCGAATAATAATTACGCGGCACTTGCCGGCTCTCCGGTGCAACCGAACGAGCGCTCGGTGCTGAGCCTCGAGAAGGAGATTATGAGGTTGCAGGAGGTGTTGAAGGACCGGGAGGCGGAGATTGCTGTGCTTGAGGGGTCGTTGAAGAAGACTGCCACACCTAACGGTGTCGCGACGGCCGCTGAACCTATAACGCCGCCAGCGTCGGTTAACGGGCATGCCAATCCTAATCTGTCGCCGAAGACCATCAGTCCAGTTTGACAATATCCGGCGGAGTATGAGCCACGAGCCGCCCCACGTCGACCTCGCGGGTACGACGGATTCCGAGTCTGATATGAATGGTTCGGTTTCGGAGCAGGACGAGTCGCTGGAGAGGTTGAATGAGCTTATGCTGTGAGTTGTATCGTCATAATTTATTTCTGTAAGAGGTCTGATTTTTTTCCCCCGGCAGGTCAATGGCACAGAAGGAGTCTCACCACCGCGAGGTCGTCGAGGATCTGAGAGAACAGCTTACTCAGGTCCGGAGGCAGCACGATGATTTGACCGCGCTTTCTCGGGACCAGGTTTGTTTTCGTGGCGTGCACGATAATTATCAGAGCTGACCTATGTTCTATAGGCGGTCAATATGTCTGCGGAAATCACGGCGCTGCAGGGTAAGCACTCTGATGTGCTTCTCGAACTCGAGGAGGCACAGACTCGCGAGAACAACTTGGTGGCTTCCCTCGAACGTGCAGTGGCGGAACACGCTATTGAAGTCGAGCAGCTGCAGAGTGAACTGGATGTCGCCTTGAAGACGCACGAGGACGCCAAGGAGCAGCACGAGAAGGAGCTGCAGCGCCGGGCTCTCGAGGCGAATGACATTCTGTCGCAGACTCAACAACACCACGAGTCCTCTGTCGCCCAGCTCACGGCGGAGCATACCGAGACGCTCAAGCAGAAGGAGGCGGAGGCCATGGCTACCCTGCAGACGACCGAGGAGGAGTACTACAATGTGCTTACGAGGCTGCGGGCGGACCATGCCGCGGCGCTGGATACGCATGCTACCGAAGCTGCTGCTGCGCTGGAGAGACTGCGCGAGGAGCACACGGCCCAACTGCGGATGGCGGAGATTGCGCGCGAGGGCTCGCTCACGGAGTCTAATTCCTCGAAGGACATGGCGCTGCAAGAGCTGCAAGATGCTCATGCCGCAGCTGTCACGCGCAAGGAGGCATCGTTTGCCGAGCAGCTCAAGGAGATGAAGGCGGAGCACGCTCGGGCGCTGACGACCAAGGGCGAGGACTATGCGCTCGAGATGGACAAGCTGCGCTCCTCGCATGAGGGCCTTTTGGCGAAGCTCAAGGAGGAGTGGCGTGTTGAGGCTGAACAGCTGAACACGGCGTTGGCGGCGATCAAGCACGAGTCGACTGCTGCTGCTGCGACTGCTCGCGTGGAGCTGGACAAGGCTATCCAGAGCCAGCAGGAAACCCAAGCCACGCTGCTTCGGGACGTCGAGCAGGGCCACAACGAAGAGCTCGATCAGCTCAAGGCTGCGCACGAGACGGCTTTGAAGAGCGCTATTGCTAAGTTGGAGGAGGAAAACTTGGCCCTCGTTCAGACTCACATGCAAGAGACCATGTTGCTCAAGTCTCAGCACCAAGAGACAATCACCGAGGTGAACAACTCTGTGGTTGGCCTGCAGGCGCAACACCGGGACGCTTTAGAGACCACTAGAACGCGCCACGAAAAGGCTTTGACGGAGGAGCGTGCCCGTCTGACCGCGACATTGGAGGACCTGAAGCTCCAACATTCCAAGGAGATCGAGACGATTCACAAGGATCGGGAGCTCCTCGCTGAAGAACTCGAAGCGCACAAGGTCGCTACTGATGAATTCACCCTCGTCCGGGAGCAAACTCGTAAGACGCACGAGGACGTTGTGAATCAGAAGACGAGTATAATCCAGGGTATGCAAGAGAAGTTGGCTTCTGTTGGGTCGGAGCGGGACGATTTCGAAGCTGAGGTTGCGATGCTTCGGGGAGAGCTTGACCGGAGTCGTACCGCACATTCCAATGCTGGTGCGGAACGAGATAGCTTCGAGGCTCAGGTGGCCACACTTCGTGCGGAGCTTGAGAGGACCCGCAGCGAGCAGTCCAAGCTGATCCAAGAGGCGTCCAAGCGCGAGTCACTCGTCGGAGAGCTGGAACGACACCGTTCCGTGCTGGCGGATATGCAGGAGAACCTTCAACGCGTCAAGGATGAGAAGGACACTCTGCAGACGGAGAAGAATCGCTCTGATATTCTCGTTCGCGAGCTCCAAGCACAGATCATGTCCCGGAGTTCATCACCTCCGAATACCAACGGGCGTCCTGTTCCCGACCGCAACCTGTCCTATACCCGGGCGACTGGTTTATCTGCGATGAAGCTGCCTCCGCCCACACCCCCACCATCGGTCCCGCCACCCCCAGCTCCTCGGACAGCCACCGGCGAGAATTTCAGCACATCATCCTCGCACGCCTCGACGGCGCTAACTTCGTCGTCATCCCGCGACTCTCAACCCGAGTCCCCCTTAACCTCTGCGGGGCCGTTCTCACCGAATGGTTCCGCCTTTGTCGACCCCAAGACGGTCGTCCGCCTCGAACAGCAGGCGAAGCTGATCGACGAGCAGGAGGTCATGATCAAAACGCTTAACAAGCAACTGACGCACTGCGAAAGCGATCTCCAAACACATATGGATCTCGTGAGCACGCTTGAAACGTCGCTGGGTGACTCGGAGAAGAACCGTGAGTGGATTTTTGGCATCCATTGTGGCCAATGGCTAACTGATACTGTCTCATTGTAGTCCGCAAAGCACGCATGCACGCCACAGAGCTGGCGCGAGAACGCGACACCCTGAATGTGCGGATCGAATCACTCCGCGCTGAGCTCGAGGAAGCCAAGCACGAGGTGGTTAGTGTCCGCAAGTCCGTGGTCGAGGAGAAGCAGTCTCTCGAGCAACGGTTAGACGAAGAAAGAAAAGCCAAAGAGCGTGCACGACAACAGCTCGACATCCGGATGGACGAACTACAGAAGCGAAAGTCAAAATTCGCTTGTCTATAGTATCTCTCCTCTTTCTTCACGCTCTCTCTCCCTCTTTTTTTTATTGGATTGCATCATACACACATCGTTCAACACTCCTTTTGCTCGCATCTCCGCCCCCTGGGGCATGCATTCCAGGCCCGCTCATTCAATAACATTATTGTGTGCTGCTGGTCACGTCTTCCAGTATACTTTAGCTACTGTTTGTTTTTTTAGGTTACAGTTCGCATTGTTGCTTGAATACCCACCTTACTATGACTCTCCCTGTATTTCTCGTATTCTGGATTGGTGCCCGCGCCAAATATCATACATATCCTGCCATGACCATTTTGAGGACCCCGGCCCTTTGTTCCGCAGAAATGACGGCAATGATCCTTCCCCGCATTTCTTGAACCAGTACCACAATGGCTGCCAGACTCGCTGCTCGGTCTGGGTTTTTGTGTGCTGGGCTCACTCGCCCAGCAGTTGCCTCCTTCAAGATTCGTCATATGAGCTCTACGTCGCCTCGGCCCCCAACTCTGCCCTCGTTTTCAATGCAGGGAAAAGTGAGGACGGTCTGACCAGGCGGTAATGCAATTAAAACATTTCGCGCAGGCCTGTATGGTCACTGGGGCTGCGCGCGGTCTGGGTTATGAATTTTGCCGCGCCTTTATCGCATCGTACGGTGTTTTTTGGCGCATAGATTCGGCTCAACTCTGATGGCATGCAGTGGATGCACGCAGCTCGCGATTGTCGACCTGAAAGAGGCGGAGGCGAGGGCTGCGGCGGAGGAGCTGGCGGTGTATGCTCGTGCGGGTTGGTCTATGCTGTCGGTCTGCGCCATTGCATGTTGACAAAATAAAGAAAACAGCACGGACGAGGTCAATATCATTGGCGTCGAGTGCGATGTGTCGTCGGAGCAATCGGTGCAGAAGGCGTACGGCAGTATTATGTCCGCCTTTGGACGGATAGACTCTGTCGTCGCGTCAGCTGGTCAGTGCGCCCGCGACTAGTACCTCCCTCATTCCGTCTAACGTTGAGCAGGTATTGTCGAGAATTTCACGGCGTTTGAGTAAGTCCGCCCCGCTGCGTGTCCAAGCTGACTGACTGACGCTGCGCGCAGCTACCCTGTCGACCGGATAAAGCGGCTGTACGATATCAACGTGCACGGCGCGTTCTTCACGGCGCGGGAGGCGGCGCGCCACATGATACCGCTGGGCGGCGGGTCCATCGTCCTCATCGCGAGCATGAGCGCCAACGTGCGTTTACTTCTGCGTTCATGATGCGGTGCTCATAAGATTGCAGATCGTCAACATCCCCCAGGTGCGGCGCGTGCTTTCTGCCCGTGACGCGTGCTAATAGCCTTCCGCAGCCCCAAACGCCGTACAACGCGTCCAAGGCCGGTGCGCGATTTCATTCATGCTCATTTTATTTATTTATTCGTATTCGCGTGCAGCCGTGAAGCACATGGCGTCCAGCCTCGCCGTCGAGTGGGCCAAGACGGGTGTGCGGGTGAACGTGCTGAGCCCCGGGTACATGCTCACTAAGCTCACCAAGACGGTCCTAGGGAACAACCAGGAGCTGCGGGTTCGTGTTCCCATTCTTGCCACCAACCATAAGCTTACTTGGTTCACAGAAAACATGGGAGAGCCTGACGCCGATGGGGAAGGTGCGTTTTATTTTGGTCGTGTCCTTTCATGTGTTAACGGCAGACTTTAGATGGGCGAACCGGAGGATTTGGCGGTGCGTCGTCCCGTCTCTGCTATCTATCCCATTTTTTATTCATTTTTTTTACACAAGGGCGCGATTGTGTTCTTGTGCAGCGACGCGTCGAAGTTCATGACGGGCTCAGAGATCCGCGTCGATGGCGGGTATTGCGTTGTTTAAAGTGTTTGGTCTCAATGCGTATACTTTCTCTCTTTCTTAGCACTGTCTGTATTTTGGGTTGTGGGAATATGGAGGGTTGCGGGTATAAGTCGAGGCTCTTCTTCTCTCGATGCCCAATATCCCGTTATGACGTATGGTATTTGTCGTTCCGAATGCTCGCTTTGACCGTCACGTGGAAAGCGAAAATATAATCCTCTCCAGTCTGACGCGTCTTACTCTGGTACTGCTAAGTAAAATCGTTCGAGGGGCAACAGTTCTAAATAATATTATCGTAGGATAAGCAAAGCAGACTTGAATATTTGAATCCTAGTAGGGCTCGGAGCGTGACACAAGCGTAACTTTACACTTACTTCCGGCCACCAGCCTGCTTGTTTTTCTCGACGTTTTATCGATCTACCCAAGCTCTATACGGGTCTCTTCTGCTATATGAGTTTCTGGCTACGCCTTGTACAGTATCGCGTTCTGCCCACTCAAGATTGACAATATTGTGGGAATTAGGGCTCTAACCCGTAAGACCCGTAGTACGGAACGGGTGTTTACGGCCGTAAATTGACCCACCCGGTCCGTACCCGTTCCGTAAGGTGAAGATAGGGTCCTTCTACGGACGGGTCGCACCCGTATACGGGTCACGGCCGTAAAAAACGGGTTGGACGGAGGGTGTGATATGTCGTCTTTCTAAATCGCATATAAAACTTATTATTAGGCA
Source organism: Mycena rebaudengoi (assembly GCA_029282285.1). Classification (NCBI taxonomy): domain Eukaryota; kingdom Fungi; phylum Basidiomycota; class Agaricomycetes; order Agaricales; family Mycenaceae; genus Mycena; species Mycena rebaudengoi. The sequence continues at coordinate 1,888,838 of JARJCX010000007.1, forward strand.
ATAAACGCAAGATAAATGTAAATCTCACACAAATATACCCTTCCATGCTTTGGGCCTCCGACAACCACGTCAAGACAAGCATTGGACGTGTCTCTCGACACGATCATGTGACAGCATCAGTGAGTTATCGAGCACTCTGACGCTTCAATGGACTTGTAGTAGGTTAATTGAGGTGGAAAAAAACCCGGGACCAGCCTAGAGCAGCGATTCTATCATTCAAAGTCAACTGTAAAGGCTGTTATAGCGATACAAGTTGGATACAATGGGTTTACCCGCAAGACCCGTAGACGGACGGGTACGGGCAACCCGTAGACGGGTCCACCCGTACCCGTACCCGTCCGTAAGAAAATCCTGTGAATCTCCTTACGGACGGGGCCGTAGCCGTAGCGACGGCCCGTAGACCCGTAGGCTACGGCTACGGATTAGAGCCCTAGTGGGAATACATCGGCCACCTTGTGCTTGTTTGAGTCTGGCTTTTGGTAATGGGCGCTTCAACGTGAAGATAACAAGAAACCTGCCAATGCATTGTCTCGCAGGTTTCACACTGTGTCCTTGAAGGGCCCTCTTTGCGCGCTTTTGTCCGCGCTTTGACTTGAACGCTTCGACTTGTGCTTTGGCTGGTGGCCTGCGCTATATAAAGAGGCTCTCTGCCTCCTTCGCCTTCAAAAAAACAAGGACTCACCCGTGCCATATCCCACCCCAAGTGCCTTCAAGTTCACCTAACTATCACCCTCGTTCCCTCTCGTATTTTTTTTTTCTCGTCTTTCACGATGGCGCCGAGCCGCAAAGCAAAGACAAAGCGTGCGCCACCCAAACCTTACGCCCGGAAGCCCCAGGCCCAAGTTCAGCCCCAGGACGCCCCCAGCCCCCCGGATGCGCATGATAATAATGCCAATAACGACAGCCCGCCCGCCGCCCTAGAACCCGCGGTGCCAGACGCGCTTGGTCAGGCACAGGCACAGACGGACGGCGACCAGGCGCAGGCCGCCTCGCTGCCGCCCCCGAGCCCGCGCATGAATAAGATCATCTCGATGTTCTGCGCATACGTCGAGTCGATCTCGGCGCCCAGCCGCCTCGCGGCACTGCAGGAATTCTTCTCCCCCGCGCAGTGCCCCCGGTCTACATGTGGCGAGCTCACAGCATCCCCCTCCTCCGTGCCGTCCGAGCCTGGCGAGGGCTGCTCGAAGGACGGCTTGACATTGTCACCGCCAGTGGCACACAAAGCAGCGAAAGTACCGGATGACGCGGGTCGTCGGCCGCCAAAGAAGGATAAAGAGAACAACAACCGCAGAGTTGCGCGCACAGCAAAAACCGCCTCGAAAACTTAGACGACACCAATATCTGACGTTTAAAAAACCATACATATACACGTTCCCGCAGCCTTCCTCGCATCGTATATAGCATATGTAATACTAATAGAAGGAAGGACGTCGAGCAATAAAATGTCCGCGCCGCGCAGTAAAAGAACGGAAAGGGGAATCCCAAAAAAAGAGCGTGAAGTGTAACTAGTTGGTAGAGTCTGGGTAATATAATTATCTGTCTGTCCGACCGCGGGCGTCCAGTCCGCGATAATGACGTATATGCGAGGGCAATGGCATGGATCAAACAACGAGAGAAGCAAGCACCAAAGACGGAGGAATAGACGAAGCACCACTCTATGAGTCGTGGCTGGTGAGCGACCAGTTGTCGAGGGTCACGGACTTCGGCGTAACGAAGTTCACGTTCCCGGGCCACTGCGGGTTGAACAGCATCTGCAGGGTATAGGAGCCTGCAAAAACAGGCAAATCAGGAGCCATCCCAAGCGCACAAAAGGAAAAGAATAACGCACCAGCAGGCAGGTCGACAATGAGCACCTTGACGCCGGGGTTCTCCTGGTCCGGTGCGAGCGGCGTGGGGTCCGTATCGAAGCGCACGGCATCGCTCGAAGTGAATTTGGCGCCGTCCGGCGGGTTCAGCATCGTGACCGTCAGCGTCTGCCCGTCGAGCGTCAGCGTCGCTGTCGTCCCCGCCGAGTCAGGCACAATCGTCGCATTCGTGTGCATGCGCCACTGCACGGTCCCCTGCGAGTTGATCTCGTCCTGGATCAGCACTTGCTTCCGCCCGTTGAGTAGGCGCACGCCGCGCTTGACGGAGGAGCTGCGAGAATCATAAAAAATATCAGCATGTGGTACAGCGGCGAGAACGCGCGGCGAATACGCACGCTTTAAAGTACGCGTTGGTCATGTCCGTAGTCCAGAACGCCGTGGAGGACTTATCGACCTCGAGAACCGTCGTCGGGCCCTGGGTCGTGTTGGACGAGCCATGGTTCACTGTCGGCGCAGCGTCGACGTTCTGGTTCGCCTTGTCGATCAAGATGGTGTTTTGGCCCTCTGGACAAGAAAATCGTTCAGTGTCGGCAGGAGCAAGAAGACGGTCGATATATATTTACCCGTCATCTTCCTGTAGTACTGCCAGCGCGGGGCGTCTATACGCGGGGGAGGACGTTATAAGACCCTGAACCGCGTACGAGAATATGAGCAGCCTACCTTGCGCACCGCTGTCGAAATACTTGGGAGCGTTGTAGTCGGCCGACCCCAGCTCGCCGGCCCACCGTGTGCCCAGCGCATCCAAAACAAAGTCGCCTGGTGCAGCTTTATCAGCGAATGTGCATGCACCGAGAGCGACTCAAACCCACCTGCATCCAAGTCATTGTGTGTCTGATGGCCCTTGTTCATGCCTGCCTTGACCGCGACGTACAGCGCGCTGTTGTCCGTCCAGGAACTGCGCATCGACGCCCACTGGTCCACGCCGTTGTCGAAAAAGTGGTCGAGGGGCTTGCCATTCCAGAACGCGCCGGAAACCGTCGGGTCGTACCAGAACATGCTCCATGGCTCCGCAGCGTCGTACTGCTCACGCTGGTACAGCGCATACTGCGGCTGGTCGAACACGGTCGCGTAGAACATGATGCTGTTCGCCGTCGTCGAGAACTTGTTTGGCCCGTGGTCGCCGTAGTTGAAGAGCGAGGTCGGGCCGGCAACGTACATGTGGAAATCCCCGGTCCTGATCTAGTTCAGCTCAATTCCGGGCGAGATTTCAAAGGGGACCTACTTGAGGAAGTTCTTGTTGCTGTCCAGCAGCCCGTAAGCCGAACCGGTGGCAGTCAGGAGCGAGGAGGCCATTTCGGCGTGGCCGGTGGTGCCAAAGTACCAGTAGTTCGCCGTCTCGGCCCAGGTGCCGTCCTCGGAAACTGCCTGTGCACAGTTCTCGTTTGCATTGTCAATGACCGAGCCGAGGACCTGTGTGGCAAGGCCGGACTGGTCGTCGCCGAGGATGGCGAGCGCCCCCATGGTCATTCCGCTGTTGCACACGCAGTTCCAGTTTCCGTTCGTCCCGGCGTTTCGCCACCAGCCGGCAGGAGTGGTGAACTGTTGGATTCCGAACGTAAGGCCGTACTTGACGATCGTGTCCCTGATCAGGCCCTTCTGCTCCTCCGACCAGATGTCGTACAGCCAGTCGTAGGCGATCGCAAAGCCGGCGGTCAGCTCGGCGGTGTCGAGGAAATGGGCCGAGTTCCACTTGTCGTTGTCGGGGCCCCAACTGGTGGCCCCGGTTCCGGCGGCATTCTAAAAAGAGAGTCGGTATGAATATACGGCGACGCGTGTGCGCTGCACCCACCTGGATTTCCTCCCAGGCGCGGTCGACCCAGGAGGTGTCCTTCGACATGCGATATACATACGAGAAGGCCTTGAGACGCATTTTGATCTCACGCGCATTGTCGAGGATGCCGCTGGGGCCGTCCGGGTGGTAGACGACAGGCGGAAGTGCTTTGTACTGTGTTGCGTTCTTGAAGATCATATCATTCCAGCCCTTCATGTATGGGTCGTTTGCGATGAGATCCGGAAGGGCCGCCCACTTGTATGCGGGGGCAATGAGGCGGGGGCGGTCTGGGCGCACGGCTGTTATTAAGGGGGTCGAGGGTTTGAACGAGTCCTCGGGCCAGGCGAGCTTGTTGCTGGTGGTTTGAATGAACGTAGGGGGACCGAACGCAGCCGAGTCGGTCGTGGAGGGGTATATAGGGCATCATGAACTCGCTGTTGGTCGCAGTGGCGAACCGGCCGATACCGGCCTTTACGCTGGCCGCAGACTCGGCGGCAGCGCTGTCGGAGGAACTACCACCAGAGGATGAAGAGTCTGCATTCTTGTCGTGCTTCTTGCGTGTCGCAAGAATCCCGCCGACCACAGCGCCAAGCGATAACAAGGACCAAGACTGGGATTCCGATCTGCAAAAAGTCAGCCAGAGGACCCACAAGTATCAGGAAAACCGTCTAAGAGGCCTAGTACTATGCAGCACCCATGACTATAGGACAGAGAGTGCTACTCAATACTGCATAGTACTCCACTGCTCTTTTTCGATTTTCCTGAAAGTATACCATAGCAACTCGCCTTTATCCAGTTGCTTGTCCGCTTCTTGCGGGGCGTGGGGGTAATAAAGCCACCAGTGGACTCATTGTGGTAAGGCTCTGAGTAGAGGTTATGGCCCTGACTATTCAGGTGGTCGTAGCTGGCCATGAGCGTAAGAAAGAAACGGTGGAGACTGCCCGTTAGCGGTGTGACAGGGGCACGTGTCAACAAATCATCTTGACAAGGACAACAGCGAGCGGCAACTGGCTGGCTTTAAATAGCTCAGTTGCTCGCCAAAACATCTCTCCGAACCCTGGATGCTGTTGAACTTGTAGAGAAAAAACTGGATCCCTTGGAGGCTTTTGGATGGCTTGAGCTCCGAAATTCGATTCCAACATCTATCGCCGTTGTCAGAGGATACACCTGGTATAATGCGAGTCTAAGACAGTGGGAGCATGCAGATCATGCCCCAACACTAGCGTAATTGGTAGGGCTTTTAAATAACTGCGGACCCAAGAATATCTTTCTGCGTCTTGAAAGCCATAGTTCAAGCTAGGGACAAAACTGGATCTCTTAGAGGCTGTGGGAGGCTGCGGTCGTCGAATCATCCTGTTCATTGAAACTTCACGGTCATGGGCTAACCTAACTCTTGCGGATATGCAGTACTCCAAAACACTGAATGAAAATAGACACCTACTCGGTTCCTATTTACAGAAATAGCTAGTGCTGCGGAGGGTCATAAATAGCTGGGGTCCTAAAATATCTCTCTGTTTTGAACTTCTGGAAAAAACCGGATGCTTTCCAAGTTTCAATATGTACAACTGTCTCGTTCGCCAGGGGCCACCAGGATTGCAATTCACCTCAGTAAAACAAGTGACAAGCATAACCCTCCAGACGACATCTAGTGTTGTGCCGGGCTCGCCGGGCTCAGGCCCAAGCCCGGGCTTCTGGGCCCGACCCATGCCTGACCCGGGCCCGACTTCAGGTAGGGCTCAGCCGAGACCCGGGCTTGAGCTTGAGCCCGGGTAGATGTACATATCCTCTGCAGTGTAATCTTGTTGAGTAAATTCGACTTCAACTTGACTTACAGTGACCTACCAAACATCTCCCCGAGACTTCGAGGCATCCCTGGTGTCTTTCCCGAGAAAGTAGGAACATTCTGACATTTTGATGCGGGTCAAGTATCATCTGGATCGGTTCCTGCCCCACAGTTCCAACTGCAGGAAAATTACCGGAGCCTCAGGGGAGGTAAGCAACAACGTAACAAACCTTTTCATCGCTCAAAAACTTACTGCTTGCCTTGCGAAAAAGATTGCCGTCAGGCCCGGGCTTAGGCCCAAGCCCGACCTGGGCCCGACTCAAGTGGTCGGGTCGGGCTCAAAATATTGTTGAGCCCAAGCCTTGCAAGACCCGACCCAAGCCTGTACCCGACCCCGTCCAACACTAACGACATCTCTTCAAGTTCGACGTTCCCAGCCTAGGCACCAAGACGAAATAATGAACGAGAGCAAGGAGGCAAGGAAAGAAAGAAAGAAGCAACCCTTGCAGATCAATCAGTGCTCCAAAACGCCTTCCTGGACGGCCAGTGCAGCGGGGCACCTGCATATGCTATTTAACAAGAGCTCTTCGCGCCCTGCCAGTCCCTCTTGGCTCTTTTAGAGCGAACCTGGGCATTGAATCTGCAGGCGCCGAATTGAATGTCACGGCGATTCCCTGCGAAGGCTTTAAACGGACATTATTTTATGAGTGGTAGAATTTACGACTCGCAAGACGCCGTTTATTAAAATTATTCCCCCATTCTAACTGATCGCAGACCCAGATTATTGAAATGCTGCAGCTATTCAGCACGGCAGGTTCACGGACTCAGATTCAGACCTTATTTTTTGACTTTCCATATGACGGCCAAAGCGAGCATTCGGAATGAACAAACAAGTACGCTCGTGACTAGTCATTGGTGGTTCAGAACGAAAAGGCTCCAGTGTCGTCCTTTGTCGGAAAAGCCACTGCACAGTTTTTCAATACCACTAATACTACCGGAACTCAAGGGAGGGTATACGATTAAATTCAATAACGATTGAGATGGTAAACAGTACAAATGAAGGAATGTATGCAAGTCAGACGTCGTAGGGATCGGTGGGGATGTACGCGCGCGAGGAGAGGGGATAATGCTAGATGAGGCTACACAATAAGGAGGGTGGGTTAGTCGATACAAATAATGATAGTAGTACAGTAATGCAGGGAGACATGGATTTCATATGTAGATGTGTCGTTATGGGCATAAGGTGTATATTTCACCAGCCCGACTCGGAGAATGGCAACTGATTGAAGAAGCCAAAGTCGTTGGCGGGCGGGCCGAAGAGCTGCTCGTCGAGCGTCTCTCCGAGCTGCAGGTCGGTAATATTCTCTAGGGCGTCTTCAGTCTGGGAGGGCGGGAACAAGAGCGTATGGTCGTAATTGAGTGCCTGCCCGAATGTCTCTCCGGACGGGGCGTGAACCTCTTGAGTGTATTCCACCTGGGTCGCATCGTTGTTAAGCGAGTTGAAAGTAGGATTTAGTGCCTCCTCGGCGTATTCAGCCTGGGTCGGCTGGGCGAAGGTGGCAACCGGATCGTTCACGGCGAACGAGTCGGGAGAGGGATTGGCCGCCTCATCGATGGCAAGCGTGCCGGACGCTGCCTCAGTGTATTCAGCCTGGATCGATTGCACGGCGAACGAGTTGGACGCGGTGTAGGTCTCCTGCATATATCCAGCCGGGGTCGATGGAGGATAGCTAGGAGTCTGGACGTATTGATAAGCGGGATCCTGGAACCCAGGCGCAGCGTGACGCGGCTGCTCATACCCAGCGTGAGAGGCTTGAGCATAGCTGTTGTGAGCCTGGGCGCCCAAGTGATAACTGGGATTGGCTGCCTGCTCGACGCCCGGCGCAGCGTAAGTCGGCTGCGCGTACCCCTGTTGTGGGTAAGCGAAGTTGGGAGCCTGGACGTTTGTGGCAACAGAGTTAAAATTGGGATAAGTCGCCTGCCCGATGCCAAGCGTTGTGTAAGATGCCTGCGCGTGCCCGGACTGGGCCTGGGTCTGCCAGTTCGGAGGGGAAGGTGAGGCGTAGTGCTGTGCGGCGGCCGCGTCCGAGTACTGCATTTGCGACGACTGGTTCCCTGCACAAAGAAGAGTCGCGTCAGTTCTCGAGTTCGGCCATCCCGGATCTGGGCGCACCTTGGATTTCAGGCTGCGGCCAATATCCTGCTTGCCCCATCCGAGCTGAAGCTTCAGGAAGGGGATTAGACAGGACGCGAACGTGGACCTGGCCGAACACGCGCAGGAGATATGGGGTACCGGTGTAGATGTCAATAAACCAGTTTCCCCAAGGGCATGCGCCCTCCCTGCTGCGAAGTATTTCCAACCTACGGCCATAGAAGAGATCAAACCGGAGCTTGACGAATTCAGACATCTGAACAGGGATGTTGCGATCGCCAACGACGAGCGTCGTGTAATACAGGAAGCCATTCACAAGGCGTATGGGATAGGTTTCCCGCGGCGCGAGGATGGCAGCGGCTGGGTCGAGGACGAGCGGTGGGATTTGGATTAAAATGAAGCCGAGAACCTTGGAATTGACGATAGCTCCTGCGAGCTGCTTCATCTGGATAAATTGCACCATCGCAACGCGCGCAACGCCGATGGGCGCACCGATGGCCTGTGCATACGCACGGTAGTCTGGTCTCTGCTCGAACAGACGAAAGTTATTCGGCGGCGGGATGGGTACCACGAGTGCACGCCGTTGTCCTTGCGGAGTATGGGAGGAGCTCGACAAGACGGGAGGAAGAAGCCGTTTGGAGGACGACGCGACAGCGGGCCGCTTGGGGTTCAGGGTGGTGCGGGGATCAGCGTCGAACCTGATCACTATCCCATTCATCGGCGGGGCCGTCTCCTGGTTCGCACCACGTCTCTTGGGCGGTGGTGCAGACACATCATCCAACCTGAGCAGAAGGAAATTATCAACAACATGCCAATTGAGAAGGAGAAGAACGCACTGCTCATGCGCGCGCGCGCGCTTCGTCCCCCTTGGTGCGGGGACTAGAGGCGCAGTGCTGGCGGATGCGACGGGGTCATTTTGATCATGCCCAGTGGCTACCGCTTGAGCGGCGGCTTTGCCTTTGCCTTTGCCTTTGCCTCTGCCACTCGGCTTGGGTCCTGCCGTCTGCGGGGTATCTCTGGCACAAGGCGAGTTGTCCTTCCCGGTGGGTATCGACTCGCTCTTCTGCGCCACGAGAACTTTTTCTGCCTCCTTCGACACTGTCATTACCAAGAGTGACACCGGTTTGCAAGGTTGAGAGAAAGGGGCAAGATCTCTCACGACCGGCGGGCGAGAAGGGGTGGTGGCGGGTCGCTCTGGGGAGGAAGCGGCGATGAGGGTGGGGCTGTTCGCTAAATCGGATTCTTTAAAGAACTGTGAGGAGGCGTCGCTCAGAGCTGACCCCGAAAGGGTGGCAGAGGCAGCGGGAACCGCGAGGGTGGCACGCGGCGCGGTGGTTTGAGGAGGGGAGGCGAACAAATCGGCGAACAAATCGAAACCCCCACCGGGTACGGCGAGAACGGGAAGAGGGACAGACATTGTGTGAATGACACCTGGTCGATTCGGGAATGCGGTAGCAGCGAGCGCGTTGGGAGGGAGAGTGAGTGGGGACGGCGAGGCGCGGTTATAGGCGGAAGGAAGTGCTTGTCGTGAGACTATGAAAGTAGAGAAAAAGAAAAAGAAAAAAGGTGGAGTGAATGCGGTGGTGTGGCAGAGAGAGACGCGCAAAGTTTTAAAGAGAAGGACCAAACAAATCGAACGCGTCAACAACACCACGCGAAAACTTACGCGACGCTTTGGCGCAACAATGGCAAACTTCGAAGTTGCACCTTCGTTCTTCCGTGTGGGTTCAAATGGCTACAAGGGATCAAAGCACTTGCATCAAAGCGTCGCTGGTATGTATGAGGGGAACCAGATGTATTAGAATCCGCGACAAATGGAACTGCAGACGGCATGCCTATTAACTTATACTCAGTCCATTTTCTTCATGACGCCTTCTACTTGCTTCGCATCTAGAGCTCATCTATAACAGCGTCTCGCCTATATCAACTGAAGTGAGTCTCGTGGCTCCTCTGAATGAGCAAATAACAAACCCAGAGCCGATCGAACCAACGAACATCCAACTGTGACGGTTTGCTTCACACTGGCGGCGTCAGCCAACGATGGGTTCACCTCCTGCGGACGGAATCAGGCTGAGATGTCACGGAGGACCAAGGGCTTACCATTAAATCAAGCGCAACCAAGAGCCCGGTCTCCCAGATTGCCTCGCAGATATAATGACCCTCTCTAAACGTGAGCCCACCGCGGACTGGTGTCCCAGTCGAAGGAGCCACCGAGGGATCCAACGCATCTACATCGAAGCTCAAATGGATGGGCAGCGCGCGCAGCGGGTTGACATAGTCCAGCGCCATCTCCACGACCTTGCCAATGCCGTACTTGTCCACCTCATGCATGCTGAACGCTTTGATATTGTTCTCCTTCAGGATGCGCTTTTCCCCAGCGTCGACGTCGCGGAGGCCGATGTACACGATGCGTTCGGGCTTGAGCGCGGGCTTTACCCAGGAAAACTCGGGGATCTTGCTGCCGATGCCGAGGAGGAACGACACAGGCATTCCATGGATGTTACCTGTGTGGGAATTAATGGCGTCTTTTTGCGGGGAGATGGTGCGCATACCAGAACCAGTGGACTCTACGGTGTTGATGTCGGCGTGGGCGTCAATCCAGATTACACATGCATCGGGGTGAGCGCTACAAGTATGGACTCAGCGCGCTGCCGAATTCCAAGTGATAGTTCTTACTCGAGTGTCCCGGATATAGTACCCATGGCAAGCGAGTGGTCCCCGCCGAGGGTAACGGGGAGCTCTCCCTTCTTGGCGTGTCTTCCAACGACTTCTGCGACGGCCTTCGTGACGCTGGATACCAGTCTCGGATTCTTTAGTTTTCCGATGGGCGGATCCGTAATGGCGTTGGCCGCTTCGAATTGGTGGTGACCGTCGAATTTGACAGCCCAGCCCAGCTCCTTTAGCTGGTCCAGCAGACCAGCTTCGACCATGTGAATGGGGCCGAGGTCGACGCCGACGCGAGGCTGACGGATCATTCAGCTTTGAGAATTCTGGATCTCGCTCAATAACATACTTGGCCACCGCTATGTGGGAACAAGAGCGTAAACGATTGGCCAAAGCCCTAAGAGTAAGAGTCGTACCTGAACGGACATCCGACGATCTGGACGACGTGTAAGTGAGTCAAAAAGCCCCAAGTAGCTGTGCAGACGACTTACCGCTGCAGTGAGAGGAGTAGACAGGAAGCGCGACATGTTTCGGTAGAGAGTCAAGACGGAATAATATGTTGGTTGAAGCCAAAGACAGAGAACCGATATCCTGGAGACAAGATCCGTGCAGAGCCCATCTCCGTGCAGAGCCTTCCGTCACGATCGGCTTGTGACCGTATAGCAAAATTCAGCCAGTCGCTCCGCCTCCTCCTCCCTCGGGCTCCCGACGCCACATCTATGAGGATTCGAGGAAGATACACTATTTCGATACCCTGATAGGAATCTCCAGAGGCTTCTAATCCTTCATGGTCTTCATATTGATTTTAAGTGCAGGGTGTTCCAGTACGAACCAAGTACGAACTTGAACGGTATAGGGGGAAACTGGAGCTCGCGCACGGAACGTAATGAAAGGCTATCTAGCAGAAAAAGTCGATAAGAAGATAAGCCTTGACAGCGTGAGACACACCGATATAATTCTCACTAAGTCTCACTGTCAGTCTGGACCCTCTCACAGTGCAGAGTCAGTCGTCTACCGAAACTCGCGCATCGTCCCCGATTCATATGGGATTTTTATGGCGATTTCCAAGTCCCAAGTGCGATTTTTCGCAATTTATTCAGTTCACGCGCTCGGAAGTTCAATACTATGGTCGGTATACAAACCGCTGTATGCACGGACAAAATGAATTATCGACGACGTGAAAATGCTATTGCACTCGTGTGCTTACGAGGTAACTATTCAACTGATCCTCGTTGAAAAAGAATGCAAATATTACAGGGAATTCCCTCTTCAACTTCACCAGAGACCCTTCAACACACGTCTGATCCATCGCAGTTCACCACTTGTCGAAGCCCTTCGTACCTCCAACGCGAAACATACGCAGGCGTGGACGCATTCACACCATTTCCCGTCGCATACACACCGAGAAGAGTCCCTGTTCACTTTCAGATCATACGAGCACAAAAAATCTCAGCCGGACATACCTGTGAATCCCCAGCTAATGTCTGCACTCAGCCCATATCCAGCGAGAGCCATCTCGGAAGCACGACCATTTTGCACATACGAATATCCGAACTTGTAATGCGTCAGGTTATCCGCCCGAATCTCAAGCCGAATTGTATTTTGATGGGTAGGCAGCGGGACGAGTGTCGGCTGCCGAGGACCCACCGCAGTTGTGGAGGTCGTCCGAATGCGAAGGACGGTGCTATCCGCACAGGACACGGAGGAGGTGTTCGCGAGACACACGATCCCGAAATCTATGTGATGATTCTTTATGAAGTTGAATCTCTGTCACATCTCACGGTTGAAAAAAGTTTGCGGTACCTGGGTGAGGAAAACCGACACGCCAGCCTCTTCATTCGCCTTCTGTGGAGAATATTCCATGTCGACACTGTACACGAACTCGCTGTGGACCTGTCGCCTCCCAACGAATGTCTGCGGTGTGGGTGCCGAGTCGGCGTCAAAGCCGGTGAGGTTAAGAAGCGAAGGCAAGAGTCGTAAGCTATTTTCGTGGCCACGAGGAGAAATTGTGTACGCCGAGGGATCCGGTATCCTCCAATGAAGAAAGTGAAGGGGTAATGTCGATTTTGGGGCGAAGTTGATATTGTCTGCAGCAGCCACAAGAGGACTTCACAATCTGTATTAGCGTACTCAAAGATAAGGCATCTCGCAAAAACCTCACCCATTCCCTTTAACGTTCGGACGGTGCGGAAGGGTTGGACCGCCGATATTTCCCGACACATTTTCGAACACTGGCCAGCCGTCCTTCGCCCACGTCACATTCGTCAATATGGTCTCTCGTCCCTTTGGGTTGAGTGTATCAAGAGCGTTGTAACATATATATTCGGTGTAAGATTTACCATAGGATACGATATATAATCGGGGCCAGACCGTGTTGAAAGCGCGACTGCCCACCTGGAGTAGAATAAATCAGAGAACTCGCGAAGCCGGTGCAAATTCGATACCAATTGCCCCGCGTATCTTGGAAAAGGTCTGCGTGACCGACAGTCTGAACTAAACATGTGAAGATTGAGGATGAGCTGAATATATATATATAGAAATGAAGCGGAGGTGTTTACAGTACGCAGACGTGTTCGCATTGCTGAGCAAAGGGTTCAGCGGAGCAGGGGTGAAAGGGCCACTTATGTTTTTGGACCGTGCTGCTGTTTCCATGTGGCCCAACCCCGTGCCTCCTGAATAGATACAGAGTTAGACCGTATCAGAAAACGTAAGTGGGTGCAAGGACCTTCAGCAATGATGAGATAATAATATCCGTCTTTGAGGTGCACATGGGGGCCCTCTGGTGCCTTCAACAAAATCAGACAGACTTGGGTCAACTTGAAGAAACTCATACTAGGCCCCCCGTGCCCTCCCATATCGCAATCTGCTCTGTGGCTTCCCCAGTTTCGAGATTGAGCTTAATCTGGTCAATATGTGGACTAGATCTCGACGTCAGCGCTGGCTTTTTTGGATGTACATAACATCAAGGACTCGCCCGACTCGCCACGAGTGCGCGCCGTGGACGTACACATTGCCGTCCTCGTGCCAAAATGGCGAAGTGTCGTATCCAGAGAAAGGAAAGTGGACGGGGTCAGACCACGCGTCGGACGCGTACGGGTTGCTGGTGCGGAAAATCATCTGGTGCGGGTTAGGCGTAGAGAACGGTCGTGTCCAGAACGCTCACATTATCCCATCGAGAGTCGTCATCGGCGGCTTTCTTGTCGTAGACGAGTGTTGTCAAAATGAAAAATTCACCGTCATGATAGCGGAGCGCTGGAGCCCAGATGCCACTTGTGCCTCCCACTGTTCGGCGGGTTATACGGGAGAAGGAAACTGAAAAAGGATGTCATACCTGCGTTCGTAAGATCGGGGAGCTGTTCTGGACGCGAAAGCGCGTTGCCTAAACCAGGGTCCTCAGCTCCAAGCTTTGAGCTGCCAGTGTGGTACTGACCAATCAGTCTCCAAGTTTGTAGGTCTTGGCTGGCATGAATTGGGATTCCAGGGAACGCGTTGAACGAGCTTGATGCGCAGAAAAATGTGTTATCCCATTCGCGGACAAAGATGCACGAAGGGTCAGGATGGAAGCCGGGAAGAATGGGATTTTGTGGGTGAGACAAGGCAACTCGGACACTGAACAATATGGCGAAGAGCGCAGTATACATTGCGTGCGTTTGAAGCCAGACAACTGCCAACTCTCTATGCCAGAGAACGGCGGGTAGACGGACCGAGGAGGTCAGCTGGCAGCAACGGTATTTCTTAAGGCCCCAAAGACGTGGATTTTGCAAAGACTAGGAATACAGTCCTTTCTTCATCGGGTTTTCACCGCTCTAGCGAGTATAGCAAATTGGTTCGAGTTGTTCAAGTTGAAATTTGAAAGGGGAAAACATTTGGTTATCTGATCGGATCGACGGTCCGCGAACCCTGCCTCTGTCACACTGGGACTTGCCCCTTTCTCCTCTCCCCCTCCACAGTACCGACGTGAATTTGGCACTTGTACGCGTCTTTCCTGTCTTTTAGGCCTTATGTTGACTTGAAATACAGCATATGGCCTTTCTGAATTCTCTACAGGCGCTTGCGAGGAACGCCGGCATCGAAAAACCCGTTTTTGATCCTCTTCATGGATTTGGAGGTGCGGTCTTATTCTGAATGGTTCCGGAAATCAAAATAGTTACTGTACCCATGTAGGAAAATCAATCAAGATTCCTGGTTATGCTGGAGTATTCGGAAATCTCACAGATTCCGAGTCCGTCCGCATCCTCATCCAGGAATCCGAGTCCAGTATACTAGATATCGACGCCAAAATTGCGCATCTCAGCTCGCAGATCAGGGATCTCGTTTGCCTTCGTCAACTGGAACGCGAAAAGATAACGACATTGTGCGCAGTGGCCGCCTCTATCCGCAGGCTCCCCACAGAGCTTTTAACAGACATATTTTTGCTCTTCGTCGAAGATTATGCCGACTATCGACGTCCCGTTCTGCGCCTTTCGCAGGTCTCTTCGTATTGGAGACAGGTAGCACACAGTACACCGCGACTGTGGACCTTCCTCTATCTTCGGCCAAAGACCAAACCGACAGAAGATTATATGTCTTCGACAAAGGCCTGGATGGAGCGCTCGTCCCCCCTTCCAGTCTCTGTCCATGTTGACACCACCCTCCCCGCGATGGACCTCGCTGGTTTGATGAATGTCCTTCTGTCCGTCGCCAATCGGTGGACGGCCCTTAACACGACCTTCAAGACGCTTCGGTCTTTCCCGCAACTCCCTTCCGATGGTTTTCCCACCCTCGAAACAATATCTCTGAATGGGGAGGACGGGCACATGTATGATTTGAATGTCCAGGCATTCACTACCGCTCCTCGTCTCCACAATGTCAGACTTACTCCCCAAATCGGCTCAGTTCTGATGCCATGGGCGCAGCTCACTGAGCTCGATATAGCGGACCACTCGCTCACACGTTGCCTTGACACACTTGGGCTTTGCCAGAACCTTGTCTCAGCGAGAATCAGCATATCTGCACGGGAAACCCTTCCGTCATCCCCCACCAAACGCACTCTACCCTTCTTGACTCGTCTCGATATATCATGTGGGCGCAACAGTCATGTCTCCCCGTTATTCGACTCCCTCTACCTGCCCAAGCTGGAATCCCTCCAACTCTTCATGGTTTCCGTTATTTCTTGGCCCGGGGACAGTGTGTCGCAGTTCCTGAAACAATCCCCTCTTGTCCATGATATAGCTCTAACCGCTGGCTTGGACGGTGTAGAGTTGGTACAATTCCTTCGACACGCATCATCGGTGACGAAGCTCGATCTCAGCTGCCGCAGCGCAACTACCGAGCATTTCTTTGAGGCGTTGCAGTACCGCGACTCTGATATTCAGCCTCTCGTCCCAAGACTCAATTCTTTGAACATTTCGGTGCACGACGTGCAGTTTTCGCTGGCGACGATGGAGAAAATCATCCGCTCCCGATGGTGGTCCGATGCCCAGCTTAGAGCCCTCGCTGTTCCTCCACGTGTGGCGCGGCTTGGGCATGTTTATATGATCTTTGACGATACGGCGTTCGGTCGTCAGTTACGCGAAAGGCTACGGGATTGCGTAAAGGAAGGTCTGCGTTTCAATCACTCTTAAAACATTTCTATCGACTTTCTACACTGTAAGTATATCAGTAGTCAAGGACGCATTTGGCGATCCTGAATTCAACTCGGAGAACCAAAGTGCCTCCGATTCGCTATTCAGCGATGCGCATTTGGCGCTGGTCAAAACAAACTGCCGGAGAGAGTTTCCGAGTCGAGGGCTCGAGAATTCAAACGAATGCATTCACGCTTGCCTTTTGCTCAATGTATGACCGCTGGCAGTGGAATGTTCCTGTACCCGCCCGACGGCTCAACTGAGATGAAAGTCTGATCAAATTTTGATTTGGTTTGTTTCTAAATTATCATGAGTCTCTCCAAGTCCTCTCCTGTTTTCAACGTCCCTGGGTTGTCTCTGCGTCGTCAATCACATACGGAACTGAAGCTGGCTCTAGTTTGTCAAAATTGCACATAACGACTTGTGATCGGCCCTCCTGCACGTCTGATGCCGTTCCAACTCCTCCAGCGCGTGGCGGAGTCGGCCATAGCGATGAAGTTCAGCTCCGTGGATATCTCTTCGACGGAGAGGAGCGCAAAGGGTACGCCAAGTGGCGCGAGTCCCGCGGGGAGGTGGAAGGCGTGGTCAAGCGCCAGATGGCAAAAGACGTCGTCGAGAGCATTTCCAAGATGTTCGCAGGCTTCATTGAAGTTGCTGACGTTCTTGCCTCCGATTGAGGCACTTCGAACCTCCTCGACGAGGCGCATACTGCCGAGCGGCCACTTTATATCTTCTCATCGACAGGGGATAAATTGAGGCCGTTTATTGTGTCCACAGATTATGGGCTATAAACATCAATGCCTGATTGTTGTTATGCCCCGCCCAAGTTTCACGGTCGCCCCGCGCTCCTCATCGACTCCTGGTTTTTCACCTTGGCCTCAACTCACCAGCCTCCCGAGCAAGTGGGCTGGTGCGAATCACACTTGAGATTTGTCACAGGGCAGGCGAACATCGCTCAACGCTCGAAGTGGATCCCGTTACAATAGTTGTGCATGACGCAACATCCAATAAACACACTATCCAGGCACGCCACAGGCTGTGAGAATTCATCTGGGAGCCTCCTAGACCGGAGCATCGCCTCGAGAGAGCGAGCATCGAAGCTCTGTGTCCAATGTAGATTGTGCAGGAGCGGCACCAGTGGCTCGATGCCAGGCTGATAGCAAAGTGCTTGGAGGACAGTATCCTTTGCGCACATAGTGCAGATAGACAAGGATTCCAGAGCAGGCGAGGCTCGAAGAATGGCGAGCAGCGCCTCCGAGTCTATGGCACAATGGTCTAGAATGAGATGCGATAGATGCGGGGCGCGCAACTGGAAGGCGGAGAATTGCGACTCGGACCAATCGGTGGGCTGCGTTTCAAAAGAGAGCTTCAAATGCTCCAATGCAGGAAGAGCGAGTGGCTCGAAAAACGGCGTAATGTGTGTCTTCTCCTTGGTGTACAAATCGGTGGCCACTCTGAGCGTTTTGAGGCGAGGGAGAATGAAGCTGGGTTGGTGGATGATGTCCTCAGCGTCCATCCATTGCCACGTCTCGAGATCTGCCATCTCGAGATTCTGGCACTCTCGCAGGACATTAAGGCATGCGTCCGGCCCATCCTGAAGCGTAAGATGGGTCAGTTGCGCCCATGGGACTTTGAAGAAGTGCGAGTAATCCTCGTGCAAGAAAACATGACGGAGGAGTGGGGCCATGGTGGACAAATCGATCTGTTCAGATTCGGAGGGGAGACGCTTTCCGTATAGGCGTAAATTTTCAAGCCGGCCTAGCGGCTGGGCGAAGAGGCGAGTAAGGGGTAAATAAGAGTCGAGCAGAAGCTCAAGGCTCGCCAGTCGGGTTTGGAATGGCAGGAGTGTGTCGACCACGGCGGTCAGGTCTGCATGCTCATACGAGTGAAGCGAAATGGCAAGTGGGAGTTGCGCCGAGCGATCCAGCCACGCCTTTGCTCCAGCTATAGAGAGTTCACTTGGGGTTTCATCAACCGTGAAGCTAAAGAACGACCAGAGCCGCGGTGTACTGTGTACCACCTGCCTCCAGTAGAAACAGACCTGGGAGAGGCCGATAACTGGAATCTCGTAATAATAAAGACTCTCGGCAGCAGTAAAAATATGGACTAGCAGCTCTACCGGGAGCGCATTGACGGAGGCGGAGAGGTTTTGCAGCCGCGCGGTGTGGACGCGTTCCTTGAGCTGTAGACATTTAGATCTCGGATTTGTGAGTTAGCTTATGGAGTAATTGCCTCAGATTTCACAACAGGTCCCCGGATTCGACCTTGATCAAAGACAGCGTTCTCAGGGAGGTCCAAGCTTGAATCCGAAGAACTGGTCCTGTTTGGAGCAAAATTTTGAATATCCATGGCTTTTCACATCAATACAGTACCCCATTCTCCTTTCTTGAGTGCGACGTGCAACTTCGGGATGCAGTGAGAGTCTGAAGACAAAGTTGTTGTGTTTTGTTTGCCTTCGGTCCTTTAAAAATTGACGACCACTGCGACTACGCGTGCTCCGACGCGTTATCTGTGCGTATCGACGCGTATTTCCTTGCGTTTCATTTTTCTGACCGTCTCGAAAGCAGACCCCATAATGAATCCCATGTCCACATTTGGAACAACGGGCAGCTTGGAAAAGCTGGCGCAGACTCTTATCCAGGAATCCGAGGCCAATATCCTGGACATCGATGCCAAAATAGCAGACCTCACCTCGCAGATCAGGGACCTTGCCTGCTTACGTGAATTAGAGCGCGGAAAGCTCGCCACCTTGCGTGGAATAATCGTGCCCATTCGAAAGCTGCCCATGGAGTTGCTGGCTCGCATATTCCTGATGGTGGTGGAACCCAAGTGTTGCAACCAGAACCCCCAGATATCCCAAGGGGACGTGATGCGTTTATCCCAGGTTTCTGCCTATTGGCGAAAGGTCGCGCATAGCATGCCGCGGCTGTGGGCAACGCCCATTACTCTTCGACTGAAGAAGAAACCTACCGACGGCTTTATTGCCGTGACAAAGGCCTGGATGGATCGGTCTTCCCCACTCCCAATTGACATCATTATCAAAACCTCTCTGCCCAATGCGGACCTGGTACCATCGATGGACGTGCTTCTGTCCGTGGCTCACAGGTTGAAGTCCCTCACAGCGACACTCGAGTCCGTCGCTTCTTTCACTCATCTCCCATCCAATGCTCTCGCGAAGCTCGAAAGCCTTTACTTGAGCGTGACGAACGCGCAAGGAGGTGGTTTCAATATCTCCGCATTCGCGAACGCCCCCTGCCTTACTACCGTTCACCTTGGCCAGGGAATAAACATGACTCCCTTGCCGGGCATACCATGGAACCAATTGACTGCAGTACGGCTCACGCACCCGTCACCTGAATCGTGCTGCGCCGCTCTCGTTCTCTGCGAAAACGTCGAGACAGCGAATATCACCACTTGCGCTTGGCCGGTAGGATCAGTCCGGACAACGAAAACCCTACCTTTCCTGAAAAATCTAGGCGTCGGCTTCACCATGCCTGCCGATGGCTCTCGGGGCGACGTCACGCCGTTTTTCGACTCCTTCCGACTCCCCGCGCTCACAACTCTCGATTTGATACTGGACGGCGACGACATCGAGTGGCCCGCGGCCAGTTTGGAGCGGTTTCAGCAGCATTCCCCGAACATTCAGTCCTTGACTTTGTTCGAACCGTGGCTCGAATCGGCTGAGCTGATAAATCTTCTAAGCCATTCGCCGACTCTCACAGAGCTCGAACTATATTGTGTAAGTGTCGAAAACGACGTCTTAATAAGCAGATTGCAGTTTCGCGACTCCGATCCACAACCTCTAGTTCCAATGCTCACTACGCTGCGGATCATGGAGGCCGCGCCCTCCTTTCCGGAGGCGGCCCTTGAGCAAATGATCCGCTCCCGATGGTGGTCTGACGAGCAACTGGCTGCGCTCGTTGTGCCACCGCGTGTCGCGCGGCTGAAATGTGTCAGGGTTGCCTTGACGGACTCAAGTTTTCGCCAAGAGGATCCAGGATTGTCGGGACGAAGGTCTTCATTGGGAGTATTGAAGGACGTTTCAAGTTATATATAATGTATCGCTGCTTGACCTAATACCATCTTGACTTGATCGAATGCGTGGTCGTGGCCTTCGTCTTGTTTCTTGTACTTTTGGAAGAGATATCGCTTGAGGAAAAGAGACAATGCAGCTCAGAAAAGACTCGATATGGACCAAGAAAAAATGAATTCAAAAGGAAGCGGCGATACAAGTCTCAGGTAGTTAAATCAAGTGCAGGGATAGTCGAAGTGGGCACCCTTCTGTGCGTAGATCACTCCCTCAGGAGATGTCTCCTTAAACCTCCGCCAATCTCTTCCCATAACACCTCTTCGAGCAACGGCACCAGCAGCTCTCCGGATTCAGACTCGCAATGTCGGAGGGTTTGGAGGAATGTGTCGTCTATACAGTTCGGGGTGGAGAAGAGAGCCAGCGTCCGTATTGCGGGGGACGACCGAAGAATGGAAATCAACTGTGTCGGGTCGAGGGTGGAGTAGGATAGGGTGAGGTCCTGTATGTTTGGGGACCGTAGCTGGAACTGCGAGAATTCGTCCGCGGACCACGAAGCCGGCGGCCATTCTCGCCCGTCGAAAGAAAGCGAAAGCGATGTCAAGGCCGGTAGTGTGAGAACCCGAAATACGAAGGGGAAAACGCCACATGTTGTGGTGAATTTGAGGGAGTGGAGATGAGGAAGTGTAAAGGGCCAATTCGTGGGAACGGGGTCTTCATCGTCCTCGATAATATCGATATGGGCTTCTTCGAGATTGTTGCACTCTTGCAATAATCCGAAGTAAGCATCCAGGAATGCGAAGATGTGTTAATTGGGCCCATGGAAATTCGAAGAAGTCGGAGTAGTCGTCGTAAAGGAGGGAGACGCGGCGGAGACGTGGCGCGATAGTGGCCAAATCTACCCCGTTCGTCTGAGCGTTGATAGGCTGCCAGAATTCGTTCAGGTATCACGATTCGAGTGCCTCCATGGGCTTCGTAAAAAGCGGTTCTACGATTGAGAACGACGAAAACTCGAAAATTAGGCTAGAAATTCGGTGTGTGAAGGGGAGCAAGATGTCCACGATGCCAGCGGCATCACAGTAGGAAACGGCCAAACTATCTTTGATATCCAGGGAAATGGTCAGCGGAACCGAGCGATTGAGCCAGGCCGTTAATCCAGCTACATATGCGTCGCTTGGAACCACGTTGAGGCCTATACAAAGCCTCGTCCAAAGATCGGGCGAATTGTGGGCCGCCAGTCTCCAGTAACGCGACACCTGGGTAAGGCGGAGAACCGCTTTTGCTGTAGGGTAGATTTCAAGCTCGAAAACACTCGACTTGAACCCTTTTAAAGACAACGACAGGATTTCAGCAAGCAGTTCTACAGGGAGTTCATCTGCGGGAGCCATATAGTTGTGTCAAGGTTCAAGTTTGAGTTGCTTATAAATCATGATGCCGCCTCCAGTACTACCTCTTGAGACCGACGTTCATCTGTATGCCTCCGGATCCTGCTTTCGCCTTGTACGAAGAAGAAAAGAAGTTCCTCATTGTGCCGACTGGAAAGAGTCGCGTACGCGCTGAAGCCTTGAGGAACCGCGGTGAGATCCCGTGTGCTGGAGCCGTTGTCCAACACCTCTTCTACCTCTTCACGAGAGAGCAGCAAGGGCGCTTTCGGACTTTCAACGATGCACAGAACACATTTCTTGTATAATATACTTATCCTGACTTATCTTTCTGAGGGTCTCGCGTTTTGGGATTGCTTTCCCCTCTCTTAGTCGATGACCTAACGTTCGGCCTTCATCCTGTCGTCTGGCGCGATCGTCTTCAGGCTCTTTCCTGATTCAATGCAGGCTGCGCGGACAGTATTATATGTTCAGCGCGCTCCCCAAGGTGTCACTGCGCGCATATTCGGGACATCAGTAATTTGCTTCTTGCATCCGGCACTTCAGGTTCTTCTCCGCTGTATATCTCGCACTTATCACCCTGGCATACCCTGGTTGCTTTGCCTGTTCTATCGGTACTAAAGACCGTTTACCATCCTGCCCTTTACGTCCTGCGGAAATGCCTTAGCGTTTTGTGGACGATACCTCACCGCCTGAAACATCTCTATCTTCGGTACATCGGAAATACTCAGGCTCAAGCACCTAGTGACTCCTTTTGATCAAATGCTTACAGTGGAGCCCTACAGTTCATGGCCCTGTGGAGATTTCTTGCATGTTACTGTCCACTAATATCCCCCTTGTCCTCAGTGAATTTTGCATGGACGTAATGTTGCCCAAAACCCATATACCTGGATCCCATGCAACCTTGATTCCTGTTTCCAGCGTTCCTAAGCGGGACCATGCCGTGTAATACCTACCTACCTACCTTAACACCGGGGGCAAAGAACGACACACCCAGGACTTAAGTGTGTTTAACCCATGTGGTCAGACAGGTTGAATTAAGTGGCCCTTATAACAGACAAGGTCTAAGGGGGCTTTGTCTGCCCTGCCTCAAGGACAAAGCCTCCTTTGCCTACCGTTGTCCAGGTGGCGACCACATGCAGTTGAACACACCTGGGTTCAGAGTGTCGTTCTTGCGGGCCTTGCCCAGTGTGGAATTCCACTGTTTCTATAATTAATGGCCCTGCTTGCCGATTTCCCGGATAACAATAATTGATTTTTCATTGTAATAATAGTAGTTGCCAAATGTCCAGCTAACTGGAACCTGACGTCTAAGGCGCTACTGTATTTTTGAACCTCGTTGATCGCCCATCAACCTGCTATTGGCTCGCACCTAAGCTGCGTCTAAGTATAGACCCAGATTTACAAGACTGGAATTGCTCCCTTTCCTTTTACCATGATGGCTGCCGCTGCTTTGCCCGACCCGCAGCACTTCCACATCCACCATTCGTCGCCTCTTGATACCCTCGTTCGCAAGACCTCGTCGAGAAGACCCCCTGCGCAACTTCGCGGTGAACAGGATTGGCCCGCAGCGCAGCAGCAGCAACAGCAGCAACAGCCGCCGCAGCGACCACAGATATCCACCCAGAGACAGCCTTACCAGTTTCACCATGCTTCACCGTCGTCGCCTTTGCTCCACAGTCGGTTCGATCGTCAATCGACCGCAACATGGGACACTGATCATGACAACGGCTCGTATCTCGACCTTTCTGGCGGCAAAGATCACCCTGAGAGTGTTATTATGCCGGAAATAGATTACGGGGAGGGCTACGCCGTAGCCATCTCCGACGACTCTGGCCAGCACCCCCATTCACCGGCTTTACGGGATTCATGGCAGTCGAGTGGTGATGGGCACACCATGCGTCCCGGCATCGCGGAGCCCGACGACGACGACGACGAAACGTATTGGAGTCCGACGGAGGGCACGCCGGCTGTCCTCGTTTCGCCCCCAGGGCCAGGCCTCGGCTATTCGACGAGTCGTGCAGGCAAAACACCGATCATACAGCCCACTACCGCCAATTTTTCGCGGCCCGTGCGATCAACTGTGGAGGTTCCGAGTGCTTGGGAGGACGAGCAGAAGCACCGCGTTCTGGAGCGGAATGCGCGTCGAAACTCGCCGAATACTCCCGGCGTTTCACAATCCGTGTACCGGGATAGTGCTACATCATCCGTGTACAGCACCGCATCGACTGCGCGGGGGGCGAGTCCGACTCCCCCAGCACAGCGTGGACGCACACAAAACCTCTTCCGCCCTCCTTCACTGCGCAACGGATCCCCTGTGAGCCTGTACTCGACATACTCTTTCTACCAGCTGGACAGCGCCACCCCATCGCCCACCGACCCGCAATTTGCGGGCAGCAAATCCGCGGGGCGCATGCAACAACAACAGCAGCAGCAGCAGCAGCAGCAGCAACGACTGTCGCCCAGGCACGTCACGTTCGCCCCCTCGGCTAGCGCGCCGCCGTCAACGGGTCAGGGGAACAGCGCCGCGCAAGAGTTCCTGCAGCTCGGGATCCAGCACCACGAGGCGGACCGGCTGGCGGAGAGCGCGGTGTGCTTCGAGCGCGCAGCGACGCTCGACGGCGGGTGCGGCGTCGGCATGCTCATGTGGGGGCTCGCGCTGCGGCACGGCTGGGGCTGCGCGAAGAACGAGAAGCAAGGGTTCAAGTGGCTGCGGCGCGCGGCAGAGAGCGCCGTCGGGGACCTCGAGGCCGCGCGCGCCGGCGGGGCGATCGACGACGGCGCGGTGCAGACCGAGCTGGTGCTGGCGATCTACGAGGTGGGGCAATGCTTCTTCCATGGGTGGGGGATACCCAAGGACCAGAAGATGGGTGTGGTGAGTGCTGCGTGTTCCCTGCGCGTTTTTCTTTCTTACTGACTCGGGCAAATCAGAGCTACTATGCGGTCGCTGCGCGCATGGGGGACGCGGATGCGCAGATGGATCTCGCGTTTTGTCCTCGCGAACGGCAAGGGCGCGAAGAAGGATCGCAAGGAGGCGGCAAAGTGGTATCGCGCTGCCGTATGTGTTTCTCGTCGGCTTCGACGGCATTTTCTGACCATCTATTCAGGTCAAACAGGGACAGAGCGATATTGGCCTCGCATGGATATACAAGGAGAAGTTCCAATGAGACTCTACGGCTACACCGGGCGTTCTCTGTAAATTATCACTACTAGTACTTACGGGACATTATACTTACGCATTTTGTAACACCGCCCTTCACGTTGTTCATTTTTAAACTCTCCGCTGCGAGTCATTTCACCACAGCATTATGCCCCTATTGTGGCGATGACGTCACAGTCACTACGCGAAACGTGTACTTCACTGTAGCGCGCGTTAATTTCCGGTGCTGCGGCTTCGTGACGCGTCTTTCTCTCGACCTTCATGGCCATCGGAAAGCGCTTTGGACGCAGAAGACACCGGCCTCCGCCAGGCACGGATGAAGGCGTCTTCGACCCTCGCGATGCGGACAAGGTCAAGCACACCAAGCTGGGCGTCTGGGATCTGTACGAGGAGATCGAGCCTAAGCTGAAGATGGTCCCGGGATCGCTGCGCTCGCGGATGGAGTCCTATCACGAGATGAAAGGCAGCTTTCCGTACGTCGTGCGCATGTTCAATGATATTCGCGTCCATCCCAGGATGTGGGTGGCTTTTTGGCAGCTATCTGGTTGTGTGCCTCCTGCTCTCTCTTATCCCGGCCATCGAATTATGGTCGGTTCCCGCGTTCGCCCTTCGTGAAGGGAACAAGGCTGATCATATTGAATGTCAAGGTACTCGGGGCTTCTGCTTAAAATCGTGCGTGCTGTCTGTCACGTTAATTGTGTTTTGCCGACATCCCGAAAGGTGCAAAACGCTGTCGAGCAACGAACTGTCGACCAGAACGATCTTTTCCGCGTCGTTATAAGTCGTCTGATTTGCAGCGCCGTGACCCGGGTGTTGCACTACATCTCAGGCCTGTTTTACACGCCTTTAAATGAGAGGCTGAGGCAACACTTCACTGTGCACAACTTCCATGCCCTGGCCCGGTTGGATGTGCCGACTTACGCCGACGCAGGCGTGCAGCAGCGGCTGCGGGCGAATAGCGACCACACTCGCTACAGTGTCGTGTGGAATCATGTTGTCACCAGCTTGCATCTGTTCACGACGGGCGTGCAACTGGCTTCGCAGCTCTCGGTTCTTATTGGCCTGCTTCGCGACCAGCGCGATGGGCCCTTGCTGGCTGTCCTGAGCTTCGGCCACACTTTATTCCAGACCAAAACGAGAGTCAGATCGTGGGGCCCGACCGGCGGTAATTATTATTAGTCGATGCGCAAAGACGGTTGGGTATCTGACTTTCTGGGACAGTATGGGCCGCCACTACTACGGATCCGGATTATTTAAGATATGAGGGCTTGAGCCGAATGGTCGGTGACCAGGCCCACAGAAAAGAAATGGTCGCAGGAGGCATTGCCGAATATATGGTGTCCTAGTGCTGCTTCCATGCTATCCCCCCTCTTTTTTTTTTGATTCTAACTGCATATGCCAGGCTATCGCGCAAGCGTCAAACGCTTGGGCAATCGGGCCACTGGATTTTATGAGGTGAGTTTCTTCCCCTAGGACTCCATCGCCTCGACTTGCTGACCATCGAATCGGCTTGTAGGCATTCCAAATGGAAAATTTCATCAATAAGCTACACTTGATGCCATTCCTCTCTGATCCCTTGGGTGAACTACCTCAAGTCGGGCGGTCTTCTCCGTGTCCCGATAAACTCTTACGCTTCAAACCAGATCGTGTTTACTCTCCGCGCCGTTCAATATCCCGCGAACATACCGCTGTCCCTCGCATCACTCAATTTAATTACCCAAACGACGTCCAAGTTTTCACGAACGCTGTTGGACTTGTTCGATCAAACAGAGTCTGTCGCAGAGAAGCTTGCAAGTATCCGCAAGGTGTACGAGGCTGAATCGATCCCTAATATGGTCGTTGACGGGGATACGCCGTTCCCTGAACAAAGTGCAAGTGTTCGTTTTGGTGTCTCGATCGAGTTCCGGTACGACGTTACTCCCTGGTCAAACAGACATGCTGGCTGATGTTTATTCCAGAAATGTATCTTTCCACTATCCTGGGAGTGAGAAAGATGTCATACGCAACGTCTCGTTCAAGATTCAGGAAGGACAGCTATGTGTGAGTGATGCAGGTGTTGATGTAATACATATACCCAGATGCAATTCAGGTCATTGTTGGCGCAAATGGTTCTGGCAAAAGCACCATTTTAAAGCTTATTACACGGTTGTATGATCCCACGGAAGGCCAAATACTAATGAACGATAGAGATATTCGGACGTTAAAGCTAGCAGACCTGAGGCGCGCCACGTCGGTTCTTTTCCAGGACTATACACACTTCCCCTTGTCGGCAAGTGATCATATTATTTCTTCTTCTTCCCTTTGCTGACATTATATCAGATTCGGGACAACATTGGCCTGGGCGACCCGAACAACCTACACGATGACGATAAAATACACGAAGCTGCACGACTTGGCGGCGCGTTAGAATTCGTAGAGCGCCTGGACGATGGATTTGATACCTACCTTGATCGTCCCGTTGATGATGTTTACTCTTCGTTGCCGCAGGGCACAACAACACTCTTCGGGCGACCGGTAGAGTATGAGGGCATCCGCGGCGTAGGCGGGATGTCTACCCATGCGATGGGATTGTCTGGCGGCCAAATGCAGCGTATTGCATTGTGGGTGTTATCTCCCACCGCTGCAGCCCGATATCTCACGCCTTTCTCAGGTCCCGGACTTTCATGCGCGATGAAGGCGTTGGCCTTCTGTGCTTCGACGAACCCTCTGCAAGTCTGGATCCAACTGCAGAGCATGGTTCGATTTCTTTCGTTCCCTTTTGCTGACACGTATTTGATACAAATATTTATGTAGATCTTTTCGAGCGCCTCCGGGAGCTCCGGAAGAATAAGACGATGATCTTCTCGTCGCATCGATTTGGAAACCTGACTAGACACGCGGACCTCATCTTGTGAGTAGTCCGGTCTTGTAATACTTGAGAAAGCGGCAACTGAATTCGTCCAAGATACATGGATGATGCCGTTGTACTGGAGGAAGGCACACACGAGGAACTCCTCAAGAAGGGAGGCGGATATGCCAAGATTTGGATGCTACAGGCTCAAGCATTTCTTCCTTAGACACCACTCACGTACGTACATACACGACCATTTATCTCTCTTTTCAGTATTTTGGGTGAACCCGTCTATTCATTGGAATTCGACAACCATGCCGCTATACTGGTGGGACCTCGGGCCATCGAAATTGAGCTCTTGAGTTCGAAACTCATTGACATAAGGCCGGTATAGTGATAAGGCAACGTATATAGATCGACAACGGTCTAAGTTTCCGGCTCATTCTTCAAGATCTCGGTCCATGAGTTGTCCATCTCGTAGAGCGCCGCGTTGTGCTTCCCAGTTATCCATTTGAGATTGGAGTTTCGGTAATTCGCCTCAAGCCAATTCGCCATATCCGGCCCCAGTTCGTCTCCTGTCGATGCGAAGATATAAATTGGCCGCTCGGCGGTATGTGCCTCGTCGAGGAGGTTCGGAGCGAAGCCCCAGTCGGAGGCAAGAACGTCCGCAACTTCGATGAAGCCTGCGAAGGTCTTGGAAATGCTCTTGACGACGTCCTCTGCCATCTGGCGTTCGACCACGCCCTCCGCCTCCCCGCAGGACTCGCGCCACTTGGCGTACGCCGCACGCTCCTCTGGCGGCGCGCCGTCGAATAGGTATCCACGGATGAATTTCTCGGCCTTGTCGACCGAGCTGAACTTTATCGCTATGGCCGACGCCGCCACGCGCTGGAGGAGTTGGAACGGCATCGCTCGAGCGGGGGGGCCGACACTCATGTAATTCTCCCATGTCATCGCCTTGGTGTACTCCTTGTGCCATTTGAATGGGGAGAAGGGCGCGCAGATGACACACCCAACGACATTTCGGCCAAGGGGGAATACGTCGAAAGGCGCGCCGTACAGCATCTGGGCGGGGGCGGTGCCGTACGATCCGCCGCCGATGTATATGCGCAGATTAGATGTGTCAGGGTGGAGGTGGTTTATCAAGGCCGTGGTGTCGGACGCGAGAGCGGCCGCATAGCTCATCGTAGATGGACGCGGAGACGATGCTCCCCATCCAGCAAGGGTAGGAGCGATGTAATGTGCTCTCTTCTGCATTAAAGCTGGAGGAAGAACTGCTGGGGCATACCCCACGCCAAAAGCGCCGTGAAAGAATATGACGATTAGCGAGCTTGTCGGCTCTCCAGAATCCTCGTAGGCCAAGATACGACCATCAGGTAGAGTCAGGAATTTCTCGGTTCTCATTCTGGGGGAGAGGGATGTAGGGTTCCGGCACGGTCGGCCCAGGCCGACGTGCACAGCTTTCTAGTAGACTATAAAAGACTCGACCTGTATCTCGTAGAAGGATTCCCCCTTATTCAATACAGTTCGTTACTGTTCTGTCTTGAGTGACTGAGAGTCTTCCATCTGAGGGACGACTGCTGTGCAAACACAGCCTCTATCCCTACACTTTTTTGAACTCTACTACAACTTTACTCTAAAAAACTCTTTGGCGACGTCTTCGGCTTGATCACCCGCTCTCGACCACCGCCAAAACAACCAACATGCATAACACCCGTTCGCGAACTAAAATGGTACCTGTTGAGATGGATGCCCAGCCGGGCACCTCATCAGACAACGTCGATGGTGCGTCCATCACTCCGTTGTCGTCGCTGACCCCCTCTCTTTCAGGTGAGGGCCACAGCACCCAAAAGTCTCACTCCAGCAGCCAAGATAGTGCTGCCGAGTCTGAGCACCGCTCCCGCTCTGCGGATGTCGGAATAGAACGCTCCCGCTCGAATGCGGTCGACGCGTCCGTCTCCCACGACACTACCTCTCAAGATGGTGGCGTCGTGTCGGATGACTCGGCCTCCCATCCACTTGCCTCCCAAGACGGCAGTGTGATGACGGAGGCTGCGTTCCACGACGCAAGCTCTGGCTCGCGCGGGTTCTCGAGTCCCAAGAGGTCGTCACGTACACCGGGTGTGCGCAGCACCACTCCGGTACTCGGATCCCCCGCGCGTTTCTTCGGGAGCTGGTTCCTCCAGGACCATGGCTCAGCCGTGGCAGACCTGGAACACGACGGACGCTCGGCTAGCTGGGCAGACTCCGTCGGCGACGATGGGCTGGGAGAATTACCTCGCAGCTGGATGAAGGGTTCATCGGAGCCCTCACGGTCCCCCATTCTCGCACCGGTAGATAGTGGAATCGAATTTTCTTTTGATAATTTGTGGAAGGACATCGCAAGCAACCTCACTATTGAGCAGAAAGAGCTCATGGTTCGGCGTGATGCTAAGATGAGAAATGCGCACTTCAAGTCCCCCACTTCCATATCCTTGACCTCATCCAATGCCAAGACCACTGGCCAACAGTCCATACAGGCAGTCAACGTGAAAACCGAAGCAACGGCCTCATCCAAGGCAACTCTGCCTTCCCATACCACACCGAGTACACCGCGTATTCCCCCTGCGGCCAAAGGGAAAGGAAGAGATCTGGGTGAAGGGCCCGACTTCGTTCACAACGACGGCTACGTATCAATCACGGACAGCGACCTGGCCGATGATGATCCTCGTCGATACCAGCTACAGGCGGACGCTTTGCTGGCGATGAAACTGCAACGTCAGCTGAATGCAGACTCAGAAACTAACGGAAACCTTGCGCGGGAACATACCTCTGGTCCTGCCCACTCTAACCCTGACGGGAAACTGCCGCATGCTTCGGACCGCACATCAAGGGACGAGGATATCGCGAGGGCACTGCAGAATATGTTTGACAAACAATTCAGCCAGCGCTTGAGCGAAATGGGTTACTCGAATATCCCTCAAGCTGCGCTTGAACGGCCTCCGCACACAGAGCACCTTGGGTCCAATATTCCTGGCAGACACGAAAAGAAGGGCAAGCCTACTGCGATGGACCAGGTTCCCAGATCAAGCGTCTTGTTCCAGGGATTGCATGGCGACGAACACAAGCCTACTGAACACCGGAGCAAAGCGAAGAAAACCAAGACCGCGAATATCCCGCCGCCAAGTGACGATAGCAGCTCGTTGTCGTCGACTTCCGATTCCGAGGATTCGAGAAAAGCTCGACAGCGCAAGAAGAAGTCCAAGAAGTCGAGGAAGTCCAAGAAAAACTCTCCTCCTTCCAGCGATCCTTCCAGCTCCGAGTCCAGCGATTCTGATTGGAGTTCTTTGGGTTCGGCGCCGTCTGATGTTAACTCAGATGATACAATACGGACTAAAAGATCCAAGAAGCGCGAGAAGAAGAAATGGGCCATGAAATTGCTCAGACTACGCCTCGAACAATCGAACGCGCGACCAGACCCACCATTCATTTACAACGGAGATCCAGTCTTCGAGACATTTGAGAGTTGGACTCTTGAGGTCCGGGACTGGGTAAAAGAGAGCTACATACGACGTAGCATGCAGGTCTCACGCCTCAAGAAATACCTCGAGGGGCGTGCGTTGACCTGGTACATGCGCGAAGTTGCACGGGCCCCCCAAAAGTGGACATTGAACCGGTTCTTGGAGGCACTATTCAATTACTGTTTCCCTGTGGACTTCCGGAGTATACAGCGCAAGAAATTTCAGAGATATGAACAGCGCAAACACACCATTAAGGAGTATAGGACCGAGATGGAGGTACTAAGCACTAGTATCGGCGACATTAACATGCGTGGCTTAATTGTTCGTTTCTGGGATGGCGCCAACTACGAAATGCGTCTTAGATGGGCTGGTGACGGCTTTGACCCAGAGACTTCGACTCTGGATGACCTTGAGAACGCGGCAATAAATTATGAGCATGCTATCAAGGTGGAGAACACACAGAAACCCAACAACCCACAGGGAAAAGGAAACTCCGCCGAAGGGAGCTCCAAGACCCGGGATCGCGGAGGCAAAGGCCAGAACCGCGAAAGCGAGAAAAAGCCTTACCACAAACAGGAGGGCGGGAGTTCCAGCAAGAACGGCAAGGGAAACAATGGTCCAAAGGGCTTCAAGAAAGCCGACAACAATTCGAAGAGCCAAGGCGGTCAAAAACCTCGAAAACTCTCGAAAGAGGAGATGAATGAGTACCGCGCTCAGGGAAAGTGTTTCACTTGTGGAAATACCGGCCACTTGAGCAAGGATTGCCCTACAGACAACCAGCTGAAGCCGAAAAATAATAAATTCGGATCAGCCGCTGTTTCTTTTGACGACGTCGAGCGCTCGCGCAAGCTCAAAGATGCGCAGCACCTCGGAGTATTTGCGGCGCACTTGGAAACTATTGAGGTTTCACAAGCACATTTGGAGGCCATCGACAATGTTCTCATCGAGAGGATGCGTGCAGAGTTGCGGGTTGCAGTCCCATTCACATTCGACTATTTTGACAACCCGGATAATGACCCCCTGTCCGACCAGAGATTTTACTTCATCAATACTCAGGAGGGTTGGCTAGTGAGCGACAACCACCACAACGACCACCATGAAGTCTTGCGCACACAATTACTGGATCCCAATTTCAATTTTATTTCTTTTCTGTACAGAGAGAAGTGCAAAATTGAGGAGCAGTTGTACAATCCTGTGAGAATACCACAACGTTCGGAACGGGACGACGGACAAAGTGTGGATCCGCACTTACCTCCAAGGGAGCCAATGTCCCGATGTCTCTCTCCAACAATGGAAACATTGTTCGCACGCCGCGACGACCTGCCACATACACTCCGGCAATTTGTGTACCATAGAAATGAACACCCAGATTGTCCAGGAGAGGCAGAAAGAGTGATCAGGACGTTGAGAGACGAGCTTACAAGTGGCGTACCTTATTCATTTGATTCGACGAAACCTGAGGATCACGAAGAGGTATATGCGCCGGACCGATTTAACTTGGCAGCTTCTGTCCGCGATATCCTGATGGTCACCGACCAATCGACGGGGATCGACTACGAATTGGATTTCTCTTATATCCTATGGAATGACAATGGATTACCTCAATGGTTTGAGGATATTCACGCAGAATACCTAGAAACTCTGGATTTGGATACAGAGAGCTCCACGCAGCACGAGGAATGGACTGACCTACACTCCGATTCGGACAGTAGCTGGTCAGGCTTTGGGTTTGACTCCTCGGACGGTGACAACGATCATCCACCACCTCCGGCAGCGGGCGCTTCCGCAATGAACACAGGAAACAACGATGATTCTGACGGGCCTCCTGAGCTCCAGGATGTCTCTGAATCGGAATCGGAGTCAGAAGACTTTTCCACAGACACAAGCGGGGCTGGATGGACAGATTTCGACTACAATGATATGCCAGGCTTACAAGATGTCTCTGATTCGGATTCTGAATCCGAGGATGAATCAAGTTCCAGTTCGGATTCAGAGGAGCAAATGCTTAGCACGCATATCAGAGACCAAACCCATGAAGTACAGGCTTGCGCAGCATCAACATCGAGGGGAAAATCGAAGCAAACTGGCGGAGAAACAACTCTTCAACGCAACTCATCAAGCGTCAAGGACTTCACTCGCCTGATTCCACGACCGGCCGTCGTGGTTGCATACTTGAACGATGAACCGGTTACGGCCCTTCTCGACTCAGGATCACTGGCAGACTTTGTGTCAACGACAATCGTAGATCAATTGAAGCTAAAAACGGACATACTTGGGAAACCTTTGGGCGTTAGCATGGCCGCGAGTGGTTCCCGTACAGTGGTAAATTACAGCTGTAATGCCCGTTTTAGGTATCAAACGATTAACGAGGAACGTCGATTCGATGTCATGAACCTTGCAAATTATGATTTGATTCTGGGGACACCGTTCCTATTCCAGCATCAAGTTATGATAGGCTTGAACCCAACGCAAGTTGCCATTGGGAGTGTAAAATCCTTGCCTGTGAAAGGCGAACAAGTCGCCACACTTTCGTCCCTAGCGGCAGATATCTATGATGATCAGTTAGAACATTTTCGGCAGGAGCTGAGGGAATATTGTGCCGACATTTGTGAGGATGCTTCCAATACGCCCCTACCGCCGATGAGGGCTATCAATCACAAGATTCCGTTGATTGATGAAGCGAAAGTTTATTCTTACCGGCCTTCCAAATGTCCAGATCCTCTGAAAACCATCTGGCGCGAGAAACGGGACGCGTATCTGGCCACAGGCCGATGGGAGGTTCGAGCGGGACCCAACGCGGTGCCCATGATGATGCTCAAAAAGGCAAACAAGCCTGGTGAAACAGGTATTAGACTGCGAACAGTTTTCGATTGCCGAGAACGCAACATGAATACCGTAAAAATGAACTCCCCCCTGCCAGACATCGAAGGAGTAGTGCGGAATGTGGCTCCACATAAGTACAAGACATCATTGGATAACCAACAGGCTTACGAGCAGATCCGTGTCGACCCTGAGCATGTGAACAGGACACTATTCAATACTCCCGATGGTACAATGGCCAGCCTGGTCATCCAGCAAGGGGATTGTAACGGCGGAGCGACTTACCAGGCTCTAATGAACCACCTTTTCGGTCCTTACATCGGAAATTTCATGGATGTATATCTAGATGATATATTCATCTACTCGGACACTATCGAGGAACATATGCAACACGTTAAAACTGTGATTGACATTCTTCGACGAGAGAAACTTTACCTGAACGGCTCGAAGATCCAGTTCTTCGTGGACAGTATACGGATTCTGGGGCACATAATTGATTCTGAAGGGATTATCATGGACCCACACAAAGTCGACAGCGTGGCGAAATGGCCGACACCCACAAACGCAAGCCTGTTACAGGGCTTTCTTGGCGGTGTAGGGTTCCTCGCACCAGACTGTGAAGGAATCCGGATTCCCATGGGATCACTTAGTTCTCTAACGGGCTCCGTGCCATGGAGATGGTCTCATACCGAGCAAAGAAGCTTCGACGCCGTGAAGGAAATAGTTCACAGATGGCGCAACCATCACAGATACACCTTGGACTACTCACCGGGAGCTCCGCGGATCTTTGTGGTTACGGACGCATGTCTTACGGGAGGTAGCGGCGCGCTTTGCCAAGGAGAAGATTTGATTTCTGCGAAAATTATTGCATTTTGGTCCGGAAAATTCAACACAGCACAGCAGAACTACCCAGTACACGATATAGAAATGCTAGCCATAGTGGAATCTTTGAAGAAGTTCAGGAATCTGCTCCTCGGTGCAAAATTCGAAATACTCACAGATCACCGTGCCTTGGAGTACTTCATGACACAAAAGAAACTGAGCCCACGACAGACACGATGGCTGGAAACCCTTAGCGAGTTCGACTTTACCATTAAGTATATCCCGGGGACAACGAACATCCTGGCAGACGCCTTGTCGCGCATTTACAGTGCCGACAAACCCGGAACAGTGCGCGCAGAGAGCGAGTTTGTGAAGGAGGACGACGAGGAGATATCCCACGCGATATCAGCAGCGATGTGCGCGATTTCGGCCCCGGTTCAGACAGGTAGCATGGTCATAGCGAACCTGACATCAATGGCAAAGGTCAAATCGGCAGATTTCGACATCTCTGTCGCAGCGGCAGCTCCGAAAGGTACTTCGCGCAAGAAGTCAAAGAAAACCCTTCCGAAAGTCATCTTGCGCGTCCGCAACCCGGTCACGGGCGAAGTTTATTCCCCAGCACCAGTTCCGGAGGGCGTGTCGAAAACCACACAAATTCCGACAGGAATTGCACTTGAGGTTGAGATACCGGCAGTAAACCCAGTAGAAACATTGCCAGCACCGACCACGAAGGCCGCAGAGACGGAGGGTCCGAAGCGGTTGGACGCGACACTGCCAGACAAAGCGACTGAGACGGCTAAAGCTTTGGAGTCAAATGACACCACACAAATCCAAAGCCCAGATGAGGAACTTCTGTCGGCCGTCGCGCCACGTCTTACCGACATAATCTCGCAAAGCGACGTGTCGATTAATCTTCCGGGGAGTCTCAAAGATCAATATAACAATGACCCGTTCTTCAAAGTTGTACTGGAACAACCAGAGCAGTTCAAGAACTTCGAGGTGTCAAATGGTCTCATTTTCCTTCGAAACAGCGATGCACGGATTCTATGCATCCCAGATATCTTGATAGGTCGACGAAGTGCTCGGGAGATCGTGATTTCGCATGCACATTCTATTCTCGCACATCTTGGGGCACGGAAAACTTTGTATTATCTAAAAGACAATGTCTGGTGGAAATCCATGGTTGACGACGTAAAATCGTACTGCAAGTCTTGTACATTATGTGCAACATCCAAGACAAGTACACAAAAGCCCTATGGCTTGCTGAACCCACTGTCAATCCCGACGCGCCCCGCATCAGTAAAACATGGGTCCACTATCCAGTGCTAGGTAGCACTATGTAGTGGCCATAGTGCCATAGTGGCTGTAGTGTAGGTCTTGGTTTGCATAGTGCTCCGTAGTGAAACAGCCTCACTATGTAGTGCTCCATAGTGAAATGGCCGCACTATGTAGAGCTCCATAGTGAGATAGGGGCTCTCCATAGCGCTCTGTAGTGGGTCGGCTCACCAATGAAAAAAAAAACCCCCCCAATCCCGCACTTCTTTGCATCTTACACAGCACACGATAATAAAAGACGGCGAACAATTTATATTAGTGATCTCAGGTACATCATTCCATACTATTGCTACTTCGGACACGCAGCAAAGAGGTCCAGACCGAATGAATTGATACGTAGCATAGTGAGTTTCTAGTAAAAGATGAGAAACGCAAAAAAAGAACAATTGCGCGCACATACCATGTACACCACTTATAATTGATACACGCCAGGCTATTAATAATATGGTCGTTAGTTGTGAAAGCAAGAATGACATAAGAGCGTACCTTGAAAGAAAGTAGTCAAAGGCCAGCGTCTTACAAGGGATGCCGCAAAGATGATGCGCGCGCAGATCTGTAGAAGAGGTCAGATAGTACCAGGATGTAGAGGGAAAGCTCACCAGACGAGGATTATTACGCTGTGTCCAGACATCATAGTGTCTGAACACCGTTAGTCACAAGTTCGGAAGAGCAGCGAACATACTGCCAGTGGGATACTGCTGTGTGTGTGAAGGACGTAGTGACTGTGTTTTGAAGATGTCACAATGGATACTGCAGTGCAAAAGTCAGTGTGGGTCAAAGTAGGCACAAGGCAGAGAACGAGCCGCAGAGGACATACTTACCGTTGCCACGGCGCCCGAAAGGCTTTCACTCCGGCCTATCCGATAGGTAGTCGTATCTCCCAGAGTGGAGAAGAGTTGGGAGAGATGGATTGGAGGGATATTAACCAGAAGGTGGGTTGGCTGGCGGTCGTGGTGGTGGTTGAGGTGAAAGAAGGATGGGAAGACGAACCATGGCCAAATATTTGTTTTGTTCCATTCCCATCACGTGGGCGCATCGCCATTCTTCGCTAACTCTTCAATTTTCTTGCGGATCGCCTCCTTGCGCGCACGGAACATCTCCTCGGGATCTACCTCGGGCTCCGCAGGTGGTGGCGGAGGCGCAACGGCAACAACAACCGGCGGGCTGGCGGCGGAGCAGCTCGGGTGCACGGCTTGATTGGGACGGGACAGCTTGGGACGGCGGGGGCGCAGCCTTCGGCGTAGGCAGCGTAGCCTAGATTATTACCCCAGGATCGCGTTAACATCACACTCTCCATGTGCCTGTGACTGAACGCGTCAAAAACTGGCCAGACCTGGCCAAAATATCCTCCGCCCTAGTTCTTTCTGCCTCAACTGCCGTGCTGCAGCGATCAGTCCCTCATGATTCACAACACTGAGGGCCAGGACGTCGTTACATTTCTGGGCCACCTCGAGCCGCCCAACCGGCCAGAGTGTCTTCATGAACACACTTGATTCAACAGATCTCGATAGGCAGGAGGTAATTTGCTTGATTTTCAGCTCGATATATAAGATACTAACCTGCCCAGGCCGCATTCAACGTCCTCGAAAAGGCCTGCGAAGACTACCCGCGCGAAATGAACGTTGAAATCAACAGCAATCGAGGTGATTGAGCCCCATCTGACGACGCTCGTACCGTATCTTATTAATACGCTTTCAGATCCAAAGGTAGAGTTTTTGTTTGGATGTTCTATTTCTTTCTGACTTATTTTTCTCTCTCTAGCCACTCGTACGCTCCGTCACCTGCTGGACACTCGGCCGCTATGCGAGCTGGACGATCCAGCCGCTTTCCGAGGAACGCAAGAACCAATACTTTGTTCCCACCACGGAGAGTGTACGTCCCTGCCTTCCCATTTTTGTAATATGTATACTGATCTTGCACCCAGCTCCTCTGCATGGTCCTCGACAACAACAAACGCACGCAAGAGGCGGCATTGAGCGCCTTTACCACCCTGGAAGAAGAAGTGGGCCTCGAGCTCGTGACGTACCTCGAGCCCGTGCCGCAGAATCTCGTGGTGGCGTTCAACAAGTACCAGCACAAGAACATGCTTATCCTGTACAATGACGTCGAGACGCTCGCAGACACCGCGGGGCGCGTGCTGCAGGACCCGCGGTACGTCGAGATACTGATGCCGCCACTGACGATCCGCTGGGCGTGGCTGAAGGACGACAAGGACCTGATCCCGCTGCTCGAGTGCCTCGCGTCCGTCACCATCGCGATCGGCGTGTCCTTCCTCCCATACGCGCCGCCCGTATTCGAGCGCTGCACCAACATCATCCACACCGTGCTGCTCAAGCAGCAGTACCAGCAGAACCCCAACATGGAGGAGCCGGACAAGTCCTTCCTTGTTGTCGCGCTCGACCTGCTCTCGGGGCTCACGCAGGGCCTCGGCACGGAGTCGCAGCCCCTCATCACCGCATCGAACCCGAACCTACTCGCGCTGTTCACCGTGTGCCCCAAACACCTGCAGGCACCCCTGCGCCAGAGCGCGTAGGCGCTCGTCGGCGATATGGTGATGGGGTGCTTCATGTTCCTGCACCCGCACATGCCCGGCATCATGGCGGAGCTCACGCTGCAGCTCAATCCCGAGCTCAAATACGACTTCATTGACGCGTCGAACAGCGCCGCGTGGTCCGTCGGGGAGGTCGCGCTGCGCTACGGCCGGGATGACCCCGAGTTCCGGCAGTGGATGAACCTGCTCATCGCGCAGCTCCTGATTCTGCTGCACCCGAAGGCGCCGCGCAGCCTGCACGAGAACGAGGCAGTGCCGATTGGCAGGATCGGGCTGACGCACCCTGGGACTGGTCGCAGTTCACCTGCCCGAGTTTGCGCAGGCGTGGTGTCAGGCGCTGTGGAAGGATAATGAGGAGAAGGAGTTGGTGTTTAGGGGCTTTTGCTGTCAGACTCCCCCAAGTTGGGGAGTCATAACATGAATTTATTAGCCCACATGTATATTTTTCTACTTGTACGAATTTTTCTTGATATTCGTTTATTTTCCCCTAGCCCCTATTTACAATATATCGGAATATTTCGGACTATGCGGGTTATTTCGGATCAACCAAACAAGTGCAAACAATAAATGCAACTTGTTGGCACAGGAATGTACCTGCTCTTACCGGATCTACGTAGAACCATCTGGAACATCCTATAAGTAGTATATAAGAAGCCCGAAATGTACCCCCTAAGAGACTTCCCCCACTTGAATAAACTTGACTTTTATTTGGAATTTAGTTCCGAATTACATCACGTGACCGCGTCAAGATAAGATCAGATTACGATAATCTAATCTAAGCCAAGTAAGTTCAATTTGGTAATCTGTCCCAAGCTTCCGTAAGTTCAAGAAGAACTTAAGTACTGTTGATAGCTGTACTGTAGTACGATACTACGAGTGCACACACATCATAACGATCTACTGAACAAGATAGCTGTACTGTAGTACAATTCTACAAGTGCGCATACATCTTAACAAATTACTGACTGAGATAGCTGTACTGTAGAACGATTCTACGAGTGCGCATATATCACTACGAACTACTGACCAGGATAGCTGTACTGTAGTACAATTCTACGAGTGCGCATACGTCTTAACAAACTACTGACTGAGATAGCTGTACTGTAGAACGATTCTACGAGTGCACATATATCACTACGAATTACTGACCGACCACCGTAAGTTCAAGAACTCAACCCCTGTTGATAGCTGTGCTGTAACGCCGTAGTTACGAGTACACAATTCATTACTGAAATTCCTGTACGCTGTACTGTAGCACCGTAGTTACGAGTACACGAATACCTACCGCATCCCATCACCGTCCGATATCCCTGAACCCCTGTTCGCTGTACTGTAACTTGGAAGTTACGAGTACACAATTTTAATTCGAATTCAACTTTTATATTTGTGAGAGCAAGATACAACTAAGAACAAGTAAACTAAAAGTTCTTTGTCGCACCTTAAATAAAGAGATCACTTGGATAACGTCATTCCAGTGCAACTCTCTTTACCTAAATAAAATTAGGTTGACATCAGTGGAGCCCACCGCGCAAAGGCTTGTTTACTTCTTAGCTTGTGTTTGCCTTCAGATTAAAAGTCTGAATTTTCTATTTTTACATCAACTCTTTAGTTGATGCACAGCACAGCACGACCCAGACAAACAGATATTTTAGGTTCGATACATCACGCACGCGACAGTCGCAGGCGAGCTCGAACCCTACACGCAGCAAGTACAACCGATCTACCGAATATTTCTGACAACACCCAGAACCCAGCAACTACGTCTTACATACCAGCACCCCTGTCCAGTTCTCCGCCTTTTCAGTACCCAGCACCTTTTGCCGCCATACCTGTACATAGAGACCCCTATCTTCGTGTACCTCTTAGGCCCAATAAATCCGCCAGTTCCTCACCTCAGACCTCCCCATCCAGCTTAACCCGAAGCTCACGTTCTCACACCCAGCTCTTGCAATCCATTTCGATTCCATCACCGCCCGAAGCTTCACCATCACCTCTGGTACCACCCCCTCAGCAACCAGTTATGTCATACCCCACACCTACACGATCTGCACTGGATATGCCAGCTCGCAAATCTAGAGAAGCCCCGAAAACCTTTAAAGGAAAATATTCTGAGGTTGATGTATTTCTTAGAACTTACGATAAACTTCTGAAGAAATACAATGTTTACAACAACCAAGAGCGTTGTGAACTTATTTTGGAATATTGTTCCACTGAAGTCAGCGAGTTCATCAAGTCCATGCAACCCTACAAGGACAATGATTGGACAACACTGCGCCAAGCCATCTGGAAATTCTACGATGCGGAAAAGGTGGACAAGAAATACCACCCCGCAGATCTTACCGCATTTGCTCGAAAATGTGTTAAGAAGCCGCTATACACCATGGAAGAGTGGAAGAAATACTACCGTAAATATAACTCCATCAGTGGGAATATGGGAAAGACGCGTCTCTCAGCTTCAGAAATTAACGGATATTTCTGGCTGGGAATTCACAAGAATTTGCGTGATGAAATTCAAATACTCATCAATTCGAAATATCCTACACGAGACAAGACCGATGCACCAGAAATGTCAGTTGTAAGTGATTGCGCAGAGGAATACTTTCAAAGAGATCAATTCCCAGCCAACTTACTTGATGCTAAAGGTTTTGGGTGGAAAGGGTTTAAGAATTACGATACTGATTCTAGTGATTCAGATTCAGACTCGAGTTCTGATGATTCCTCTGATACCGAAAGCAGCAACAGTGAGGAGGATGATCGTAAGTGGAAAAAGAAGTTGAAGGAGAAGTTGAAGAAGAAACGGACCAAGAAATCAAAGCGCAGCCGCCAAGAAACTAAGAAGCACCGAGAAACTGTGGAAGAGGAATTAAATTCACGAGAACGAGCACGTACTACAAAAATTGATAAAGAATCCACTGAAGTAGCTGAATTGATTGAGAAACTGAACACCATGTCCATCACGGACCCTCATTACGGCGCTGTTTATTACAAGGCAATTAAATTGGATCCTTTGTAGCAAAATGTATCACTCGAGAGCCTCCCAGAATTTCTGAGCTCAGACAGCCCCCAGTTTCGAGGCCGCCAAACCAATTTGCCCCCCGACTTCCCATAGAATCAGTCCCTCGACAAGCCTATAACGTAGAGAATCCAACCCCAGCAACACATCCGAATAATATCCCACTAGGACAACGTGCCTTCAGCAATAACTTACCCCCCAGTGGATGTTATGGGTGCGGGAACGATGATCACCGGATAAATGAGTGCGCTCAATTGGACGACTTGCTGGCTCGTGCTTTAATCCGACGTGATCAGGAAACACGAAGACTGGTAATGCACGATGGGTCTCCGATACGGAGGAGAGGAACGGAAACCTTAGTACAAGCAGCAGTACGACAGGGGCAGCCTCAGACATTGTTCTGGTCACGAGGACCCATTTTAAAAGATGAAGGCACTCCGCTTGAACGCCAGGTGATGGGTTACTATTGGAATACAAACAAGGAGCAGGCTAGATACACTTCAGATACCAGTAGCAAAGACGGAATGGAATCCGAAGATGAGGGTATGGCCGATTTTTTTTATGAAGCAGAAACCCATGCGGAGTACGGGACTGATGGAACAGATGATGAAGAGAATAATTGGGGAGCAGAAAACTCGGAAGAGGAGCAAGAAGCTGAAGAGGCTGGGTGGCACACTACAGAGAAGCGTCCAGAGTCGAGTGATTCAGACAGCGACTCAATCGAGGAGGAGGATAAGACAGGGCTCAAAATTTTCTACACACATCCAATGAGGGCCGCTGATGACCGAAATTCCCGCCCAAGAAAAATTTACGAGGCCCAGAGGACACCCACACACCTCAAGGAGGCACGCAAGAAGGTGTTTGATGGAGTTTATCCAC
The DNA here is from genome assembly GCA_029282285.1 of Mycena rebaudengoi. Lineage (NCBI taxonomy): Eukaryota > Fungi > Basidiomycota > Agaricomycetes > Agaricales > Mycenaceae > Mycena > Mycena rebaudengoi. Next base: position 1,930,995 of record JARJCX010000007.1, read on the forward strand.
CTAAACGGCCAGACCTAGTCAAGAAATCTCCGCCGTTGTTGCCAAAATTAGACCCAAAATTTCGCAAGATGGAAAAAGCTTCGGAGATTCCTGCCTCCAAACCCACGACAGCCCCGCAGAAGAAGCCTGAGACCCGTGCAACGGCGACGTCCAAGGAGGTCCCCGCTCCGCGCCATGAGGCCCCAGCACGCAAGAAGGAGACTATGGACGATATTCCATTCCAGAAGCCCTTTGATGCCAGAAAAGTGCGAATTGTCGCACCCGAGGACCGAGAAGACGTTGAGATGGCCGATGTAATGGCTAAGAATAAAGAAACACCAGCTCGCCGCGGTCCTCCAGGCCTTAAGAACATAGAAGCTCCAGCTTTACAAAGAAAACCCGAAAGGAAAAAGGAAATCACACCAGATCCGCCCAAGATCGCGTCAAAACCAAGCATTCTCAGCAGGAAAGTTCCAGACCTGAGTAATCTGGTCGATCGCTGCTGGGAACTGCCGTTGACCACGACGTTGGGGCAGCTATGTGAGAGTTCTCGCGAAATCAGGAGCGCCATGACGGAGAGATTGAAGACCAAGATCCAACGAGCAGTGATGCTAGCACGAGACCGCCGGATAGTAACAGCGCATGTCCCCGAATACCCATGGAGCGATGAAGATGGGGTCCTGATTAAGATAAGCATGGAGATAAATGGTTTCCCTGTTGTAGCAATCATGGACACGGGGTCCCAATTGGATGTAATTAGGAAAGGAATTGCAGAAAAAGTGTTGCAACAACCCACTGATGTGACGCGCTCAATCCAGATGAATGATGCAAACGGCGGTGAAAGCACGCTCTTAGGACGCGTGGATCGCGTACGGCTGCAATGTGGAGGTGTGCGGACGATGGCTAATTTGTATGTCAGCGGCAACCAAGTACCTTTTGACTTGCTACTCGGGAGACGTTGGCAAAGACAGAATTTTGTGGGCATAGATGAACGAAAAGATGGCACATATTTGATATTCAAAGACGCGCGCACTTTGGAGCCAAAGTTTGAACTTTTGGTGCAGACGGAGACCTTAACAGAAGCCGAAGCGCGTAATTTGAGATCATTTTTCTGGAGTCCGAAGCCCCGTGTCCCAGAGTGGTATAATGAAAGACTGGAAGAAAGAAGCTCTGCAGACCTCGACGCGTCGCCAGAAAAACAAACCCAGGCTTATGAATTAGGAAAAGAAGGAGACCATGCGGGCTCGGAAATGGCCGAGCGAAACCTCAGGATTGACATGGCCGAAGGTGTGTGGGAATCGGCACGTTTCGCTCTGGCTATTCTCGTTCTCTTCCTCCAACTAGTATCTTGTACATGTAGTCTGGCTGTGGCTGCTGAGCTGGCTCACGCTGCGCAACAATGGTTCCGGCGCACTTTCTCAAGACCTAGAGGTGAGCTGGAATGTTCCCAGTTTAAAAGCAACCAGGCGCTTAATACCAACCTTGCTTTACGCCCAGACTTTCGACACTCCTTACTTTCTTTTTACAATTCTCGTATCACTTTATCTTTTTCACCCTGTCTCAACCCGTCAACGCCGCCGCTCTCCTTTGTCTCCATCAATTCCGGCACTTTTCCCAGCTTTTTTCTCAACGCCTCTATGACCTCGCCTACCCCCTCGAGCCCATCCGACGCGCTGTCCCCGACGAACCTATTCAATGCGTCGTCCCCGATGGTCCCCCCAGATATAGCCCTAGAACCCGCGCCAGTCCAGTTGCCACAGATGCCAGTTCATCGTCTCACCGGTCGAGCGCCCAAGATCGCGCTGGTGTCGAATGCCCGCGACCTAATGGAACAGGTAATATTTATTCTTCAACTAATTTATGACAGCGAGCTTAATGTTTTGAAGCCGCAGTTCCTATGCCGCGAAACGTACGGGCACCAGGGACCCGTGGATGCTCCCCTGACTGGAATCCATCCATACGAGGCCGCCGCGTTCTTCGCTCAGGACGCGGCAAACAAGACAGCGCGCGGCGAGGAGCTCGTGAGTCGCCCCGGCGCGATAACGAGTGCACAGACGTACAGTCTCGGACATCACACCGATCCAACCGGACACGAGTATCTGAGACTCATATTCCTCAACGCATCCATCAGCCAGCACAACCCCCTAACCGGTCATCCTCACACCCTAGTAGGCGCGGTCGAAGTGCGCATGTACGCGGCACCTGAATCGCAAGGCACCTTCTGGTACATTGAATCTCCTCACCCTTCTCGTGCATCTCTCGCCTTTGCCCTCAAGGATTACAGTATTTCCCAGCTCCCAGCCTCTGAATTTCCTGTCTATGCTACTAGCGTACGACCACCTCTTGACGCTGCCCTTCTTTCTCACGAAGGCGTCGATCCTGCTGAAGGTCGCGCATTCATAAATCAATTCCCCATCCCTCGTGACACCCCCAACCATCCGCTACCCCTGTATGATAACCCGCCCGTATTCGCTCGCCCTCAAGAGCTTGGGATCGACATTATCAACAGCATTACCGAGCATAACAAGGCTCACAACAAACGAGTGTACCAGTTTTGGCGAGTAGGGCCCAACGACGTAGATTTCCAGAAGCCGGCGGAATGGGAGAGCCTTGACTGGGACTATCGAGGAGATAGAATCTTTCGGGAGTTCCTTCCCGACGGAGCACCCCGCCAGAGCTCACCCTCATGTCCAACCACCGACTCTTTCAGCAGCCCAGACGAGCAAGTCGATTTCACCGCTTTCTTTTATCCAAAAGCTAATGAGGATAGCAGGTCGAATGATTTTGACTTAACACACGCCGCGGTGATGCAGATACCCGATGCTAGCGATCGCTTTAGTCGTCCCGAATCTATGGCGCTACCGCCACCACCTGCCGATGAGTCAGTGGGACTGCAGATGGCGCGCTTAGGTGATCACTTCGCTCGCACGGTGTATAATTATCGTGCAGGACACAATATTCCTAATGCACCAGTGCTCCCTCAACCCATAACCCCGTATACACGCCCCCCGGCCATTCCATCCTTCCATGTCCCCACGAAACCATTAGCTATTATGTGGGATTCCGACTCAGATGATGGACGATGCCCTGAGACAGATTGCGACTGTGATTGCGAGTATTATTCCACTAGCGAGCTTGACAGCGCATCTGGCTCGGAAGGCGGAGACAAGGGAGATGATGGGAACGAACCTTTATACTCATCGCGCCCACAATCACCGCCCCCGCCACCACCGCTATCCATCACCACGCAGCCAACAACCCTGACTTACACACCGCCTCCAATCCGTCGAGCTCTCCTTGATGTTACATGGACTACCAATGACGAGCGGGTGGCTAAAGTAACGACGTCAACTTCGGGTGCTCGTCAATCCGACACCCCCTCGCCTCTGTCTTTATCGCCAGTGGGACGGGCCACAATTGCTCATGACCCCACGCCATTAAGCCCTAACACCGAATGGAAGTTTTCACCAACGCCCTCCACCTATGGGGACCAGGAGCTACAACTGCTGAGGGTCTCATCGGCCCACACTACCTCGCCTGTGTTCGATGAAGGTACGGAAGTATATGATACTGTGTACCTCCGGCGCCAACCCTCCCTTTCCATTTCAGATGCTGAAAACACCCCGCGCGCACCTTCGTCAGCAGGGCACTCGCTAGTTTTGTCAGACCTACCTCCTTTCCAAGCCCCCCGTAGCTTCATTAACGCACGAATCAGCCGAATCGCTGAGGAGGAGGGTTTTAACGATGACTCAATGTCCGATCGTCCCGACTCTTTACACAACCCTCCCATCCTGGACGAGGAGTTTGGTGGCCTACGGTATCCAGCTGAGGTCCCTCACGACAAATACGAGTCCAACTCTAGGCATCACTTAGCGATCTCGGCGCCCGTGCCACTGTACGCAGCCTTTAACCGACTGGCGGCAGTCTTGCGCGAGACCCCCACACGCCTCAGCTCGCCCACCTTTAAGCCTACCAGTTTACTTCGAAATTCATTCCCAATCGATGAAGACAAAGAAGACGCCCAGACCCCAGGTTCTCACGAAGCTACCGCTGTCCCAGAATACCTTCGGCATCCCCAGGTGCTAAGCGTCCGAGTGCCGGATGTCGCCGTCAATCCGGCCTGGTTACACGGACTCGATAGTCCTTCCGTATTGTTTCGCACCGACGACCTCATTCCGCCCCATTCGCAGCCGATCCAAGAGAACGACCCCGTTTACGACCCTTGGAACCCGCTTCAGTCGCCGACAACCCAAGCGCTGGAGTGGGAATATCCCATTGAGAAGGAGCAGATAGAGGAGGCGATGGCTGAGTTCTACGATGGCGAGTCAGAGTCGTCTGATTACCAGGGATATCGTTTGCGTAAGTATGGTCAGAGAATTGGAGGACATTACTTACTTTTATTGTCAGTGGTTCGATTCGATCAAGAGGAGTTCCCTCCGCTCATGTCGCATCGGCCATTGCGCACGGCGCTGGGGCTGGTCGTGTACAATCGAGAACTGGGTGATACCGTTGATTATGGGGAAGAAAGGTTAGGAAAATGGCCTATCGCCTTGCGCAAAATTGCAGAGATCAAAGGCTGGGGCCGCGACTTTCCCTGGCACGTCTACGCACGTTCTCAGACTCGCCTAGGACACCGACTCAGATTCAATACATATGATCGCATCGATGACTGGGATAACGGATCGCCTCAACCTGTGCATACTACACTTCCTCTTATCACGCACCAGACACCCCCTTCCTCTCCCACGCAGCTTTCCTATGTGTCTCGCTCCACATCGCCAACCATGCCACCTTTAGCCCCCCTATCACCAGACCACGACAAGGGCCTAGCCGACTGCTTCATGGATTCAGATTCGGATAGCTCGAACACCTCCTCGTACTACAGCATAACCCGGGTGGACAACGCCATCCAACGGCGTAGACCACCACTTGCACCTGTAGGCCGTATCCCATTTCCTCCCAACCACATGGTTCTTTCCCCAGAAATGGCCCGCCCCCGTCTACGCAACCCCGATAGTGACTGCGACGAGCCGGCGCCCAAGCGCCAGAAAATCGAAAGCTCCCTGCAGGATCTGATGCAGGCAGAGTATACGTCGGGCATGCTGATCGCAGACAAGTGGGAGAATGACTTGGACGAGATGACGTGGCTTCGCATCGATATCAAGCTGATGTTATTCAGGTACACGGCTGTCATCGAAGCATTGGGACTTCGCGACCGATTCCGGGCAATCTATTTTCCATTTCCGGAGACATTCCCAATCCATGAAGTCTACGAATTATTCCTCGCAGATCTTACCGCTAACCATGACGGCACATTCCAGCGTAACTCGTACCACCGCAATGCCATCCTTCACGATGCTGAAGCGAACTTCCTTCAAGCAGCCGCTATTTTATTTCGGGAATCGCGGATCTGGGAGTTGGCACTGGATTGCGAGAGAATCCTTGGTTTGGAATTCAGGGACGACGCCGAGGTTGTCAAGCTTTTTCGTGCCGGGTTCTTTAGCAAAACAGCGAACCACGAAGAGAATGATCCCCAAAGCCTCGGCGATCGCTTGCGAGAAGTCGACGCCGACTACCCACCTAGTGACCTCTTCACGATCTCTGAAGAAATGGTTTAATATAGACGCAATCGGCTGGTACGCGCTCTTGTTACGTATAATTCTATTCTCGTACTTCCCAATGGTTTTAGGTTGCGGGACATGGCAGGCACTATGTCTACCGTGGCATGCTCCTTCCAACACTTCACTGGTTACGCGGTGTGGATCGCCGTTCCTCTTCACCCATGATCCCTGGTTACCCGCTGCTCCGATGTTGCCGATCTCTTTTTTTAGCCCCTCGTTCCTTGTACCACCACCCCTCGATAACGATCCTATGTTCCCCGCGCCCGCAACTGTACCGCCACCCATCGAGAACAAATCAATGTTCCCCGCGCCCGTAACTGTACCATCACCTCTCGGCTTCGATTCAATGTTCCCCGCGTCTAGCTCCTTCCTTCCTGTTCACATCTTTGTATTACGACTCCTCGTAGCAATTGCTCGCTCATTCGCAAATATCGCATCTTTCATTAACCACTTGACGCCCGGTTCGGTATTATTGTTTACAGATTTTCTCTCAATAACGGCCTTTGGTACTGTACTATTTCTGATTCTACGACGTACATTTCTCTCTGCGCGCGCGAGCCGCACGCACCTAGCTATTTTTTTAGTTACCCGCCCCATTTACTTAGCCCTTGTCCTTTCCTGGATATGCCGAGTTGTAACGGCTTTCGTACTCCAACTTAGTATCATGATAATGGCTCAAGTAGTTTACCCCGCTGCACTTGAATCATATAAAGTTGTCCAGGAACCTTTCTGCGGAATGATCACTACACAGCCGCCTCCTACTTTGATTTCCTACGCAAAAATCCATGGCGCCAAACAGCGCTACCGGAAGCCACGCGGGAAACCCAGACCGGCAATGTACCGTTCCGACACCCGGCCTGCGGCTCGGCCCGCTGATGTTACCGCGAACCGATTGAACTTATGGGAAAAACTTGCAGAAATAGGAGTGGACTACGTCCCTAACAAACATATGAGTGACAAATGGTTTGAAGAAGATGACGAATATATATTCTACCCGACCTACATGGATGAAGAACAGGAAGTCCATCACTGTTTTACCGCGTATAAAAGGGTGGATAAGAAAGTAAAACCGGTACCAACTACATTCCCGGAGGCCTCTGCTACAAAAATGCAGGTTCCGGAGGACCCTTTGAAATCTCTACCATCACTTCCAATCAACCCGCCTGCCTTCTCGCCCACCACACGTCTAACTCAAGAACGGCTCGACAGTCTGAATATAAATGCGGACCATTTCTTATCCCTTGAAGAGGAGGCATTAATTAAACATGTTATATGGTTGAATCAAGAAGCCTTAGCTTTTGAAGATGTAGAACGCGGAACATTAAAAGATACTTATTTTTCTGACTATCAAATGTCTACAGTCCCGCATCAGGCCATGGGAATACAAAAATATTCCTATACCGCCCGGACTGCTAACGAAAGTCATTGAAGTATTAAAATTAAAAATGGATGCAGGTGTGTACGAGCCTTGTCAGTCATCCTACCGTTCCCGCTGGTTCTGTGTGCTTAAGAAAAATGGCAAGCTTCGGATTGTACATGACCTTCAGCCATTAAACAAAGTCTCAATTCGCGATGCAGGTATGTTACCCATCCTTGATGATTTTGTTGAAGGATTCGCGGCTAGACAATGTTATACAGTCTTTGATTTGTACTGGGGATTTGATGCCCGGCGCATGGAACCTATTAGCCGCGACATGACAGCATTCATGACACCCTTGGGGCTTTTAAGAATTACTTCCATGCCAACCGGATACACCAATTCACCTGCTGAATTCCAGCGATGCATGGTATTTGTCCTTCAAGATGAAATCCCAGACATAGCGAATGTGTTTATTGATGATGTTCCAATCAAGGGACCTGCCAGTAGTTATCCAGATGGGAACGGAAATCCCGAGGTGATGAAAGAAAATACAGGGATCAGACGTTTTATTTGGGAACATGCCAATGATGTCCATCGAATAATGCACCGCATAAGATGTGCTGGTGCAACTTTTTCAGGCTCTAAAACACAAATTTGCCGCCGTGAAGCCCTGATTGTAGGACAATTATGCAATCCTGAGGGACGCGCACCCGACACTGAACGAGTAGATAAAATTATGAATTGGCCTGATTTGGAGACCCCACAAGAAGTTCGCAGGTTTTTAGGATTATGTGGAACAGTTCGTATTTGGATTTTAAATTATTCCTTGCTGGTTCGACCACTTACTGAATTATTTCGAAGAGGCTATGAATTCAATTGGGATGAGAGGCGACAGAAAGCCTTTCAAACCATCAAAGAATTAGTTAGTTCCGCACCAGCCTTACGACCAATTGACTATACATCAGGAAATCCAGTCTTTCTTTCTGTAGACTCAAGTCATGAAGCAACAGGAATGATCCTTTCCCAACTGGATGACAATGGGAAAAGAAGACCTGCACGTTACGGATCAATACCCATGTCGGAACGTGAGAGCCGGTACTCTCAACCAAAATTGGAATTGTTTGGCCTTTACCGTGCACTACGACATTGGCGCTTATATGTCATAGGAGTTCAGAACCTAAAAGTTGAAGTGGATGCGCAATATATACTTGGAATGTTGAACTCCCCGGATTTACAACCAAATGCGGCAGTGAATAGATGGGTGCAAGGTATTTTGATGTTTGATTTCGAACTCCTACATGTTCCTGCCGTACGATTCCAAGGCCCAGATGCCTTATCAAGAATGAGGCCAGACCCTGATGATCTGCGACTCGACGATGACGACAGCTGGCTTGATCATATAGCCTTGTTAACATTGCTTCCTGATCGTAAATCTCCTAAATTGGGTTCTAACTTCCGTAAGCCACCAATGTATGATCCTACTCTACTACCCTCGTGTTTCTTAACCCGAGCTTCCACCGAACGACTTTTACTTGATATCAAACACTTCTTAGAGACATTAGAAACTCCATATATAAAAGATGTTGCTGCTAAACGACGATTTTTATTACAGGCTGCGAAATATTTTGTATCACAAGAAAACGGACATCTATATCGGCGGAATGGGAAATTACCGCCATTAAGGGTGATCTTCGATCCTGCAATACGACTAGACATTCTCACACAAGCACATGAAGACTTGGGACATAGAAAACTTGAAGCAACATTTGAGACCTTGCGACGTAGAGTTTTCTGGCCGCATCTACGAGCAGATGTCCAACACCATGTGAGTTCCTGTCATGAATGTCAAATCCGAAGTCTTGCACGGAGAGAAATTCCCTTAACAATGTCCGTGCCGACAACTTTATTCAGCAAAATATATATAGATGTTATGTTTATGCCTAAAGCTCAAGGATATCGTTATATTGTAGCTGCCCGGGACGATTTGACAGGGGTGTGTGAGGCTCAGCCTCTTAAATCCTGCACCGCCCGAACTCTGTCAACATTTTTCTGGAAATATATTTATTGTAGATATGGAATTCCGCTCCAAGTAACAACCGATAATGGATCCGAAGTCAAGGCAGGGTTCACTCTGCTGATGGAACGATTAGGAGTACCTCATGTGAAAATTTCTCCATACAACAAACATGCCAATGGAGTTGTGGAACGAGGACATTTCACATTGCGAGAGGCTTTGGTTAAAGCTTGCCGAGGACGGATCACAAAATGGCCAGATTTTCTGGCCGAAACGGTATTTGCCGATCGAATCACTGTTAGCAAAGTCACCGGCTATTCGCCGTACCAATTGCTTCACGCTACGGACCCAATTCTTCCCTTTGATTTGACCGAAGCCACGTTCATGGTAGAGGGTTTTTATTCTGGGATGTCCACCGCCGAACTCCTGGCCCTTCGGGCAAGACAACTTTGCAAGCATGATCAAGACATAAAGAAGGCGGCTGCCACCCTTAAAGCCGCACGCTTTAAATCCAAAGAACAATTTGAGAAGAGGTTTATTAAAAAGCTGCAGAAAGAAAGTTACAAAGAAGGGGAATTAGTTTTAATGCGTAACACTCGTATAGAAACAGCACTAAATCGTAAAACACAGGCACGCTACCTCGGACCTTATGAAGTAGGGCGAAAAACACGAGGAGGTGCATATGTGTTATATGAATTAGATGGAACTCCCTATTCAGAAAATAATGTCGCCGCTTTTCGCTTATTGCCGTATATCACACGCGACCATTGGTTCATGAAGCGTGGATGGCTTGGTAATGACGAAGAAGACGATTCAGATTGAGAATGACCCTGCAGCATGTTCCTAAGGAAGTTCTATTCAGATTCGTCTAAAATTATGTATCATTTAAACTCATCTCAATTCTCAGGACCTCATCCCTGCCCTTTCGTCCACAAAATGGGCCAGCTCTCTCTCTACCAAGCCCTACTCTGGGCACGCGAAAGATTCGCCGAGAAAATTTACCACTACCAAGGCAACAACTCACGAAAAATCCGCGCTATGAGAGAAACCATGGAGGAGCGAATGCACACCCTGGTGCCATACATCGTTGACCATACCAGTTTACCCACCCTGAGCACCACTCTCGCCGACGTTGGGCTCGAATTTGCGCCTCAGTTCGCACCCCAGAATCATTATAATCCTTTCTTTACCCATCCGCCATCCCCCACTTGTCCCTATCCGACTCGGGACTTTCAAGGGTGTCTTTTGGTCCTCACAGCCTTGTGCGACCATATTTGCTTCAGCGGAATTGAATACACCATTCCACGATATGCCATTTTATTACCCAGCCACCAAGATATTATTGAGGCGGTAGACGAGCTCATCCTTGTCCAGCCCAATGGCCTCACAGTTCCAGTGAAGGTTATTAGGAATCATGGCACCTCTCAACGCCTCCGCTTCAGTTATGTCCTGGAATGTATCGACCTACGCTACTGGACCCCCACTCGAGTTATTTTGCTCGCCACGACCACCCTGGTACACTCATCATTCAAAGTAGAAGAAGAGCCCAATCTTCTCTTCCTAGGATCGACAGGGCGCTGTGAGGTGGTGGAAGAAGAAGAATACGAGAAGTACGCAGTGAGTGGGACCATGGCCCATGCATACTACCGGACAAATGAGGATTTTTCGCGTCCTGCAATGGTGGAATTCTCAGACGATGAATACGATGGATCATTATTCACAGAGGACGAGGAAAATGCAGAACACCCCTAGAACATTGGCCTAACTACTTACTTTCCGTGTATTTCAATTTCGCAACACATCCACCATTTTCTTCCTTGAATTTTAGTGACGATCACAATATTTCCCAATGGGGTGCATCAGGAATAACGTGTTTCCATTTTGTGACGAGGCTTCTTGAATACAAATCACTTAATTCGACTCGACCATCACGAAATAAGGTCTGTTAGGCTTTCTAGGAGGCACCCTGGTCAGCCTTATAACCCTCACGTCCACAATCCTAACACCACCCACACTCTTTTCGCCCCATTCTACACGTCATGCAGCAGCCCAGCTTTGCTTTTCACCAGAATCGAGTTCCACTTCCCATACTCCGGCTGGACCAGCCAGTCCCTCAGCCCCCTATTCTGACCTGGAAACTTGACCCTAAATCATCCAATTATGCCACCTTTCCATCGTATGCCATCCCCAGCCCACGCAATAGCCCATCGGAGAACCGAGCCCAACTTCTACGTGCGCACCCTCTGGTGCCATGTGATGTCGTGCATACATCCATCTACCAGATTCCGCGATACTTGATGGGCCCAGAAGCCTTGCTCATAAGCGATGAGGATACTCGGAGCAGTAATCCTGAACGCCGAGTCCCCAACGACCAGCTTTTGAAATACCTCCCAGTCGCCAGCCATGGAGTGGCCGAAGGGTTCCCTAACTTGATCGTCATCGAATTACGAGACCCTCAGGAGTTCAGCCATCTCCCCATCATCATCCTCTGCCCACCGAGTTTCTGTAGCTGCAGCCCTGCCATCAGCCCCGAGCCCACATACACCGGACACGGGCATGGGTTAACTATCAAGCAGTTAGAGCCGCCCGGCAGCCTCATTAACGAAATACTCAGCACCTATGAATATTCCAATCCCAGAAACCTCACCGCAGAGGAGCGTCGAGCAGAGCACACCGCGTTGGTCAAAGCCTATCTCGATCACGTAGGCAAGCTCTTTCACACCATTTTAACATTCCTACATCTCAACAATCGCCCAGAGGACATTATGGAGACACTCTTATCCGGTTTCGAAGACAATGATCCCGGCGATGAGCAGGAAAATGGAAATTCTTACGAAGACTTATACTGAACAATTCCTATGACTATGCCACTCTTCATTTTATACACCATGCACTTTACTACGCAGATTTTTGTTCGCACTGTAATCTACCTCTTAATGATTACCAAACACTTGGAGGAAATTCGGTGTGAAGAAAAATAAGAGTCTGTGAGTTTGTTATGCAAGCTTTTGCCACACTTAAACCACATGTTGAGACATGAGGCCAGAGGTCAAAATAAACCCAGTCAGGACGCTCTCAGCCATCTATAAAAGAGCCGTAGCGTTGCTCCTCTTTGATCTTCTCAAGAACCCCGTCATGCAACAGCCCACCATTTCTTCCACTAACACACATCTCTCTCTGCTCGACAAAAATGAAGAGCATCTTTCCCAAGAAGTTCGGGTGGCTTATCAACAATTGCAGCTCCGAACCCAGCGCCGTTTGCGTTCTAATTATCCACGTGATCCTCCTTATTTTACCTCTACTCAATATCGACCTGAGCCACTCGACAACGAGCTCAAAATCTTTCATGCAGACATTGGGGCCCCCATTGAGAAAAACAATGTACTCATCTACCCCGTCAAGCGATTTTATGGAGGAGTGCTGAGCCGAGGCTCTTTTCTTCAATGCACAGGGGCCATTAAAGAAGTAATTCAACCTGTTCGCATCATTCACTACGATCGCACAAGGAATTTCACAATTCTGCACTGCACCACTCCATCTTATAGGGAGTTCAGGATCATCATGCGCTATCGGGATATTTACTGGACTATGGCAAAATTGGGAGAATCCAGTAAGCGTTTTCGACATTTCATTAATAAATAGGATTAAACTGGTGGTTAGCTTCAGAAATTGTGCAGTTCACACCCACTCAACATAAAGAAGTGATTGGGGTTCGCAATTTCACTGTGAGCGATCCACCGAACCCGACCTTCAAGGAAATGCAGAGGAAACAAGATTACACCCTATACGAATCTTTTCTGTAACCAATTGAACCAATTAGCAGGTTTTTGGAGGAGTCAACCGAGGACGGTTGAAGATGTTCCCCGCGGATGTCAGACTCCCCCAAGTTGGGGAGTCATAACATGAATTTATTAGCCCACATGTATATTTTTCTACTTGTACGAATTTTTCTTGATATTCGTTTATTTTCCCCTAGCCCCTATTTACAATATATCGGAATATTTCGGACTATGCGGGTTATTTCGGATCAACCAAACAAGTGCAAACAATAAATGCAACTTGTTGGCACAGGAATGTACCTGCTCTTACCGGATCTACGTAGAACCATCTGGAACATCCTATAAGTAGTATATAAGAAGCCCGAAATGTACCCCCTAAGAGACTTCCCCCACTTGAATAAACTTGACTTTTATTTGGAATTTAGTTCCGAATTACATCACGTGACCGCGTCAAGATAAGATCAGATTACGATAATCTAATCTAAGCCAAGTAAGTTCAATTTGGTAATCTGTCCCAAGCTTCCGTAAGTTCAAGAAGAACTTAAGTACTGTTGATAGCTGTACTGTAGTACGATACTACGAGTGCACACACATCATAACGATCTACTGAACAAGATAGCTGTACTGTAGTACAATTCTACGAGTGCGCATACATCTTAACAAATTACTGACTGAGATAGCTGTACTGTAGAACGATTCTACGAGTGCGCATATATCACTACGAACTACTGACCAGGATAGCTGTACTGTAGTACAATTCTACGAGTGCGCATACGTCTTAACAAACTACTGACTGAGATAGCTGTACTGTAGAACGATTCTACGAGTGCACATATATCACTACGAATTACTGACCGACCACCGTAAGTTCAAGAACTCAACCCCTGTTGATAGCTGTGCTGTAACGCCGTAGTTACGAGTACACAATTCATTACTGAAATTCCTGTACGCTGTACTGTAGCACCGTAGTTACGAGTACACGAATACCTACCGCATCCCATCACCGTCCGATATCCCTGAACCCCTGTTCGCTGTACTGTAACTTGGAAGTTACGAGTACACAATTTTAATTCGAATTCAACTTTTATATTTGTGAGAGCAAGATACAACTAAGAACAAGTAAACTAAAAGTTCTTTGTCGCACCTTAAATAAAGAGATCACTTGGATAACGTCATTCCAGTGCAACTCTCTTTACCTAAATAAAATTAGGTTGACATTGCACGCTTGTGCAAGCGAATGTGCTGGGGACTGCCAAGGTGGGTTTTTTGTTCTTTTTATATTGTTGATACAAAGACAGAAAGCTGATGACGCGAACAGAGCCTACTGTGGTTCTGCAATGCGGTTCGCTAAACGAGGGGTGCAGTAGCTGCGCGAGGACAATGAAGTTGGCAAGCATGTTGATGGGGTCGATGTGTAATGGAGTTGGTACTTCTCGAGTCTTAGAGTGGCGCGTCAGTAGCGAGCGTTCATAAAACTCATTCAAATTGGTTTTCTCGTTCACTTAGCGGAAAACGTTGGCTCTTCATCAGACATTCCGAAAATAGATAAAATAAGAAAAATCTAAGAAAAGCTACTTATAATGGGAAAAGCTCAGCCTGAACTGCAATGTATTCTGAGGCCAGTCTACTATATAAGCCTCACGATACACTAGGTAGCACTACCGAGAGATATTGGTATTGTCTTGGGGTCCAAATCGGGAAACGGCAGATTTGGTACCGACAATTTTGCACACCAAAACCTACTAGTACGCGACGCAAACGCGATGACGTAGTTCTATCTAGTCTTCTAGGAGTATGTAGTCCCATATAGGCCTCACGAGCTGCTATGTAGTACTATATAGTCCCTCATGGCCACTATGTAGCACTACCGGCCACTATGGAGACAGAGCCGCACTACAGCCCACTATGGCCACTATGGGAAAAATCACGTTTTACTGATGCCTGGCAGACTATCGGAATCGATTTTGTCGGCCCGTTGACTGCCTCCAAAAACAGGCATGGATCCTTCGACATGATCACAGTTGTAATTGATCATTTCTCCTCTATGGTACACCTGGTTCCAACGAAGCAGAATTATCGTGCTAAAGACATCGCTGAGGTCATTTTCGAGCACGTTTATTCAAAACATGGGTTGCCCCAAAGCATTGTCAGTGATCGAGATTCCTTGTTCACTAGCATTTTCTGGGACAGGTTACATGTGCTGATCGGCACTAAACTGCGCATGTCTTCATCATTCCACCCTCAAACGGATGGAGCAACGGAGCGCGCCAACCGTACGATCGGCCAAATGTTGCGCTCTTGTGTCTCACCTACCCAAAAAGATTGGGTGACGAAGCTTCCCGGCATCGAATTTGCCTTGAATTCGGCACGTTCGGAGACGACGGGATATAGCCCGTTCTTTCTGAATACTGGGCAGTTACCTTCTCCAATGATCTGGGATGCGGTCTCGGAATATCCTGGAGTGCGCGTCTTTGCCCAGCGGATGAAGGAGGCTATTATGACGGCGCATGATGCAATAATCCATGCTCGTGTTAAACAAACCCGCCAAGCGAACAAGCACCGAAAGCCCGCACCATTCCACAAGGATGATCTGGTGTATCTTTCGACGAAAAACTTGACGATTCCTAAGAATAGATCACGCAAACTCGTGCCAAAGTACATTGGCCCATATCGCATTCTGGAGGACTACAACAACGGTACATTCAAGCTAGAACTACCGAGCGATCTAAAACGACGCGGTAACCACCCCGCGTTCCATTCCTCCCTTTTGAGAATACACCACCCCAACGATGACCGGCGGTTTCCTGGGCGCCAACTCCCGCAGATAACGGGATTCGGCGAAGGCACTCAAGAATGGGCAGTTGATAAGATTATTGGCCATTCGGGGAAAGGAACGAGCGCCATCTTTGAAGTCTTATGGAAGAGCGGAGACAAGGCTTTCTTTCCACACTCTGAAGTGGCGCATCTGGCGGCATTGTCCGCATATCTTGATGCGTTTGGAGCACGAACTGTTGCGACTCTGCCTCTGGGGAATTCCACCGGACCGCTGCCCGAAGATAATCAAATTGGCGCGATCTATATATACTCCCTAGATTCGGAAGAAGATTTGCTTAACTCCCACACAATGGCTCACGGTCCGATTATTGACGATAATCCCGATGATGTCTGGACGGTCGCACACATGGACCTCCACCGAGCTTACTGCCTCTTTCTCGTTCGTGATGATCCCACCGAAACTTCCCTCGAACTGCCCCGTACCTACAACAGCTGGACGTACCAACTCCGCGTACGCTACGGCAATATTCGAGGCCTTCCCCCGTTCTCTCGCGACTACACGGGGGATATACCTGGCTTGGCACCTCCTCTTCAGGCGAGCATAGGTGGACAGGCACCAGCGAATATTTCCAACGACAACCAAGCATTTCTTGTCAGATTTGCTGAAAGCCAGCTCAGCGTGGCTAGCGAGGCAACTCGCCTGCTAATGGAACAAGCTCGTTCTGCCAGCCGCTACAGCGACAGCAACCGAGGACGAGCACGCTACCGCCGCGGTCGTGGTCACGGCCACCGCAACTCTCGCCGCTCCGACAGCTATTTCTCAGAATCCAACGGTGCTTACCACACAGGCGGTTCCTATTCCGGCAAGCGCCAACGTTCACGTACACCGGACAACGACGACCGCCGCACTCGTCCACGGCGCTACAGCCCTTCCGTATCACCGGATCGCACTGAACGTGGACGTTCACCTGAACGCGGCCGGCCTAATATTCTGCACCGCAGCTCTCGCTCATTGGAAGCGGATGCGCGCACAGCACACTCTAACGAGCGGGCTTTCAAGAAACTCCAGGAGGAGCGCGAGCAGGACCTCTTCGAGAGGACCCTGCGCGCTAGAAAGGCACCTCTCGCCGATTCGGACGTCTTGATGACGTCGGTCCGCGGGACAACTTCACTTTTACCTGCTGCGAAAATTACTGAGTACTCTGGCAAAGGCAAGGGAAGGCACCCACAAGATGGTCCTGGATTTGCGTCCAATTCTGGCGCTTCCACATCATCTTCCACTGCCCCAACGACCACTACTTCGCACTCTGGCATCATGATTATCGACGAACCCGTCGTTATCTCCAACCCCGACTTGGACCCAGTTACCACCGACCCCATCAACGTGGACCCCTCGGACGACGCATCGTTTTACGAGTCGCTCTGGGCCACGGATGACAACGGCGAATATCTCCCACGTCTCCCTGAAAGTGAGAGCGGAGAGATTGACGCGCTTGTCGATGATGTTTAATCGGGGGTTCGAGGGTGTTGGAAATGGTGCAGGCTCGTTTTATTTCATTTTTCTTATTATACTTAACAAACCTACTTTACTTACATGCCTCCTTCGTAGACATGGGAGGGCGTATGTAGGGTTCCGGCACGGTCGGCCCAGGCCGACGTGCACAGCTTTCTAGTAGACTATAAAAGACTCGACCTGTATCTCGTAGATACAGGATTCCCCCTTATTCAATACAGTTCGTTACTGTTCTGTCTTGAGTGACTGAGAGTCTTCCATCTGAGGGACGACTGCTGTGCAAACACAGCCTCTATCCCTACAAGGGAGGTCTTCCTCAAGTCGCAATCTGTCCGGACCCCTTTTGAAGCTGAAGTGAAAATGATCGCCCGTGCGCACTCGAAAGCTCTCCTACTGCGCAGACGCACCTGTTGGGGATGAATTTCATCTCATGTCGAAGACACTGTTGCCAGAAGTCGTACAGAACAGTGCCCAAGCTTGTTATAATTAAGCGGCCACCAACGGATTTGTGTACTGCAATTTTAGTGCAGTTTTGCCACTGAGAGCTCTGAAGGCGGCAGCACAAGTCGTTATGTGTAATTTCGACAGACTAGAGCCAGCTACAGTCCTGTGAGGACACGGAGAGAACCCAAGGACGCCGAAAACAGGAGAGACTCATGATGATTCAAACCAAAACTTGATCAAGACTTTCGCACCTCAGCTGAACCGTCGGGCGGGTTCCAGGAATTCTCGAGCCCTCAACTCATCCAGCGGCTTGTTTTGACTAGCGCATGTCTAAAGCTGAATAGCGAATCGAGTCGAATTCAGGATCACCAAATGCGTCCTTCGCTACAGATATACTTTTACAGTATAGGTGCAGAAAGTCGATACTAGGCTAGAAATTACATGTCTTAAGAGTAATCAAACTGCAGACCTTCATCTATGCAATCCCATAGCCTTTCGCGTAACTGGCGACGGAACGACGTATCGACAAAGATCGACACATGGCCGAGCCGGGCCACACGCGGAGGAACAGCGAGGGCTGTAAGCTGGGCATCGGACCACCATCGGGAGCGGATGATTTTCTCCATCGTCGCCAGCGAAAAGTGCACGTCGTGCAGCGAAATGCTCAAAAAATTGAGTCTTGGAATGAGAGGCTGAATATCAGAGTCGCGGTACTGCAACGCCTCAAAGAAATGCTCGGAAGCTGCGCTGCGGCAGTGTAGAACGAGCTTCGTCACCAATGGTGCGTGTCGAAGGAATTGTACCAACTCTACATCTTCCAAGCCAGCGGTTAGAGTTATATCAGAGACAAGAGGGGATTGTTTCAGGAACCGCGACAAACTGTCCGCGGGCCAAGAAATAACGGAAGCCATTAAGAGTTGGAGGGATTCCAGCTTGGGCAGGTAGAGGGAGTCGAATAACAGGGAGACATGATTGTTGCGCCCACATGATATGCTGAGATGAGTCAAGAAGGGTAGAGTGCGTTTGGTGGGGGATGACGGAAATGTTGCCCATGCAGATATGTTGATTGTCGCTGAGACAAGGTTCTGGCAAAGCCTAAGTATGTCAAGGCAACGTGTGGGTGAGTGGTCCCCTATATCGAGCTCAGTGAGCTGGGCCCACGGCATCGGAACTGAGCCGATTTGGGGAGTAAGTCTGACACTGTGGAGGCGAGGGGCGGTAGTGAATGCCTGGACATTTAAATCATACATGCGCCCGTCCTCCCCACTCAGAGATATTGTTTCAAGGGTGGGAAAAGCATCGGAAGGGAGTTGTGGGAAAAACTGAAGCGACTTGAAGGTCGTGTTAAGGGCCTTCCACCGATTGGCGGCGGACAGAAGGACATTCATCAAACCAGCGAGGTCGATCGTGAGGAGGACGGGGTGAACATGGACAGAGACTGGAAGGGGGGACGAGCGCTCCATCCAGGCCTTTGTCGAAGATAGATAGTCTTCTGTCGGTTTGGTCTTTGGCTGAAGATAGAGGAAGGTCCAGAGTCGCAGGGTACTGTGTGCTACCTGTCTCCAATACGAAGAGACCTGCGAAAGGCGCAGAACGGGACGTCGATAGTCGACGCTGGTAAAGTACACAAAATCCTCGATGGAGAGCAAAAAGATGTCTGTCAAAAGCTCTGTGGGGAGCCTGCGGATAGGGGCGGCCACTGCGCACAATGTCGCTATCTTGGTGCGTTCCAGTTGACGCAGGCAGACAAGATCCCTGATCTGCGAACTGAGATGCGCAATTTTGGCGTCGATATCTAGTATATTGGACTCGGATTCCTGGATGAGGATGCGGACGGACTCGGAATCTGTGAGATTCCCGGATACTCCAGCATAACCAGGAATCTTGCTTGAATTCCTATATGCGTACAGTAACTATTTTGATTTCAGAGCCATTCAGAATAAGACCGCACCTCCAAATCCATAAAGAGGATCAAAAACGGTCTTTTCGATGCCGGCGCCGCTCGCAAGCGCCTGTAGAGAATTCAGAACGGCCATATGCTGTATTTCAAGCCAACGTAAGGCCTCAAAGATACGAAAGACGCGTACAAGTGCCAAATTCACGTCGGTACTGTGGAGGGGAGAGGAGAAAGGGGCAAGTGACATGAGTCACGACGTGACACGTTCTGCTCCCAACCTCAAAGGTTGATATTCTTGCTTCCAATCTTGAGCTCGGAAATTCTCGATCTGAGTCAAACATTCTGGATGCATGATACAACTAAGAGACGGTCGAGCGAATCTTAATACAGTACCTCTTACGCGCAATCCGCATTCTTACTAAAGAGTACCATTTTTCAGGGAGAACTTGAAAAGTAGTACCAATCCTCATTCTGGGGGAGAGGAGTCTTCCTCAAGTCGCAATCTGTCCAGACCTTTTTGAAGTTGAAGTGACAACGATCGCCCATGCGCACTCGAAAGCTTTCCTACTGCGCAGCGAACGCACCTGTTGGGGATGAATTTCATCTCATGCCGAAGACACTGTTGTCAGAAGTCGTACAGAACAGTGCCCAAGCTTGTTAAGCGGCCACCAACGGATTTGTGTACTGCAATTTTAGTGCAGTTTGGCCACTGAGAACTCTGAAGGCGGCACACAAGTCATTATGTGTAATTTCGACAGACTGGACTCAGAGCCAGCTACAGTCCCGTCTGTGATTGAGGACGCGGAGTGAACCCAAGGACGCCGAAAACAAGAGAGACTCATGATGATTCAAACCAAAACTTGATCAAAACTTTCGCACCTCAGCTGAGCCGTCGGGTGGGTTCCAGGAAGGAATTCTCGCGCCCTCGACTCGTCCAGTGGCTTGTTTTGACCAGCGCATTTCTGAAGCTGAATAGCGAATCGAGTCGAATTCAGGATCGCCAAATGCGTCCTTCGCTACAGATATACTTACAGTATAGGTACAGAAAATCGACAGAAATTACAGGTCTTAAGAGTAATCAAACTGCAGACCTTGATGTATGCAATCCCATAGCCTTTCGCGTAACTGACGACCGAACGCCATATCGTCAAAGCTCAGATAAACATGCCCGAGCCGCGCCACACTCGGAGGAACAGCGAGGGCTCTAAGCTGGGCATCGGACCACCATCGGGAGCGGATGATTTTTCCCATCGTCGCCAGCGAAAAGTCCACGCCGTGCACCCAAATATTCAAAGAATTGAGTCTTGGAACGAGAGGCTGAATATCAGAGTCGCGGTACTGCAACACCTCAAAGAAATGTTCGGTAGTTGCGCTGCAGCAGGTTAGATCGAGCTTCGTTACCGATGATGCGTGTCGAAGGAATTGTACCAAGTCTACATCATCCAAGCCAGCGGTTAGAGTTATATCATGAACAAGAGGCGATTGCTTCAGGAACCGCGACAAACTGTCCGCGGGCCAAGAAATAGTGGAGAGTCGGAGGGATTCCAGGTTGGGCAGGTAGAGGGAGTCGAATAACGGGGAGACATAATCGTTGTGCCCACATGATAGAGTCAAGAAGGGTAGAGTGCGTTTGGTGGGGGATGACGGAAGTGTTCCCGATGCAGATATGCTGATTGTCGCCGAGACAAGGTTCTGGCAAAGTCCAAGTGTGTCAAGGCAACGTGTGAGCGAGTGGTCCGCTATATCGAGCCCAGTGAGCTGGGCCCACGGCATCGGAACTGAGCCGATTTGGGGAGTAAGTCTGACATTGTGGAGGCGAGGGGCGGTAGTGAATGCCTGGACATTCAAATCATACATGCGCCCGTCCTCCCCATTCAGAGATATTGTTTCAAGGGTGGGAAAAGCATCGGAAGGGAGTTGTGGGAAAGATTGAAGCGACTTGAAGGTCGTGTTAAGGGCCTTCCACCGATTGGCGGCGGACAGAAGGACATTCATCAAACCAATGAGGTCCATCGCAGGGGGGGTGGTGCCAACATGGACAGAGACTGGAAGGGGGGACGAGCGCTCCATCCAGGCCTTTGTCGAAGATAGATAATCTTCTGTCGGTTTGGACTTTGGCCGAAGATAGAGGAAGATCCACAGTCGCGGTGTACTGTGTGCTACCCGTCTCCAATATGGAGAGACCTGTGAAAGGCCCAGAACGGCACGTCGACAGTTGACGCTGGTAAAGTGCACATAATCCTCGATGAAAAGCAAAAAGATGTCTGTCAAAAGCTCTGTGGGGAGCCTGCGGATAGGGGCGGCCACTGCGCACAATGTCGCTATCTTGGTGCGTTCCAGTTGACGCAGGCAGACAAGATTCCTGATCTGCGAGCTGAAATGCGCAATTTTGGCGTCGATATCTAGTATATTGGACTCGGATTCCTGAATGAGGATGCGGACGGACTCGGAATTTGTGAGATTCCCGAATACTCCAGCATAACCAGGAATCTCGATTGAACTTCCTACATGCGTACAGTAACTATTTTGATTTCTGAGCCATTCAGAATAAGACCGCACCTCCAAATCCATGAAGAGGATCAAAAACGGTCTTTTCGATGCCGGCGTTGCGCGCAAGCGCCTGTAGAGAATTCAGAAAAGCCATATGCTGTACTCAAGTCAACAAGAGGCTTCAATGACAGGAAAGACGCGTACAAAGTGCCAAATTCACGAGTGGGGAGAGGAGAAAGGGGCAAGTGACAAGAGTCACGACGTGACACATTATCCCCTTCAACTTAAGGCTCTTGGAAATTCTCAATCCGAGTCAAACATTCCCAATGCTTCCCAATGCATGACACAGCGAGTGTACTAGCGTAAAAGAAGCGACGATCGTCGAGCCGCGTAAGAGTTCCGTTTTCAGGGAGTACAGCAATACCACTCTAGACCTGCATCTGTGCAATCCCGCAGCCGTTCGCTCTGCTCATCGCCCAATGTCAGACCCTTGAAAGACAAGACGACACACGCCAGCCTCGCCACGCGCGGGGGGGACCGCCAGCGCCGAAAGCTGAGCATCGGACCACCACCGCGAGCGGATGGCCCTGTCGACCGCGTCCTCCGTAACGTGTATCTTGTTGTCCGTGATGTCCACACACGCTAGCCGTGGTACAAGGGGTTGGATGTCGCCGTGATGGAACTGCGACGCGTTGAGGAAGTCGTCGTCGACCGCGGGATCCAGGTTCCTCAGTGAGAGGGTTGCGGGCGGTGCGCGACGGAGGAGCTGTATCAGCTCGCTCGAGTCCAGGTCTGCGTCGGACAGCGTCAGGGAGTCGACATGGACACATGCTGTCCGCTGGCCAATCAATATCTTCGTCCGTCGAGAGATCGATGGATTCTAGCGCGGGAAGGCTGAAGGCGTCTAAGAAGGGTGAGATATGGCCGCCTAAACCGTTGTGTGCCGGACCAAAGAATATAGTGAGATGAGTTAAGTGCGAGAGGGTCCGGTCCGTTTAGTTGGTGAATCAAAGGGTACAGGAGCCTACGCAAATGTGTTGATTGTTGCCGACACAATGTTAATGCAGTGCCCAAGGGTGGTGCAGCAAGAGGTGGGTAACAGATCCGAAATATTGAGCTGGGTCAACTGGGTCCACGGTAACAGGATTGGACCGATTTTCGGGCGACTGACGAAGGTATGGAGGTGAGGGGCAGCAGCAAATGCCTGGATGGCAGAGAAGTCTGTGCCCCCAGCCGTACCCAGTATTACTTCTCCAAGGCATGGGAAGGCGTCAGGGAAAGTTCGGGGAGAGCATAGAGCGATTTCCACGTCGCATAGAGCCTCTTCTACCGATTGGAAACGAACGCAGGGTCGGCTTTCGGCAAGGCGGTGTCCAGAAGAGGGGGTACGAACGCCATAGCCAGACTTTTGTCAGGTGGATGTAGTCCCTGTCGGTCTGGTCTTTGGTCGAAGGGTGATCGGCATGGCCCACAGTCGTGGCGTGCTGTGGGCTACTTGCAAAGCTGTGGGGAGCCGTCGAATGGGGGCCACCACTCCTCGCAAAGTCGCGAACTTTTCGCGCTCCAATTGGCGGCGGCAGAGAAGGTCCCTGATCTGGGAGTTGAGGTCTAAATTTTTGGCATCGATGTCCCTTATATTGGACTCTGATTCCTGGATGAGGATGTGGGCGGTCTTTTCGAAGCCGGCGTTGCTTGCCAGGGCCTGCAGAGGACTCAGAGAAGCTATATGCTGGATTTAAAGTCAGTAAGAGGCTTCAACGACAGGAAAGACGCGTACAAGCGCGAATTTCACGAACTGAACTGTAGGGAAAGTGACACGAGTCACGAGGTGACACTTTCTCCTTTGCAGACTTTGATCTGAGGGCATCGGGCGAGCCAGTACGGAGGTAGAGATACAAACTGAGAAAGACCGATCGATAATCAAGACCGCCCGTTCCTATGCAAGAAAGCAATCGACAGCAAGCAGCAGCAGAACACCAAAGAAGGAAAAACAGCCCGAGATTAGCGAAGAGTCGAGAATATCATCGACAGCGCAGAGCCGGAATCACGGCGCCAGGCCAGCTTCCACACGCAGCTCCCTGCCCACCTGCTCTAGGATGACCCCGAGGTTATTCAGCTCCGCCATGCCAGGCGGGCCCTCGCCCCGATACATGTCGTACTCGTCCGCGTATATCAGCGGCGCGTCCCCCGTCTCCAGCAGCATCATCCGCAGGTCCGGGTGCTGGCTGAACCTCAGCAGTATCACATCCCTCATCTGCCACGGCGCGTCAGCACTCGTGTCATTCATTTAAAAAGGGAGGAAGCAAGAGGGGTAAATAAAAGAAAGAAAGAAGAGCGCATACGTACCAAGCTGAGATACACCTCGCCCCAGCCCGCACGTACGGCGTGGGGCCCGCCATTCCGCGTCAGCTCCTCGCTGAGGCTGAGGGGATGCACGTCCGCAACGGACGGGCATCGGCGGATGCGCTCCGCTATGGCCGGGTTGTGCGGCATGTACTTCATCGCCTCGTGCAGGTGCATCGCAGACGGGTACATCGCGCCCTGGTATATGATGCGATGCGGCGAGTCGTTGAGGAACCCAAAGTAGCGCCGCGTCGCGCCGGAGAACCTGTGGCAGGCATAGGCATAGGCATATTAAGCGAAGGTGGCCGCTGTTGATGAGGCTGGTGGGGATCTTGGTTCAGGATTACGGGCGGAGAGCCGGGGTTCATCACGAAGACGGGGACGAGCGCCTGCGCGCCTCCCCCGGTCGACTGCTGCGCCACAGGATTATTGGCCTGCGGCGTCTTAATAAACACGGGAACCATGGGCACGAAGTAGACGTTCTCGTCCTCTTTGCTTTCAGTTGATGCCATGCAGTGCTACATTCCAAGTCGGTCAAAAGCGTCAACAGAGAGGAAGACGCGTCGAAACGCACAAATTCGCGTCGGATCATGGATGTGGTTGCGGAGCAAGAGTGTGAGTCACATCGTCACAGCGCGTCTGATCGTGTCGTTTTCGCTTTGGCCGTAGCTTGCAGCTTATTTCTTCCGCTCATGGCCTCTGGACTCGAGCCTGGGAAGCCTCTCGTCCACCATTCCAAGTTTTGAGTTCGGAAAACGGAAGCGCTGGGCAGATCTGGTCATTACTGAGCTTGTCGACGTCCTGCCGCTTGTCCTCTCTCCTCTGGGCAAAGTTCTCTACTGCGGAAACGGTCTCAAGGGTCTCCTAGGCTGGAATGAAGAGGATCTAATAGACTACGACTTTGCCGACCTCCTGAATGGTGAGTCTGCCCGTCTGGCGCCGCTGTTGCTCGACACAAGCATCGTACCAGCCGAGGACAAGGACAGCTTTATGGACGTCTTTGAAAGCTCCTTGCGCACCGGAAACGAGATGAAGGCAGCTTATGTCCGCATGCGATGCGCCCCGTCTTCCCTTTCCGACCCCCCGATCTCTGAGGAGCTCATATTCGAGATCAGCGGTCCGCGTCCAGATCTCGCAAGCCGCCGACGACCCCACCGCGCCCATCCAGGTCGTCCTGCTCATCGCAAAACCCTATCCGACCAAGGCCGTTTCTCTGTGGGTAGTGCATGCTTCCATTACGTGCCGCGCTAATTTACGCCGAAAGGCTGGACACCTACATCGACCTCCAGAACGAGCACGAGCGGCTCCAGCACCGCGTCGCGGAGCTGCGCGCGCGCGCCCCGCGCCCCTCCGCGCTGTCCTCGCCGGAGACCTCCCCCGCCTCGAGCGCGACGTCGATGTACGCCACGACCTCCATGGTCCCCAAGCGGCCCGTCCGATCGCACTCCCCGCAGTCCCTCGCCCCCAGCCCAAACACCCCGGCCGACGTCTCGCCCAGCCCCGCGGAGCACCAGGACGCGCCCCCCAAGGCCGAGGCAGACGACCGCGACGAGGACCCCTTGAAGAAGAAGAAAGTGCGCGCGCCCCACCCTTCCTTTGCCGTCCATCCGCTCATCATCATGCATCTTCAGCCGAGCACCAAAAAGGCGCAGCTGGCGGAGCAGCACGTCTGCATCACATGTGGCCGCACCGATTCCCCCGAGTGGAGAAAGGTATATTTATTATGCACCCGATTGTGGAACCATCGTATCATTCATTCTCGACTCTAGGGACCGCTTGGCCCGAAGACGCTGTGCAATGCCTGCGGGCTCCGCTGGGCGAAGCAGACAAAGGTGCAGATCAAGGCCGCCGAAGAGGACATGTTTTCTCCCGTAGATGCGCCGTGAAGCGTGTATTATTGCATGGAGGGACAATATGTGATATATCACCTGTACATTAAAACCACATACGGAATAAATGCCGCCTCGAGAGTTTAAAATCAAAGTCGGAGAGAGAGAGAAACTAGTTCTCTATTTACTTGCGGTGTACACTTCTTTGGGTGTAGGCGCAATGAGGAGAAAACTCGTGCGATGAGGAAGGCAACCTACAGCTGGGTGAATACGACGGGACGATATTTCTCTGGTGTGAGTGCGGGCTTTTCCGGCAGGGCATTTACGTTTAGAACCAGTATGGTTGCAATTGCATACCTGCCAGGGTCGTGATTGTATGAGAATGAGGGGACAGCAATGGTCGTTAAGGGGAAGTGTCCGGAAAGCTCGAAAAATTGTTGCCTTCTGGCCTGAGCGAAGGGTTGCCCGCCACATCTAACTTTGACGTGGCAGGGGTTGGTAGGTCTTTGAGCAATAAACCCCTTCAGATTAAAAAATTCCCAGCTCATCCGAGAGTCGAGAGTGGTCACTGGAACGACCGAGTCCAAACCAGTGCACAACTTTAGAAGAGAGGGCTCAGATATTTGGGTGCTGGAAATGTTAACAGAAAATTCCGGCGTCAGCCTATGGAAGCCAGGTAAGGCACCAAGCTGTCCTCCAAGCCGAGGGAGCTAAGAGGGAGCAGACGAACGAGACCAGAATGAAAGCCACTGTGTCACATGGTGACTGATATCACTTGCCCTTTATTCCCAACCCTCTCAGTACCGACGTGAATTCGGGCGTTTGTACGCGTCTTTCCTATCGCTGAAGCCTCTTACCGACTTGAAATACAGCATATGGCCTCTCTGAGTTCTTTGCAGGCCCTGGCAAGCAACGCCGGCTTCGAAAAGACCGCCCACATCCTCATCCAGGAATCCGAGTCCAATATACTCGATATCGACGCAAAAATTGCGCATCTCCACTCACAGATCCGGGATCTTCTCTGCCTGCGTCAATTGGAACGCGGAAAGATAGCGACGTTGCGAGCAGTGGTCGCCCCCAGTCCGAAGGCTCCCCACAGAGCTTTTGACAGACATCTTCTTCCTCTTCGTCGAGGATTATGTGTACTTTGGCAGCGACTGTCGACCTGCTGTTCTGTCCCTCTCACAGGTCTCTCCCGTATTGGAGACAGGTAACACACAGTACGCCGCGACTGTGGACCTTTCCGGTTACTTCTTCGGCCAAAGACCAAACCGACAGAAGATTATTTATCTTCGACAAAGGCCTGGATGGAGCGCTCGTCCCCCCTTCCAATCTCTGTTCATGTCAGCACCTCCCTGTCCAGGGCGGACCTCACAGATTTGATGGATGCCCTTTTGTCCGTCGCCAATCGCTGGAAGACCCTTACCGCGCCCTATAAATCGCTGTATTCTTTATCGCAACTCCCTTCCGACACGTTTTCGACCCTTGAAGAAGTATCTCTGAGTGGGAAGGACACGCATATATCCGGTTTGAACATCCAGGCATTCGCTACCGCCCCTCGCCTCCGGAATGTCACCCTTACCCAAATCGGCTCAGTTCCGATGCCGTGGGCCCAGCTGACTGAGCTTGATATATACGACCAGTCACCCTCACGTTGCCGCAGCACTCTTCGGCTTTGCCAGAACATTGTGTGGGCGACATTCAGAACATCCGCTTGGGGAACAGTTCCCTCATCCCCCACCAAACGCACTCTACCCTTCTTGACTCATCTCGCTGTAACATATGAGCCGCCCCGCGACGGTTCCGCTGGTCATGTCGCCCCATTATTCGACTCCCTCTGCCTGCCCAAGTTGGAGTCCCTCCAACTTAATATGGATGACCTTATTCCCTGGCCTGCGGACAGCTTGTCACGGTTCCTGCAACAATCTCCCTCACATCCAGGCTATAGACCTGGCCACTAGCTTGGATGCAATCGAGTTAATTATCTCCTTCGACAAGCACCATCTGTGATGCAGCTCATTTCTGAACTGTGAGGACGCAACGACCGATCATTTCTTTGAGGCGTTGCAGACATCGCGACTCTGACATCCTGCCTCTCATTCCAAGGCTCGATTTTTTGGAAATTTCGGGGGACGAGGGTGAACTCTTCACTGGGGATGGTGGAGAAATTCATCCGCTCCCGATGGTGGTCTGATTCTCAGCTTCTAGCACTCGCTGTCCCTCCACGAGTGGCTCGGCTCGGGCATGTTAGCTTCTACTCTGAGAATACGACATTTGGTCGAGAGTTGCAGGGAAAGGTACAGGATTGCGTAGATGAAGGTCTGGAACTCGACTACTAGTATCACTGTTCACAAATAATTTCTTGATTATCCACATACCCACCGATAATGCTGTAGCGAAATCTGTGTTTATAACCCTGTATTATGCATGTCTATAGACGTCTACTTGTAGACCTTCAGATTTGCTTCGAGTTGAAATCTGACTCGGAGGCTGTGCCGGATGACGCGTCTCGCTCTGTTATACATACAGACTTCAGTGTTGTCAAGGTCAGACAAAAAGGGTCAGAAAAAGTCAGAAATTTGTGACTGGACAAACAACTGACCGGTCCGCGATCCCGTCAGACCAGGTCGATCAATTTTTCTGTCCTCATCAAATACGGTATCAAAACCCCTAAACATTAAACGTGATGCGGCGATGACGCAATGACACATCGTTGGGTGAAAATTAAAGAAGGGTCGATCAATGACTCGACAACCATTGACTTTTGTCCTGTCTTGCTTGACTGACCCCGTCAGACCGGGACAGTGACAACACTGCATGATGATACAGTACATTCCCCACTTCATTGTCAAGGGAGACCGCCATGTTGGGCCCGTACTACTGTTTCTCAGCTCTCGGCGCCTAGTCGAAGCAACCCCATCCACTTTCCAAATCTTGCCGAACTATTATTAGGCAGCACAAAACCTGAGGAACTTTGGCCGGGATCGCGTCTATTAACTCTTCTGCTGCACCTGAGCATGGCCTAATCCTCGCCCTCTATGACATATTCTGGCAAATGAAATACTCATGTCTGTCATCTAACTTCGATCTAAACGCTCGATCAAGCGCCCAAACTCGCTCCTCATTTAAAGCCCCCCTCACTCCTGTATTCTAGCTACTGCTTCAACCAAGACTCAACATGCCAGAGAACTTCCGCGAACGCGCGGACCTCACCAAGATCATAAAAAGCATCCTTGATTCGTATCCATCGAACGGGATTTTGCGGGAGCTCCTGCAGAATTCAGATGACGCTAAGGCGACGACCCAGGCGAGTTGCCTGGCTTTTCTCTGTTCTAAGTTGCTGACAGACTTGAGGGATTTTTAGGTCTTCACTTTGGATTTGCGGACGCATCCAGTTGAATCTCTTGTCGATCCAGACCTCGTTGACTGCCAAGGGCCAGCACTTCTCGCAACAAACGACACACTGTTTTCTGAATCGGATTGGAAAGCTATCAGCACGCTCCATAGTTCTAGTAAAACCCACGATGAAACGTTAGTTTCAATGTATACTGC
Organism: Mycena rebaudengoi; assembly: GCA_029282285.1. NCBI lineage: Eukaryota > Fungi > Basidiomycota > Agaricomycetes > Agaricales > Mycenaceae > Mycena > Mycena rebaudengoi. The sequence continues at coordinate 1,960,591 of JARJCX010000007.1, forward strand.
GTACGTTCCAAACCTCAACTAAATGTTCAATAGAAAGACCGGAAAATTCGGAATCGGCGTCCGCGCGTCATATCACGTCGGTTTCCTTCTTTTGAGCTCAAAAATCGTTTCTGAGTTCACTCCTTTGTTAGATCACGGACAACCCGCACTTTCTGTCCGGAGACAAGTTGGCCATTTTTGATCCCCACGAGAGATTCACGGAAAACCGAGTCGGAGGTGTTCGCATCGATGTCATAACGGAGGGAGACAGATACCGCGATCACTTGGCCGCCTTTGGCACGTCCCTCACTCCCGCTCCCAATGGTTTCTTCCCTGGAACCGTGGTGCGCCTACCACTGCGTAACCACAAGCAGGCTCTCAAAAGTACAATCAAACCCATTGCTGTCAGACCATCCGACATTCGAAATCTGTTCGACAACTTCGTCAGGAATGAGTTGGCTGTAGTGATGCTTTTCTTAAAGCACATTCGGCAGATCAGCCTCAACGTCATTACTCCCGACGGTCGGGAACATTTCATCGGGAGTGCCGACATCCCTGAGTCGTCGATCGCAGAATTACGAACCTTTTCTCGAGATGAGGGTGCCCGAAATGCCGCCTTCAAACGCACCATAAATGTTAAGACCACCTCCGGGACAGACTCCCAACTCTGGCGCATCTGTCATTCTGTCGAAAGCCGCGATGAGACATCACGCATAATGGCTCAACATCTTCGAGGAACCAGCTACAATGTTGAATCGAAGCTAGCTGCCGACAAACTGTTCTCTCATGTCGCTCTGGCCTTCCCTGTCCACTGGCAGCATCCCCTGCCTTTCGAGGGAAAGCTATTCACCCTGCTACCTTTGCCTATAAAGACTGAATTTCCCGTCCATCTACACGCAATTCTTGCGCTCACTCAAGATCGGCAGAGCCTGCGGAATATCGAGGAACTGGGAACGGGGCCCGAAGCCCGGGAAAAGTTCGTATATATGCAGTTCTGAGTTCACCGCAGATGCTAAGAGCTTACTCAATTTCCAGATTACTGGTTACGTGGAATCGTGCGATTTTCGACCTGTTTCTACCTAAGGCCTGGGTTCTACTTCTCCAACTCCTCATCGAACATCACGAGGTTGAAGATATTTGGCAAGCGTGGCCCGGGCCGGCTTTGCATCACCTGAGCCCCTACTGGGAGCAGATTCTTCCCAATCTACTTGACGAGGTTCTCAAGCGGGACGTGCCGGTGTTTCCTGCCTTCCCCGTATCGAACACCCATGTTGCATTATCGTCTGCTCTGATCGCTTCGGAGTCTGATGATACAGCCCTGTTGACGGCCTTATCTCATGTCGGAGTGTTGATTGTCAAACCCCCTCGGCATATAGTAGACGTCCTCCGGTCGAAACATGTACCGGTGAAATATGTGGATCCTCAGAACGTCCGAACGGCTTTACTTGTACGTAGTTCTCTTTCTAATTTCATTGCAGCCTTAACCAAGCATAACAGCAATGTGTTTCGGCCATAACATCGGCATCTAGCGATGACAAAAATGTCATTCTGCAATATCTTGTACTCCCCCCGGGAACGGTTGATAATGTGATCAACCTACCTCTCATTCCTCTCGTAAACGGGACTTTCGTTCCACTGTCGAAACCCTCCTTCATGTCCCCCACGTATGCACCTGTCACCCAGCAAGAGGAGGAAATCTTCGCACAGTGCGACAATGATCTAATTTCGCTCTCCAAAATGCCTCCTTCCCTATCAGCTGTGTTCACTTCTCCAACGGTTACGGCGACAGTCAACGTCACTTCTCTCGACGGCACCCGCGTTCGTTATATTTGCACGATTTGTTTGGCCGATTTAACCCAGCACACGACGAAGTGCAGGGAGAGGACGCTGATGTGGCCTGGCTCAGTCGGTTTTGGAAGTGGATGCTGGGCTGGGGAGGCGCAGTGAAACTATTACAGTCAGTTGGGCACGTTCCATTTACTGCCTACGACGCTGGGAACATTGCGCAAAATCCAGAGTCGTATTGTCGTGCCCATCAGCACAGCCAACGGAGAACCTACCATGCACGCCTGGGGCACACTGGGTGTCCGCTTCCTCCACTCCTGCCACTCTCCCCTACTCCTCTGCATTCAAGGATTTCATAAGTAGATCCTGCTGACTTTGTGTTCCTCGTCGAATCCATCTCCACCGACCACATATCTCGCCTCAATGCGGCATCGGCTTTGATAATACAGGAGCACATTGTTCAATCTTTACGCGCTCAGGGAAGACCACCGCTGGACGCAAGGAGGCGACAATCCTTCATCCCCAAATTCATTCAATTACCTATATTTCCAACCCGTGTTGCTATCGAAGATTCGAGAAGTGCCAAACTCTCTCAACGGGCTGTTGATGTTGCATCGCCCCACCGGCTAGTTTCATGAAGGTCGACGACAACTGTCCTGTACCTCTAACACCGACTGGTCTGACATTCTTTGATGTCACACCTAGCAGTGGCGTGCTGGGGACTCTTATCGATGCCGCCGGAGTGAAGAAAGCCTTGACGGAAGTCGGTGTGCTCGAGATGGCAATTGAACATCTCACGGTGCAGCCTCAAAATATTCTTGATGCGTTGCTCACCCGGATAATCCCCCGGCTTCTGGACTTGTCCTCTTCGGCAATAAATAAACTCCGTTCAATGCCCTTCGTTTCCGTGCGCGGCAGTTCGGATAGAGTACCGCCGTCGCGCATTATCAACCCTCGTTCCAGACTTGCAGCGTTGTACGAAGGAGAGCCGGGGGTTCTGCCAGCCGGCCTCTGTGGTCAAGAGCGCCACCTCAATATGCTGATATCCTCCGGATTTTTCCTCTCGGACATCACGGCAGAGGTTATCTTGGAGCGTGTTCGATATCTGTCACAGACCAGGTCTGAAGCTGAGTACGCAATGATATTCACCAAGGCTAAAGTATTCTTGCAATTGTTGGACGACCATTGGGTCGCCTGGATTCCGGACTTCCATTGTGTTGGCTTGTCTCCAAGCGAAATGGTTGCCCATTCGCCGCGATTCCCAACTCGTTACTCCCAGCGAATGTCGGGACCGTGACAAACAAGAGTCAATTCTACTGTTCGATTTCGTCCTTTCCGTCGTCGATGGGAATATTCGAAACAAAGACCTCCGTGGTGCTCTTGGGTGGAACAGAATCCCTATCCCTGTTTTATGCAGCCAGTTGCAACTCGCACTCACCAATCCTCGAAACCGCTCCAGACGACTTCATGCCCTTATCAAATATTTCACACTACTTCACCGTGACGATACCCTGTCTGCTGACGATATCGAAGGTCTTCGTGACATAGTATCACACGATGCGTGGGTTCCAATCACAGAGGAACATGTTGTTGAAACCAGGCATGCCTTACTTGAACCCTCGAAACTTGGTGGTCGTTTCAAACCTGTGCCTCGAAGTCTTTGCGAAGGGGATGGCCGTGTTTTCTTGCAAAAAATGGGCTGCTCGGATAGGTTGGCCATTTTTTACCTCAGTCTTCTCCAAGATTTGACAATTGTTAGTAGCCCAAGTTTTGAGACACTCCTAACTGAACTTGAATCACTTGGGAAGTCTTCGAGGTCGCAAATTGACAGTCCCTTGATATCGAACGCGCTCGAAATTCTGAAAGAAATGTCTTGTTTAAGCCCAGGCCGCTCCCACCGACTCTATGGGCGCATCATAGTCCCCGGGAAAGACCTTTCTTTCCATCCGATCGAACAAGTCTACTTCGTAGACACTGCAACAGAGTATATTCCCGAAACCGAATCATTCCCCGTACATTCGGAAATGTCCGAATCCCTAGCGCATGCACTTGCAATTCAATTTCTTAGCGCTCTGGAGCTTGGCAGCGATGACGATGATTTGGACGACTCGCTACAAATGGGTGAAGATTTTACGAAGCGGGTCGAAGGCGTCTTGAAGGAGCATGACATCAATTATGCTCTCAACGAGTTCATGGCCAATGCTGTCGACGCAAAGGCTACGCAGTTCTCTCTCCTCGTAGACGAAAGGAATTACGAGACCTCGAGAGTTTTGTCGCCCAAGCTCGCAAAATTGCAACAAACACCGTCTCTGCTCATATTCAACAATGCTCTATTCACAAAGGAGGATTTTCGAGGGCTGCGGATGATTGGGCAGGGAGGGAAGAATTCGGACCCAGACAGCATAGGCCGCTACGGGTTAGGATCACTGTCCCTTTTCCACTTCACGGACGTACGTGTTGTTTCCCCATTCTGCTATTTATATTCCCTACTCACGTCATTTTATTTTATAGGTCGTCCAACTGATTTCCGGCGACTCGTTCTTGGTGCTGGACCCGTCAGGTGAACATCTTCCTCGGCTGAACGGAAGACCGAGGACTGCACTTTTAAGGCGTCTTCGGGATGTTGGCAGGTACCTGTTTCTTATCGGAAATTCGATCCTATACTAAGGCGAAATTGTAGACGTTATCCAGACCAGCTCTCCGCCTTCGAGTCCGTTCACGGATTTTCTAAGGCCGAGCCTTTCTACAATGGGGTACTGTTAAATCTTTAGACCCATCGGGAACTTGAATCTGACTGCACTCTAGACATTGTTTAGACTTCCGCTGCGGGACAACATTAGCGCACTGTCTTCCACCGTGCTCCGTGCTTCGGATTGCCTCAACCTCATCAATGATCGCTACTTCGGCCTTGCAAAGGACGCTATGTATTTCACAGAGCTGGAACATGCTTCAGCCAGGCGCCGGTCCTCAGCTGTGAGTTTACACTCCGTTGAATCGTTTAAGGCGCAACTCAAAGTTCCAAAACCAAGGGAAGTATTGCTGAAATCTGGTCTGTAAGCGCGGAACGACCACCGTCCAGAAAATATTGTCGAAAGCCAGATGCACCTGCCAAAATGTTCAGTTGACCATCAGTGGTCCCACCTTCGAAACATACTACCAGACGTGGCTCATTACAACGGCAATCACTCCAGTTTCCTCCGTACCCGAAGACTACGAATCGGTTCTGAACGGGATGAAATTGAACAGGACTCAAAGAGGACTTGTCGTGCGAATGGCGCTACTCTTAAAAGACACGGAACATTCCTCAACTGCGCTTCTCCGCGGACGGCAGCCACCCAAAACGAATATATTCCCTATTTTCAGCCTTGCGTCTCCCAGTGCAGACATCTCTACCTGCGCATATTCATGCTCAATTCTCCATATCTTCTGATAGAAGACACATTCGGTTTGAACCTTCGGACAGTTCTGGCAGACGTATACCTCAGGCCGGCTACAATGGTTGGATTCTGGGCAACTTGATCCCACCTTTGTACATTTGGAGTATAGGTGCTGCCGCCACGGCTCTTCCACCGAGCCGCAGAGCCGGGGGGTTTTCTTGGTGGCCCCGAGATACCAGCGATGAAATTTCCGAAGTGATCATCCGCGCATTTTATAACATATTGCCTGGATCATCAACCCCAATCTGCCTTACGTCCACCGCACGATTGGTTTCACCAAATCAAGCCATTTTTCCCGCAGCCACAACGCCATTGCGCATCAAATGGCTGCTTCCGCTGTTGAAGCCGCCCACTTTCGTAGACCTTCCGTCAGACATACACAAGTTGGCCTTTAAATCGGCTTCTGCTGCTCAGCTGCGGGTTGTCGGTCCCCAGTTCGTGGGAGAACTTATTCAAGAACACGCCACTGAGTTCACGACATTGTTCAATCGAAAGGAGGTCGTCGTCACGGTGGCGACCGTTGACGATATACTGAAGTTCCTATTGAAAGGGAACGTCGCGATATCTGACCTTCCACTCCTTGTCCTCGCCGACGGGAGCCTCACTTGCGGAAATACGCAAAATCCAACCATATACATCTGTGGCAGCCCACCGCAAATATTTCCACTGAACCGTTTCCTTCACGAGGGACTGGAGACGGAAACACGAACCCTGTTGATTCAGAACCCCGACACGAATGTCAAGTTATTCGACGAGGCCGCTGTTGTTAGTCTTCTACGTGAACGGGTACCGGCCTCTTCACGATGTACGCACTCTGTTGAAGCCATGGCTTGGATAGCGGAATTTTGGGACTCATATACTCGCCTACCCGGCCCTCCATCGCCAGCATTGTTGGATGCCCTTCCTTTAATCTCAACCACGAGCGGAGAGTACATCTCATTGGAATATTGTCGTGGGAATAACGTCATGGCACGACCTATTACTGGGAGAGATATCTTCTGCCCTCGTCGGCGCAATGCAAAAAATGGACTTTGTCTTTTGCCAGTTGCCAGGATGCACTGCGGGGTCGGGTCGAAGATAAGAGATTCACCCTCAACGCATATCTGCTTGCCATCCGATTCAAACCGTCTCCCTTTAATGCGTTGTCTGACTTCGAGACGCGTGAAGTGGGTCGGTGGATTCGCTTCTGGTGTTTCAATGTGCACCGAACCTGAAACCAGACGCGTTGTGCAGACGCTTCCGATCTGGAAAGCTCGCCAGAATCATAGAACGGTCTATTTGGCGGCATCGCAGTTGGAGATGCTTCCCGATGGACTGAGCATCGACACATTCGACGAATACTTGCGCCCCGGAGTGGCGATCGTAAGCCACTCATATTCACTGCAAACTGTTCTTTCGTGGCCTCCCAATCCTAAAGGTCAAAACATGACATCGGCACAGCTCGCCAATTTGCTGATCTTCCCTTCATATCTCGATACCTCCAAAATGGACGGATACTTGAAACTGCTCCAAGAGTTCTTGTCCATTGGAGGCGAGGGTCAGATCCCCGTCCCCGATGGCGACCGAAGGCTGCGACCTGTAAACGAACTGTACGATCATTCAGTGCGCCTATTTTCGGTTGCTCTACAGACAGCAGAACGACGTTCCTTTTTGCATCCCCGATTCCGGCACATGGGCAACAGCCTCGTTTCAAAGAAGTTGAATGTTCCAAGTTAATTGGAATTCCTTCTTTCTGTGCGCCGACGCGGTCGATGACGACCTCAGGATACATGGGCTGCCGGAAGATGAAGTTATGGAACGAGCCGAGGTCGTCTATGAATTCTACAATTCGCATGTGCCAAACCTCGTGATGACAAACACGAACAGGTGGACTGAATTGAGCGGTTTGCGTTTCATACCCCGGAATGAAGCCCGCAGCACGTCCGCATCCTATAGCACAGAAACGTACTGCAGCAATGGGAGCCTCCCCCTCATTTTAGTCTCCTTCTCAGCTTCTTCTACAAGAGCACGAGCAAGTGGCCTGGTCTCAACGCGCCCTGTTTCGAGAGCAACCAAATCAAAATCTGGTTCGCCTGAATTCCTCGTTAGGAGTTCCAACCTGCAGATGAAGTGGTGCGTATGATTCTTTTTTTTTTTCCAGTGGGAAATCTGGCTGACAGGTAGTTAGGTGAAACATCTCAAGGTCCTGGCTCTCCAGGTCGCACCTGAGCATTCAGGAAATCGGACGCTGCTTGGACACCTGCGGGCGACGTATCAGTGGCTCGACCAAAACAAAGAGGCTGCCAGATATCAACTCCTCCGCGAACGAGGCGCGTTGTTTTTGAATGTGGATGACCCGGCATCTGAACCTTGGAGCCTTTGGTGTTCCGCCGAGCAGCTCATATTCAACGTCGAGTACGACTATCACGAAACAGGGTCTTACAGGGTTCGTGAGTTTCTGCAGGACTATCGGCCGCTTTTGCTTGCAGGCTGGGGCGACCAGCGAGGAACCAGTGGATTATAAGCCAACCGCCCAGCCAACAGATGCAGACGCTTTGAGAGGAGCTTCAATGACATGCGGAGAGCTGGACAGTTGACTGACATGCAGTTTGTGCCGATTATGGATACGGAGGACGAAACAGAGGTGGAAAATGACCCAGACGCGCTGCGGGCACATTCCACGTTCCTCGCTGCCGCCATCCCACACTGTGCGAGATGCGCTCGTACTGGGCTGGCGCGAGAGCCACTCACAGGAGTATCGATTCCCTGGGACATATTTTGGAGCCTGCGCCGTACTTGGTAGGTGATACGGAGCATTTTGACACTGAACTGAATCCACGATTCAGATTTCGTCTACACCGGCAAGATCGAACGAGATCCGGGAGAGACAGGCGAGGGACACACAGTTTTGCTGAGGAATCTTCTGGAATTGCTAGCGAATGCAGATGAATGGGATATGCAGCCGTTGAAGGACGAGATCGGGAGACTGATCAAGCACTGGAAGTTTTTGTCGCGAGATTCATATTCGACCAGTAAGTTCCCCACTGAGTATAGGTCAAGAGGCTAAACTGGCATACAGTCTTGGAGTCCGCCACGACGTATGATGCGCCATCTCTCGTCCAGTATTGTCAAGATTGGGCGAGAAAGAACCCAGGATCGCTCATTGGACGAGATAGTAGCACTTGAGGAGATTCGAGTTCTCGAGGTTGGAGAAGGAAAGTGTATTATGGCACCGTGTCGAATCCTTGCTAGGAAAGAGTAGGAAAGGTCCGAAATTACTCGGATGAGACAAGCACTTTTGTTTGCACCATGTTTGTTGACGTGATCATCTATTTTGGCTGTCTAATTTCTCTCTTCCCCAACTCGTTTGAAATTAGTTTGTGCTCGTTACATTCAAGCTAACTCCCGGCCTGCCACAGAGCCATTCATGTCAATTTTTTCTCTTGAGAACACACCTAAATATCACCCTGTCGAGGGCGGGATTCTGTAAGAGCGGCGCAGATCACAGCTGGATTCCGACCTGGTTTGGATACTATGGCTCTGATTTTTTTTTTTTTTTCAAGTTCAAAGCCTCCTTATTTTGAGTGACCAAGGAGCTGGGTTCAGATTTTATCAAATATTTCAAATAATAACACCAGATTTTGATTCGATCTTCGGTTCGCCACAATACACTCCTTCATCTCTCCACAGTGGTAAGATATTATTTTCCACGCGTTTTTCAACTTAAGTATGATTTAATCTATACCGCAGATTTGTTTGAGATCATCTCAGTGGCCCCTGGACCTTGGTTGGCTGGATTTCCGGATTCGTCTAGTGTCTTCCACTCGATTTCCGCCCTTACTCGCCCAGAGGTCAACCATAACTGACCCCCCCCCTACTATTTGATAACAATCTTTGGCCGCACCACAGTTCACTTCGTCCAATAACCATCCAGTCCATATTTCGACGGGCACTTAGTACTATTCAACCATATTATATCTCCCTTTGCCTTAACAGCTGCATAAAGGAACGATGGTCATAATCCAAAAATTCAAGTTCCATTTCTAATTTCTGACAAGTTTTTCAGACCTCTTCCTCGAAGCCTGCCAAGAGATTCGGAAGGACGCGAGTACGCGTCGAGACGCGTGGCGTCACATCGGGTCACAGGATGCACACAACGGCAAATATTGACTTGAGGCCTCAGAACCAAACGTTGATATTTTGATTCGGCTAACCGCTAAACCACCATGTCTTTTGCTTTAACAGGACATCGCAGCCCTCGAGGATTTTGAGAGCCCGGTTGACGTGTCCCTGAATCTGGTGGCCTGAAATTTTCTACGCGTTTCCTGGTTCTTCCAAAACACTTCTGAGGCGCGGCTGCCTCGTGTTCACCGACAAACTGGTACCGAAATTAACAGGAAATGGGATCCTCCTCGTCCAAACCCCAGGGCCGTCCATACCCCCTGCTGACCCCGGGGTTCAATGTTCCCTATGGGCAGAATCCAAATCAGTTCCTCCCACCACACCTACAGCCCCAAAGCACGCAAAAGAAGCAGAGTCGTAGGTCTAGTAGCCGTAGGGGCTCAAGCCGCGACGAAGTGGCGCAGGCGTTTCTAGACGGTGTCCGGGCTGGAAATGCAGGGCTTGCACCTATACATCAACCAACCCATCGTATGTAGTAGTTAATCTCCGAATGGCTTCTCTGCAACTATTTCGCAGAACCTCAGCCAGTGCAACCACAACCAATCGCCCGCGATTTCCGGCCAGTCGTCCCACCTGCACCTGTTCGCGCTGCTCCTCTATTTACCCCGGGCGGAGATGCACCGCTCACATTCTTCCCGTCTCCCCAGGTTGCTCCGAGCGCTACAACTCAAAGAACCCAGACGCCCTTTACAGGAGGATCGCTCAACGGCTCAGTCAGCACACACCAACAGCCGCAACAGCAGCAGCAGCAGCAGCAACAGCAAAACTTTGCGCCAGAGCCTCAGGCACAGTTCCAGCAACAGCAAACGTTCCAACCCGCAGCGCAGCAGCAGCAGCAGCAGCAGCAGCCCCGCATCAATGCCGACATTGCGCACATTCTTCAGCCATTGCCTCCTGCTAACCGTGGGGTCTTTGGGCCACCTCCACCGCAACAGCCCCTGCGGCAGCTATCAAACCCTCTTCCCCCGCCGCCACGCGATCTCTACGAGCTGTCGCCCTATAACACTCTCCTCAACCTGCCTCAGACCACTGCGCTCCTCACCGCTGCGTATTCGAATACGCAGCAACCGGCTCCGGCGAGCTTCGGCCGCCGGCGGGGCAGCAGGACCGGCGGGTTGCTGCGCGCGCTGACTGGGCGCCGACGCAAAGAGGACGAGGACGTCCACTTCGTTCCCGTGTTTATTAACGGGCGCCCGCAGACGCCGCAGGCCAATAATCCTGTGGCGCAGCAGTCGACCGGGGGAGGCGCGCAGGCGCCCGTCCCCGTCGTCGTGATGAACCCCGCAGTCGTACCCCCTCCGCCCGTGATCCTGAACCAGGATCCCCACCAGCCTCATCAACAGCGGCCACCCTCGCCCAATATGCCTATGCCTATGCCTGCCACTGCACCGGAGCCGATCAGGTTCTCCGGCGCGACGCAGCGCTACTTTGCGTTCCTCAACTACTCGCCGCACCGCATCATGTACCAGGGCGTGGAGTACCCGTCTGCGATGCACCTGCACGAGGCGATGAAGTACATGCCGCACAACCCGGCCTTAGCGGAGCGCATCCGCCAATGCCCGTCCGTTGCGGACGTGCATCCCCTCAGCGAGGAGCTGACGCGGAATGGCGGGCCCCGCGCCGTACGTGCGGACTGGGGCGAGGTGTATCTCAGCTTGGTACGTATGCGCTCTTCTTTCTTTCTTTTATTTACCCCTCTTGCTTCCTCCCTTTTTGAATGAATGGTACAAGTGTTGACGCGCCGTGGCAGATGAGGGATGTGATACTGGCGAAATTCAGGCAGCACCCGGACCTGCGGGCGATGCTGCTGGAGACGGGGGACGCGCCGCTGATATACGCGGACGAGCACGACACGTATTGGGGCGAGGGCCCGCCTGGCACGGCAGGGCTGAATAACCTCGGGGTCATCCTAGAGCAGGTGCGCAGGGAGCTGCGTGTGGAAGCTGGCCTTGCGCCGTGATTCTCCTCAGGCGGATTGGCACCGTCATTCCGGCGCTGCGCTGTCGATGATACTCTCGACTCTTCGCTACTCTCGGGCTGTTTTTCTTCTTTGGTGTTCTGCTGCTGCTGGCTGTCGATTGCTTTCTTACATAGGAACGGGCGGTCTTGATTATCGATCGGTCTTTCTTAGTTTGTATCTCTACCTCCGTACTGGGCTCGCCCGATGTGTATTTTACCCCTCAGATAGACATTACTATTGGCTACAGTTTTCGATTGCAATCTGGGTGGTGCTAACTATAGATTTGCCTTTTAGTTTTCGATGGGCTCGATGAAGGTGGGGGCTTAAAATTGGATGCTGCGGTTTAAACTCTTTCATGTCCAAAAACTCGTTAAAAAATGGCAAGAGCTGGCCGCAGATCGACTTACTGTGCTAACGCTTGGGTTGCCCATGGCCAATATGCGGCAGGGAGGCGGGGATTCAGAGCAGCGCAAATAGGAGCTGTTGAACGGAGCATTGAAGGTTGAGAAAAACGGATGTGAGTTGAGCGAATGCATTTTTCTTCCTGAAAATGCCAAGTACTTCTTTTACGCGAGTACATTCGCTGTATCATGCATAGCTTGCAAGTCAGATTGAGAACTTCCGAGAACTACTATCCAAGTTTGGTTGGGTGAATTGTGGCGAAGGTGGTGCTTTCTGCAAAGGAGAAGGTGTCACTTAGTCTCTCAGTGGACAGACGCTTTAGTGGTTCTAACTCGTACCTCGTTCAACACTAAAGTCTGTTAGTTACCGCGCCCTGATAACCGGTTGTCAAACTTGTTATGTAACGATCACGAATGCATAACCAAACAACGCGCCTCGCTTTGTGCGTTTCGCTGGGTTGGACGCGATTGCCACACCGGTGTCCCCTTGAAACTTTCTGTAGCAGTTCATAATCAAACAGAAAATATTTATAGCACCTTCGGAGTGCTTCAGTTCTCGAAATGGAGGCACCAGTGATTTCTGCCCTTTCTCCGCCAAAAAAAAGGTCCGAGGTTTGAGAAAAGGGAAAACACTGGATTACACCAAGTACAGGTCCACTATATCATTCAAATGATAGTCGGATCCATTATGTGAAGATATAACGCGTCAAAGCCGTGGCTTCGCGTTGCCGTCGCGTCGCTACATTGGCGCACGTGGGCTGCTTATATAATAAGGTTGCCAACCACTTGTGATGGCGCGGTAACTAATAGACTAGGTGTCACTCCGTGACTCATATCACTTGCCCTAAATTTCTCCTCTCCTTCCACAGTTCCGACGTGAATTTCGCGCTTGTACGCGTCTTTCCTATCGTTGAAGCCTCTTACTGACTTGTAATACAGCATATGGCTTCTCCGAGTTCTTTGCAGGCCCTGGCAAGCAACACCGGTATCGAAAAGACCGCCCGCATCCTCATCCAGGAATCCAAGTCCAATATACTCGATATCGATGCAAAAATTGCGCATCTCAACTCACAGATCCGGGATCTTCTCTGCCTGCGTCAATTGGAACGTGAAAAGATAGCGATGTTGCGAGTAGTGGTCGCCCCCATCCGAAGGCTCCCCACAGAGCTTTTGACAGACATATTTTTACTCTCTGTCAAGGATTATGTGTTTTTTGGGGCCGACTGTCGACTTGCTGTTCTGCGCCTTTCACATGTCTCTCCGTACTGGAGACAGGTAGCACATAGTGCGCCGCGACTGTGGACCTTTCGCGTTACCCTTCAGCCAAAGACCAAACCGACAGAAGATTATTTATCTTCGACAAAAGCCTGGATGGAGCGCTCGTCCCCCCTTCCAGTCTCTGTCCATGTCGCCACCTCCCTGCCCACGGTGGACCTCGCTGGTTTGATGGATGTCCTTCTGTCCGTTGTCAATCGCTGGAAGACTCTGAACATGGCCTCCAAATCGCTACAGTCTTTCCCACAGCTCCCTTCGGATACTTTTTCGAGCCTTGAAGAAGTATATCTGAGTGGGATGGACGCCGATATGTCCGGTTCGAACATGCAGGCATTCGCTACCGCCCCTCGCCTCCGGAATGTCACCCTTATTCCACAAATCGGCTCAGTTCCGATGCCGTGGGCCCAGTTGACCAAGCTTCATATAAACGACCAGTCACCCTCACGTTGCCGTAGCATTCTTTGGCTTTGCCAGAGCATTGTGTCGGCGAGGATCACCACATGTGCTTGGGGAACACTTCCCTCATCCCCCACGAAACACAATCTACCTTTCTTAACACATCTTATCACATCCTTCGCGACGCTCCCCGACGATTCATCCGGTCATGTCGCCCCGTTATTCGACTCCCTCTGCCTGCCCAAGCTGGAATCCTTCCAACTTAACATGCATCCCGATCTTCCCTGGCCTGCGGACAGCTTGCCGCAATTCCTGCAACAATCCCCTTTTGTCCAAGATATACAGCTAGACGCTGACTTGGATGCTGTAGAGTTGGCACAATTCCTTCGACACGCGCCATCCGTGATGAGGCTTACTCTGAGCTCCTGCAGCGGAGATACCGATCATTTCTTTGAAGTGTTGCAGCATCGCGACTCTGACATCCTGCCTCTCGTTCCAAGGCTCGATTTTTTGGACATTTCGGGGGACGGGGCACTGGAGATGATGGAGACATCCATCCGCTCCCGCTGGTGGTCCGATGCCCAGCTTCTAGTACTCGCTGTCTCTCCACGAGTGGCTCGGCTTGGGCATGTTAACTTGTTCTTTGGCTATTCGATGTTGGGTAGTCATTTACGCGAAAGGCTACAGGATTGCATAGATGAAGGTCTGCGTTTCGAGCACTATTGATCATTCGCATATAATCCGTGTACCAATACTTATATGTGTAGCCAGAGATCCTGTTTTTTTGAATCAATGCCAGATTGTGATTTTGGTGCAAAAGCTTTCAAGGCTCCGGATCAGTAATTCGTTGAATCCGGCCGGCGGGCCGTCACTAACTTTCTCAACATTTCTTTCTCGCTTTCACTCTCATCTGCTGCCTTAGGATATCTGCTATGAAACCAATATTGCGGATCCGTTACCAACCCGGCTCTGTGTCTAAGCGTCCTTGGCCGGAAAGAAACCCGAGTCGTAAACTTAGGACTATCCAAGTTTGGTTGGTTACGAGTCCTAATTTATTAGGTCACGTTTTTGGAAGATGTTTTCCACCAGAAAAAAAAACATACCGGACCAGTTTGATGAGAAACGTGATGTGAAAATATCTGTCAATGGTGTGAATGTGGGTGTTCTTGGCGTCTTCTTATTGATGTTTTGCTTTATTCTTATGCCCTTCACTGTCCCAACTTCATCCCCCGGTTTTTTCAATCCTACTATGCGTGAAATGACTGTGAAATGTGTGTGTTATTTTATGGTGGTGGGTAGGTATGGTATTCATTGTTCTTTGTTACTGGTATGACGCGGTTGTTGATCGTTCCTTGCAACGGCCTTATTCAGCTATTCGATATGGTCTCTGATGGTTTCCTGATGAAGTATTCCATTCGTCTGCTCGTCTTTCTGTCTCTCTTTTGTGACCTCCATGTCTACTGAGTTCACAATTATTCGCAAAGTATGATCTGTGTCAATTTTTCTTGGTCTTTGGTACTTATTATATCCTAGAGCCCTCGGCTGCCCATCGAGCTGATTGGCCGCATCTTGTCATTTTTCGATGAATACGATCCGCCGTTGGAAATAGCGGACTATATTTCTTTTCACGGGTGTTTACATCTCGTTTACCCGTGCATTGTGGCCTCTGTGCCCTGTTTGTGGGCCCACATGATTTTGTCACCTAATATCGACTTTGCGTTTGTGCAGCTTTGTTTTTCGCTGGCTAGGAACTACCCTCTCAGTATTCATATCCGAATTCACAATCTTTGTTTCTTTCATGCTGACCGGCACGATGGGCTCGCCATATCTCAGCATTTCCGCCGCGTCCTGCAACTCGTTTCATCCGCAATGTCCACTTGTGCGGATCTTACAATTCCTAAGGCCCTCCGGGCATCCCTGGAACCTGGATAATGAACCGCGACCCAGAAAGCAGCGTTGACTCATTATTGACAAAAACACATAAATTTGTCGCAAACCCTTCTTTGAGCAAACCAGTGTCGCAAATGAGCCTCTAAAGACCATATCGTGTTAAAGCCAACATTTAAAAACACGAGTAAGTTAAGACAGTGATTAGACAAAGGCTACATCCAGACCAAGAATGGCATAGACCGAAAGAACCTTCCCTTCAACCTCGTTGTCGTAGCGCCGCAACTCATTGAGCCTGCCACCCTTTAGGACGTCGAATCATAGCCATCACGGCAAGACCCGTGGAATGACTACCCGACTAGATCCGAAAATTCGGCCGTTTTGATACGGTAACCACAGGTTGTAGTTCATCACGAATTTCGACTTTCTGATTTCAGACCTGGTAACCTATATCGGTTCCAGGAATTGAGTCGGGGGTTCCTACTCTTATGGATATAGTGCTGGAGGAGATTGCACCTACCACTCCCTCTATTTTATCACAGTTGTCCATTGTGATAACACCCGACAACCCATACTTCCTTTTATTCCATCCACCCTGCCTTATGGACTTCATTTTTGACCAGGCTCCCTCCTTTGGACAGCCATTTCATCCCTTAATCAGCCTATCCATTGCAAGCGACAGGGTTACAAAACCCGTGTTCACCCATGTCGCTACGCAGAATCCCCGATCTCTCGTTCAGCTACCACTGGATTTCCAACTCGAATGGGAAGATATCATATGCCTTCTTACCCGGTCAAGCCATATATGTGTTCTCCTTTTGATCTCCGTTCGCGTCCATAACCGAGATCCAGACACCATGATAGCCGCACCTCCGATTCCCATTTGCGAACTCGACTTGTCCTTTGGTGGATTCCAATTCATGGTTGTGGCATGCATCCCCTTCCCCCATTTGACGACTCTGCATGTTTACTTTGTGGAACTAAATGACATACATTGCTTAACTACTTGTTCCGCTATTCTCGGCTCTATCATCAAGCTGGTGATTCTTGGCACTTATCCGAGGGACATCCGAGTTGGCGACTTGTTTAGGTTCTGTTTTCATTTGCAGCTTTTAGATTTCACCAATGCAGAGCCAGCCTTTTTTTTGGCCTTCTGTCACGCTTCTACTAGAATGCCGGCAACTGGGCAAGTCAATTATAATGCGTGTCCCTTGCTGCAGCACTTGGTGGTCTCCCATATCCATTTGTGGACCATCAGGGAAATGCTGGAATCCAGACAGGCAGCCGGATACCCCCAACTTCTCACTGTGAAGGCATTGTATTATGGTGACATCGACCCAGGAATGCTTGCCTGGTTCAGTGCAAGATCCATTCATTGCCTTGACGGTGTGAGGTATGTTTACTCTTTAATTATTATTATTGGCCGTACTCTAATTTGTTTGTACCGTTGCAGATCCCCATCCGTCATGTCTACGTATATCTTTAGTTACCTGGTTGACTGCTGTTATTGTACATGTAGGAGACGTTCGGTAAAATTCGGTGGCTGTGATTTGATCTGCTCGGTAACCGCTCGGTAGTGAGGTCGGTAAAGTTCGGTAGCTGCGTGGGAATGATTTTGGTAATTTTCGGCTACTGATCAATCAATCATCAGATCTTGAACTGCCTTTATTTGGTCCTAAATAATGTCGTTCTAGCTTTATGGTTTTGGGTCCCACTGGCAGCTCTGCGGCTTTGCTGAAAGGCTCTACTTATCATTCCGTGTTCAAAATTCCGAGAGAAGCTAAATAAAAAAGTAAAAACCAAGAAGATACCGATGGAATCCGCAATGAAGCTAATGCCATCGCCGCCATAAACGAAAGAATCCAAGGCGTTGAATACATACTGCTCGACGAGATATCGATGGTGTCCTGTCTTGATTTGCAGCTGCTGGAAGCCAGGCTGCCAAAGCCCGTAATAGGGGCAGTCAGAGTAGCGGATTTCGGACGGTTCTGGGGTCGGTTCTGTCGACGGTTCTCATAATTGATCTAGATCAAATTTTTGACAGAACCGACCAGAACCGACTCCGAATCTTGACCGACCCTTTTTGAAAACCGGTTCTCGAGTCGGTTCTCATATAGCTATATCTTTTTGCACTTCTCGATTTTAAATTAAACAGAAATTGACGACGCAGAGAACCGGAACCGGAACCGGAACCGTCTGCAGAACCGCCTCCAGAGTCGGTTCTGCATTTCGAGTCGGTTCTGATTTATCGACGGTTCTCCCACACTTTAATAAATCAAGAACCGTCGACAGAACCGACTGTCAGAACCGTCGAAAATAGTTACTCTGACTGCCCCTAATATACACGACAGCGAGTTCGGAGGCCTGAATGTCATACTGGCAGGAGACTTTGCTCAATTACCACCAACGTCCGGCCCATCACTTTACAGCAACATTGGGGTCAGAACCACACAATCGATGAACCAAGGGACGCAAAATGCCATACTAGGAAAAATTCTATGGCACCAATTTAACACGGTGGTATTGCTCCGTCAAAACATGCGGCAGACAGAACAAACTGTGGAAGACGGTAACCGCCCTCGAAAATATGAGATATGGCGCCTGTACAGACGACGACGTTAGCTTCTTACGGTCCAGAATCGCAGGTACCAAGAGTGACCAACCTAATTTGAACACGGAAGAGTTCAGGAATGTGTCAATTATAACCGCCTGGAATATTCACAAAGATGCAATTAATGATCTCGGAGCTGCCAAGTTTGCTAGAGATACGAACCAAGAATTGGTATCCTTCTACTCCATTGATAAGTTGAGTACAAAAGGCGTGGATCGGAATAAATGGAAAGGTTCTGAGCAAGCAAGGAGCATGACAAAAAAATTACAAACCGCTCTATGGGAAGCACCTGCATCAGCCACAAACGAGCACATACCTGGTAAAGTGCAGCTCTGTATATCTCGTACCCTTATCTTTTATATTACAAGATGATCCCTTGCATTGGTCCCCAAAGTTAAGCTCCATGCATGCAATTATTGGTCTATGGATTCTGAGTCTGCAAGCGAATCCAACTCAACCTGAGATCGCGAGGGACAATGTTAGATGCATTCTACATTTGCAAAGTCCGGATAATTTCCCTTTGGGTCCAAGAGGTATTACTTAGTCTCGACGCCTTTCACTTAGCGATAACAAACAGAGTCAGTTATGGAGATGCATCATTATGTTGCCCTAATTGTTTGCATATACTGGAAGGCCAAATTAGCATATTTAATCAGGTCCTACAGACAGGAAATGTACGGAGACTACGCCCTGCTTATCCCGACGGCGTGCCATTTTCCATATGGCTGGCCGATTTTTTTTTTGCAACAAAGCAGATTATGCCCGGTTTGTACCTCGAGGGGTCATCGGATGCGAACGGTCCGGTGAACTGTTATCTACGATATACCACCTATCCTGTTTGTTAGCATGGGATCAAATGAAATAACCCTGGGTACTTACCTAGTCCTGAACACAACCATTGGTATCAAATGCATGAAGCTCAGAGGACTGATATACTACACTCAGACAACACCAGAACTGGGACATTTCACGAGCGTGTCTGTCGATATGCACGATAAATGCTGGTACCACGATGGAATAACCACTCGCCGTTCATTCTTAGGGGAACCCGATATTCAACCATCGCTCCTGGTCCATAAGCGTGGAGATGCCTCACTTTCCGTGGAAATTTACGCAGAGGTTAAGGACTAATGTGGTTGGGGTGATGGAAGAGTAGTAGACGAAGACCGATCTTTTACCGAGAACTACCGAAATCTACCGAATATAATCACGTTGACTCATGATCCGGTTTGATCCTGAACGGACTGTTAAAAAAAAGACGGACTCGTACTGCCATGCGTCAGCACTGGCCTACAGACCAAGTGAAGGTGTCACATCGTGACTCCCCTAAATTTCTCCTCTCCCTCCACAATTCCGACGTGAATTTCGCGCTTGTACGCGTCTTTCCTATCGTTGAAGCCTCTTACTGACTTGAAATACAGCATATGGCTTCTCCGAGCTCTTTGCAGGCCCTGGAAAGCAACGCTGATATCGAAAAGACCGTCCGCATCCTCATCCAGGAATCCGAGTCCAATATACTCGATATCGATGCAAAAATTGCGCATCTCAACTCACAGATCCGGGATCTTCTATGCCTGCGTCAATTGGAACGTGAAAAGATAGCGACGTTGCGAGCAGTGGTCGCCCCCATCCGAAGGCTCCCCACAGAGCTTTTGACAGACATCTTTTTGCTCTTTGTCAAGAATTATGTGTTCTTTGGCGACGACTGTCGACCTGCTGTTCTGCGCCTTTCACATGTCTCTCCGTACTGGAGACAGGTAGCACACAGTGCGCCGCGATTATGGACCTTTCGCGTTACTCTTCAGCCAAAAACCAAACCGACTGAAGATTATTTATCCTCGACGAAGGCCTGGATGGAGCGTTCGTCTCCCCTTCCAATCTCTATCCATGTCGCTGGCCCTCTACCCAAGGAGGACCTCGCAGGTTTGATGGATGTCCTTCTGTCCGTTGCCAACCGCTGGAAGACTCTGAACGTGGCTTTCAAATCGCTCCAGTCTTTCCCGCAACTCCCTTCCGATACTTTTTTGAGGCTCGAAGGGGTGTATCTGAGTGGGAAGGACGCCCATATGTCTGGTGTGAACATGCAGGCATTCGCTACCGCCCCTCGCCTCCGGAATGTCACCCTTGCTCCACAAATAGGCTCAGTCCCGATGCCGTGGGCCCAGCTGACTGAGCTTGATATAAACGACCAGTCACCCTCACGTTGCCGTAGCATTCTTTGGCTTTGCCAGAACATTGTGTCAGCGACGATCAAGACATCTGCTTGGGGAACAGTTCCCTTGCCTCCCACGAAACAAAATCTACCCTTCTTGGCCCATCTCTTCATATCCTTCGACATCGCGGTGTCCCCCGACGGCTCAGCCGGTTATATCGCCCCGTTATTCGACTCCCTCTGCCTGCCCAAACTGGAATCCTTCCGACTTGCCATGCATTCCGTTCTTCCCTGGCCTGCGGACAGCTCATCGCGATTCCTGCAACAATCCCCTTTTGTCCAAGATGTACGGCTAGACGTTGACTTGGATGCTGTAGAGTTGGCACAAATCCTTCGACACGCGCCATCCGTGATGAGGCTTACTCTGAGCTCCTGCGGCGGAGCTACCGATCATTTCTTTGAGGCGTTGCGGCATCGCGACTCTGACATCCTGCCTCTCGTTCCAAGGCTCGATTTTTTGGACATTTCGGGGGACGGGGCACTGGGGATGATGGAGACATCCATCCGCTCTCGATGGTGGTCCGATGCCCAGCTTCTAACACTCGCTGTCCCTCCACGAGTGGCTCGGCTCAGGCATGTTGACTTGTACTTTGACGATACGACGTTGGGTAGTCATTTACGCGAAAGGCTACAGGATTGCATAGATGAAGGTCTGTGTTTCGAGCACTATTGATCATTCGCATATAATCCTTGTACCAATACTGTATATGTGTAGCTAGAGATCCTGTTTTTTTTTGAATCAATGCCAGATTGTGATTTTGGTGCAAAAGCTTTCAAGGCTCCGGATCAGTAATTCGTTGAATCCGGCCGGTCGGGCCCGGCCGCCACTAACTTTCTCAACATTTCTTTCTCGCTTTCACTCTCATCTGCTGCCTTAGGATATCTGCTATGAAACCAATATTGCGGATCCGTTACCAACGCGGCTCTGGGTCTAAGCATCCTTGGCCGGAAAGAAACCCGAGTCGTGGCACACTGGCAATTGTGGCCGCGCTTTGACCATTCATCAAATGCAGGAGAACAAAGCACGACTGGCAACCGAGTGGCACATCCTTAAAAAGAGAACTGCTTGCTGTTTTGCCTAATTCTGACTCTCGTTTACCTCTACCATGCCACCCATTCGTACCTATTTTTCTCGTCGGCCAAAAAAAAGCGCAGCTAGCGTTTGTCTGACTACACCTGCGCCACCCATGGGAATCAATAACAAAAGGATCCTCCGCGGTATAGATGTAGGTCTGCAGTTCAAGCATCTCTACGATGGTGTGCACGAAGGCCCGGACCCGTACCACTATCCGGTAGGACCACCCACGACCACGGAATGAAAATTCAAGTCTCATGTCGTGTACTCCAGGTTCCGTTGCCCGTCCCGGAGGAACTGCGCCCTGAAGACCCTCGCGGTCCTCCATGGAAATTGTCCGACTTGGAATGCGTCGCAACGATCGGCATGCCACTTATTTCTCAAAAAATAAAATGTTTCTAATTATATTACCACACAGGGAGTGGGTCTTACGGACAAGTGTTGCTCGTCCGTAAACGGGGAGGCGCCACCTCCGACCCCCATTTCGCCATGAAAGCCGTTGGCAAGAAACGCGTCCGGTGTGCGGAGAACGGCGTAAGGCCACCATAATACTCAGCCGAACGCTCACATATGAATATACACACAGTACCACGAAGACTCAATGCGGAAAAACTGGGAGCGGCGCGCGCTCGTCGACATGCCCTGGAGCCCCTTTGTCGCGGGCATCCTGCAGACGTTCCACGACGAGCGCAACCTCTACTTGATACTCGAGTATGCGCCGCGCGGGTCGCTTGCCGACGCCATCCGCTCCAACGCGCCATTCGAGCCCGCGGTCGCGCTTTTCTACTTTGCCAACATCGTGTGCGGGTTCGAGTTCCTCGAGCAGCACCGCATCGTGAACCGCGACGTCAAACCGGGCAATATCCTCGTCAGCGAGGACGGGTATCTCTGCCTGTGCGACTTCGGGCCCGCCGTCAAGCTCCCCAATCTGCGCGAGCCGGCGGATCTGCCCAAGTGGGGCGGCGAAGGGACGTCGCTCTACCAGGCGCCGGAGGGCGTGTCCCTCGAGGGCCAGGACGAACACATGGAGTACGGGCACGCGCTGGACTGGTGGTCCGCCGGTATAATCCTGTTCGAAATGATGACCAAAAAGCTCGTACGTCTGTTCTTTATCAGTGCTGACTCGCCGTTCATTTCTACCCGTTCATTTCTACCCGCCAGCCGTTCGCCCCCGACGACCCCACCGAGCAGGAAATATGGGCGAAGATCATGTCCGGGCCCCTCGTCTGGCCGACGGGCCCGCGCATCCGGCCGGGGCACAAGCTCAAGCGGCTCGTCGAGGCGCTACTCACCGTCGACTCGACTATGCGCCTGGGTACCGAGGGCGCGGAGGACGTGATGCGCGACCCCTGGCTCGAGACGGTCGACTGGAACAAGATGCGCAGACAGCAGTACCTTGTGAGCAGCGGTGGCGGTGCAGCTGATACCGACAAGCATGTACTTACCCCCCGTTCCGCAGGCGCCTGTCAAGCCTCCATTCAAGTCGACGCAGCTGCATAATCTGGAGGTGCCGGACCAGAGCGACTGCCCCGGCCTGCACGTCGTGCAATTTTGTTGAACCCATGCGCATCTGCTGACGCCAGATGACCGACCACTTGTCCAATACTGGACTTCGTATTGTGTTTAATTATTCGCGGCTGCATTTCTTAGATCCCATATCACACAGAACAGAAGCTATGTACACCCGCAATAGTGTGGAGCAAGTCCTCGCGGGTTACATCCACATCACTGTACCAATATACATACATTCCTGTTTCGCCTTGACGTACAGTTGTTGTGTCGCGCGCACACACGCGGATACGTCCTTCCCTTACTTCCTTTTTGTTCTCAGTCTTTTTGTTCTTTCGTTGCGCAGAACCGCTGCCATCTCTTTTCGGCGCTAAAAGTCTTATTGTCTTTTTGAAAGGAGATCGGTGATCATGATCGGAGAAAAAAACGTAACGGGCAATTAGCCGCTTTTGTATCTGCGAGCCTCGTGTCCGTCACATGTCTTTGAGAGTCAGTCTGAGTCTGAGCTCTGAGTCTCAGAGTCATTTCTTGAGGCAGTTCTAGTGTTTATTTAATTTATTTAGTTTATGCTGCTGGCTATCGTACGTGCGCTACACCGCGAGGGTATCCCGGACATGATGGGTAAATAACGTTGCGTGAGCGTGAGCGAAGGGAGAGTAAGCTCGGTTATCGTAGCAGGTTCCTGTAACGTAAGACGGTCCGCCGTCGTATTGGGTGAGAACAGAGACGACGGCGGCGCGCATTGCGAATGATGAAGCTGCGCTTGAGGAACGGTCGAATGGAAGGGAGCGTGGGGCGTGCGCTACAGCGGAGGCAGGGCCAGAATGAATAATGATAAGTGCGAAGATGCGAATGCGAATGAAGATGCGAAGGCGAATAGCGAATGGAATAGTATGTACACGGCGGGGCGGCGGACGTGGCGCTTATGACCAGAGTCGACGCCCAAATGGGCGGAGCCGGAACGCCGAACAGGCGAGGGGGGGGGGGGAAGCAATTAGATGCTGTGCGCGGAGGACGTCGAGAGGGGGCGCATGCGGGTCCTGCCCCGCTTCTCCCCGTCGTCGGAGGCGGTGTCGGCGTCAGCCGATGCCATCGCGGCGCGGAGGTCGACTTTGGCCGCGGCCGGCGCCTCCTCGTCGACGTCCTCATCGTCGGAATAATAAACAGTGTCGGCATCGTCGTCCTCTTCCTCGTCATCGGAAGCGCAGCGAGCCCCGCGCTCGGGATGGAGCCACTTTCCGTACCACTGCCCGAGGAACACCTTGATGTCCGCGGGGAGGCCGAGGTACTCGACGTTGCGCGCGATGCCCTCCCACTCGACGGAGCCGTCGTTGAGACTGTCCTCGATATACGAGGTGCTGCCAAAGTACATCCAGTGCACGAGGAGGTGGATCGATGTCGGGTCGGGGATGGGGAGGAAGAGAATGGGGTGGTCCGGCGAGCAGGGCATGAGGCGCGGTAGGCGGTTTGCGGGGACGGTGAACTGCCCGGCGTGCCCACTGGGCTGCGGGGCCTGCGACAGAGAGGCGCTGCTGATCAGGTCAAGCGACGAGGCGCCGCTGAACAGCCCCCGGAGGAACGTAGAGTGCGCAGACAGGTAGTCCATGTGCAGCTAAAGGAGGGGGCGATGAGTACGGGCGTACAGTGAAACATGGAGCGGCCGTGCTTACCTTCAATGATATTCGGGGCACAAAATTTAATGCGGGCTCTGTGACTCGACGACCGAGACCAGTGTCACTGGCCATGGAGAAGATGGGGAGGTCCTTGGACCCAGGTTTCCCGCGAGGATGCGGTACTGGAATAACTATGAGGGTCGGGTTGTTAGATGCATTGAACAACGAACAGAATAAAATAAAATAGGGCGTACCAATAGTGCAGTCGGCCGTGTCTGGCTTGTCCCAATAATGTGGTGCAAGATTATGAAGTTGATCGATAATATATTCAACAGGCACACCAGTCAGAGAAGGGGGAGGGAACGGGCGTGCTTCAAACAAGGAAGCGGTAGAAATCGGGTCGGAAGGCTTCAAAGGGGGAGACAGGGACATGGAGGCGCCAGACCTGAAGCGGGGCATTTTGGGCTGGGAAGGATCCTGATCCTCATGGGGGGTGTGGGTTTTAACTGGCGGGACCTGGGTGATGTTATTGTCTAGCGACATTGTTGGGCGGATGGCTGCGAAAGGAATGGGTGACCCGGAAGAAAGGCGGGCGCGAGATAGGAAAGGCGATGCGGTGATGGAACCTTATAGCCAGACAAGCAGCGGGTTTTCTCCATCTCACCTGAGGATCTACCTTTTTGTTGTAGCCAATTTGATGATCCTCTTATTGTCTTTTGGGATCAAAAACATACGATCAGATCATACCGCCGTCAAGCCTCAAGGGCAAACCCTAAAGGAGCCTAAAGGATCTGATGAGGCAGATCGACAGCAGACAATAACGGGTTCCCTGAGGACGAATACGTGAGTTTGCCAAAAGGGAATGCTGACGTTCTCTCGCCGGCCGCGGCCGCGAGCGCTCGGTGCAAATGCATCGGGGTCCAAAGGGACCAGAAGGGGACTATGGCACCGAGTAACGCTGCAATGTTTGGACGACTCATTTGATACAAGAAGCTTACAGCTATTTTGAAAACGATAGACACTCTTCGTTTTCGAGCTGAGTTCGGCTAAGTTCGGCAGAGTTCGGCACCGGCCCCACTTCCCTTTTTTGCCAGTCCCACTGGTGCCCAATGGCCTCGCCTTTCGTTCTTCACCACCATGCCTCAAGGAAATCGCCGCCATATAGCACCAGAGCAGAAAAGGCTCATTACTATTATGGCAAATTACATGAGCCCACTCTCCACCGTCAGCGTAAGAGGGTTTGTCATGAAGCTTAAATTTTGGAGATGGGCGCGTTGGAGAGTTTCTGTTGACTTGTTGACTTGTTTCATCCCGTGCCGAACTCCGCCGAACTTAGCCGAACTCAGCTCGAAAACGAAGAGTGTCTATCGTTTTCAAAATAGCTGTAAAAGTGAGACAATCGAGCTCCTAATAAATAAGGGAGCGAATTTCAAGATCACCTCGATTTGCATCATCAACGCAAGCTCCGCGACAACAGCCTCAATTTCAGTGCTCTTGCACGCCAGTGGAATTTCAGAAGCATGCTCCTTCCGGAGTCCTTTTTTTTTTTGATGCGCCACACTCTGCCACACTGCGTTAACTGAGGCGCGATGAGTCGGATCACAAATGCCGCTTTGACCCAACCTGATATCAGAACAAAATATTCGAACAACGTGTTCAGCTTTGCGGCCCGACGCAAACACATCGCGATCGGTAAAAAACGTGGGGATTCTCAATTATCGCGCGTGCTTGGCGCGGAAGTAAATCGAGGTGACGACGATCGAGAAAAAAGACAAAGATTACGTAGAGGGCGCACCCTGTGTGCGTGTTTTGATGTCGGGGACTGGCATAGGAATAACGAAGGGTGGATGAGGCGTTTCAATATCGATCCAGCAAGGCGGCGTGCAGAAACAATAGCGGTTAATGTGCGTCTCGATCGTCGACGGCGAAATAATCCAGGTCGAGCCCTTGGTCCATACACTCTTGCATGTTGCGAGAGAACCCGGCGCTGAAGGGCGTCTCGTGGAAGTACAGATAGACGATCTCCAGCCGGGCCAAGCGCGGCGGGACAGTGAATACTTGCGTGGCGGGCCAGCAGCGCGAGCGGATCGTGCGCTCAAGAACAGACTCGGAGAAGCAGGCCTGGGGCGCGTCCGCGCAGAGCGTGGTGAGCTTGGGCGCGAGCGGGCTGAGGTCGGAGTCGCAAAGCTGCAGGGCGGCGATGAGCTGGTCGTCGAGCGCGGCCTTCGCAGCTGTTCAGCTCGAGCTCTGTGAGCGAAGGGCGCGTGACGAAGGAGGACGGTGAGGTCGGTGGATGTGAGCGCGACGTCGGATAGTGTCAGTGACTGGAGGAGGGGGGATTGTTGCTGAAACTGCAGGAAGCTTTGCGCGGGCCAGGGGATGCAGGGTTCGACGCGGAGGGTGAGACGTTCCAGTGCGGGGAGGCTGAGTGAATCGAAGAACGGGAAGATGGCGACAGCGTCCATGCTTGCAGTAGTGAAGCTCGCCTTGAGGGTCTTGAGCAGAGAGAGCGCTTTTCTAGGTCGCGATGGAGGGATTGATTCCGGGCCACGTCGATATAACTGCCGATACGAGGTTGCGGCAAGAGAGCAGCGTCGTAGCACAAACTTCAGCCGTGTTGACTATCTCGAGGGTGCTGAGCTGGCGCCACGGCAGCTCCACCACGTCGACGGCGTATATGGTAGCATTTCGGAGACGGGGGGCAGGTAGATAATGACGGAATTTTCGAGTACTCGGGCTTCTTCCTTCTCCGTACCCGTGAAAAGCCACCTCTTCAAGGTTCGCAAAGGTATCGGCAGGGAGGTAAATGAGGGAAGGGAGCACACAAGTTGGCGCGGCGAATCGTTTCCAGCGACTGGAGGCGGACAAGAGCACTTCCATCAACGGGAGGAGATCGCACCGGCAGAGCGAGGACTCGAGCTCGATTGGAATCAGAAGAGGGGAGGAGCGCTCGATCCAGGCCTTGGTCGAGGACAGGTACGTCTCGCTGGGCTTGATCGTTGGCTGAAGGATCACTGGAACGGTCCACAGCAGCGGCGTGCTGTGCGCTACCCGCCGCCAATATGCAGACACCTGCGATACACAGAGCGCGTCCTGTGGCGAGTCCACAGAAAGGGCGAATATTCTAGTTAACAGTTCCGTGGGCAGCTTGCGGATGGGGACGATCACTGCGCGCAATGTGGCGATTTTCCCGCGTTCGAGTTCGCGCAAACAGAGGAGATCGCGGATCTGGGAGTTGAGCAGCGCGACTTTGGCATCGATGTCGAGTATATTGGCCTCCGATTCCTGGATGAATTTCTTGATAAACCGTTCGAAATCGCCGCTTCTAGTTGACAGAGCCTGTAGGATAGCCAGGGAATCCATAGGAATACTTTTGAAATCTTGGTTGGAGGTTAAGGCGCAAGGGGCGGCAATCAGTCTGATCGCCGATTCGGACGATGGCTAGCGGGGCTGGCGGCGCATTTCGTCTGCGTCCGACATTTGCACTGACCGCCCGACTTGACTGTGTCCTTGGTGTCGGAATCGAGACTATGATCAAAGCAGCGCGTCTTGAATGGAGTCTGGGTGCGTAGAGAGTGGCGGGAATAGCAAGGGAATGGTCAGAAACCTGGCATTGTTTCAAAAATTCAAGATCTCTGGCTACGCATACTATAATGTATTGGTACAAGGATTCGCAGACCTTCATCTATGCAATCCTGTAGCCTTCGCGTAACTGACTACCCAACGTCGTATCGTCAAAGTACAAGTTAACTTGCCCGAGCCGCGCCACGCGTGGAGGGACAGCGAGCGCTAGAAGCTGGGCATGGGACCACCATCGAGAGCGGATGGATGTCTCCATCATCCCCAGTGCCCCGTCCCCCGAAATGCGCAAAAAATCGAGCCTTGGAACGAGAGGCAGGATGTCAGAGTCGCGATGCTGCAACACCTCAAAGAAATGATCGGTAGCTCCGCTGCAGGAGCCCAGAGTAAGCTTCATCACGGATGGCGCGTGTCGAAGGAATTGTGCCAACTCTACAGCATCCGAGTCAGCCTCTAGCTCTATATCATGGACAAAAGGGGATTGTTGCAGGAAATGCGACAAGCTGTCCGCAGGCCAGGGAAGGTCGTAATACATGGTAAGTTGGAGAGATTCCAGCTTGGGGAGACAAAGGGAGTCGAATAACGGGGTGACATGACCAGCAGAACCGTTGCGGGGTCGCTCATATGTTACGTAGAGATGAGTCAAGAAGGGTAGAGTGCGTTTGGTGGGGGATGAGGGAACTGTTCCCCAAGCACATGTGGTAATCCTCGCCGACACAATACTCTGGCAAAGCCAAAGAATGCTACGGCAACGTGAGGGTGACTGGTCGTTTATATCAAGCTTAGTCAACTGGGCCCACGGCATCGGGACTGAGCCTATTTGTGGAATAAGGGCGACATTCCGGAGGCGAGGGGCAGTAGCGAATGCCTGCACGTTCGAACCGGACATATCGGCGTCCTTCCCACTCAGATACACCCTTTCGAGCCTCAAAAAAGTATCGGAAGGGAGTTGCGGGAAAGACTGGAGCGATTTGAAGGCCATGTTCAGAGTCTTCCAGCGATTGGCAACGGACAGAAGGACATCCATCAAACCTGCGAGGTCCTCCTTGGGTAGGGTGCTAGCGACATGGATAGATATTGGAAGGGGGGACGAACGCTCCATCCAGACCTTTGTCGAGGATAAATAATCTTCTGTCGGTTTGGTCTTTGGCCGAAGAGTAACCGGAAAGGTCCACAGTCGCGGCGTACTGTGTGCTACCTGTCTCCAATACGGAGAGACATGTGAAAGGCGCAAAACAGCCGGTCGACAGTCGTCGCCAAAGAACACATAATAATCCTTGACAAAGAGCAAAAAGATGTCTGTCAAAAGCTCTGTGGGGAGCCTTCGGATGGGGGCGACCACTGCTTGTAACGTCGCTATCTTTTCGCGTTCCAATTGACGCAGGCAGAGAAGATCCCTGATTTGTGAGTTGAGATGCGCAATTTTTGCATCGATATCTAATATATTGGACTCGGATTCCTGGATGAGGATGCGGGTGGTCGTTTCGATACCGGCGTTGCTTTGCCAGGGCCTGCAAATGACTCAGAGAAGTCATATACTGTATTTCAAGTCAGGTATGACGCTTCAGCGATAGGAAAGACGCGTACAAGCGCGAAATTCACGTCGGAACTACTGAATTAGGGAAAGTGACATGAGTCACAACGTGACGCATTAACCACCACCGTTCACGGTGACGGTTCACCCAGCCGAACTTGGATAGTATCGCTCGGAAGTTCTCAATCTGACTTGCAAGCTATGCATGATACAGCGAATGTACTAACGTAAAAGAAGAGAACAAGTACTCGACATTTTCAGGGGAAAACGGCATTCGCTCATCTCACGTCCATCTTTCTCAACCTACAATATGCTCCGGTCAACAGCGCGTATTTGCGCTGCTCTGAACCCTCGCGTCCCCGTCGCGTATCGGCAATCGACAATAAGTCAATTGACGAAGTAGATCTGCGGCCACCTCTTACCTCATCGCTTGCTGATCCCACCTGTACTAGCCCAGACCGACTGGAGCCTGCGGACGTCCAGCGTCCGGAGCGCAATCTGGCCGTCCTCGACGAGACTTTCCCTGCGGGGCAAACCGTACTTCAGGCGCCTCCCTCGACTCTGGAGGGGCTACAATCGGCATATGATATTCAGCAAGAGGAGCTCAAGCTCGTGAAAGGTGGCCTCGAGTCCCTGGGTGGACGACTTGATAGACTTGCCGCGGCTACTCTCCCTATCTCATCCGCAATCGCTCTCAAAGCTGGAATAACGACATTAGCCATTGCTACCGCCATTTCACAAACGTCACACGACCCCGCCAACTATACCCTCTGCCTCAATATTCTTGAGCAGCTGCGTTTCGTACAGACCGACAAACGTAAACTCCACGGAGCCTTCAAAGGGCTAACCTCCTATGATGCTCTCCGCACCGCGTCCCTCATCATCGCAAAACCTCAACCGCAGCTCCAATTGCCGCAAAATCAGCTCAATCTCTACACGCAATTGACGCAGGCCCTTGTTCTCGCAGGGGCGGACGGACAGGTTGTTACCGACAGTCTGCTCTTAGCAAACCACGAAGAACGCAATACATATGCACACCAGATGGATGTGCAAACATTCTTGGCGAACGTGAAGGCATACCTCGATTTTGCTAATAAGAACCAGGTCCTCCCGGCTTCGTGGGCAACATTACTGTCCCTCTGACAGAGCCTGATTGGAAGGCCCGCAGTAGAGTGCGCTTCTGACGCGACGGAGGGGAAACTGGCTGCGGCTGACCTTGAAATAGTATTGTACGATAGTATGTGTTCCCGTTAACCCATTCAATACCCGCCACTAACAGCTACAGCAGTTTCGACTTGATGTAATTGTAGAATTTCTTGTATGACTGGATATGCCCAGCTGCATCAGCCAGCACCTCAACCCCAATTGGCCTGCCGTTGTCTCGGGCTGCAGGCCACGTCCCCCCCCATGCGACGGGAGGAGCGCTCAATGCAGGACTTGGTTGAGGACAAGTAAGTTTCGCTGGGCTTGATCGTTGGGTGGAGGATCACCAGGACGGTCCACAGCGGCGGCGTGCTGTGCGCTACCAATATGCGGACACAGAGCGCGTCCTGTGGCGAGTCCACGGGTTCCGGATGGGAACGAGCACTGTGCGCAAGGTGACGATTCTACCGCGTTCGAGTTCGCGTACACAAAGGAGATCGCAGATCTGCGAGTTGAGCACCGCTACCTTGGCATCACATATATTGGCCTCCGATTCGCAGATGACGTTTTTTACAAACTGTTCGAAATCTCCGCTTCTACATAGTTCCCACTGCTCAGAGCCTGTAATCCACGCGAAGAAACTCTTCAAGTTGAAAACTTTAGGCACCTGGGGCGGCAATCACCGCGATGGTGCTTATGCCGTGAATAGTAAAGGTTGGCATGTCCTTCCTCCTGGCTCTGTACCTCACTAGCCGTCCAAATTCTTCAACGTCCTGGCACTCATGATGGCCTGTTTCTCTGCAGTAATTCGCTCACTACAAGTTGACCTAATCACTCCATCAAGCGCTCGCTTAACCAGTATATGGTCCTATCGTACCGTACTTAGAACTATCTTCAACTTGCACCCTAGGCAAGATACATCGAAACGCGCTTTTCATTCACGATCTGCTCTCAATACTCACTTCGTCCTCTCACAAACGAGTGGCGGTATGTGATGACGTGCCCGGAGTGAAAATCGCCTTACTGCTCTTCCATGCAGACCTCTCATACCCGTAGCCGTACCTCTCTTGGTCTCCTAATTCGGCACCCCTCCCACTTTTGCCGCAAGAACTTAGACTCGCCACAAAAATAGCCACGCTCCTCTGCGCGACTGGGCACCGTATTCCAACGTTGTCTTCTCACGCATCCGCTGTATTCCATCTCCACGATATCCTGGCTGTGTGTTCCTCGCCGTCCACTCACTCCGGGCTTCTTATCAAAACGTCTCTGGATGTGTACGCTCTATGTTCCGGCGTGGAGTTGGATATGACGGGGGAACCGCGAGACGGTATGTATCCCCTTTCAATCTGCTCTGTTCGTTCGTCCAAGCTAACACTAAACGCCAGCTCGCACCCTACAATAATTAATATCCTCATCGCGAGGCTGCGGCGTTTGCGCTGCCGCGCCCTCATCTTCCTCCCCTGACTATAGCTTTCTCTCCTTGTTCACCGGTTATCCTCATCTCCAGCCTCACCCCGGAGATACGGTGCATTATCCGCGTTACCCCGTACATGTTCCGCGCTTCTGGAGATGAACAGTTGGGTTCTCGTAACTCGGAGCCGTGAGTGAATCGGTCTCGCGCGCCCTCCTGTGCTCGCCCTGCCGCTGGGGATGTGGGTGGCGTCGCGAACGCGCTGCTACTGTGACGTGTGCGCATGTGTTGCGGGGCGTCCTGACGGCTTTTGCCCGGGGATGTGGCCAGTGCTGGCGGCAGACGCTGCCCCCGGGTATATCCCCGGATGGGCAGCGGGCGAGGGTGCACGGAGCGAGGAGCCTGGAGCGCAGAACCAGGGCGACGTGCCTTGTCGCGCGTGTCGTCGCGCATGTGGGCGTGCAGCGAGCGGCGGGTGTTCTCCTCTGTACGAGGTAGGCGTGCAGCCCTGTACTAGGGCGTCATGCAGTGCATCTTGCGCGCCGTCGCTGACGATGCGGTCGCAGCCTCGCTGTGCGAGGGCGTTGATAGCGGTAATGAGTGGCGGGCGTGCGGGAGTTGGGCGCATGGAGAGGCCAAATCGCGGCGCGACGCACATATCGTCTATGCCATCGCCGGCAAGGTGGGCAGCGCGGCGCCGACGTGGGCGTCCTGTACACTGTCGGCAGGCCTGCCGCGAGCCCGTTTCTTTCGTCGGCGACGCTGTCGGCGACGCTGTCGGCGACACATTGCGAGGGTCCCGTCAACGCGCCGCGATCGACTACGCGACACAATGGCGCTTCCGCCCACGCGCTTACTATAAATACCTAGACTGCGCCCCCCCCGACGGCAACTTGTATTCCGCGTGCGTCCAACGTGCGTCTATCAAAGCGCTTAGCGTTGGTCGGTCTACTGAAATACCGTGGACCAGTTACACATTTTCTCCTCTCCCGATATCCAATAGGTTCCGATTCTATGGTCGACTATCCTGTCGTGCTACAACGTAAACGACTGAACACGCGCCGAAGTCTGGCGTCTTCGGGCCAAAAAAAAGGACTTGCTGACTCACCTCTGTTGGAATCGGTACGGGAGCCAGTCGGCTTTGGGCGGCTGCGCCTAAATTGCCACCCCGCCTGGCGCATGCTTGGTAATGATTCGGCGCACGCAGCACTTACCGCCGTCCCCGATGACATTTGAGAGGGTATGCTTGGTAAGGGTACCAAGTAGGAAGCGCCGTAGTCGCCGTTCAGCCCTATAAATGGTCGCATCGTACCCAGACTCTGCATTAGAAGTCTACACAATGCGCTCCTCTCTAAACCTGTCTTGTCTCTTCCTCGCGGCCGTCGCAACTTCGGTCGCTACCAGCGCTTGGACTGTGGACAACAAGTTTAATTTGAAGCCATTCAGCGTCAATCTTACCAGTGGAGTCCCGCGTTTGAAGGCCCTGGTGGAAAACACTCGACTGCCGGCCAAGCCTTTGTATCCCACTGTCGGCCAAGAGAAGGGCATTGAACTTGATGTCCTCGATCGTCTTCGGTCCGATTGGCTACACAGTTTTGACTGGGAAACCCAGCAAGCAGAATTGAACGAGTGAGCTGTTCATTCATTATTCTCTCCTCAATTATACCTACTTCGGAACATAGGTTCAAGCAGTATACGGCGGTGATTGAGGGGATAACCGTGCATTTTGTCCACGAAAAGTCGACGGACCCCGATGCAATTCCTGTGATACTAGTGCACGGATGGCCAGGTGCGATATTATCTCCGCGTGTGGGGAATCGACCTGACGGTATGTGTTTGTGCAGGGTCGTTCCAGGAATTCCTTCCGGTGATCAAGCCACTGACCCAGTCTCGGGCAAGCACTACCGGAAAGAAACTGTCCTACAATGTCGTGATCCCCTCGCTGCCCGGATTCGTCTTTTCCTCTCCACCGCCCCTCAATTGGACCGTAGATGACACTGCTCGGATATTCAACACTCTCATGACCGAGGTGTTAGGGTACCCGACTTATGCCTTGCATGGTACAGATTGGGTGTGTCTGTTTCACCTGGCTTCCAAAATACACGCCAACAAGTCTTTTTCCAGGGCTCTGCTGTGGCATATTCACTATACAGCTCTTTCAACACAACCGTTCGCGCAGCCCACTTCGTCTGGATCAATTTTGTTCCTCCGACAGCGCAAGAATTGGCCAAGGAAAATATCACGCTCTCCCCCGCGGAGAAAATAACGGAGCAGCGCAGCACGGACTGGAAAACCATCGGAAAGGGGTATCTAGACGAGCAAACAACGGCGGTGCGTATCTTGTGTTCGTTTGATGAGACACACAACTGATTTGTGTAGCCCAACGACATTGGTCTGGCGCTCTACGACAGCCCTGTTGGTCAACTTGCGTGGATGGGCGCCAAGTTCAAGCTATGTTCGTCGATACACGCTTTTCTTTGCGTATCATCAGGCTCACGTGTCGAGCAGGGTCCGACCCCCGGTCGGGAACCCCGCCATCTGTTCTCACCAACACAGCCATATTAACTTCGGTCTCGCTCTACTACCTCACCGACTCGTTCCTGTCCGCGGAGTGGATCTACGCTCAGAATGCGAACGGGTTCCCGGAGGTGTACACCAAGGCGCCCACTGACGCCCCGATGCTGTTCAGCCAGTTCGGATACAATGTGGGATTCTGGCCTAAAGAGTACGTCGCGCGTGTCGGGAATCTCGTGTCCTATAAGTGTAAGTTCTCTGTTTGAAGAATGTGCTCGGGACTGATGGAAAATACTTGCCTAGTCCACGAATTTGGAGGTCACTTTGCGGGGCTTGATAATCCGCCCGCACTAATCGAGGATATTCGCGAGATGGGGGCATATTTCGAGGACGGGCGGACTCGGAGTCAAACCACGCTGGTGGAGCAGAATCCTGAAAAGCCATAGTCACCTGGAGCAACCTGGTTCGAAAAGGGAATCGTAGACGTACTTTCGTCGAGCTGTCTTGGTTAGCACGTTCTCTAATCGAACCTATCGGACGATTTGTTTCCCTGCGTTTCCAGTGACTGGCCAATCTAACGGATTACTCAGTTCGATAGCTCACATCGAACCTCGCACCGCGCCGCGCCACGGAAACCAGGAAAGGCGCCTATATGTTTGCCTGGCCGTTCTGACCCTTCGTCTCCTGCCATTCAAGCGGCCCCGGCTGTTTTCTTTCTTCTACGCCTCGCATTCCTCGAAATCCTGGGTGCTTTTGATAACACGACAGAACGCCGTGTCGCATTCGTTGTCCATTATCTCCTGACCCTGAGCAGCCCTCGTCCCTATCCCTTGAGCCAAAGACCGAGCATGTATCATTTCAGCGAGGACTGTGTCGGATACAAGCCGTAGGATGGTATTTTCCACAGGAGCAATTTGCTAGTCATACCTCACAGAACACCGTATAGTACCATGCGGTTCTTGGAAATTCTACAGACGCTGGGTTTCTCACGGGATTTATTCTTCGCGAGTGATTGCAATTGCATTTACCCACGGCTCAGGAAAATACCAGCTGTCGTTTTAAAGCAAGCTACAAAATCAAGGGTAAATTAAGAGAATAAAGAACCTTCGCCTCCACCTTCGGGTCCCTATACGCCGACGCGAGGGCATCCTCTCCACACATCACTGTTACCACGACGCGCGACAGTGCCTGGTGCCTCCGCCCCCCTCTTCAGGCTTCTCCTTCTCCTCCGCCCCCATCTTCTTTACTTCCTCCACCGCCGGCTACGCCTCCTGCTCCCCCTCCCGTTCCTCTTCCGCGAGCGCGGGGGGTGCATGGCGGAGTTCACGCCCGAATCCGGCATCCAGGCCCGCGTGGTGGGCGAGGAGTCCGGGCCACACTACTGAACAGAGGCGCGATGAGTCGGATCACAAATCCCGCTTTGACCCAACCTGATATCAGAACAAAATACTCGAACAGCGTGTTGAGCAGATGCGGCCCGACGAAAACACATCGCGATCGGTAAAAAACGTGGGGCTCAATTATCGCGGGTGCTTGGCGCGGAAGTAAAATGAGGTGATGATCGAGAAAAAAAGGACACGTAGAGGGTGCAGCCTGTGTGCGTGTTTTGATATTCGGGACTGGCATAGGGGTGGATAAGGCGTTTCATAGGAGAGGGGCAGGGTGGCGTGCAGAAACAATCGTCAACGGCGAAATAATCCAAGTCGAGGCCTTGGTCCGTGCACTCTTGCATGCTGCGAGAGAACCCGGCGCTGAAGTATCTCGTGCAAGTACAGATAGACGGTATCCAACCGGGCCACGCGCTGCGGGACAGCGAATGCCTGCGTGGCGGGCCAGCAGCGCGAGCGGATCGTGCGCTCAAGAACAGACTCGGAGAAGCAGGCCTGGGGTACGTCTGCGCAGAGCGTGGTGAGCTTGGGCGCGAGCGGGCTGAGGTCGGAGTCGCAGAGCTGCAGGGCGGCGAGGAGCTGGTCGTCGAGCGCGGCCTCGCAGCTGTTCAGCTCGAGCTCCGTGAGCGAGGGCGTGTTGGCCCGCGCAAAACTTGCTGCAGTTCCTCCTCCACTGTCCGACGTCGCGCTCACATCCACTGAGCTCACCGTCCTCCTCCGCAGGGGATGCAGGGTGAGACGTTCCACTACGGGGAGGCTGAGTGAATCGAAGAACGGAGAGACGGCGACAGCGTCCTTGAGGGTCTTGAGCAGAGGGAGCGCTTTTCTGGTCGCGATGGAAGGGTTGAGAGGTTGCGGCAGCCGTGTTGACTATCTCGAGGGTGCTGAGCTGGCGCCACGACAGCTCCACCACGTCGACGGCGTATATGGCAGCATTTCGGAGACGGGGGGCGGTAGATAATGACGGGATTTTCAGATACTCGAGTTCTTCCTTCTCCGTACCCGTGAAAACCACTTCGGCAGGGAGGTAAATGAGGCAACAGAGTTAACACTCCCACCAAGTAGGAGACTGGTACGCCCACAGGGAGTAGATACTTAGTTGGCGCCGGAAGTGTACCAGGGCCGAAAGCGGGAGTTTTCGAGGTCACATGTCACATGGATCCCAGAAACCCCTTTCTTCCAACCTTACAACAACCTTATAATAAGTTATATGCTCCGCTGTACAGCTCGTATCTGTACTGCTTTGAACCCCCGCGTCCCCGCCGCGTATCGGCAATGGACGACGCACTTATTGTCCAAGTAGATCTGCGGCCAGCTCTTGCCTCATCGCTTGCTGATCCCACCTGTAGCCCACTCCGACTGGAGCCTGCTGACGTCTAGCGTCTGGAGCGCAATCTGGCCGTCCTCGACGAGACTTTCCCTGCGGGACAAGCCGTACCTCAGGCGTCTCCCTTGACTCTGGAGGGGCTCCAGTCGGCATATGATATTCAACAAGAGGAGCTCAAGCTCATGAAAGGCAGCCATGATGAGGAGCTCAAGCTCGTGAAAGGCAGCCTCGAGTCCCTCGGTGGACGAGTTGATAGACTTACTGCGGCTACTCTCCCTATCTTCCGCAATCTCTCTTAAAGCTGGAATATAACCACTTTAGCAATTGCTACCGCTATATCAGAAACGTCGCACGACCCCGCCAATTATGCGCTATGCCTCGACATCCTTGAGAAGCTGCGTTTTGTACAGCCCGACAAACGGAAACTCCTCGGAGCCTTCAAAGGGCTAACTTTCTACAATGCTCTCCACACCGCCTCCCTCATCATTGCTAAACCCCAAGTGCCTGTACAGCTGTCACCGAAACAGCTCATCTTGTATTCTAAACTTGCGAAGATCCTCACTGCGGCGGGAGCTGATGGTTCGGCCATAACGAGTAGTCTCATGGTGGTGAGCCATGAACGAGCCCCTTTCCTTTATGACCGCAACTGACTCCACATACTCGGACAGGTCGACAAAGGAGGAAACGTTCGTCTCGCTCGAAACGAATCAGCGCTCGCTTAAGCAGCAGACGGTCGTATCGTAGAACTATTTTGGTGCTCTACTTCAACCCAGCTTCAACCTGCCATGGGTTGCGACGTCTTATGCGCCGTTTGTAGCGGCCCAACCATCTGGGTCCAGGTCGCAAAGAAGTCTCCCCAGGTCCGATCCCCCAAAGGGACACGAGATTTCGACCCTGAGTACGAAGACGAGCGCGTACGACCCGAGCGGGAAGGGCCCAGACACCTCGAAGGACAAGGTCGAACTCCAGGGCAGAATCACCGCGTTGGTTCTACACATGCTGGTCATTTTTCTCCATGAAAAGATGGCAACTTCAGTGAAGGGGATCACGGTGAGTTTTGGATGCGACTGTCGAGTTCATGCCCACCGGAGATATAAACAAGGTTCATACCGACTCGGGAGAGTTGCACCAATTGGGCGACACGAGTCCAGGGTACTGTCAACGCGAACTCAGTATCAGCCCCAGCCACGTCCTTGCTGGTATTGTGGGCTATATCACCGCCCTCAGTCAATCCTAGTACCAACCCAATTCATAGTCCTCACTGTACCTATTGTTCTCCCACACCCCAGGAGGGCGAAATTACCCGCCTCGGACTCGTTCAATACCCTTTCGACGACGCCGACGACGAAGCACTCGCCCCTGTACTTCTCCACCGGCCGCTCTTGAAGGCCCCGACATCGTCCAGTGCAAGCGCCCTCCACAACGCCGCCTCCCCTATCTGGTCACACCACCCGCGCCTCCGCGCCCTCCCCTCCACCGATCGCCTACTGAACCACTACCGCCTACAGAAGAAGTATCATGAGGACATCGTCCTCACCGAAGTGCTCATCTGGGCCGCGGACGCACGCGAACTGCGGAGCGTCTCGCGGATTTCTGCGTACCAGCCGGACGGCGAGCACCACGTCGGAGCCCTTCGTGTCGAGTTCACGCCCGAGTCCGGCATCGAGGCCCGCGTGGTGGGCGAGGAGTGCGGGCGGCGGCTGATGCCATGGACGGACTTCAATCCGACCTAGGATGGTAGCGCAGCGGACGGCTCGTGGGTGCCGTTCGAGGTCGATGGCCAGGGCGGTGAGAAGGTTGTGGGCGTGGATGTGGTCCATGACGAGGATATCAAGGCTGTCAGGGTAAGCGGGTTATTTTTTTTGCTTTTGTTGAATTTCGTTGCCCTGACTGACCCGGCCATTCGTTCAGCTTCGCACCAATCACGGTCGAGAAGTGATATGGGGCGAGGCTGAAAAAATCCGCGATAGCAGGCTGTTGGGTTCTATGGAACCTGCGAGTGGCGAGACGCTTGTCGGACTGGCGGTAGGGTTTATGTATCCTTGCTATTCGAAGCAGGTGAGTATCGTCGAACCGGCGCTTTGGCCGCGGTCCTGAAAGCTTGTGCAGTACAGGGTGGAAATAAGCTCGATTGCGGCCCTGACGATGGCTTTCAGTTGAGGCGTTGTTCATATTTCTCACTTGTGTGTATTCGCATGCGAATCTACATTTTCATAAAGTATCCCCAAATTGTGTTGTCGTAGAACTCCCACACTTTTAGTTGTTTCCGGATAGGCTGGGAGCGAAGACTGAAGCCTGGAGGCCTGAGGATTGCTCTGCGACATTACCAGTGCCATTAATTAATATTCATTGTCAATACCAAGTGGTGGAAAGTGGAAGCCGCGGCTTCAGGCTTGAGCTTTGCGCCAAATGAGCCTGAGGAAGGAGCTGTATCTTATCCCCTTCTGGAGTCGGTCCAGATGGAGGCGGCAATCATCCTAATCACCGGTTCTCCTGTCAAAAACGGTCAAAGCGCCACGTAGCAAGGCTTTCAAGAGTCTCAGTTATTTTGCTGGCCCCAGTAGCCTCATCCCGGAATGTGGTCAAGCATGTCAAGATTGGTCAAGATCACGTTCCCCGCAAACAAATACGAGTGTTGCAAGGTGCTGGGCTAGACGAGGGATTTGTGACTTACAAGTCTCCGATTCTCTTGGGCTTTGGCCTGAGGGGCTTTGGCTCGCGTTTTGAATCTTGGCTACGGCGTCTACTTCCTGTGGCTTTCGATCTGGGTGACTTTATGCAGCTGGATCATTGCGGCGAAAGTTATTCCTCAAGACATGCCTGAGCGGCCAGCGGGAAAAGGGCCAAATCACCGGGGAGTCTCTGCTTGAATATTTCTCGTGTTCTTCTTGCCCAATTATTTTCCTTCGGAGCGCCAGATTCGTAAATATCGCCCCCTTTCGCATGTTTTCATCGATCAAAAATCTCCCAAAAAATCTCCTGCTCATAAAAACGAAGTGTGCACTTACTTTCGCGTTTGGGCGTCCAGCTCCCATCTCACGAGGCCCAAACATTGGGCAAAGCGAAAGTGCTCTTGAAAATAGATCACGTGAACGACGCGTCTCGCCAAAGCGCACACCTTGTTAACGCGTTGTTTGCTCTTCTTTAAGCCCTTCCCTTCGCTAATCGCATCTGCCACCCTCTCTACCTTTATCTCCACAACAACACAACAATCTACCGTCCTCAATCCCCAATCTCCATTGTCGACATGACGTTACAGTCCTCCGAAAATGGCGAACCTTCCTTGCCTCCCATCGCTGGGTCGTCCTCCTCTCCAATCGCCGGGTCCTCCGCCGATCCAGAACCTACTTACCGACAGGGTTCGCTGAAGCGCAAGCGCAACGACAAGCCCGCCGACAATACTCCCCATAAAAAACGAAAATCGGAGGCCCCACCCGCAGTTGCCTACTGCCCGGTATGCCACCAATGGTAAGCACTTTCCACTCATGCGCGAGCCACCCTCTGACTTCTCTCATAGCCTGTCTAATGTCCACGGGCGCAACCAGCACATAGGGAACGCCTCCTGCGTTCGGCGGGCTCTACAACGGGGACTTGAGGTCTCTCCTTGTTTCAAGAAGTACAAGACAACTAATCGGCACCTGGAGCTCGAGGAGTCGTGCAACTTTTTTGCCATCCACCCTGGGGGCTTCAAGCGACAACCACGCGTTTCTCCAGTTGCTGGCTCGTCGCCAGCCACTGCCGGCGGCGAAGCCACCGGCGCGTCGTCACCCTCCACACCTGCTCCCGATGCCCAGCAAGACGACTTGCTTGCCGGATGGTCCACGCATGTCGCTTCTGCGCGGGGGATCTCGAGCTTGCCACCCGGCGGGCAAATGGTGTTCATAATTTCGAGGACGATGCTGCAGAAACTCGCCGTCTTGTACGGCAGCTC
The DNA here is from genome assembly GCA_029282285.1 of Mycena rebaudengoi. Classification (NCBI taxonomy): domain Eukaryota; kingdom Fungi; phylum Basidiomycota; class Agaricomycetes; order Agaricales; family Mycenaceae; genus Mycena; species Mycena rebaudengoi. Next base: position 2,001,719 of record JARJCX010000007.1, read on the forward strand.
GCAGAAAGTTCCGGTACGAGCGCTCTGGAATGGAAATAACACCTTCATGGTGGTGCCGCACGCTTATGCCCCCGTGCTGCAATACCTGCGAACGATGTTCGTGCACGTGAACCCCACCGTGCCACCCACCTTTTCGCTCCAGCCCTATGCGCCGCCCATGCACCTGGGCTACGGCTACGCTGGTGGACCTGCATTTGGTTCATACACGCCTGCTTCTGGGCAGCAGACGTACTCCCAGGTACAGACACCTTTTGCGTCCAACGCCTATGCGCCAACAGCCGCCCATTACCCGGGCGCCCATACCCAGCACTCGCCGTCCCATGTGTATCATCACGCGCAGGGTGGGAGTGCCGCCGCGTCTCCGGATAACTCTCAACAGTTCCACGCGGAGGCGTATAATACGAATGGCAGTGGCACCTCGTCTCGCGGCCAGTCCCGGCGCTCCTCCCCCCAGCAGCCCTCCCGGCTCTCCACTCCTAGCAGTGACACGTCGTCTGGAGCAAACCAGCCTCAGTCGCGGCCCCAGCTCCCGACCCCAAGAGCCAGCCCTGTGGGCAATACCAGAGCTGGATCACCCTATTATTTTGGGCAGTTCCATGCCGCCTCTCCTGGCATGCCCTCTGCGAGCGACCCCCAGTCCGTGCATTATGCGACATTCCAGCTCGGCGCTGACGGCGCTCTGGAGGCGCCGGCCCCCTCCCCGCGGCGCGTGCTGACGAAGGAGCCCTCTTTGAAGTTGTCGCAGCTGGAGGCGCCTCGTCAGGCGGAACCCCCGTTTGAGGCCGATATTGGTGCAGTTTCCACGTATCTCGCGCCCACTGTCCCAGCTGGGGATGATAAACACGAATCGAGTTTTTTCACTCCGAAACCGGCGACATTGCTTCAAGCGGGCCCAGGCGAAGAGCCTAAGGAGTCATGTGCCGTGTCGGACGACGATGACGACGATGACTGCGAGTCAAGCCTTTTTACGCCGAAAGTCGCGGCTGCGGTGTTGCCTCAAGCGGACCAGGAGCCTGCGGCTGAGGTGTCTGACGAAACTGCCCAGTCCGAGTCTACGCAGGACTCCACGCTCACAGCTCAAAAAGAGAAACACGACTCGACCATCTCCGATTTTGACCTCGCGTTCGGCGACTCGGCCTTTTCGCTCTCAACGGAGAACTCGTACGATGAGCTCCTCAACAGTATGTCGAGCGATTACGAGTTCGGTTCTGCCGCGTCCCTGTACTTGTAGAGCGTGGGTGGCGACAATGGAATCGCATTCTCTTCTTGGACTCGTAAAATTTTCTGTTACTGTACTTGTACTATAATGATGTCGTCTTTCTTTTTCCTATATACACGTGGGGATGTCCAATATCAATGGCCCTCCGGGCCGCCTTGGTTCCTCTATTCCTACATCTGCTGCTGGAAATGGGCCTGCCGCATCTTGGAATGTAACACATATTCTTCGACGAATTCATCCTGAGGACGGCGTTTGAAAATTTGACTCGTCGGTGCCGTGATTGACAGCTCGCAAAGATGTTAATTATGTTAGTGTGCATCGGACGGACATACGATAGCGTTTTTGAGACTTGGTCCGGAATCCGGAACCAAGAATTTTGAATTCTTTCGTTTATTTGAAAGCTATGGCATAAAACTCGCGGAACTAGGGCCTCGCCGTCATTGGCAATTTATAGACTAAGACTGTGACTAAGGTATGGACGAAACTGTAGGAATTTGAGACGGGGTCCTAGAACATTCATATCAACAATTGCACGTTACAGACGTCAGGAATGCCATGTCATGGGTACCGAGCACAGCGCGGACGGAGATGAACGAGTAGCGGACTGCGTGTGGTAATGTAGTGGTCGTGAATGTGTGTAGGCCACGCCTCGCTGTCGAAGCCATCCGAGAAACGCAGGTGAAATGTTTTCAGCAATAGGCTGGTGGTCATCAGCAATTGCCTCCTTGCAAATGCCTGGCCGACGCAGTTCGCGCGTCCATGAGAAAAGGGGATGAATGCAGATGTGTCGTGCTTCTCAAATTTTGAACCAGGTAACCACCGGTCGGGGACAAACTGATCGGGATAGGGAAAGAAGTGGTCGGGGCTGCGATGCAGAGAGTAGGGAGGCAAATATACGCTGGTACCTTCAGAGATAAACCTGATGATTCACAGTTAGAAGGGGTTTTGAACTGAACCCGTTGATACGTACCGTCCAGCGATGATGCGTCCTCCACTGCCTCGCTTAACTTCCCGCGGCCCGTTCGACGGGACAGGGGGATGCAGACGTAAAGTCTCGTCACTAACAATACCTTGTTGAGCAGAAAATAAAACGGGCGGCCGGCACTCACATGCACGCAGACAAGAAATGTAGTTGGTGATGCTTTGAAACGTCTAGTGGGTCATCCCCGTCTACAAATACACTGTCGAGCTCGAGCTGCAGTCGCGTGTAATACTCATCGTTTGACAGCAGAAACCAGATGAGACTGCTGAAAACGGACACCGTCGTGTCCGATGCCGCTACAATAGCGGCAGTTCCGTCGCCAGCGGCTAGTTCAAGACTTGGCTTCTGCTTTTCAAGCCCAGCTTCATCAGCCTACGAAAAAAGCTAGGTCAGCATCATACACAGCGTAAGCCATCTCGAAACGACTCGCAAGATGATACCACAAGTCTTTTGTCCCGCTCCCTCCTTTCCGAGCTCGCTGAATCGCTAGTCCCTGGCCAAAATTATTGAACTCCTCAATTATGCGGCCAACTTGAGGGAGGAGATGCAGTGTCGAAATTATCCAGGGAAGTTGTCCAAAGGTAGAAGACGCCCTATGGGAGATGTTTTGGTTCCACGAAAACACGCTTCTTGCCCACCACTCACATCATATACCCTCTAATTCGTTCTCCAAGCTGGGAAGCATCAGCACCATCTCGAAGCATATCGAAATCTCTCCCGAATCTGCGGTCTGTTCAGCATCCACCTTCAAAGATGAAGAATGCTTACGCGAGGTCACCCATCAAGTCAAGCCTACGAAAAATAATAAGCCTTTCGAATGAGGCGGGGACAATGGGAAGCGCTGACGCGAAGAAATCAAACCAAGAAATCAGATCGATCGAGCCACTCTGCTCTGCCAATCGCGACACCAATTGGCTCGCACGCCTGGAGACCAAAGGCTCGTATTCTCGGATAGAAGCTGCAGTCATCGCGCGGTTCCATACCCGCCGCTTTGCCGTATGAGCGTCCCCGGTCACTCCCACAATCGAAGGTGGGGTAGAAGGGTGCCTACCGCCTTCGTAGACTGGCGCAGAGAAAAATTAGCAACTATGATCGAAAGTAAAGGCGGAAAACTGACAGCGTCCTTTGTCAAGACCGCCGGGACCGAGGATTTGAGAAACAGCCACTGCATCTATCACTGAAATTTCGTTTGGGCCTTTGGAATGAATAAGCCAAGACTGCAGATATACGAATACTTTAAAATTCACCCGTGCGTACAACGGGTCCATATTCATCGTGCAACTTTTTGTTCACTAGATGCCGATGACCACCCCACGCAAGCCAAAGGCCCCAGAGTTTTGACACTTTGTTTATGGTTGGTCCAGGAACAGAGGCCAAGGGATGGAAGGGGGAGAGTCGATAAGCCACAATGGAAGTGGCCAATGATACGAGGAAGACCGAGGAGGTAAATAGGAGACGAGCGGGGGAGATAGGCACTCCATAAAATATCAATAAGGCCCAGGGTTCGAAGGCAAGAAGCAACAACGAGATTTTGGCGTCTTGGGGGTCGTATTTGCGAAAGAAGATGTGATTGGTCTGCGGTGTTGAGTTAGCTGCATGACTCTCGAGTTAGACACACTGCGTACCACTCCAAGGCCAACGGCAGACAGAAAGAGCGAGGAATTCATGGCACCTGGGGATAGCTAAGCCTCCAGGGGGACTCCCCGCGTGATAAATACATCGTTGTCCTACACTCAAACAGGGTCAATGCTTGCGCCTATCAATTAGTAAAAATCATCACCTAGCTGCCGCACCAAAAAATAGCGGTCAAATTGACCGGAGAAAATTTACCTCTACACAGCCACTACACAGCCTCCTGCTATCGATGGCCCGAATTTTCATGCATGTGGCTTGCATGTGGCCAAATCGGGTCACCAAAAAATGACGAGCAGCTCGCTGAGTCGCTCAGTCATGTCGGATGCATGTGTCAAGAAACAGACCGCCGCAAAAAAGCGAATAACGCCACAGAGGGCCACGCAAATCAATTAATAAGAGCCAGAGCGACCCTGCCCGTGCGCTGCTTTCGGCGCCCGTCTTTCTAAACGTTAAAATTCATGGGATTTGCTTTGACGGCCAGAACAAGAGAAACGTAGAGAAATACGCGTCGATACGCACGGAGAACGCGTTGGAACGCGTCGGATGCTAGACACTGACAGACGGGAAGCTCGCATGTGTTATCGGAGTTTGAAAAAAATCGCGTCGTGTCACAGCCGTTACGGACGACATCCACGTGTCTTTCCAACGTCTTTCTCCCATTTATGAGTCCACCTTGCATTAGAACACGCGTATATCAGATGTGGTAGTTTGGGAAACGTGTAAACAGCAACCGCGACATCAAATTGGCAACGCCATAATTCCCGCAACTTGGTATTATGGTAACCACCTCAAACTGCTAGAAATAGGGAGTCTATCTAGAGGTGAAAAGCCAAAGATACTTGTTTGAGACTCAACTCGGCTCTTGTATTTCACGGTTCTCGTGGGGTGTCAGTCTTTGCCATTTGGACTCTGAATCAATTTTGGACCTCCAGGACACGCCGTGTCCATCTCAGATCTGCCGGTTATCTTTGACAGGCCCAGGGTCAGAGCTACGGCTCAAGCGCTCAAACCTCAAGGATAAGGAGGAGGAGAATTGCCGGCACGCGGTCCCAAATAGAAACAGCCGGGGCCGCTACATACCTTACCTTAGACGCGTGCTAATAACGCCATCTGGGTCTGTTTCCATCGATTCAAGATGAAACCCGCCGCGGGTTGGGGCGGCCGCCCAGTACGGCTAGACACGGCCACTCGCACGAGTGTGCAGACCTGGCTGCCATGGTCGACACTTGGGGAGCCTTAATCTTCTGTTTTGTCACCATACGCCCCTTCAAAAATTACTACTCTGAGTAGATGAAGCTGTCGTCAGTCGCCCCAAATCGCCCCACTCGTGGCTCCGTCCTTGACGAGGATTGCTCAAACTTCCCATCGGCGCAACTGGCCCACTGACGCATGCCTCAACATGCAGCGAGTGCCGGAACCTCAAGATGGCAGACCTAATGCACCTCTTTTCCAAGATCATCCACCAACTCAGCGCAGCCTCGCCGTCGAAACGGTCAAACTGAAACCCGATAGGATGGGGCACATAACCTCCCTTATTCAGCCGCCCCTTGGTGTTCGGTTGAGGAGAGCTGCAATGCAGGCCCATCGCCGACTGGTCTCTCGCCTGTCTCCGCACATCAAGCACGTCACTCTGGAGGACTGCTCCATGAACTCGGAGACGCTCAGTGCTCGCTACTGCATGCACTCATCACTGCAGAACTACAGCGGTATTACCAAGGCGTTACTGCCATCCTCTAGGCGTTTCGCCATGAGCGCCGAGCCCTCCAAGATCTACGTTGGACACGCCGGACCCAGAATCTTTCCAAAATACGTCTCTAGAGCCGATGCTCCTGTCTAGCAACGATATCCTTATCGGCTACTGCATCAAGCACAGACGAATTTCAGGAAGAAGAGGTAAGCAGTTCTCGCTCTCCCTCGATAAGCGCCAGCTGTAGTGGACCATGGAGGGAGTTCTATTCCTGTTACTGTACATCGTTTTCTTTGATTTTCCCAATTTACATCCCTCGAAACACCTCAGCTTGCAGAATCCTGATCAGCACACACTCTCGGATCCGGCACCGCCGCATACTGCAGCGACAATCTCCGCGTCCAGGCGCTCCCACTTGCGCAGCCGATCGACGCTCTTCGGGTCAAGGTCAATGACTGTCGCCGTCCCGTCCGGCACACGCAAAATAATGGAGCAGTCCTTGAACGAGGCGGAGAGGAGGTACGCCATGACGTGGTAGCGCAGATGCGCGGCGTCGGCGGGCGGCGGCTGGGTGGGCGCAGCGAGATACTCGGAGATGAACGCGCTCCACTCGTCGATAGAGGGATCCGTGCCGACGGGGGCGAGGTCCCACAGAGGCGCGAGGCCCTCCACATCGAGCGCGTCGAGCGTGCGTTGGAGGCGCGAGAGCGTATGCAGGACTGGGGTTGTCGTGAGGATGGGGAGGAGGGCCGATGCGAACACTTGCTCGGGATCCTCGCCGAGGAGTGCTTGCTGTTGGGGTTCAGGATTGAGAAAGCACGGGGAGTGTGGTAACTGACCGCTGAGGGGCTGATTCGCCGCCCTTCCACGAACACTTTGAGGTTATTCGCTGCGCCGTCGCTTTGTGTCCATGCCGCCCATAAACTAGCTAGCGCCTTCTTGACGCGCGCTTCGTCGCCAGAGAACAGATCCAGAGGGCAGTAGCCAAGCGCCACGGATTCCCCCTCCTTTGCTTTCATGTGCGAGTGCATGCAGAACCTGCAAGTGCGAGTCTTGACGGGCAGAGTTGCCGCCGACAAGTGTGTCGGCGACGGCAAGAAGCCCCATTTCGGCTGCAAGCAGTTCACCCTCCGTTCTAACGGATAAAAATAAGAGACAGACCTTGATCTCGACAGCAAATCCTTGGCCGCCCACAAGATCTGTTGCCAAGACGGCTTTGCGATGCTTGACATCAATGCAATCCTTGCGCCTGCGCTCCGGTGCCCGGTCGGGCTCAGCGAGGGCGGCCAGTGCCTCCAGCCATTCCTCTGAGCCGTCGCCCACGAAGACAGACTCCATCCGCGGAAGGTGCTCCGGGGGGATTAGGCGTTGCATGCATACATTCTGAAATTCTATCGTTGGATCATCTGGCTCATCACCCCGGTCTTCCTGTACGGCCCCCAAGAGACACTTTCTCAGCCGGAGGACTGTTCCATCGAAGAAGGGATTCGCAGCGCCGATATAAGAGAAGACGATGGTGGCCCCGCCCTCTGAGACATATCGCCAGTCGCTGACAAGAGTGTCGGTCAAAATATGGGACATGGCCGCCTCAACAGATCCCTCGAGAGTCTAGTAGCCTTGAACCGGCAGTAAGTATTTCTAAGAGGTTCCAAGTTGGAGGTTGCTGAAGGCCGCTCAAATGATGGATCTTGTCAGGATGTCACCAAGTCGATTTCTCCTCTTCCAAACCTTCCTTCTCAACAAAATTCAATCCGGGGCCATCAAAGCTTCAGCTGCCTGGAAGATTGCTTCAATACGGTGGCTAAGCACTAATAGTATCGAGTCTAGAAAATCCACTGGCGACTCGAGCTCACAGATCTAGAGAAGGCGATTCCTCCTGCCAGTGATTCCTCCAAGATTCCTCTCAATTTCTCCAGCTTGCTGTCGCTTCTTCGCCTCTTTGTCGACTCTCCCATCAACCCGCATGGTCAAGTGATCCACTACTGCGCAAGCGCAGCTCAGGAGAGCTCAGAGCCTCAGCCGAACTTGCGGACTGCGCTGGGACTACGTACTGTCGATGCTTGTCACTTTTAAAAAAGGTACTTATAGGGTTTCTAGAATCAAATGGCCACTCTTCAAGCAGAGCCATGTCGGACAGCAGCGAGAAGTTCCTCACTCTACCTGATGGTCGAACCTTGGCGTATGAGGATTCCGGAGATACATCGAGCCCGCTTATCGTCCTGTTCTTTCACGGTGCTTTCGGTGTGGGCTATGCCCCAGTAGCTCTTGCGCCGGCTCTAGTCCAGAAGAGAGCCCATTACATCGCTCCTACCCTCGCCGGCTGGGGAAACTCCTCTCCCCATCCATCGTCGCTGAGCTACCAGGCTGCTCTCGCGGCAGATATAACGGCTCTAATAACCCACCTCCACCCCGACACCTCCGATCTGCGCATATACATCGGCGGGGGTTCGTTCGGCTCCGTCCCCGCCCAGATGCTGTACGGCGCACCCTTCGACGTGTTCCCCCTTGGCCGAAACATCGTCCAGTGCATCATCTGCGCGCCGTCCTCCCCGTACAAACTGCACACAGACTACGCCAAGGCAATGTCATGGCAGCACTACATGACCGTCGGCCCCCCTACGCGCCTGATCCCCTTCCAGTTGCACATGCGCGCGGCGGCGTGGGCCATGTCGATGCAGCTCAGCTCGGTCGACAAGGCCGAGAAGTTCATCCGCGGGTTCCTGTTCGACGGCGCGCCGCCGGAGGAGCGCGCCGCGTACGCCAGGTGGCGCGAGTCCCGCGGACAGGTGGAGGGCGAGCTCGAGCGCCGGATGGCAGAGAACGTCGTCAAGAGTATCTCCAAGACGTGGTCCGGCTTCATCGAGATGCCGGACGTCATTCACTCCGACTGGGGCTTCTCCCCGAAACTCCTTGACGAGGAACATACTGCCGAGCGGCCCATATACATCGCTGCGTCGACGGAGGACGAGCTGGGACCGGACATGGCGAATTGGCTGAAGGCAAATTACAAGAATTCCAAGCTCAAGTGGATTCCTGGGAAGCATCTATCGACGCACTTCGAGATGGACAATATTTTTGCGGAGATGTTGGAGAATGAGCCGGATCGTTAAGGTCGATTTTCGTTGAAATAATATATACCCCTTGTGCTCAAGCAGGATGAAGGCTCGTTTCGATGTCTGCCATCTCGAGGTTCTCGCAAGTTTTCTACTGAGCGATCCAGCCACCCGTCTGCTCCAGTAATGAAATTCTTTAGAAACTTCATTCGGGCTCTATTCACAGTAGACATTTTAGATCTCCGACTAGTGAGTTAATTTCTGCGATGATTGAACTTGTAATTTCGTATACCACCACGCTTGTAGCCTATTAGTATTCGAAATTGGAAACCTGATAAATTCCCCGGGCCGTTCGCCCCCGCAGAGACAAAACACAGCAGCGCAGTCGGACGCGATTTAGCGCGCCATGTGTGCGTATCGACGTGTATTCTCTGTGTTTCTCTTTGCTGAGCATTGAAGATGCCATGAATTCATCGCTAAAGACATACGTACGACGTTCAGAAAAAAAGGGGTTTGTTGTGGAATATTATGGAGTTCCGACACAGCCACTGATCTCCTTCTCAACTTCCGTCAGCGTTCAGCGTTCAGCGCTCACGGCGGCTCAGCGCCGCCTGCGCCACCGCTTGCAGGTCTTGCATGTCTCACTAATTTTTAGGTGTTGATAGATGCGCGAAAGCAAGGGTTGATTCACTTGTTTGGAATGTAGAGTCTCTTCAACTTGCGACGCGCTGGCAGTCCAGTGAACGTTCTGGGGACTCTGCCGCAGACTTAAATTGCTCTGTAATACTTCAGCGGATCTACTGAGCCGTACAAAAACGTGGTGAGCTTGTGCTGAGGTCGGTCGTGGTCAATAATATGTGAGTCTTTTCCGTAATCCCACTGCTTGCAGCCTCGACTATGGTCGACCGCAGTCTGCCGCAGCTAAACCGCAGCTCGCCCCCCTGACAAAATCTCTCGCTCCGGAAGAACATGTCAATAATGGCACACGCAGCCTGATCCTTATCACTTTCAGACAATCCATATAAGGGAAGCGCAAGTGGAAGTGGCGACTTCCTCAACAAGACTCTATGAGCACCGAGAAATTCCTGACTCTGGCTGATGGTCGTACCCTGGCCTACGAGGATTCTGGAGACCCAACGAGCTCCCTGGTCGTCTTATTTTTCCACGGTCTTATGGGCGTTGGGTCGGCGCCATTAGCTCTTGCTCCAGCATTGGTTGAAAAGAAAGCACATTACATCGCCCCTACCCTCGCAGGCTGGGGGAACTCATCTCCGCGCCCATCTTCGATGAGCTACGCGGCTGCTCTCACGGCGGATACGACTGCCCTGATAAACCACCTCTACCCCGACACGTCTAGGTTGCGTATATACGTCGGCGGCGGGTCATATGGCACTGTCCCCGCCCAGGTCATCTACGGCGCGCCTTTCGACGTGTTCCCTCTAGGGCGACATGTCTTCGGGTGCCTCATTGGCGCCGCGTTTTCCCCATTCAAATGGCACACGCAGTACGCCAAGTCGATGACCTGGCAGAACTATATCACCGTCGGTCCCCCTGCCCGCACGCTCCCGTTTCAGATACTTCCGCGCGCCACGGTGTGGGCCGTGTCGATGAAGGTCAACTCGGTGGACAAAGCCGAGAAATTCATCCGCGAGCTCCTGTTTGATGGGGCCCCGCCAGACGAACGCGCAGCGTACACCAAGTGGCGCGAGTCCCGTGGGCAGGAAGACGGCCTACTCCAGCGCCAGATGGCGACTAATATGTATAAGAGCATCTCCAAGTCGTGGGCCGGCTTCATCGAGGTTTCGGATGTCCTCCACTCGGACTGGGGTTTTGCCCCGCAGCTTCTCGACGAGGAGCACACCGCAGGCCGACCGGTATATATCCTCGCATCGACGGGGGACGAGCTGGGGCCAGATATGACGAATTGGCTGGAGGCAAATTACAGGAATGCAAAGGTCAAGTGGATCAATGGGAAGCATCTAGCGGGGTATTATGAGATGGACAACATTTGGGCCGAGATGTTGACGAACGAGTAGCTACTAGCAACATTCATTTTTATCTTTATGATACGATTGTATATTGAGTATTCCCCACTCGGAATTGAACCATTTTAAAACTCATGCTCACGAGGGGGACAAATTAACCAACATCCCTACAATGGAACGAAGAAGCAAATTAAGTATCTCTTGGCCAGTCAAAGCGGTGGCACAGCCAAGTATTTGGCTTTTGATCGGCACTCTGGTACATAAACAACAACCAATGACATGCCAGCTCCTCATGCCTCCTTCCGTTCTCGACCTTTTCTGCTGCTGTGGCCACCGAGGCGTACAACATGATGAGGATACTGTCGACGAAACTTCGCACCTCATTCCCTCCAACCTAGACTCCTCCACGCCGTATGCCTTTTTTTTCCACAAAGAGTAATTACCTGCTGACCACAGGATTTCTGAAGTCCGACAGCGGTCTTCACTGACCATCAGAGAATGCAGGAAAGGTTGATTACCATTGTACGAGCGAAGGAGCGGTGGGTGACTTCTGTTTGCATGCTTGACGCGCTTGACTCATAGGCCTGAAAGAAAAATGGTGAATGTAAATTCGCAAATTCCATTCAACCTCCATAATCGCGTAATCACGCCTAATCCGTCACTTTCTCGTTCTGTTTCTTTGTCTATTGGCCACCGGGAGCTCCGGGAGCTCACCAGCACCGCGCCCGCATTTCCTGATACAAGAGAGCCCTTGACTGTACAGCTACGATCACCACCGTCGCCACTGGGCTCTGCAAAAAATGGACATGCTTCTCGTTCACAATCGCGATCCATATCTCTGTCGCGGAATTACAGCGACGAGGGTCCACCGACCCAGCCCATTCTGAATGTCCGGCTCGTAAACGCTACTCAGCCTACTGTACCACAGCGCGTGGGACGGCCAAGGCACCGGGCATTCGGTTCTCCTTCCTCTTCCGAATATTCTAGAGCTTTGGAAACGCGGTCTACGGACTTGCAGGATTCTCAGTCAGTATCCATACCTACACCAACAGAAAGAAACCCTGTGGGTCGTTCATCGTGCCAGATATTTTCTACACGCCCGACTGATGTCTTTCAGGCGTCTTCTAAACCTCCTGACCCAAAGCTTGATTCTCTGGACCAGATATGCCTGAGTTGGGGCGACTCTGATCCTTAAATGCGTATACACTCGATACCCAAACTCAAGCCGCTCATTCCATTCCGCCTCATATATTTTCATGGCGACGACACGAGGTCGGGCCTCCGCTGACCGGTAGGATTGCAGAGTACGTCTGTGACGGATGCGATCCATATGTAGCTCTATCACATTCCGCTAATTCTAATGTCCTGCTGTCGTATTTCTAAAAATAGATGATTATGTGCAATGTCCTCCCGGCCCGTCGGAAGCTGAGATAATTGACTCGGCGCAGAGCCCGATGGCTTTTTTTACGGCCGCTCCATCACCATTCATTACCTATGTTTTAATTACTGACGCGTAACTCGCACGTATTAATAGGTAAGGCTTCTATCCTTTTGACTACCCACTGTGCCATGGATTTGCAACTCGTTCTGTCCGCCGTTGGCCTTGGAGTGGTGCGTGGTACTTATTGAAGTCCAGAACTGTCTACTTGACTCAAGACTCCATCGTCCAAACAGACCAATCACTTCTTCTTCTGCAGATATGAGCCCCAAAGCGCGAACGTCCCATTGCTACTGTTCATTGTCGAACCCCTGGTCCTTGTTGATATTTCATGGAGGGCCCATCTCTCTCGGTCGTCTCGTTCTCACCACTACGTTCTTCTTCGTCTCAATGGCTACTTCCATTGTTGCTTATCGTCTCTCCCCGTTCCACCCATTGGCCCGGTTTCCTGGTCCAAGCCATAAACAAAATATCAAAGCTCTGGGGGGTTTGGGTTGTTCAGAGCGGATATCGGCATCTCGCGACCAGAAAATTGCACGATGAGTACGGGCCCGTTGTTCGAACGGGCAAGTTGTCAATCATTGTATCAGATACCCCCATTATTCTGACCTCTTTGTCCGCAGGCCCAAACGAACTTTCGATAATCGACCCTGTGGCCGTTTCTCAAATTTTGAGCCTCGGTGGTCTCGACAAAGGGCGCTGTCAGTTGTTCTTCTTCATACGATTGCTTTCGGTTGAATTTTAATTATTGATTTTGATCAACGCCATAGTCTACGAGACGGGTAGGAACCCCCAGCAGACGCAACCCAGCATCGTTTCTCTGACTGGGGACGCTCACACGGCAAAGCGGCGGGTGTGGAACCGTGCGATGACGTCGGCGTCTATCCGGGAATACGAGCCTTTGCTCGTAAAAAGGGCCAGCCAATTAGTCTCACGATTGGCCGAACAGAGAGGACCGACCGATCTGGTTTCTTGGTTTGATTTCTTTTCGTCAGCGCTTGTCCCCACCCCTCAATTCCCAAGGCTTATTCATTTTGGTAGGTTCGATTTGATGGGTGACCTCGCGTACGCACCATCGTCTTGATCTTTGGACCCGGATGTTCAACAGCCTGCAGATTCGGGGGAGGTTTCGAAATGCTCCGAGATGGCAGGGATGTTTCTCAGGTCGGAGAAATGATCAGAGGATTCATGTCGTCAGTGATCGGCACCAACGTTTTTCTTCCAGCTAAATTGGGTCCACAGGGCGTCTGTTATCTTGGGTGAAATTCCGTGGATACTGTCAACGTTACATCTCCTCCCACAAGTTAACCGCGCAATTCAAAAGTTTAATAATTTTGGCCAGCGGTTGGCAATTCAGAGAGTTGAGAACGGAGGAGAGAAAGGGACGAAAGATTTATGGTATCATCTTGTGGGTTCTCCCAACGTGCCCATGGATTCGTGCGGTTCTGACGTAGTCCCGTTAATAGGCCGATGAGGCTGGGCTCGAAAAGGAGAAGCCCACTCTCGAAGGTTCCGCGGCCGACGGAATTGTGGCAATTGTCGCGGCGTCGGATACGACAGCGTCGGCGTTAAGCAGCCTCGTCTGGTTTCTGCTTTCGAATCCCGACTGCTACAGGCGACTGCAAATGGAGCTCGACACTGTATTTGTAGACGGCGACGATCCACTGGACATTTCAAAGCACCAGCAACTATCTTTCTTGTCTGCATGCATGTGAGTGTTGACCGTCCGTTTTATGTCCGCTACCATTCAACGTTTCATTGACTAGTGACGAGACTCTGCGTTTGCATCCGCCTGTTCCGACGGTGGGCTCGCGGGGCGTTAATCCCGGCAGCGGCGGATGCAGCATTGCTGGACGGCAAGTGCCAAACGAGCTCTCTCCCCGCAATACATTGTTAAATGGTGAATTAGATTTATCCCTGAAGGGACCAGCATATATATGCCTCCCTACTCTCTGCATCGCAGCCCCGACCACTTCTTTCCCTACCCCGACGATTTTGTTCCCGACCGGTGGCTACCTGGTTCAAATTTCGAGAAGCACGACACGTCAGCATATATCCCCTTTTCCATGGGACGCGCCAATTGTGTCGGCCAGGCGTTTGCAAGAAAGGAGTTACTGATGGTCATCAGCCTACTGTTGAAATCCTTTGAGCTCCGTTTTGCAGACGGGTTTGACAGAGAGGCGTGGCCAAGTCACATCCACGACATTTTTGTTGCAACGCGCGGTCCCTTACTCGTTGATCTAAGCCCGCGTTCCCATTCCTCTTCATATATTCATGGCACCGCATTGTTTATAACATAGAATAAAGAATATGTATGAAAATGTCTCCTTGGGGGTTTTATTCTTGTAATCGAAACAGCCAAGGCAACCTGCAGCTTCCGTAGACGTAACTATGAGTCGAAAAAATGTGGCGGCCACTTCGGTGCTTACACTGTGGTGAGCACTTCGGTGTGTAACCACCGAAGTGCTCGCCACATTTCTTCGGTAGCTGGCGGCGATTTCCGGCATCATTTTTATATCACGTGAATGTTGAAAAGTTAAATTGATTCTGAACCTCGGAGAAAGGCGACATGGAATATAAATACAAGGGGCAACTGCCTACCAAGTTACAGGAAGTGAGGCGATGCCGATGTCCTTGGTTGGAGGAGAATACTGGAGCTCCGAGAGGGGGATCGCGATCCTGAGATTGGGGAGCTTCCGGAAGATAGTTGCTTGTGAAGCCGTGAACAAAAACACTATTTGAGAATTGTCGACCTGCTCACCAAAGACAATCTCAAGCTCCGCCCTGGCGAGCCACTCGGAAACACACTTATGCTGGCCCCAGCCGAAGCCAAGTGCGCCAGGTCCCTGATCACGATACATGTTGAACTTATCAGGATCGGGGAAGACATCCTCGTCACGATTGCCTGATTGGGTGGCGGCGATAATTCCTTCGCCGGCCTTGACGAGCTACAGGGGACGGAGTGGTAAGTGGAGAGAGCCGAGAAGAAAGAAGAGACGCGCCTGTCCGCCAATTATAACGTCTTCCTTGGCGACACGGCGAGTGGCCATGGCGGAGCCGGTGTGAAAGCGGCAAAGTTCGTCGACAAACTTAGATGTAAGGGAAGGGTTGTCGACGAGGTCTTTGCGTTGCTGGGGGTGGTTGAGGAGCTCAATAACTCCCTGTAAAAGGTAGAGGAAGTTCCGGGTCAGCTTACAAGAGGATAAACAGGGCAGAGCGCAAACGCACCACTTCTATCATTGTGACCATAGTGGCATTTCCAGCCACAAGCATCAGGAAAGCGAGTCCAACGACATCTTCACGAGTGAGATGCCCGGCAATCATCTTCACGAACGACAGTTCAGACCAGATCTGTTTGCAAGAGCGGCGGGAAATATTACGTGGTTGGTGATCAGTGTGCTGATCAAGTCTTCTGCAGGGCTCTTGATCTTGATCTCAACGAGGTTCGAAAGGTAATCGAGGAGTTCCTGGTTTGCGGCAGCAGATTCGGTGGCCGTGGCACTCCCGTTCGTTCGAGTGGCGTTGCAACTCGTGAGGTATGCGAGGTCTTTCTGAGGCACACCGAGGATCTCGTAGATGAGCTGTGCAAGGAAGGTAAGTGAAGGATGAAGGGAGAGCTGATCGAACCTACGTAGGAAGGAACAGGGAGCGCGAACTTTTCAACAAGGTCGACCGGTCCGTCGGAGCATCCGTTCTTGATCATTTCATCAAGAAGGGAGTTCACGGTTTGTTGGATATGGGGACGAAGCCTGTCCGCCGCTTCGGGAGTGAAGAGAGGAGCGACCATGGCCCTGTGAAAGTGCGACTGTGAGTGAGGAGAAAGGCACACAGGAAGGGCGCGCACCTCTGTATCCCATGCTCGGGAGGGTCCATATCGACAAATGTGGCCTTGTTCTGAAGATTTCTAAGTATGAAGCAATTATTCCAGTGACTCGCAACGGACCTTCGCAGCGGCCTTTCCCCCAGCACTCATCTCGGGGAAGCCAGGACGGGTACGGATTTTGGACAAACGGTCATCGACGAGAACGGAGCAAATATCTTTGTACTTGGTGACGAGCCAGGGACGCGATCCATCCCATAACTCGACTTGTGAAACGGGTGCCGTCGCGCGGAGTTTCGCGTACTCCACAGCGGGCAGGAGTTGTGAAGGACGGGCGAAGGGGAATTTGGGAACTCGAATACGGGTTAGAATAAGTGAATCAGCGAGAGAGAGAGAGAGAGACAACACCTACAAGCGGGAGTGGACATGTGTTGTAGAGTTCGATGTGGCGAAGTTTGACGGCGAGGTGAGTTGAGGAAACAGCTTGAGAAGACCGGGAACTACTTATATCCCAGTAGAGAGGCTTCTTCTGTATTTAATGTGATCATGGCCGTTCTTCGACCCACGACCCGAGATGTTCCGTTGCTGCAGAGCCGCATATTAGCTCTCAGGAGAATAACTTCAATAACGGCGTCGGCCTCGGGTAGGGACTCGAATGGATTGGTTCATCCGTCTATCCGTCGGGTAGTAATACGAAAGTAATACGTCGGGTATTATCGGTTCCGACAGGAGGTAAGAAAAGTCGGTGTCGGCACTCGGTCCGTTCCGTTATCCTGTGAGCTCTAGGCTTTCAATTGTACGACGGAAAGGCGCTTGAAAGTCGGAACAAGTGGGAGGAGATGACATGTGAGTCACGGTCACAGGGTGTAACCCACCGACTTCATTTCGTCACGCTTGCGTGTCCACAACCTTCAAGGTACAGATAAAATATTCGCGGCAATGGCATGGGCCATCGACGTGGGCCATCGACGTCGCCAACGAGCGCGCTATAGCGCTAGGTATTACATATCTTGGCTCCGGAAATCTCAGCTTGCTTAGTGGCTCAGGCTGATTGTTGTCCCCGTAGCAGCCCGAATGGCCAAACCCGGGATGACTTGGATGACTCAAATGGAGAAATTGTCATGTGCGCAATTCGTCAGGTTTGTCCCATCAAGGCGGGATAACACGATCGCGATCTCAACCCCGAACTGTCAGAAATTGCCTGAAAAAATGGATGTGGCCAGGAGAGGATTTTTTTTCCAACTGTTGTAAGTCAGATCTACCTTATTTATGGAACAAGAGACAAAACAAACTGAGATTTTATTTCCTGAAGGCTGGGGCTTCCCACCATTGTTACTGGTAAGCCGCCTTCAAGCCGCGCGGCGCTAATAGAGCTTCTCTGATGCCATCGGATGGAGGCGACGATCCCCGAGGCCGCTGACAGAGGGTCTCTCTCTCACCTCGCCTCTCGACCTCCCAGAATTGCAGGACAACGTTGTCACCGCGATTCAAGTTTCGAAAGGCGACTTCATCAGTCTGGATACGTAGTCTACAAGTTCGCCATCCTCTGCCGGAATGTCCTACATGGGTCTTGGCGCCAACCAGCAGTGGATCCCGCAGACGATACTACTCGGACTGGTAACTGCGTTTACATACTGCATACACATGGTCACCTCATCTTGCTGCAGATAAATCATCTGTATTTCCATCGGTTTGAACCGAAGAGCGCCACTCTTCCTCTGCTTCTGTTAGCTGTTCAGCCGCTCGCTCTCCTTGTCATTCTTGGTGTGCCGATATCGTACACTAGCGTCCCCGTGGCCTACTTGACATTCATCGCATCCTTATGCTCGTCCATTGTCATCTATCGCATATCCCCTTGGCATCCTCTAGCTGAATTCCCTGGTCCAATGGTGAATAAAATATCAAAAATTTGGGGAGCTTGGATCTCTGTGGACGGTGGTCAGCATCGCGTGAACAAAAGGCTCCACGACATATACGGCCCTTTTGTTCGAACCGGCAAGTCGGCTTTCGTGCAGTTGTACTCATATCTGACTTGCTATAATTGTCAAGGCCCAAACGAAATATCTGTCATTCATGTAGACGCCATTAAATCTGTATTGGGCTCCGGAGGCTTTCCCAAAGGGCAATGTAAGTCCAGTCAAAATCTTTGAGTGGATATTTTCTTAATATATGAATAGACTACGATACACGAGTCGATCCAACCCTTCCCACTGTCGGCCTATTGATTCTCCGCGGAGAAGCCCATACCCGCCGAAGACGGATTTGGAATCGCGGCATGAACTCTGAATCCATTCAAGAGTATGAGCCCATTTTAGCCCAGCGAGTTGCCCAGCTCGTCGGTCGCTTGGAAAGTTTCACCGACTCTGCCAGTGTGGACATTTCAAAATGGATCAGCTTTTTCACGTTTGTAATTTCCGATCTTTATTTTTGCCTGTTGACTCAACCGGAGATTCCTAGCTTTGATTTTATGGGCGACATGGCGTAAGCATCCTAAATCAATTTGCGCATTGAAAGGCTGCTCATCCTCGCTCAGATTTGGGGGTGGTTTCGAGATGTTGCGAGATGGGGGGGATCAAGATGGTCTATGGACCGTCATAGAAAAAGGCGCAAAGTAGGTTCTCTTTGTTTATTTTCTTTAGTTCCATTTACTGAGCATCCATTTGATCTCAGAATGCTCGCCTTGATTTCTCAGCTTCCGTGGATTGCTCCTACTCTGACAAACTTTCCCTCTCCTGGTAATAGACTCAGAAGATTCGGGGCCACTTGCGCCACAAATCGTATCAAGGCGGGCTCCAAGGTCAAGGATCTGTGGTATCATCTCGTGCGTATACAATGATACTACAAGCGTTGATATTTGAACTGAAATACGCAACTAGACGGATGAGGCGGGATTGGAGAAGAAAAAGCCCACCGTGGGGGAGGCTGTGTCTGACGGAGTCTTGGCAATTGTCGCTGGAGCTGACACCACGTCGAGCGCTCTGAGCAGGTATAGAACGAACCTCTGCTTACTCATATTTTTATTGATGAGCTACTGGACTGAAATCTCCAGCTTTCTGTGGTGCGTCCTTTCAAACCCAGATATCTACCGACGTGTCCAAGCCGAAGTGGATACGGTTTATCCCGATGAAGAGTCCGTGTCGGACACGTCCAAACATGCTGATCTGCATCTTTTGACTGCCTGCCTGTATGTTGAACCCATCGAACCGTCCTTGTCCTACCGACGAGCACTCTTTTAAGGAATGAAACGCTTCGACTCTTTCCACCCGTCCTCACGAATGGCCCTCGCCAAGCAAAGGAAGGGAAACTAGTTGCCGGCCGGTAAAACACCACTGCGGGCACACGTGTATTATTTACTCATTAAAACCAACAGCTTTGTTCCCGGCGGCACACAAATCTTCATTCCGCTTTATTCCATCCATCGCAACCCTCAATACTTCTCCCCCTCCCCCGAAAAATTCGACCCAGACAGATGGCTCCGTCCCTCTACTCCCGACTCGGTATTGAACCTTACAGCGTTCATTCCCTTCTCGTACGGGGCGGCAAACTGTGTGGGGAAATCTCTGGCTTGGCGCGAAATGCTGCTTGTTAGCAGCACACTCATCAGAAAATTCAATATCAGCTTCGCGAAGGATGGTTTCGACAGTGCAATTTGGCCAGACAAACTGCAAGATTATTTCATTACAAGCATTGAATATCCTCTCCTTGTCACTCTCTCTCGTCGTTAGCTAGATTCAATACTTTCAATAGATGTTTGATTCTGTACCCACGTGGAACAAAATCGATTGACCTACTCTAACACAGGTCATTCCAATCTCCCCTCCTTCACGGTTTGCATCCTTTCTCTATACACCGCTTCAAGTGCATCCCAAGAGTCCAGATCTAGCCATTCCGTGTCGCCTTCCTTCGGAATCCCCATCGCCACCATGCGCCGCAGATTTTCTTGAGTTAGAATCACATCTTTCAAACCGATATTCTCCTCTTCGACCATGATTTTCAATCCCAGCAGAATGCATTCTGCCGAGATCGAGTGCCGCAAGATCTTCAATGCCCTCTGCCGCATGTCCGCGCCGCCTTTAGCCCAAAATTTCATAGCTTTCTCGCGATCTTTCCGCTGTCGTTCGTCGACCCATGCACGGAGAGAACCCAACTGGTCCTTGCTAATCAGCTCCCGCCTTCGAGGAGCCCCGTCGTTCATCAGAACGCACTCCTCAGAGTCCGGAATCAAACAGCACAGTGCCTCGATTATGCTACCCTCTTTGACCTGTTGCCGAAATTCACTCTCGCTGAGCAGGGTGACGTCGCACTGGTCTTTGTGTTGGCTTTTTTGCCAGCGCGCAGCAGAAGTTGAAGATACTGGGTCCGCAATGACAACCAGGAGATCAAAGTCGCTCGTTGGGGAGTGAGTTCCCCAAAGCCTGGAGCCGATGAGGTAGACAGTGTGAACCTGAGATGGAATCTGCAGCGTCTTCAGAAGGGAGGGAATAT
This sequence comes from Mycena rebaudengoi, assembly GCA_029282285.1. Taxonomy (NCBI): domain Eukaryota; kingdom Fungi; phylum Basidiomycota; class Agaricomycetes; order Agaricales; family Mycenaceae; genus Mycena; species Mycena rebaudengoi. Next base: position 2,022,023 of record JARJCX010000007.1, read on the forward strand.
GCGGGTGGGACATGACTGTTCAAAGGAGAGATCCGGTGACGGCGGCCGCCGGCAATAACCGTGATGTGGGTCGGCCTCTCCCAAACGGCAACCATTGAGCAAGCTCAGTCTTCTGTGAGTGTGGCTGCATGTATTGAGGCGCCGGCTGTTCTAAATGCATAGTAGTCACTGTGGTTCCCGCCCCAGTCAGTCCCAGTCTGAGTCCTTCAAGTTCGTGGCAACTTGAATGTCCAATCCAAGTCCAATCTCCTTCTGAGATTCGAACCCGGCGCACCTCCTCCGACTGTTCTAGTGACTAGTTCTCCGCCTCCTTCTCGTGGATAGCCCACCTCAGCATGATGAAACATGTCGTGCTCGCTTCGAGGCCAGAAGTTCCTAATGCAATTGGCCGATGGACCTACATCTCAGGTGCTCACTCAGAAACTCATCACCACTATGCACGGATGCATCCTAGTAAGCAACCAGATCTAAGAATTTTTCACTGCATAAATAGACGAGGGTTGTCGTTCAGTTCACAGGATTAGTAGCCAATGCAGTGCCGTGGAAGGGCTTCTGCCATTTGCAAGCTCCATTATTGCCGACTCCCGCTGGTTACCGACTTGTACCAATTGGATCCAATTCAATCACTTTCTTCGTTCAAGAAACGCAGTCAACCAAGTTATAGCGTCTAAATGTAGGTGTTGCATCACAAGTCATTTTGGATCCAGTTCAAAGTCATATTTCATAGGTACATAATTTTGGCTTAATAATATCGTGCAGTGCCATCGCCCTCGACTGAGAATCCCTTCTGGCGCAACACCTTAGCGGTATCCGGACTGTATGGGGTAGAGTGCTTCAGCAGGAAGTTGTCGAGCTCGCGTTTTGCGGCGGGGCCTGCGAGCACGCGCAATCTGACGGCCCCGTGGCTGTTCGGGGACGTCTAGGAACGTCCAGCAAAACATAAGTGCTGCCCACCCAACAAAGTTCAATAAAGTGCATACGAGGACCAAAGCCGGGGTGTACACGATACGTTTCATGCCGGTCGGGTCCAAAATGGGGATGGGCGCGAAGACTACGTTGGACGGGTTGTCTTGACGGCGGGGCGGGGTGGCAGCAACGGGGTCCGCCTCCAGTGACGTGATTTCCTGGAAGTGCGGGGAGAATATCTTCTCGCGGCGCTCTTTGGTGCGCGGGTCCTCGTAGGACACAAGGTAAGTCCTACGTTGGCTCCCATCCTAGAGCTCGTCAGCAAAGTCTGCTTGTGAGTTATTTAGGTCTTCATACCGCGTTCTCTGCCAACATGGGGCGTTCTACAGTCCCCAGAATCCAGGAGGTGTGGCTATCCGTTGCCTGGGACCAACGGCGTATGCGAACGGTGTCTCCGATCTGGTAGCAGACTGAGATTTGCACAAACAGGTACGACCGAGGGGTGGACGAACCTTGAAATAATCGACCCCGTCGACGAGATCAAGCTGGGGGTACCCAGCATTCGCGTCGTTGCGGCGTGGATGCATGGTCGCTTCAAAGCCTGCATTCTTGGAGGAGCCGGAGGTGCCACTCGACCTTGAAGGCTTGTAGCGGTACGGGATCGTATTGCCAGCTAACTGGTCACTGAGAGCAGGTGGGCCAGGTGGAAAGAAGACCTTGGGGCGAATGGGATAGCCTTCAGGGTACCAGGTAGTCATTGTGGATAATGGGGGTGTGAATGTGAGTTGAGAAGGCTGGGTGGCATTGTGTATGATTCTCCGTCACAATTTTATACTGTCCCGTTTCCGCTTGGATCGACCACTGATGAAGCCCTCGCAATAAATGGACTCTGAACCAAACATCGAATTAAGCATTGTTTACGCTTTGGGTGTCATCGGTCAGGCGCTTTGGATTGCTTTGACCGTTGAGCTTTGATGTGTGGGGTAAAGACCCAGCGGAACCTATCCCCATGCATTTGATTTGTTGGCTGAAAGCGGGGTGCACAGCCAGCGACAGAACCCACGACGGCGCTTGGTTGCAGTTGCTTTGGTGCCCAATGGGACGTGGCGGGGAGTGGTAGTCAGTACACGTGACCGCGTTGAAAGCGCCTAGGTAGTAGTGAGCGCCTCTGTGTTGATTCTTGGATGAGTGAAATGGGACGTTTCTTTCACCTCAAATGCTCCAAGTTGAATGAAGGAATTCGACTGCTCTTCCCTGCTGATGTCTCGTTCAACCTCCTTTCTTTGATTCTGAAGTTCAACAACTGCCAGTGGCATTATCACGCGCAAGAAAAAACCTAGTCTGAGTAGTTCAAAACTTAAACTAAAATCTACCTTTATTTCCAGATTTTCCGCCGCCGCCGCGAGCGTGAACCCGACTTCCCGACCGTGACTTCCTCACAAGGGGAAGCTGACTCATCATCAGGAACCATCACGTGTATATGATCCGCGCCGACTTCTATCATCCTCTCGCTGCTTTCCTTCGTCCCGCTCATGGCCTCTCTTAGAATTCTCGCTCTGAGTCGGCGCTCTGCGACACTGACTCCGCGCTTGAGCTTCCGTCGCCACGCCTCTTTCTACAACACCGACATTGCTGGCTTAACTGATGAAGGAAGCGGAAGTGAGTCTAATGGTCAACCCTTTTCCGCTCAAACTATATCCAGGGTTAGTTCAGAAATGCTGTCACCGAATTCGCAGAGAAAGAGGTAGCCCCCCGCGCAGCAGAGATTGACAAATCTAACAACTTTCCCTCTGTAAGAATGTCGACCCTCTTCTGACGATGCGCTAATTTGTCACAGGATCTGTGGCGGAAAATGGGAGATATGGGTCTGCTGGGAATCACTGTCTCCCCAGAATACAATGGGCTTGGGCTTGGTTACCTCCATCACACACTCGCAATGGAGGCTTTGTCCAGGGCGTCCGGATCTGTCGCGCTCTCATACGGCGCCCATTCAAATCTCTGTGTGAATCAGATACACCGTCACGGCACATCTGCCCAGAAGGATAAGTATCTGCGAGACCTGATCAGTGGCGAAAAAGTCGGCAGTTTGGCTATGAGTGAGGTTGGCAGTGGAAGCGATGTGGTCAGCATGCGTTTGCAAGCGGACAAGGTAGAGGGAGGCTGGAAGCTTAATGGAAACAAGTTTTGGTCGGTAATTGATATTCCAAGTGTAGGCCAAGACTGACTAACCTGTGCAGGATAACCAATGGCCCGACAGCATCCACTCTTGTCGTTTATGCCAAGACAGCTCCAGAGAAAGGCTCCAAGGGCATCACAACCTTCCTCATCGAACGCGGGTTCGCTGGATTTTCTACTAGCCCTAAGCTTGACAAATTTGGCATGAGAGGCAGCGATACATGCGAACTCGTATTTGAGGATTGCTTCGTTCCAGAAGGTACATGATTTTCGTCGTTCGCATCTCCTTTCTGAACCATTCAGAAAATGTCCTCGGTGAGGTCAACAGGGGCGCTTCAGTTCTAATGTCAGGCTTGGATCTCGAGCGGCTTGTATTGAGTGGGGTGTGCTGCTATTTTATTTTATTTTATTGCTGTGAGCACGAAGACTGAAATCATTTCAGGGACCTCTGGGGTATGTTTCTGGACTTCGGCGTCACCAATCTGACCTGTGACTAGATTGATGCAAGCCGCATTTGATTTCGCTGTCGAGTATATGCACGAGCGCAAACAATTTGGACAGGCAATTGGCCAGTTTCAACTGATGCAGGGTAAATATTGTTACCCTTCTCCCCGAGAGCTATGCAGACTTTGACAGGCAAAATTGCCGACATGTACACCAATCTAAATGCCAGTCGATCGTATGTGTATGCCGTGGCGAGGGCCTGCGATCAAGGTAAAATCAGTCGAAGGGTCAGTCGTTCATGCCAAAAGTAGAATTCAATTTAATGTCTTCTAGGACTGTGCGGGGGCGATACTGTACTCTACCGAAAAGGCCATTGAAGTCGCAATCGAGGCCATGCAAAGCCTTGGGGGAAATGGCTACATTAACGGTGATTTTAATATTGGGCTCTGCCTGCGACATTTTTAAGCCTTGTATTTAGAATACCCGACCGGGCGAATCGTCAGAGACGCGAGGCTGTACGCTGTCGGAGCTGGGACGCAAGAAATTCGACGTACGCACTCTCTAGACCGGCGTTTCAGTGATTCTGACGCGTTCCTTTCAGGTATGCTGATAGGTCGCGAGTTTAATGAGCAGCTGTTGGGCAAGGTATAGGTAGCACAAGGGGGCACAGTCTAATGTTAAACTCAAGTTACAATTCGGCCTTTGAGTGAGGTTCGCGGAGTCAAAAAGTTCCGCGCCGTGTGGATCGCCGATCGCTCCCATAATTAACAAGAAAGGGGCAGGTGGTGTTAAAATTTGCAACACTGCAGCTTCCGCCTTCTTTTCTGCACCACCATGTCCTACTCTTCGACTCCAATCTACCCCGTCGTTCTCCCCTCAGACAGACCATCTCTTGAGCTCTCTCACTTTTCAACCGCGTTCCAGCAGTGGGACATAAGTTCAGACTGCTCGTCCCAAAGCTCACGCAGACCTTCCCTCCAGTTCGACTCGGATTACTCACCTACGGCTCCAACCGCGACTCCTAGTGTGGCGACTGGTGCCCATGACCGGGCTGGCTCTTTTGATTCTGCACACAGTCGTCAGAGGACCAGCCAGGCATGCGACAAATGCAGAGACAGAAAAACCAAGGTCAGTTTCAGTGTCTACACCGCTCTTCTGATCTTACTAACCGTCTCAGTGCTCTGGCGACCATCCTGTGTGCAAACGCTGCACTGCCCGAGGTTTAATCTGCCAATACTCTGGGCGTGAGCGTGTTCGAGGCCCAGCCAAGGCGAGATTACGCAACTCCATGTCTGCTTCCTCGCTTCACGATCGTCGCTTCGCCGACGGAGAAGCCAGGCAAGAAGATTTATCCATCGGACATTCGTTGGAATATTCCGCTCAGTTCCGCCCTCATCTTATCGAGTCGCCACAAGCCGGAACTGCCGATGCTCAGCCTATTTTATGGGATTCCCCTTTCTATGATGTTTCGTTGCCTCAGAGAGCATCGCTACCGCATCCGATACAGCCACAGTCATTTCTTCCTCCTCACCTGCGGCCACATTGCAGACGCGCGGGGAGTTGTTCGGCTCTCGGTGCCGCGCCAGTTTGGCATCGCAATGTACACTCATCCTCTCCCACGAGCCGCCCCATGTCGAGCCCTGCGGCCCAAGGTCGACCCATCCAATATGAAGGAAGAACGCCCACAGCAGCGGTGGAGTTTTACCTGCGTGCTCCTCAATGGCATGTATGGGACTGCCGAATAGATGACGACGGTGCAAGCTCAGGGTTCGTTTTACCAATTTTCGAGTGCTAAAAACCATTTTGACCCCGCCAACAGATCTGAACCCCGCTCTGCGACCGAATCGTTCTGCAGCTTTGGAAATTCATCCGAGGCCACAGAAGACGCGTTGACGGACCCGCTGTTGCGCTCAGCGTCCGAACTGGACCTTCGCTCGATGCACTTTGCTCAGCAGCAACAGCCGGTGTTCAACCACCAGCGCAAGCAAGCATATAGTAGCAGCCGTGGCCCGTTCCACCCCCCCCCGTCCGACCAAACCTCACTCCGATATATCGCATGCCGACGTCCTCATCCCGCCAATCAAGGGAGAGTTCGGGAATCCCTGGGCGGAACGTGAGTTAGAGCTCATGTATCCCACGCCTATTACGCCTATCGCTCTCGGTGAGGAGGGTATCCGCAGGATGGCGTGGGGAGGATTTTCGCAGGAGCATTGTGATGAGCTTAAGGACGAGGGCCCGAAAGAAGAGGGAGAATATCGACGCAACACTTTCGGGATCCTCAGTACGCCACTCCACTGAGATGATCCTGGAATGCGTGGTTGAATTATTTGTTCAATTATTGGTTACCTTAGACTTTTATTGTATATTTTGCTGAATCGTTTAAATGTCAATTGGGAGGGTTATTGAAGCCAATTTCCATGTTCAGGTTCAAACATTCAACACGCTGGCATGTGTTTCTCTAATCAATGATTGACGGCCTCCAAAAATAGATTTTAAACGCGACATAGGCGACGTCATTGCTTGCCTCTTTTTCTCGCTCTTCCCTCCATGTCTTCTCTCGAGTACCTCAATCCAATGAACGCCGTCAAGGCGGTCTGGAGATTTCTCTATGTCTTGGTTCAATACTTTGTCATCGCAATCTTCAAGCCACCGCCTCCAAAGACCTCAACACAATTCGTTCATCCCTATGGACGTGTCGCAGTTATTGGGGCTGGTGAGTTTGCATAGAATTATATTCGTATTTTGTGCTGATTTTATTGTCCAGGATTGACTGGCGTATCTTCTGCTGCGTTTGTTCATTCATTGGCCACATAAGTGACGGTATTCACGCCTGTGCTGTAGCCATTGCATCGCCCACAACTTTGAGGTCGTCCTCTTCGAGGCTGCTCCACGCTCAGGTCTCGGCGGCATTTGGTCCCATGTCAATTCGACGAGCGGCCTCCAACTCAACTCGCACCTCTACCGCTTCCACCCTGCTGTTCTGTGGCGAAACGCCTTTCCTCACAAAGACGAGATTCTCAGCGGTGCGTGTCTTGCTGATGGCAAGGAAGATACTTATTCCTCAACAGAAATCACAAGAATATGGAAAGAATACAAACTCGAGCCCCGGACTCGTTTCGATGTGAGATTGTTCAAGTTACATAATGTTGAAAGAAAATTCACTAACCAAGGAGTAGACAAAAGTAACTTCGGTGAAAAGCTTGGAGTCAGAATCACCGTCGGACCCCACACAGCCGCGCGAACGCCACCAATGGCTTATTAACGACGGCGCCGACGGGCCATTCGACGCTGTGATCGTCACCATTGGCACCTGCGGGAAACCAAAGTGGATTCGGTTTGACGGCATGCCCAAGGGCGTCGGAAAGAGTAGGCTGCGCCTAACCATGGATGGGCACCGTTGAATTCTCACTCATCGTAGACGCTGATGATAACGACACCAAAGAGCAGACGGACGTGTTCACAAAGCCAATTGTTCACTCTTCAGAGCTGGATTCCGACGCCATTTCGGAGGAAACAATCAAGGGTGTGTGCCTTGTTCGATGCCAAATTTACGCTGACGCGCTATGCCTAGGTAAAAAAGTCGTGGTCATCGGCAGTGGTGCCAGCGGCGTCGAAGCGGTAGAAACGGCGCTCCAGAGAGGCGCAGGAGAAGTGGTCATGGTAGCCAGAACAGACAAGGTTTGATCTTTATCTATTTAAACATACCTTGAACTGACTCGGGATCTGCAGTGGATTATCCCGAGGTGAGCATACCGCAGGCTTGATGAGCTTAACCAATTCAATGTGCTGGCAGAAACATATTCTTCGATACCTTCCTTGCATGCCAGCCCTTTGGCAGAGAAATGCCCCTCAGCTTCTTGTGGGAATCGCTTCTGAAGCACTGGCACTACCATGGTGCCCAGGATCTCGTCCCTGCCGATAGCGGCTTGTTCGAAGGCACTCCTGTACACATATATTTGTTGCCTGTGATATATTGGTTAATGGCGTTCCAGGTGGTAAACGACGAGTTTCTTCGACACGTCCGGAAGGGCGCGTGCAAATATGTTCGCGGAGACCCCATCCGGCTTACCTCCTCCAGCGTGCTCGTGAGTGTGCGTCCCAGAGGCTCGAAACCAGGCTCGAAAGGCGGGGAGAAGGTACGCCTCTAATGGTTAGGCTGCAGACATGTATCGATTGCCGAACAGACAATTGACGCGGACGTTGTGGTGTTCGCTACTGGATTTGAGCAGCCGCCAATTTCATTCCTGGATGATTCCCTGTTCCCAGAAGGATATCAGGTAGGTTCTTCCTCGTCTTCCCCAGAATAGTCGTTGATATGCATACAGCGCCCAGATTTGTATCTGCAAAATTTCTCGACGGAGGATTGGAGTGTCTTGACGACGAACTCGGCCATCATGAGCGGAATTGGTTGGTCCCCCAGTTGCCATTTAACGGCATATTTATCTGACACGGTTGTGAATCAGGTACCGTGTAAGTCGTTGTTCGGCAACTAATCGAACCTTCGAGCTGAACGATCTCGGGAAATAGTGGACACTTGTGCGTATATGTTGAAAATTATTAATTGCTTCTGAGTGCTGAGCATTTTCGGGTAAAGCCATATAGGAATATGTAAGCGATTTCAATCAAGCTTTCGTAGCCAGGATTGTTGCTCACTGATTCGGATAGATACGCGCATTTTATTGACGCTGCTCCTGGATGAGAATGCGCGCCCCTCAGCCAAGGACATGAAGCTCTGGGTAGACACCATACGCTTCATCAAGCGTGGTGCCGCGGGGGGGCCTCTTGGGTTTTTCACCTATGCGGAGCTCAGTAGGTCATCCTAGTTGCATAACTCGCGTCATAAACCAACGGAATTCGCGCAGCGATTTGGCTGATCATGTTCCACTTGTTGCGGCCGGATAGACTGCGATGGTGGGTTCTTTTTGCTCTGATTTCGATGGTCTGAAAGTAAGGACAACTAGGTTGTTTTTTATCATGTTTGGGTGGGGCGTTCATGAGAAGAAGCTGAAGAACGGAGGCCGGTCAGAGGAAGTGCTTCGGGTTCAGAAGGAGGATAGACATTGAGAGAAGGACGTCGTCGTATGTAACTCGATGTAGCTTGAATGTAACAATAATTTATAGCTATCTCAAAGACGATAGACACAAGCAGTTTTACAGCAAAGCTCGGGCCGTGGCGAAATGGTAGTAAATTTAAACATGGTACTCACCATAAAATGACCTTCTGATATGGACGGTGGCCCAAAAGGTGACGGTTGTGGAGCTCGTTTCCGCCGGCCCGAACTTTGCTCTAAACTGTTTGTGTCTATCGTTTTTAAGATAGCTGTAGAACAATTGGCGCGTCACCAAACTTGAGCGAGGCCGCTCGGCCCCCGCGTTTTGGATCCCACGTTCCTTGAACAGTCATGTCCTACCCACATATTCTCTCCATCCTGAAGACAGGCACAGATTCCATCCCAGGTCCACACTATACCTCCTCGGCTTCCAGGCTTTGGGAACTCACTCCCCGAAGAGATCCTGATCGTCATCGCGGACCCGGTATCTTCTTCAACTTCGGCTGCGCGGTGAAAAAAACCAACACAAAGACCAGTGCAACGTCACACTACTCAGAGAGCGTGAATTTCGGTAACAGGTCAAAGAGAATAGCTAATTGAGGTGTCTAATTCCGGACTCTGATGTTCCTCGAAGGGGGGGCTGATTAACACCGAGGACCAGATGGATTCTCTGTGTGCCTGGGGAATAAACGACAGCGGGAATATGGCGTAAAAGCCATGAAGTTTTGGGCAAAGGCGGGGCGGATATGCGGCAGTGGGCATGGAAGATATATGGCAGCGCGATCTCGGCGGAATGCATTCTGCGGGGAGTAAGGATCATGGTCGAGGAAGGGAATATTGGTTTGAAAGATGTGATTCTAACTCATGAAAATCTGCGGCGCATGGTGGCAATGGGGTGGGCTGCACTTGCAGCGGTGTATAGAGAAAAGATGCAAGCTGCGAAAGAGGGGACCTTGGAATTACTTGCGTAGCTTCGAATAAAATATCGCTTCAGAAGGTAAGGTTCAAGTCAGATGTAAATCAACAAATTCTAGGCTGGCCTTCTGGTAGCAAGACATCGAGATCAATTTGAAGGAATATCTTCGAAATGTTTGACCAAGGTTTGATGGCCGGAATGCACCTGAGCACTGGGGATGGCGAAGCAATTCCGTTCGACGTATCCTGAATTCGTCACTTCTGCCGCGGAGAATAGGATAATGTTTCACCAGCTGTCCTCTGTCTTGAGTTAACGTTGGCTTTATTCAGCCACTGATCCCATGATTGAACGACCAGGTAGCTGACATGGGAGAATATAATTATAGGGTACCACCTAGACGGGCCCAGGCGATGAATGAGATTGTTTCAACCAGCTGTCCTCTGTCTTGAGTCAATGTTGGCTCCAACCCGTTCAGCCACTGATCTTAAACGTACCAGCTTCTGCGACCATTTAGCTGACATGGGATAATTTAATTATAACGCACCTCAGACTGGCCCTACTGTCCAGCTTCTGTCCGCTGCGCTCGCTGTTACTTGAAGTCAAATTGCAAAGTCAAGGCGCCACGATCCATACCACATATACCAGCCCTATTTTCGGAAAGAACTGCCTGCGATGTGACGGAGCTGGTCGGGTCCAGTCGGTCATCGAATTCTCTACGAATTTCCGGGTGCATTGGCCATGAGAGAGAATGATATAAACCCAAAAAAAGATGGGACGTCAGCCACAAAGCCGGAGGTTCCACGGAAAATCAAGTCCAGGTACTATATTGATATTCATCCGAGGCGACCCAGGCGGATACTGGGATGGGAGCAATTGGCTCAATGCAAGGATGTGGCGTCTCAGCTGGGGACGACATATTTAGGCTAGAGGGTAGACGGCTGAGCTACATCAGCCAAAAAATCGGAAGATATAGATGTAAGGGCATCCACAAAACATTCACAACGCTAGCGGAAATTAGGATTGAAAAATATTCAGAGTGTCCGAAAGATGGACCGAGATGACCGAAGTTGCCGTAAGAAGGTTGTGCAGATCCCACTCTCTAGCCAAGGAGATACCGTCGGCGGGCATGTCGGAATTGATTCTCGCAAAATACTCGTGTTGTTATGTTGTGTCGTCGTTGTCGGCGCCAATAAATTAAAAAGGATGTTGGCGTGCCGTCGCGGTCGCGTCGGGGATGGTTGTTTCGAATGTCGGTCATACGCCCCAACGTAAACATTTGAATTTCTTGAAATTCGGTTACTGATTGTCCTTTGCTTGTACAATTCGTTCATCAATTTTCTATGCGAACTTGCCTTCCTTCCAACGCCTGGTGTGGGAGCCCATTTCCACGGCCGCAAGGCCCCAATCCTCTCCGTGATTGTGTCCGCCGGGAGCTAGGCCCGACCGTTCCAGCGCTTGCTCGTCCGTAAGAGCAGTCAAGACACCAAATATTACGGGGACGCCGGAATCGAGCTGGACCTTCATCAGGGCGTGCGAGACGGCGTCGGAAATGTACTCGAAGTGCATGGTAGAGCCTGGAATGTAATTTAGTACGCGTCGAGAGAATCGGGGAAGAACCTTCCTTTAATAAGGACTCCAATGGCAATCACCGCGTCGAATGGCACGTTCGGCATCGTCACCGTACCCGCCGGTGCAGGTGTGCCCGCGCGCGAGCTTCCACTACCAAAATTGAGCCCTCCGAGAAGATCCGTGACATTCGACGCGGCTTGGATGTGCGCGCCAGCGATTACCCTGCCAGGTCATAAGCTAGAAACAGGTGCGCGCATCGCGAGATATGGACCTTGAGCACGCCAAAGGCAGCTCGAAGCTTCCGGGCACAGATTCGATAATGATGTTGCTCTCCTTGACGCCGCGTTCCTTGAGCTTGGCCACCGCGCCGACGACGAGAGCGTCGATTACTTTTGCATTCCACCTGGCGTGAATTATGGCTACACGCAGCGGGGAACCGTCGTATTGCACTGAGGATTCGGAGAGACCCTTAATGGTGTGGCTCATGATGATATGTTGCTCTGTGGCGGTGTTGTTTATTTGTATTACAGCTGAAAGGTGGAGCAAACATCGCCAAAAATCTGCGTCTTCTCTGCACCTGCTTAAAGGCTGCTTTGCTGATAGAGCCTCTAGATACCCGGGCGGGGGACCCTCAAGTTGATGAAGAGCACAGTGCTACCGATATCCAGCGAAGAGTTCGCTCGGTTTTTTCGAAAATGTGTTCCTCCGACTGGCTGGTCCCGAAATATAGGTGGGTAGACTGAGGCGGGCCTTGCAACGCGTCAGCTAACGCGCCGTAGCTGTCGCAAACTCTGGGGGACCAGATTCTTCTTGTCTACTTTTCCTGATACATCGCTATCTTCTGGATGCCGGTCACCAATCCCAGCTCGTATCCGTGACTGTGAATCATGGGCTCCAAGACGCCGCAGACGAGATGGCGCGGCATTGCGAGGACTATGCAAAGTCAGCTCGGCGTCCGCCACATCACTGCAAAGATCCCCTGGTCTCAGAAACCCTTTCCCGACCGCCCCCAGTCGGGCCACGCGTTCGAGGGGATTGCCCGCAATGTGCGCTACCACGTCCTGTTTAAGTCGATGACGACTCTGGACGCCCATACCCTCGCCCTGGGCCACCATTCCGACGACCAGATCGAAACGTCCCTTATGCGTCTCGGAAGGGGCACTACAGAAATAGGTGCGGGCGGCATGAGGCCTCTCCGGAGATTCGGCATGGGCGGTGGGAAGTTTCAGGGCGAGCTGGGATGGTTCGGTGCGGAGGGCATGAGGCGATGGATGGTCCGTCCGCTACTGGACGTCACCAAGGTACTTTATGCGTATTTTCTCGGACGCGTCTGCAACCGACTCATCTCACAGGAAAGAATCCTGGCAACTTGCGAGGAAAACAATATCAAATACGTCACGGATACTACAAATTTCCAGCCAGACCTTACCCTCCGCAACGGCCTCCGGAAGATGCTGGCTACAAACAATTTTGAAGTGTCTGAAATCGCCCCTGATCTCCCCCCTGATATCGCGCAGAACCTGAGCAACATCCAGCACGGCATGGCCTCCCTGCGTTCTGTGGACATGGATCCTACAGGCGGCGTGGAACACCTGCGGGCCGCGGTCAAAGTCCTTTCAGAACAACTAGAAGACATCGACAGTCTAGGTTCGCCCCGCTCAATTCAACTCAAATAATTTGCTCAGCTAGACCTCCAGTCGACAGTACCTTGAAACGGTGCAACGTGCCTTCACCGGCCTCAACGTTCCTCCTCACTTACCGTGGCATTGCGTCCATCCGCTCCGACCTAGTCCAGAAAGCTCTCATCCTCCGCATAATGCGCTACGTCTCGTTTCACGCCTGGGGAACAATCCGCGCCGACGCTAACCGTCGCCAATCTAGTATATCACGTATCCTTCAGAATGTGTGGACACCGAATCCTTTCCAGGCTCGGATTCCGCCGTTCGTAGCAGGCGGCGGCGTTTACTGGTCGCCTGTTGCGATAAGCAACAACGAAATGAAAATCCCCGCGAAAAACCAGCGCCACGAGCTTCAACCTGGCGAAATCGTTGGCTGGCTAGCGTCCCGTCAACCGCCTGCTGCGAAGGACCAAATCGAGCAGCCCTTCGGAAGCTTGAAGACGAATCCCTTGCGGGTCGACATCACCGACAGGCTGATCCCGAAAATTGCAACGAGGGACGAAAACCCCGGCCAAGTGTTGGAGGTGTTGTGGGATAACCGCTTCCTGTTGCACATCGACATCGACAAAATTCGGCTGGACGTCATTGGCGGGATTATGAATCCAAACTCGCAAGAACGGATCTTGGTGTATCCGCATTCCAGATGGTACTGGCCGATGGTTCTCCACCGCAATCCGCGGCTGCGTCAAGACACGATCCTACATAGCGCCATCGACTCTGAAAGCCCGTCGCCGCTGCCGCTCGATAGAGATAGGCTGATTACCTGGGACGGGCAAAGTGGTACGAGCATTAACTCGGGCTGGGTAAGGGCGGAGTGGGTTAGATCGCTATCGGCATTGTAGCAAACATGTACGAGACATTATTTGCCTGGGTTCATTCACAAACGAGCCAGCCCAGAACCGAGGAACTTTTCTACCACATCGTGCCACACCCGCACGTCGAAATATTCGAACCACTGATGTCCGAAGTGGATATGTTCGACGGTGCCGGGTCTTGAACCAACCTCGAGTCGCCTCGCCCAGGGGATACGCTGGAGAATTTCTTGCCCGCAAGACGGGGGGACGATGGCGTCCAGATCCCCATGGATGACCAGGAACTGAATGTTTCGGGGGAGTTTGGCATGAAGTCCGGTGAAATCGAAGTGTTTCATCTGTAGGACGAAGTTCGAGTTCAATCATTATCAACCAAACATTCACTCACTGCCCCTGCCTGTTTCACTGGAGGACGCAGTCAGTGTCCATGTATAATAAGCAGAAGGGTATTTACCTACAACCTTTCGTGGGCTAAGAGCATAGCAAGCTACAGTGACATAAAAGCAAGCAGCTGCAGCGGAACGTACCGGCCACGTATATGGTGTGGGAGCATTTCTTCCACTCGCTCTGGATTTTCTTGCACCCATTTGGGATCGAATGCGAGCTCCACCAAGGTTCTGGCCATGTCCAATTTTTCTTGCTCACTGAGAGGCCTATTCGGCGTCGGTTGAATGGGCAGTCCGTATTGCGGGTCCGTCAATGTGGAACAGAGCGTTGCAGCAAGTATAACATGCGTAACTTGGAACGGAAGGGGCGTTGAGTTAGTAGGAAGGTACGGGAGGAAAAGAAGCTGTTGCGCGACCACTCCTGGGGTTTCGCTTCCGTGAGTTTATCCATAGTAAACCGCAGTGTATTTATTACCTCCCATGGAGTATCCACAGAGGGCAATTTTCTTCCATTGGAGATGGACGAGAAGAGCAAGCAGGTCTTGCGCAAGGAGCTCAGTGGTGATCCTCTGTTCGGCACTGGCCAGTTTCGAATCTCCCATTCCTCTTCGGGAACGTTAACATCGATATCACCTGGCTCTGCTCATGGATGCTGTATGTACCTGTGATCATATATCAGCACTGGTGGCGGATGATTAGTAGGCCGCCGATATCATCTGTCTTGGAGCAGGTACCTGGACGTGCGGCAGCCAGAGAAGCGTGATAAACGATCCCAGTCTCCCCGTACCGAGCTCATTCCGGTGATGAGGACAATCGGTTCGGTCTGAGTGAGGTGCTCGGATCCTAGAATTCGTAGCATATCTGAGCCCCGTCAGGGAGATCGAGACGCGGCATATTGGGAGGTAAGGAATCGTGCCTGTCCGGGAGCTAACGGACTCGGAATGTTGGCTTTGCCGGTCATCAACTTTCCGCGGACAAATCGTCATCTCCCCATTTGAACACTTATGTATCCGCTTTCGATCAATTGCCAAATCCAAGAAGAATATTATATAATACAGAAAGGTTGTTGAGTGGGAACCTAAATACGATCATTTACGGAATTATAGGGTCGGTAGCCGCATTTGGTGGTTTCAGGAACTCGTTAATGACGCCCTCCCACACTGCTGTCGGGAAATAGAGAGAGAATTGGTGGCCAAACGTCAAGGTGGGCAGCTTCCCTGGTTCAGGGCCAATTTCGATAAATCGCGCACTGGGTATTCGTCGTAACATGTCCTTTAATAACAGACGTCAGCCGAGCCGCAATAAGTGATGGCGCCCTTACTTGACTGTATTCGAAAGGTATTATTTGGTCTGCTTCACCGTGCAGAATTAAAATAGGCAATTCTTGCGGTATGTATTGAAGAAGATCTGCGAAATCGAACATTTGAAGCTTGGGTGGATGGCGTCAGAGGGGAATTTTACGATTGTGAAGGTGCTTACTGCCTGCTTTTGTCGACCTGTGTGGTGGTGGGCAGTCAGCAAGAAAGTTGTGGTAAACATCCAATGGTCATACTAATTGTGCTCAGGGATCGTTGGCTGAAACGAGAGGGAAGTAAGTGTCGGGGATATCAGAATGTGCTCGACTCCACCTTCCCGAAATAACACGTTGGATGATAAAGTCCATGTGTTTTTCGTTGGCAGCCAGCCAGGTCTTATCGACTGTGGCCTCTACGGTCTTCCGGATGGTGGCATATCTGTCTGCGGCGGTTCGAGTCCTCTGGTCGACAGAGGGTTCCGGTACAGTCGTGAGGCTACGAACACGAATTGTTATCTTCCGACCACGCCATATATCGAGAAAATGCACCCATGCTGAGGATTTGTAAGGACCACCGACCGGGTGCTTCCCAAGATAACATGTGTCGGCCGGAAAGGGAGAGGAGCTGGGTCCGTCGGGTGGTACGGGAGTACCAGCATTTGCTGGACTACGACGCCTTGGAGACAATCAATTACAAGAGGAAACATCGACCATAATAGCGCACCGCCCATGGAGAATCCAAGAATTGCCACGTCTGGCCATTGTAGATGACCGATTAGAAAAGCAAGATCGCGAGCAAGGGTTTCGATTGTGAATTCATCGGTCACGCCTGGAACCGACCCAGTCGAATCACCCATGCATCTACGGGCGACTATTAGAAGTTTCCAAGAGATACAAAGAGGTAGGCCATTACCTGTGATCGTAAACCAACACTGCAAAAACAATTTATTTGGAACCGCAAAACGAGGACCGATATTTACCAGGTCGTGTCTGCGCCCAGGTCGCGCTAAGGCGTATCCAGTCCCCACGCGACGAGGCCATCCCGCAGACGAGCACCAGCGGCAGTGCCTCCCCAACGTGGGATGAACCAAGCACTTCATACTGCTAATACCGCACCGTCAGGAAGCGCACAAGTAGAATACGAGAGACCGGCCATCGACAGAGGGACGATGCGTGGGGCCGCATATTTATCGCGTTCGGGTGCAAAATATGGATTAGTGCACCCGAACCTCTCCTCAAGGATTGCTTCCGAGGATCCGGTTGCTATTCAGCATGTGCGGGTCCTGTTGCTGGCCTTTTCTGGCTCGCTTGACGCCGGAACAGCGGAGCTCGGGAATCAGACGCATAATGAATTGGGAAGTCTGCCACTGGCCTGCCTGTTTTTACTGTTTTTAGAAAGAACATCATCGAGAGCAGTGCACATTGACAAGCAGTTTGACAAGCAGTGCAACAAAAGACCGATCACACCCAGAAAAAAAATATTTAGAGAACCGCGAACGTCGTTCCTTCCTGGAGAAACTGCCGAACTCGAGGCTTTAAAAAGTCCGAAGACCTTGGCGAAGGCAAAACAACATTGTGAATCTTGTGATCAAGCCACCCAATTTCGGGTAGGCACCCGAGGGCCGAGGACGACTTGCACACGTCAGGCAAAACTACTCATCCGGGAGTCGGGAATGTAGGCAACATCAAGTGTGCATATGAACGGAAAATGGCCTTATTCCAGCGACGGAAGATGAGGCGTGAACGCGGGTAAGATGTGTACCCATCATAAATGTCCGTAAGTACCACCACGAATTCATTATAAGAATTAACAGCAGATTGACGGGTGTTGGATAGATACGGGGATTGTATGGCTCAAGTGAATTTAAAGCTGTGGCTTTCCATCTGTCGATTTACACATTCAGCCTTGCGTCTCCACTTGGCGATAACCAACAAACGTACCGTGATCTCCCCGCCGCGATAGCTGCCCCGCTTTTTCTTGTTCTTCTCCTTGCGGAACCCAGCTCCCCGGGTGACAATGAGGTCGGCGTGCGCACGCTGTCCGTAATCATTGCTCGACCCAGCCTGGACCGTCAGGGTCAGGTTCGATGACACAGTGTCAAAGAAAAAAGACAAACCTTCACTTCGTAGCGGTTATCCATCATGACAGTCGGGTTGACCTTATCAGGATCGACCCTCCGGAACGGAGCGTTAACTTTACGCACAGGCTTCCCATTCTTCCCCCGCTCCGCTCCACCGCCGTTGCCCTCTGCGATGTTCACCACTACCGCAGTCGCTACAGAAGCCCCACCCTCCGTCGTGCGTCGTTTTTTCGTTACCTGCATGTCATCACCGCGGGTTTCATCTTTTTTCACGTCGGCCGGCTTTTTCACCTCAACAGCCTTTTTGGAGGTAGATTCCGATTCGGAATCTGAATCGTCCGATTCTGATGACGACGAGGAGTCGGCGCCAGACGCGACGGGTTTCGCGTCTAACTTCTTCTTCACAGCTCCCGAGTCCGAATCCGAATCCGACTCTGATGAGGAGGAAGACGAAGACGGGGATGCAGGTCTCACAGCAGCCTGTTTCCCAGCGCGGCCATTTCCACCCGCAACGCTATTGTCTGGGGTGGACAGTGTGCGGCTCGAGTCGCGCTCGCGCTCGGCGGCGGGTGCAGGCGGAGCTGCTGGTGCGTCGTCGTCAGAATCACTCGATTCATCGTCTACTCCACGGGTCGTCGGCGTCGTCGCAAAAGGAAAAGACAAGACAAATCATACCTGACTCGGATCCAGAACTGCTGCTACCCGACGAGGCTGTATAAATGGAATTAAGAACGGAACGGCGACGGATGGGTATGGCGTACTGCTCTTTGCCTTTTCGGCAGTCAGAGTTTCGGGCTTAGGTTTTGGGGCAGCCTTTGTTTTCGGTGCGGGTGCCTCGGAGTCTGAGCTGGAGTCTGAACCAGAGGAAGAGGAGGCCTCGGAGGGTCTGGACTTAGTCTTCTTCTTGGCTGACTTCGTGGACGAGGGACCAGATGAGGACGAGGAAGAAGACAAAGACGAGCTCGAGCTCGAATCAGAATCAGACGATGACGCTGGACAATGTCAAAATTATGGGATTTCATGCACAGCAGCGACGTACAGTCTGAGTCGGAATCAGAGCTCGAGCTGGAGCTCGAAGAAGAGGAGGAGTCCTCAGAACTGACATTGTTTTAGTTTAGCCGATTATGCTCGATTGTAGGGTAAAAACGCACGGAGAGGAGGACGAGCTGGAAGACGCCGCCTTGAACGCCTTCCACTCTCTTATAATATCGTCTAATTGCGGTCCATCTATATTCAATCCGTCCTTCAGAACGACCACGTCTTTTGCGGCCTTTTTCAGCGCCTCTGCGGCCTTGGGGTGGGCCTGCTTCGTCAGAAACGCGTGGATTAAGGAGTATGTCGCTGTAGGGTACCTGTCAGACTCAGAATCCCAGCTATTCAAGAGCTTACTAGCAAGATTTCCGTCCATTGGCGGCGCAAAAGGAAATTTTTGGATCGCCGTCAAAAGAAAAGCAGTGCACGTCACGCTTAGGTAAGACATTGGGTGCTGAATAGGGGCTTGTCAGACTAGAGTAATGGGCAGAACGCCTAACCCATAGTCTGCTAAATTCCTGCCTGGATTGTTCCTTTTAATTTAACACGTCTCTTTCGCGCGATTTTCTGGTGGCGGCCAAAGTTCAAAAATGAAGTTGTTGAAGTCGTCCTTAACAGCCAAAGATTCGATATTCAGAAAGTCTAGTCAGATTCTTATGTGCATAGATTCCGACACCGAAAGAGAATCACCCGTCAATATTAAACTGCTGTGCAGATATTGAGCCGGGAACTGTCGGTGGACGAATTACGAGCCAACCCCAAAAAATACAAAATGAACCAAAAGTGGATTGTATAATTTAAATGCCGCCACAGGCTTTAAACTGTCGGATCTCAAAACGAACCAGGGCCTCGAGTACACTGCAGTGGGTGACTTCTCGTAAGATATCCACTCTCATATCTCATATCACTTCCTCGACCTCCTGGAATTGCAGGACAGCCCGAAATATCTCTGGATACGTAATCTGTGAACTGACCATCCTCCTCCACCCGAATAGTAGTAATCTGCACTTGAAAACATGGGTCTTTCCGTCAGCCAGCAGTTAGCAATACTGCTCGGACTGGTAACTGCGCTTACAACTCTTTGTATTCAACGTTCACTTATCTTCCCACAGATAAATCATCTGTATTTCCATTGGTTTGAGCCGAAGAGCGCAACGCTTCCTCTGCTGCTGTTAGCTGTTCAGCCGCTCGCTCTCCTTGTCGTCCTTGGTGTGCCGATATCGTACACTAGCGTCCCCGTGGTCTACTTCTCATTCATCACATCCCTATGCTCGTCCATTGTCGTATATCGCATATCCCCTTGGCATCCTCTGGCTGAATTCCCCGGTCCAATGGTGAACAAAATATCAAAAGTATGGGGCGCCTGGGTTTCTTTGGGTGGTTCTCAGCATCGGGTGAACAAGCAACTTCACGATATATACGGCCCTTTTGTTCGAACGGGCAAGTTGGTTCTCGCACGGTGTGCTTGTATCTGACTTGCTATAATTGTCAAGGCCCAAACGAAATATCCGTCACTCACGTTGACGCGATTAAATCCGTCCTGGGCTCCAGGAGTCTTCCCCAAAGGTCAATGTAAGTCCAGTTTAGTTTTGAGAGTATATTTTCATTAATTTATACGTAGATTACGCTCCACGAACCGATCCGTCCCTTCCCACTCGCAACCTTCTTACTCTTGAAGGCGAAGCCCATACCAATCGAAGACGGATTTGGAATCGCGGCATGAACTCTAAATCCATTCAAGAGTATGAGCCCTTTCTAACTAAGCGAGTCGCTCAGCTCGCCAGTCGCTTGGAAACTTTCACCGGCTCTGCCAGTGTGGACATTTCAAAATGGATCAGCTTTTTCACGTTTGTAAATTTAAATCTTAGCTTTGGTTGTCGACTCAAACATGGATTCCTAGCTTTGATTTTATGGGAGACATGGCGTAGGCACAAATCGATTTCCGCACTGAGTGGCTGCTTATCCTTCACCTAGATTTGGGGGCGGTTTCGAGATGCTACGAGATGGTGGCGATCAAGATGGTCTCTGGACCCTTGTGGAAAAAAGCGCAAAGTATGTGTTTTTCGTTTTTTTTTTTCGGGTTCCCTTTGATTATCATCTATCTCTCAGAACTGTCGCCGTGATCTCTCACACTCCATGGCTGGTTCCTACTCTTCGAGACCTTCCCTTTGCGAGCCGTAGCATAGTGCGACTCCGAAAATTTGCGGTTGCTTGCGCGACCAGTCGTATCAAGGCTGGCTCCAAAGTCAAGGATCTGTGGTATCATCTGGTACGCATAGTACAATGAACCCCAACACGCTGAGATTTATGCTGGAATTTGCACCTAGACAGATGAGGCGGAAATAGGAGAGATGAAACCCACCCTTGCGGAGTCTGTGTCCGACGGAGTCTTGGCAATTGTTGCTGGCGCCGATACAACGGCAAGCGCGCTGAGCAGGTAAGGGCCTCCTCTCACTGCTAATTTATTGTTAGTAAACCGAATCTCCAGCTTTTTGTGGTGCATCCTTTCAAACCCAGATATCTACCGACGTGTTCAAGCGGAAGTGGATTCGGTTTATCCCGATGAAGAGTCCGTGTCAGACACGTCCAAACAGGGTGATCTGTATCTTTTGACTGCTTGCCTGTATGTTGAGCTCCGTCGAGTCGAAGTGTACTAACTCACTATCCAGGAATGAAACGCTTCGACTCTTCCCGCCCATACTCACGAATGGTGCTCGCCAGGCAAAGGAAGGGAAACTAGTTGCCGACCGGTAAAACACCAGCTGCTCACTCGGGTGGATTATTTACTCATCAGACCCAACCAGCTTTGTTCCAGGCGGTACACAAATCTACATCCCGTCATACTCCATCCATCGCAACCCCGAATACTTCTCCCCCTCCCCCGAACAATTCGACCCAGACAGATGGCTTCGTCCTAGTACTCCCGACTCAGTGTTGAACCTCACAGCGTTTATTCCATTCTCGTACGGGGAGGCAAACTGCGTGGGGAAATCTCTAGCTTGGCGTGAAATGCTGCTTGTCAGCAGCACACTCATCAAGAAATTCAACATCAGCTTCGCGGCGGACGGTTTCGATAGTGCTATTTGGCCAGAGAAGCTGCAAGATTATTTCGTTACTAGCATTACATATCCTCTGCTTGTCAATCTCGCTCGTCGTTGAATAGATTGTCGCCTGCATGCACTTCTGCTGACCGCGGTACCAGGCCCTGATCATTAAGAACTTCTTGTTTTTATACGCCCAGTCACATGACCGCGTTTTTGCATTTCAAACTCCGCTCTTTCCGTTTAGCCGATTATGCTCGATTGTAGGGTAAAAACGCACGGGGATGAAGACGAGCTGGAAGACGCCGCCTTGAACGCCTTCCATTCTCTTATAATATCGTCTAGTTGCGGTCCATCTATATTCAATCCGTCCTTCAGAACGACCACGTCTTTTGCGGCCTTTTTCAGCGCCTCGGCGGCCTTGGGGTGGGCCTGCTTCGTCAGAAACGCGTGGATTAAGCAGTATGTCGCTATAGGGTACCTGTCAGACTCGGAATTCCAGCTATCTGAGAGCTTATTAGCAAGATTTCCGTCCTTTGGCGGCGCAAAAGGAAAACTTTGGATCGCCGTCAAAAAGAAAAGCAGTGCAAATATTTAGCTGGGAATTTTCGGTGGACGAATTACGAGCCAGCCTCAAAAAATCCAAAATGAACCAAAAAGTGAATTGTATAATTTAACTGTCGTTTAAACTGCCGGATCTCGAAACGAGCCAGGACACTGCAGTGAGTGACTTCTGGTAAGATAGATTTAATCCACCGGGCCATCGGAGGGGTGCCAAATGATGTTGTCCGAGCTTCGCTGTTGGCCTTATCTCGGACAGTAAAGTTCTTCGGATTCTTTAAATTTCTCCAACGTCATAACAGATGCGAAAGGCAAACGGTTAGACAAACATGGCTATGCAAGACGAGAAGGTAAAGGGTAGAATAGACTGGCTGGGCTTTCGGTATGCGGGAGTATATAGCTACTTGTTGCCTGGGTGAAAACGTGAGATGTAGGATTAATTGGAACTGAATGAATTCACTCACCTGTTTAGATGTAATTCGTCCAAAGTGGATTCTTATTCCGGACTCTGCCGCCAACCGATGCAGCGTATTAAGAACGTCTGGAGGAAGAGGAGAAAGAAGATCGTCGTCTTCGTCGATAAAGAATCGGAAGGATTTTATCTGTGAGCGCCGGGCGGAGAGGAGATCGCATAATGCCTGAAAATCCAACTCGTCGAATTGGCGCGTTAAAAATGTTAAATCCTGGAGTTGTTGAAGAAATCCTTGTGGTGCGCTTCTAAGGAGGTTCAAAAACAATGTGCACCCGGAGGCAAATTCCCAAGACAGCCAGAGGCATGTCAAGCTGGGCACGGGGCCCAAGAGTCGAGTGTAGAACTCAGGCGGCAGTATTTTGTAAGAGAAGTCGATACGCAGAGACTGTAGTGGCGTTTCCAGCCGGGTGAGAAATGAAATGAGGACCGCCTCATCGGTACCGATATACGAAATGCTGAGGGTATGGAGTGTAGGCAGACTGAGGTATTTCAAGATGTAGATGTCGCAAACATATGCGTCTCTACCAACACACAGAAACCGCAGACATGGAAGTGTCAGCGAATCCGTGTGTGGATCACCGTCGTATCCGTTGTTGATTGTGAATTCGACTAGACCGGGGGCAGCACGCAACAGGCTGAAGACCGACATTAGATCAATAGCCTGTATCAGTGAGGAATCAAATGTCAGCGTTCTGAGGTTCAGAAGTGCCGATGGAATATTGTTGTTTGATCCAAGCTGCTGCATGCGAAGTGTATGTGCGCAAAGTAATGCGGACCTGTCTTCGTCGAATTCACCAGTGAGGGTGAGAGCGAGTCCCCGACTCTGGGAGCGAGCGAGATAGGAATCAAAGAGGTGTTCAAAACCCTCGGCAGTCACCGGGGAAAGTTGACATGAATGGTGTCCCATAGAGCAGGCGTGGAACGGGCGATATTGGCCCACGTGGCGCAGACGCGGAGGAGTAAGGGAGCGGTGACGGGACTGGGATCGCGATCGCTATGATCAGGGAGACAGAGGATGAAGATTTGGGACCAGATTTCAAAGGGCAGTTGCGTATCCGACATGGTGCTGCTGCCTGTACCGTGTGTCGATTCTGCGGCTGACCAAACTCCCTTTATACCTTTTGTCTCGTGCATATAATCCGAGATAATCACATGCTAAAGTGCTAAGGCCCAGCGTGACCTCTCTACTAGGGCCCACTCCGCCATTTTCGGCCTGCGCAGGTAATCCTCCTCCCCCCAGGATCCTCCGCTCTCATATCACTTTGGAATTGTAGGACAACCCGAAAGAAGATATCTCTGGATACGTAATCTGCGGACTGGCCATCCTCCTCCACCTGAATAATCTGCACTTGAAAACATGGGTCTTGCCGTCAGCCAGCAGTTAGCAATACTGCTCGGACTGGTAACTGCGCTTACAACTACTTGTATTCAACGTTCACTTATCTTTCCACAGATAAATCATCTGTATTTCCATTGGTTTGAGCCGAAGAGCGCAAGCGCTTCCTCTGCTGCTGTTAGCTGTTCAGCCGCTCGCTCTCCTTGTCGTCCTTGGTGTGCCGATATCGTACACTAGCGTCCCCGTGGCCTACTTCACATTCATCGCATCCCTATGCTCGTCCATCGTCGTATATCGCATATCCCCTTGGCATCCTCTGGCTGAATTCCCCGGTCCAATGGTGAACAAAATATCAAAAGTATGGGGCGCCTGGGTCTCTTTGGATGGTGCTCAGCATCGGGTGAACAAACAACTTCACGATATATACGGCCCTTTTGTTCGAACGGGCAAGTTGGTTCTCGCACGGTGTGCTTGTATCTGACTTGCTATAATTATCAAGGCCCAAACGAAATATCCGTCATTCACGTTGACGCGATTAAATCCGTCCTGGGCTCTGGAGTCTTCCCCAAAGGTCAATGTAAGTCCAATTCAGTTTTGAGAGTATATTTTCGTTAATTTATGCGTAGTCTATGCTCCACGATCCGATCCGTCTCTTCCCACTCGCAACCTTCTTACTCTTGAAGGCGAAGCCCATACCAATCGAAGACGGATTTGGAATCGCGGCATGAACTCTGAATCCATTCAAGAGTATGAGCCCATTTTAACTAAGCGAGTCGCTCAGCTCGCCAGTCGCTTGGAAACTTTCACCGGCTCTGCCAGTGTGGACATTTCAAAATGGATCAGCTTTTTCACGTTTGTAAATTTAAATCTTAGCTTTGGTTGTCGACTCAAACATGGATTCCTAGCTTTGATTTTATGGGAGACATGGCGTAGGCACAAATCGATTTCCGCACTGAGTGGCTGCTTATCTTCACCTAGATTTGGGGGCGGTTTCGAGATGCTACGAGATGGTGGTGATCAATATGGTCTCTGGACCCTTGTGGAAAAAAGCGCAAAGTATGTGTTTTTTCGTCTTTTTTTTGGGTTCCCTTTGATTATTATCCATCTCTCAGAACTCTCGCCGTGATCTCTCACATTCCGTGGCTGGTTCCTACTCTTCGAAACCTTCCCTTTGCGAGTCGTAGCATAGTGCGACTCCGAAAATTTGCGGCTGCTTGCGCCACCAATCGTATCAAGGCTGGCTCCAAAGCCAAGGATCTGTGGTATCATCTGGTATGTATAGTACAATGAACCCCAACACGCTGAGATTTATGCTGGAATTTTGCACCTAGACAGATGAGGCGGAAATGGAGAGGATGAAACCCACCCTTGCGGAGTCTGTGTCTGACGGAACCTTGGCAATTGTTGCTGGCGCCGATACAACGGCAAGCGCGCTGAGCAGGTAAGGGCCTCCTCTCACTGCTAATTCATTGTTACTAAACCGAGTCTCCAGCTTTTTGTGGTGCATCCTTTCAAACCCAGATATCTACCGACGTGTTCAAGCGGAAGTGGATTCAGTTTATCCCGATGAAGAGTCCGTGTCAGACACGTCCAAACAGGGTGATCTGTATCTTTTGACTGCTTGCCTGTATGTTGAGCTCCGTCGAGTCGAAGTTGTACTAACTCACTATTCAGGAATGAAACGCTTCGACTCTTTCCGCCCGTACCCACAAATGGTGCTCGCCAGGCAAAGGAAGGAAAACTAGTTGCCGACCGGTAAAACACCAACTGCTCACTCGGGTGGATTATTTACTCATCAGACCCAACCAGCTTTGTTCCAGGCGGTACACAAATCTACATCCCTCCATACTCCATCCATCGCAACCCCGAATACTTCTCCCCCTCCCCCGAAAAATTCGACCCAGACAGATGGCTTCGTCCTACTCCCGACTCCGTGTTGAACCTCACAGCGTTTATTCCCTTCTCGTACGGGGCGGCAAACTGTGTGGGGAAATCTCTAGCTTGGCGTGAAATGCTGCTTGTCAGCAGCACACTCATCAAGAAATTCAACATCAGCTTCGCGGCGGATGGTTTCGACAGCGCCATTTGGCCAGAGAAGCTGCGCGATTATTTCGTTACTAGCATTACGTATCCTCTGCTTGTCAATCTCGCTCGTCGTTGAATAGATTGTCGCTTGCATGTACTTTCATTGACCACGGTACCAGGCCCGGATCATCAAAAAAGGTCTTGTTCTCATGCGTTGTAGAGGTCCAGTCACATGACCGCGTTTGGCACTTCAAACTCCGCTCTGATTATCCCTTCCTTTCCTTCCACCACCACTATCTCAGTGCTTCACCCCTTTTCATCATGCAGGCGCAGAGCACTCGCACAGAGGTCTCGACCACTTCTGCCCAAAGTCTAGCCGCAGTCAAAACCCTTATAAGTGCCAGCTTAGGCTGCATAACCTTTTCTGAGGTTCGTGCGCCAGTCGTCGAGTCCCTCTTCGTGTTGACAAAGCGCAACATTCTAGAGACCTACTACCTAGTGATAATTTCCGTGACAGTGAGTCCAGCCCGTGCTTGGCTCAGCCGCTGTCCTGAACTCACGTCAGGTCATTTCACTACTTCCGAGGACTCCCTACTCTCCCAGTCATCCGATGCAAATCAGTCCATAGACAGCAGTCGAAGCAGCAGCAGGAGTGTAAATAGCTTCAAGATAATGGTATTTGTTGAGTCTGGTTTCTTGGCCATGATTAACGCTAAGTTCCAGACCATGACTCGGGGCTATACCGACGAAGCAGACAAGATTCTAAATTATGTTGTAAGTCTCTCTCGTCTAATTCAGTGCCTGCCTGATATCGAATTCCGTGCAGGAATATGGGATTTTCGACGCGTTGCAGAGACGATATCTGCGCAGCTTTATTTTCGCGATATATCTGGTCGGTTTACCACTTATCCCGTTTACTTCCGCTCCTTAACGTTGTGCGTTACCGTATGTACAGGACGACAAGGATCCCACCAAGTAAACGCGCATATATCCACCCTTCTCAATTCTTACCTGCGATTTTCGCAGCATTATTGAGGCCTACACCTTCAACTTTCACGTACGCAGTTCCCACCATATTTCTGTTGCTCTCGTACTGATATCGGACATACTAGTATCATAAGGTTCCCGGTACCGAGACCGTAATACCCATCATGAGCCTCGGTGACGACCTGGACAAGATGTCACTAAGGGACTCGACGAACGACCCCGTCGCTCAGGCGGCAAGAAAAGGCAAGCCACCGACATTGAAAGACGTCAAGAAGAGTGTCAAGGTGAGTGCGCGACAATCCCTCCTGAAGTAGTTCAGCCGAGTTTCTGATGTGTTAGTCGATGCTTAAAACCCTTATATCATCCACCAATCAAATGGAGGAGCTGCCTAGTACGCCCGTTTTCAATTCGTAGCCTCGCCTTCTGACATTTACCCCAGAGCGTCGCTATGCGGCCTTCAAGCTATTCTATACAGACGAAACGCCCGCGGAGTACGAACCGCCCCACTTTCAAGCTGGCGACGCCGACAAAGACAAATGGTTCTTCATGACCCACGATCTGGACGAAATTCCTGAAAAATGGAATGTCGGCCAGCTGGATACAGGCCATCACTCGTTCGTCTTTCGTCATCTTTTTTTCCCGCCCGGACCGCTTGCTCACCAGCTTATAGCGTCAACCTGAGCGTCGCCTCGATCGCCGCGCATCTCCCTTCTTCAACAGAAAACGACCATGCGACGTTTACGGGCATCACCACCGCTCGTCATGCCGCTGCCCCGACCCTAACGCCGGTCGAGGAGGCGGCCGTTCGTGCCGAACAGGCCGCTAAGCAGAGCAAAGACGCTGAGGCAGCGTAATATTGTCTGGGCTGCGGATGATGGAGTCGACTGCAGCGACCTCGATGCCGACGGCGAATACGAGACCGATTACTGAATCTGAATATATCAGAATCGCCGACGGAAGCTTCGTCTTGGTCGGGGTGAGAAATGTGATGGGCAATATCGAGCCCTTGTCCGTGGACAACGAGGAGGCACATTTCGGGGGTGTTTCGCAGACGGTGCCCACGCGTCTCAACGATCTGGCGAGTCGCCCTCGTCTCATCTGCGCACACCGCTAACCCGAACCACAGAACGCAAAACACAAGACTGATCATACGGATATCGAGCAGACGCAGACGCAGGCCATTCCTGATATTACTGCAGACCCTATCTCTCGGGGACATTCCCCGTCGACGTCCACTGGACACGACGATGACCTTTTTGACTCTCGTGCATCCCTCCCGCCGTCCGATGTGATGTCACCGCTGACAAGCGCCCACGAGAGCGACGACATCGATACCCAGATGCTGCAGGATCTGGTGCTTGAAAACCATGCCTATACCGAGGATAGCGAGATGCTGGGTTCGTTGCTTGTGCATGCTCAGCGATTTAACTGAGCTCTCGATAGATATGGAGACCCAAGTCGTTCCTGAAGAGTCTGTGGACCCCATTCAGTCGTTCGGGGACGACCCCATGGAAGACCAGGTCGACGACATGCCGACACCAACGGCCGCCAGCAAGCTTCCCAAGAAGAATGTCGTCGACCACGGGCTCAGCTGTGAATGCGGAGTCTATGTGCGTTAGTTTTCCTTTCATTTGTTCGACTTCTCATATTTTTAAAGATTGAAGACGAATCTTGTTTCTGCGAGGGCGGATGCGGACGCTGGTATCACTTGTGGTCAGTTCTTGAATGATGGGTCCTCTGTTATCCGGCTGACGCGCGCATGATTTACAGGTGCATGGGGTGCGAACTCTATTTGACTGACGATCGTCCTGTGGTTCCTGGTTCGCTGACGCCAAACTTAGTTTCCATTCAATCAAAGATCGACGCATCCCCCATCAATTCGTCTGCTTCGACTGCCGGGTTCGCGCTGATCTATCTTGGGAGCTAATCAAAGTAGATCTGTACCCCAAGATGCTATCTAAGTTCAAGGATCTGGCGTTGTTCAGGTCCGAGACGTCTCTTGTCGAGAAGCTGGGTCTAACCTTGATGCAGGCGTGCAATCAAAGTCGCGGAAATGCATAATCCTGAGTCTGCTGCGGATTTTGCCAAGTTCTTGGGTAGGAATATACTTCCCTTTGCAATTCTACAATACTTACATTTACCAGGATGCGACAATGTCCTCGCTCGCCAGGTGTTTAAGCGACTGGAGACGGAAGGTTGGTCGCCCACCTCCCTTGTGGGATTTTAATTCATTTGGACGTGGAGACTTCATCGTGGAACAGTCGACGGAGCTTGATGATCTCGGTTTCGCGCAGAATACCCGGAGCGGCAAGGGAAAAGCAAAGTCGAAGGGCAAGGGCAAGCAGCGAAAGAACGTCCAGAAGACGAAGTACATTTTCAATCGCTCGTCCCTCTCCACCACCGAATATTCCGATTACTTCAACCCCGACCATCGCGTGGAGAGTCGCCTGCTGGGTCTGCCTCAAACGGTACGCGCTCTTGTTTTTCCCAGCGGGAGGGTCGCTCACAGCGCTTTGTTTCCCCAGAAAGCCAATGTGAAAACACACATCAAGCCGCCTGTTACCGCTTCCTCTAATGCTTCCGCAACGATGCCGCCGCCGCCGCCGCCTCTTCCCTTAGTGCCTCCCCCACAAAATCAGAACGACTCCCAGACCCAGGAAGAATCCCAGACGCAGCAAGAAACGCAGCCGATGGACCTCTCCCCCGTACCCCTGCACACCAAACGCCCGCTGTCCAACGACGGCCAGCGCCCGAAGAAGAAGATCAAGATATCCATGGCGCCCGCCGTCGACCTCGCCGAGTAGGCCCGACTCTCGTTCTGTGCTCCCTTGCCTCGAATTGCCTCTGCTCTGTTGTGTTGTTTGTCTCGTGCGTTTTGGCTCTCGCGTTCTCTCGCTCTCGGGATTCTGGTGGCTGCGAATCATCTGTATTGCTATGCATTGGACACTTTGGGCGGAATGGACTAGATGGATCGATGGACGGGTTGACGGATGGATGGATGAACTGCACATGTACTACACCAAGAAGCACTATGTAATTGTATGCGTACTCGACTGAATGGTTTTCAGACTTCATACCATCTTTCGACCTCCCAGAGTTCCGCCTTCCACGCAACTTGGGTTTGGCCTCTCACTGAAATTGAAATTGAAATATTCTTCTGCAACTAGGTAGGCATCAGGATGTTGATTTGTTCCACAACCTCCACGACAATTCCAAACGATATCTTGGCTTCGTCGTGATTTACGTGGAGCCCAAAGTGCACTATCTTGGCCTCGTCAAACTCTCTCTGTAGCTTCTTCATCTGCAGCCCAGTCCTCCCGACGGTGTTCTACCTCAATCCAGTGTAATGGAAACCGAAACCACTGCAGCGTCTCCTCGAGCGCTGGGTCTTTGTCGACGCCCATAGATATTCTCGCCGAGTGAATAAGGATATCGTCGGCAAAAGCGCGAATTCGGCTTAAGGTGGTCAGAGTGGCGTTTATTGAACATAACTATGAGATAGTAGTTTCCATCCCCAGCAAGCATGGGTGAGGGTGCAAGGCCGGAGCTAATTCGGGTGATGTCAGCATATGAGATGATGGAAATGGAGAAGATATACTTAAACTGAGGCCAGGCGGCCCATTTTTTTCATTATAGCGTCTCTAAAGTTGCGACTGTTCACGCCCTCGCCGAGATTCTCGAATAGTTTGCGAGGAGGGCAGATCAGGCCACCACATACAATGGAGTTGGACGACCCTCGACGAGCTCGCCACGGAGCGGCAGAGGCTCATTGAGAGGCCAGTGCGAAGTGGAAATCTACGGGCTATGAGACGGTGGACTGAACGAAGTGAACCATACTAACAACTCTTTCTCGTTGACATAGGGGTTTCAGCGTACGGCTCGTTGTCACTACTCGTCACGCTCAATTGAGGTCGCGAGTCCCAGTAAATGTAATAAGTTACGCATAATTTGAGGGTAAAACCGCGAGAGAGGGTTACGTCGTCCAATGCCACGACCGACAATAATTAAGCTGCAATAATATGACAAACGGGGACGAGAGCTCATCAATGCTCAGTCCTCCTAGATCTCCAGCTCGACCGTCAAGTCACCCACACCGTCGACATCTCCTTTGTCGCCAACAACAGTAAGCGCTGAAGCTCAGTCTCCCGCCTGCTCATCGAGCCGCGCCAGACGCGCTACAAGCTTCGCGCGCCGCTCCACGGAAGACGCGATGACGCGCTCCGGATGTCGCCGCCCCAGATCGTCCATAAGCTTGAGCCGTCTGGCCAGACTCCGACGCTGCACCTTTAGGGCCTCCTGCGTCTTCGGCCGCCGCGGTTTCCGCCGTCTCCCACGCAGACCACCGATGTTGTTGTCGGCCGGGGCGGGGGCGGGGGCGGGGGCGGGGGCGGGGTAGGCGTGCGCAGAGAGGCGGGGGTGCACTGAGAGGCGGGGGTGCGCTGAGACGGCGGGGATGTCGAGGGCAGGACCTGGAATATGCGGTACTCGCCCCCCGAGGGAGACTTGAAGCTCATGCGGGACATGAAGTCGCGGTTCTGCCGCTCGCTGAGTAGGTGGGAAGCGACGGGCGCTGGTGGCAGTTTGCTGGACGACACATGTGGGAGCGACGAGACAATGTTGCTGACCTGCCGAAGCGGGGATGGTGGGCTGTTATTGTTACCGTATCGAGGGCGGCGTGGAGAGTGCAGGGAGAACGGAGAAGCGAGTGCGAAGCGGGGCCGCTTGGCTGAATGAAGAGGGGTTGGAGGTGACATCGACGGGCTATCAGGCTGCCGTTTCTTCCCTTTGTCGACGGCCCGTGAAGCCTGGAATCGTATGGGAGAGGAAACAGGCGTCAAAAACACGCCGCCGCCAGTCCCACCGGTGTCCGAGGGAGCGGCGGGGGATGACAACGACGGAAGACACCACTCGGACGGTTTATCCTCGATGCCTGCCAGCCCCGCGAATAGCAGATGCGCCGTCCGACCCCGCTCGTCGTCCGCCTCGCCGTAATTCGAGTCTTCATCCTCGCTGTCCAAAGCCTGTCTGCGGCTTGCTTCCGGCGCTGCGATAGGTTGCAGAACGCGTTCAACCGCACGGCGGTCCCGTATCCCTAGCCACTGTTTCACAATTTGGATCTTCGAGCGCAGCTTCCCGCTCTCTGCCCACTTTTCTGCGAGGTTGACGGCGCCGTCGCCGCCGACAAGGTTAAGCAGGGATGTGTCCATCTCCGCCATAGCGTCGTCGGTGGGGAGCTCGAGCTCTTCATTCAAATCGTCCGCCGGGGGAGGTTTGAACAGGCAGCGCGCGAACATCCGGTCGATGCATTTCCAGTCAAGACCGTGCAAGCCTGGGATGAGGGTGTTTGGCACGATTCTGTGCGGCCTGAAGAGCGATACGAATGCCTGGAGCTCAGGAAGGGGTGAATGCCGGGATAACGGAACGAGCTGTGTACTGTCAGTATGAAATAGTTTCGAGAGAGAGATGCGACTGACGAGATTGGTAACGATCTCGCCGCGGGCCATGCGCAGTTTGGTGTCTTGAAGGTAAGTATTCCACTTGCCTACGTCCATCGTGACGGGGTTCACGTAGATGACGCGTTTGCCGAGGCGGCTCACACTCGTGCTCGGGCGATGGGGGTCCGCCACCGCGACGTGGTCGCAGCGGTCGAAGCGCTCGCAGGCGTGGAACCGCGTCGCGGCCGGGTCGCGCGTCCCAATCGTGCGCAGAAGCGGGTCGGACACATGGGCGTAGATCGCGTGCTTGTAGCGGTCGAGGTGGATAGGGCATTGAAAAGCGCGCGCGACAGCTTTGAGGACGTCCTCGTACCCCCACGTCCACGAATTGATGAAAAAATAAGTCGAGTCGGGGAATAATTTAATAAGGTCGACGAGGCCCGACGTGGCCTGGTCTTTGGTGGGGACGACTGCCGATGAGAGAACGGAGGCGGTGTCGAGGTAGATCGCTTCGAGGGTCTTGGAGACAGAGTTTGGCTGCACGTCGGAGCACGCCAGATATGGCTGCAGCAGCGGATTATGGGTTATGGAGTCCAGAAACCAGGGCTCGGCGCGGAAATCCCCCGTGTGCAGTACGGTGCCGTGCGCACCCTCTATTAAAAACCTAGAGAAGAATAATGAGTCAAGCGATTAGGCATCCCAATGAAAACCGTGCTGCCCCCGGTCTGCTGCGATCGGATGGGGACAAAAAATGCTGGTAGCTGCGGGCCTTTGCTAGGAGTTGTATTTATTTAAAAGAGCGCAGCTACATCGGCGCAGCAACTCCCAGCAAAGGTCAGCGACTGCCAGCATTACTTTGTCCCTATCTCTTTCCCAGCCAAACACAGAAGCTAGGGGGGAGAAAATCAAATACGTACATGACTGCACCAGGGCAGTGGTTGGCGTCGAACAGTGTGATCGTCACCCATTCGTTGTTGGAGAGCTCAAACTCCGTCGGAGTATTGAGAGCTACCGTCCGCAAGAGATCGCGCGAGCCGGTGTAGTACGTCGATCCATCCGGGTATACGAGCGGATCGACTTTGAGGTGGGAATACGTCCGAGTTTTCTCGGTCCGATATTCGAGCTCATGCAGAGAGCGCTCCGCATACACCTCGTGGCGCAGGAGCATTTCTTTTGCATCGTGCGAGCAAATTACGACGTAGCCAAAGGACTTTGCCTGCAGACCTGTTATGTGGTCCGAGTGGGTGTGGCTGAGCAGATGCAGGGCAGGAATGGTCTCTTGGCCGACTGAGTTGGAAAATTCGTCGACCCGTATGCGATATGGGAGCACAAACGAGTTGTACGGTGCCCCAGGTGGCATTTCAAGAATAAATATCTAGGCAAGAGAAGGAGTTGAGCTGGGTATATCTTGATTTCGTTTCTTCAACCCTTGTATGCGCTGGCCCAAGCTTAAAGCTTGGAAGAGGCTTCAAGCTTCAAGGGTCCATAGACTGTAAGCGAGGACTCGGTGTGACTCCGATGAGTCAGGCCATGTGACGTGACATCACGCGACTCTGTCCTCCCTCCCCTCTTCTTCAAGTTCTTGGATGCAACCTGGGTGAATGAAGAACTCAACCTCGCCTCTGATCAAATATCCTCCTGCCTCAATCGCTCATCCAAGTGCCCTATTTCAGCCCTCAAGTTTAACGAGGACTCAACCCTAAATTCGTCCGCCAATGGGGCTCTGTCTACCTTGAACCTTCAGCTTGTTCTCATATAACGACTCTCATTGGTCTTTCAAGTCAAGATTGCTTATATTTTATCCAAACCCGGCCCACTGGTTCTTCAACAAAGTTTATCATCATGCCTACTCTGGGTCAAGCGCGATTAAACACCGGACGGACGGACTGCCGGTACCCTGCGCCCTTAACGACATAGACTAATCGAGTGTCTGTGGAGTCCGGTATCTCCTCTTTCTTCTGCTTGCAGGCCACGAGTCTCCGTTATAATTGGACTCTCCAGAAACATCAATGCCTACCCACCTCAAGAAGCTTGCCTATTTTCAAGCCGCTGGGATACTATTCCGCTCTCGACCAGCTCATACATACAACCCAGAGTCAGCAGCACGCGAATGCCACAACGGATGAAATTTATAGAAAAGCCCGTAGGTGGGACGAACCCAAACATCGTTGTCCATGATACCGCCCTACTGCTCATGAAGTTCCACTGGTACGGCGATCAAACACACCGGCCTACATAAGCAACCCTCTTTTCCCTCCATTCACGTCTACCTCTTTACGCGATGGTTCTGCTAAATTCGAATCGAAACTCGTGGCAGGACATACTGCGGCTGGGTGCGGCGCAGGTCAGGTCTCGGCCCCCGCTTAACAGACAGACCAGGTCACAGGCCAGATACCTCCAACTTGATTCAAGACCGTGACGTGTTCCTGGATGCTGATTCGTTCGGGGTGTCTTGGATTAACCACAGTTCGCCGTAGCGCGAGGCTTGTGCGTTCCCCGCGCCATACTTTCTCCTTCTGGGCGCACGGAAATTGAATCGTGTCTCATTGGGTAAAGACGTATAGACGTTTGCGATTTCTTGCTGCCCCTTTCTGGAAGTACTTTAAATTTGTGGGCTGGACCATACTCTACTCTTGTTTGATGGCGGTGTAGCGGGACTTCTTATTCGACTGTATTTGACAGACTCGGTGCCGAGTGTCTTTGGTCCTTGTAGTGAATTTCCCGAATCGTTGGTGGTATGCTTTGTGGATTTGTGGGCAGGCCGTCAGGAAACATCAAGTTATGTTGATTAATTGGTATATGCCAAGGCAGAACCATCCCCCGGTGCCGGGTTCATGGCAAACGGCTTCAGCTTCTGCTTCCACTTTCGCTGCCGCTTGCAGCGAACAAGACGCACGTCGTGCTTCGGTTGCTCAACGTTGCGGATCCTTATCTGTGCAGTATTCCTTCTCGGGGTCTTGCGACGCGCGCTCTTCGGGAGGGGGCGCCTCCGCTGGTAATCTAGCCAGATATGTGTCGCTTGGAGATGCTCTGCATTTCACAAGTCTATTACTTGAACACGCCGTCCCACCTAGACGTTTTCTGGACCTATTGTGCGCGCGGGATGATTGGGAGTATATTTCGCTCAGCATCCTACTTCCACTTTCTTCCCCAAAATTGGGGCACATTCTTAGGCAGGAATCGCGGGATCCAAGAATAGACTTCGCATCACAGAAGCGCACCCGGCCCTAAACTGCCGACTATAAAAGGCAAGAAGGAGGCGAAAGCTTTTCTCTTCATCCCCTCATGGTCTCGACTCGTTCTCTTCAGTCCTTCGCTGTGAACGAACTAACCCGTGGGGTCCTCGCAGGAGATGAAGTAATGGTGCAAGGCATAGACTACACCTCCGTATCTCCCATCTGTTCTGTACCACGACTGTTTGGGCTCGTTAGCGTGGTGCACATTTTCCCTTTTCTTTTTTCCTGTCGTTACATTCAGTACATAATGAATTCATTGATCTCTTCGGAAGCTATATTTTAAAAAGAGGGTCCTTGAGCTTCTTTAATCTGTCTATCCGCATCGATCTTAGATTTTACAAAGACTGTGCCATAGCGTCTCGCCTTGTTCTTAAACCACCATGTACAAGTTGTCGGCGACCCTCTCTGGCCACACTTCCGATGCAAGTTCTGTGTGGATTCCTGTAGTCTATTCTAACCTGAGGCGCAGGTACGCGCGGTGGATACCCCCGCGGACGATCTTATCTTGTCCGCTTCCCGGGATTCGACCGCGATCGTCTGGCGGCGCGACTCGACTGGCGCGCCATTTACATCTGATTCGGTGTTTCGCGCGAGCACCAGATACGTTAACTCGGTCGCATACTTGCCACCGACCGCCGAGGCACCAAAGGGTGCGGGATTTGTCAGGAAAACGAATACTGCGCAAGTTGACGATCCAGCACAGGCTACGCGGTCACTGGCGACCAGAATGGTGTAATAAATGTCTTTTCCTTGGAGCCCACAAAGGACGACCCAGATTACACCCTGCTTGGCCACACCGGCAATGTTTGTGGCTTACGCACGACCGCCGCGGGAAGCATATTATCTTGTTCATGGGACTCGTGAGTTGCTTTTCTCTCAAAGCTTGCAAATAAACAACTCCGTCAGGACTGCACGGGTGTGGACGAACTTCAGTCCGACATTCGAACTGAAGGGCCACGAAAACAGTGTCTGGGACGCGGTGGCGATAGGCGAAGACGAGTTTATTACCGGTACGCTATAGCTGCTCGCGCCCATTTATTTACCAATCGCACACACAGGCTCCGCCGACAAAACCATCAAGCTGTGGAAGCAGCACAAGGTGGTACACACTTTCGCCGGCCACAACGCAGTGGTTCGTTGCCTGGCAGTGATCCCCGACATCGGATTCGCCTCGTGTGCAGACAAGTGAGCGTCTGCCTTTGTTCGCCCCGCACATCGTAACCTCTTCTGCAGCGAGATTCGGGTATGGTCTCTCGGGGGCGACCATGTATATACGCTCTCTGGACACACATCTTTCATTTATCGGCTGGCGGTGTTGCCCAGTGGGGATCTCGTATCGTCCGGCGAAGACCGCACAGTGCGGGTCTGGAAAGGTGAGCCATCGTGTCCCGCACTGTCTGCATCTCTGACGACATCCCACCAGACGGCGAATGCGCGCAGATACTCGTGCACCCCGCCATCTCCGTTTGGGCTGTGTCGACAATGCCAAACGGCGACATCGTGAGCGGGTCGAGCGATCGGATGGTGCGGGTGTTCAGTGCCTCGGCGGACCGGTGGGCGTCGGAGGAGGATATCAAGACGTACGACGACGTTGTGGCGCAGCAGGCCCTCCCGGCTCACGACGTCGACGAAGTCAAGACGGAAGGGATGGATGCTCTCAACACTCCTGGTACGTCTTGCATTGTGTGTCAATCTCGACTCATCCCCAGTGCAGGCAAAAAAATCGGACAAACCAAAATTGTATTAAACGGAGATATACCCGAAGTATATCAAGTGCGTGATTTGGCGTCCGATAACGCCTTTCCGACTGACTGGGGCACTTGTAGTGGGACGGCTCGAGCTGGCAGAAAATCGGAGAGCGCGCAGAGAGACCCACTGATGACAATGAGAAAGTCAAGGTCCTGTTTGAAGGCAAATTATACGACTACGTCTGGGACGTCGCCCTCGAGGATGGCGAGCCATCACACAAGCTTCCGTACAATATTTCCGGTACGGTAGATCGTGATGTCAGAACTTCGATTACTGACGCCCCTGCCAGAAACCCCGCAATTTGCCGCCCAGCGCTTCTTAGAGAGGTACAATCTCCCCCTAGCCCATGCAGACACGATCGTCGACTTCATCTTCCGGAGCACGCCAGGGCAGACGTTGGGCGGCGGCGGGAACGAGCATTACGTCGATCCATACACAGGCGAGCTCGGTCGGTATTTCAGCGGGTCGCGTGAGGTAACTTCTTTGTTCAGGAGCATCGAGGTACCAAAGCTCTGCGGCGCCGGCGCCCAGCGCGCCCGCGTCTTCGTACATGGATCCGTACACTGGCGCATCACGATATACTGGCGCGCCGGCGCCCGCTGCTGCGCCTGCATCAAGCTACATGGACCCGTACACCGGCGCCTCGCGCTACTCCGGGCGCACCACCGACGGCTCCTGCTGCTAAGGCTAAGGCTCCCGGCATACTTCCCGTGGTAAGCTGCATTTGATAGTTGTTTCAGCAGTCCAGTTCGTTGACACGCGTACTGTGCAGTTTGAGCCTGTTCTGATGAAGGAGGGGAACTTGGGCGCGATGCGCGCGAAGCTGCACCAGTTCAACGACGATCTGCAGCATGAAATCGTGAGCGTGTTTCCCCGCCGCTCGATGTCCGTGTTGACAGCATCATCCATGACTAGTCTACATCATCGCTTGCGCTATATCCCGAGGAAGACCGCTCGATTGATGAAGCGTTTGCATATGTCGAGAAATGCGCAGCGGGGACGCGGCCCACAAATCCGCTTGGCAGCATCCATGTCGAGTCGCTCGTGCATGTACTGGAACGCTGGCCGATATCCCTGCGTCTTCCGGGTACAAATTTATTTTTCATCCTCCGCCTCCTGTATTTACCGCCTTCCTTTTTATGCAGTCCTGGATCTTTCACGGTTGATTGTCGCTTTCTGTCCCGAGGCTGTCAAGGCATCCGGCGCCAAGGAGCGTCTCTTCGACGCGCTGTTCAAGGCGGCGGATTGGACCGTACCGTGGACCAAGGCGACGTCCAAGCCTGTTGAGATCAACATGATGTTACTGTTGCGTGCCTTGGCGAATGTGGCGCAGGAGGCGTCTGGAGCGGCCGACGGGCCTTGGCTGGGCCAGGTACTTCATCAAAATCTGTTCCTTGTTCCTCGATACTGATTGCTGTATGATGCCAGATGCTGAAGTTTGTGGGTAGTGCGCCGTATGCCGCGCTAACACCGGCCCAACGAAAGCCACTGGCGACCTTGTTGCTCAAGTTCGTTGCCTCCTTCTGTTTTGCCTCACACACCAACTGCGTTTAGTGTATCGTCTGTCACGCTGTTCACGCCTCTTGATTCTGCAGGCCGTGCGCAGCATCTCTCTATGATCTGTCAGGTAACATTATCTTGTCGGTATCTTGCCATCTGCTGATCTGCGGCAGGTACTGGAAGAGAAGACGACAGAATCGGAGAGCGCCTATCGCGCCCTGGTCGCACTCGGCAATATTGTCAGTAATCTCTTCTTGGATGTTCCTGCACTTTCTGGCTGACCGCTGCGCTAGGTATATGCATCGAAGCAACAGAACAACCCTCTCGACGGTGCCCAGGCTGCACAAGTGACGCGCTGCATGGCGCGAACCTGCCCTCCCGGTACCCCGAAGACCGCATCCGCAACACAGTCGTCGAATTTCCGCTCTGCTAGGTTTCCGGTATTCTATAGCTATAAATAGACTCTGAATCTGCTATGTGTGCTATATTGGGCTT
This sequence comes from Mycena rebaudengoi, assembly GCA_029282285.1. Taxonomy (NCBI): domain Eukaryota; kingdom Fungi; phylum Basidiomycota; class Agaricomycetes; order Agaricales; family Mycenaceae; genus Mycena; species Mycena rebaudengoi. The sequence goes on from JARJCX010000007.1 coordinate 2,061,205, forward strand.
GTCTGCTTACTTTAGAATCGTTTCCGTTGTACATATTGGGCTGGGCGCCTTGGACTAGACTTGCCACTAGATACGGAATATGACGGGCTGGAATTCAAGTTGGGGGCGATTGGACTAAGCTCTTGCCACTAGATACGGAGGCGGTAATTTAGCACGTGAGTGATTCTCGGACCTAGCCGCCGAGTTTTCAACGACGTCGAGAACAGCTCGGAAAATTTGGAGATGCTGTAGGAAGGAGCGGGCACATAAGTAGAGGTGCCCTGTAAAAAACTTTGGGATTTGGGTCATTTTTGAAGGCGTGGGAGGCATTTTGATGGGGGTATGGGGGGGGGGGGGGGGTCTCCGAAGTCGACCTTAAAAAACTTTTCAACCCTAGTTCCATTTTTCGAAAGCCGACGGCCCCTTGGAATATGACGAACATTGATGCAACTGATGCCGTTCGCGAACAAAGGCAATGACTCACTCAAGCTTTCGGAGTCAATGCCTTTGTTCGCGAACGTCTATGTCGTGCGGCATGGGGAGACGCAGGAGAACAGGGAGGGGATCATCCAGGTGAGAAGATACCACCGCGGAGTCAAATTTGAGTGATCCACGATCACGACAGGGGCAATTGGACACGGCGCTGAACGATACGGGCGTAGAGCAGGCGCGGCTTGTCGCCAATGCGCTGCGAGCAGTTCCGTTTGACTTTGCGTACAGTAGTGACCTTGTTCGGGCGCTCAAGGTGCGCTCCGGGTCCATGCTGCTGCGTCCGATTGGAATCCGTTGTTGATGTCCCCTCCCCGTTCAGACCGCGCAGATTATCGTGGAACGGCAGGAGGGGGCGGTTGAACTGCAGGCACAAGAAGAGCTCAGGGAACGGGTATAACATTTATTTATCTATTTAATTCGCAATCTTAACGGTTGCATGTAGAACATGGGGAATCTGCAAGGCATAAAGGGAGGAAAGCTGCCGGCGTTTGAGGACGAGACGGTGGAGACCTGGGAGGCGCTCGCATCCAGAGCGGCGTCGTGGTGGAAGAGGATCATCCTCCAGCGCACAAGAGACTTGCACGGCAGCAACTCATCCAAATCTGAGTACAATATCCTGGTAACCTCGCATGGAGCCTTCATCGGCGCGTTGGGGCGTACTCTGGTCGGCAGCTCCAAGTTGCAGTGTGCGCCCGGGGTAGCGATTACTTCGTCCCGCAATACATCGGTGACAATAATAGAGGTGAACTTGAGCAGCGGGAGAGGGACGATCGTCCAGTTTGGCGACGTCGCTCATCTGACACCGAAACTAGAACAAGAAATTGTAGAGACGAATGTAGACGAACGTCCAGCTTAGTTAGACTCGTCCTTAGAAGGCGAATAAACTGAGAAAATATTATACACTTGGCTTAACAGCAGTACTTCACTCCGCATTCTTGGCCCACGGGTCTATGTCTGGAGTGAGTGAACAAGCGGAGGGGTCACGGGTGGTGCAGAGGGTTAAACCTTCCAAGATAATTGATTTAGGCTTTAGCCATAAAAAATCCCGAATAGAGATGGCTCACCAGCTAGGAGTTTACAAATTTCGAGTTTACAAATTCCCTCGAGTTGGTCCGAGAGTGGGCGACATCCCGAAATTTGGTACCGGAGATGGCGGTATTCTGTTCGGTTTTAATTCCCATCGGAGCCAGGCTCCTCCGCCAGCACCAACTATGAACCCGCGCGGGCCGCCCCTTCAGAAATTATTTTACAAAAATCCAAACCACCGTACCGCTGGCAACTCCCAATCAAACCGTTTTGGAGTGCTTTTGAGGCTCGCATTTGAGAACGGGCAAGAGTACGCGTACTATCTGCCTAAATCAATAGTACAGTATATTGAAGGTTTGCATGCGTACATGAATTGTATTGACATTTACTCGACACGGTTTCGAGAACGCGCCCAATCGTCTGTATGTACGGCTCGGATTTGCGGGGCGGCGCCGGTCCCTTTATCCTCCTCGTCGGCAGGCGCTCCATGTCACGTCTTCCAGCCGCCGTGAACGCGGGCTCGGCGTCAGGAAACGGGGAAACCTGCTCGAGGTTGAACACGTATTGTATCGGCGCGGGCGAGACCGTGACGCGCAAAAATCCAACATCCCGCACGCGCCTCTCCGGGAGCACGAACTTGCGCGGATTGATGAGCTTCCTCATGTGCAGGAGATTTGGCCTGATGTCCTTCCCCCCAAGCGGATCGGACAAGGGCTCAAAGACCTCTGTAGAAAGCAGTCATCAGCGAAGACACTGGCATGAGAGTCACCCTCAATGACACGACTCTGGAAAATTGATCACCGAGATGTAGGGGCCCACGGACGACAAAGTAATAAGCAAGGGGTATTCATCGAGTCCTTCCATAGAAAACGAATAGATCTACTGGGGCAAAAAACTTGAATTTTATAAGTTGTTGTATGACTCTGACAATATGTTTCTTCATAACCCTTCATTTGGGTCAAGACCGAGGTTCTACTGCTCCCATACGGGTAATATTGTAACCAACGGACTTTGTAATGAAATACAAGTGCTTCTCACTAATCAAAGTATTTTATTCTGGCCCCGTCCACGAGAACGAGCTTTGCAAGTGACGAATAAACGTGATCTGATCGCTCGTCATGAGAATTTAAACTCAGATCAACCAGTCGGTCACCGGTCTAAGGAATGTCCTCATCCCTGCTGGCCCATTAGTGGAGTATAATGAATAATGAGATGGGGAACGGCGTACGGAGGTGGTGCGCTCCCAGCATGTTGGGTGTCTCCTTCCGCTGAGGTCGAGGCTGGAGAAAGATCCCTGCTGGGCCATAGTGGAGTATAATACATAAAGAGATGGGGATCAGCGGACGGAGGTGGTGTGCTCCCAGCATGTTGGGCATCTCCTTCCGCTGAGTTCGAGGCTAGAGGAGGTTCTTGGGAATGTGGAATAGTCTCATCTCTGCTGGCCCATTAGTGGAGTATAATGAGATGGGGAACAGCGTACGGAGGTGATGCGCTCTCAGCAACTTGGGTGTCTCCTTCCGCTGAGGTCAAGGCTGGAGGAGGGGTAACTGCGGGTTCTTGGGGACGTGGAATAGTCTCATCTCTGCTGGCCCATTAGTGGAGTATAATGAGATGGGGAACAGCGTACGGAGGTGATGCGCTCTCAGCAACTTGGGTGTCTCCTTCCGCTGAGGTCAAGGCTGGAGGAGCGACCGCGGGTTCTTGAGGACGTGGAATAGTCTCATCTCTGCTAGCCCATTAGTGGAGTATAATGAGATGGGGAACAGCGTACGGAGGTGATACGCTCTCAGCAACTTGGGTGTCTCCTTCCGCTGAGGTCAAGGCTGGAGGAGGGACCGCGGGCTCTCGAGGACGTGGAATAGTCTCATCTCTGCTGGCCCATTAGTGGAGTATAATGAGATGGGGAACAGCGTACGGAGGTGATGCGCTCTCAGCAATTTGGGTGTCTCCTTCCGCTGAGGTCAAGGCTGGAGGAGGGACCGCGGGTTCTTGGGGACGTGGAATAGTCTCATCTCTGCTGGCCCATTAGTGGAGTATAATGAGATGGGGAACGGCGTACGGAGGCGGTGCGCTCTCAGCAAGTTGGGCCTCTCTTTCCGCTGAAGTCGAGGCTGTGGGAGGGACCACGGGTTCTTGGGGACGTGGAATAGTCTCATCCCTGCTGGCCCATTAATGGAGTATAATGAGATGGGGAACAGCGTACGGAGGTGATGCGCTCTCAGCAACTTGGGTGTCTCCTTCCGCTGAGGTCAAGGCTGGAGGAGGGACCGCGGGTTCTTGGGGACGTGGAATAGTCTCATCTCTGCTGGCCCATTAGTGGAGTATAATGAGATGGGGAACAGCGTACGGAGGTGATACGCTCTCAGCAACTTGGGTGTCTCCTTCCGCTGAGGTCAAGGCTGGAGGAGGGACCGCGGGTTCTTGGGGACGTGGAATAGTCTCATCTCTGCTGGCCCATTAGTGGAGTGTAATGAGATGGGGAACAGCGTACGGAGGTGATGCGTTCTCAGCAACTTGGGTGGCTCCTTCCGCTGAGGTCAAGGCTGGAGGAGGGACCGCGGGTTCTTGGGGACGTGGAATAGTCTCATCTCTGCTGGCCCATTAGTGGAGTATAATGAGATGGGGAACAGCGTACGGAGGTGATGCGCTCTCAGCATGTTGGGCGCGTCCTTCCGCTGAAGTCGGGGCTAGAGGAATGTCCACAAGTTCTTGGGAAGGCGGATCCATTCTAATCAACATAAACACGTGTACCTGACTCCAGGGGAGATTCGCCTCACCGTAGCTGTTGAGCTTCCTGTGCAAGGCCGCAACAAGGGAAGCAAGCCGCATAGCATTTGTGAAAAGTATCTTCCCCGATCTCGTAGAATTTACGAATATCGGCTCGGTGTGATATCTAGTTAATGCGGAATGCAAATGGGGTATCGAATCAAAACATACTGTACATACCCGCGGGATGCACGTCAGGCAGCAGAGCTGGAAGGCAAAATAGCAGCAGAAATCGCTAAACCAGGAGTCCACCTGGCCATGATCCCTCTTGGCTCTCAACGCCTTCTGTTATCTGCGTATACCGTACACGCGCAGCAGGACGCCTTCCAAGCTAGCGAAAATGGATGTCAAATATGAAGAAGAGAGATAGAGCTGAGTGCGTACATAGAGTCGGATCTTCAGTACAATCGCAGAACGGTCGACTCCAATTGTTGTATGCCTCAGCTTCGTGGGGAGTTGCGTTCGTACGAGGATCCATCGGCGGCTGCAGAGAAGGTTGAGAGGATGTGCGCGGCATCAAAGAGTTATCAAGTTCAACGTCGGGCGGGCTTGAGGTAGCTGGACTGTAAAGATTTCGAGCCTGGTCTTTAAAAGACCAAGTTGTAAGCGCCTACTCGATTATCCCTCCCTTACTTGGATACTGCAGCTTTCAGGGTCGCTACATTGAACCCGTCTGACGGCGTTGGTGGGATCGTCCTTTCCACAGTCTTGTACGCCCGAGGAAGTTGCGGTGGAACATGTGTGCAGGAGGAAAAATGAAATGAGCGCTTGATGGGCGTCAATTAAGAGAATATCCATTCGAGCTGTCCAGGCCAAGGGCAAGGTTGGCGCGGGCCCCGGGGCGTAAACAAAGTCACCGTGGTACAAAGACACAACTGTTCGTCAAGGAGGTTGGAGTCTGGACTGGGTTCCTCTATACTGCAGCCTAGTCCTTGAGCGGCGCTACATTGAACTCGTCTGACGGCGTTGGCATCGTCCTTTCCACAGTCTTATACGGCCCAAGGAAGTTGCGGCGGACGGTGGGTGCTATATTGACATGAGGAAAATGAAATGGGCGATGGGTGATTGCGATTTAGACTTAAGTTTAGACTTTAATATTTATTTAGACATATGGCAAGGTCATGTTTCAGTGCAAAAGGCTCCGTTAGACATAAAGACTTGCCGTCCGTGGCACTGGCATGCCTTGCCACGCGGAAACTGGCTACCATGGACTCGAGGAGCGAGGACCACGAGAAGGAGCGCTAGTGCTGGTTTACCCGCCTCATTCATTCATAACTTACGCCACCAAATGGCTTCAGTGAACGGGAGTTCCCTTTCATTTTATTCTGATCCGAATTCATGAAAGGGATTAACCTCACTCTATCAATTGAATGTGTCCGACTAAGTATTGAAGCGCTCTCAGTGAGAAACGCATCTGCTTTGGTATGCTCCTACTATGGGTCTGAATCCTCTGAATTTCATTTTTCACGTTTTTTCTAGAGGATGGATCGCTCCGGTTTCTTTCGGGATGGATACCGGTACATATTCTCGTTGTATGCAAAAAATATTGAAGTGATTGAGAGGCACGAACGGGTGCAGGAGACGGCGTAAAGTGAAGAAGTGAGAACAAACCATCATCCCAACAAATTTCGGGATCAAATTTCTTCGATGAAGGTTCGTCCACTTCCTCGAGTCCGATCCCTTTTTAGATTTACAGAGAGCAGAAGAGGATGTGTCGGTACCCATTCCGAAAAATACCGAAGGGATTGCTTGATTTTTTAAAAAGATAAAATTGAAATTCAGTACCACAGGGAGGATTCCGAGTCCAGACCCATAGGGCACGATAGTACAGGAAGAATATGACCTGCCAATTTTTGCCAATTCTTCATGTCAGCCTACGGCAATTGACGGTTTTCATATGACGTATGCAATTTAGAGAGATTAAAAATAAAATAAAACTTGACACGCCTTTTAGATCTGGCCGGCGATAGTATGCCCATACCTCCGGACTAATATTGAAGTTTGACCGACTCCCGACCCGAAATCCCAGATAAGCGCTCAAAAATAAAGGAGCACTAGCCAGTGGTCAATGGTGTAAGTAGCAGTATTCTTAAAGCGGCCAAGGAGCCGCGCGCATTGGGGTGATATTAGATACTAGTAGCCTAGTATCCATCTACGAGAAAGATCGAGCATCGCAGAAATATCCCTTCTAACAATTCGAGATGGTCTGAGAGTATACAAGAGCTCGCCGGGGCGCTTCGCGCCCCGGCTCCCCCTTTCTTCACGACGCTTTGTTTACCTACGATACTTGCCCCTCAGCACCCTTCCGCGTCGCTGCAGTGGTTTGAAGCTGGCATTATTTAATTCTATCACAATAATGAACTAACTGGTCACGAGACAATTCAGTGCATGGTTCAACTGTGATTTTCGTCGAACATAACAGGCAGGGAAGTTGGTTAGAAGGTAGAGAGCCGGACACTATTATGCAGCTTTATGGTGGGTCTGCATAGCAAAAGTGAGCGTGCCTCCATAATCAAGGAAAAAAAGATGAGCCGGCCCAGGGTTCCTATTTTTTCCCGTCATCAACGCAAGGTAAGTTGTGCAAACGATACCTCAGTGCATAATGCATTGGCACAGAGTCCATAAATAAAGCGCGTGGGATAATATTCGCAGTGGTCTGCATTACAAACTGCCCGTGAGCGCGCGGCATCAAAAACAAAAGAAGATCCACCTCAGAATCCGACGTGTGGCTTGGGACACGCGAGAAATAAAACACAGCATGGCCAGTGGTTGAATTTTGGGTCGACACTTGAATTGAGTACTCTTGACGTCGGTTGTAGCACACTTAATTAAGGCTTGTACTCGTGGGTTTCGATGGCCGCGGCGGAGTTGCATTTGAAGAGGCGCCGGCGGGTGACTTGAAAATACCTCTGGGGCTTAAAAGAAAGTACTTGAGTGGTGCACTGCAACATTGGAACTTGAGCAACGGAGAGCGCCAGACTCATGGAACACTGGAGATTACGGGGCGTGGAGCGTGCGTGAGCTCATCGCAGTTCTTTTAAAGGAATCGGGCCATGCCTGGCCACCTCACACCAAGGATGAATCATGAAGAGAGGCTTTGTGAGTCGCAAATCCGAATATTAGCAAGTTTGCGATTGCTATCTTGGCATTGAATGGCAGTGTTGTAGTGGCAGTAAAATATGGTCTTGTTGTTGTTGCTAGCGTTGGAGTACGACTACCCCAGATAAGAGCAAGAAAACCCAGCATATTGAGAGAGGTCGAGGGGCCAAAGGAAGACCAGGACGGCATGATATGAGAACAGCGAGGAAATCCATTATTGATACGAAATAGACACAAATATATAGACGAAAAGAGCTGACGTGGATGCTGCGCCAGCGCAACGTGTACCCACCGGCAAAGTGGCAAAAGGTATAATAGGCGATAAGGCGACCGGCACCATGTAAGCGCAGCCCAAGCGCAGCCAAGTGTCCGGTAGATTCCGAGCGGAGTTTTAAAAGGCTTCGGCATGATAATCTTATAAAGAGTAGAATTAGCAAATGGATATGCGTATCGTTCAGGTACAGCGTTAGCATGGGATTGAAGGTTGATTGAAGGGGCAAATAAATCATGGAGCAATCAAACGATGCCAAGGTCTGGCTTCAGTACCGTCAAGTCCTAAGTTTACACTGCAGTCTGAGTGACGACTACACCAGCGAGGGACATCCTGCAGATGTGCGGCTCAGGCTGTTTCCGCGACCACTTCAGGCCGCTCCTGGCGGACGATGGTGCTACGACCTCTTCGGCGCAGGCGATAGCGATAGTTTCGTCGACTGCTTGTCAAGTCTTGGTCCGCACCGTGATTTGACGGGCATGTATTATTTCTCATTTATTCATCTATTTAATCCGCGATCACAACGAGGCATGTAGAACATGGGAATCTGCAAGGCGTGAAAGGAGGGAAGGTGCTAGTCTCTCCTAGACAGACGCTTCAACAAGGTATCAACTCGTGCCTCGTTTTGTTGGTGCCGGCGTTTGAGGGACGGGACGGTGGAGACCTGGGAGGCGCTCGCATCCAGAGCGGCGTCGTGGTGGAAGAGGATCATCCTCCAGCGCACAGGAGACTTGCACGGTAGCGACTCATCCGAAGCTGCGTACAACATCCTAGTAACCTCGCATGGAGCCTTCATCGGTGCGTTGATGCGCACTCTGGCCGGCAGCTCCAAGTTGAAGTGTGCGCCCGGGGTGGCGATTACTTTGTCCCGCAACTTTTCATCCGTGACGATAATAGAGGTGAACTTGAGCAGCGGGAGAGGGATCATCGTCCAGTTTGGCGACGTCGCTCATCTGACACCGAAACCAGAACAAGAAATTGTAGAGACGAATGTAGACGAGTTCTTAGAATGAATTCAGAAATTATTATACACTTGGCTCAACAGCAGTACTTAACTTGGCATTCTTGGCCCACGGGTCTATGTCCGAGCAAGTGAACAAACGGAGACAGGGTGCGGATGGTCGCAGAGGGTTAAATCTTCAAGAGAATTGATTTAGGTCCAAGCCATAAAATCCCGAATTGAGATGGCTCCCCACAGCCAGTGGGAGTCTACAGCTATTTCTCGAACTGAACCTAGAGTGGGAGAACGTATCCCGAAATTTGGCCCGCAGTAGTACCGGAGATGGCGGCATTTTGCTCCCCAAAGGTGTAGAGAAGCCTCTCTCGGCGCCAACTCGGCCTACAGCTATTGGCGTTGGCATCAAGTCGCCAAACAACAAGTAGCTTGTACACCCTCAAGCTTGAACGCTCAGATATCCTTGGGCACTAAACCTTTTTCGTCCCGTCGATATGGTCCAAATCGGATGAGCCGGAGTATGGCGGCAAATTGGGTTTGTCGGTCTGCCTCGCCACTGCAAGGCACTGGCACACCAGGTCGCGGATAAATAGTTCTCCGGCCAAGGATTGTCCCAAGAAACTTGAAGCAACAAGAAAGAACTAAAAATCACCCCCGTAAAAAGGAAAATCAAAGCTACGGCCTGCCGTTCTGGCGCAGTTTTGTTCGTAACTTCATCCAAGGTTGGCCATCTTCCAGTGCCACCACCTTCGTTAAATCTGTTGTCAGCTTGGCTCAAACTTGGCTTTACAGCTTTTGTCCAAATTCGGAGGAAGGAAGAAAAGTATTGGCGCCGAGAGACGGTCATTCATGATGACACTACACGCCAAGCTGCCAGTGACGGGCACTGCCCCATAGTTCGGTCGCGATATTATTATCTGCAGAACCCTTTCTTCCTGCTTTCATGTCCAACCCAACGGAAACCTCAGCTTTGCTTCCAAACGGAAGGAATGGGTCCAACTCTAATCCATCCTTTGCGCACCGTATTAAAACGCTCATCGCGGCGGAAGGAGAGCCGTCGTGGTACCAATCATACAAGTTCTTCATCTTTGGTTCCTGGCTCAACCTGTTCCTCCTCTTCGTTCCGTTGAGCGTGGTATCCCACTATCTGCAACTGGATGCTGCACTCCGCTTCTCGTTTAGTTTTCATCGCTATCATCCCATTGGCAAAGGTTGGCCACATAGTAGGCGCGCCAATTCGTTCTGACCGGATTTTCCAGTTGCTTGGGGAAGCGACGGAACAGATGTCGGCGAAGCTGGGACAGACTCTTGCCTGGGCTTCTCAACGCGTCGTTTGGAAACGCTGTGGAAATTATCGTCGGAATCGCTGCTTTGCTGCAAGGTAATCGCCACGTGTCGTTCTCTCCCACAGCTCACAAACTGAATTGGTAAATATCTTAGGTGAACTCCGAATTGTCCAGACCTCGGTACGCTCTTGCTTTACCTCGTGTTCGTCTCCCCTCATATCGATAACTTAGATGCTGGGTTCTATACTGTCAAATTTGCTCTTGGTCCTGGGCTGCTCTTTCCTTGCCGGTACCTTTTTTCCTACTGACTCCCTCTGGAATTAACGGTACCTTCAGCTGGGTTTAAATTCAAGGAGAGTAATTTTCAAGTCACCGCTGCGCAAGCGTAAGCACCGAAATCTCCGCACGTTTGTGGTTTCTTACATAATACATTTACAGTTCGAGCTCGGTACAGATACATTTTTTGGCTACCTAAACTATCAACTAACCATATCCAGCTCATGACCTTGGCTTGTATCAGTATGTCCACGTTATATTTTCTAATCTTAGCTCACACGTATCGTCCAGCACTCGTTATACCTGCAGCGTATCACAGCACCATGACGGCCACAGACGGTGGCATAGCCAACTTGACGATGTTTGCACCTACTGATACCGAACGCGGTGTAGACCAGGCCGGCCTGCTGGTTATTTCCCGAGGGACAGCACTCCTTTTGCTCGGCGTCTATGTGGCGTACTTGTTCTTCCAGGTCCGTCAATCATACGTCGATGATTTTCGCTGACGTCGCCTTCTTTCTTTAGCTCAAGACACACGCCTATCTTTTCGAGGCAGAGGAGCAAGAGGCCGAAACGCCGAAAATGAGCACCGTGTCTGCCGGAGTCGCGTACGCAGGAGTTGCTGCGCTGAATTCCGAGATGCTCAAATACGGCTGATCTAGGCTTTTGGCTACCACTGTTATCACCTCATTCTGCGCTGACTATTGTGTGTTGCCCTATTAAATATCCTGCCCCCCTCCTGATTTTCTCGCCAGTGGTTGCTTCTATTGAAGAGACAGCTGAACGGTATTCCATCCCCAAGGCTTTCATTGGTTTGATTCTCTTGCCCATCGTGGTGAGTATTTCCTGCTTCGATCGTATTCATGGTACTTATGCGAGACAGGCGAACGCGGCGGAACACGTTACGTCGATATGGATGGCCATGAAAGGTCAAATGGAGGTCCGTGTGACGGCGCTTACCCTCTCCTGGCTTGACCTGACCTCCACCCAGTTGACTATTGGAATCTGCGTCGGCAGTTCTATCGTCAGTTGTGTCGTGACTTCCTCAAGAAGCCTACGTCTAACTCGTATTTAGCAAATCGCCACTTTCGTTGTCCCCCTTCTCGTTATCGTTGGCTGGATGTAAGTCAATTAGGTTATAGTCATGTTCCACCAGTTTACTCACATTCATTTCAGTGCTGGCCACGAGCTCACGCTGTTCTTCGCCAACTTCGAGGCAAGTCGGTTCTTCCCCTCACAGCGACGTAAATAATTTTACCCCAACCCCCCCAGACCATCACCCTTTTCGCCTCTGTATTCCTTGTCAACACGCTCATTCAGCAAGTCTTCTTTTCTCGCTTCAAATACGCTTCCCCGCTAATCTTCTCATGATCCAGAGACGGAAAATCCAACTATATGGAGGGATTGATGTCCGTCTTCTTTCTTCTGTCCTCGAACAACCATTCAATTCAGTGCTCTCTGCAGGCTCGTCACCCTGTACTTCGTCATCGCCCTTGCCTGTAATTACTACCACCTGCTTTTCCCTTCTTGCTCACCCACATCTCATCAGTCTGGGTCGCCTAAATAACACACACCAAATCACCAACGCGACAGCTACAACTATGCGGGTGTGTGTTTCCGTTGCTATCGATTATGGCAGACGACTCATTTGACATCTGCACTTTTAGTTCTGTTTTGGAGCTTGGCATAACATTATTATCGTACATAGCGCTTCGTTTACCATATATTTCACCCCGTATACCCTGCGAATTGGTTCTCCCTTTGCCGTAGTATTTATCTTCTGTAGCCCAATCATTCTAGACCCTGATCCTGCAGTTGGCTGTCTAACCGATCGGACCGGGAGCCAATCGGACTTCGGTCCGATTACCCGGTCTCCTAAAACTTCGCACTCCTAATTGAATTCAAACCTCAAGGGTCTCTCAGCAACTCCACCTACGTCCCGAAGGGAATGGCCCACAAAATGACTGTCACCATGGAGCAATTTCTTCATTCTATCCTCAGCGTCCCCATCGATTGGAAAGACAACGCCGACGAAATGAAGAGACTCATGGAAAGCGCTGGTTTCAAAGACGCACTGAGCGAATACACGACCCACGTTCGCCACGGAACAGACATGTACCAGCCGTTTATCGCACTTGCCAATGCCTGCTTTTCCAAACTCAGCGGGTCGGACCTTGGATTTTGTGGCGACGATCCTGCGATTGTCGTAGGCTCGGACGCCAACGAGAAGCCCGAAGTCCTGAATGCGCTTGAAGAGTCGGTCCCTGGCGTAATAGAGCGAAACGGAAATCGTCTGGCGTCAACGTCCGGCTCACCTGCCCGACAGCGACTAGACCACCCCCGTTTCTCGATCTTCTTGGGGCTCGAGGCGAAGAACTTCGAGAAGGAATCCTATGACGACCCGTATCTGCAGTGTTCCCGCTACGCCTTCGAGCTTTTCTCCAACGGGGGTTTTTCCAACTGTGCCATCGCCGTTCTTGTATCAAGGGACTCTCTTGAACTCCTCTATTATGACCATTCGGCTGTAATAAATTCCGAACCTCTTCGTTTTACAGAAGACGCGCTCACGTTTCTAGCCATCCTCTTCACCTTCAGGCGCCTCGACCCTGAGCGGTGGGGGTATCCCCAGCACGAGCTTCCTGCCAAAACTGCGAAGAGGTTTTTTCACTGCGTTTTGGAGTGGGATGGATGGGAGCTCAAGTTGCAGGGAACTCTGTGCCAGCCGCACGGGTTAGTCAGCCTTCGAGGAAGTGAACGGCCGTCACGACATTCTCCTCCCCTTTCCCGACATAGATGCTGGCAAGATATGGAACTCGGCGGCGTCTCTGCCAAGCTCCTGCATGAACTTGACGAGGGGGTGAATGCAGCCCGCATGATCCGAATAATAATTCAGGAGGAGAAGGGTATCAATAATTTGGGTGCAGAGGAGTTGGCTGAAGCATTTAGAGGGATCTTCCAGTGTACGTTTACTTCTCAAACTCGCAATATCGCCATCTGACTCGGCTTTCAGGCTATCGATGGCTATGGGAGAATTCGGAAGCGCATATCCTCCACCGTCCCATTGGCCCCGACAAACTCATGTACAGATTCCACGGAGGAAAGCTTTATGGAGTCGTGGCCGACAGACCATCGCCCAAACTGTGTACAGGGACTCGACGATCATTTAAGGCGATCGACCTTCTCCTGGAGGATCCTCCTCGCCACCTATACCGGCATGATCTCGAGTCTCTGATATACGTCCTCATCTTCCTAACTCGGCAGATCCCCGACTCCCCACTGGATAAATGGCGGCGCCGCAGGGTGGCTCGATTGCAATCAGAGAAATACAAATTCATGTCAGCCAAGCTGCCGCCTGCCATCCGTCGTTACGAAGGCCTCGATGTTTGGATTAAGGGAATCAGGGGCATGTTCGTGACAGGTTTCGCTGCACGTACAGTAGCGGACGACGCGGCCGCGGAGTTCGACCACGAGACCCTCGATGGCCATGTCACCTTTGACAAACTCCAGGCTATTCTGGACAAGCCCATTGTCTCGCCGCCGCCGGACATTGTTGCTCTTCGCTCGCCAGATGCACCAGTTACGACGTAGGTCGTGTAGTACGTCTTCATTGGCCTATTATATCCACTAACGCCGATGTCTCAAAAGAGAATTCGACGAGCATCGTAGCTCAACACCTCTCAGCACTCTGTAAAGGGTCCACAGAATTTGAATACAGTGTCGTTGGCATATTGTAAGCGGCGGGCTTTATCGATTGTCATTGCGCGTGCTTTAGCATTGCTCTGTAAGTTCAACTTATTGACCGACGGGCTCGGGAAACGTGTGGCCTCCGCCTAGTAATGGAAATGACAAGAAGACTTTGAAAGAGGAGTTGACAAGGGGAAGAAGAGGTTGACTTCATAATCCATCCCCTCGTATTCCCGGGATTGACGGGATTCCGAGTGTTCAGCCGACGGTGTTTGTCAGATTAGTCACTGAGAATTTCGGGGATCGGGCTGCGCTCGTACAGCGAACGGATATGCGTGGAAGCGTATATCTATAAAGGCAACTCATTCCGTGGCCGCTCTGCGCATCTCGTGTGTTTTTATCCACTCTCTGTCTCTGTTTTTTGTTGGAATCGTCCACTACTGCATGAATCTGCATTCCTGCATGTACACACTGCATTTGCGGATACTATGGGGGAGGTTGTACGTTAAGAGATTAGATTTCCTTGCAGGCTGAGTGTGTACCGTGATGCCAGAAAGGAGCCAAATGCATCCACTAACGCCGATTCTCGAAAGGGAATTCGCCGACTCCGAGTCTGACAGGCTCCGAGACTGATTGGCTTACGCATGGAGTCTGAGGCGTTGCTCAGCACTCTCAGCACTTATAAAGAAAAAGACGTTGATTTCGTATCCATCCCTTGGTATGCCGAAGTTTTCGGCATATGTCGGATGCTTAATAAGTAGAAAGCAACTTACTCCAACCTTCATTTACTTCCTCACTACCGCTGACTATGGCGAAACAAAGAGGAACTACTCTCGGTGCGACAGGAGAGACGGGCGGATCCATTCTGAAAGGTTTGCTGGAGGACGCCGATTCATTCGTATGTTTGAATTTTCCGAGTTGCGAGTTCTGAGATGACGATTTTTTGGCCGAGCAGGATGTCGAGGCGCTCGTCCGTCCCTCTTCAAAGGACAAGCCCGAAGTTCAGGAAATGGCGAAACGCGGCGTCAATATCCGCGTAGTTGATATCGAAGGCCCGCTGGACGACGTGGTGAAAGCTCTGGAAGGGGTCGATGTTCTGATCAGTACGATCGACGCGATGAGCCAGCTCGCGCAGCTCCATCTCGCGACTGCGGCAAAGCAAGCAGGTGTGAAGCGCTTCGTCCCATGTGCATTTATGACGGTTGCGCCACCTGGCATTGGGTTTGAGCTTCGGGACAGCGTAAGTGTCGCTTTTATCCTAACTGAACTCGATATTTATAAATTATGAGGCAGAAAGAAGAAGTGTACCAGCACATTCGCAAGCTCTACCTTCCATACACTGTCATCGACGTTGGCTTTTGGCATCAGCTATCCTTCCCGCCGCTGCCCTCTGGTTGCGTGAACTATGCGACGGTGATCCCGCCAAGGCCTGACATTCACGCGGACGGCAATGCACCGACCATGCTGACCGACCTTCGTGATATTGGGCCTTTCGTCGCGCGCATCATCAAAGATCCACGTACCCTAAATAAATATGTGGTGACCTACTCGGACGTCTTGTCCGAAAACGAGATCTTTGCCATCCTGGAGGAAATGTCCGGCGAAGTGATCGAGCGGAAATATGTAAGGGCACCATTATTTCCTGCCCTGGCAAATTATCTGAGGCGGCATCTCGGATCCAGGTTTCTGTAGACGAGGTCATAGCGTCGCGCGCGCGCGCCACAGCAGCTCAGAAGGCTGAGCCAGACAATTTCATCACTTATGTGATGAAGGCCGGGGGGGACTACACGTACAGCAAGTACGTGCGGGCGGACAATACCCCAGAATATGCGGCGTACCTCGGCTACCTAGATGTCCGGGATCTCTATCCAGATTTCACCCCACGGAGCTTCAGGCAGTTCGTCGGCGAACTGCTGGAGGGAAAGGCTAGCGCTGCGAAACTGTATCCTGCTTTAGTAGCAAAATTGGGACTTCAAGACCAGGGGACGAGAAAATAGACATCTGCTATATATTCTTCTTGTTGAAGTCTTTAGTTCATCCACTGCGAAACGCTACTGTTGCTGTCTGCCACGTTGGAAGTGGTTGAAAACCAATTATCAACGCAAATTTAAACAAAGCACAACAAAGCAGATATACTTAATCAGCACCTTCATTCGCTTCCTCTCTACTGCCAGTAGTGTACTATTTCGACCAAAGGTTCACGCCATGTCACCGTCACCCTCGTGAACATCTTTTGCGAGGTATTCATTCCTCGCTTAGGATGTGAAATTCCCATAAGGGGACGCTCAGGGGACGTTTTTAACGGATTTCTGGCCTTTTTTTGGGCCAAAATTCCGCAATGTCACCGTCACCCACCTGAAATTTGTTCACTTCACGACCCTCTGTCACCCGTCACCTGAACCTTTGGTCGAAATAGTACAGTAGGCTTCTTACAACCACCTACCGATAACGAAGACTACTATTAATATGGGGAAACAAAGAGTGCTACTTCTCGGTGCAACTGGAGAGACTGGCGGATCCATTCTGAATGGTTTGCTGGAGGACGCCGATTCATTCGTACGTCGATTCTTCCGAGTTGCGAGATCTGCGATGTTGATTTTTTGACCGAGCAGGATGTCGAAGCACTCGTCCGTCCGTCTTCAAAGGACAAGCCCGCAGTTAAAGACCTGGCGAAACGTGGCGTTACTATCCGCGTGGTGGATATCGAAGGCCCTCTGGACGACGTGGCGAAAGCTCTGGCAGGGATCGACGTTCTGATCAGTGCAATCGACGCCATGAGCCAGCTCGCGCAGCTCCACCTTGCGACGGCGGCAAAGCAAGCAGGTGTGAAGCGCTTCGTCCCATGTGGTTTTATTACGGTCGCGCCACCTGGTATCGGGTTTGAGCTTCGGGACAGCGTAAGTGTCGCCTTTTATCCTGACTAAACTCGTTATCTAAATAACGAGGCAGAAAGAAGAAGTGTACCAGCACATCCGCAAGCTCTACCTTCCGTACACTGTTATCGACGTTGGCTATTGGTATCAGATATCCTTCCCGACACTGCCCTCTGGACGCGTTGACTATGCGGCGTTCGCCCCGAGGCTTGAGATTCACGCCGACGGCATCAAGCCGAACCTGCTGACTGACATTCGTGATATCGGTCGGTTTGTCGCACACATCATCAAAGATCCACGCACCCTAAATAAATTTGTGGTCGCTTACTCGGACGTCTTGTCCGAGAATGAGATATTTGCTATCATGGAGGAGATGTCCGGCGAAGTAATCGAGCGGAAACATGTAAGGACGCCATTATTCATTGTCCCCGTAAATTATCTGAGGCGGTGTTTTGGATCCAGGTTTCTGCGGACGAGGTCATAGCGTCGCGTGAGCACTGGACGGCGACCCAAAAGGCTGAACCAGACAATCGTATGGCTAAGTTCATGAAGATCAGCCATGACTACTACTACAGCACGTACGTGCGGGGCGACAATACCCCAGAATATGCGGCGTACCTCGGCTACCTAGATGCCAAGGATCTCTATCTGGATTTCAGTCCACAGAGCTTCAGGCAGCTTGTTGGAGAACTGCTGGAGGGAAAGGCCGTGAAACCTTATCCTAGGGGGACTGCTCTTTGATCTCTACCACAACAATCGTCAACTTCCCCACACCTCGGATTTGGTGCTGAATGTCTTGTTGCGTTGTTGGACGCGATATACGTGGACTGTTAACTACACAGAAGTGAAATACTACTAGTCAACAGCTACTTTCCCTTTGTATGATGTCTCAGAACTTGCAGGGAACTAACCCAATGCTGCTGGTCACAGTGCCCAATGCACGTCAACGAGTTGTACCAGTCTGTAACTGCCAAAAGTGCTCGCCACATTTTTTTGGATATTGGTTACAGACTGGTTACAAGTCTATTCCAGTTGTAGCTCAACACCTCTCAGCACTCTGCAAAGGGTCCACAGAATTTGAATATAGTGTCGTTGGCTTATTATCGATTATCATTGCGCGTGCTTTATCATTGCTCTGTAAGCTCCACTTATTGACCGACGGACTCGGGAAACCTCTGGCATCCACCTAGTGATGGAAATGACAAGACTTTGAAAGAGGAGTTGACAAAGGGAAGGTTGATTTCATAATCCATCCTCTCGTATTCCCGGGATTGACGGGATTCGTGTTCAGTCGACGGTGTTTGTCAGACTGGTCACTGTGATAATTTCCGGGACCGCGCAGCGCTCGTGCAGCAAGCGGATATATGCGTGGAAGCGTATATCTATAAAGGCAACTCATTCCAACCTTCATTTACAACTTCCTCACTACCGCTGACTATGGTGAAACAAAGAGTACTACTCCTCGGTGCGACTGGAGAGACGGGCGGATCCATTCTGAATGGTTTGCTGGAGGACGCTGATTCCTTCGTATGTCCATTTTTTTTTGAGCTGCGAAATCTGAGATGACGATTTTTTCGACCGAGCAGGATGTCGAGGCGCTCGTCCGTCCCTCTTCAAAGGACAAGCCCGAAGTTCAGGAAATGGCGAAACGCGGCGTCAATATCCGCGTAGTTGATATCGAAGGCCCGCTGGACGACGTGGTGAAAGCTCTGGCAGGGGTCGATGTTCTGATCAGTACGATCGACGCGATGAGCCAGCTCGCGCAGCTCCATCTCGCGACTGCGGCAAAGCAAGCAGGTGTGAAGCGCTTCGTCCCGTGTGCATTTATTACGGTTGTGCCACCTGGCATCGGGTTTGAGCTTCGGGACAGCGTAAGTGTCGCTTTTATCCTAACTGAACTCGATATTTATAAAATTATGAGGCAGAAAGAAGAAGTGTACCAACACATTCGCAAGCTCTACCTTCCATACACTGTTATCGACGTTGGCTTTTGGCATCAGATATCCTTCCCGCCGCTGCCCTCTGGTCGCGTGAACTATTCGACGGTGATCCCGCCAAGGCCTGACATTCACGCGGACGGCAATGCACCGACCATGCTGACCGACCTTCGTGATATTGGGCCTTTCGTCGCGCGCATCATCAAAGATCCACGTACCCTAAATAAGTATGTGGTGACCTACTCGGACGTCTTGTCCGAAAACGAGATCTTTGCCATCCTGGAGGAGATGTCCGGCGAAGTGATCGAGCGGAAATATGTAAGGGCACCATTATTTCCTGCCCTGGCAAATTATCTGAGGCGGCATCTCGGATCCAGGTTTCTGCAGACGAAATCATAGCGTCGCGCGCGCGCGCCACAGCAGCTCACAAGGCTGAGCCAGACAATTTCATCGCTTATGTGGCGATGGCCATGCTGGACTACACCTACAGCAAGTACGTGCGGGGCGACAATACCCCAGAATATGGGACGTACCTCGGATACCTAGATGCCCGGGATCTCTATCCAGATTTCACCCCACGGAGCTTCAGGCAGTTCGTCGGCGAACTGCTGGAGGGAAAGGCTGCGAAACTGTATCCTAGTTTAGCAGCAAAATTAGGACTTCAAGACCAGGGGACGAGAAAATAGACGTCTGCTATGTATTCTTCTTGTCGAAGTCTTTAGTTCATCGACTGCGAAACGTTATGTACCGTTGCTGTCTGCCACGTTGGAAGAAGTTGGAATGGTTGAAAACGAATTATCAATGCAAAGTTAAACAAAGCACAACAAAGCAGATAAGATTATTTTTGGGCCCTTCCAGAGGAAACTTGAATACGATCTATGAGGGTCAGTTACTGAAGAATAACTCTTGCGGGCCGCTGTATAGTTAATAATTTACTGAGGCAACCAATGGAGGTTCTTCCAGCGCAGTGTGGATTCGTACAAAGATGTTTAGTTTCTTTCTTTTTTTTTTTTGTGGAACGTTGAATGGTATTGAGCAACAGCATTACTGCTTCCTGTTTGTCAGGCATCCGCAGGCGACACCCCGGACATTCAGGCCAACATAATCGTCCGCCCGCAACCCGTTAGTGAGTGGCCTTGGAATTGAAACCTGGTCAGAGGAAAAATGTCTACTACCCGAGGAAATGCGCAATCGCACTTTTACATTGTGTGGGGCTCCGGTCTCATCGACTCCGTAGGCCCGACAGCTTACGCCATCGAGCTTCCTTCATCACTGCCTCTACCGATACCCACTAATACCCCGGTCTCCCATGTCCAATCTTTAAAGATGTTTAGTTCATCATCACGAACAAATGCACCTGCTGGGACTCCAGGTCTCTGGACATGATGGCTCGTCTGGAAGCGCACATGAAGATTGCCGAAGTTGGAGAAATAAATTTAAATCATTATTGTTGAAAATACCTACTTTTCAAAAAACAGGGGAAGATGCACACCGACCTTGGGTAGCACTGCTATTCCAAGCATGTTCCGGTGAGGGCACAAGGTCTCACAAGGTGCCGAAGCAAAAAAATAGACGATGAATCAAAAAAGGCGGGATGATAAAAGTTTCGTGTGTTGCTCGAGATCGCATGCCAGACAGAGTCAGATTCTGACATTCAGTCAAAGACACAGCAGCGAGGCAGTTGTCTATCTGCTAAAGCCTGTTAATCAAAGTGTGGCCCGTCGATCTTTCGGTCCCGATCCCGAGTGATTCAGGCCGACGGCAGTGTATTAGAAGACTGGTCAGCAGAGGATCGTCGTCTCCAAGCAGAGGAAGCCCGTGAGACTAACAGAACGCAGCACAAGCCGAGAAAGACAGAGAAGCCTAGAAGTGGACTTTGAAGGGGATTTTTAAAGTAAGCGGGGTTTGCCGTGTACTCTAACCTTGTCCAACTTTTTTTTCGCAGACATCGCGGTAGGAGACAAGCGCCTCCGGCTTATTTGTTCCAAGTCCCGATCCGGACTGCTTTATTTGCCTGCTTACAACCACGACGACCGGGTCGTATAGACGATAATATGTCGCAACCAAGCCAGGTGCCTGCTCAGCCAGGCTCGCCGACAAGCTCGAGCGGGGTGCGGCGCCACCACACCATTTCTGCGTTGACCAGGTCGGCGAGGGCAAATCCCCAGATCTCGGAGGAGACTGCCCAGGAGGAGCAGCCGTGGAACGAGGACGAGGTCGTCGGCGAAGACTGGGTCGGCGGGGTCGGTGCGGTGGGCGAGAAATCGGGGCTGCACCGCCAGAGCTCCCTGCCCACTCGGTATCACCGAGGTAAGCCGTGTTCTGCGTTCTAGGATCCAATCTGATTCGTCTCCAGCGTTCCAGAGCCAGGCGTCAAGTCTGTCCAGGTCCGGGAGTCTCACAGCCAAGAACAGCCTCACCGCAATCGCCGGTCACGAAGGCGATGAGGACGATTGGGAGGGCGATATTGGCGCCTATGGCGTTGAAGACGAGGTACGTCGATATCATGGTGATGTTCTGGCTTGGCTTGGCATGCTTTGGCCGGCATAAATGATAGGCCAGGCCTCCGAATTTTATCTTTGGAAATCATAGGGTCATAAAATATGGTCTGTCATATGAGGGCCTTGTTTTTAGACAGCCAGAACATCACAATCAGCCCTTCAAATACTATTGACGAACATACTATTAGCACCCCACCCAGGAAATGGACCCCAACTCGCCACATCCCGCAAATCCGGCACCTGGTCCCCCCGCGGCGTCCGCCGTGCGTCGTAACGTGTCGCTGACCTACGGCGCCCCCGCCCGCCAGGCCCAAAAACAGCCTGCTGCAGGACTGCGCCGCGCGGGCACCCTCCAGGCCACCGGCGCATCCCACCAAACGGTGCAAAATACCGAGGAGCAACCCGCGGAGGAGGAGGAACAGTACGACTACGCTCAGGAGGAGTACGACGAATCCGAGTACTACGCAAAACACCCGGGCCCCGCGAGCCCCATCGGCCGCCTCTCTCCGTGGAGCAACGGCGGCACCGGCGGCAACGGGGACTGGCGCGCACCTTCCGCGTCGTTTTCGGGCGGCAGCAGTGTCGACGACGTGCAGCGCGCCTTGTCTGCGCTTGAGCTAGGCAATAACACCTATCCGAGCGGTCAGAGCGCGCACCCGCCGCGCTTCAACCCGACGCACTCGCCGGGGGCGCAAGCGCCTGGCCTGCGGAATAACAATAACAATAACTTGAATAATAACGGTAATGGGGACGGCAACGGCAACAATGGCCGCAAGCTGCAGCTCGTCACGGACTTTGACGGGCGCAAGACGCCGCTGGGGCAGCAGCAGCCGGGGCCCGCGAGCGCGAGCGCGCTGTACGTCCTCCAGCAGGCGCAGCAACAGCAGCAGTATCTCCAGCAGCAGCAGCAGCAGCAGCAACAGCAGCAGGAGCGCGGATGGGATCAGCAACAGCAGCAGGGACTCCAGCAGCGCAGGTCCAACCCCAACCTTAACTACGGGTACAACCAGAAGAACGCCACCGCCGGCTCGCCCGTGCCGAGCCTCCCCGCGCAGTACCAGCCGCAGCGCAATGCACTCGCGAGCACACCCATCGACGTGCCGTCGCTCATCGCGAGCAAGGGGTACAACCCCGCGGCGTTCGAGCTCAGGCCGCCGTTCGCGCGCTACTTTGTGATCAAGTCGTACACCGAGGACGACGTGCACAAGTCGCTCAAGTACGAGATCTGGAGCTCGACGGAGCCGGGGAACAAGCGCCTCGACAAGGCGTTCAAGGAGTGTGCGGGGCGCGGGCCGATTTATCTATTTTTCAGCGTTAACGCGAGGTATGTCTTTCTTTTTCGCTGGGCGATTTCTTAACTAACACGCTGTAGTGGCCACTTTTGTGGAATGGCGGAGATGCTGACGCCGGTGGACTACACGCGCAGCAGCACGGTGTGGGCGTCGGACAAGTGGAAGGGCGTGTTTAAAGTGCGCTGGATATTCGTGCGTGATATTCCCAACGTCAACCTCAGGCATATCAAGCTTTTGTGCGTCCTTTCGAGTCCATAATATCCCAATTACCAACTCTTTTTCTCTTCGTCTGTGCAGGAACACGACGGAGCGCAAGCCCGTGACGAACTCGCGTGATACGCAGGAGCTGCTCGCGGAGGCGGGACACGAGATGCTGCGCATCTTCCACACGCACCCCGCGCGCACGTCGCTCCTGCAGGACTTTGCGTTTTACGAGGTGCGTCTGCATTCTAACTTGTTTTCCTCATTGTTAACCGGTGACCCTCGTCCGCAGCTCCAAGCGATGCAAAAGCTGCAGGGGCAGGGCAGCACGCCCGGCGCGTCTTCGCCGAGCAGCCCGACGACGAGCGGCGGGAGCGGGTCCGTGCACTCGCCGCAGCTCTCCCCGCCTCTGCCGCACCAGCAGCACCAACAACAGTCGAGCCCGTTCGGGATGGGCCTGGCGGGCATGCCCGTGCCGAACCCGAACATGCTGAACGCGAACCCGAACGCGCTCGCGTACCAGATGCCGCAGATGACGCCGATGATGCAGATGCAGATGATGGGGATGCAGATGGGCGTGCCGCAGCAGCAGCAGCAGCAGTTTGGACACGGGCACGGGCAGCAGCACCAGATGCATCAGAGCGTGATGCGGCATCCCAGCCCTGGTCCGGCGCCAGGCGGGGGAGATGGAGGGCAGCAGCAGCAGCAGCAGGGGTTTGGGGGGTTTTGAGCTGAACGTTGCGCGATCTAGAAGATAACCGCTTCCAGCGGAACCGGTCCAGGAAATATTTACAATGCCGCCCTGCCTAATGTACCACCACCACGACCACCACTTTCCTTTACCTTCCCTCCACCGCTCTCCTGTATGCCTGCCCTTGCGTCCATCCTTATCCTTTGCTTTATCTTCCTTCTTTGTCTCATTCATATTCCGCTGCCACACACGGACTCGAGCCAACATGTACTTGGGACAATTGGACGTGGACTCTCCCAATTGACGCATAGCTATCTTGTACTTGTTTTTTTTTGTGTATATCGATATCCTTCCGTCGCATCTACTCACCATACTTGTTTAAATTATACTAATCTGAGCCGGAAGCGCCTCGATTTTGGTTCTGCAGCGAGCTATCTATCCTGTACTTACTTCTTTTCTCGATATCAAAATAAACTATATCGCATTATTGCAAAAATAAGTCGTACATACGTACATGCAACCTTCGCGACGTTTATTTTATTTTTTTGGGCCGCTTTGCTGACCCGTCCCCAGCTAGAGAAAATACCAGTGGAGTGCCTCTTCCGCAGTGGTTGACTGACGACTCCAACCCCTAACTCATCCTTCCAAGCCTTTCGAACCTGAATGTCATTTATTGAGACTCGCGGAGCTCCGACTATTACCTCGAAATCCCTGTCCCCGAGTTCACCGAGAACGAAATTGTCGAACTGAGCGCAAAACTGGACGAGTTGAGCTGTCGCGGGAGATTTCGGTAAAGTTTTCCCCTCGTCTACATGTTTCCTGTCAGAGTTATACGAGTTCCTGGGCAGTGGTTACATTCGTACCCGGTGTCGTGCGTATCCAGTTCCGTACCCTGGCGAGCCTGGGGATCGAGATTACGATGGCTGGATGCGTTCTAGACCCGACGTTTCGCTGGCATTTATTTACTTCTGGCTACGCGGGTACGACATGCCAGCCCCTGACCCTGCTGGTCCCCCCGTTCACATCCCAATCACATCCCTCCATTTTCCCAGGGACGACGCGCAAGCAGTCTCAGTCTGATTGGGCGATGTTTCCAAGGAACCGGCACGCCCCGACATTCCCAGCGTCGTTATCCACGTCGCTGTCGCGCACGGCATGTCCGACCTGGCGCGGGAGTGGCTTACACATTTTGGAGCAGAGGTGGCACGTCCTGCTACCAGTGAAGCGTTACCAGCCCGTTCTGATTCTAGGTCCTCACAGCCATACTGGTCAGGGTGTCCTCCGAGGTAATTGTGAATAACCCAGACCCACTTGAGGCGGAGCTAGCCGTGTGGGGGCGGAACACGGCGCGCCGGAATGCGCGTTTGGGTGGAGCTACAGTCTTTTCCGAGCTTGCGCGGATCCCCGATCTGGTCTTGCGCGATGTTGATTTGTGCCGTCCCGAGGAGATGCCACCATTCATGGCCAACCGAAGTGTCACTGTTCCTCGATATGATTTTCAAGGGTGGCTTGGAGAAATCCTGACACGTTGGGTTTAGTTCATTTATACAAGTGAATGAAATGACCTTGTTGCGTACGCGTTATCTCGTCGATTGCCAGCGGCATACTTAGGAGGGAGTAGCGGATGTTGCACCAACTAGCGCTTGAAAAAATCGAGTGTCCCCGAAGGATAGCGCGGATTGAATAGGCGCCGCAGATGAGTCGGTGACCGAATGTGTAAGCACACGCCGAGTCGGATTACCGATGTGTTCTCAGAATTAGCAAAATTAGTAATATAGTGGTTTGAGGCGTAGTGAAACAACGCACGCGAGGGGATCTAAAAACTGACCGGAAAGAATATTGCTTTTCCAGTGCACAGTAGATCTAGTTCGCTTCAGAAAAGAAGATATATGCACAGCACCCGCTGAAGCTCAAGGATATTGATGACATCAGCGCCGTCCGGACAAAACAAAAAATGTCGAGAGCGGTGTGAGGAGCCCCAGAGAACCCTACACCGATGACCGCGGTCGGCGTAGATTTAGGCAGTTAAAAGTCGAATCGGACGACAGAAAGCAAGCAAGTCGTGAATCGGCCAAATCAAAGCACCCTACATGTTCCCAGTAGAACAAAGAGAAGACATGAGCGCTTGAGCGTGGATGACCATATATCTGCGCGCCTCCTTGCTCGACCGGGGGCTCAAAAGTTCCGAGTAAACAGCAAATTCGCCGATTGAGTCTAGATAAAGCTTGGAAAAATCCTGCGAGCATCGAATAAGAGACAAGAAAATCAGGCTTTTGTAAAACCCCAATTCCTAGGAATTCGGCGCCTTTGGAACATCTGGCTTCACCTATCATGGTGGTTAGGTTTAATGTACTAAACATCACATGACTCTGAGATTCCTTTCCTGACACCGCCGTCTGACAGTTGCTGAGGTCGTGGATTCCAAGGTTTCTGGGCTTCCTAAGTCCTAGGTCAAGGCAGGTAAATAATCGGGGTCTTCTAACCGCATTCTCAGCTACTGACTCTTTCAATTTCCTGCGCAAAGCTGCGGTATTTCGCACTCTGTACAACAAGCGCTTTAAAGTAGGGGTCTTGCCACCATTGCCCATTGACTGTCTAGAACCTTTCTTTTTATCCAGGTTATTTAAGGCTTGAACGGACGGTTGTCTTTCATACACGATGAGCTCGCGACCAAGCGTGGTCTTGCAGCCGTCAGTGAGCACGACTACGTAGGTTGGTGTGGATCCATACGGGCGACGCTGAACATTGTATAGGGTCGTAACGACGACGACGACAACGACGACCTATGCGCCGATTCAATTGCCACCATTACCCACCCCGACGGAGCCGACGGATCCGAAACAGTACCCCTTGCTGCACGCGACCTTGCCCAGCAATCTGCGCCGCTTTCCTCTGGTCTTTCCCGGAGGCACACGCGCCACTTTTAAAGAGGGCGCAGAAGAGAACGACGAGGAGCAAGATTCGCGCGGCGACGGATGGCGCATGCTGCGGCGCGACGACCCCCCGGAACCCGTCGTGGGCCTGGCCGAGGCGGTGGACCGATACGGTAAGAAGCGCGCCTGGGAAGAGGAGCCGCAGTCCAGAAAGAAACCGCGGCCGCCTCCGTCGCCCCCTGGATCGCGCCAGGGCTCACCGTTTGAGCCCGACCTGGCCCTGACTACGCTGCTGACTCTGCCTGAGCTGCTGTCCCACTTCAATGCTCTGCCACCCGCCCTCCAGTCCCATTTTCTGCTCACCCTGCTACGCCACTCCCCCCTTCCCGTTCTGCGCACCCTCCACTCCGTCCTTACCCCGACCCTCGCCCGCGACTTCCTCACCCTCCTGCCCCCAGAGCTTGCGTCCCACATCCTCTCTTTCCTTCCCTTCCCCACCCTCGCCCGCGCCTCCCGCGTGTCCAAGTCCTGGCGCGAGCTGATCGACGCCGATCCGCTCGTGTGGACGTCCCTTCTCAAATCCTCTGGTATGCACTGGGGCTCCGAGGCTGCCTTCATGCGCGCCCATCGCCGCCTCCCCTATCCCCACAAGGCGCTCTTCCAGTCACGCTACCTCACAAATGCCCGCTGGTCCTCCACCGTCGCGCCCACGCACCGCAGCTTCCCCGCGCACGGCAGCAGCGTCGTCACCTGCCTCGTCCTCTCCCGGGGCCGCGTCATCTCCGCCTCCGACGACCACTCCATCCACGTGTACGACCCCCTCGCCGGCGAGCTGCGCCTCGCGCTGCAGGGGCACGAGGGCGGCGTTTGGGCGCTCGCCGCGACGCGTGACATGCTCGTCTCCGGCTCCACCGACCGCACCGTGCGCATCTGGGACCTGCGCGCGGGCCGCTGCACGCACGTCTTTGGCGGGCACACGAGCACCGTACGCTGCCTCGCGATCGTGCAGCCCGAGTGGATCGAGATGGAGGATGGCCGGCGTGAGAGGTGGCCGAAGCGCGCGCTCATCGTCACCGGCTCGCGTGACCACACGCTACGTGTGTGGACACTGCCGCGGTCTGGCGATGCGGGCTATTCGTGTTTTGAGGAAGGGGATCCGGATGTGCGTGTTTTTATTTTATTATTATTGCGGGAGATTAAATGGTATGCCAGGACGTGGACGATAATCCATATCACCGGTTATACCTCGAGGGGCACGACCATGCCGTCCGGGCGCTAGCGGCGCGCGGGCGGACACTTGTCTCTGGCTCGTACGACTGCACGGTGCGGGTGTGGGACTTGGTTACGGGCGCATGTCGGTGGATTCTAGTGGGCCACACTCAGAAGGGTTTGTTGCTCCACCTGTCTGGGGGAGTAATTACTAACACTTTAATATACAGTCTACAGCGTTGTGCTCGACCTCCCGCGGCAGCAAGCGTGCTCCGGCTCGATGGACGGGACGGTACGCATCTGGGACCTCAAGACGGGGCGGTGCGTGCACACGCTGACGGGGCACACGTCGCTCGTCGGGCTGCTCGGGCTCTCGCCGCGCACACTCGTGAGTGCCGCGGCGGACTCGACGCTGCGCGTTTGGGACCCGGAGAGCGGCGCGCTGCTGCACACACTCGCGGCGCACACGGGCGCGATAACGTGCTTCCAGCACGACGAGTTCAAAGTGCTCAGCGGGAGCGACGGGACGTTGAAGATGTGGAACCTGCGGGACGGGAGCGTCGGGCGGGACCTACTGACGGGGATCACGGGCGTGTGGCAGGTGGTGTTCGAGGGGCGGTGGTGCGTTGCAGCGAGCAACCAGACGCGGAACGGCGCCGTGCAGACGGTGCTGGATGTGTGGGACTTTGCGGAGGAGGGGGAGGACTGGGTGGGGGAGCCGCCGGGCGGCGTGTACGACGAGAGCGACAGCGGGAGCAGCGAGGACGAGGATGATGATGACGACGGGAGTGGGTATGCGTATACGCGCGGGCGGCGGAGCATGGATGTGGACATGGATGTTATCGTGGAGGATGAAGACGACGCGCAGGAGCAGGCGGACGTGGACGCGATGGACCAGGACCTGCTTATCCCGGGATCGGACGCATCGGGCTCAGATAGAGGGGAAACTGCTGATATCATTGACATCGACGAGGCCATACCGTCGGAGGACGAGCTGGACGGCGTGCGCGCTTCCCGCTGGGCGCCTCCCCCTCGCGCGGGCTCTTCGCGCGCACAACAGCAGCAATCCCAGGCGAGCAGCAGTAGAAGCCGGCGGGCGCCGACACAAAGTGCTCCGGCGTCTGTTCCGTCTGCGTCCACCTCCACCTCCACCTCCACATCCACCGGCTCCAACCCCAACCCCACCGCGGCGTGGCGACGCTCCCAGATCCCGCCGCCAGTGCTAGAGGAGACCCCCACGCGCGCACGCGGGCAGCGGCGGGGTAGCAGACGATGACCGCTTCCTTTCTTTCGGCTTTCTTCCGCGGTTTACATATGACTTTTCAGGTTATTATTGTAGCCTTTTATGCCACCACGACCCCACCCCCAGGTCCTCACTTCGCCCGGTTTCTCCTCCTCTTGTTACATATATACTTGGCCGGTGGCCGCTCTGCGCATCTCGTGTGTTTTTATCCACTCTCTGTCTCTGTCTTTGTTGGAATCGTCACTACTACATGAATCGCATGCCTGCATGTACACACTGCATTTTGCGGATACTTATGGGGAGGTTGTACGTTAAGAGATTAGATTTCCTTGCAGGCTGAGTGTGTACTGTAATGCCAGAAAGGATGCCAAATGCATCCACTAACGCCGATGTCTCGAAAAGGGAATTCGCCGACTCCGCGTTCTTGACAGGTTTCCCGAGACTGATGGGCTTACGCATGGAGTCTGAGGCGTTGCTCAGCACCTCTCAGCACTTTATAAAGAAAAAAGACGTTGATTTCCTAATCCATCCCTTGGTATGCCGAAGTTTTCGGGATATGCGGATGCCTATAAGTAGAAAGCAACTTACTCCATAACTTTATTTACAACTTTCTCGCTACCGCTCAACTATGGTGAAACAAAGAGTACTACTCCTCGGTGCGACTGGAGAGACGGGCGGATCCATTCTGAATGGTTTGCTGGAGGACGCCGGTTCCTTCGTATGTCTATTTTTTCCGAGCTGCGAGATCTGGGATGACGATTTTGACCGGGCAGCATGTCGAGGCGCTCGTCCGTCCCTCTTCAAAGGACAAGCCTGAAGTTCAGGAAATCGCGAGACGTGGCGTCAATATCCGTGTGGTCGATATCGAAGGCCCGCTGGACGATGTGGTGAAGGCTCTGGCAGGGGTCGATGTTTTGATCAGTGCGATCGACGCGACGGGGCAGCTTGCGCAGCTCAATCTCGCGACTGCGGCAAAGCAGGCGGGTGTGAAGCGCTTCGTCCCGTGTGCTTTTATAACTGTTATACCACCCGGTGGCGTTATGGGGATTCGGGACAACGTAAGTGTCCCTTTTCATCCTGGCTGAAAATATCTAAAATTATTAGACAGAAAGAAGAAGTATACCAACACATCCGCAAGCTCTACCTTCCGTACACCGTTATCGACGTCGGCTATTGGCACCAGCTATCCTTCCCACCGTTGCCCTCTGGTCGCGAGAAATACGCGGCGCCGATCCCACCGAGGCCTGATATTCACGCCGGCGGCAATACGCCGACCATGCTGACCGACCTTCGCGATGTTGGGCCGTTCGTCGCGCGCATCATCAAAGATCCACGCACCCTAAACAAGTACGTGGTCACCTACTCGGACGTCTTGTCCGAGAACGAAATCTTTGCTATCATGGAGGAGATGTCCGGCGAAGTGATCGAGCGAAACTATGTAAGAGCGCTATTATTTCGTCCTGCCAAATTATTTGATGCAGCGTCTCGGATCCAGGTTTCTACAGACGAGGTCATAGCGTCGCGCGCGCGCGGGGCGGAAGCTCAGAAGGCCGAGCCAGACAATGTCATCGCTGCGCTGATGAAGATCGGCTTGGACTACACCTACAGCAAGTACGTGCGGGGCGACAACACCCCAGAATATGCGGCGTACCTCGGCTACCTGGACACCAGGGCTCTCTATCCAGAGTTCAGTCCACGGAGCTTCAGGCAGTTCGTCGGCGAACTGCTGGAGGGAAAGGCCGCGAAACTGTATCCTGGTTCAGCAGCAAAATTGGAACTTCTCAACGATAAAATGAGAAAATAGACGCCTACTATGTATTTTTGTTGTCAGAATGCATAGTTCGCCCACTGCATAACGCTGTGTACCGTTGCTGTCTGCCACACGCTGGAAGAAGTTGGAATGGTTGAAAACAAGTTGCCACTTAAACAAAGCACAACAAAGCAGATAAGATTGTTTTGTGCACAGGCTTACTCAAGCAAACCACCTCCGAGTCTCATCCACCTCTCATCCACCTCGCCGTTAATCCATTTCCTTTGATAAGGCAGAGGGAATAAGATCTACGAGGATCACTTACTGAAGAAAAGGCCCTCTTGCATAGATTCAGCGGCGGCTACTTACGAAAATGAAGAAAAAAGTCAGCTTGCGGCAATCTTCCAGTAAGGCGCTAATATTGGATGCAGGTGCTCCTCATGGGCGCTTCAGGAAGTGGAAAAACTTCAATGAGGTCTCTCATTTTGTATGTTTTATCCCGGACTGTATGGAAACACTATGGATTTATGCGTGCGCCACTAGCTCCAATAACCCCGCCTCTCTCACTGCGCGCCTCGGCGCAACAATCGATGTGGAAGCAGAACCATGTGCGGTTCCTCGGAGACCTCATCCTAAACTTGTGGGATTGTGGAGGACAAGACGCGTTCATGGACTCGTACCTGACGACACAGCGCTCGACGATCTTCCAACAAGTCGGGGTCCTGATCTATGTATTCGATGTGGAAACGAACGAAATGAACAAGGATCTGGAGTACTATCGCGACTGCCTTGACGGCCTGCGGCAGTTCAGCCCCGATGCTGCGGTATTTCTGCTTGTCCACAAGATGGATCTCGTGCGTGAGAGAGGCCGCGACGTTTGAGCGCAAGAAGAAGGAGCTGCAGGAACAAAGCGAGAAGGGGACAGCCGCAGGTCCCTACAAGTGTCACCGTTTTCGGCACGAGCATCTACGATGAGAGCTTGTATCGGGTATGCCGCCTTCCGATTTGGAAGGATCGTTTATTCATGTGCATATCCAGGCGTGGTCCAGCATCGTGCACACACTCATCCCGAATGCCGCGGTCCTCACTAAGCACCTCACAATATTCGCGGAGGCATGTAGTGCGACGGAGGTGATCCTCTTTGAGCGCACGACCTTCCTGGTGATAGCTACGAGCTCCCCAGCCGTCCTCCGACGCGGATTCTGGTTCTCGGGGACAGCTCGAAGCAACGCGCTACGAGCGTACCTCGGAGCTTATCAAAGCCTTCAAGCATTCGTGCTCCCGCGTTCGCGAAGAGTTTCACTCCTTGGAGATGGAAGCTGCCCGAATTCTCCGCCGTTCTTGACGAGATGACCAAGAACACGTACGTCCTCATTATCGTGCATGATCCCACAATAGGTATATCTTTCACTGCTGCCCTCTTCTTCGTCGTTGTTGACGATCCTGCAGAAACAGCAGCGCTGAAGTTGAATATTCGGATGGCGAGACGCAAATTCGAGGAGCTACAAGGGCTAACCTGACCACTCATAAGCTATTGACATGTAAATACTATTGTACCAGTAGACTGTATACTAACTATTCTAACTCGTGCCTCTAGCCGCAGACAAGAATATCCTGGCGAACGACGCACGCGCTCGCCTTTACCGCCGAGTCCCTCTCCTTGATCAGGCGGCGCCAAACGTCAACCTAAGGCTCCTCCCAACGTGCGGCGCGGAGTTGCCAGGACCCTTCCTCGTCAACCACAACGCCAGACCGATCCTGAGCCGCCTTTCCAAACGATATCGTGAGATTGCGATTATTGTCCAAGTCTCCCGCGGCAGCCAAAAGTGTCGGCCGATCCACAATCAGTTTGGCCGTAATATAGCTGTCGAAACTTCCCTCCGAACGTTGGCCGGAAGCTCCGCGCGGTGACGACGGTCAGAAGGAACAGCCATAGCCCGAGCAGCGCATACGCAGCCTTGGCGAAATGCGCCTCGTGCACATACACGGTCGTCGTTCCGCTGGCGACCGCGGGGTACCGTGTCCTTCGTGCGCGAAAGCAGTCCGATGCCCGTCACCGTGTACGAGACACCGCGCCAGAAGCCCACTGCGGGTTCCGCGAGGGAAGGCTGCGTGTATGACTGCAAACCGTCGCTGTGGATGAGCCCGGTGTAGCCGAGCGCGTTCATAATCGCGGCCTTGTCCTGATTGCGCGGACTGGTACTTGTGGTGAAGGCGGTGGAGAGGTATGACGGGATCGCGAAGAGCGGGTCGAGCAGCGCCTCGCCGCTGTGTATTGGTGTACAACGTCTCTTTTGTGAAGTTGGAATACGTGCCGTCCGCGCCCGGCCGGTGGATGTCTGCGCCTCGCACCGAATCAGCCCCCGACGGAATTGGACGCGTCGTATTCTTCGATTCGAGGTAGATGTACGCGATGTTCGCGGTCAGCGTCGAATGTAGCCTGAAAGTCGGTGCCAGAGCACTCGACGGGCCCCATGAGACGCAGTCCCGGGAGCGTCGCCGCCGTGCTCTCCACATGCAGGAACTCTGCTGTATTTTGTCACCGCCGGCAACTCCCGACTTGTTTCGGGATTTACCCAGGATGTCGATTTATTTAGTAAATTTAACAGTAAGCCCACGCACTCACCTGAATTGCTCGGCTTGCTGTGGCTGACAAATATATGGTGGTCACCGCGGCGCCAGAAGCGCAAGGTCATCTCCGCTGGCTTCAGATCGGGACGATCAGGACACAGATTAAACCACGCCCCCCCCCCAAAATCGGGATTTATGTACGGCACAACGCAAGCACAATCATTAAATTATCGACGCGCCTCCCGTCTAGGCATGATTTCATACTTCTAGACTGCCTAATGTGCCTAAATTCCAGTTGTTGGACAATATCGCCTCTGAAAAAATCCCCCTATCTGGAACTTTCGGAACTTGGCCCTGAACCCCGTTATTAATGGCTACGTATGGTAAAGGGGAGGGCGGTCGAGCTTCCATGCCATCCGCCCCACAAAGTATAAGAACCCGGCCCTCGTTTCTGTGGGTTGTAGACCAACGACATGAGCACACCGACCATGATCATTCCGCGAGTTGCGCTCGTGACGGGAGCAGCGCGGGGTCTCGGCCGCGCCATAGCCTTGCGCCTCGCGTTAGACGGACTCGATGTTGTTGTGAACGATGTTCCCGCTAGTGCCGAGCATCTTGATGAAGTTGTGAAGGAGATCGAAGCCATCGGTAGGAGGGCAGTCGCTTTCGTGGCAGATGTGTCTGTGGAAGATCAAGTCAAGTCCATGGTGGATTCGACTGTCACGAAATTAGGACGGCTCGATGTGGTAAGGAACTATTTGTGCTCTACTGCAATATAGCCTTCAGACCTCGTATTGTTACCAGATGATTGCCAACGCAGGAGTTGGCGCGGGAATGAGTGATATACTGACGGGTGAGCGAAAGTCGATTAGTGTGAGCGTGCAATTGCTCACTTTTACCTCAGCGAATATAGAGCATTGGGAAAAATGCTGGAAGGTAAACATCCGAGGGACTATCCTATCCTACAAGTATGCCGCCATTCAAATGGTTAAGCAAGGTGATGGGGGAAGGATTATTGGTAGGTAACCTTGTTGGAGCTACTCTATTCCCCCGCTGATGGGTATTTGAGGCGCTTCTTCTATTTGTGGAATGCGCGGTGCGAGTGCAAATCCAAATGTAATTCAGCTACTAAGTTTTTATAGGGTTCGCACACATCGGAGCATACTGTATATCCAAAGCCTCGGTTCGTTCTCTCACTCAGACTGCGGGTGAGCTTACCCTCCCAATTATATTTTCGTCGTGCGCTCATTCATGTACAACAGCCCAGGAGTTGCGTGAACATCGTATAACCGTCAACGCATATGCCCCTGGTGTCATACAGACGGATATGAGTGGGTTCCAGTCGCATTGTGAATCTGAGTATCTGATTGTAGTTATAGCCGCTATTCCGGGAGATGAAGATAACGGAGGTGCTGGATCTCTTTTGAAACAGGTACGACTCGTGTTTTATTCGTTCCAACCACCATTCATTTCTTCGATAGGTCATGAATATATCACATGTGCGAACGGGACAACCCGCAGATGTGGCCGCCCTGGTGTCTTTCCTGGCATCTCCCGAGTCCCATTTTGTCACTGGTTCGTCTCCTCGGT
The DNA here is from genome assembly GCA_029282285.1 of Mycena rebaudengoi. NCBI lineage: Eukaryota > Fungi > Basidiomycota > Agaricomycetes > Agaricales > Mycenaceae > Mycena > Mycena rebaudengoi. The sequence goes on from JARJCX010000007.1 coordinate 2,095,770, forward strand.
CGAACCGTCGTCCATTTTCTGATTTAAGCGGCTTATAGGTCAGACTATATCCGTTGATGATGGGGCGTACTTTAGTTAGTTTCACCAGAATTAACCCCCACAGAAATACCTCTACCTGAATCCTTATATCGATGGATTTGAAACACTTTCAACCCTTCTGTTTGTATATGTGATGCCAGGCGAAGCGGAATTTGAAGCGGACTCTAAATCTAAATTTAAGCCCAGCGCCTTTTATTCTTGCTTCATCGACCTGCTACCGCCGCGAGCGCTCGTGGAGCGCTCCACCGGTGAAGAAGCACTACGAGAACCTGGCATTCTGGCAACTGCGCCACTCGGAGGACCCGGGTTTGACCATGCTACTGGCACCACTGCATTGCGCGCCAAGTATTTCGCGGCGGCGTCGCTTAGGCCACTGTTCTCCGGAGAGCTCCAAAGTCTAAACTTGAAAACTCGGACTTGTCGATGATATAGGACGTCTGCTGTCTTAGTTGGAGTACGCTGGCCGTGAAATCTTCTTCAAAATAACGAACGACCTGTCATGAATGCATTGGCCTATTGTGTACTTCAAGTTTCCGGCCGGGCATACATGTAATATGGCATTTCCAGCAGTAACAACGTGAATGCCATTGCCTCCCGCTGACTCTGGCCGCGGAGTCCGGATGATTTCGCTAAAAAAATATCACTAGAGTCTGTCGTCAAACTGGTACGACAAGATCACCGATTCCACAAACAACTTGAAGTGCTCAGAGCGTTTGGATGTTGAAACCAAGGTTGAAACCCACATATTCGACCCCACAGAATGCAAAAATATCCTTGTACGCCGCCGATATTCACATTGCTCGGAGATTGGCACCCAAAAAATTGCCTGGCGCCTGCAAGCCTCGAATGCCGGGGAAATATTTGTTGGACCTGGTTGGATGCTGTGTAAATCCGCGAAATAACCCGGCCACTTGCGTTTTCTTGCATATGCTAAAGGCTGCGACGGCCCCACAGTCTCCATGGGCCCTGCGTTCGGAATTAAAACAAGCTCAGGAGCCCCACCTTTTTCGTTATCCAAAAGCACGATCTGTTCGCACCGAGCCCCAATACCGCCTCAGATTTGCGGGTATAAATGCAATCCTCAAGCTGCTAGATGGTCCCATACTTCAACTCACCCATCAACACTGGTCCGTTCTACGGCTTGGGCCCATTACAATTCATGACTCAAACCTTCCACAGATTCTTGGAGCAATACCACTCCCATATTCAACCACTAAACCAAGCACCGAATCCAGCTTTATGCACGTGCACACAGTCGTCACCCTGTAGCGAGTCTTCTCATCCGTAATTTTCCAGCATGCACTCCGCTGTCATCTCGCTCGCTGTTGTCCTCGCCGCCGCCGGCAACGCATTCGCTGCTCCTAGCAACTCCTCTGCTGCGGCCATCCAGCCCGTGTCTTTCCTCGGCATCAACTGCCGCGGCAGCTCGGGCTGCAGTGGCAAGCCGGGGAATGTCGCGTCGCTGCTCACCGGCTACATTAACGGTGTCTCTGACGCCACCAACTTCAACAACGGGCAGCAGATTGCCTGTGTGGACAGCATCTGCGCTTTCTTGCAGAACACCAACGGCAAAAACGGCCAGCAAATTAAGGCTGTTGTCGGGAACATAGTAAACCATGGGTGCACAGTGTGCGGGAGCGTCCCGACGGATTATCCTGGTGGAAACGACGTCTCAGCCGGACAGTTGACTTTCAACTTCGTCAGCAACCCCGCTTGCACGGCTGGACTCTGCTAGAAAATCGAATAATGATATCAAACAAATAAATTGTACCTGTCTCTCATCAACAAATACGAGTTTCATCTTCATATCGTTCCAATTCACCTAATTTTTCTGAGTGTTGACCAACCCCCACGGTCCACCTGAGATTATGTAAGCCCCGCCAAATCATCAATTGCAATCTGGGGCAAACAACGCGTCGCTGCGCAGAACCACCATGTCCACACCCAGAGGTCGTGCCCCTGCACGCCAGGCAGCGAAGAAAGCTTCGAACAAGTTTGAGACGCAGCTCATGTCTTCGCCAATACGGCCAGACGACTCTCCGTTGCAGGAATCACCCAGCAAGGGTCAGAAACGTCCAAGAGCTCGACCCAAAAAGACCCAGGTCGCCAGTTCCTCCAAGGTCTCTTTATCTACCCCAGGTACTTCAAAAAAGGCCCGGGCAGGCTCTCGGAAGCGCCCCATATCCCTTGATTTGAGCCGGAAGTCCGACGACGACTTATCGGACCTCACGGCGCTGTCGGCTCGAACAGGGACGCCGCCGCCTCGGGTGGTGCTTCCGAGTCGCTGGGAAGATGGAGATAAGGTGTGGGTTCTCTTGGACGCCGGTGGGAGCATCTTCGAGCCTGTGGACGACGACGATGGCGTGGAACGCTTGTGGTGGCCTGGGATGGTATACTATTCTCCTACTATGCTTTATTTATTTATTCAAACTAACTCGTTGTCCAGGTTGAATCTGTCGGCTCCCCATTCCAGGTCCGATTGTTCGGCAAGATTGGGACACCTCGTGTCAAGATCCTTAAGATCGACACGCCGACCTCTGACAACATAATCCCCATTCACAACGAGCTCGGAGCCATACGCTTCACTGAGCCGTCCTTCTCCACAGCATCACCACCCCATAATAATAATCGCGGCTCCCCCCAAAAACGCCAGAAGTTGGACAGGTCTGACCTGGTGCAGAGATGGCACGACGCCATGTCCGAGGCGGTGAAGCACATTCTCGAATACGACAGGGCGCCGCTGGTGTTTTTAAGCAGCGTGCAAGGTTGGATCGAGGATGGGTCCGAGGTTTCGCTGGAGCCCCCAGATGTCAAAGCAAAAGGAAAGGGAAAGGGAAAGGCGAGGGTGGAGATCGAGCCGGACTTCGGGTCGGACTTCGACGATCCCGTTTGGGATGTAGACGATACCCTCAATATTCCCGGGGAAAAAATACTCGCTCTCGACAAGAAAATCTATTGGCCAGCTAAGATTCTGGAATACGTCAAACCCTCGAACCCCCGCACTCACGGGCGTTACAAGATTTTGTGGCTGGATGGGACCCAAGGCTCCGTGCTGCGCAACGAATTCTACTCGCCCGAGCAGGACGAGTTCGGGACGTGCCCGATTGGGTCGTACGACAGCGTATTCAAGGACGTGCTGAACGACAGCGAGGACGACGACGACGGACCGGAAGACGCGCGGCCGAGCCCCGAACCACTGGACCCGTTGCCTAGCGGGACCGCGTTTTCGGAGCTGACCATGCGAGAGCAGTTCGTTCATGCGAAACCTGTGCTGGCGGCGATTCTACGCGGTGAATATGCGCCGGCACGAGGGATCCACGACTTGTATACTGGGGGTGGGCTGAATGGGCGGACTATGGTGGCGGAAGCGGCGGGAGACCGGGGGTTGATGGACCCGAAGGACGTGGAGGAGGTGCAGAAATACCTCGTTGAGTGGTGTATGCGAAACGAAAAAAGGCACACTAACGGACTGCATCTGGACGCTGACATGGCGGATGAGAAGGAAAAGACGGAACTGGACGCGACCGCTGCAACCATGACGGATGGTGCTGTCACTGGTGAAACAGTCGTTTCCGCGACGAACGACCGACCCCCAGCAATCGACGAAGCGGTCCCTGATTCCCCACCGCAGCTTACTACTGAACAAGTCTCCATCGTCGAAACAATTGTACGTTGCTTCAATTTCGTGTCCTGCCGACACTTACAGTGCTCAGAACCTTGTGCCAATACTGCTACCGTCGGTTGCTAACGATGACGATGATCTTCCGGTGCTGGTATGCCATCCTTTCTCACTTCTATGTCAAGAATCTGACTCCATCCACACGCAGCATGCACATTCAGCACCTACAGTACGTGTACCAAACATCTACTGACGTTCTGCTCATATTCTGTCTAGGAACCTCGCCTTGCCTCCAACTCACCCACCCCTTCTGCGGTTGAAGAAGCGCCGTCTTCTCCAGCTCCTCCTCCGCCTCTCTCTTCGTTCAGCTCGTTTGGTGATGTTCTCATGGAGGTGAGTTTTTAGCACTAGACGTCGCCTTCCCGAGCTAACGAGATAGCAGTCGGACGATGCGCCAACACCACACGAGGACACGGACCTAGGTGCTGCATTCGATACTGCGTCCACTCTGTCGGAACTGTCGGATCTCACTGACCTCTCCGCGCCGCCTCCCGTGAAACCCCCGCGCCAAGTCGGATGTGAAGCGTACGAAAAACTCACCGTTGTAGAGAAGCTCGTGGTGAGCATACCCTGTCCTATTCTCAGAATTATCTCATCTTTTCCGTTATTAGTACTGTACAAACGTCCTCCTGCCCGAGCTGTTGGTGCAGCTCTTCCTCTGGCGCGCGGGGAAGCGCCGGTCCGTGGAGCTGCTTTCGCCGGAAGAGGAGGAGGAGCTGCACAGGTGGGGGGAGGACAAGAGGAAGGAGACGGATTGGGTTTGGGAAGTCAATATGTTGCGGAAGAAGAAGGAGTCGAAGTTGAAGAGTAAGGAGAAGGTGATTGGGGGGACCGCGTCGCGCCCGAAGAAGACGTTTATGAAGTGAAAGGACTGTAGTGAAAGGACTGTAATTGTGCCTCTATGTATTTATAATTATACGGTAGTGTTTAAGTTAACATTAACTAGGATTCTAGCCAGTGCTATCGTTATTATGTTGAGATCCAAAGCAATTTTCTGCGTCGCTCGTGACGGCCGAGGACCGAGTACATCGCCGGGTCGATGCAGCCACGAACCATCAGTTTCTGCATACCCGTGTATTCTTTTGTATTGGTCTGGACCATCCTCGTGAAACGCGTGGATTCCATTGGCTTGGCCAGTAAATCGCACCGGTCCAAGCGTGGAATAGGAATCGGCCAAAAATCGGCCCGAGTTTTTGCCCATTCGGCTTTAGTCGGCCCGGTATCTTTGTGTCTGTGTCTTCTTCCCGCTATCAGCTTCACCCGCTTTTTGGATTTAGAATTTCTGCCACGTTTGTGTTTGTCTCAAGGTCCAGTCTGACCTCTAGAATTCAGGCAAATGCCCCCTCCGACTGTAGTCGACCCGTGGCTCGCTGGCCGTCATTTTGGCATAGTTATTGATGCCGGTTCGTCTGGGTCTCGGGTTCAAATCTACAGTTGGAGAGACCCGCGGACCGTAACTGTAGAGAAGGGGAGCACGCTGTCCAAGTCGCTTCCGAAGGTCGACAAGGGTACACGGAATGGGGAGGATTGGATGATCAAGGTAGAGCCAGGTTAGTTTTTATTTCCGACTTGAATGGGTGTTTATTCACCAAATATCTAGGTATTTCCTCATATGCAGACGACCCGGAATCTATTGCGGGGCATCTGCAGCCTCTTTTGGCCCACGCGCTGGACATTGTTCCGCCGTCTCTGCAACCTACCACACCGCTTTTCCTCTTAGCTACCGCTGGAATGAGGCTACTGGCTCCCGAAAAGCAGGCACTAGTTCTTCAGACTGCTTGCCGGTTCCTCGTTACGCATTCGCACTTCCGTATAGGCGGGCCGTCCGCTGCAGGTCCCTGCGGGTCCAGCGTACGAATAATCACTGGCGAGGAGGAGGGACTATTTGGATGGATAGCCGTCAATTATCTAATGGACGGCTTTCTAGGAAGCCGCACCACATACGGCTTCCTGGACATGGGCGGGGCCTCCACTCAGATTGCTTTCGAGCCTCAAATGGCGCACGCCGCCGACGACAAAATAACGCTCATAGATGTTGGGCTACGACTTATGAGCGGTGAAGAAATTCACCACAAGATTTTCGTCACGACCTGGCTCGGCTACGGCACAAACCAAGCGCGGGAGCGCTATGTCGGTCAGGCAATCAATGCGCACGAGAAGACTCGGACGGCAGGGGAACACGACGACGATGTCGTTCCTGACCCATGCTTACCCAAAGACCTCCAGCTCACCGAGTCTCCTGTTCATATCGGCCCCTCCTCGGATCACGCAAAAAAATCCCACCGACTTCTGGGCACAGGCTCGTTTGAGCAGTGTATGCAAAAGACTGCTCCCCTGCTGAACAAGACAGCACCCTGTCCCGATACACCATGCCTGATGAACGGCATCCACGTCCCCGCCATCGATTTCTCCGTCTCGCACTTTATTGGCGTCTCGGAATATTGGTACTCGTCCGAGCACGTCTTCGGACTCGGCGGTCCGTACGACTTTGTGCAGTACGAGCGCGCTGCATCAAAGTTCTGCTCGCGTCCGTGGTCGGGAATCATCAAAGAGCATCAGAATTCGCGGCATCTGCACGGCGGGGATGGAGAGGTGGAAAAGGACGGAAAAATCGTAGAGGTCGGAAATTGGACAGACAAGGTCGAGATTTCGCGGCTCGAGATGCAGTGCTTTAAGGCCGCCTGGATCGCGAATGTGCTGCACGAAGGGATCGGGATGCCGAGGATAGTAGATCCGGGAGGAAACAACACTACCGATGGCGAGAAGGTTGCGCAGCAAGCGGAGAACAAGGGCCTAGGGAGACCGACCTTCCAGTCCGTCGACACCGTTGACGATATTGCAATCAGCTGGACGCTCGGGAAAATGGTGCTAGAGGCCAGCAAGGAGGTCCCGCTGATACTCAAAACCGACCTGCCCCTCGTCGACCCTTTGGACGATGATGATTCGCCTATCAAACCCATTCGACCACCTTACCTTTCTGCTTTTGAGGATTCCCTTTCGCCCCACCTACCGAAGGCTCTGACCCGGAGCTCACTCGGCTTCTCTCCCGTCATCTTCATCTTCTACTTCATCATAATCTGCATCGTGCTTCTCCTGGCTTATCCACTCCGTCGCCGCCTTCGTGGTTTATGCCTTCGCACCATCCGAGATAAACGGGAGACCTACTTGGAAGAAGGCAAAACACTCAACGGTGGCAGCTTTTCTCGTCCTGCGTCTCCGACCAACAACTCCAGGCGATGGATGCAGCCTTTCCGACGTCTGCTCTCATTCTTGCCGTCTTCATCGTCACACCGGCCTCCAAATATCACTGTACCCGTGGCCAACGGCAACGGCTATGGGGCCTATCCGGCACGTATGTCCCCGGTCCGCTCATATTCGTTGCCCGCCCCGGCTTTCGGGTCGACGACGGCCAGCTCCCGGTCGCCCTCCCCCTCGCCCGGCTTTGTGGACATGGAGGACAACGGTAGCACCATGCATGGTCATTCGTTCTCCTCGCGATCACGGAATGCTTCGCAGAAAAACCTTTCCATCATGGCGCCTCGCTCACGTGTCCCATCTGGGGGCTCATTTGAGCACTATTGAGTGGTGCAGCTGACGGACGCTGTGAGGGTTAGCAGCCATTTTCTCAACGGTCTGCTGGTTTCACCCCGTGTCCGTGCCGCAAGTCCATCCTCAGGCGGATGCGTTCCTCGCGGCCTAAGGTGTAAGGCGCCGTGAGATGTTGCCAGCGCTGGGGAGTTGTTGACACATAATCGACGCCCCCTCTCCGGTTGCCTAATCCGGGGTAAGAGGCTGTTCGTGTCGCTGCTACGTACCACGAGCAGCCGTTCGCACTGGCCCGTCATCTCTCAGCTTTCGGATAGTTTGTGAAGGCGCTACATACATAGTTGTTGTAGATGCGCGTAGCCAATGTAGCTGTGTAGACCTCCTGGTGTCACTAAACTGCCGGTTACATACATCCACGACCGACTGCCGCCATCGAATTTCGTCTGTAAATTGGATTACGACTGCACCTAGTCTGATGCAATGCCCTCATTCATCCCCCTCGTCCGCTGGGTTCGCACTAAATAAGCACTAAATTTAGAGCCCTTCCGAGCGATCCAGCAAGCAAGAGGCACGTCAGATAAGATTAGATAAGAGGCTTCACAACCACAGCTGTCAAAAGACTGTTGTCACAAACTGCAACTTCCTGCCCTTCGTCCTGTCCCTGTGGATCTAACTTTTGGACCCGGCGGCTTTTGCGTTCGGACTATTCGAAAATTCGGATATGGTGAGGCTCAGAATCATTGGTGCATTTCGTGTCAGACCATGTCAGGACTGTGGCCACCCAATTGTCGGTGCCCCTTCCTCTGTTCCCCGTGGCCCACAGCGTGGAAAACGCCGAAGCCGTCGGTTGGTTTACAGTGGCGTCCAAGACATGTTGAGGCCTAACCGGCGGAAGGGTCTGTGGTTTTTGTTACACATCGCGGCGCAGGACCCCTTCTGCAGAAGCGCATGGTACAGTGTACTGCACACTCTCGAAGAACGAGGTCAAGCGGTATCCAGTGGATGTGGATCAATACTCGCCTCAAGCTGAAGCGGAGCGCGTAACCTTTCAATGGGACGCCACCGCCACCCGGATATATTTCTTTCTGCGACCCTTTTTATGACCGGAAAACACCGCCATTACGGCGAACTTAAATCTTTCCGAAATGCGGACAATGTATATTCCAGGACACTATATATGCCCTGCTCCCCGTGGACTGCGATTCCTCCTTTTTCACATGTCTTCTGCAATTCTGGCCCGTAAAAGCTCCGTTTCCTTGGATCCCTTACTTGGCCCCTGGCTTATTGGCCTCATCGTCTCATCAATGTAGGCCTTAATCAACTCCGATATACCCAGTTCACTGAGGAGACGTAAAAAAATACCTCAAAGTGTCTTCGGTATTACATGTCTTCAAGTAGGATGGGCTGTGAATGTCGCTGCTCCCCAATGAACCAAATCTCACAGGTTTACTTGTACTACACAAAGTTCTCGTCTCGAGACCCCCTATTTTTGAAGCTTTTTGTATGTTAGCGCCCAGCTTACCAGTTTACCAGTTTACCTCCTGATGCAGCGTGTTTTCAAGGTCGGAGCCCTCTGGTGTGCACGCGAGGTCCTTGATGGTTCGAAAACTTAAGTGGGTTCTTAGGACATTAGACGCTTTTCATCTGGTGTTACTGTCTATGGGACTCAACTACACAAACACAATCAACTTTGGGGACTTCGCGGAAGTCGGTGATGCGACTTGGCAAGTCTGACTTTCACTTTGACCGCTGTTACATCTTACATCTTTCACAGGGCTATGGCCGTGTGTTCTAATATCCATTTATATTTATTGTTGCTGTCTCATTTCCCTTTCCCAGTTGCAAGTCTTCGTTGGAAGTAAGCGGATTGATCCCACTGTGCGATATGACAATTGACGCTGATTCTGGTCTTTAGCTTTGCTGGATGCTCTGGTGCAGATGTAGGTACCATCTTCGTGGTATTATTTAACCAACCAACGCGTGATGTAGGTTTTACGCCTGGCGTATTTGGACCTTTTCGGGTAAATCACCCTACACACCTGCCGTGATCGTTAGTACGCATACTATTTTATCTGGTCACCTTACAAGCCCACTCCCCAGACGACCCTCGCTCTTGCTCAGCCAGGTATGCGTCCCAATTTTCCAAAGAGGCGTATGTACTTTTAACCAGATATAAATCAGCCCTTTCCATCGGTTTGACAAAATCACTACTCCAATCACAGTAACTTCATTGATTGCCCAATTCCTGCTTACACCATCACCGCGTAAATCAGAAGCGCTATTCCATATTCCTCGTTATATAATCCTTTCTTAGCCTTCGGATTCGGTCCCTTCCAGATTTCATAGTAGCAGTTCAGGTGCGTTTCTTTGCGGGGTTCAAGTTCTCACTGAGTCACCAACTTAAAACCATTTTGCTAGCCGATCACCACCTCTGCGCTGTCGTGTGAAGTTGTCGCCGATCTCCTCATTGCAGGCTCTATGATTTACTTGCTATCAAGAAATCACTTTGTTTCCCGCAAGTGCGTCGAATTTCAGTTCCCACTGTCCTCCGGAACCCTCACACATATCAGAACAACGAAGGCCCTCAACACTCTCATAGCTTACTCACTCAGTAGTGGCTTACTAGTCCTGCCAGATATCCTCGTTGTTTGGCTTGGGAATAGTGGTCTGACATGTTATTGTAGGGTCGTTGCCATTTGCTGTTTTGTAACGGTGAGTGTGTCGTCCCTCCAGCACCGCCAGAGCCTTCATTATGACTCAACTTGTTAGCTCTTCCAACATTGATATTAAGGTGACCTCAATGGCCTCTTTCCCCCCCTGTCGTTAAATGGGCATCCCATTCAGTATCTATGTTGTGCTTATCAGACATGAGTGAAAACAAAATGAATCTTGGATCTTCACTCACATCCAGTAAGTATACGGATGCAGTTTTATGTCTATGTCAGCAAAACCTGTCTATTCATCTCTGCTGTTACATCGACTGAAGAATTTTCAGCCTAAATTCCCGGGAACATGTCCGAGAACAGCTGGATGCGAGTAATACCGACCACTCCATGGTTACAATTCCTTCGTATCATACCACTAAACCTCAGGATTGCCTAGAAAACACGCCACACATGGCTGAACCAATCTTCGACAGGAGGGCAAATAAGGGGGCATTGGGGGCATCTTCAGAGCGCATTTAGGACGTTCAACGTTGTCGGATACTCTTGACCTTCGTTAGGTTCACTTTCGTCTTCAAAGCTTCAGACTCCGGCGTGTGCTAGCTTATTCTATCCCTTAATACTGAACTTGTGAAAAAAGTCTGTTTGTCGTGTTTTGCACATGGAGATGAATTCTATCTGAAACAGTTGTAGCGTGCTACGTGGAGTCTGAATAATGAGTACCATTAATGAGTCCCAGAACAGTTGCTCGGTTGTAGTCTGTTGCACTCTCATTTCCAACCGTGAGAACAACCAGGCTAGCACGTGGGCGCAATTTAAATGCAACCTCCGTCTGACAATAGACTTTACTAGCAATACCTGTTTCTCTAATTATAAGGGATAATTCTTTGATCATGAGCTTTGTGAAGCGCCCTAACTATTAGGTGACTAACTTTGCTTGAGGCTTGAAGTTTTCCCCGATCAGAAAAGTGATTTTTAGCCCGCTGCTAGTTCTCATCTCAATGAGTCCTAAGCGGGAGTTTACGGGACACGCGAGATCTTTTGGCCGTTGTAAGCAAAGTTCTCAGATTTATTTCGCCACTTACCCGTAATTTTTGGATAGCAAAGCACATATCTAAGACCACGATGGGGCTGAGAAATGGGACAAGAGTCGGAGAATTCCACTGCTGCGATCGGCAATGGTAAGAACATAAAGGTAGTAGTGCGCGGGAGAGAATGGAAATCCTCTAATTACGAGAGATTACGAGGTGCCAGTGCCATTTCGAAACGGCGTACTAAAGCTGCCAAGGTTTTTTTGGGGGTTAACTCCAAACACTACGACAGATTTATTAAAGCCTGATCTAATTACTGTACTACCGCGTCAGCTGTTGCAAACATAAGAATACCAAACTCACTCTGGCCAAAAAAAATCGGCAAGCGACGATTTCATAAGCAGATTGCAACATTCTAATAATTGATGACTGGTGGGATGGCCGGCAAGCGGCAGGCCACAAATCAAAACTGCAGGCAGCTGCAGGCTCGCTCGGCCGCGCTTCGCGCGGTCCCTCGCTCAAGAAGGGGATCGGAGATTGCCGAGAAAGATTACATAAGCCGTTTGGGCGGACAAAGTTGAGCACAAAAAGACACAAGTGACAAAGTGTCAAAACAAGTTTTGATTTGTGAATCATGGTGATCAATCTACTGTAAAAGCTCATCAGGAAACAGGAGACAAATGGAGGAAATGACGGGGTGAGACAGCGACGGCAGGTGGATGGGGAGACTGGTCATGGAGAGAAGGGACCTGGGATATTATGACATGGACAAAGAAGATGTAACATTGTAATTATAAGCTCAGGATAGGCGAGCTTGCACCTTGTTGAGCGAGAGGCAAGGAGATAAGATTAGATAAGAGCATCACAGCCACAGCTGTCAAAGATGCTGCTCCCGCCCCTTTTTTATTGCCTTTGCTTGAGTCCCGGCGACTTTCATGCGTACGGGTCTGGCTTTACCCGTCTGTCCGAAAAGCCCAATTTGCCTGATCGGTACTTGCTCCGGATATGGCGCGATCAAGGGCGCGATTTGATCCTCTCGCCGCCCGATTCCGCTCCTGCTTCGTACGTCTTCATTCTACGTAAGCCTTCCCCTTTGCGTCTATATTTTGCACATCGCGGCCCTGGACCCCTTCTGCAGCAGCGTATGGTACTGCACTCTTGGAGACCGAGTTCCTGCGGTATCCAGTGTATGTGGCTCAAGACTCGCCTCAAAAGCTGAAGCGGAGCCACTAATCTGTTGATGGGGCTTTTGTAAATGTCGCCAGCGCCGGGCCGGGCGTATTTTGTTCTGCTTCAAGTGCGACCCTTTTTATGACAGGAAAACACCGCCATCACGGCGAACGTAAGTGCTTCCGAAATGCGGACATTGTACATTATAAATGTCTTGCTCCCCGTGGACTGCGAGTCCTCCTCAGGCTTCCTTTCACATGTCTTCTGCAATTTTGGCCCGCAAAAGTTCCGTTTCCTTGGATCCCTTACTTGGCCCCTGGCTTATTGGCCTTATTCTCTCGTCAATGTGAGCCATAATTAACTGGGATATACCAAGATCACTGAGGAGATGCCCCCCCAAAAAAAAATTCAAGTGTTTTTGGTGTTACATGCCTTCAAGTAAGTTCTGTCAGTTCCGCTGCTCACCACTAAGCCAAACCTTGCAGGTTTACTTGTACTACACAAAGTTCTCATCTCGAGACCCCCTATTTTTGAAACTTTTTGTATGTTGCGCACAATTTTACCATTTTACCTCCTGATGAGAGTGTCCTCAAGGTTGGAGCCCTCTGGTGCGCACGCGAAAAAGTCCTTGATGGTTAGAAATTTTATTGGGTTTTTAGGACATTAGACGCTTTTCATCTGGCGTTACTATCTATGGGATTCTACGCAAACGCGATCACCAACTTTGGGGACTTCACGGAAGTCGGTAATGCGACATGGCAAGTCTGACTTTCACTTTGACCGCTATTACATCTCACGTCTTTCAAAGGGCTATGGCCGTGCGTTCTAATATCCACTTATATTTTCCTGCTTCTGTCTCATCGCCCTTTCCAGCTGCAAATCTTCGTTGGAAGTAAGCGGATTGATCCCACTGTGCGATATGAATTCGGAGCTGATTCCGGTTTTAAGCTTTAGTGGAGGCTTTGGTACAGATGTGGGTGCATTTTCGTGGTATTTTTTAATCAACTAACGCGTGATGTAGGTTTTACGCCTGGCGTATTTGGACCTTTTCGAGTAAATCACCCTACATACCTGCCGTGATCGTTAGTACCCATACTATTTTGTCTGGTCAGCTTACAAACCCACCCCCAGACGACCCTCGCTCTTGCTCAAATAGGTATGTATCCCAATTTTTCAAAGAGGCGTACTTTTTAACGAGATATAAATCAGCCTGTTCCATCGGTTTGTCAAAGTCACTACTCCAATAAAAATAACTTCATTGATCGCCCAATTCCAGAATACGCCATCATTGCGTAAATCAGAAGCGCTATTCCATATTCCTCGTTTCATAATCCTTTCTTAGCCTTCGGATTCGGTCCCTTTCAGCGATCATCGTAGCAGTTCAGGTGTGTTTCTTCGTGGCCTCAAGTTCTCACTGAGGTATTAACTTGAACCGTTTTACTAGCCGTTCGCCATCTCTGCGCTGTCGTGTGAAGTGGCGGCCGATCTCCTCATTGCAGGTAGGTAGGTAGGTAGTATTACCGGCGCGGTCCCCATTAACGAACAACCAGGCTCCATGATTTACTTGCTATCAAGAAATCGCAGTGTTTTCCGCAAGTGCGCCGAATTTCTATTCCCGCTGTCCCACGGAACCCTCATACATACATTATTTCACAGAACAACGAAGGCTCTTAATACACTGATTGCTTACTCAATCAGTAGTGGCTTTCTAGTCATGTCGGATATTCTTGTTGTTTGGCTTGGAAATATTGGTCTGACATGCTATTATTGTAGGGTCGTTGCCGTTTGCTGTTTTGTGACGGTGAGTGTGTCGTCGCTCGAGCACCTCCAAAGACTTCATTATGCTTCAACTTGTTAGCTCTTCGCATCAAGATCGACATTGGTATTAGGGTGAGCTCAAGAACAGCCTCTTATTCTCCATGTCGTTAAATGGGCATTGCATTCAGTATCTTCCTCGTGCTTACCAAACGTGAGTGAAGACAAAATGAATCTTGGATCTTCGCTCACATCCATCAAGTATACGGGTGCAGTTTTATGTCCATGTCAGCAAAAACTGTTTAATTCATTTCTGTTGCTACGTTGACTGAATAATTTTAGCCTAAATTCCCGCGAACACGTCCGAGAACAGCTATTTGCGAGTAATATCGACCACGCCATGCTTACAATTCCTTCGTATCATCCCACTATACCTCAGGATCGGGATCGCACAGAAAACGAGGGACACCTGGCTGAACTGGTCTTCGACGGGAGGGCGAAGAAGGGGGCATCTTCGGAAGCTGCTTGAGACGTTCAACGCTGGTCGGAAAATCTTCGTCTTTTGTATTCAGCCACCTGGGTAGATTCCGGCGACTTTTTTTCTATCTCTTGACTTAGTGGGACCGCGCTGGCACTACCCACCCACCTAACTTATTGCTACACCTAATAAATAAAAATAATTTTGTCGTGTCGTGCAAATAAACTTCTCGGAGGACTTTAGACGTTCAACGCTGGTTGGATAATCTCGGTCTTTGTAAAATTTGGTCTTGCCTTCAGAGCTTCATACTCCGGCGCGTGCCAGGGCGGAAATCAACCAAAGTCAGTTGTACTCACTTCCTGAGTGATTTCTGAGAGGATCGAGTCAGCTGGGATAAATTCTCCAGAGAGACAAATTTGAAGCCGTCTTAGAATTCATTATTCTTTCGAGACGAAATTGATGAAATTTAAAAGCGGCAAAACCAAAAACGAGACAGAATTGATGGTCATATTAGTTGGCCGGAGCCAAGCGGTCCTCACTGTCGTTAACATGTCCCCATCGATGCCATACCGGTGCTCTTCATAGTCTCTCGTGACAGACACTTTAACAAATGAAGCTCGTACCTCGCTTGTTAAATGCTCTTCAAGCTACAGCTGTATAAAAAACAGCCCTCAGACACAGGCGAATTTGGCTATGGCTGCCCTCACCGAGATAATACCACGCAACTATTCCTGTATTCCAAAAATAGCACTTGCCAAGTGCTATTTTTGGAGTATGGGAATAATTGCGTGCATGGTATCCTTATTGATGCCCTCTCTATAACAAGCGAGGTACGAGTTGGGTACGAGCTTCATCCGTTCGTCTGTCTAGGAGAGACTATGCCCTCTCCGAACACCTCCATGATCATCATTTTTCTCTTGTGTGTTGTCTTGGTTTTGTCTCTAGAGAGTGTCCTTCCCCAGCGGACCGGAGTAGGATATTTCGACTCGGTCCTTGGAACTGAAACTTTTCCGATTTCGACCTCGGTCCTTGGGATGGAATAATTTGATGGTAACCATCCTTCCACGCGTAAGTACGGCCTGCAACGGCGCTACACAACATTGATTTGAAGTGAGTCACGGGCGCGTGCTACTGCGAACTGCGTCGGGTTCCGTGCTCACTTTTACCTCTTCCTCTGTCACCACCATGGGTCGCATCGTCAGCCGAAAGCCTCCTGCGCCAACGCCGACGTAAGTAACCTGGATATCCGAGTCTTGCCAGTGTTCTGATTGATCCTCAGTGGTCTCGAATGGTCAACATGTGCTTCCGCCGTACGAGAGTACGATAGCAGTATTGTGGGAGCATGGAGAAGCGACATGGACAACAGCATTACATTTGTAAGCCCGTTTTTCCGCCCAGCCGCAGTAGGTTGATGCGTTTGAAGGCCGCTCTTTTCTGCGTTGTTGTAGCCGCCTTCCTGAGCGAATCTTACGAATGGCCGCAGGACCCAGCGTTCACCAAAACGGCAGCGACCACTATTAACGCCCTCTGGTTCTCCAGCTTAATCATCTCTTTAAACGCTGTCGTGATGGCTACTCTCGTCAAACAGTGGCTTGCCGAATACACTTGGGCCCTTGAATCTCGTAGCGGCTCGTCGCAGGAAATATTGGCTTTGAGACAAGTTCGCTTCGACGGCTTGAATAAATGGAAGCTTCCACAGATCATCGACTACCTTCCTCTCCAAATCATTTTCGCTGTATTCCTCTTCTTCGCCGGGGTGGCCTACCTTGCGTGGACAGTCGACATCGTAGTAGGAGTAATTGCGGCCATCCTCATTGGTGCTTCGGGAATGTTCTTCATCGCCACGAGCATTCTCCCCACATTCTACCCCGAGTCTTTCTCCCGCTCGCCGCAAGCTTGGCTTGTCCACCACGCACGAATAAGCCTGCAGAACACCACCTCAGGCACTCCCAAGGAAATAAGCGACTGGTCCCAGATCTTAATGGAGCACGTCAAAGAGGGAGATTCCCATCCGGAAATTGACGCCCTACATTGGATTCACAGTGTACTTGCTTCTTGGGACCCAAAACTCTTCCCGTCGATCTGGAACTGCGCCGTTTCACTTGACTCCCAACCCCTGGCTGCCAACGCCGTTTGCTCGCTCTACAGACAGACCGCGTCGCGCACTGTTGGTGACAAGTATTTGTTCACCCTTAAACATGCCACCGCATTTTGCAAAGATATACCTCAGGGAGAGTCCCTTCTCACAAGCGGCCACAAGGCACTGCTGAAGGCATTCCCTTCTCGGGAGCGACCTGCCGCCTTTGCACCTGCTATTCCGCACGCCCTCGTCGACTACGCGCTTCTTCTTGCGTCCACTCTTTCAGGAGTACCATACGCAAACGGGGACGTCGATGGGGACGAACTCTTAAATGCATTTCTCTGTCTCCTCGGATTATTCGATCCCCAAATCACTCCTCTGACATTCCTGGTGCCTGCAGAGCGAGCGGTTTTCGATCAGAGGCTTCTTGCTTTGCTGTCCGATGCCTTTAACGACAATCGGTCTTGGATCCATTATCTGGATGGGGACAGAGGTATTCTGCCTTTTGTGGGACCTTTCTTTATCGCTTATACCGCTTCACTTTAGGTGTCCTCCTGTTCCAAACTGCTCTCGATGGTTGTTCAGATATTGGTTCCGACGCTTTCCCATTCCTATCCGCATTCTCCATTGTTCTCTACCTCGACCATGGTCTAGACCAGTTCAGTGATGATATAATCCGGCTGTTGAAAGAAATGCGGAGCTCTCTATCAACAGGCCTCGATCTCGCCTCGGAATCGATTAACCGAAAACTAGAGATGTGGACCGGAATGCTGGTACTACGTGCTAAGGATCCGTCACCATTCGATGACGAGGGGCCGGTAAGAATCGAGTTACATGCATTTCTAGAGCAGCTCGATGGAGCGCTGGCATTCGAGCCATACACGTCGTCGACTCGGAAAAATCTCTTCGTCATGGTCATGGCATGGGGGACACAGGATGTGAGTCTAAAACTCAGCTACAACTGCCTCCTCTCATATCTTTTTCTTCGTTGTAGATGATCACTAGGCTCACAATCGCGAAAGTCGATGCCTTGATCACATCTGGCCAGCCCTTCAAGGATGTCGACTCCTCATATTGGTCTTCCCTCCAGTACGTCAGCGATGACGCAAACGCCAATGTCACAGATATACTGCTCGATGCTACGGCAGGGAAAGGCAAGACGACACATGAGGAGGAGCGCATCCTGATTGCGGTGTGCTTTATGATCAAAGAAGCCTTTAAAAACGAAGACAGCCTGCCGTCCATACTACCGATGTTCCGACACGTTATCACCAACATGTCTAGGACGGAGTCTCCTCTCGTTATGGATGCATTCATTCTGGCTGTATGCAGCTTTTATGGCAAAGAATACGCCGCGCGAAGCGACACCACTCGGACTGGGTACAAGTATACATTCGTCCCCGATAGTTTGCGAGGTCAAAGTGAGTACTCAATTTCCTCTACCGCACTTTCTCACTGACGGCGGCCTAGTCGGGGCGTGTATGGAGGAGCTTTTCTCCCTGGTGCATCATTTCTCGGCCAATGTTCTGCTCGGCGTGTATGTCCTGCAGTTGTCGGCGTTGATGTCCCACGTGCATCGGGTCCCTCGTCGGCTGGTGTCTACGGCTGTACCCAGCGAGGCTGATCGGTCCTCGTATCTGGTAGCGCTGGATAAGGCTGTGCAGGAATACACCTCTTCTCGTACCGAAGGAGATGATGAAGCTTTCTCGCAGGAGGTTCTGGGTTTATTGAAAGAGATCGAAGCTGGGGGCGTGTCGATGGCTCAAAAGAGGGTGATTGGGAGAGCGCGCGCATACGTTCAGGCTGGATAGGTATGGCAAAATTGAAAATCTGAAAATTCGAATATATGTTCGGAGTCTCTTATACCCTTAGGTTGCTTGTGCAAACACATTTCCAGTCTCCGTCAGATCGTAATTTCGAAGGCTGGGAGTTGCTTGCTCCCGCGTTGCCATGATCAGGATGTTCAAGAACTTCTCAACCGTGGGAAATTGCGATTAAGTATTCACCAAAACTTGAACGATACACAATATGCGCTTCTCTTTCAAAGTTCCCTTGTATTATAACGAGAAGAATACACAGCAGAAGACGTTCTAGCTTCCAATTCCATTAGGATACGGTTTCACGGCCTTTCCCTCCAGCAGTTCGCCAACGAACTGCCTAAAGCTCCGCGGACTGATATCCGGATACAGATCCTTGGCATCTAAGTAGCCGAGGTACGCCGCATATTCTGGGGTATTGTCGCCCCGCACGTACTTGCTGTAGATGTAGTCCTGGCGGAGCTTCATGAACCTAGCCATACGATTGTCTGGGTCGGCCTTCTGGGCTGCTGCTGCGCGCGCACGCGACGCTATGACTTCGTCTGCAGAAACCTGGACCCGAAACGTTGCGTCAAATAACTTGCTAGGATGGAACAAAGGTGCCCTTACATGTTTCCGTTCGATTACTTCGCCGGACATCTCCTCCATGATCGCAAATATCTCATTCTCGGACAAGACGTCCGAGTAAGCGACTACAAATTTATTTAGGGTGCGGGGATCTTTTATGATGCGCGCGACGAATCGCCCGATATCACAAAGATCAGTGAGCAGGTTCGGCTTGATGCCGTCGGCGTGAATCTCAGGCCTCGGGACAAGCACCGCATAGTCAACGCGTCCAGAGGGCAGTGTCGGGAAGGATATCTGATGCCAATACCCAACGTCGATGACAGTGTGCGGAAGGTAGAGCTTGCGGATGTGTTGGTACACTTCTTCTTTCTGCCTCGTAATTTAGATATCAAGTTCAGTCAGGATAAAAAGCGACACTTACGCTGTCCCGAAGGTCAAACACGCCACCAGGTGGCGCGACCGTAATAAAAGCACATGGGACGAAGCGCTTCACACCCGCTTGCTTTGCTGCCGTCGCAAGGTGGAGCTGCGCAAGCTGACTCATGGCGTCGATTGCACTGATTAGAACGTCGATCCCTGCCAGAGCTTTCACCATGTCGTCCAGAGGGCCTTCGATATCCGCGACGCGGACAGTAATGCCGCGTTTCACCAGGGCTTGAACATTAGGCTTGTCCTTTGATGAGGGACGAACGAGTGCCTCGACATCCTGCTCGGTCAAAGAATCATCATCCCAGATCTCACAACTCGGAAGAGTCGACGTACGAATGAATCGGCGTCCTCCAGCAAACCATTCAGAATGGATCCGCCAGTCTCTCCAGTCGCACCGAGAAGTAGCACTCTTTGTTTCCCCATATTAGTCTTCGATGTCGGTAGATAGTTATAGGAAATCCAGTAGAGAGGAAATGAATGAAGGTACTGATCAAGTTGCTCCTACTTATATGCTGACATATTGCGGGAAACCGGAACATACCTACCTCTTGCAGTGTCATCCATCCGATCAAATCCTCAAACTGCAGTCAGAATCCGATCGATCTCGGAAAACCCGCCTGATGAATAATTGAGTAAGGAGAGAAAAGAAAAGAGGGGAGAGAGAGAGAGAGAGATTGGCCAGACTGCAACATAATAAGTCCAGAGCGACCGGGATCCCTGGTTTACTTTTTTCTGCGCAACCTGTCTTCTGAAAGGCTGAAAAATTAAAATTAGATTGACCTATAAATATGCAAAGTAGTGCTTTACACTTCCTCAATTCACTAGTGAGACAGCAGTTGTAGAGATTGAAGTAACGGCTCGCATCAATTTCATGGTAAAGCTCCCAACCCGGCTCCATCCAAAGTCAGTCATAAGTCTTTTCTTGTATTAGCCTGGTCCAAACCTTTACCAGGTCTTTACCGGTTACTATATATTCAGAACAAGCAGTCAACTGATTTTCAAATTTTTCTTATGCCGCAAAACAATTCTTTTCTTAACGGTGTTCTGTACCAGCGACCATAAACTCATCAAGTAAAGGCACGCCTACCAATATCTTGTCAGTTGACGATTTCATTATATGCAATAGCCAAGCCCAATCCACAGTCAGCCAGTATTTTTTCTCACTTGACGCACAGAAATAGGGTAGACCGTAAGCCGATTTACGAAGTATCATGGCATATTTCGGCATTCCGCTCAGTCCGTACGAATGCCGAAGCATTTAGAGAAAAATTGCTGACGTGAAATTGAATGACCAAAATGCGATTTATAGTTGATTGGGCCCTTACCTAAAGGTAGCGGGAATCGGCCGAGACGGCCGGTAAATTTCCTTTTTGAGACAAGAGCGGTAGTGGATGCTTTTGGTCATCTCCTCTACCTCAAGGGAACGATATTGCCCAGCTTCACAACACCTTTTCAGGTATCACTGGCACTTATGTGGTCGGTAGGTGCTGGTTTTCTCCATCCTACTGCTTTTTAATCGGGACTCGATATTCCGAACAAAGCAAGTCGAATTTGTCGAAAGCGCAATCGGCATAACCATCGAGGCCCGCCTGGACTGTCTGCGCCCTGATCTCAGGTATTTTGAGCGTGTGATCCAGCAAACAGCTAACTAACTGGAACCACCAAATGCTTCGCAACGGCTGCACGCGGCTCGAGATCGGCGTACAGTCCCTGCACGAAGACGTCGCCGCGACGTGCGATACCAACCGTGGACACACAGTCTCCAAGTCATTCCACTTCGCGAAAGACGCAGGCTTCAAAGTCGTTGTGCACATGATGCCGGACCTGCCCAACGTCGGGCTCGAGCGCGACCTCGCGCAGTTCAAGGAGTACTTCGAGAACCGCCTTGCAACTTCGCCATGCGCGGGGACGCACCGGACATAGGCGAGTCCAGCATGTCCACATCTAAATCCGGCGGCGTGCTATCTATAGAATTGCGCTTGCGGCGGGTGCCGCAGGCCCGTACGGGTCGAGGTCAGGATGTTCAAGAATTTCTCAACCGTGGGAACTTGATATTCTTCAAATATTCGCGATTACTTATTCAGCAGAACTTGAACGGTGGCATTTTCAAAGTCCCCTTACATTTTAATGAGAAGATTACACAACAGAAGACGTTTCTAACTTCAAAACCCATTAGGATACGGTTTCACGGCCTTTCCCTCCAGCAGTTCGCCGACGAACTGCCTGAAGCTCCGCGGACTGAAATCCGGATAGAGATCCTTGGCATCTAGGTAGCCGAGGTACGCCGCATATTCTGGGGTATTGTCGCCCCGCACGTACTTGCTGTAGATGTAGTCATGGCTGATCTTCATGAACCAAGCCATGCGATTGTCTGGCTCAGCCTTTTGGGTCGCCGCCCAGTGCTCGCGCGACGCTATGAGCTCATCCGCAGAAACCTGGATCCAAAACACCGCCTCAGATAATTTACGGGGACAATGAATAATGGCGCCCTTACATATTTCCGCTCGATTACTTCGCCGGACATCTCCTCCACGATAGCAAATATCTCGTTCTCGGAC
Source organism: Mycena rebaudengoi (assembly GCA_029282285.1). NCBI lineage: Eukaryota > Fungi > Basidiomycota > Agaricomycetes > Agaricales > Mycenaceae > Mycena > Mycena rebaudengoi. The sequence goes on from JARJCX010000007.1 coordinate 2,117,582, forward strand.
AAGACGTCCGAGTAGGTGACCACAAATTTATTCAGGGTGCGTGGATCTTTTATGATGCGTGCGACAAACCGCCCGATATCACGAAGGTCAGTGAGCAGGTTCGGCTTGATGCCGTCGGCGTGAATCTCAGGCCTTGGGGCGAACACCGCATAGTCAACGCGTCCAGAGGGCAGTGTCGGGAAGGATATCTGATGCCAATACCCAACGTCGATGACAGTGTACGGAAGGTAGAGCTTGCGGATGTGTTGGTACACTTCTTCTTTCTGCCTCGTAATTTAGATATCAAGTTCAGTCAGGCTAAAAAGCGACACTTACGCTGTCCCGAAGCTCAAACCCGATGCCAGGTGGTGCGACCGTAATAAAAGCACATGGGACGAAGCGCTTCACACCCGCTTGCTTTGCCGCAGTCGCGAGCTGGAGCTCCGCGAGCTGACTCGCCGCGTTGATTGCACTAATAAGAACGTCGATCCCTGCTAGAGCTTTCACTACGTCGTCCAGAGGGCCTTCGATATCCGCGATGCGGACAGTAACGCCGCGTTTCGCCAAGGCTTGAACATTAGGCTTGTCCTTTGATGAGGGACGGACGAGTGCCTCAACATCCTGCTCGGTCAAAAAATCAACAAAGTTGCAGATTTCGCAACTCGGAAGAGCCAGACGTACGAATGAATCGGCGTCCTCCAGTAAACCATTCAGAATGGATCCGCCAGTCTCTCCAGTCGCACCGAGAAGTAGCACTCTTTGTTTCCCCATATTAATAGTATTCTTCGTTATCGGTGGGTGGTTGTAAGAAGCCCACTGGCAGTAGAGAGGAAGTGGATGAAGGTGCTGATTAACTTGCTCATACTTATATGCATAGCTGCGGCACAGCAAACTGCGCCCGTTGATCTCGGGAAACCTGCCTGATGAATAATAGAACCAGTTGAGAACCAGCGGTGTCGGCGCATTTCCTTTTTGAGACAAAAGCAGTAGTAGACGCTTTGGTTATCATCTCTGCTGATACATAATCGGCACAAGGTACGCGGGAGTCCGACGTTGAGGTGGGCGGATTGCTAATATTGTAACATAAAACCTATGAGTATCCCCAAGTATGTTTGCGTGTACATGCTGGCATGCAGCTAAGTAACAAAACGCACGAGCTGCGAGCCATATACATACATACGTAACAAGAGCAGAAGAAACTGGGTGAGATGAGGGTCGTTGTGACATGAAGGCTAGAATAAGCAGAAAAAGGCATATCCATGAAAACCGTGAAGAAAGTCAAAATAAAAGGAACCGAATCTTAGTCTCCCGCCGCTAACAGCATGCGCATTGTCTCCTCCAGTACCGGCGCTGGTAGAGGTGGAGGTGGACGCAGAGGGAGTAGACGCCGCAGCACTTCGTGACGGCGCCGTCCGGTTTCGACTGCTACTGCCTATCCAAGCTCGATGGATTCAAATAGGTCCTGGTCCATCGCGTCCACGGCCGCCTATGCTGCCCCCTTTGTAAAATAAATAAAAATGTATATCGCATGGCCTGGGCCTAAAACTTTCTGAAAGGTATACTGATATCTTGAGGATATCATATATCTGGAGGAGAAGACTTGATAGTTTAAGCAAGAAATTATATTGTGAGTCAAAAGAAAAGATATTTTTTGTTCAGAAACAAGATATATTTTGAGTCTCAAGCAAGAAATATCTCGAGTCACGACCGAAATATCTCGAGTCGCGACCGAAATATCTCGCGTCGCAACGAAGATATATCTCGAGTGCGAGAGCATCAACATATTTGGCCAGGTAAGCCTATGAGGGACGTCCGCAACGATGCCCGACGGTGTGCGCTCACTGTCCGACGTGTTTGGCGGGGATGCTGGCGGGCACGGCGGTGTCGCGTCGGTCGTCCTTGACGTTCGGATCACCGCACCGGTGTTTGCTGTTGTGTGGGTCCGGATCAATCAAGCTTTCACCGACTACTCCGACCGCTCACTTCACCTCCGCAGCTTCTCGTTCATGTCCTCTGGTCTCTGGCATTTAGCACTTACTGGGGACACTGGCTCTCAATACCGCTGCATGCGCGCATCCAAGTTCTCGAGCATTCCTTAACCGGTCACCTCCACACTCATACTTGCGTCCAAGTTTACACAGGACAAATGCTACTCCAACTGCGCATGGGCGAAACTGTCAGGCCTTCCTGCCAGAGAGATCGGCCGCTGTGAGCATACCCTTGGAGACACCGTCTCTGGGTCGGCAAAACGCCCATTGCCGCCGCCTCCGCCGCCAGCACTGCCCCCATCGGCCGACCGGTCATACACTGTCAAAGCGAAAGCACGCTCAACATCCCTCGTCAAGCCACAGCCCCATCCTGTTGACGCCAGGCCTGAGCTACTCCCCATCATCGTCTGGGTCTTTGTCTGGTGCCCGCACCATCCAAATGTCCAGCTTCATGGATGACTCTATGGCGCCAGCGGCGCATGCGACTGTCCAGGACTTCTTGGCAAGCAAGAGCCTTGATGCCGCCTGGTGGGCAGCCTCCAACTCTCCGACCAATTTGGCTTGATCTACGAGGTGCGCGCCTATTTGGCCAGGCCTTTGGTCATTTTAGCGCTCGTAAGTCTTTAAGCATTCACCTTTGCCTTCATGGTTCTGACCGATTGGCTCAGGCCTGTATCATCACCCACAATGCCATGATCTCCCACTTGTCCGGCGTCGCATTCGAGGCGCGGTCCAGATCCCCGCCTACGGCGGCGCATCGTACCCATGGTCCGAGCCCAGCGACGACTACACGCCCCCAGCGGAGTTTCTGCACGAGGGACTTTGTGCCGCAGCAGCAGGGTGCTACCGGAGGTGAGGCACGTCGGCATGGAAGGGTCTGCACGTCGCCGTCCAGCTCACCATCCAAAATCGGCAAGCAGCCGTGTCCATCGTGCCCTCTGCCTCTTCTCTTGTCATCCGGGCACTCAAGGGTCCGTCTCATTTGCGCCCGCCGCTGCATGCTGACCCACCGCAGTAGAGCCCCCAGGGACCACAAGAAGGAGAAGAACATCAAATACTCGGGCAACATCCAGCTCGATGAAATCTTCGATATTGCCCGCACCATGAAGTCCAAGTCATTTGCAAAGGAGCTCTCGGGCTGCGTCAAGGAGATTCTTGGTACCGCCCAGAGCGTCGGATGCACCATCGACGGCCGGCCCCCGCACGACATTATTGACGACATCAACTCGGGCGAGATTGAGGTGCCGGAAGAGTAGACACTTTTTCATGTCACTTATCATTTCAACCATTCTCTGGATGAGTCAAGCTGTTCGTTTTAGTTTGCTACGACATGCCGCGCGAGTTTGTCACTTTAACTGCATGCAGTTTACACGAAATTGAAGTGTATATTAACAGCAAAGGGGTATGAAGTATTAGTACTGCTGCTGTACTATGTCAAGAAATATCAAGACGTTGGCTATAAAGGGAAAGAACTCAGAACGAGCAGTCCAAGAAATTATGGGGGGGGGGGTATTGGGGATGGTAACACGGAAGCGATGGAGGTAAGAAGCAGAAATGAGATCTACAGCTGGCGTCCAGGAAGTATGTACAAGTTCATTGCGCCCTAGAATTCGAAACTGATGTTTTTGTCGTACGGGTTGCCAAGGGTCGAGTCGTAGTGGGGCTCGGAGCGGCCTGGGGAGGCAAGGTTCTCACGCAGGGGCGGTGACTTGGGGGGGTTACGAAGGAAGTCGGGGGTACTGTACGATGTGCGTGCCTCATCTGCAGTCAGGTCAATGAATTCTGAGTCTGTAGATAGCACAGAGATAGATAAGCCTTGAAGTTTGTTGAAGGTTAAGATTCTCACCTGTGATCTCGTGCGCGACCTCGTCGTTCATAATGTCAAGACCGCGGGTCCATTTTTTGGATGACACTGAGGTATTATATTAGCGAGGCAAGGGTCATGACGGAAGACACAGACACTTCTTCTTCTTCTTTGGCGGCTCCTCCTCGGAATTGTCTTCCTCATCGGCGGATGTGCGCGACGAGAGTCGTCGTTTATTCATCGCGGGAATATGCTCGTTGGTGGCGGATTCCGCATCGGACAAGAAAGCGTCTTCCTCCAGACCGTCATCTACACACAGAAAGGACCTGTGTCGGTGTTGGTGCAATTGAAACCACTGACAGGCTTACCGTTAATTTGAGCCTCTCTATACGACGAAGAGCTGGGGGCCCATTCCCGCAAGAGGTCAACGGGAATCGGATCGCGAGAGACTATGAACAAAGATGCAGATGCTTGTCAACGGTACAGAACTTGAACTTCCGTGACAAGGAACCATACCTATGAAAATCTTGCTGTTGCGATACCCCGACGTTCCAGTGCCTTTATTGAAGTCGAGAGTTGCGCCGTCCGGACCCGCGGAGGCTTCGGAAGGCACGATAACAAGCTTGCCCTTAACTGCAGTTGCGAGGAACCACGGTTGCTTTCCCAACTCGCGCTTCCGCTGGGCAAAATAGAGGAAGGGAAGAGGAAGTATGTTGGTCAGCCGCTCCTCGATCTCCTCGTGACTCGCGTCACAATCGAAAACGATCCCTTGGCTATCTACCACCGCCAGATTGTCTACCTGCGCTGTCTGTGTGTGAATGCGGTCCGGAACCTTGTTATATTCTTCAGGCAGTTGCCTCACACCATCCTATGACCTACAATCAATAGCCTACTTTCGCTCGACTGGACACTCACAACGACGACTGTGCCGCATGGCAAGACCTGGACCGAGACGGCCTTGAATATTTTCCTCTTGGGCTCCAGCTTTCCCTGCCGTTCACTCAGTTCTTTCCAATGTCACAAAGCAAGCAGCAGTCTTTCGATCACTGACCTTGCCTTTCTTGCTCGTGGTGCTGCTGTTGCTGGTTGGGCGCATGCCTTGGTTGGCCTCACGGTGGGCAGCGCTTAGGGCCAAGGACTTGGATTTGCTGGAAGAAGCGGCCACTACGGCTCTCAAGGACATCTTGGATCCGCTGCCCTTCGGGAAACTGCCTTTATCTTTCCCTCCAGCTTCCGAGCTGCGACCCAGAATGTCGGCCAGGAGCGAAGTGACCGCGGCGCCCTTTTTTGACGCCCCAGGCTTGAAATGAAGGTGATGATGACGACGGTGGTAGCAGTCGCCGCAAAAGCCAGGATCATCGTCAGCTTCAATGTAATTGGTGCAGTCGCACTCCTGGTTTGACTGCTTATCATGAGCTGTGCACTCGCCAGTACTAGACTCGGACGACATGGGGAAGGAAAGGGAGGGCACGAAATTGTTGTCGCTTGGGTTATATGTAGGGCGCCACTTACCACATCGAAAAAGCTTTTGTTGGTGTTTCCACGTCTACACTCCAATGGTACCAATTCATGTTTCATTCCTGTAACTAAGTTCGTTTAAAATAGCCAATGCCCGTCCCCATCTCTCTGCGCGCGGCCGCCAAATAGAATCCGGAAGAGCGACACGAAGTTGCTTTGTACCGCGACGACCCGATTTCAGAATCTCGTAACTGGGGTATACGCCATCCTCCCATTCTCCCGGAAGTAGCCCATATCCTGGGGGAATAAAATCCATTCTGTCAGCGGCAGAAAGAGTGTCGTGAAATAATTGCATCATTTCGTCTTCTGGGAACGGATTAGCATGCTTCGGAACAGGGACCGGCTTGTGGTGGAAATTCGCAGCGTGTGCTTCTTCAATCTGCTCCTCCAAATCGTCGTCACTGTCGCTCTCCTCTTCCTCTTCCCCCACAGCTGGGACTGAGGGTATTGGGACATCCTCGTCGTCCAATTGACCGGCACCTGTCTCGCCAGACGCCCGACGAGCCAATGGGCCATGGACGCCATAATACCGTTGCAGAACAGTTGGGTGCACATCCTCGTAGTCGTTAACATATACACCCTCTCGTACCTGGCCGATGAAGCACATATCCTGTCAATTTATGAGCACGAGGGCAATAAAGACCAGGAAATGGACTGCTACATTTGGACTTTTACTGTGGCCCTCGCCCGAGATTGGATGGCAGTTCCATTCGACCCGAAAGTCCTCGCAGTCGTCATTGATGAGGTCCAAGAAAAGGAGGTGCAGAAGCCACAGATGGTGCGGATTGGTTCTGTCCAAACCGTGAAGTGCTTCAAGCCGGTAAAAGAAGGCTCGCCATCTGCGTGCAAATTGGGATCCCACTTCAACCCATAACCGTTCGATGCGTGTGTTATGTGTTGAACTGTGACCATGACATTAAAGCTAATTCAAACGAAGCAAGCAGGAAAAACATACGAGCCCCACATGAACGAGGCACGACCGAGCCCCCGAGTCAAGATCATGTAGACCGAAACTTTCTTGTTCTCGGCTCCACGATCCCCACGTACTCGCGAGGGCAATCCATACTCTCTGACGGCCTCCAAGAAAACATCGAGCACAGTAGTAGCCTTGTTGTTGGTGCTGGCACGCAATGCAGTAACCTGAATAAGTTCAGCGGGTATTTCAGAAGCGGAGGCGGGATAGTTACGGTGCGGGAATAACCGTCTGCAGAGCCGTGGATGACAATGCCCCATAAAATGAGTTTGTGGTGTCCGTCCACATGCCAGACTGCATGCGGCCGCGCAACCTTATAGTCCTGCCGCTTGATTACACGCCGTTGCCGCAGGATTTGACCCAGGCCATCCACACGACGGATCGATGAATAAACACGTCGCCTTTGAACGCGTAAACCGTGGCGACGAAGATAACCAATCAGGTAACGAAGCCCGGAATCTGGCTTCGCAGTGCGGAAAGATTTGACCAGTGCATCGAGCTCAGATTTCGACAAGTCAGTGAATTTGTAGTAGACTCCGTGGTCTTTGAGGTGCTTGATGAGTGTCGGGCGACTAATTTTCATGAGGTTCGCTAGCTCGGTGATCGTGATTGTCCGATGCGACGACATGGCCTCCGCAACAAACTGAGGGTTCAGCACTTTGCGAGGACGGCCACGTTTGCCATTCCTGACAACGGTAACGGGTTCAACAAAGGCGACATTACTTTCCTCCCTGATAAAAAAATTGAAAGTGGGAACAATGTCCTGGGGTCAGGACGCACCTTGCTACCACGGCTTCCTGGGCGTGACAAATGTCCACAATGAGGTTTCCTACTACCTCTGTGCAAGATAAAATCCACGGAAGAGGTATATGTTCCTCCGTGGCATGCTCTTCTAGCGCTTGTAGAATAGGTACTAGTTCTTGTGTTGCTTTTTCCGCGTAGAATCGAAGGCGGTTCGCATCGGCATCCTGTAAAAGGACCTTCGAGGCCTGGCGGAATGTTTCTGTCATGTACTGATACGCATGATGGATATTCGGTGACCACTGCGCGTTCGGGGGCGGCGGCGGCAGTGGAGGGAGGGCGTGCGACATGGTGGTTGGTTTCCAAGCCAAAAATTACAACAAAGGTTATTCTTGATTGTGGGCGTAACTCTTTAGCTCGGCAGCAATTAAATCTTTCTTCACGCTACTTTCACAATGAGCAACCCCAACACCAACGACAACCCCGAGACCGACGCAAACAACATGGTCAGCTCCGAGCCTGTTGAAAACAAAGGCCAATGGCAAAAGAACTTGACATATTGGTATGCGGACGGCTCGATTGTTATCCGGGTATGTGGTCACTCATGGCGAAAGAAAAAAAGCTCATATTTTGTAGATCGAGGGTGTCCTCCACAAGATCCACGTCAGTTTGCTCACCAAGCTCTCACCGAACATGAATGAGATCCTGAACATTCCTGTCGGACGTGAAGAAGGGACCGAGAGATTCCCTCTGCACCTTGCGGGGATCACGATCCAGGAGTTCGAGGATTTTTTGCTCTGGGTGTATCGAATGTAAGCTCTTGACCTGCGAGTTATTGGTTCAAACTCACCTTACATCTAGTGAATGGACCCCTATGAGCGACCCGGTGGAGAGGGAGCGGATTTTCACCAACCTCCTGAAAGTTTCGAGCGTATGGGAGATCGAGGTCGGGAAGAAATATGCAAAAACCCATCTCGAGGATCTCTATCTTCCACCTTCCCGCCGTATTGAGCTCGCGAGGCAGTACTCAATCCATGAATGGGTCAAAGGGGCCGTCGAGGAAATTTTTCAAAAGAAGTTGGCTGATCTCAGTGATCTCGACATCGCACGCATCGGCGTCAAGGCCTATTCTATCCTCGCTAAGGGGATGGAGAGGATGGACGTTGAAATGAGACGCACCGCCAATGTCGAGCCGCCGATGACAAACGATCCGGATTGGGCGTGTACAAAGCACACTGTGTGCATCACGACCTGGAAGCGACTCTGGTGGGACAAGATTGGCCGCAGACTGCTTCATCCGGACAGTCCCATCAAGACGGCGGGAATTTTGGAAGAGGTGAAAAAGCTGGCGCACAAGGATATTAACGAGAAGTGCCGTATGGATATGGTCAAAGACATTGAACACGCCATTGTATTCGTCGACGAGCGTGTTGTTGCGGGTGTTGTTGCTTCCATTGTCGCGTACCACAAGACCCTTTAGCACTCTAGATTGTTGCATCTCTTGAAATATTGTACATAGAAACGAGAGGAAGAAACCGAGGACACAACAGCATTATAGCTACCACTGTACCCGCGAGCAGGTCGCCGGCGGGGCCCTGTGTGCAAGCGTCTGCGCGCTCTCATACGTCACGCCCGGCCGCCCGAACATTTTGTGGAACACGAGTTGCTTCACAAGCTGCACCCACGTGTCCGGCGACGCCTTGAACTGCTTGATCGCGTTCTTCCCGTATCCCTCGTATTGCAGCACATGCAGCTCGTGCTCGCCCACCAGTGTGTCGAATCGCGCCTCCGCGCCGGCGATGAGTGCGCACGTCGTCACGTTGAGCTCAAAGGGCAGCTCTGTGGGTGCGGTGAGCGTCTCGCCCGAGGGCGTGCCAGGGTCCGCTTTGCCCAGCGCAAGCGTCGCGAGCATGAACCCATTCATGCGCAGGGTCGGCGTCCCGTCCATGGCACGAGTGCTCCCCGAGGAACCTCGAATATGATTACTGGGGGGAGAGTCAACGCGTGCCTTGGGTGGCCTGCAAAGAAACTCACACTGGTGTTTGTCGTAGAAGCGGTTACGACCGTCGCCGAGCCAGACCGCGGTGGAGATGGCCTCGTGCGTGACAGGCTTGGTGTCGTCGAGGCAGACGACAATTATCGCGCTCTCGATGACCTCGAGGCTGCGAGCATTCGTGGGTGACGCGGCAATGAGCGCGGCGCATGCGTCGGTCCAGTTATCGCGGTTGCCAGATGTGAGTGCGGATACAGGCCTGAGCCAATCGATCAGAACCATGAAGGCAAAGATGAATGCTCAAAGACTTACGAGCGCTAAAATGACCAAAGGCCTGGCCAAATAGGCGCGCACCTCGTAGATCAAGCCAAATTGGTCGGAGAGTTGGAGGCTGCCCACCAGGCGGCATCAAGGCTCTTGCTTGCCAAGAAGTCCTGGACAGTCGCATGCGCCGCTGGCGCCATAGAGTCATCCATGAAGCTGGACATTTGGATGGTGCGGGCACCAGACAAAGACCCAGACGATGATGGGGAGTAGCTCAGGCCTGGCGTCAACAGGATGGGGCTGTGGCTTGACGAGGGATGTTGAGCGTGCTTTCGCTTTGACAGTGTATGACCGGTCGGCCGATGGGGGCAGTGCTGGCGGCGGAGGCGGCGGCAATGGGCGTTTTGCCGACCCAGAGACGGTGTCTCCAAGGGTATGCTCACAGCGGCCGATCTCTCTGGCAGGAAGGCCTGACAGTTTCGCCCATGCGCAGTTGGAGTAGCATTTGTCCTGTGTAAACTTGGACGCAAGTATGAGTGTGGAGGTGACCGGTTAAGGAATGCTCGAGAACTTGGATGCGCGCATGCAGCGGTATTGAGAGCCAGTGTCCCCAGTAAGTGCTAAATGCCAGAGACCAGAGGACATGAACGAGAAGCTGCGGAGGTGAAGTGAGCGGTCGGAGTAGTCGGTGAAAGCTTGATTGATCCGGACCCACACAACAGCAAACACCGGTGCGGTGATCCGAACGTCAAGGACGACCGACGCGACACCGCCGTGCCCGCCAGCATCCCCGCCAAACACGTCGGACAGTGAGCGCACACCGTCGGGCATCGTTGCGGACGTCCCTCATAGGCTTACCTGGCCAAATATGTTGATGCTCTCGCACTCGAGATATATCTTCGTTGCGACGCGAGATATTTCGTTGCGACGCGAGATATTTCGGTCGCGACTCGAGATATTTCTTGCTTGAGACTCAAAATATATCTTGTTTCTGAACAAAAAATATCTTTTCTTTTGACTCACAATATAATTTCTTGCTTAAACTATCAAGTCTTCTCCTCCAGATATATGATATCCTCAAGATATCAGTATACCTTTCAGAAAGTTTTAGGCCCAGGCCACGCGATATACATTTTTATTTATTTTACAAAGGGGGCAGCATAGCCGCCCGCCCCTGCGCGTCTTCATCCCCCACGATCACATCTATACTCTGCCGCTCGCGGGTATCCTCTGCATTCCCATCCTCCTCGTCATCGCTGCCCCCGCTGTCACTCTCATCGTACAGGCCCCCCGGCGGCTCCCCAACCCAATCCTCCCCCTCCTCCGCAAAGTCCCACACATCCAGCACCGTCTGCACCGCGCCGTTCAGCGTCTGGTTGCTCGCCGCGACGCACCACCGCCCCTCAAACACCACCTGCCACACGCCCGTGATCCCCGTCAACAGGTCCCGCCCAACGCTCCCGTCGCGCAGGTTCCACATCTTTAGCGTCCCCTCGCTCCCGCTGAGCACCTTGAACTCGTCGTGCTGGAAGCACGTTATCGCGCCCGTGTGCGCCGCGAGTGTGTGCAGCAGCGCGCCGCTCTCCGGGTCCCACACGCGCAGCGTCGAGTCCGCCGCGGCACTCACGAGTGTGCGCGGCGAGAGCCCGAGCAGCCCGACGAGCGACGTGTGCCCCGTCAGTGTGTGCACGCACCGCCCCGTCTTGAGGTCCCAGATGCGTACCGTTCCATCCATCGAGCCGGAGCACGCTTGCTGCCGCGGGAGGTCGAGGACGACGTTATAGACTGTATAAATGTGTTAGTAGTTACTTCCTACTGACAGGCAGAGCAACAAACCTTTCTGAGTGTGGCCCACCAGAATCCACCGACATGCGCCCGTAACCAAGTCCCACACCCGCACCGTGCAGTCGTACGAGCCAGAGACAAGTGTCCGCCCGCGCGCCGCTAGGGCCCGGACAGCATGGTCGTGCCCCTCGAGGTATAACCGGTGATATGGGTTATCGTCCACGTCCTGGCATACCATTTAATCTCCCGCAATAATAATAAAATAAAAACACGCACATCCGGATCCCCTTCCTCAAAACACGAATAGCCCGCATCGCCAGACCGCGGCAGCGTCCACACACGTAGGGTGTGGTCACGCGAGCCGGTGACGATGAGCGCGCGCTTCGGCCACCTCTCACGCCGGCCATCCTCCATCTCGATCCACTCGGGCTGCACGATCGCGAGGCAGCGTACGGTGCTCGTGTGCCCGCCGAAGACGTGCGTACAGCGGCCCGTGCGCAGGTCCCAGATGCGCACGGTGCGGTCGGTGGAGCCGGAGACGAGCATGTCGCGCGTCACGGCGAACGCCCAGATGCCGCCCTCGTGGCCCTGCAGCGCGAGGCGCAGCTCGCCGGCGAGGGGGTCGTACACGTGGATAGAGTGGTCGTCGGAGGCGGAGATTACGCGGCCCCGGGAGAGGACGAGGCAGGTGACGACGCTGCTGCCGTGCGCGGGGAAGCTGCGGTGCGTGGGCGCAACGGAGGAGGACCAGCGAGCGTGGGTGAGGTAGCGCGACTTGAAGAGCGTCTTGTGGGGATAGGGGAGGCGGCGATTAGCGCGTAAGAAGGCAGCCTCGGAGCCCCAATGCATTCCAGAGGATTTGAGAAGGGATGTCCATAAGAACGGATCGGCGTCGATCAGCTCGCGCCAGGACTTGGAGACGCGAGAGGAATGGGCGAGTGCAGCCAAGGGAAGAAAAGAAAAGATGTGGGACAAGACCTTTGGAGGGAGGATGGCCAGATCGCGCATGGTAGTACTGAAGAAATGGCCATTGGCGCCTTGGAGCTGAGTCGATGCACTGCCCCCAGTCATGCCGTTAGGGTATCAGTCAGTTGGGATCCACTCTTTCCTACGGCTCCTCAGCCTGCGTTATTTGTATCCTGCAGCTTCTTGCCAAACGCTTGAGGGACTTGAGGGGCAAATTGAGGGGCAAAATTTTCATTTCCTTTGTTCATGGTCAGGTTTAGCACAAAAGATGTCCACTGGCAGTCTAGAATTTCCTGTATTTCATCCACATAATGATTTGGGGCTTGGTTGTCGCGTGGTTGGAACGGTAAGGTATGAGTAGGGTAATAAGACTCGCTTGGACCGTCACGGAAGTGACAGGCAATGTGACTCAGTTGCATCACCAAATATGTACAACACTTGGAAGCCCCTAGTGAAGCCCTTGGAAGGGCCAAAAGGGCTCGCGAGGGTGTTCAAGCCTTGAACCACCCCTGGTAAGCCCTCGGAAGTGACTTATCAGACTCACTAGCCCTTCCAAGGGCTGACTAGGCTAGGTGGCCTTGGAAGGCCTTTTGGCCCTTCAAAGGGCCGTCAAGCGATTCCCAGCCCCCATATTAGCAATGCGACAGTATCCACGAAACACACAAAGAATAATAAAATTCGATGACATTGCAGATGAATAGTAAGGCAACAAGAGGTGGATTACAGTAATGTTATATGGTAAATGTCACAAAACGGCGTCACTAGACGAAGGAGAAGTAAGGATAATATCAGTGCGTAGATCGTGAAGCTTGCTTCGGCGCGGGCAGTAGCTAGGCGGGTAGAAGAATCTGCGACAGAAACAAGTTAGTATTTCAGTCACATAAGGTATATAAATGCACTTACATGGACGAATAGGAAGACACCACAAAACGACGGGTACTAAAAGGATGGGGATGGGTGAGTATAATGTCGGGGTGCAATTACGCAAAGAACTTACCACTTGAAACACGTACGGAGGAAATCTGTGAGGGAAGCAAGCAAGTTAGAGTATTTACATGAACAAAATCTGGGGTGCACTTACAATTAATAATATAGACGGCACCGAAACATGTTGAGAGAATGCCTGATCGATGAGATGAGTGAAAATATCCCTATGAGTAAATGTACAAATGGCATGAACTCACGGAGTAAGACTTGAGCGAAAAAGAGCCGAAGTACGAAGTGATAATGAGTTTGCTCACAAAATCAGCGAGAATTGGAATTACTTTACGCATGTGCCGTGTACGTGGCCTGATTTGAAGCAAACAAGAGAGTTAGCGACAGGAGGCGAAATAGATCAGCCATACCTTTGACACCGCGAAGACCACAAACGAACGAGTGAATTAAGTAGGATCTAAGAGGTAATTTCAGTAACGGCGCGAATAGGCGAGACGACTTTACATTTGAATCAGGTGTTGCGAAAGTAACGGGACTGATAACCTGGTGCGAATAAAGCCAGCGGACTCTGTGAGGAGATGAGTATGATCGAAAGACTGACTCGGAAAGCCAGTTGGAGGCAGGTGTCGTGGGGAAGATCGGTGCATAATCATAGATAAGTCACAGGGAGAGCTACAAGGCCGTGAGAATGGGATTGTAGACTGGATATATGCGCACCGGATTATCACAATTGGTCCGTTAATGGCATTGAAGGAGAAGACAGTATATGGTAGATGCGTAGGACATAAATGCCAATAGCTGAGAAAAGGGACAGCGAGAGAGAGAGTGGTGAATCCTTCCCTCAGAAGAACACGCATTGTTATCGTGCTGAATGGGGCGTGTATCGCGCTACAGCACGAAGAGGTAGAGCCATCGATCCGTGCGCGGATTCAGGCTTAGATTTGTATCGGTGAGGGACGAAATGGGGAGGTACTGATATGTAAAGCTTCAGCACCGATAGAGTAGAGGAAGAGGGTGTGTGTGAAAGATGACGAAGAAGATGCAAATAGGCGGAGCAGAGAACAGAAAATAGCATAGTCGGCGCAGGAGATTGAGGTGTAGTGGCAGGGATGGGGCACCAGGTAAAGCGGGCCACGGTCCACCAGCGGTGTCGCGTCGTCATCCTGTCGGGGAGAAGTAATTGACGTAGGGCGGCCAGTGGGTGTGAAGGAGAGTTGGAGGGGAGGGTATGAACGAGGGAGGCAGGGAGAGAGGGAGGGAGCACGGAGGATGGTGGAGGGAGAGAGCAAGGAGCGTGCGTCGTCACGTCGTATGTGTGCCGTTTTTGTACCTTTGTTTGGCTTGGATTGTCGGTCTGGGTAGGGGCATGGATGGGGCTTGGGAGGTTACAGTAGACTTGAGAGTCCTGGCCAGGTATGCGCAAGGCTTGTGGAAACCTCAAAAGGCTCTGGCAAGTCGCGTCAAGGGCCTTCTCGGCCCTTGCCGAAGTCACGAGGCCTTGACAGGAATCGACACTTTTGGTGATGTGCTTTATACCTCCATCTTGCCTTCACTGGGAGGTTCTGCTATCCTACGTTCGCAGTTTCGACAAAAATAACCTGCGGAAATGGTGCAGAAGACCAAGACAGACGGGCCCTCTCAGGCGGAACAGCTGCTGCGTGTAACTTCTGGCATCGCTGCTGAACTTATTGCGGCGCATGATGCAAACGAATCTGTGTCGCTCAATGTAATTCGCGCCAAGATCAGCAAAAAGTTTGGATTCGGAGGCGTGCCTAGACTCGTGGACATCATCAGCGCAATTCCAGAGGACTACAAAAAAGCGCTGCTCCCCAAACTCAAAGCCCGGCCAATCCGAACTGCTAGCGGGGTGTGTTGCGGCCCTACTCGTGAAAATGGACCGGATCGCTGAATGTAATTTGTCGGCAGATCGCTGTCGTCGCGGTGATGTGCAAGCCACATCGGTGTCCGCATATTGCCATGACGGGGAATATTTGTGTGTAAGTGGCGATGGGTGTGTGTTGAATGAATCTCACGCGAAAAAATCGTGTAGATACTGTCCCGGAGGACCCGACTCAGATTTTGACTACAGTACCCAAAGTTACACGGGTTACGAGCCAACGAGCATGCGCGCGATTCGCGCACGGTACGACCCGTATGAGCAAACGCGTGGGCGCGTTGAGCAGCTGAAGAGTTTGGGACACAGTGTGGACAAGGTGTGATATTCGAAAAGCAGCCACTGTACTGGTTCGCTAACTGCAGCAGGTGGAATTCATTGTAATGGGCGGGACATTCATGAGCATGCCGGAGGACTATCGGGGGAAATTTATTGCTCAGCTTCACAACGCCCTTTCGGGTTTCACTGGCACTGATGTGGACGAGGCTGTTCGGTAGGTGCTAGTTTTTTTGATTCATACAACTTTTTAATCGACACTAGATATTCCGAACAGAGCAAGTCGAAAGCAATCGGCATAACCATCGAGACCCGCCCGGACTACTGTCTGCGCCCGCATCTCAGGTATGTGGAGCATATATGCAGCAAGCAGCTAACTAACGGAAACCAGCCAAATGCTTCGCTACGGCTGCACGCGGCTCGAGATCGGTGTACAGTCCGTGTACGAGGACGTAGCGCGCGATACCAACCGCGGACACACCGTGCGCGCAGTCTCCGAGTCGTTCCACCTCGCGAAAGACGCAGGCTTCAAGGTCGTTGCGCACATGATGCCGGACCTGCCTAACGTCGGGCTCGAGCGTGACCTGGCCCAGTTCAAGGAGTATTTCGAGAACCCCGCCTTCCGCAGCGACGGGCTCAAGATCTACCCGACGCTCGTCATCCGTGGGACGGGGCTGTATGAGTTGTGGCGCACGGGACGCTACAAGAACTATACGCCGAACGTGCTCGTGGACGTTGTCGCCCGAATCCTGGCGCTAGTGCCCCCATGGACGCGCGTCTATCGCGTGCAGCGGTGCGTATTGCGTTGTTCAGGCTACTGGCTCTGACATCACCCGCAGAGACATCCCGCTACCCTTGGTGACCAGCGGCTGCGAGAACTCGGGCAACCTACGCGAGCTGGCCCTCAACCGGATGAAAGACTTTGGCGTCGAATGTCGTGACGTGCGATACCGTGAAGTTGGGGTGCATAACATTTTCCTTATCGCCGTGGACCATCTAATGCTGCTCACCGCTAGATCCACGAAATCCACCACAAGGTGCGGCCCGAGTCCGTCGAGCTGCTGCGGCGGGACTACACGGCCAACGGCGGGTGGGAGACGTTCCTGTCGTACGAGGACCCCGAGCGCGACATTCTTGTCGGGCTGCTGCGCCTGCGTAAATGCTCTGAGGAGGGCACGTTCCGCCCCGAGCTCGTGGGCGGGTGCAGTATCGTGCGCGAGCTCCATGTGTACGGGACGGCGGTGCCGGTGCACGGGCGCGATCCGACCAAGTTCCAGCATCAGGGGTTCGGGACGCTTCTGATGGAGGAGGCGGAGCGGATAGCACGGGAGGAGCACGGGAGCGTCAAGCTAGCTGTTATTTCGGGTACGTTGCAGTTGAAGTTTCCCCTTCGCGTCAATTTAATATATCTGCAGGCGTCGGGACGCGAGATTACTACCGAAAGCTAGGCTACGAGCTAGATGGCCCGTACATGAGCAAGTCGCTTTGAGTCTACACCTGGTCGGCCTTTGTATCGTTAGACAAACATATAGCATTACATTATATCTGCAGTATTACTTGTTATTGCTCCCCCATAACTAGAGTGTGGAAATTAGGAAATACAAGCTCCTCCTCAACTGTCTTGCGGATCACATCCTGGATGAAGCGCTCCACGCGCGTCACGTTCTTCAGGACGTGCTTGTCCGTCTGCCCGATCTCGCTCTCGATGTAGATCGACGGAAGGAGACGCTGGCCCACGGGCAGCGGCTTCGCCATGCGCGGGTACGCGCCGGACATGGGCGAGTCCAGCACGTCCGCATCTAAATCCGGCGGCGTGCTATCTACCGAGTCGCGCTTGCGGCGGGTGCTGCCCGCCGCAGGTCCGTACGGGTCGAGATCGTCGAGGATGCAGAGGTGCACGCGCTTGCGCTCGCCCTCGTACGCGACGGCGACTTCGCCGGTGAATATCAGCCCAGTCACGGAGAGTTTGATCGGGAGGGACATGAACATGGGCGAGGGGTAGTTGATGAGTAGGGAGGTGGTGAGTGTTATGCGGAGGTCCGACGGCCAGTTGATGTAGAGGTGCAGCTGCAGGTTGGGGGCGCCGCTTGGCGGCGGCGCGGTGGGGTCGAGCGAGGCGTCCGTGTTGGCCTCGCGCGTCGAGTCGACAGAGTCAACAGAGGGCTCTCTGCTGGGTTCGCGTGCGAGAGGTGCAGAAAATGGAGCAGCCAAGGGGCTGCGGTACATGGGGGAATTTGGCCAGCCCGAGTAGACTGGATTCAGAGTTGGAACACTGCTCATGCCCCGGTCCCAGATATCGACCGGGGTGTGCAGAGAAGGGGTAGACGAGAACATCTCCGCGCCTGTCCGGCCATATCGCACATGCGGAGGCAGATGGTTGTATGCAAGTGCTTCCTCTCGGCCTGCAGCCCTTCGAGAGACCCATTCAAAGCCGTCGTCGTCTTCAGCACCTTCTGTGACCTTTACAGGTTCACCACTGGACTCGGATTCATCGTCTTCGAGAAAATCCCGGTAGATGTCCCTCAAGTCGACCAGTTCCACATCCGGGGAAGCAGATCCAAAGTCCAAAGATGTGACCTCAACTGGACCTATAAACGAGGGCCTTGGGGTGCTCGTTAGCTGTCGGTTGAGCAGGTCTATGAGGGTGGACGCCAAAGACGCATCCAACTTGTTCCAGTCCAGGTCTATCGACATAAATGAGAGAGTTTGCGTAACAAGGGAGACTCGGAACCAAACAACCGCTAAAACTCCCGATTTGGCAACTGATGAAATTATCCCCAAGAAAAATCCGTGTCAGCGTATTACATACAAAGTACAGAAAACGGTGGGAGGGCTACATGACCGACACAATCGGCGCCACAGTAAACGGGTCGTCGAGACCCCCAATGCCGGTGCTAACTAGGGGCGGATCTCTCAGCCCCACAAGCGCACAAGCTTGAACCTCCCATACCCCGCGACTCAAGTCAATGAGCCGATCCAGGTGCTTCGCCTGGCGCACATCCTCCGTACTGATGACAAAATCGAGATCCTCCTCGTTGAGCATACGCCCAGCGCCATCTTCGCCGCCGATGGTTAGATCAACCCACAGCTCCTTGAAAGAATCGACGAGAGTAAGGAGCCTGGCCGCATTGCGGCCCTCGCCGACACCCTTCGCAACTGCATAGAAAGTACCGCGCGTTGCGTGCATATAGCG
Source organism: Mycena rebaudengoi (assembly GCA_029282285.1). Classification (NCBI taxonomy): domain Eukaryota; kingdom Fungi; phylum Basidiomycota; class Agaricomycetes; order Agaricales; family Mycenaceae; genus Mycena; species Mycena rebaudengoi. The sequence continues at coordinate 2,135,892 of JARJCX010000007.1, forward strand.
CGGCTTGAAGGTCGCGAGGCTCGCGGAGAGAATGTCGAGCATGTGTATGAGCTTCGCGGTATTGACCTGCTCGACGTCTGCGAGCTTGATGACGAGCGTGGCGCCCTTCTTCGCCGCCTGCAACCCGATTATTATCTGCGAGATCAACAGGCGGTCCCAATCCCCGGGCCGCGCGGAGGGGTGCTTGCGAAGCTGGTGGCCGTCGAGCAGGACGACGTCGAAGCCCCTGCCCGTCTCAAACGGCAGCGAGTGTACGATCTTGTTATCGAGCGCGACGGAGCTGGGGAGCGGGCCGAGCCGGTAGTAGGTCAGATCGGCGTAATGGATTTTGAAGCGGGAACGGTGGCGGTCTTCGAGAAGAAATCTGTGCCCGCCGTTCTCGATTTCCGAGGAGATGCCGAGGCCGTGCGCGCTCGAGTTTTTACTCAGGATGTACGAAGTGAAACCTCCAGGGCAGCAGCTGATACGGGATGCTTAACTTTGCGCAGCGCGCGACGAGGTCGGACGGATGCTCACCCAAGATCTAGAAACCTCAATGGCCCTCTGCGGGGAATGCAGACTACCTGGTTGTCCATTTCCTTGAACACCGCTTTCATCTTGGAGAACCAGTAACGATTTCGCCTGGACGAAGCATTCTCCGCAACCTTCTTCTGGTGCTCGACGTATCCGTCCTGTTCCGGTTTTTCCTTACAACCCTAGCGAGGGCATCAGTGAGTGTGTAAATTATTGCGGCCTTCTCCGCACTTGGTCTCGAAGATCTGCCAGAATTTGCAGCTCGTCGGCACCGCGAGCGATGAGTTCGTCCGTCAGGATGCGCGGAAGACATACGTCGGACCATCCTTCGATGGCCGACGGAGAGGTAGACGGGTAGGCAGAGCTGTAAGGAGAAGAGGTGTTACTGTATGTCGAGGGAGAGCTGGACGGGGAACGAGAGTGGTAGCTTGAGGGAGAGTTATAGGGCGAGGTGGAGGGGGTTTCCGTGGTGGCCATTGCGAGCGAGAGTGGAGGGGGTGACACAGACGACTCTGCTGGCGCATGCCAGCTTATACACGAAGCTAGGAAGCTTACACATAATACTGAACCAGTCGAAGGAAGAATCTTAAATGGTTCCACCAGGTACTGGATCTATGAGGCTGAACGCTGGTTCCTCGGCAGTGCCCATTCGAAATATAAAAGAGTCCCTAGAAAATCGACAAGAGGAGCGGATACACTACCGCAGTCGGAGGGCGACCTATATCTTGGTCCGGCCAGCCCAAGCCCATGCGAACAGCTATTCAAAGGAGGTCAGTGACATGACTAGCATACTTACTCTTAGAGTTCTGAAAGCGTTCGTGTTCTATTCAGAAGGTCATCAGTTCCTTGCACGACACACTCCAGTTGCGGAGTCATCCAGATCCGAACACTTTATCACCGCGCATGGAGGGAGACCAGTAATAAGTATGTAGGCGATAAAGTATGAATGAGGCACGGTTTTAGCACTTCCACTGCAGCTACCGTGCTACTGAATGTGCATTACAGCGACTAGAATTGAGAATAAGTCAAAACCTGTACAAAAAAACAAAAATAACAGACTTCAAATTACTTGCCTTTGAATTATGTTCTACGTAGCGACTCAGAATTTAGAAACCACATGATTTGTTGATTCGATGTGATCATTCGGATCAAATCGGCACTGGACTCCCGCGGACCCGGCGGACCCGATGACGAACGACGATGATGTTGACCAGGCATAAATAAGAAATCCCCGAGGTATTCATTGTTTTCGTCTGAAATGTCTTCCGACTCCCTTCCTAAACAGAAAAGCGCTCTCAATGTTGTCCTGGTAAGCTTGAACCCAGTACCAACACTCTCCAAGACTCCAACATTACGTCCAGGGTGCGATGGCGTTCGGAGCGCCTGGAACGCACACCGGCAGCATAACCGAACTAAAGGATATCGAAGCCATTCTGGACATCTTTGTAAAGCAGGGCCATCATGAGGTATATGCAGAGATCGGGTTCAACTTCCGTCAGTCTCAATCATTTGCCCTCCAGGTTGATACAGCTCGCTTCTATAACATGGGTACGAGTGAGGAGTACCTTGGGAAAATTAACTGGACAGACCAGGGAATATTGATGGAGACAAAACTGTATCCTTCTGCTGTGCGTTTGCCCATCTGAATGCGACCGTCAGCTTACTGGGTCACAAGAAAATGAATGCATCTCACTCTCCCGAGGTACTTCATTGGCTCGCCGACTGTCTGCTTGACGTTCAAATTGCTTAGGATCTGCGCAAGCATTTGATGGCATCCCTGAAGGCACTCAACACCGAGTAGGTTCTGTCTGTGGCATTACTCCCGTCACTGACACAGAGCAGTAAACTCGAGATGTGGTACCTCCATGCCCCCGATCGATCTGTTCCGTACGAGGTGACGCTGAAAGCCGTCGACGAACTTTACAAGGAAGGGCACTTCAAGCGATTCGGAATCAGCAACTACATGAGGTACGCATTTTCTTTCATTGGGCCCCGAAGATGCGCAGACGTACGTTAGTTGGGAGGTCGCCGAATTAGTCGGAATATGCAAACGCTTTGGCTACATAAAGCCAACTGTATATCAAGGCGTTTATAGCCCGATTCACCGTGCAGTCGAACCCGAATTATTCCCCTGCCTTCGGAAGTTTGGGATCAGCTTCTACGCGTTCAGTCCCTGTACGTGCTACTGGTCCTTGGTAGTTGTCTCTGACAGCGATGCAGTGGCGGGGGGATTATTTACCGACAAGTTTACCTCGGCCAACGACAAGCCCTGAGACGAACTCGAGGTTTGATCCTGAAACATTGGCAGGAAAGGTACCGCTCTTCATCAGTATCATAATTGTCTTACTACATATGTCTTATTGCCAGAGTTATCGAGAGAAGTGAGCATGGCCTGCCTAGTGACAGAGCAACTTCTTACCATCTCCTCCGAAAGATTCTGGAAGGAACCATACTTCAACGCTCTGGCCGCCATCCGACCAGTCGCCGAGAAACACAACTTGAGTATGGCAGAAGTTGCGCTTCGGTGGATCTCGCATCACAGTTTATTGAAGCGCGAGTATGGTGATGCGGTTATCATCGGAGGCTCAAGATTGAGCCACGTCGAGCAGGTGTGGCGAATGGGTTCCTGCTACTATTGTGAGATTAACCCTGAATACAGAATCTGGCGGATCTCGATAAAGGTCCCCTGCGTGCGTGGCTCGCTCTTTTATGCCTCACCGTGCTGATGTCGGGTACAGCTGAAGAGGTTGTGACCGCTGTGGATGAAGCTTGGCCCCATGTTAAAGCAATGGGCAGCAATTACTATCTTTGAGAGATCCCGCCAAAAGGCGCAGTTCTTTGCGAATATGATAGATCTCAGTATCTCAAATTTGTCCCAAAGCAATTGACTTGATTAAACCGTATTCTCACAGCTAGGAGCTGCAGCTGAATGATTCTTCATGCTGTATTTAAAGTTGAACTTCGGTTGAAGTTGAACATGAACACCGGCTTGTCGACAGATCAGACATTTGAAAGGTCCGCCGTTTGAACAGAGCACCGGGATCCACTCCAACCAGGAAGCAGCGTAGTAAAAACAGAGAATATGCGACGGAAGTATCCATTTGCTAAGATTAATTTATGCTCACCTTGCCACCTGAAATCATCTTCATTCAAGCACTCGGATCAAGTCGGAACTCTGTGCCGCCTGAGCGGAATTAGGTAACGGCAACAGTTCTTTTCTTGTTCTTTCTAGAGTCGGGTATCCGCGGCGTTCCACGCTTCCGTGTTCTGTGCTATCGTCGACGTTAGTCACCGTACCGGCCAAATTCGTATGCATTCGGCAGAGGGCCGGGGATCAGGCTCCTATAAAAACAGTCGGGGTAGAAAGATGCCAGAACCACCTCCTTGAACCTCCCTCCACACTCGCCACGACATATCCGTCGTTCTATCATGGCCTCTAACTCTTTTCCTGAACAGAAAAGCGCCCTCAACATCGTCATGGTGCGTAATTGAACCAGCCCACTTGCATGAGATCACTCCACTCACCGAGATTCGCCGTGTCTACATAGGGTGCCATGACTTTTGGAGCTGCTGGAAAAGAAACAGCTAGGGTGCACGAGTTGAAAGATGTGGAAGCCATTCTGGACGTCTTCGTAAAGCACGGCCATCGCGAAGTAGGCACCAGTAAGCCCGATATGCTGCAGCTAATTAGGATTTTCAGGTGGATACTGCTCGCTTTTATGGGGAGGGAACAAGCGAGGAGTATCTCGGAAAAATCAACTGGAAAGAAAAAGGCTTGTTGATGGAGACGAAAGTTTATCCTTTTGCTGTGAGTGTCCAAATCTGGAGATCCCAGAATGTCAGCTCACTGAAGGATAAGCCACTGAACATATCTCACTCTCCGGAGGTCAGTTACTCATTCTTCAGTCAATTGAATCACGCCAAAATTTAAATTTGCTTAGGATTTGCGCAAGCATCTCATGATATCCTTAAAGGCACTTAAAACAGAGTACGCTCTTCCTTCGCCACCACTCCTGTCGCTAATGTACGGCAGTAAATTGGAAATGTGGTACCTCCACGGGCCGGATCGTTCAGTACCGTATGAGGTGACGCTTAAGGCCGTCGACGAACTGTACAGAGAAGGACATTTCAAGCGCTTTGGAATCAGTAACTATATGGCGTGCGTTTTCTTTCCCTTGTTGTGTAAAATCCGCTCATCTTGTCGGTTAGCTGGGAGGTGGCTGAATTAGTTGGCATATGCAAACGCTTTGGGTACATACAGCCCACTGTATACCAAGGCCTTTACAACGCTATCCATCGTACCGTAGAACCTGAATTATTCCCATGCCTTCGCAAGTTCGGGATCAGCTTCTACGAATTCAACCCCCGTAGGCTATATCTAGACCCCTGCTGTTCATACATTGTAGCTGAGATTAATGTTACAGTGGCGGGAGGGTTCTTCACTAACAGATACGCTTCAGCGGATGATAAACCTGAAGCTGGCTCTCGATTCGACCCCGACAAATTCCAAGGCGAGGTAGTACCCTCCCCAGCTATCTCAGTTTCAGGTCCATCTGACAATATACCGCGTTTTCAGAGCTACCGAAACAGGTAAGCCTTCCATGCTTTCGAAAGCGTGTTCCTCATGTTCTCGAAAAGATACTGGAAGGAGCCGTACTTCAAGGCTCTAGACATTATACGCCCTGTTGTCGAGAAGCATAATCTGACTATGGCAGAAGTCGCGCTGAGGTGGATCTCACATCACAGTTTTTTGAAGCGCGAGCACGGCGACGCGGTACTCATCGGGGCCTCGTCCTTGACTCATATCGAACAGGTGCACTCATTTCCGAATCATATTTTGCCGTTGCAAGCGCAGACTGACGTTGTAAACAGAATCTGGTGGATCTTGAGAAGGGGCCGCTGCGTAATGAACTCAATGCTTACCCCTTGCACCTCTGCTGATATTTCTTTTATACTCTTTAGCTGAGGAGGTCCTTAAGGCGTTGGATGAAGCGTGGCTCGACGTCAAATCGATCGCTGCCAATTATTATCACTGAGCTCTCAAACTCGTTGTGGAAATGGAGATACCTCAGTGTAATTGTCCGTTTCTCGAGAAATGTATTAATGTCATGTCAATGTTTTTTCTCTTTGGTCCTAAGTTCAATGTACGTTCAAGCTTGAAGTTGAATTCGGTAGAAGTTGATGATGATGAGGTCAATGCGTGCTGGAGCCCCTGTAAGCGACGGTACTCTACTAACTAATAGTTTTCCTTTGCGCAATACGGTGAATCTAGACCATTACCTGTAGAAATTGAATAACGTTGAATACCGTTGAATGGTTGAACCTACCGGCTTGTCCCGGCGGTGATCCGGCAGATCAGAGCCTTTGAAAGTCCGCCGGTTAGACAGAGCCGCAAAACGACCTACACACAAGAAACAGCAACCCGGCGACATGCGGGAACGTCCAAAGTGATTCCCGCTACCTTTCGGTAAGGGTTTCTTATAGGTCAACCAGTTTTGGCTGTCTCTCACGTTAGCAGCTCTCCCCACCAAAATGCTTCAGCATTGAAACCGGCTGAGCCTCGTACTGTCTACCCCTATTTTTGTGCATCATTGGAAAACTTTCGACGAAACCCGAAACGGCCCGTCCACTCCAGGAAAATACGGGAGCGGGCGCAAAGCGGGCGGGCGTGAAGTGAATACATCCTCATCGTGCGGTGGCAATGGAAAGATAACTATTCCTTTAAACTGGACAACCTCGAAACCATCAAGTTACTGTCCTACTAGTACTCCGTTGTGCCGCCGCCCCTCGCGCTCACTGTGCAACCTAAGACGGAGCGTCCAGGAGCGTCAATACTATGATGAAATAGCAGCGAGACATTTGGGAATATGAACAAGACGCCATCGACGGTTCGAATATCCAGCTAGACGCAAGGAAAGCCAGCGAACCTATTTAAATAATGGAGGACCCTGTCTATCTTCCCGCTCTCCGTTTGAAAAAAAAAACTTCTTATTCCAATAACAGATATTTTGTTATTTCCTAGGAGAAAAATTCTGAGAAATTGATAACGCAAAATTGAACGCCAATGTGTCACATAATAGCGCCACTGGATTCGTCATTTAACAAGGTAGCGGGCTGTGCTGCTCGTCGGCCTTACCCGCTTTATTGGTTGGCCTAGGCGAAGATGAATTTTCGTTTACGTTGCCATGCTATGAAACGGAGCGCTTAGTAAAATGAAGCGAACAATTTGGAGTATAAAATAGAACAAGGGTTCATTCCTTTTGGGTTGATGGGAGATGTAGTGAATGAACGGCTCGGACTCGGGCAGGAGAATATTAATAGTCAGGCCATAGCTGTGGCACAAGTGCCGACCGAACGCGCAAAAAACCCATTTGTAGTCCAAATGCGAATTTGAATAAACCCGCAACACACGGTACGGGTACTTCTCCTGCGGATCCTATTCGTGGAGTGAATGAGCAGAGCCACAGAACGGGCACAGATAGTTGAGACGTCCTGTAGTGCACCGTCGGGATCTAAATTCCTGTGCTGTCGGTACCTTATCGACTTAGCTTAGCCTCTGGCCGGTAGTGCGGGCGGAGGGTTGTAAGAGGCAACGTCCGGTCCGTGCCCGGTGGACTGGCTGGCACTTGAAGTATAGAACGGTACGAAGCCAAGTCAGGTTGATATAGAGCGTGGTGCAATGAAGGATCCGAGGCAGCGATTTGATACGAGTTGCTGAGTGTGGAGTAATTGTACGGTCCAAGGTCATCGTAAGTCGCTCTTGGAGGCCGTCGCCATCTCTGAAAGTTGAACTGCGGGTGACGTCAGGAGCTAGCATCCAATCAACATAGCCACATCCGCGGTGGCAGAAAGGAGAACAGCACTGGCAGTAAGAAAACCAATACGAACGAGTGTCAGGAGAGAATGGGAAGAAGTCAGGATAATAGAAATGCGGAAATCCATCACTGCCAACAGTGCCCCACGGCGTCTCAGTGGGGTCAACGCATGGAGGAAATGGTGGCGATGAGTCATCCCTAAGCAACGGCTTCAAAACAAATAATATTGCTGTTGCAGGATAAGCAGGAACTTGACCTGGCAGGAACAAGTCGACTGAAGGAAAAATCTCTCTCAAGATTTTACCGCCTCGTAAGGATCATCCATCAGGGCTGATGTACAGCGGCAGGCGGCCAGGTCCGTGTAGGCAGTGATCAGGGTGATTGGGTGGACCAGTGTGAGTAGCCCGAGTAAGTAGAATGAGCAGAATAATAGACCGCAGATGGGGTAGAAAGCAAGAAAGGCAGAAGGATATTATCGACCCAGCATGCATAGGGGCCTGAGTAAAATGAAGCGCCGGTCAATTTCCTTATTGGGCGGTCAGATCCCCTTCCTCCTCCTCCTCCTTCTCCCTCACCAGAACGCCCTTTCGCCTCCCCAAAAGGACCGGTCGAAGCGATAATCCGCAATCGACCTTCCGCTCTCCTCAGGCTCTCTTTTGAGCCAGGTTTCAACACCACTTCTAGCCTTTCAGGTCTCCCTTTTTACGGGTTCTCCATCGCATCTGGTTCTTTTGTTGGAACCTAAGCTTTGGATCTCTTTGTGTGCCACAATTCGCCTCTATAATGCACCATAGACCATTACCGACGGTGCGCTCGTCGGCGTCGCTCTCGTCGCATTCGAATCACGCACCAAGTCCCCGAATGACGCCTTTGCTGCCGTCAACAGGAATGAGCTACCCAAAGGTCGTTCTACCGGCCCACGACCCCCCAGACCACCATGACCCGCAGCCCACAGTATGCGGCATGCCTCTGAAATATGTATCGTAAGTCTCGAGGTGTTTTTACGTAGCAGCGCTTTTTTGGCTCACTCCATCCTAGCCTGGTCACTCTGGCCGTTCAAAACGCAGCACTATCAATAGTAATGCACTATTCACGCGTGTCCACACCTCCGGCGCTATCTTATTCGCCCGCGTCCGCAGTTCTGCTGAACGAGTTGCTCAAGGGCGGCATATCGTTTCTTATCGCCCTCGCCTGCGTGCCCCAGGTCGCAGAACGCCCATGGCATCGCATGTCCTTCTGGACCATCCTGTCCGAGCTGCCATATCCATGGACACCACCATTTTGGTGGTTGTGCGGCGAAATCTTGAGTCCGGACTGCTGGAAGCTGTCAATACCAGCCATCCTCTACGTCGTCCAGAACTCGCTGCAGTTCGTCGCTGTCAGCAATCTGCCCGTCGCGTCCTTCCAGGTAACCTACCAGATGAAGATCCTCACTACCGCCGCCTTCTCGGTTGCGCTCCTGCGCCGCAAGCTCTCGCCGACAAAATGGCTCTCCCTTTTTTTCCTTGCCATTGGTGTCGGCATCGTACAGATACAGACATCCACGCTCGGACAGGTCGCCAAGAGTGTCGCGGTAGGCAGTGCGCACGATTCGGCGCCGCTGCACATCCACGTCATGTCCCCGCTCAAGGGTTTCGGCGCGGTCACCGCCGCCTGCTTCACCTCGGGGCTCGCGGGCGTGTACTTTGAGATGGTTCTCAAGAACTCCCGCGCCGACCTCTGGGTGCGCAACGTGCAGCTTTCCCTCTTCTCCCTCATTCCCGCGCTGCTCCCCGTCCTCTACTCCTCCGCCAACGCGCCAGCGCACCTCTCGCGTGACATGTTCCGTAACTTTGGGCCATGGGCGTGGGCGACAGTCTCGATCCAGGTCTTCGGCGGCCTCGTCACGGCCATCGTTATCAAGTACTCGGACAACATCCTCAAGGGCTTCGCCACCTCCCTCTCCATCATCCTCTCCTCCCTCGCCTCCGTCGCCCTCTTCCACTTCAGCATCACGCCCCCCTTCATCATCGGCGCGTCCACCGTGCTCTGCGCGACGTGGATGTACAACCAGCCCGCAGACACGCCTGCGCTCACGCTCACTATTGCCGCGGGGTCCAGCGGCAAGTCGACGCCCTTTCCCGGCACGCCCGTCGACGCCTCCGACCCCATCCTCGGCCACTTTGGCAGCAAACGCGGAGGGTCACCACGCCTGTTTGGCATCAGCAGCACGACGGACCTCACGGGCACCCCGTGGCGCTCGACGGAGGACCTGCAGCGCTACCGCGACTCGCCGTACGGGTCGCCCTATCCTTCCCGACCCGCGTCCCGCACGTCGTCCCCGCGTCCGCCACCCAGTCCGCGCTCCACGTCATGATATCCGTCCTCCCTTCACTTCTATTACTACAAGTCGTTTTATTCTCCACGCAGACAACATACCCCCGCACTTTTAGACCCGCTTTATAAGTCATAGCGTACGACGACGGCCCGCCGCGCCCTTCCCGACGACGACGACGATGACGATGCATAACCACATTCTCACTATCTTTTTTGCATATTTTGCTTTCGTTTAGAATACATACGACACTTTTTTTTTTGCTACGGCCATTATAACGACTTGCCGGAGGAGGTGGCCCTCCGCGTTCTGGTGTAATCTATGGAGAATGGGGAAGATACGATCTTCGTCGCTGGGTAGCATGATACGGATTATTACACCGTGGTACTGTAGGGCGTTGATGATGGACAATGGATGACACGAGCACGAAGTATCTGGGAGAACTAGAATGGTACTTATTGTATAGGGTACCAGAAGTCATCTCCGGTCGCGCGCCCGACAAACAGGTGCATGCCCTCCTGTTCTAGTCTCCGAAACTGGGGTTGGCCTACGGCAGCAAAAAACGCCGGTGAAGAAGGGTCGGTGCCACCGATGCCATGCAAGTCCGTAAGCCCGTGATTGCTGTGGAATCCCATCTCGAGGTGAGCATGCGCACCAGACTAGCAGCCAGTGCCACGGGGAACCTTTGCGCCGACCCTACAGAGACGAGTTCCAAAGATTCCAACCTGAAATCAGGTCGTACAGTGAGTGGGGAGTCCGGGCCCTTGAATGGCGCTATTTTGAGGCGCACTAGGGTGGGCAGGGAGTTAAGAACTCGACGAGTTAATTCGGACCATTGGCGTAATTGCAAAGAGGACCGGGAGATAAAGGACATGAAGGGGGAAATGCCCAGGGCGGTTTCGAGCGTCAGGAATGTGAGCGTGAGGTCCTCCAGACGAGGTGCCGTCAAACAATTCAGTACCAGATCCGCATCCGCCAATTTTTAGCAGTGGAGTTGGAGGTGCGGTGCCAGGGGAGTATGCAGGGCCTACAGCATACCAGAATCATCTTAAGCATGCAAAGCGCAATCAGTGAGGCTTGAGGTATCGCGAAGAATGCGGATGGCGGCAAGAGTAGTCGTGCTCGATGCACGAAAAAAAATCAACTGGGCAGCGCTGGAGCCGCTCGCAATGACCGCCAATGCGCAGGTTAGGCGCGTCGTATAAATCGAGGGTGATAGGTCCGCCGGCCATAACCACTGGCAGGGCCACTGCCTGTCGATGGCGAGCTTCTCTAGACACGGAAAGCCTCCCGTCGGAAAATAAAGATCTGTTGGCTTCGCGCGAATGTGCCGAGAGTGACTGCCAGCGGATCGTCTGCAGGATCGAACGGGCTTCGGTGCTTGGGCTCCACAGCTCGCCATTTTCCGAAGTGGCATACACACAAATTGAGAGAGGAGTTCCTCGCGCTCGGGAGAGTCAATTCTTGACACTCCCTTCCACGTCACCAAGTATACTAACCGGCAGGTCGCGAATAGATGGATATTGAGGTCCAAGGAGCTCTACATTACTGTCGTGCTCAAGACGATAGCTCTCCATTGGTGGTATATTCCACGAAGGAGGGGCGCTGATTTGGAGTCTGGTACGAGGAAGTCTGCATCGGGAAGGCGAAGAAGGAAGATGATACTCAGAGCTGATTTTAGTCTCCTAGACAGACTACAATCGTACCTCGCATGTTGGAGAGCTGAATTCGGGTGGCAAGGAGAGCGGATGGGGCGATTGATCGACGCGGTGGAAAAATGGACCCTTCCCTTCTCATCGGGCGCCAATGTGCTCTACTAAGTTTCGGTCTGGTTGGAGAGAGCGCTCGAGCAAACGTCCAACTCTGATCCGACGCCGGATCACCGGGACAAGCCGGGAGGTCTAACCACTCGAGTTGTTCAACTTCTACAGGTAATTGGATTCACTGTATTGCGCAAATAAAAACTACTAGTACCGAGTACCATAGCCGCTTACGGGGACTCTAACACGCGTTGACCTCATTATCATCAACTTCTAATGAAATTCCACTTCAAGGTTGAACGTACATTGAGCTTAGGACTGAAGAGAAGGACATGTTTCTCGAGAAAAGGACAATTATTATATTTTAACAACGAGTTTTTTTAAACTGTTTGAGAACTCAGTGATAATAATTGGCAGCGATAGATTTAACGTCGAGCCACGCTTCATCCAACGCCTTGAGGACCTCCTCAGCTAAATAGAATTAAAAAAATATCAGCAGAGGCGTAAGGGATAGCATTGAGTTCATTACGCAGCGGCCCCTTCTCAAGATCCACCAGATTCTGTTGACAAGATCAGTCTGCGCTTGCAACGGCGAATATGATTCGGCGCACCTGTTCGATATGAGTCAAGCTGGACGCTCCGATGAGTACCGCATCGCCGTGCTCGCGTTTCAAAAAGCTGTGATGTGAGATCCACCTCAACGCAACTTCTGCCATCGTCAGATTATGCTTCTCAACAACAGGGCGTATAGTGTCTAGAGCCTTGAAGTACTGCTCCTTCCAGTATCTTTTCGAGAACATGAGGAACACGCCTTCGAAAGCATGGAAAGCTTACCTGTTTCGGTAGCCCTGAAAACGCGGTATATTGTCAGATGGACCTGAAACTGAGATAGCTGGGGAGGGTACTACCTTGCCTTGGAACTTGTCGGGGTCGAATCGAGAGCCAGCTTCGGGTTTATCATCTGCTGAAGCGTATCTGTTGGTGAAGAACCCACCCGCCACTATAACATTAGTCTCAGTTACAATTTATGAACAGCAGGGCTCTAGATATAGCCTACGGGGGTTGAATTCATAGAAGCTGATCCCGAACTTGCGAAGGCATGGGAATAATTCAGGTTCTACGGTGCGATGGATGGCGTTGTAAAGGCCTTGGTATACAGTGGGCTGTATGTACCCAAAGCGTTTGCATATGCCAACTAATTCAGCCACCTCCCAGCTAACCGACAAGATGAGCGGATTTTACACAACGAGAGAAAGAAAACGCACGCCATGTAGTTACTGATTCCAAAACGCTTGAAATGTCCTTCTCTGTACAGTTCGTCGACAGCCTTGAGCGTCACCTCATACGGTACTGAACGATCCGGCCCGTGGAGGTACCACATTTCCAATTTACTGCCTACATTAGCGACAGGAGTGATGGCGAAGGAAGAACGTACTCTGTTTTAAGTGCCTTTAAGGATATCATGAGATGCTTGCGCAAATCCTAAGCAAATTTAAATTTCGGCGTGATTCATTTGATTGAAGAATGAGTAACTGACCTCCGGAGAGTGAGATATGTTCAGCGGCTTATCCTTCATGAGCTGACATCCTGGCATCTCCAGATTTGGACACTCACAGCAAAAGGATAAACTTTCGTCTCCATCAACAAGCGTTTTTCTTTCCAGTTGATTTTTCCGAGATACTCCTCGCTTGTTCCCTCCCCATAGAGGCGAGCAGTATCTACCTATAAATCATCATTGTCCTAATTAGCTGCGGGCTTGCCAGTGCAAACACCTACTTCGCGATGGCCGTGCTTTACGAAGACGTCCAGAATGGCTTCCACATCTTTCAACTCGTGCACCCTAGCCATATCTTTTCCAGGAGCTCCAAAAGTCATGGCACCCTGTGTAGACATTGCGAATCTCGGTGAGTGATACAATACTATCTCATGCAGTGGGCTGATTGAATTACGCACCATGACGATGTTGAGGGCACTCTTCTGCTCAGGAAAGGAGTTAGAGGCCATGGTAGAACGACAGATGTGTCGTGGCGAGTGGGGAGGGAAGTTGGAGGTGGTTCTGGCATTTTTCCACCCCGACTGTTTTTATAGGAGCCTGACTCCCCTCTGCCGAATGCATACGAATTTGGCCGGCGCGGTGACTAACGATGGCACAGTAGAACGCGGAAGTAGGCCGCGCATACCCGAGTAGAAAGAACAAGAAAAGAATTGTTGCCGTTACCTAATTCCGCTCAGGCGGCACAGAGTTCCGACTTGATCCGAGTGCTTGAATGAAGATGATTTCAGGTGGCAAGGTGAGCATAAATTAATCTTAGCAAATGGATCCTTCGTCGCACATCAATATTCTCTGTTTTCTAGTACGCTGTTTCCTGGTTGGAGTGGATTCCGGTGCTCTGTGCAAACGGCGGATCTTCAAAATGTCTGATCCGTCGACAAGCCGGTGTTCATGTTCAACTTCAACCGAAGTTCAACTTTAAATACCAGTACAGCATGAAGAATTATTCAACTGCGGCTCCTAGCTGTGAAAATACAGTTTAGTCAAGTAAATTGCTTTGAGACAAATTTGAGATACTGAGATCCATCATATTCGCAAAGAACTGCGCCTTTTGGCGGGATCTCTCAAAGATAGTAATTGCTGCCCATTGCTTTAACATGGGGCCAAGCTTCATCCACAGCGGTCACAACCTCTCCAGCTGTACCCGAAATCAGCACGGTGAGGCATAAAAGGGCGAGCCACGCACGCAGGGGACCTTTGTCGAGATCCGCCAGATTCTGTATTCACGGTTAATCTCACAGTAGTATCAGGAACCCATTCGCAACACCTGCTCGACGTGGCTCAATCTTGAGCCTCCGATGATAACCGCATCACCATACTCGCGCTTCAATAAACTGTGATGCGAGGTCAACACGCCTTCAATAGCATGTGGATCATACCTGTTTCTGCTGCTCTGAAAACACGGTATATTGTTAGATGGGGCCTGATAAGATAGCGGGGGAGGTACTACCTTGCCTTGGAATTTGTCGAGGTCCAATCGGGAGCCAGCTTCAGGTTTATCATCCGTTGAAGTGTATCTGTTGGTGAAGAACTCACCCGCCACTATAACATTAACTTCAGTTACAATTCTTGAACAGTAGGGATCCAGATATAGCCTACAGGGGTTATACTCGTAGAAGCTGATCCCGAACTTGCGAAGACATGGTAATAATTCAGGTTCTACGGTGCGATGGATGGCGTTGTAAAGGCCTTGGTATACAGTGGGCTGTATGTACCCAAAGCGTTTGCATATGCCAACTAATTCAGCCACCTCCCAGCTAGCTGACAATATGAGCGGATTTAACCGCAACAAAGGAAAGAAAACGCGCGCCATGTAGTTACTGATTCAAAAACACCTGAAATGCCCTTCTTTGTACAGTTCGTCGACAGCCTTGAGCGTCACCTCATACGGTACTGAGCGATCCGGTTCGTGGAGGTACCACATTTCCAATTTACTGCCTACATTAACGACAGAAGAGGTGGTGAAGGAAGAACATACTCTGTTTTGAGTGCCTTCAAAGATACCATGGGATTCTTGCACAGATCCTAACAAAGTTTCAGCGCTATTCAGTTGACTATGTAAATAATGACCAACTGACCTCCGGAGTGTGAGATATGTTCAGCAGCTTATCCTTCGTGAGCTAACCTTACCCGGAGTGTTCAGATTCGGACGGCGCTCACAGGATAAGGATAACCTTTCGTCTCCAACAACAAGCCTTTTTCTTTCCAGTTAATTTTTCCGAAATACTCCTCGCTTGTTCCCTTCCCATAGAGGCGAGCAGTATCTACCTATAAATCGTCATTGTCCCAATTAGCTACTGCGGGATTGCCAGCGCAAACACCTACCTCGTGATGGCCATGCTTTACGAAGACGTCCAGAATGGCTTCCACATCTTTCAACTCGGGCACCGTAGCTGTTTCTTTTCCTGGAGCTCCAAAAGTCATGGCACCCTGTGTAGACACGGCGAATCTCAGTGAGTGATATAGTATATAGTGGGCTGGTCCAATTACGCAACACGACAATGTTAAGGGCGCTTTTCTGTTCAGGAAAAGAGTTAAAGGCCATGGTGGAAATTGAACGAGGGATTTGCAATACCGGTAAATAATGGTCTGGATCACTGTATTGGGAACAGAAAAACTACCAGTCAGTGGAGTAATGTATCACTGCTTACAGGTACTCCAGCACGCATTGACCTTATCATCATCAACTTTTACCCGAATTTCCACTTCAAGGTTGAACGTACAGTGAGTGAACTTAGGACCGAAAAGAAGCAGCGACAGTAACATAGTTCTCGGGTAATTGAATGAGGTATTTCCATTTCTACAACGAGCTCAGGCATAGTAATTGGCGGCGATAGATTTAACCTCGAGCCACGCTTCATCCAACGCCTTGAGGACCTCCTCAGCTAAAGAGAATAAAAGAAATATCAATAGAGGTGCAAGGAGAAGCGTTGAATCCATTACGCAGCGGCCCCTTCTCAAGATCCACCAGATTCTGTTACAAAGTCAGTCTGCAACGGCAGAATATGATTCGAGATAAGCGCACCTGCTCGATATGAGTCAGGCTCGAGGCCCCGACGAGTACCGCATCGCCGTGTTCGCGTTTCAAAAAACTGTGATGTGAGATCCATCTCAACGCGATTTCTACCATCGTCAGATTATGCTTCTCCGCAATAGGGCGTACTGTGTCCAGAGCCTTGAAGTATGGCTCTTTCCAGTATCTTTTCGAACACATAAGGAACAGGTCTTCGAAAGGGTGGAGATATCACCTGTTTCGGTAGTGCTGGCGACGAAGCATATTGTTAGATGGGGCCCGATAATACTACAGTTGAAGTACTACCTTGCCCATGAATATCTCGTCGTCGAATCGAGAGCCGGGTTCAGGTTTATCATTGGTTGAAGTGTATCTGTTGGTGAAGAACCCACCCGCCACTGTAATGCTAATTTGAGTGACAATTCTTGACCAGCAGGGATCCAGATATAGCCTACAGGGATTGTACTCGTAGAAGCTGATCCCGAATTTGCGAAGACATGGGAACAATTCAGGTTCCACGGCGCGATGGATGGCGTTGTAGAGGCCTTGGTATACAGTGGGCTGTATATACCCAAAGCGTTTGCATATGCCAACTAATTCAGCCACCTCCCAGCTAGCCGACAATATGAGCGATATTACACAACAAAGGAAATAAAACGCACGCCATATAGTTACTGATTCCAAAACGCTTGAAATGCCCTTCTTTGTACAGTTCATCGACAGCCTTGAGCGTTACCTCATATGGTACTGAACGATCCGGCGCGTGGAGGTACCACATTTCCAATTTACTGCAGTACATTAACGACAGGAATGATGGTGAAGGAAGAACGTACTCTGTTTTGAGTGCCTTCAAAGATATCATGAGATGCTTGCGCAGATCCTAACAAAGTTTCAGCGCTATTCAGTTGACTGAATAATGGCCAACTGACCTCCGGAGTGTGAGATATATTCAGCGGCTTTATCCCTCATGAGCGAACGTCCCGGCGGCATGTTCAGATTTGGACACTCACAGCATAAGGATAAACTTTCGTCTCCAACAACAAGCCTTTTTCTTTCCAGTTGATTTTTCCGAGATACTCCTCGCTTGTTCCCTCCCCATAGAAGCGAGCAGTATCTACCTATAAATCATCATTGTCCTAATTAGCTGCTGTGGGCTTGCCAGTGCAAACACCTACCTCGCGATGGCCATGCTTTACGAAGACGTCCAGAATGGCTTCCACATCTTTCAACTCGTGCACCCTAGCCTGAATTTTTCCAGGAGCCCCAAATGTCATGGCACCCTAAAAACGCAGCGAATTTGGTGAGTGGTCAATGGTAATTCAGATGTTGGTTTGGTTCAATTGCGAACCATGACGATGTTGAGAGCGCTCTTTTGATCAGGAAAAGAATTAAAAGTCATTATAGTTGAACGATGGATGTGTTCTAGCGAGTGGAGCAACTTGAAGAGTGAGTTGGAATCTACGCGTTGCTGGCCCGGAATTTTTTGTTTTATAAACGATTGCCTGGCTGAGTCCGCCCCCATACGTAATGCATACGAACTTGGCCGGCACGGGCACTCACAGGCACTCACGGGCGGTATACGGGCGGTATGCCACTCTCTTCATTACCTAATTGGGGGAGCTTGCGACCCCATCTATCCGAGTGAGACCGAAAACCGTAGTGGCTGTGCAATGCACATTTGGGCTTTGTTTGTTTGATTGCGGCCCCGTGGGACACCTGCCTGATGCCAACATTTACAAGCAAAGTGTGAATCGAGCAAGGATAAGAAATTGCCACTTAAACCTGGGGGGGGCTCCCCTCAGGCCCCGAAAAAAAAAAATACCCTTTTACATATTTCACATTTGGCATCTCCCTGAGGCTCCCTAGCGGTAATTATCCATTTTACAGTTCTAGGATAATTTTGACAATTGATTTCGCACATTTTCGCTCTTCTTGGCGGTGTCTTGCCGTCACCTCAAACAGTTAATACTTGGCGTGTACAGCCACTCTGATCAAATCACGTGCCTGATGGCTCATCAATATATTCCAGTTTATTCCTAACAGTATCTGGTTCCTCTCTTGAACTCACAGATACCGTGCATACATATATAGAATGAATACTTCAGTCACCCCGTACAGAAAAAATCAAGCACAGCTGAGAAAAGAATATTTTGGGCTATCCCAATAAGGGAATTTGATGGCACGTGGAGGGGGGGTCACCGAGCCCCCTGGGAAAAAAAACCCGACCGGTAGATTTTTCGCGAATTGGTGGCCCCTTGGAATCGAGTGCTGCTGAAAATTGGCTAAAAATGCAGTCAACTTCAGTGTCACCTCTCTGCCTCATAAAATGCGAGGAGAGTTCAAAGGACCAATATTTGCAAACATCACAATAGGGTGTTTCAGATATCGCAACTTGGGACGCAACTCGGGACGCAACTTGGTGCCCAACTTATTTTGAAGTTGCTCAAAAACTGCCCAACTTCGAAGTTGCGTGTCAAATCACGGTCGGGACCATGATTTGACATGCAACTTCATGCCCAACTTCATGCCCGACTTCGCTTATCCGATTTCCATCCACCATTGTCGTTGCCGGTGACTCCCGGAGAAATGATGCGACTGAAGTTGGGACCAAGTTGGGCATCAAGTTGCGTCCCAAGTTGCGCCGAAATCCTAATATCTGAAACACCCTATTCAAATATGCCCACCACTTTTTCGGCAGAGAGGAATTCAGGAAAAAAATTGGACCAATATAATTGATTCCAAGTAAATAATAGAACTCGGATTAGGCAAGCTTCCCCCAACTGTAGTCGGGTAGCGGCATACAAAATTACATATTATCGCGATCCGAAACTCCCCGACGTCTCCCTACAACCTCCGTCGTCCATGGATTAATACGGCAGTAAGGCGAAGGGAACAGTCATTTACTTCCCTACGTTCAGCACAATGCCTGGGAGTCGCCTTGATGCCCGCCCCACTTGACCACTCTTGGCAGGTCATTTCCACCCAATCAGCTACGTCCCTTGATTCGAAGCATTTCATAAAACAAAGCATCCCCGAGGAACAAAACTATAATCCATACTTCTACTATCTAGCCGACACGGATGTATTTACGTTCAACAGCAAGACAATTGCGATGACAGTATAATAATGGTGATAGAATCCGCAAGTGTGACGGGACGCGAGTCGAGATGACTTCGAAGCTGGTTGTACGGTGATAGAACAAAGGTCATACACATGCTACTCGTCTGGTTGAGCGATGTCCCTCCCTCGTCCAGATGATCCGCCGGTTGAGTGTCTGCGTTGTAAGCGTCTGCCTCCACGAGACGATCCCCGAGATGAATCACCTGACGAAGAAAACAGGCGTTTCTCCGCGAAGCCGAGCAGGCGCTGGAAGAACGGCTTCTTGAGACTGCCACCGGAGCGCGGTGAGGTGGGGGAGTGGGTGCTTGATGATGCAGTGAATACGGACGCGCTGGCATCGGGGGTGTGCTGAGCGATTTACTCAGTACTAGGGTCGGCTAAAAGACACGACGCCGGATCCACTCACAATAATATGCACCTTTTGACGGCCGGTAGGCATCACGTAGTAAGTGCTCCCCGAGCCGTCACTACCGGTAAATGAAGAGGTGGACGAGGCGGGGCTCATCTGCCTCGCCGTGCGAGATCCAGATCGATCATGTCGGTTAGGCATCCTAGAGCCAGATCGCCGCTCCTCATGCACCAACGACATTTGGGTCGACGGGGCGACCGCCGACGGATAGGGCGTCGGAAATTTTCTGGGAAATTGAGTGGAATGCACGGGCGCAGAATGACTGTATATCATTCCATTCGGTCCCATCCTGGGCGGGTGAGACAAGATGGCTGGTGGCGCATAGTGAGGTCTCGAACGATGGGAGGGGGCGTAGACAATCGCAGGTGGAGCGTGTCTGTGCCCGCCAGGGCCGGCTGGATAGGTGGGGTAGTTGTGCCAGGGGGGCTGGGGCTGAGAAAATGTGACAAGTGGAGCAGGACGTGGAAGCGGGAGCGGACCAGGAAGCGGTGCCCCACCGTGTGGATGTAGACTGTGCTGGGATGGATGGGGTAAGGGTAGGTCGGGTAAGGGGTCCTGGATCTGCGAATAGGTGTTCCTCGGAAGCGACTTGGAGCGGGAATGCTGAGTCGTGGAACGTGGTGCATCGCGGGAAGGCAATATACGTATTTCTTCGGGGACATGCGGTGCCCCGTGCGAGCCCGACCGTGAGCGGTTGCCATGCGAGTGACCAGACTCTCGAGATCGATTTTTAGAACCAGAGCGTTTCGTGGCGTAGCCTCCAGCTGGGTGCTCAATGGGCTGATCTGGCCGCCCATCACTGTATCTGAGGACCATTTTCGGTGGAGTTGAATGCGAGCTCTCCGCCTCAGACGGGGGAGATGTGAAGACGCCCTCTCCATCGTAGAGGATAGAAGGAGCCACTGAGGGTGAGTAGCATTGGTCGGGTGGTTCCACACGGCTGTGAACCCAATGCTTTGTCCTCTCCTTGCTTGACTGATAATCACGGATAGCCTGAGATGAGGTCGTGTATTCGGTCATCAGATGAGTGGCCTGGTCGACAAAGCAGGCGAGGGCTAGCCAAAATTTCGAGGATGAGAGCGAAAGAAGAAAAAGCCCTAGTTCTTCCGGTCCTTGTGCCTTTATACTTGGAGACAAAAAGGGTATCTTTGTCCTTCGGAAGAGCAGGTCCGGAGAAGAAGGCCTCGATTACTCGCCGGATTCCACGGTGGCCTCCGATTATCATGACATCCGGTGGACAACATCAAGGAACGTGGTATCCTCAAGGCGTCCCTGGCAGATGTCCATCTTGGTAGGGCGCGGGACAAACGGATACCAAATGATTCTGACTAGTACTGTCTAGTAAAGTCCAGTACAGTGTCTTGTGAGAAGTTGTTGGGCCAGGCAGAATCCAGATAGAGGTCGTGGGAAAGCATGACTCAGGCCGCCTTCGAACCCAGAATGGAAATTCTTGATCCGTTTTTGCTTCGAACTTTCGAAGCTTTCCTCGAGAGAGGGATGCCCAATTCGAGCTGCAGAAATTTACCACGGTGATCTAGGATGGTAGCAGATGATTATCGAAACTCGCAATCTATTACCCTGACGAGGGCTAATTTATCGGAAACCGCGTGGCTCCAGCCAAATTTCGGCCGATCGCGTGCGAAGTAACCCTTACGTTCAGAAGAAATCCACAGAGTTCCTTTTTCAAATCACGCATTGTACATGCTGGGAATACGTTAGATGGGGCAACATCGCCAGCGGGAGTTAATAGACTACTTACTGTGGTGTCAATCTGAACGACGCTGTGATGCCCGTGAATTACTCGTACAACTAATTGCCGCATTAAATATACGAGGTGCGATGGGCAGCACTCGATTGCTTCATAATTTCTATCAGCCAGAGCTGCAATGTCGTAATCCCCTATCTGTCGAGACACCTGGAGTAGCTGAAGAAGAGGTAGTAATTCCTGGGCACAGGGTTGGAAGATACTGCAAAGATGCTTACCTCCTTGCAGTGGAAATGAAGCGGGCCACATATCGGCTAAATCGGAAATTGTTTTCAAATTGGCAAACGTTTGTTGCGATATTGATCGGAGACTTACCTGGGGTCGGAAAGTTTTACTGCAACGAGAGTCCACACAGACACCCACCGAGTTACAATTATACGCTAAACCGCTCAAGCACCACGCACATGGGCGCGAATCACAAAAATGTCCAACGAAAACTAGGCACTATCATGGGGCTTCGGCGGAGCCTCTGCGTCGACGCGTAAGAGATGGATACCCGTAAGCTTGAAAATAAGGTAACCAGACCGTTGTAAAGTTAAAACTCGCCCAAGTTGGTGCCGCCGCAAGCATATCGCGAGGCGTCGGAAATTTTTGGTACGGGACGAATGGTTAAGATAATTAAGATAGCGCGTGTAGATTGCATGCTATATAGCGTACTGAATTTGCCATCAGAAGAAATTCAAGTTTCATTCAAGCTGCCAGCCTGATGCCAGACCTTGGGCTCCGAGTTTGCCGTTGAACGACTTTGTCCGCGACCAGTGGGCTCCGGACTCTGGCCCAAGAATGTACAGACAAGTCGGTTTGCGATTTGACTTCATGTATTTGGTAGCTCAACCGCAGAAGATAAGTAAACCCTTTGTTCTGGCGAGACAATACAGAGTTCGTCTCAGTTCGATGTAAGTTCTGGTCAAGTGGCGATAAACACGTGGCACTTGTGCACTTGTGATCCCATCATATGATCATCGGGATAACCCGACGGATGCCTTCAATTTTGGTTCAACTTCACAGCCCACTGAGCCCAACGTCGACGATCGGTAAAACTCACCTTCTGTCGTGTGGGGACACATTTGGTCTCTCCTATACAGACACTTTATCGTACCTAGGGCACATTTGAGACGCCGTCTGCGCACAATTGAATCGGCAACTGGCATGGCATGGTTGCAGCCAATGCCTACCAACATCAAGGATACCTCTAGGAAGAGGACCAAACCACTTGAATGGGAAGCCCAAAGCCTATGTAAGTGTGTTTCTTCAAACAAAAAAAAAACAGAGAGCGCTCTAAGAAGCCTCGGTAAGTACCGATAGTATAGAGGTGTACAAGTTTACATGTTGAAACGTCTATCTTACTACCTATAGTGATCCCACATTTGTTCTTGAATTCCGTCGAAAGTGTCATTTGAATCAGAATGGAATCGGTAATCAGGAACCGTTCTCCGCGTAAGTATGACTTGGTGTTTGTGGGATCATTGATGTTGGAAACTTAGGGCGCGTACAGTATCCTTGATGGCCAGAATAATTGTGTTATATTTACAAAAGTGATTGGTTGATGTTTAATAACGTTTTGCGAGAATTCGAGCATGCATGATTATCAATTCCAATCGTGTTAATTTACTATCACGGCAGTTCTGATATCATCCCGCTGAGAGATATAACCTGACTCTCATTGACTCATTAATGTCAATTTACTTCCATCATCAAATGTTGAGACTATTTGATCTCAACAATCCTCTTTCTCCTCCTTATTGACCCACTCATTAGCTTATTTTGAATTGTAATCATTTCTTCGCCCACAATGAGCTGATATAATTTAAACTCTTGCAGGGATTATACAGAAACGAGCCTCGTAATTACATGCAACACAAGCGAGTCTCTTAGGACCTAGAGAAGTTGATATACTGCCATAAGGCTTCCCAAAGTACCCCAGATCGAGCTCGTCAACCTGGAAGACGCCCCGGTCTTTGAAGCGGTGGAACTGGGGGCACCCTTAGAAGCAAGTGCAATTGTCCCCACTTCAACGACAAATGTTGATACTGGTAGTGTTTGGGTGATCGTCTTCGAGGAGACTGTCTGCACGCAAAGAGCAGATCCCGCACTCAGCGCACAGTTCCCGCCGAAAGCGACCACACCAAGAGGTCCATCGATCGAAAAAGTGATGGAGACGAGGTCAGGCCCCTCCACCAAAGTGGCTAAACGCTATTTTGAGCAATCGTTCGTTTTGTTTGGAAGGGCTAGGAGTTCCTGACAAACCTGTTGCAATTAAAGTTGTTGAATCCTCTTCTACCACCTCGTGGAGACCCCAAGTTGTCTGCCCTTGTGCATCGACACCAAGAATATCGGCGGTCATAGTAGGTTGAACACCAAGTCCCAGCGGCTCAACGAGAGTGACCGTTTCATGCTGAGCGACGACGTCTATGCCACATATCAGCACTTCCTTCAAGACCCATGGTTCGAACACACATAGAGCAGCCAATATTAGAAGTTGAATTTGAACAAGAAACATCTCTTGGAAATGAGGAAAGTTGACAAAAGTTTTACCTTCCGTCCTCTGAATGTGGCTTTTAACCTGCGAGAAAATCGAACTTGAATCACACGCCCGCGTGCAGATCAAGATATCATCCCGCTGTGCTACATATATGATAGATGCGACTCATCCACAGCAATTGCCTCGGATAGAGTCAGGAATCAGGATCAGTGTGCGTTCAGCAGATACTGTATGTCGTTCCTTCTGTGTTTGAATCAAGCACTGCGTTCAGGATGCCCGTAGGCAAAGGGCTCTGCCGACGTTGGTAGGCAGATGTCCGCACAAATGCCAAGTAGACAGAGTGTGTCACCTGTGGCACCCAAGGGGAGTAGCAGGACGTGGCGATATAAACATTTAGTGGTATACAAGTGGTTCGAGATGTGCTGGAGGTGTGTTTGGCAAGTGTTTGGTTAACATTTAGGCTTGTTTGCCATGTCGTTGTCAAGGCACAGCCTCAGCAGTGCCGTTGCTTGGTCATGGGCAAGGGGATCACAAAATGATTTAGATCAAGCCTTAAAATAACCTAGGTTCCATGGCTGCTCCCCACAGGCCACAGTTATCATGAGAAAAGGCCAGAGAGGTTGCGCTTGGTGTGCGAGAGTGGGTAGACAGAGGTAGTGTTGCCACGGCTCGGCTCAGCTCGGCTTCTGATGGCTCCGGAGCCATCACTTAATTTAGCCGAGCCGAGCCATTAATAGACGGCTGGCTTCTTCGGCTCCGGCTCATCAAGTATTTTGCAAATCTGGCACTTTAGACGCAATTCTGCTGCAAGGGGATGTGTACACAAAGTAGCAAGATTAGTAGCTCATAAATATGCTTCTAAACTGCAGGAAAGTTGCCCTGTGGCGGCCGCTGCAAACTCGGCATAGCCACCGCAGTCGTGATACTGGGAGCGACAGCACTAGCAGGCGTCGCCTCTGTCTTGGGTGTACTCGCCACCACCTGGATGCGGCAGCAGCGTGCTCCCCCCCGCATACATCTGCTGTGTCTGCGGCGGGGCCGACATCGGCGTGGGCATGCCGTCATGGTTGCAGCCGCCTTCGCTGGCGCCAGATTCGCATTCGCGCGCAGACACCCATGCACCCCACCTGTGAGGAGCCCGAGCCCCACGGTGCCGTGGTCCCCCGAGTGCTGGTAGTGGTAGCGCAGCCCATTCATGTTCTTGTAACGCCGCGAACAGTCGCCAACGCCACACGCAAACCGGCGCACGTGCACCTCGACCTCATTGAGCTCCGCTTGCGAAAGCGGCGAATCGTTGTTGGTGTCGAAGAGCGTTGAGTCAAACTCGCCCTCCTTGTCGCCCATGTGCGTCTTGTCCCCCACAACCTTGCGCATCTGCCCCCACGAGAAGTCGTCAAATGCCAGAACGCATACGCGGGCAGCAGCCCATTCCAGATTGGGAGCGAGATGAGGTAGATGAGCATCCAGCCCATGTACGCGATCTTGCGGCTTGTGACGATGATGAGCACGAGCGGCAGCCCGAGCACAAACACAAGGATCACGAGCGAGATGGTGGTGTCGGTGTGGTGCGGGAGCGTTGAGTAGATGATGAGGTACAGCGTGAAGGAGATGGCTGCGGGGAGGATGAGCGTACCCATGAGCTCCATGCCGACGACTAGTGTATGGCAAGGGTAGGGGTATAACTGCGGTGGTACAGGTACAGGTCTGGAGGGTAAGGGTACGGGTTGGCCTGGGGCCGAAACCATACAACCCGGAACCCGCACCGTACCGGCACCAGTTTTACTGCGGTTCAGGACCCGCAGTAAAGGCACGGTTTGGGGTGTTGGTGGGTATGATTGGCTATGGTGTCATTGACCTTTTCACAGCATATTAATAATGGAGACCATTTAGACATTTGCAATAATATTGATACAAAGAATTTTAAACAATTCATATCTGAGGGTTACTTAAGGTGCCCATCAGTTTGCAGCCTGAGACAATTACGAAAATAGATATATCCAGATGTAACTATGTCCTCCAAGTTCTCTACATCTCTGCTCCTCAAGATAAGTGGAAACTTTGCATGCCTTCTTGGATCACAATGCCCAGCTTCTCCCGCATGATGCTCTTGGAGCTGTATTTTGGCAATTTTAGATAATTGACACAAGTCATTACACTGGGCAGATAGTCGTCAGCCATGAACGGTGAGTCTGCAAAACAGCTTTTGAGGTTTTGGTGTTGGGTTATCACCAATGGTCTGCATAGGTGGGTGAGATAGTTTTGGAGGAGCTGCAAAGAAGAAAGAGGGAAAAACAGAGAAGGGCACCGGTGCAGAAGATGGAGGAGAGGTTGAAGTTGGAGCAAGCAATCATTGATCTGGTTTGGGCACTTATTTGACCAAGGCATTGGCCAAATAAGCGCCCTATCAGTTGTGGAGCACTACAAAGCCTTCAGTATGTGGGCCAAATGCTTTCCTCTCCTTCCCATCAGGAATTCAAGAAGTGGGATCAAATATACAAGAGTGTAATATAATACATTTTGTTTCGTTGAAGGAACTGGAAATAATACAATATCCTATTTGCCACAAATTGATTTGGGTGGCAGCCATTATTCCTGAAAGTCGGCCACAATACCTAGGTTATATACTGCGGTTTGGGCACCAGGGGTTTTGACCACACACCGCGGTGCTAAACCCGTTAAACTGTACCCGCCATCAAACGGGTATGGTATAGGCGGGTCCGGGTCCGGTATGGCCCGGATCCACCTGCGGTTTACCCATGCCACACACTACCGACGACGGAGAAGCAGAACATGCCGCACAGATTGCGCACGAGGACGAGCTCCTTGAGGTTGTGAATGGTCGAGTTGATCCAGCGGCGGCGCTGTGAGAGCAGCATGTGGAACATGTCGGGAACGACGGTCTTGCCGCATATGATACAATTACTGCAAAGGGTGTTAGATGCGGTTTATCCACAAAAGAAATAGGATGTATGTCTATCATCTCGACATCCTCCGATACCGTCTTCTTGTGGTCTTTCCGGTCCAGAATTGCCCGCCTGGATGGACGTGTGAGACGCAGTGCAGACCAGGACGAAAGACACGAACCTGTCCTTGTCCAGCTTGATGGTGGTAATGACGACATTGCTGGGGTGGACACCAATGAGGGCAGTCCCGCCATTTGACTTGTCGGGCTGCACACGGTCGACGTGGATGACCCATTTCTTGCGGTAGACCTGGGTGGCTTTTCCCTCCCGACCCATGTACTTGCCCCATACAATGCGAACCTCGTCGCCTTTGCGGATGGGCAGCGAGCAAGTCTGGAGAAGAGATGAGAACTTATTTGAGTGCACAGGGAAAGGCACGGACATTGTACTTTGTCCGGAGCTCCTTGGCCACATTATTTTGCGGCGGATGGAGGAGGGGGTGGAGAAGTGGGCCTTGCGTGACTTGCGCCGGGAAGATGATATGTCTGGGACGAGCGTGAGCAGAATACAATGCAGACGGCAGACGAACGAACCATCATTGAATTTCATGGTGACGGGTGGTCTCTTGAGGAACCGTTTTGGCGGACGAGCCATTGCGGGCATGGCCGCGCTTGTACAGGCTCATCGTGGTTGCGGTTGAGAGATGACAAACATCGTTGTCAAGGGCACTGCTATTGTTGGAATGGATTTGATGAAGT
The DNA here is from genome assembly GCA_029282285.1 of Mycena rebaudengoi. Taxonomy (NCBI): domain Eukaryota; kingdom Fungi; phylum Basidiomycota; class Agaricomycetes; order Agaricales; family Mycenaceae; genus Mycena; species Mycena rebaudengoi. Next base: position 2,163,296 of record JARJCX010000007.1, read on the forward strand.
GCGTGGCCGAGAGCCATAGTCGATGGTGTAGAGCTCGCAGAGGGCTTCATGACAGTATAGAGAATATGTTGAAGGCGAAAGGAACAAGTTGGCTGGGGTGAGCCATTCAAAGCCACGGCTCGAGCCGTCACAAAGCCGGCTTGAGCCGGAGCCAAGCCATTTGGAGCCGTTAGCCGGTCAGCTGGCTAGGCTCGGCTAATTTGGGCTCGGCTCAGTCGGCTAGCCGGAGCCGAGCCGAGCCGCGGCAACACTAGACAGAGGTTTGTCGGCAGAGGATCGGCCCAGCGCGACACACCTGGGCCTATCTGCGTTGACGTCACGGCCACGCACCCTGCCGCCTAGGGTCGGCAGAGGTTGGCTCAGCTGCGCAGACTCGGTCTACCCCGGGCCTGAACGCAGTGTAAGTGGTTGTGATGTTACAGCGCTTACCATAGACGAAAAAAAAATCAGGGTGACTCCGTCGTATGGTAATTTTGCGCATCAATATCCCGCTTCAAGTTTTATTCGTCTTTTGAGCCCGTTCCCCGCTACTTTATGATATTAATATGGAAGAAAAAAGTGTCGCGAAAGTGACCGATAGTGCTATTATTTAAAAAAAATTGAACCACGCACGACTATTTTTGGCGAGTTCAACCCTCGAAGTAATATTCCGTTATTTTTCGATGTCATTTTTTTTGCGCCATTCTTGCTTCATTCATTCCTTCACTCTGATTCCACTTCAATTACAGTAGTTCCCGACAGCGATTCCCTGGACCAAATTGATGCGCAAGATTAGATATGATAAGATCGGATAAGATAGGGGATCATCCAACATCGAATTCAAAGCAAAAGTCCAGGACTGACTATGTACGGTTCATTTGGATGGTCCACAGAGATGTGTGGACAGACCACAGGCAAAAGGTAACAGGTTACGTCCATTTCAAGCTCGAGAATATCGACTCGGAGGAGGCGACCGCGCGGCGAGAATAGCTGCCAGAACAAGATTCCTTGTTGAGCAGTACACTCTGCCTATCCTCTAGGTCCTGTCATATATAGGCTCAGAAAATTAAGACATAGGAACATTTTAGGCATATGTTAAGCGATATCGAGATGCCGAAACAGTTCAATGTTGCCATTGTGGTGCATCACAAACCATTTAGTGGTGTGTAACTTTTCTCAGGAATAATAATCTGAGCATGGGGCGACGTGGAGTGTTCCCTGCACAATAGACGAACACAGCGCCGTTCACATTCCGGTTTTCCAGATTTTGTAAGTAGGGAAAGTAGATGATGTACGTACACTCACGACCCGCACTGGCGGAGAACGTGTTTGATGTGCGTCCCCACATTTCTTCCCCCGTAGTTGTCAGGATTCCTCCGTCCCCGTTGGCCAAGTCTATTCGTGAGATGCATCTATTTACCACCTAGTAGATAGGCTACCAAAACGCCGTGACCGCCGATGACTGTAGTGTACACATGGACGTGGTGTACGTAGGTACAGTACCTGCTTGTTCCTTTTAGGGACCACCGCAGTAATACATCCTCCTCCTCCTCCTCCTCCTCCTCCAGGCCATCAGACTTTTGACATATCTGTTGTCAAGGTTTTTTGGGCCTCAACAACGCCAAAAAACGCCAAAAAAGCCGTAAAACCTCGAAAACGCTGAAGCCCTGAAGTCAAGGTCAATTTGGCTGAACCTCTAAAAAAAAGTTTTTATTCTACCATTGCCCCATCAATGACTTGCCATTTCAGGCCCTTCATGTTTGTGGAAAAAATTTCAGAACCCCAAAAAACCCCAAAATCTCACAACAGATTTGTCAAAAGGCTGATGAGCAGGACAAAATATAGTAGCCACAATCATTTCGATTATCGTTTCTACACAAGGAGGATAACCCAAACTCATACTCTTTTTTTAATCCGCCTTCCCATATCTTTTCGCCGTTTTTTCCCAGACAGTTCTGCCACAATTAGTCAGAACCGGTGCGCGAACTGCCAGTGGATCTACTCTGACTGCCCTTAATGTAACGATTTCGAAGATCGAGATTTTGGAGCGTGCCAAATGGCAGTTAACGAGCGTGTAGCGTAAAGACAACGCAAGGTAGGTTATATAAGAGCGTAAATAAGTATATGAGGTTGCGCCTTCAAGCCAAAAGGCAAGCCAAAATCAGCGCCGCGGAAGCACTGAACGCCGAAACCGACGTCCGCACTGAAGAACTCGGAGGAGAGCTTTGGGCTGGCGGGGCAGAGCCTGAGTCGGAGCCTAAGTGACCCGTTATTTGGGCAGCAGAGCCTGAGTCGGAGCCTGAGTGACCCGTGATTTGGGCTGCCGCGGCTGCCGCCGTGGTTCCGGCCTCAATCAGAATCGCTGAGGCCTTCTGGGTGTCGGTGACCGTTGTCCCGTCTGCGCCCATGACACAAATGGCAGATCCAGAAACGAGGGAGCACTCGCCCCCCAAGGTGATTGCCTGGCCGTCAATTGTGACAGCATACGTGTACGAGGCATAGTCGGCCCCCTCAACGAGTGTCGCTTAAGTCAACAACACGGTTTAGCAGAAAAAAACAACAGACGCGCTAGAGGAACCTACCGGTTCCGGGGAAAGAGCCTTGAGGATCAGTGAAAATGCCAGTATATTCTCCCTGGCGGAGGGCCCACGTCGTTCGGGTCTTTGAAGCGTCGATTCCGAGAAGATCTGCCGAAATAGGCTGGAAATCGAGGAAGGGAATAACAAGTGAGGTTTGGGCAACAACATCTGGAAAGAACAGAGTTGGTTAAGACGCCTAATTGGATAGGCTGGGACGAACGGCGGAGATTCAGAGCAACCAACGCGACGGCAAATATACGACTCATTTCGCTTTCTGGGTTGGGGAGAGAAAAGACGATAAATCTAAATTGGATGATCGGCGAGATCATGCCACGCGTTGTTCGCATCAAACAACATATTCAATTGAACCTAATTGAACCTTATGCTTGGCAGTGGCTTGGCTGCCTCACTTCTCACCTCTGGAAAAAAATCCGTAATTTGAGTTTTGAAAAATGGGTCCATAGCAACCGTATCAATGCGGATCTTGCCTTCCGCATTCCTCCTACCACTGATCATGCGGCAAATTCCGTGATGGCACCAATTTCCACAACCTCTGTTGTCTCATCTGCTCTTCAAAACACCTACCTATCTTGCGTCAAAGCCCGTACCTGTTACCTAGCTTTGTCGATTCGCTCTATATCCGTTAAAGTGTAACTTTCCGATCAGTCTCTCATAATGTGCGACCTGATTTTTTGAAGTGCCGGTTTTCAAACCTCTTCGGTCAATCACAGGTTGACGGCTCGCAGTTGCACATTGGGATATCTTATTTAATTTTGGGCTTCTTGTAAGTACTGCTCTTCTCATTCTACTCTGTGATATCGTTGTTTAAACACTGTAGCGGCGCGAAGCGCCGCCCGCCCTGATATTCGGGTGTCCCGTGAGGGTTGTTGCGAGTTCCTCCTTCCCTTAACCCCTGATTTTCAATTCCAAATGTGAGCGGTGCAGTAGGAGTACTCAATTCTCAGCTTATGGGCTCGTCTTCTGGATTTATTTCTGGAAACTACTACATCCACAGGACAAAGGACCATATTTTTCTGCCCATTCGGCGCTTTTTTTTGATTTTTCTTACCCGCTTTCCGGGTGTGTATGGCTCGGGTAGATGTACGTATTTGACGCGTTTGACGCGTTTATTCTCGCATTGACACGTCTCTGGACAAATTCACATGTCTTTCGAATGTCCTTCGAATGTCTTTCGGTCACTTCACTTCAAGTTGGATTCTCAAGGCGTTGCGCGCAGGCAAGCATATATCCCACCCACGATACTCGTCTGACGCCGACCTCGAGCCGGATTCGCCTCAACAATTCCAGGCGCACTTCCTCGCACTTTGCCTCTTCATAGCCAGACGTGTCTGCCACACGCAACAGTCCCAGTCGACTATTTCAGCCCGCCCGCAGCATCCGCCCTCTTCCGTGCCCCCTCTTCCTCTTCCACCGCATTCAGCACCTTCTTGAACGCGCCCGGGACTTGTCCGCCCATCGGGCGGGCGCTGCTGGTGCAATTGCGACTGCGTCACGGGCGCCGTTGTCAGCGCCGAGACTGGCGCTTCGTCCTCAAACTCCCCCAGCGACACCTAATCGCAACTGGTGTCGAGATCCATAGCCTCCGCAGTGTATTCCTGGCCACCAATGTCGACTTCGACGTTCCCCACGAGATAGGGGTAACAGTCGATGTCGTCGGAATTACATAATTCGAGTATGTAGTGATACACACGGATTTTTATATCACTCCAGAGCACGAACAGAGAAGTCTCATGACAATAGAACGCAGATATTTCAGAAATAAAAGTTTGTTGATGACGGTTTGGGTCAGAGATCTTTTGTCCTGTCTTGGCAAAGCCAGATCGAACGCATACTATCGATGACTGGGAAGTCGGCCACCTTAGAAGTTGCAGAGCTTGTCTGAGTATTCCAAGACGAAGGTCTACATCCTGGAATTCATTCGAGCCCACTCCCGCGATTTTACACGAAGCTTCCATGACACAGTGAATTCTTTACCCCCGGCGGCGAGCCAAAAATAGCAAATTCCGGGTTAGTCGGCCACCCGCTGAAAGACATGGTTATCGTCGGAACTATGTAACCACCTTTGGACATCAGGAACAGTCAATGACATCTCGGGGCATTGTTTGACACACACAAAGATGAAATACCATGTATGGCGAACACTACAACTCTGCACGTTCCGAAAGGGGACCTAGCGGAGAAATAAATTATCCTGAGTATTATCCAGGTACAATGTGTGAGAAATACATTGCTCTGATTGGTAGCGAGAAGGGCTGGGAAGGGTAAAAATACGATCACAACCAAATTTGCCGCACAGAAGGTTGCGCCCATGGAGGTGCAAATAAGCTGCAGGCATGTTAATAGAACATATATCTACATATATGATAGCATAGTTGTGCTGCCAGATACCCCAACTCCGAAAAAAAATCCAGACACTTGTCGTGCATAATTTGGGTGATTTGGGGTAATGGACCCCAGCAAGCAGGGAATAAAATACTAGGTAAAGTTTGGACGTACCCCATAGACTTTGGAATAGCCAATTAAGGTCTTCGGCACGGAAAAAAATCGCAGTATCATTGGGTGAAATAGTTTAAGCGTGGCCCGCTTGGGATGCGGAAGAAATAGTGTTGGGTGCCTGGTGTCATAGTAACGACGTATTGCACCCCAGATATGATGCAGAGATGAGAGGATCAAATAGAGCCCTAGAGGTCCCGGATTGAGCAGGAATTGGATAATACTCAGGATAATTTATTTCTCCGCTAGGTCCCCTTTCGGAACGTGCAGAGTTGTAGTGTTCAGTACATTGGCCATACATATACTACCCACTACACTACAACCCACATATTTCGACGAGCTTGCCCCATTTCAGGCTGTAGATCTAAATACGTGAGCTGCAGTAAGATTTAAAATGTCTACCGAGATTGTTCCTTCTACCCTTGCAGCGACTGTTCCGAGAGCATCACCACCCTTCCGCCCATACAATAGCCACACCTTCAGATATTGAGAACACCCGATGGACATATTTCGCCAACTGGCATATAGTGTCTCTATTGCACACCACGATTTTCAGCACTCGGCTTCATAGGAACATAATTGAGATGCATATTAAGTGACTATGCCAGAGCGAAGCGGTCCAGCGCACAGAATATAATGGCTGCCCTCATTTCGATTATCACTTCCGCGTCGTTGATATCTTGACTTTTAATCAGTTTTTAATGGTTAAAGAGGTCCTCTTGTCGAAGTCGGAGGCATCTTGTCTTCTTCTCCGTACGTCCAGATCTAGTCTGATACTAAATTCATACCTATAGTAAACCTATAGTACGAATTTGCCACCGGACCGATTTACGACGAGATTCTGGCCACTTTCTTTGACACGGATCCCGTAATGTGCTCAAAAGACAAGGAAAGAGCACGGCGTCCTGACCAAGGCATCCTGTATATTGCCGTTGAGAATCAGCTCTGTACGACTATTTAACAGCGGTTACATTGAAGGATAAACAAAGCAGGTGAAATCCCCCATAAAATTGCGGGGTCGAGAGGAACAGGTTTCAAGCTATTCGGGCTTTATGTATTTTGACATCCTCGCGTGGTCTATGCAGATAAAGATGGATATGAGAAACTGCAATTGTATTTCTGAAGAAAACAGACCTATCCTGGTTATCAACAGCCACAGCACCCAAACGTTGTACGACGCGCATCCCGGAACTTACTCTTCCGAATATAGTATGCTTGTTGTCCAGATACGGTGTAGGTGATAGGGTAACGAAGAATTGGGAAGCCTGCGGACTTGGCTGTCAATCGGAGAGCTTTTTGTGGTTCCAGAAACACTCGCCGTTTGTGTTGGGCCCTGAATTCGCCATCGCGAGAATCCCGGCCCCAGTGAACCGCAAATCAGGGTGTATTTCATCCTCGCTGATTCACCAAAATAAGGCATATACTCGATAACACGATGGTAAAATACGCACAATTTTTGGCCGTAAATACTGGTGCCGCCACGTCCTGTTCCAGTTGGGTCGCCAGTTTGGATCATAAAATCCTAAATAGAGTCAGCCAAATTCAAAAAGAGACAGTAAAGAAAATCACCGATATGATGCGATGGAACACCACCCCATTATAGTATCCTCGTTTCGCCAACTCAGCGAAGTTTTTGCAGGTCTAAAGCTCGTCGGGAAGATGAGAACGAGCAGACCAGGTATTTCAAACTGGCATTACTCGCGGTGCATGGTCCCAGTACAGTTCCAACTGGACGTCTCCGAGACTCGTCTCCAACACCACAGAATCCGTGTTTGACATGATCGGCAAAAGTGAAGAGTAAACTGTCACGGACAGTCACATCGCGTCCAACGAGTCACGGTGGAAAACACAGCACAACACTCCCACGCGCCTTTCTTCTCAACAACCACTCAAGAGCGGTCTTCCATGCGGGCCATTATTCAACGCGTCACCTCCGCGTCCGTCTCAGGTGAAGTATCACATCTTTCGTAGAAAGCTGCTCCTCAGGCATGCTATGTAGTAGACGGCCAGGTGATCTCTCAGATTTCTCGTGGACTTATGGTTCTTGTCGGCATAGGCAAAGGAAAGAGGCCTGAATTTGAGGATCGACAGAGACCCATGACTGAATTCTAAATTACTAGATGACAATGCATCCGACGCCGCCACATTGACGAACAAAATGTATGTAAGTACCTCGTGCCCACCAGGCGGACATATTGCGGTCACTCACTAAATTACTGTAGTCTTTCTCTCCGCGTGTTTTCAGATCCCTCAGACGCCGAAAAAATGTGGAAAGCCAGCATCAAGGACGTGGATGGAGAAATTCTCTGTGTTTCCCAGTTCACGTTGATGGCGGAGACAAAGAAAGGAAACAAACCGGACTTTCACAATGCAATGGTCCGTCTGTTTCTTTGAATCGTACTAGATCTGAACGTTCTTCCTCAGCCAACTGACAAGTCCCGCGATTTGTATCAAACATTCCTGGAGAAACTCCGTAATTCCTACAAGACTGAAAAGGTTCAGGGTGGGTCTCATCGTTTCCGTACTTGGTCGTTTATATAGTTCCTGCAGATGGAAGGTTTGGAGCGATGATGAACGTGAGCCTGACCAATGAGGTAAATTCGACTGGCTTTTCGGGCTCAACGTATTAATTTCATTCATTCCAGGGCCCGGTAACATTCACTCTCGATTCCCGCAAGTTTGAATCTTTCGTTGGAGGGACCACTACGATATCAAGTGCCCAGACATAGGCTGACCCGATCCCGCAGTAATGGGCGGAGAGTCGTGTAACGAAACGGCAAACAAGCTACAGCTTGGATGCAGTTCATCCGTGCCAACAGGACGGGCATGTCCACCGACTTGCTCTACACACCTTGGTGTTACTTCCCTTGGAGGACTCCTGAGCCCATGCTCTAATTAGCCTAAATTTGCAATACGGATGTCTCCGCTTCCCGCAGTTTTCTGAAGATCGAGCTCCAGAATCAAGTCAGGTTAGCGTCGGTGAAGAGAGTTCAATTTCTCAGGTTCCAAGTCCCATGGTGATGAGTTTAACGACCGCCGATCCGAAGTTGTGCACACTTTAGTAGGTGAACTACATATATGAGAAAAGTCTCATTGGCGGGGTTAAAGGTGGAAATGTGTGTTCCGATGTGGTTCCGTTCGTAGACGACTCACTCTAACAACTCTCCTAGGTATTTCAACCCTTGTAGTGCACACATAGTAATCATACGACGCCAAATCCACCACAATTCATGAGAATGACGAACTACCCAGAAACAGCCGAGTGCGAACTTAGTGAAGTTTAACCCTAGATGTTCCGCGCCAAGAGCAATGGCCAAAATTAATCCGGGAAGGTTCCTCGATGCACAATGTCTGGTGAGCCCGCAATTTGCACATACGGCTTGCGACGGTGAGGCATCTGAAAAAGGAAGATTCGAAATGACATGGTGGCGCCGGTACCGCTAGCCAAGAGAATAAGGGCGGTCCCGTTCAGGTAAGCATCTCAATCCCACGTACACCGTGGCGCAGAAAGCCCAACAGAAATCGAAATGATATGTCCGCAAATCCCATGGAGATAAATGCAACTGGTGGCAGACAGTCAAGAAGGTGGGTGTTCAGGATTACAATTGTGAGTTTGTGATTGGTCAACAAGTTGGCAATTACGTAAAGCACTTTCGCCTTGCGAGCCTGAGGTGCGCCCCGTCCACTCCCCTTTTTCCATAAAATTCGCCTGGTCTTTTGAAGACTTACCCCTGCGCGACATATCCGAGTTTCACTGGCGACCCTCCTCTGAATGCAACCACTGTTCATTCTGCGACTGCGATTTCTCCAACATCTTCAAGTTTCTGTATCTTTCATGGAAAAGTCCGAGCCACGCCGGCGTTTGTCACCGGCTTTTACTTCAATTCTTAAATATGCTCCTATGTTCTACTCTGTGGGGGCATACATAATGACCTGCTGCGGCTGGGAACATTATAGAGAACGGCGCCCTGCTGCAAGTTCCCTTCGCTTTCACCCCTCCGATCGTCCAGTGAAGGAACCCCACAGGACCGTATTAGAACTTGTGTCCTTTGCTAGTCAGCAAGGTGAATGCGACCTTTCTTGCCATATACGTTTTCATGTGCTGCAGCAAATTTTCAGTGACGATAGTAATGCAGGAGAACTGGTGATGATCCATACCTCCAGACTCCCAAGGTTTCCGTTTGTTCTTTCCGAACTTCCGGAGCTTTTCCGATATATGCTTACTCTCCGGGGTCGAAGGTGCAGACCACAGGCGACCATGCGTTTAATATCTAGCACCATACAACCAGGAACAGATCGGGGGTTCCAGTTCCCATTCCGAGAAGTCATCAATCAGGCGGCCGCTCAGCGCTCAGCTCCTTCGGGTCCCTGTTCACCACCTTCTACGTCTCCGCTTTCCATGTATTGTTCTCGACAAAGTAATATATATATCATTTGTTGACATATGTGCAGCGAAAGTGCCTCTGGCTAAATGCAAGGTTAAAATTAAATCGTTGGCAGGTGCTTCAACATTGAAACTAAGAAAAAACGTAGCTTTACTCTTTTTTTCAACATAACCCAGCCCCGTCACGCACTTTACGATGATATGAACTTATCTTGAGAGCTCTGACACCGTAGAACTCCACCTGTGAGCCAAATCTATAAAAGAGGCTTCGACCTAAAGGTGGTAAGGCGCTTGTCCCGCTGCATATCTGCATATTCGTAACAACGCCAACAATAGGCCCAGCAATTTTACCTCGCACAACTTTTATTAAGCTCTACAGGCCCCGCGGACTATTTTCGGGGTGGAGTTGAAGAAAAATAAACCGGACAAATGTAAATGAGGAGTCTAAATTTGACTCCGCTTTAAGCTGCGATCAAATATCGTGATCACGGTCAGCCAAGCCAATTTAAACGTGGTTCGGACAGTTCGTGGATCTAGCTGGAATGCGGCACGACGAAAGAGAGTTCCGAAATCAATTGTGCCATGTCGGGCCCGTGGGCACCCGTGCAGGATTTATCGCCAGTCAACATGTTGGTCCATGCGGTTCGTGGACGATGTAGACATCGTGAGGACCGATACAAACCTTAGAGCGATGTTATCTCTCATCAGCAAGAGCTTCCAGTGGAAGAGAGAACGTACCTTTTTAGCTGGAATGAAGAAGGAAGAGTGATTTGAAACTGATAGACAAGTAGCACCGCATGGGATTGGGGTTACTCGTCCCAGGGCATAGGGAACGCTCGCCACTACCATGAGGTGGGACCCGGATTAATGGGAGACATCCGAGGGAGGATGCCTGTGCAGTGGTAGAAGCTGGACGGCTCTTAGGGCTGGTGTTAGAGGAGAAATTCGTCCGCACAAGAGAGGAAAATATATAATCAATCAGTAGGTGTAGGTTCTCGTGTCCGAGCTGCATTGGTTCGCAAACGAAAGTCTCCAGGCGATAAAGAAGAATGCAGGCGCAATGTTGCGATATTTGCATGCAATCTCGGGCCGATACATGAGCAGACGAACGGATAATAAGGCGCAAGAAATGATTGGTTCCTGGGAACGACAGCTTATCACCACAAGGTAGTCCGGTCCGCAAGGGTCGAGCGCAAAATGCAAAGTGCAGAGGATAGACCATCACGGATCGGACCAAGCTTCGAAAGGGAGGTTAGATATCAATTGGGTTAGTTTGAACGCCACTGCCATGTCTTGGAATTGAAGGTATTCGACAATTATCCTGACTTATCCCGGGCCGCGGTAATGATTGCAGAGAAGCCAATGAGATGTTGGGATACACCTAGCTATCCATGTAATGGGTGAGAGACGCTGCACAAGGCATCCATATGTTGGGGTCCAGTCGGCATCGAAGAGCCTCTCCACTATTCCTCGGTACTATTGATCTGCGATAGGCTCCAAATATACACGGGAGCTGCGGATAGAGGAACTCCGGGAGCGGAAGATCGTCCATGGCGTTTGAAGCTCGACCGCCGTTGTCGCAGGAACCGACAGTGTTCGGGTTCATTGCTTCCATTTTTCAAATGCGAAGGTAGGGAAGATGATAGCGGACGGGTCCGACGGAGTGTTTAATGTGTTTACTGAAAAGGAATCGAGAAGTACACAGCAGCAGAGATCACTTGCACGTGGAATCGTTCTTCCCGAATCCATCAAGCTTAAAACTCCTTTGGATAGTTTTGGACACAGGAAATTCGGGAGTAAGCGCGTTTGACAGGTCCAGAGAATGGGTTGTCACCAAGAAAGAGATCGTAGAGGATAAATGGTGGGAGGACCAGGACACTGGTCCGTATGTCCGGAGCCAGTTGAATGGGAAAGCCATCATAGTGGTAATATTTGCGTGCTTGCCCTGATTTTCCGTCTTGAAGATGCAACCGATTAGACAGGAGCCACTTGTGGTCAACAAGACGCCGTCCTCTTTTTTTTTTTTCATTACTGGTAGATTATCATACTCCGTTAAATCGCGAAGCCAATCAAAGAAGGCCAATTGCAGCAAGTCATTGGAATGCGCCAATGGGCGACCCTGCTGAGAGATCGCCCAACAGTCCCAGCCGGCCATCAGCGAGAAGGAGGCTAAAGATATGTCGCCGCTGGTGTGTACGGTTCCAATATTATCCAATGACGTCGGGGGCGTCCAATCGTGGACCCTCAAGCCTCGTCAACATTGACGGTAACACAAATCCTACTGGCCTCTTGAGTTTGGGTGTATATGATTTTTTATCCTCTGAGGTCCGAGGGACGGCTGCCGGATATGTTCTTCTGTGGCAATTCCAACTTCGATGTTCACACGAGTCAAATTCTGCACCGTGTCCAACTATCTCCATGGTTATTTTTAGGGTGTAATCCTCAGTGAGAATAATGTACCCAGCTTCAAGACGCACAAAGTGTCCACCTGTGCACTCAGTCAGCGACGGCCAACAGGTTTGTCCGTCATCTACAGGTTCCGTCGAGGCTGTATTTAAACCACTGGGCGTATATTGCATGCTTGACAACTTAAGAGGAAAGAGCCACCTCAGGGACGGTTGTGGCATGAGTAATCTCTTTGTCGAAGGGGACCTAGTGGAGAAATCAATTATCCTGAGTATTATCCTCGGAGTCAGTGTCACGACACTGAGCGAACCACTCGAGGCAGCAAGGGAAAACACAATGGAAATATTCTGGATGCTGCCGAAACATAGCAAAAGCTGGGGTTCGACCGCCAGTCTGAGCAGTGAGGATAAGACGCAAGAGAGCGCGTGACTCGGCGGCCTTTGTTACACTGAACGTGACGCCTGTCACTGTGGGATCAGCAGTGCTGACTCTGTTGTGCGGGGTGAACGGTGAACAGGCTTGATCTCTACCCTCACTGTGTCGCGCACCGAGAATCTCGGGATAGGCTGGATAAGCTGTTCTTACGGCCTCTATAGGACTGTCTGCCCTCGCTCTCAGCCATCAGCTTCTCTGGACTTTTTTTGGGTCGTGGCAAAGTTCTCCCATCTTGGATTCCGCCAGTTTCTGCTTCTTCTTCTCACAGACCTCCTTGCTCTCTCCGTTTTGGACTCTGTTTTCTGTATCTCCACGCGAGCGTTCAAAACTCGGTGACCTCTGTTCCTCGACTTACGTGAGTCGAGTGCTACTATTAACCTCATTTGTTGCGAGCTTCTTTCGTGTATTTGGCGTATAAGAACATCGCAGCCACTGAGAAGCTCCGATACGCCAATGTCGCCCTATTCGTATCCCTCTTACTACTCTCCTCCCCGTCATTTTGCTGCCTTGTCCTATCCGGATCCTGTTCCATATGCTCACCATAACCATACTCACCAGGAGATCCTGCTACTCGAGCGTTCGATGTCCCACTCCATGCAGCCCCCGCCGTCGCCCACGATTCCGATTGATCCCGCCTTGTCATTATATCCGCCGTATTACCACTCGTACCCGCCTCAGCATCAGCAGCAGCATGTGCCCCCGCATCTGTCTCTTCCACAAAGTTACTCCTCGCCGTCATCGCAGGGCTCTGACACCATCGGCACCCCGCCCATGTATCCCTCGTCGAATGCGAATGGAAAGCGACCTGGATCTGCTGTTTCGAACGGGGCTTCCAAGAAGGCGCGAAAGGATGATGACGATGAGCCCCAGAGCCCAATGGCGGATAAAGACGAGGGGAAAGCCAAGTCTACACGAGGATCACGGTGAATGATATCTTTTGACTACTAGAGTTAGTGGTAACTGACACCACTTTTTTAGCGCGTGCACTGTCTGCCGTCGTCTCAAAATGAAATGCGTCGGTGCAGAAAAAGGTCCGCCGTGCAAGCGGTGTATCGCCGGAAACCACGAGTGTATTTTTGAGGAGTCGAATCGTGGCAAGCGGTCCTCGAAGTAAGAGTTCGCCTCATCCTGTAGATGTTCGTAAGCTAATACCACTCCAGAAAGCACGAGTTACTCACGCGCTCACTGAGAAAGATGGAGAAAACTTTGGACAATGTATTGCGCTCAATCGGGAATCCGAGTCTCGCCTCTGGAATGATATCTCGTTCGCTCCTCGCCGACTCCACAACAGGCGACATCAACGACCGCACTTCTGGATGCTTCGCCATCTCCCCCTACGGCTCCTGGTCCCCTTCATCGCCGGGCAGGCTCGCCCAAACTTCATTCACTACCAGACAACTCGTTGAATCCACTCGGTCTTCTTGCGGAGGCCAGTCTGGCCTAATCGCCGTGCTCAAGCGGCACACCCCAGTGGTCTGGTCGCACGGTCCTCGGTACCAGGAGAGACTAAACTTGGGGTCGCCAGTGACAATTATTTCAAGCCTGGTGAGTCTCGATATTCTCGTCGTGCATGCCCCGGCTCACATTTATGGGCAGGCCCCATTTCGATATTGCCCTTGCGGCGATTGATAATCGAGCGCCAAATCCAGCCGGAGATGCTGAGCTTTGTCAGCACCGAGGAAGTCGTCGCTCTATTCAATATGTTTGTACCCTGCCTTCGGAATCCATTTTTGTACACTGACAATACTTCCGCCTCAGTTTCTTCGAACACATCAACGTTTGCCTATTCTTCTATCCCCTGAACTCTAACTGACCTGTAGACAGATGCACTGCAATTTTCTAGACAGGAATTTCCATACTCCCGGCGCTGGTTTGCTCACGGTCTCCATTTCTATTGACCACAAGTGCGTTATTCTTCTCCGATTGTAGCCGCGCGGTGATGTTAATGCGCGTCGTTCAGTCTGTGCCATCTCGAGCAAGTTCTACGATGCAAATCCAGAGCTGCATCCGAAACTCACGGATATGGCGAAGAAGCTTGCATTCAGTGTTCCCGCGCGGGGATACAAGTCCCTCGAAATCGTCCAGGCCTATCTGCTGCTTGCTCTTTACGGGTGCGGTGCGGTAGAACGGTACGAGCAGGACAGAACCTGGCTGCTCTTGGGGATGGCCATTCGGTCAGTCTTTCCACACTGCACCCGTCAGTCTTTGCTCAAAAGGCCAATACAGCATGGCGACCGACCTTAACCTGCATCGCAAAACATCCGTGCCCAGCGAGGATACAGAGGATGGTCGCGCTCGTGACTACGAGGTGCACAACCGGGAGCGGACATGGTTGATGTGCTTCTGCCTTGACCGGAGCTTCAGCGCCCAAATGGGGAAGCCCTATTCAATAAAGGAGGAGTGAGTGGACATTTCCCCTCCATTTATAAAACCCTTACACGTGGAATAAGCTATGTCATTCGGAACGCCCCGCAGTGGGCGCGATCTTCTGGTGCTACTGCTGCCGATGTCGGATTAGCTGCTTATGTTGTGAGCTCCTCGGTTCTTTCTCCCACGAAGTGATCATTGGCCAATGCATTTGTTCCGCAGGAACTCCAGCGCATTATTTCCAGGTGCCTGGACTTGCTGTATTCTGGCCTTGATTCTCCATCTGGGCTACTTGAAAACTGCGATTACCTTCTCATCATCAAGACCTTTGAGCCGCAGATCATAGCGTCGCGGCAGCATTGGACCAATTTGGCGGATGCTGCCATCCGCGCCAACGAGCATGGCACGTTTATTTCGAGATCCATGGGCGTCCGTTCCGTGCTGAAATTAGTCTTTTCCTGCCAGGCCGGCCCTCCCAATGGCTCGAATACCGCAACTATATTTCCCAATTTTACTTCAACTATGCAATGCTGGTCCTTAATTCGTTTGGCCTGCAAAATGCACTGGAGCGTGCGCCCCTAAATATTGGCCACTTCTTTGCGCGATGCCATGCGTCTGCCATGGCTTGTGCCGTTGTTGTACGGGATCATCTCGGCCCGCGGGGTTTCATGAAATACTCCCCCGACTCCCACTTTGTGCAAACATCTTACGCCGTATTGAGTCTTCTGAAGGTGGGTTAACCCTTGGGACCCTTAGCCAGAGCTTTAGCTGATACTACGTCCCCGCCAGCTCCTCCGGCCAGAATTCCAAGCGTACCTCGAGAACGAGGACGAAACGATCTCGCTCGTCAAGGACGTCGCTGACGTCCTTGAAAATATTGCCGCCAACCCACTCCACACACCGGCGCTCTACAGCAAGTTCTTGCGCGCGCTGATATCCACGAAGTTAAACCCTGCACCGACATCGCAACCGCAATCGCGGGGGCCCCCCACTGCCCGTCCGTCTCCGCCCGTGGAGGACGCTCAGTTCAGCCCCCCGATGCCTTTTGCTAGTGGGGACCGGTCGACCTTTACACTGAACGAGTTCCAGTTTGATGGCGAGATGGGGCCCGTTGCAGACATGACGACGTTCCCGCCCACGATGGCGCCGACTCCGTCCGAGGATACCATGGGCTCGCTGACTATGGACAATATCCTTAGTAACGGGTTCTGGGAGAGCATGCTCGTGCCTGGTCAGTTTACTTTGCTTAATCGCCTATCGAGATAGCGCTGATATCTTATATTCGTGCAGGCTTTAATACCATGGAAGGGCTCAGTGGCGGTTTCATCTTCGGGGCAGGCGGCAGCGGTCTGATTACTCCCCATTTTGGGCAGACGCCCATACACTCCGGTGACAACACACCTTCGAGGGGTGTCTCTTCCAATGTGCTCACGCAGATGAATATCAATGCTGCGTTCCGCCAGCAGGACAGTGGGAAGCTCGACGCATAGGGCTTGGCGCCTCTGTATTTTGTGTATATGTCTCTTTAATTGAGCGCTTACTGGTCTTATGTATTATGTATTTACTATGGTTAATACTCCATCGCTGCCTTTGATTGGGTTTCTGGATTTCTCTTACCCATCATCCCGCCACCTTAAGTAAGCTGATCTGGCTTACGATCAATCATCGAGCCTTTGACTATTCAGGAATCTGAATGACTTGGCGGAAGCTGGACTGCGATGTTTCGATGTTTCTTTTCGACGTCTCCGGAAGGACTGGTGTTGTATCCGACTGGTGGTCGATGCCTCGGATCGCTAAAAGCATCGCTTGGCGTTTAGACTACGCTTGGCGATGTGGTGGACAATTACTGGAAGCCGGGGCACGGGGGTTGGCAGCTTGCGCTACGCCCACATAAAAATTCCAATGGACGAGCTGGATTTGACACTCCGTGGAATTTTTGAAGAGTTTTTTCCTACTCAAATCTCGCACGACCTTTTCGAGTATGGCCAAAGTAGAGACGCTCAACCGAGTCAGCTTACATATGGGAAAATGGATTGCGGATTGCGGGTTTCAGGGCGGCATTACTTCAAGTTGTGAGTTGAATTTCTTTTGAGGCTTGAAAACATACCCGCGCTCAAAATATCCTGTGTGATCCCGAGTTGGATCTCTCGAACTGGTACGGCACCGTCGTACATATAAGTGGCCTCGTTATAGGTCGTTATTATGAGATTGTGACAAACTTAGAAGATGTAGTAGATCCCGCCCCGCCAAGTTGGCTCCGTAGGACAGCGGTACCGTAAGTACTCAAGCTGACAACCGGCCCAACTGGGTGGTTCCTAATTGCCGGAAAATTGGTCCCAAGAAGTCTGATGCCGACGCAAATGTTCTAATGACGTGAAGAAGAATAAGCTGTGTCCATGACAAGTCATGAGCGACTTCTGCCGATCTCGAAGAATCAACAGAGAAGCGGAGGAGAGAGAAGTCAAAAAGCATCCACTCATACGGGAATACCAAGTAGATTGGCATCAACCGAGGCACCGGTATCAAGCTAGAAACTGGTAAGTGGTTATGACGAAATTTACAACCTTGGCTCTCCACGCCCGCGGTGTGGGTCATTGATTGATAGAGCCAAAGTGAGCTTGCTTTCTCTTTTTCCCCCGTTAAGCTTGCCAAATTTGCCACTGCGACTGTGATCGAGTTGTGGTCAACACTCCTCTCTCTCACTTCCTGCATGAAATACGCTCTTTGAATTTCTAGTAGGAATGGATATGTGGTTGCGGTTGAACGTCCGTGCCCAAGTCGGAGTTGGCCGCGAGTATAAACACAATATTTTGGTCGTGTGGCACGTTCTGCTGAACCGCTACCCAGTACTGCATAACTCGCATAGCACTCATAGGTAATGATGCCCCGGTTTTCCTAATGGTCATGGCTTTTGGTTGTTGCTTTTACAAGAAAATACGACTGTATGTCATTTTTCACCTATTCTTTGAGATATATTGTATGTTGGACCACCGTTTGTTCCAAGCAAGTTCCAAGCACAAAAGGTTCAACTTCATCGGATCATTCCGTGCCAATCATGTATTTCCCAGGCATGATCAACAAATGTAAATATCTCTATGATTTTGCTACGTCGGATTGAATCTAAGGATCTACATACTTCTACGACGCTGTTTCCTTCAAGTTTCTGCTCAGTTCTGCCCATCACGCCTCCCTCATTTCAAGGAAAACGCCAACCCTAGGCCGTCTCGGAGCTTCTCAGAGAACTAGCGATGTCAGTAAACAGGTACTCCACCAAAACATCTATGGAAACTAATTCTTCCTTCTTATTAGATCTGTGTGCATCGCAGTTTCCGCAGTATACAATATGGAACCTCCAACATCAATGGCGGAGGCAAACGCTTCCCGGATTCTACTGAATGTGCCGAGCGACCGGCTGCCCATAGACTCTGACAGCCCAGAGGATACATTAGATGGTCCCGCAAACGCGCGCGATATTATTCACGCTGGACTTCCCACAATACTCCCTTGACTTCCCTGCTTGTAGGCTAGACGACGATGTTTTAGGGCGAAATATTTCGTCCTTTCATTACGGAATTGGTTGATCGTACAAGATATCATCCTCCATGGATACTCGCTCACATTTGCCGCCGATGGAGGACCGCGGCGCTCTCCTTCCATGCGCTATGGTCATGCATAGACGTATGGCTTACTACCGATAGGCGAGAGAATTCTCGATCTATTACATCCATGGATACGTGTCTTGCTCGCTCTGGCCAGCACCCACTGTCATTCCGCCTTTCGAATATACGATGCGGGTCCCAATTCGAAATCATTGGCTATCCTGCGAAGAGCATTCAAATCTCTCCTTTGCCATTCCCATCGCTGGGAGACTGCAATTTTTCATCGTCTACCTATCTCAGTCGTTCGGTTGACCTCATTCTTGAACGGGCGACGCGACTTCTCGAGCATACGACGTCTGCGATTTTCCCATATTGGATATTACACGGATCGTGATGGTCCACCGATCTTGACGCACATTCCTTGGTTTCAGCTCACGGAATATTGTGAAGTTCAGTGCAGCTGGGCCGCGCACAGTGCGACACATTGCGACATCCTGCGACAACTTCGTGATGTTGTGAAGCTGGACGTGACAGTGGAGGACCCTGAATCCTTCCCATCTCTCGTCCGGCTACCCAACCTGCGATTCGCGAGATTCAAAAACTCGCCCGCTTTGCTCGTTGACATTCTGCGACGATTTGAGCTACCTGCTCTGGAGGGCTTACATGTGAGCCGGATAATGAGCGATGCTCCTCATGACTTTCGAACCTTAAGGATCCTACGAGTCGATGGTCGCACGCCTGCTACCGAAATAGCCGCTTTTCTTCAGAACACTCCTATTCTCGTTGAACTATGTATCCACGTGGAGCACATTCCGGCCGAATCTTGGGAGTACCTTCTCGCTCGACTCAACCCCGAGAGTGACGGAATCTGCCTCGTCCCAAAACTGGAGGTCCTGCGCATTGCGACGTCGCTGGCCACCCATGAAGCCCAAGCTTCCGCGGATTCTCTTTTAGCCATGGTCGAAGGCCGCTTCCGACAAGCCCCCACCACACCCACTACCAATTCCTCTCTTCGTTCATTCTCGCTCCATTCGAAATGGATTAATCCAACACGCTCAGTCAGTCCCTTGATTTTTAACGGACTGAACCGCCTGCGTGAGCAAAAAGGATGGGATGTTCAGGTCCATGATATCTGGGCTGGCGGATTTTGGACTGACCTCGAAGAGATGGGGTCGTGAGTAATCTTAACGGTGGGCTGGCGAACTTAACGGCCTGTTCAGATTTACTTATCCGTACGATACTATATAGCGCTGCGAAGCCGCGAGGTTTCTGTTTATTTCCACTTGAGCACTCAGTACGGGCTGCGTCTTGGCTCGAATGACGGTCAGCCTAGCAGTCTTAGCCTGCCCATCCCACCACCAGAGCTCAGCTCACTCGCTGTGCCTAACATGCTAGCTTCCATGGTAGGAATCAAGCTCTGTGGTTGCAAGCCCACTGGGGAATTTTATACGATTTACGGCGACGGGTCGACGGGCTGGAATTTTCGGATTGAATGGGATGAGGACGTGATTTTCGTAAGCCGATGTATCCAGCTCCAGCCCGAGGCAGCCAGTACCGGAGAGGCACTGGTGCAGGTTCAGCCAGAATATGTAAGGTCTGCTGCCCCTCGTAGAAGCCAATGGAAGAAGAATCTCCAGCTGGGATTGAAGATTATGGAGGCGGTCGTTGGGGTGACCGGGGGTTTTCAAGCCGAAAATTAACAAGGAGCTTGCTAAATCTAGTGGATTTTTTGGTGCGACACTCACCTATGTAATAAAGCTATGGAGCGCAGGATCCGAGACCAACCAAGTTCTGAAGGAAAAAGCTCGAAGAGGTTTATTTTGACATTTAGCCGTGGATGTCGCAGGGGGGAAAAAAAAACAAGGAAAATTCGTCGGCGAGAACTAGACCTTGGGCCGGTGCTGATTATGAATTTCCGCTGCCGGTGAGGAATTTGTTGCAAGGGTCGGATGCCCTAATGTGAAGCCGTCTCCATGGCCTGGGGGCCCGCCACACGTTTGCACCGGCTGCTCCCTTGTTCAACTTGAAGCGGCCGGCGGCCGCGGGAGACACTCGCCGTAAAATATATTCTGCTGCGGTCCGGGGACGCGATTCAGTGGATCCGATTTGCGCTTCCCGCCGCTATCTTCAAGCTGTCGATATATATATCCGTTTAAGCTATTAAGGTATCCTCAGAAGCTAGAGCTCTGTGCCCCGTCTAGCATAACGCAATATAACTCCTTTGAAGCATCGGCGGAGTCTCGGAGGCTTTGCGTCAACTTGCAGAAGCTCATCAGGCTGTCTTTCTTTCCATCAAGTCGCCGACGTCCAGCGCGTTCTTCAAGTCTCAATGTTGCGTCGTTGCTTGACCACCTAAGTATCCGAACGTCGCCTACCCACGCGTAAATTGTTGCTGACGTCGGATGTCCGCTCCGATTCGTCGGATTGTTGTCGGATTGCCTTTTTTCTTTCTGGATTCTCTGCCACTTGTCGCCAAGTAGCGTTTTCTTCTGTATCTGGGTAGTAGGACTTTTTCTCCGGCCGGCGGCAAATTTAAACGATGTACAGGGCGTTCCTGAGATCGGAGATAATAGCGGTCGTTGACAAGAGCAATCACGATTTTTTTTCGTAAATCAGAACTCGTGATCCATCCTCCTATACTACTACCAACTCTCAGTCCTTGTCGCTGCAGGCTCTGTGTCAGTCCTTACCACTGGGGGGGGGCTTAATCTAGAGCTTATCTAGCCAACTTATACCACAAAAAATGGCCCGGCAGCCAGATAGTCCAGTCGAGATGTCTCGGGACCCCTCAGGCTCATCCTGGCTGTTAAGCCAAAGCCCGAAAAGGCCCCAGGAATAATGCTCGTGCCCCCTGGGTGCGGGCAACCTCTAGCAGACGAGGATTCGCCATCGAGCTCCTTGTCGGACTCGCAGGTTGCGGGATCATCGTCTCTACCAGATTTACCGGGGTCTGGCCAGCGAACACTCTCCCGCGGCTCCAGCACCAGCATGACATCCTTGAACGTACGCTTTGCGCCGCTGCCCGAGCTGGCCCCGCGGAAGCGGCGCTCGACGACGCCCCTCGGGATTGCCTCGCGTGCGCAGATGATGCGACGGCGACGTGCGGGCATGCCTGGATACGACATGGATGGCGCACCGCTCCCGCCGACGCCTCCAATATGGGCGGAGGACGAGATTGATCGCCACACGGAGCGCGTTCTCGCGGAGCGGCAGGACAAGCCTCCGCGTGAGCGTGACATCGACGACCCGTTCTTGACACTCGGGAAGATGGTCAAGGGCGCGAGCAAGCAGCTGTGGTACAAGATAAATAACAAGAAGCCTGGCGAGGGGGGCGGCGAGGATGTAGGGAAGCAGGGTGGGGTGGTCGTGGCGGAGCGTACGGTCCTGGCGACAATACCGGACGGGGACAACATATCGCACTCGAAGAGGTCGGAAGAGGGCGGAGTGTGGGAGGAGGAGGTCGGGGGACACTTCCCGCTTAATGTGGGGCAGACGGAGACCATCGTGGAGGGGCAGTACTCCTGGTCGGCAGCGAAGCTAAAGCCACCTTTGGAAGACAGCGGCTCCGTTCAGCGACGACGCAAGCGGGAGAAGAACACAATCTCTCTTCGGCAGGAGGGCACCGAGGAAGGCGCCTCGACGCGCTTCTAATTCCGTTGCTTCATGACCTCGGCACGCACATCACGACCTTGCTTTGCAGATTCATAGATCTCTCTTTCCTCGTTGACTGGAGAATATGCAGGGCTTATTTATCTACATTGTCGCCATACTTGTCAGGTTCGCCACGCTTATCCCTGTATCTACTTAACCGTCGTCGCCCTCTCACTTACCGGAACGTGGATCTACCTTGCAGTATTATAATGGTATCTGTTCAGGCACTCAAGGATTGGATGGCGAACCGGTAAATTCAAGACATGACATCTGGGATGCCTGAGATCATTCACGAGTCTTCGTTCACGGCCGGTTCACATCTATAGCCATATTCATGCAGGCCCAGAGGATAGGGCGGTCCCGCAGGCCCGGAATATGCGCATGATGCTTTGTCCAGAGTCGGAAGGAAAGGGTCGAACTGTCAACATAGATCAACATCTGTTTTCATCAATCCTAAACGACTTTCGCAGATGATGAGGAAATTACTTCAGGTCAGTTCTGGATGTTTCTTCGCGGCCCCCACGATTATAAATATTTTGGGGATACCCCCCCCCTCCCCTTCTTTCCGGAACTTGGTTGAACTCGGATCCTCCGGTTATAAAATCTTGTACCGTCACATTCAGACATTTCTTGGACGTCCAGAGGCGCCAGAATTTCTACACCGATGCATTGGCTCCACGTGCGGTTATAGTCATTGCCCATCTACTCAAAGCAACTCTTGTAAGTTTTGCAAAATCTCGGTGACCCCAACTGCTGCCTCCACAAGCTTCAATCCCTGCTCAATCTTCTCCTTGTTCCAATGGCTTTTCCGAGGCGTGGCGGGCCGCACTTGTTCCGGCTTTGTACTGGCTACCTCGGGCAGGGGCTCGATATATTTACTTATGGTGGCCAAGTCCTCCTCCCATGCCGTCGGAACATTCCACGACGTCGACCCGTCGCCGTATACCGCATAGAACTCTCCCGCGACGAACGGGTTTAACGCAATATACTAAATAAAGGTGGGCACTTATAACTAGGCACTGGTTCCAAAACAACTCACCATCATCCCGCGC
The DNA here is from genome assembly GCA_029282285.1 of Mycena rebaudengoi. Taxonomy (NCBI): domain Eukaryota; kingdom Fungi; phylum Basidiomycota; class Agaricomycetes; order Agaricales; family Mycenaceae; genus Mycena; species Mycena rebaudengoi. The sequence goes on from JARJCX010000007.1 coordinate 2,186,262, forward strand.
CTCTGAACTGTGCGCTCTCTGTCGGCCATGAGCGCCTCGACGAGGGGGTACTGCCCGCCCAGATTGGACTTTACGGTGCCATCGTTATATAGTACGATATAGGTTCCGGATACACCGAGCGCGACCACCAGTGGCTCCCGCTTCCTGATGTTGTTGTGTATTTCAGTCCTCCAGCTCCGGTGAAAGATTCTGCCAAGAGTATCCTGAAGGCGACATGGAGAAGTAGCTGTGCCATGGGCCAAAGACCGTTCTCATGGTGCTCTGGACTGGCAGCAGTAACTTTCTCGGTGAAGCGCGCTAGGCGCTCGTAGTTTGAACCAAGGCATACGTCTGCACAAGTAAGTTCAGAATAATCAATACCAACGATACTATTCAGCTCAGGTAACACACCCTCGTAGATCGAGTCTTCGGTGGTCCAAGGAGAGGGTATAGAAGCCCGGCTCCATCGGAAAGGCCACATTATAGGGCATCTCCAGCTTCCGTGGATTTTTACCTCCAACCTCTTCGATGACGCGAACCAGCCCATCCGGAACTTAAGTGTTCACTGCTGCATTAGGCATGAATAGTGAACGACGCGTCTCAAAAAATACGAATCCGCTACTCACTATGCGAACGCTGAATCGGTGTTGACAAAGTAGGCCTTGTTTGGGCCGAAAGAGAACTGGTAATGAGTCATAGCAAATGGGGTGTATCTTAGGTGGAAGGGAATATCAGCACCGTCAAATATATACGTATGCTAAGCGCGATAGGCAACTATAGAGCACAGCTGTATTTCCGTGTGCACCACCGCGCAGGCAGCGCTCCGTTGCCTGCGGTGTTCTAACGGTGTTCCGAAGTTGAGGGATGTGGCGGACTCGGAGCTGATTTGTTGTTAACGCGTTTTGGACGTTTTTTGGACGTTTATTCCCAGGCTTTTTACTTCAAACCGCCTGGGAGCTCGAGTCTGCGCCCGCGAGAGTAAGCGCGCCTGTTCTTCATCAGGAAAAATGGCTACGTCAACCTATGTCGTACCCGATTTTTTCCTGATATTCAACCACGCTTCCGAAGTTCCGATATCCGTTTTCCCGCCGAATTCGACTCGAAAGGAGCACGAAAGGATGACTTAGTGGAGTTCTCACTGCTGGCGTTTATCAAGTAGTAGGGTACAATCGCGGAGAGAAGTCAACATGGTGGTTGAGATCATGAAAGTAAATAATTACTAATTTGTGGAACGCCTACGTGCATCCTGTTGCGCGACTCCCGTAAAATCATGTCTTGAATTGGGGAGTAAGTAAGCCTTACTGTACCATTTCGACCAAAGGTTCACGCCATGTCACCGTCACCTCAAGGTGTTCACTGGCCTTGGCGTTCATAACTCGGGCGTCACTGTCACCACTTCGCAAACGGTTCAACGCTACAGCCCTGCATGTTCCGAAATGGGACCACGCAGGGCAAGAAGTTGATGAAAAGAACGGAACAGCGCACAGGTGAACAAATCTCGGACAATACCGGCGAGAATCCAAGAGAATCCAAGCATTTTGCAACTTTATAGCTCGCGTATTATTCTACTGTCCACTTTCTCGAGTACGCGAAGTATAACTTGACCCAGCAACATCAGTATACGGAAGAAAACGGCCGGAATAAATTATTTTGTGAGATTGCGTAGCAATAGAAAGTAAAGATACTTACCGGCTTCAAGCCTCTACCTTCGTCCTCTCAACGAAAAATGGCCACCAAGTCCTTCAAAGAAAGTGAATGGCTTTCTCAGGGCAAACCCTGGTCTTCTGCTCCTCCTCTGGTCCGCAAAGTCGCCAAGGAAATATTTTCCCGAGATCCTAAATCTGATCTCGAGCGGCTTTCTTATTCTCTTTATCCAACACGATTAGCGATAAATACCGACCTACTCAATCACCTATTCTAAGGTAAATTTTAAGGACGTGTCACATCGGCGACTTCAATCTATTGCAGGCTTCTCTTACATCGCCTGAAGCTCTTGCCGCCCTTCGACAGCTTCCCAGGGAAGACCCCGTCCTTCACGCCGCTCCTTTTTTTCTGTCAAATTTACGTAGCTCAAAAATCGATTTTTGGAGCCTTTTTTGACTACTTTTAAACCAGTGTTCACAGGGCAAATGTAACCGTCATCACCACCCAAATTGTTCAGTTCACGGCGGCCCGTCACCCGTCACAGAACCTTTGGTCGAAATGGTACAGTAATCCGACGATACGTTGAATCGAGTTTATTTTCCCTGCCTTTAGATAGAAGACAATCAGGCATCTCAAAGGCGATTCGAACACTGGGCCCCGGTCTTCGTTTGGATACCAGTTACGTATTGGCATTGAATGCTCGCTGTCCTCAAAGTTCATCGGTGATGATCGTTATGAAGATACTTCGCACACAGAATTCACTGCGCCATATTCATAGCTTCCTCTGGCAGCTTGCAATGAGATGCGAGTTGGCCTGCCAGCTGCGTACATAGGACAGTGGGGCGGCAAGCAAGTAACTTCACAACCCGGTGGAACTGCTGTATCGCATATGACGACTGCTCGTCCGACGCGATGGCGACTTCACGTAGATGAGGGTATACGTCGGGCGGCTCGAGGAAATGGACAAGGTAATCTGGCGTCGCGCGCAGGCACTGCAGTCGAGGAAGTAGATCCTTCGAGGCGTGCGGAACAAGGCGACCGATGACGAGATTAAAGGAGAGGTTGAGGACTACGATGGTTGGGTGCCTTGCGAGGAAGCGGGAGAGATCGGGGAATGCTATGGCGGAATCCCCGATGGATAGATCGGAAAGTAAAGGCATCGACAGCGCAGGGAGAATGATATTCCAGTCGTAGTGACTGAGATCGATGTTCAGTAGCGAGAGAGTTGTGATTGGTGCGGAATTCAGTGTATGCATTGTCCATCTGTAAAAGAAGGAGTGGAAAAAGAACGGCGTGTGGATATTGAAGGTTCGAAGTGCCGGGCGCGTGGGGACCGGCAGCAGCAGGTCACTGAAGGTTGTCTGCGGATGTGACATCGGTGTACAGATCGGAAGAGTGTTCAAGTTGAACAAATTCTGCGTGTGTAGGAACGTTACTGCTACGAGGCTGTCGGAAGTGGAGTTTACAGGTTTGGCGTCGAGCCAAGCTCGAAGTTGTCGGAAGAGTGTGTGGAAGATGGATGGTGCCGGTATAATTCCTTTGGTAGCCGCTTGAGGAGTCGTTCGAAACTTGTGGCGGAAGGGAAATGTCACGGTGTCACCGAACATCCGACCAGTGACTGTAAAAATACAGTCCGTGCGCTCCGACGCAGCGTTGAATAAAGATGTGAGGAGGAAGCAACCATTCATCGCGTTCGTGAACAGTGCGCCACCAATAGGGGACGCCAACATCGCAGCTGATGTCGAAGCGCAGGTGGCGAATGTGTGAAAGGCGGGATACGGCAGCTACACAACCGCGCCAATGGTCGAGGTTGCGTGAATAGTGGAACTCGCAATCGAGGAGTTCCAGGGCAGTGACAGATAGTGCTATCCCTAGCGCAGGGAGAACAGGCAGCTCTTTCTCCCGAATGATCGCTGAAAGACCTGGTCCAGGAGAGGATGTGCCCAGCGTGAAACTATGTCGCTTGAAGACGATGGGTACGAGGAGTAGGTTCAGGCGGTCGCAGCCCATTGCAAGGTGTACAAGAGCATCGTCATCTAAATCCTCGGCAATTATGAGCAGAAGTTCGTTGGGAAGATCGAGGAGGGAATAGATGTCCTGCCATGTAGATATCGATGGCTTTCGAGCTGTTGTGATTTAAAAGCTAGGAACTTGAAAGCGGTGCGAGGCACCGCAGCGCAATTCGCAACTCCGACTCGTAGTGACCGAGTCAGATCTCGTCGTACACAGGGTTTTGCTGTCAACAGCGCTGACAGTCAAGCTTTCAACCAGCTTTCAAGCCCAGTCAACGTGGCGGTTATGTTATGGTCAAGTTCAGCGATCACACTGCACAGGCGTCAATGCCAGTGATCCAATCACAACCCCCTATTTGAATACTAACTAGCACAAAGATTGGTAGTTTGCTTTCTAGCACTGCCAGCTGCTATAGGCTTACTGCCGATATTTAGAAATAGGACAGCAACGGATTTCCAGGCATTTCCATTTTTTTCCTCTTCATTGAAGGCGCAAACTTTACAGCTTCCCTTAGAAGGACTTCATGGTGGTATTCACCGCGGCATGGCCGCTTGGTAAAGCCGGAAAACGCGGCGCAGAAGTCGCTTGGTGCGGATTACTGACGGCGGTCCTACTCGCAGGAGCTCTGAGCGACGCATCTCGTGCCGGCCATTTATACTCGCGGATGGGAAGGGCGTTGGTCAATGTATAGCTCTAACAAGCGAGGTACGAGCTTCATTTGTTAAAGCGTCTGTCTACGAGAGACTAGTATAGCTTCAAATGTGCTGGAAAACTGGTCGCCATGCCCAATAATTGGGCCACAGCGCAGAACATATTTCGGTCAGTGTCGAGTTCTATTATAGTTGTACTACGCACAGTTGGATTGTTAGCTTGAATCACCGTCCAAAGGATTTTCGGCCCAGTAGCAGATTGGCAGGGTCCCACCCCATATTATGTTTCTCATTCTCCGGCTGTTTGAAGACTCTAGAGTCTAGAACTTGAAGAGTAGATTGCCAGGGTGCCAGTCATGCATATCCAGCCCCGCTTGATTTTACTGAATATTCATCTTGCTTGCACTTTCGAGCATTCACGAGCCTCTCCGATGAAGATAAGTCCCCGCAAGCAGAAGAATTGTAAGAAAGGCGGAGTCAAGACGAGGTTCAGACTCCGACTATTTGGTACGTTCGGGTTGACCAAACAAACAAAGAAGGCTTCGCTCCGCCCTCCATCATCTACCCTTGTCTCGTGCGGTGCCCGACCCACTATACTTCTTAAACATGACTAACGCAACCCCAGGAAGCTCTTCATTTCTAGGGAATAGTAATAATGCCAGCTTGAAGCGCCCTCTGAGCGATGGGGAAGGGAGCAACGGGAGCCCTAAGCGGCCAAGGGAAAGGGAGAGGGAGAGAGAGCCCCGTAACTGGCGGGATGTGCATCTGAACCGTGGTGGTGGTGGTGGTGGGAGGAGGAGGGGTGGAGATAGGCGCGAGAGTCATCGCGACCGGGAGAGGGATAGAGACCGGGAGAGGGATCGAGACAGAGACAGGGACAGGGACAGGGAGCGTGAGCGCGAGCGCGACCGGGATAGAGACCGGGATCGAGGCAAAGACAGGCCCAGGGACAGTGACCGCCGAAGGGAGCGCTCACCGCCGCGCAAACGCACCCCGCCAGGCGAGAGAGAAGAAGGCGAGTAAGTATCTTTCCTCAAAAAAATTACAGCGGGCTCTAGGCTTATTTACTTGATCTGCAGGATCTCTCCTCGCCCTGCCGTGAGTGCAACGCCGCCTCCTGTTACGCCGACGCCTGGAGCAACCCCGATGCATGTCGACCCGGAGCCAGAGCTGGACCTAGCCCCATCGCCGCCGCCGGTGGAACAGACGCTCGCGGAGCGCAGAGCTCGCCGCGCAGCGATCCTAGCGAAACATGCCAATTCTACCTCAAATTCCAACGCAGGCAAGTCGGTTCAATTCTTTTTTTTGGGAGGAAATTCACTAACGAACTTATGCAGGGACGCCTGCAAATACCGGTAGGTTTCTTTTCCTCAAGTCTTTTTCGGATTCTCAACGAATTTACGCAGGTGCGACTCCTTCAAATATAGCCGTCGGTGGGTTGCTTATCTTCACGATTCTAATGGCTGCTGACGTAATCTTCCTGAAGGCTCCATTCCTTCAAATATAACCGTGAACGCCAACACGGGCGGTAGGTTTCTTATCTCTACGCTTCTAATAGATGCTGACGTAATCTTCTTGTAGGCTCCACCCCAGCGCCAGTCCAGAACGGCAATGGTACGTCCTGTTCCACTTCTGAAACTCGCTACTCACTCCCAACAGGCCCTTCCACAAAACTGCCCTCGCGCTCCCCTTCTCCGGCCCAAGAGCAGAACCAGCCCGAATTCACAGTCGACTCGCTCGGCAAATCAGACGCCGCACAGCAGCTGCAGGCGCAAGCCCAGTCGGAGGCAGGCGACGGGCAGCAGGTGAACGCCGCGGACTACGACCCGTCGCTCGACCGGCGCGAGGACGAGTTCCGGCGCGTGCATGTCATGGATGAGAGCGAGTACGAGGAGGAGGAGGAGGAGGACGACGTGGACGACATGTTTGCGGTCGTGTCGCCCGACAAGGAGAAGAAGGCGAAGAAGATGCGCAAGAAGGAGGCGCGTAAGGTGCCACAGCAGCAGCAGATGCTGCACTCGGACACGGCGTCGGATCCGGAGGGGTACTACACCGTTATTCTCGGCGAGATTCTTACATCTCCGCCGACAGGTAGGGCGGTGCGCCGGGGGAGCGGTATCAGGTGTATGCGAGTGTAGGGCGCGGGATGTTCGCCGTTGTTGTGCGCGCGCGGGTGCTGCCTGATGGGGAGGGGGAGGCGAAGGAGGGGGGGCGGGAGGTGGCGATCAAGATCGTCAGGGCGCAGGAGGTCATGCACCGTGCCGGCCTCAAAGAGTCCGCCATCCTCACCAAGCTGCAGGCCGCGGACCCGGACGACAAGAAGCACATCGTGCGGCTCGAGCGCACATTTGAGCATCGGGGCCACTTGTGCTTGGTCTTTGAGAGCATGAGGTGCGCGGTGTCGTGTCGGTTTTTTGTTCCCTGACTTATTTTACATCTTCGCAGCATGAACCTCCGTGACGTCGTCAAGCGCTTTGGCAAGGACGTCGGGCTGAACATCCGGGCGGTGCGCGCCTACGCGCACCAGCTCTTCATTGCGCTGTCGCACCTCCGCAAGCTTGGGGTCATGCACGCCGATATCAAGCCAGACAATATCCTCGTACGTCTGGCACATTCCTAAATATCACTTCTAATGCCTTGTAGGTCAACTGACTCGAAAACGATGCTGAAGCTCTGCGACCTGGGCTCCGCCTCGGACTGCGGCGGACAACGAGATCACGCCGTACCTCGTCAGCCGATTCTACCGGGCGCCCGAGATCAGTGAGTCTTTCCTCCCCTGTTGCTATTGTTTGCTGACGTCGCCGCACCATCAACCAGTCCTCGGTGTCCCCTACGACTCCGCGCTGGACATCTGGTCGGTGGGGTGCACAGCTGTACGAGCTGTACACGGGGAAGATTCTGTTCCCGGGGCGCTCGAACAACCAAATGCTCCTGCTGATGATGGAGCTCAAGGGGCGCTTCAACGGCAAGATGATCAAGCGCGCCAAGTTCGGGGACATGTACTTTGACGAGATGGGCGGATTTGAGAGCGTGGAGCGCGAGAAGGCGAGCGGGAATGTGGGTATTTTTTTTCATTCATTCCTCATTTTCTTTTCATTCTATTTCTTGCTTTCGCAAACGTCTGACGCTTCGACAGGACGTAATCCGCAAGGTGCACATATCGAAGCCTGCGCGGGACATGCGCGCGCGGCTGGCGCCGAGCGGGGGCGCGGCACGGCTGGGGGACGAGGAGAGTAAGGTCTTGATGCACTTTGTGGATCTGTTGGATCGGTGTCTCGCGTTGGATCCCGCGCGGAGGATCACGCCACGGGAGGCGTTGGCACATCCGTTTATCCGGGGGGTGGCAAAATGAAGAGGGCGAATAGACAAGGAAACGCAGCTTCTGGAGGAGCGTCTCGGATCACGATGAATTTCTGTAGCAAGAACCACAAGGTAGAAGAGACTTAGCATAGCGAGTGATGTATTATTGAAGAGCTACTCTCGACTTCCGATCCGCTCATCCAGTCACGCGCTACGAGTCCTAATTAGGGACATGTTGCTGGAAGCCCTTGCGAAGCACGCGGTACTTTTCAGTGTTAGTAAGTGCTGGACTTTCCTAATTGCAATCGCGAATAGCCGTCGACGTCTGTTTGAGCTGCATTCTTCTCCCATCAAATTCCAATGGCATTGGCCTCTCAAATTTAAGCAAATTAGTAAGACTTGCCTCAAACAAAAACATAACAAGCATATATAAGCGCCGTCATGACACATAACGACGTGAAACAGAGAATACATAGGGGTTATTTTTTTATGTAGATTTCATAAGTTTTCTGGCGAATCCAGCGAGTCAAATGCAGACATCGGGGAAACGCATATGGGGAAGGGTCTAGGCAGGTAACCTGCATCATCGTCGGGAACGAGCCGACACGCGCGGGCAGGGTAACACGAAGTAGCGAGTGGTTACATATACTTGGTGTCGCCATGCACGCGTCGCTCCGGCGGGCATCGTCGTCCAGCTAGCAAAAGAATACGCAGAAGCAGCACATGGGCGGCGCGTGGGAAAGACGAAACGTCCCGAGGCTGTCGAGTACGAGTCCGGTCCGGTCCGCACGCACGCAAGCACGTATCAGGTAGAAAACGCGTCAGCAGCTCAAAACACAGTCACGCCGGACTGGGTCCCGGCGTACTGGCTCTTCATATCGTCCATGTCGCCCGCGTCAGTCCTGGCTCTTGTAGTCGTACTGCGAGAGGCTCCCGAGGTCGCTGGCGCCAGCGACACTGGCACTGCCGAACGACTGTGCGCCGCCCGCGCAGGCGGTCAGCTCTGCGAGTACGCGATGTTGCTTGCGCGCCTGCTGCCAACCCCGAGCACACTGCTGCTGTCTGTGACGCTGTTGCCGCCGGCGTCCTGGGAGATGACGGACGAGGCGTAGCTATAGCTGCGCTTTCCGCCGTTGACCCCGCGAGGGATACCGCCGCTGACTGCGCCGAAGGGCCCGGAGGGCGAGAACATGGGGAGACCGGAAGAGTACGTGGCCTGGGAGCGAAGGGACTGTACGTCGGACGGGATGTAGCCGAGGGCGTCGTGTGTTCGGTAGAAGCTTGCGTCGAAGCGGCTGGGAGTGCCTGAGCGCCGAGCAGCTATGAAAGGAAAAAATGAGCCAGTTTGAAACAAAATGAAAGTGGATGCCGCACCGTCAGACATGGCTCCAGGCTCCGGCGCCGATATAATCTCTCGCGGTCGTCTCGTGACGGCGGAACTGATCCATCGACTTGGCGAGAGTGCGGCGCGGCTTGCTGAACTGGATCATACTGGGCTGAAGGTTGCTCAACGGGCCCTCCACAAGACAGCTCTTCTCCTTGTAGTGCGTGAGGAGATAATGCCACAGGGGATGCTACGAAGAGTATAAGCCAGCCGAATCCTTAAACAATTCGAGTACGCACCTTGCTCAAAACCTTCGGATTACCCAAGATCACGACGCCATACTTAGCTCTCGAGAGCGCGACATTCAGCCGCCTCGGGTCATTCAAGAACCCGATCCCCTGGTGCTCGTTGCTCCTCACGCAGCTCAGGATAATATAGTCTTTCTCCCGGCCCTGGAACGCATCCACGCTCGCCACCTCGATCTCCTTGTACAAATCCTTCTTGAGCGAGCCGTTGAACTGCATGTAGTTCACAATGTACGAGCGCTGCCCCTCGTACGGCGTCACGACACCGATCTGCCCGGGCACGACGCCCGACTTGAAAAACTTGGTCACGATCTTCTCGACGTTGGACGCTTCCGTGCGGTTGAGGAACGACGTTCCGCTGCTAGAGATTTCCTCCTGCCCGAGGTTCTGATAGAAGAACATAGGGGTGTCGGGCACAGGCCACGGGAAGTCGACGTTCTTACGCAAGCGCTCGGGCGCGGTGACGCCGTTCTGAAGCGTGCCTTCGTAGAACATGTTGGACGGGAACTCGGAGAGGCACGGATGCATGCGGTACTGCACTTGGAGGCGGATGGGGCGGTTACCGAGGACGACGAGGCGCTCGAAGAGCGATTGCGTGAGCCCGGCGCGCGCGGCCTTCTTGTTCATGATGACGGGGCCGAGTTGCTGGGGAAATGAGCGATTAGGGATAAAAACGGAGTAGAAACACGTACCTGATGATCGCCAACGAGCACAACCTGTTTGCATCCAAGAACGAGTGGGATCATGCACTCTGAATAAAGAAGTTAGAATACAGGTATTCATCGAGCACCAACGCGTACCAGGTTCGGCAGCCTGTGTCGCCTCGTCGATCAGCACAGTCCTAAACTTGAGCTTGCTCAACCGCGGGTCTCCCGCTCCAACACAAGTGCAGCAGATGACATCCGCCGCGCCCAAAATCTCCTTCTCGCACTGGCGGATGAGCGTCTTGTACTTGCGCTCGTCGTTGCTACTCAGCTCGCCCTGCTCCGTCTTGAGCATGATCAGCTTCTGCAGCTCCACGTGCGTCGTGCTGTTCGCGACCTGCTGGTGCAGAGTGAGGAAGCCCACGCTCGAGTCGAGCGCCTCGCGTGACTTGGCCGTGAGGCGCACCACCTTGAGCCCCGTGGAGTGGATCTTCTCCGTGAGCTGGTCGACCGCGACGTTGGACGGTGCGCACACGAGCACCTGGCCCGGGTTCATCTTCGCGAGGTGGTAGACAATCGAGGCGGACGTGACGGTCTTGCCTGTGCCGGGCGGGCCTTGGATGAGACTGATGGGCTTCTGCAGCACACTCTTGACGGCGTACATCTGCGAGTGGTTCAGCTCGGGGAGACCGGGTGCGGAGAACCGCTTCGGCATCTGCGTGCGCAGGCTCTGCGGCTCGAGTTCGTGCCCGAGAAGCTTGTGGTACTAGAGGAGCGTGAGCATGACGGATGAATAAATAGAAGCTGGCACTCACAATGTAACCACTGACGCTCTTCTCGTCAACAGCGAACGTCTTCATGGCTAGCTGCATCCGGTCGAAGCTCGTCGACTTCCAGACAAAGTCTGCTGCAAAATTGTGCGTGCACTCCGAGGGGACTCCTTCGGTGCGCCGCAGCTCGAGTCCAATCTCGTCGGAAACATCTGGATGAATGTGAGCAAAAAAAATAGAAATATTCAGACACAACGCACTGTTGGGGATCTTGATGACATGCCCAACGCCCTCCCAGGCTTTGTGCAGCTCCCCGGCGTAGCGGAGCCGCAACTCATCCCCAACGGCGAGACGGACCTCCCCGCTCTCGAGCTTCGGGAGACAGAACCACGCGACGCGCTTCTGGTTCAGGCCGAGATCCCAGCGCACAGTGATGTCGGTCTGCGTCTGGCTCTCCTTGAGGCGCTTGTCGTAGTCTGCCTCGATCTTGACGAGCGGCCCGAATATGTTCTGATACTGATACGCGTCTTCGTAGCGCAGCAGGATGGGCTGTGGTTCATCGTCGACGCCGGGTTTCTCGAGATCCTCGAGGGTCGCAGCGGCGTTGTCGCGCCACAGGTCCTCCAGTCGGTTGATCTGGGCAAACGAAATCTGGCGGGAGCGTAGCTGTTCGGTCTCGCTCTGGAGGCTTTACGAGCCAGGACAAGAAGGAGCGGTCGTCGATCAGAGGGGCCCAGAGAGCCGCATTCCAGGAGATGTCTTTTGAAATCGCCGCGCAAGGTTGACGGCAGAGCAACACCACGACAGTATCGCTTTTGGCGGGAATAAAGCCGAGCATAAATACGTTCTTGCTCCCGCAGTTGTAGCATTCGGGCGTAGTCTCCCCAAGCGGACTTTCCGCATGCAATATGACCTCCTTGTGCTTCGCGCGCACAAGATGGTTGACTATGTGCGAAGCAGACGTGTTGCCTCGCGAATTGCAGAACCATTTCGAGCAAATGAGGCATTTGACGACGGAGGACGGTGAATGAATTCCACAGTAGCTGTTTAGAACCTGTTAATGCCGTTGGATTCTCGTTGAAAACGCACACATTACCTGCAAGCATGGGGCGGCAGATCGACCGCGCCATCGTCCTTCAAGTCATCCAAGACGGCGTCGAAGTCCTCGTCAATGCCACTCCGCACGGAATGAGCATGGTGGGCATGTCCATTGGCCACAGGATGCGAGTACTCCGAGATAGAAAGACTAGAAAGATCGACCGAAGACGCATTGTCCGCAGTGTTGGCTGTATAGACCGACGAATTGTCGTCTACAACACTAATCGCCCCCCCATAAGACGAGGCAGTATCCGAGTATTGGAAGTTATCAAAGGAATCCATACCCTTGGCTGACCAAGGTAAGAGGATGAAGGTAAAGAACAGAAACGCGGTGTAACGCGGTTCCGTACGGGTTTGGTGATGTTTGCTGAGTCAGAATTACTGTTGCTACTTTCACTAGTAGCTTCTCCTAGCTTCAAGTTGTGGCGCCTCATCTGGAGAGCCCCCGGATACAAGCAAGATGAATATTCAGTAAAACTAATCAGGGCTGGATATGCGTGACTGGCACTTAATCTACTCTTCAAGTTCCTGGTCGTCAATTCCTATTCGCTCTTTTGGGAGAACTTGAAGTCTCGCATAACTTGAAGGGCGCTATACGAAGCAAAATCCTATGTGGCGCCCAACGGTCAAAGATCATATGTCTTGGGAATGAGAAACATAATATGGGCTTGGGCCGACAATCCTTTGGACGGTGATTCAAATCATTCAAATATTGAATCCAACTGTGCGTAGTACAACTGTAACAGAACTTGGTACTGACCGAAATATGTTCTGCGCTGGAGTCCAATTAATAAAGACTTGATGTTGTTATGGGCATCACGACGAGTTTTCTAGGCTGCACATTGACCAGTGCCGCGCCCGTCCGTGCGTAGAAATTTCTGACTCAAAATACGCCGCTTGGAGCTCCTGCGAACCGTCGTCAATAATAGTCACATGCTGAAAGTGGATCGTCGGGCGGTCTCAGTCTGTGATCGTTGAACTTGACCACACTGCCATCGTGTTGACGGCAAAACCTGTGCACGACAAGGTCACTCGGAGTTGCGAATTAAGCTGCGGTGCTCGACGTCACGCACAGCTTTCCTAGCCTTTAAATTACCACAGCTCGAAGCCGTCGATATCTACATGGCCGGACATCTATCCCTCCTCGATCTTCCCAACGAACTTCTGCTCATAATTGCCGAGGATTTAAATAACGATGCTCTTGTACACCCTTGCAATGGGCTGCGACCGCCTGAACCTACTCCTCGTACCCATCGTCTTCAAGCGACATAGTTTCACGCTGGGCACATCCTCTCCTGGACCAGGTCTTTCAGCGATTATTCGGGAGAAAGAGCTGCCTGTTCTCCCTGCGCTAGGGATAGCACTATCTGTCACTGCCCTGGAACTCCTCGATTGTGAGTTCCACTATTCACGCAACCTCGACTATTGGCGCGGTTGTGTAGCTGCCGTATCCCGCCTTTCACATATTTGCCACCTGCGCTTCGACATCAGCTGCGATGTTGGTGTCCCCTATCCATGGTCCACTGTTCAGGAACGCGATGAATGGTGCTTCCTCCTCGCATCTTTATTCAACGCTGCGTCGGAGCGCGCGGACTGTATTTTTACAGTCACTGGTCGGATGTTCGGGGACACCGTGATATTTCCCTTCCGCCACAAGTTTCGAGCGATTCCTCAAGCGGCTCCCAAAGGAATTATACTGGCACCATCCATCTTCCACACACTCTTCCGACAGCTTCGAGCTTGGCTCGACGCTAAACTTGTCAACTCCACTTCCAACAGCCTCGTAACAGTTCCTACACACGCAGAATTTGTTCAACTTGAACACTCCTCCGATCTGTACACCGATGTCACATCCGCAGACAACCTCAGTGACCTGCTGCTGCCGGCCCCCACGCGCCCCGCGCTGCGAACCTTCAATATCCACACGTCGTTCCTTTTCTACTCCTTCTTTTACAGATGGACAATGCATACACTGAATTCCGCACCAATCACAGCTCTCTCGCTGCTGAACATCGATCTCGGTCACTACGACTGGAATATCATTCTCCCTGCACTGTCGATGCCCTCACTTTCCGATCTATCCATCGGGGATTCCGCCATAGCATTCCCCGATCTCTTCCGCTTCCTCGCAAGGCACCCAACCATCGTTGTCCTCGACCTCTCCTTTAATCTCGTCATCGGCCGCCTTGTTCCACACGCCTCGAAGGATCTACTTCCTCGACTGCAGTGCTTACGCGCGACGCCCGATTACCTTGTTCATTTCCTCGAGCCGCCCAGCGTATACCCTCACCTACGTGAAGTCGCCATCGCGTCGGATGAGCAGTCGTCATATGCGATACAGCAGTTCCACCGGGTTGTGAACCTACTTGCTTGCCGCCCCACCGTCCTATGTACGCAGCTGGCAGGCAAACTCGCGTCTCATTGCAAGCTGCCAGAGGAGGCTCAATATACAAGTAGTACCTAAACGAAGACCGGGGCCCGGTGTCTGAATCGCGTTTGAGCTACCTGATTGTCTGAATCTTCTGTACAATGGCAAGGGAAATAAACACTCGATTGTGTACCATCGAAAAAATATCCAAAAACTTGTCAAGGCTACTGGCTCCCCAATTCAATATGCCGCATGATTTTACAAGCATCGATTCACATTCGACGCGTCCAAGGCGAGTCTGAGTTGCGTCAAGGATGCACGTGAACGTTCCACAAAATTAGTAATTATTTTCACTTTTCCAATCTCAGCCAACTCCGAAAAAAATGGGTCCCGAAGTTCTTCTCTGCGGCGCCTGCAACCACACGTTTTCGTCAGTCCTGCTCCCGAATCCAATGGAGACTGCTCAAATGGCGGACATCCTCCGTTCAAATCGTGAATACCCTGATCCGACGTTGCTACACGCGCATCAGGAAAACCGTAGCCGAGCCCGCTATGAGATGCTATGAAGTTCTATGAATCAGCGCTGTCAAGCGAGTCATAACGCTCATACAGCGCTCTCTAGCGCTGCAGAGCACTCCATAGCACTTCTGGTTTTCCTGATGGCTGTAATTTCATCCTCGCCGGCGGAGCTCGCTGATGAAGTGGGCGTTGAAAGGTTCGGGGAGTGCACATTCTTCAATAGTTCTGCCGGCTGTGTTGGACAAACCCAAACAGATAAGATTTTTTTTACGTTTTCCGCATGATTATAACTTATATGAAAAGCGCTGTAAGATCGGACGGACCGAATGGGTCAAGCGTGGCCGGAAGATCCGAGATCTGCCCATGGTCCGTGCGTGGGTGCGAACAGCTTGGGGAACGGCGTCAGCGCCGCCGACTCAGC
The DNA here is from genome assembly GCA_029282285.1 of Mycena rebaudengoi. Lineage (NCBI taxonomy): Eukaryota > Fungi > Basidiomycota > Agaricomycetes > Agaricales > Mycenaceae > Mycena > Mycena rebaudengoi. Next base: position 2,201,297 of record JARJCX010000007.1, read on the forward strand.
GACAACAGATCATTATTGAAGTGGGCGCATCTGTTGATTCTGTTCGCCCATCTGAGCCAAAAGTGGGCGGGATTCTGGCATCAAACCTACTATTCTCGGAACTATAGTAAGGAGGCAAAACGAGGTGGATCTCCGGATACCAGTACTTAACGGCAGCCGCGTTTTCGTTGTCCTCTTTGACGCTCTTTCTCCCATACGTCGCCGAGAATTCGAGAATTTGACCTACAATGTCGGCGCCTCCCCAGCTTCCCCCAGGTCTTCCACCGATCCCACCCGACATTGCGAAGTTGTGAGTTTCCAGCCGCTTCATAATGTAAATCTATTGGCTCACAATGCGATTGAAGAACCGCTCCTCTTGTGGGTACATTCGATTATCGGAATGGCCCGCATTGAAAGAAATCCAGATCATTGGCGTGCTCTTAGCAACATTTTTATTCGGAATCCTTACTGTGCAATTCTGTATTGCCCTTCATGCTTGTCCTGACACCTCCGTGCTCACCTTTTCACGCAGACTTTTACCATCTCAGCTTCCCTCGTGATGCGAAGGGCGTCAAATGGCTTGGTGTGTGACCTAAAAACGCTACTTGATCGCCTTGACCGGATTTCTACAGTGTATCTTGTTTATCTCCTCGACCTCGCATCGACTACAATGTGCTTTGCCGATGCATATCATTGGTTTGCTGTGGGATATGGAAATCTCTTTTATCTGGACGATATATACCTGTCCGCAATTGATACGCCAATGCTGGGCGCATTTCTTGCGGCCATCGCCCAATGCTACTACTGCTACCGTATCTGGACGATCAACCGCTCCACTCTGCCAATATGCATTTTCGTTGTGCTGGTATGCATTCTCTGATGCCCTCCTCGATCCGCATTAAATTTGTATGTGCAGCTTGCGCTCGCTCAAGTTGCATCAGGGATTTACGGTGCAGTTGCGGTCCGCATTGCTTCTTCTATAAATGGACCAGATCATTAAAGGCGGGTGTACCTAGGCCCACCAGGTTTTGAAATTTTCCAAAGCGGGTGCCAACCTTCGGCCTACTGTATGGGTATGCATAGATTATTTTTGTTGATCACAGGGCACTCAGATTCTTCTTTTTAGCTCCTGAATATTGGCGCTGCTGTCGCTGATGTCGTGGTTGCGGTGACCATGACAACACTGGTATGGACCGGTTTATGTACCTACACCTGCTTGATTCATTAATCTCGTTTTAGCTGACAAGATCCCGCACACACCATGCTCCAACGAAGTTTATGATTAAGAGAATAATCGAACTTACGGTCGAAACGAACCTTCTCTCCAGTAAGTACATTCCATTACTGTCGCGGTGCCAGAATACTTATGTTCGAATAGGTACCTTTGCTGTCCTTACTGTCATTCTTCTCGTTGGCGCTCCAGTACGTACTTTGGTTTTGCCCATAATCACACGACAAATACTTACCGAATTTGATGACGCAGGGCACCAACTACTTCACGGCCCCGTAAGTGTTCCCGCCTGATACGGATATTTTTTACTAAGCTATCGTGATTACCTACAGCTCAATTATTCTCGGAAAGATGTGAGTTCTATTTGTTCACTAACTGATCAATAATCGCTCATATACTGTTTAGCTACTCGAACAGTCTCCTGCTCATGCTCAACAATCGCAAACTTATAGCGGACAGCGGCACTGACGGACTCAACAAGTGACAGTGGCCAATTCATGAACCTCACAAAATTCCGTGCAGCACCGAGGGCAGATTTGGATTCAACAAACCAAGACACCATCCTTGACATCAGTTCCCAGGGAACAGCTGTGGCTTCAAAGGCACACGAGGTTTGTATTTTAACTTTCACAAATATGAATCGCAAGCAGCTGACCCTTTTGCAAGTGGGTTTGAATTTTCAGGTGGAAATATTTCATCTTCGCCGTATCTTCATTGTATCTCACCTTCATTGTATCTACCTGGACCCGTGCTTTTGAATGATTGATGCCAATTTATACGCCTGGCGGGAAGAAGTCGCTGGTCAACTTGAAGTTGAATATGTTTGATCGGAAGTCCGATAATATTTTGAGCCGTGTCCTTCCTGTCCACAGACTTCCCTATGTTTGAATTCCTAATCGAGAGCGCTTCGATGCTAGAAATTAAAGGGAAAAGAATTCAACAAACGTTGGCAGCTGATTTAGAGTACAGGCAATCCGTTTTACAACAAACAATCCAACAGCCATCCAACCCGGACGACAGGACTAATCATGAAGCTGTTTCTTTCAAACTGGTCCAATGTTAGAGGAAGGCGCAAGTTTCCAACACTCAGAGAGCTTTTTGGATCATTCAGATCCATGGTCAAAGATCTCTAGCCAACAGAAACACGCCACCACTGGCACCCACGCTGATGATAAAGTACGGAAGACCACCACCATTGAGCTCATGAGTATCCCAGAAATTATCCAGCACAGAACAGTGGAGGACGAAAATACGAGAAGCGCCAACCAGGTGTGCCGCTGTACCCTTAGGGGAGGACAATTGATTTTAGCCCGGTTTCTATGTCATCTTTCTTATCCCGGCTGCCGTATATTGTGTCTAATAAAATGGACACCTATACATACTGTTCACTTAATTGAGCCTTATTAAGGATTGCGAGAGAAGAGGGTCGTTTATTAAATTGCCCGACAGGCGGCTGCCGACAACAGCGGAAGAGGAAATGAAACCTCGTTTCATTTTATCGTCAGAACACGAGGTTATGAAGAGCTTACCGAATAATCCACATAATTTTCAAGAACCGAATCACACTCGACGCGTCCAGGTCGCGTGAGATGACCAGCGACGCGTCCAAGTAAACGTAACAAAGATGCACGTGAGCGTTCCACAACATCAGTAATTATTTTAGCCTTTGATCTGTACAAACCCAAAATATTCCTTCACTTCCTCGACGACTACATATCTCCTGACACCCGTACTGCGCCTCTTTTATAGCGCTGGCTACTCTTGGTCTGAAGCTGAAGAAATTTCCTTCGGCGACAAGTATTCGTCCATCTTATTACGTTGGATCGAAAGCCAAACCACACCGCTCGCTTTGCTGTGATAGACGACGACCCATATTTGCATTTATTTCCATTCGAGGAGCAGGCGGAACCTAGTGCATAAGACCTGCGTCTCAAACTTCAACCTACCAATAACTGTTTGACCCCTCGCCGCGGCTGCAAATCCACGGAGAGATGGGATCGTCTCAGTATGACTGTGGATTATGGGCTGGTGCATAACTGGTTAGTAGAGACTCGGCTTCCTTCAAAATTTGAATGCACTTGCTTGCAAACTCTCTTTACATCGACGACTAAAATAGGCGTATGCACAGCAGTCTCTTCGCGCGACTTGGAGCTTTGACTAGCCTGCGCTTCTCTTTTCTTCTGGCCCCGTTCCTCAGGGGATCCTTGGGACAGCCAAATGAAGACAACGTCTTCGTGTCTGTCGCTCACTGTCTATATCCATGGCCAACTTTCCTTGCTAGAATCTTTCATTCGCCAGGAAAAAATCCCACGGTGTGATCGAACGCTGTGTCCGCTCCTTAAGTTCTTCTGTCAGCCACACTTACGGCTCATTCGCTTTCTTACCTGAACCACCACCACCCTCGCTTTCCAATGGCTTTCTTTGACTCTTTTCGTTCCTATCGTGATCCCAAGCCCGACCTCAGGCTCAAGGTAGTCCTCTAGTGCTCCGCCTGCTGTTCTCAACGGTGCTGACAAGACCCTCCTAGCCTAGACATTCCCCTCAGGCACGTCCGCTGGGCCCAGGTTTTGGCTACAACATCAACCGCGCCGTCCACCCCGTCTCGCCCGACTTCAACCTCCGTTCGATCTCCCTCGTCTCCTCTCAGTCGTCTCAATCCTCGGATGAGAGCAGCAGTTCGATCGTCGGCTTCGGGCGCAAGCAGCACCACCGCAGACGTTCCCTCGACTGTACTGCCGCATACACACAGATCAAGCACGCGGATCCGGCCACCAAGAAAGGGTACAGAAAGTCGCTTCCAAACCCGGTCACCTCAAGCAGGCCCGCCCTTCCGGTTGTTCCCAGACGCAAGCTCGAGTACAGGCTTTCCCTAGACCAGGACTGCCTGAGCCCCGTTTTTGAAGAACACCCTCTTCAAGAACGCGACACACGGGTTCTCGCCGTCGGAAGATTACGCAGGGTATCCGATGGCCTCTGGAAAGCCGTTCGCCACCCGCCCAAGGCGCTTGTCCTCCCTCAAATGGTCAATGCGCGCCGGTCACTACTCGGGCGGGCGAGGCGATTCGTACTCGGTCAGATTCGTCAGGGTGTGGCCTCCTCTCGGGCGGCCCAGATCTCGGTCAGCCACTACGCGGACTTTGTATCGACGAGACTCGGTGGGCTTCTTGTCAGCCGCTATCCGTTCCTGTTTCCTGTCATCCTGCGCCTCAAGCCGCTCAAGCTGGCCTGTGGGAGCGATGCGACATTCCCTTCAGCGTCATTCGAGACGAAGCCAGTGCGAGGCATCTTCCGGCGACTCGAAGACCTGTTCTATCGTCGGATTCGGAATATTGCTGGGTTCCGAATAATCGACGAGTGGTGCTCCACCCCAAGACATCTTAGCGGTTTCTTTACGACCTTTTACGCCCTTCCAACGACCCCCGCGGCTACCAACAAACGTTATGACCGCCACGACCTTTCATGACATTCGGCTGGTCCGACGGTAATACGAACACCTGGCATAACGGCAACTCGCACATGACACCCGCGCGGCTCACGACTATCGGCAGGCCCGACCAAAGACAGACGCGGGCAACAGGCCTGCGCACCTCACGACTTTAATGACCTTCTGGTATTCGGCTGGCCCGATGGTAATACGCACACCCGGCACAACGCCGACTCGAGTAGGACACCCGCGCGGCTTAGGACCTTTTATGATATTCGGCTAGTCCGACGGTAATACGCACACCCGGCACCACGGCGACTCGAGCAGGACACCCTCACGGCTTACGACTTTTTCATGACATTCGGCTAGTCCGACGGTAATACGCACACCCGGCACAACGGCGACTCGAGCAGGACACCCGCGCGGCTGACGACCTTTATTATGACCCCCTTGTCGTTGATTAAATGCTTTCTATCTCTTCGTCGGTCCGTAGGACATCCACGCCCCGTCACCCGGGATCCCCGCCAGCCCCTCCCTCCTTCGCCCCGCCTCCTACCAAACCGATTGTGCCCGGATACGAATATCTTGAGTACCAGCTGCCTGTCGGTCCGTACGACACCCACGCCCCGTCACCCGGGATCCCCGCCAACCCCCGTGCCTCCTACCAAACCGATTGTGCCCAGACCCGGATACGAATCTCTTGATTACCAGCTAGCTGCCTTCTCCCATCCATCCATTCCGCGGAATCGCTTCTTTGCTTGATACGGACCCTTGCTTGATACGGACCCTTGCTTGATACGGACACTTGCTTGATACGGACCTTTGCTTGATACGGACCAAAAGGATATGTTTCTTTTTACGAGTGATACGTTTCTTCCTTCTCCTCTCCACCTCGACTCGATTCTGATACGAACGAACGGATGTTTCTTTTTACGAGTGATATGTTTCTTTCTCTCCCTCTCTGTCTCCCTCTTCCCTTACTTTACATACCTCACTAGTTTCCTCCCAGTCAGATTTCCTATTTTCGAATACGTACCGATGAATGAAATGGTTCCGAACATATGACCGAGCCTTGAGGAAGTGATTGAATACAGCCTCCGAACATGTCCACCACGAGTATACCGTACCGCAAGAAAGCTAGTCCGACACTCGGCATCCAGAAGATGGAGCGGAGCCTCGTTGTCTCAGAAGTGTGCACTGAGTCCGACAAATCCGGTACTAAAATGACTAACTTTAGCGGGCTTGTACTAGTTCCGGGGAGACTGGTGCGTGAGCTCGGCTCGGGAGATTCATATTTTTGCCTGTTGTATACTGGGATACTTCCCCGCCCCGGCGTTCCTAAGCGGGACCATGCCGTGTAATGCTACCTACCTACCTACCTACCTACCTACCTACCGGATTGGAGCCCCGAGCAGGAGAACTGGTGAGAGGGAAGATTAGTCAAGGCATCGCTCCGGGGCTCCAAAATGCTGAGACTTTTTCACCGCGCTGCCCGTTAACGGACAGCTCGTTCCTTTATTTTGCCGAGGACCGAGGTGGCACTTGTGAGTCAGAGAGAGTCATTTGGTCATTGAAATGCTTCTGGTTCCGTGTGGTCAACGCAAAAGATAAATTTAAATAGAGCCCAACGAAAAGTGAGTTCTCTCGTTATATATAACGACTGCAGGTGAGATAGGATCGAAACCCACTTGAAATTTGGGGGGGTCTTGGAAGGTGTCTCGGCCATGTCGGTTGTTTTGAGGTTTCAAAAAAAGAACGTGAAGCCGGAACCGCGAGAAAATAAGCACGCGCGACAGCGGCTTCGTACGATAAGTATCGAAAGCAGGATGAGACTCCTGACAAGCAGGCGGCGATAACGGCCAACAGGAGGAGGAGGAGGAGGAGGATGTATTACTGCAACGGTCCCATCAGGAAACAAGCAGGCTCTGTACCTACGTACAACACGTCCGTATGTACGTTACAGACATCGGGAGCCCTAGCGCTTTGATAGCCTACCAATATAGACGTCTCACGAATAGACCGAACCGACGGATGAGCTGACTATCCAGGAACCCTGTAGACGACGGGGAAGAAGCGAGGCGACTCATTGAAGACATTGAGCGTGTCGAAGACATACCTCGCGAAGAGCTGTACTGCTTTACGCGAGTCAACAAGCCTGAGCAAGAACGCGTAATGTGTTGATGACGCGTAAGTAGCTCTAGTCGCTGGGTCGCGGTTGGCCAGATCCGCCAAGAACCGGGACCGCAACATCAGGAAAAAATCTCCTTCCCTAATTTAGGGCTAATTTAGTTCGTGATTTCAGATTTGGAAAATGTCGCCTAATTAGCCGGATTATTGGCATCTCGTCGTAAAACAATTCATTCTCTTGTTTTTTTGGTCCCGGAAGAGCAGCGCCAACGCTCAATAGCAGAAGGTCACACTTGCAGGGCTTTTCTTTTAGAACCAGAAGACAACTATGAGAAAATGGTGGGAAGAGAAATGGAAAATCCACTAAGTCCATTGCCGAGACACCGGCCCTAGTGCCATCAGTGATATCGCAGATCTGCACAGCTGCACGTGCGTCAAAAAAGTGGTACGAGTCCACAAATGGATGTCAGGACAAACTGTAGTCAACAAACCTTTCTCTTTTCCCCACTTCGTCGCCCTCGGACTCTGTCCTGCTCTTTGCCTGCTCTGACCCTCTTCCCTCTTCGCTCCTCACCAACCACCCCAAGTACTTGTGCCTCGCCATCCTACAATTCATTGCTGACTTCCTCCCATAGCCTTGCAGCTGTCTCAGGTTTTTTTTTACTATGAGTACGTCGTCTACCCTCATTCTTTTTCTCATCTCTCATTCTCTCCCAGTGTGTCTGGCCTGCGCCTATGCTATGGCTGGGTGAACAATCTCCGTGTTTTGTGCGTAACAGTACTCCCTGATTATCTTTTTGTACTGATCCCTTGCCTCAGCCCAGCGGCCTTCAAGCTCCAAGGCCTACGGCCCCGACGTCCACACCTGTTCCCCGCATACCACCGCCATATGGCTCGAACTCTAGGCTGACCGGAGCAGGTATGTGGGCCGCAGTTCGACATATTCCTCATTCATCCTTTTTTTTTTTAGTGCAGTATCGTGTCGCTGAATGTTAGAACTTCTGCTGTCCCCATCCCCAAGAGTAACAGGTACGGAGTTGATGACGTACCTCTTTTGCTCCACTGACACCATTTTTTGTATTTATGTTGCAGCAACACCGTTCGTCGACCGTCGCCATCAACCTCCAGTATCCAACGGACATGCCGGCCGTTGATCCTGTTAACACAAGAAATTTGGTGAGATTCCCTCTTGATTTTTGATTATGTGTTCTCCATTGACATGGTTTCGTCGTTAGCTACTTTCTGCTGCTACGCGTGCTTGGATAGCGCCCTGTAAAATCATGCATTTTACGTTTTCTATCTTTATTAACGGACTAATGTGTTTGCAGAGTGTAGATTCCGCTGTGGGGATCTGTGATAGGATTGCGGGCGGAAGTAGAAGTAGTAGATATGTACATACCCTGTACACTGTACATGTATATGTAGCTGATCTCAAATATATTTGCTTCCTTTCTACCCACCCAAATGAGCCCCAAAAATCACGCTGCATGTACGGTAATTGCTTGGGAACCTTGATAATTTAGGCCCCATTAGTGGTAATTTATTTCCAACGTCCGAAGAAAGCTAAGAGAAATAAGAAGGGTAATCAGACCACATTAGCCACTTTTTGGGGGTAATCCGACCATATTAGGAAAGGAGCATATTCCTGATGAAGTCGACGAGGCGAGCTTGTGAAGTGCACCCGAACAGTGCGTGCACTTCGTCCTCCACAGCTCCCCTGCAGAATCTGCAGAGTCTAAACTCGCGCGGCACTTTCTCCTTGTACCGCGCAGTGTAGCGAAGTCGTTCCACGCTGAGTGAGTGATCCCCGAGGTACAGGCCGGTGAGCGCCTTGCGATGCGCGGGGACAACAACCATGGTCAAGTAATGCCGAAGGCGGCGAGTGACCAATGTAAGTGAGTTGTCCTCCCCGGGCTCAAGCCTATTCCGTAAAAGGTGAGTCTTGACCAGGTTGTTTATGTCGAACTGCAAATCCGCATCAGCGATGTCGGTGATGCGGACAATGAGGGACTCGATGAAATCCACGGAGAGCAAGTCGTCGGGTGTCACCTCGATTGGAGTCGGCAAGCGTCGAAGCATTACCACCAAATCCGAGGCCCACCCGGCTTTACCTTCTCGTAGGAGAGCGATCGAGTCCAGAAGTGCAAAGTGGACGACACGGTCAGGTTTTGTTTTCACCAGATACAGGAGTCGGCCCATCGCCAATAAAAGGCGCCTTATGCGAATGGGCATGAGACCGGTTTCCGTGAACAGCACAGCGAGCATCGAGTAGGAGTTGAGCCCAAGGAGACGACGGAGGAATTCGTGCTGCGCTTCCAGGTATTCGCTAAGGCTCCAACTATTTCCGTTTGGAAACGGTTACGAACGATTAAAACCGTTTTTTATTTCCGTTTCGTTTGTGGGGCTTGACAAACGGTTCCAGAAACGGTTTGAAAACGGTTTGCGCCGCCTCAATATAAAGGTACCAATTGAAGTATTAACCCGTCTCCAACATCCTCCCATGGTGCGAAGAAATGGTTAGTTTTAATAATAATAAAATGCCGACTTCTCTTGGTGACACCAGGTCGGTGTGTGATGGCTACAAACCTGAATGTCGGCCATGAAGATCTTGCGCGTCAGACCTGGAGGCATCCCAAATGCTTATCAATCACTCTTAGTCCTCGGGAATGCCTGTTGGAAGTGTCCCAATAATCTAACTGTGTCGTACAACACCACGTACCACGAATATAGCCAGGATGATGGACTGGCTCAAAACTACCGTTTGCAAACCGTTTGTAACCGTTTGTAACGGTTTCTATATCGTTTCCGTTTGGTTTTCCCAGATTCGCAAACGGAAACGAAACGGTTGGAGCCTTAGTATTCGCGCAGCAACGATGCGTCGGTATCCAAGGCCAACTCACAACCCGAGACGAGATAGCAATCGACCCTTGCCCTGTACAGGATGAGGCCGTCGCGAACAGGGAGCTGGCCCACCCGGTGCTTAAGTCCGAATATGGCATTGCTGATGTTCCTCGCCTTGGACGCTTTGACTGAGTAGTGGTGGGCGAAGACGTTTGAGTGGACCGACGTGAACCACATGCCGACGTACTTGAAGTACGGCACTAGTTCTACCACAAGGTCCCCGAGGCGCAGAACGGGGATGGTTGTTGGGAGTGGCCCGAAGATCATCCATTTCGACTTCTTCGCACTAACGAAGCACCGCTTGTTCGTGCCCCATGCGAAGAACATCGACACTTTGGCCTGGAACGCGGGGAAGGATGTGGACATGATGAGATTGTCGTCGGCTTGTTCCGCCTGACACACGGGGTGCCCGTCAAGGTGGATGTCGTCCTTGTGGGGTGGAAGACGTAGGTCGGAGAAGAAGATGTTCCACAGCGTGGGCGAGGCTGTATCTCCAGTGAACAGACCAATTAGAGATTTAAAAGGAAGAGAGTGTTCCTCGCCGTATTTGACCGCGTATCGCATCCGCGCGTATATCACGCGCATGAGGTCGAAGAACGGGCCGGAAACGCCAGCTGCGTACATGTCAGACCAGAGCCTCGCCATATCCGTGTATGGGAACGCGTTCGTCATGTCGCCAAAGAAAACATACAGAGTTTTGCCCTCTGCGCGCGCGCGATGAATGGCGCAAAGGAGGATGAAGGAATCATCGTCCGTTCGGCGGCCAGGCTGGAACCCGTTCTGGGAATCGGGGATGACCTTGTTGGCATCAGCCCATTCCCGCAGGCGCCAGTCGAGAAGGAGGGTGAGGACCTTGAGAAGACAGCATTCCAGGCCGACGAGGCGGTAGCTTTCGGGATCATCGACGGACCGACCATCTTTGAGAATACCGATGAGAAGTGTGACAAGCCATTGCTGCGGTGTATCAACAGCGTCCAAGCATGCGTGGAAGAGCTCTACGAGCGCCTCGTTCGGAATGGTCATGATCTTGGAGTAAGACACCTCGTCGATGCCGTGGGCGCTGCGGAACGACTTAACGCGAAGCTTCTTCTTAACTTCCTTGATATTGTCAAGCGTGATGCGGCGGGAGAAGAACTGCTGAGGTGTCCGGTCAATCGTACGCTTTGGGATGCTGTCGCAGAGAGCCTGGACGTTAGCATGCAGGTCTGCGTCGAAATGCGCTGGGAACTCAGCGGGAGGATTTGTTCGTGCTTCAAATGAGTCTCGAAGCTGCTCAAGGGCGACTCTGGGTCTCACGGGTTTGTCGTCCGTCCATTCCCTATACAGATCCCACAAGGGCTTGGAGGACTTGCCACTATGGCACGCCACCAGCCGCCGAAGATCAAAGAGCATCATCTCCCTCTCCCTTAAGAGGCCAATTAAGACGCAGCTATATGGAGAGCATTACGCCGTACCTTTCACGTCCTCGATGACCTTCATCGGAGTCTACAACATCTTTGAGGTCGATCTTGACCGTCTCCTCCTTAACCGCCGGCTCGGGTACCTCAGGCAGCTGTGTTTCGACCTTTGGTACATCCACGATCGGTCTCTTTGGATCCGCCGGTACTGGGTCTGGCCGCGCGGGGCATGTGAACACTGGAGTATCCATCGCCGTCACCGCAGCCTTCGCACTAGCCTTGGCCTTTTGCATTGGCGGCGCCGGGGTTGAGACCCAGTAGATCCTTCTCCTGCTTTCCTGACAACGGTTTGGTATCAAGGGGGATATTATTCCCTCCTCTCCTTCCTCCTATTCCCATCGGCTGAGCAAGAGCCGACCAAAAGCCAACAGCGCTCCGAGGTCAATGTCGACATGTCAAGTTGAAGGATTTTCAATCTGTTCCTTGCACTGGTTTCCGCGGTTATATTCTGCCGGACAGTCTGAGAGGAGGCTCTGATTCAGAGAGCCAGCTCAAGACCAGAATAAAATCATATACAGAGGCTGGACACTCCCCTAAGATGTTGAGACTCTTGAAGCTTGAAGAGGCTACGAAAGAATATATTTCCGAGCCAATTCCGGACGTGATCGACATTTTGGATCAAGGAGAATGTCTGGTTCCGAGATGACTACGTAAGCCACAGCTTTCTTGGCGATATCCTCGATGCAAACTTGAGCTTGACTTTGACTGACTTTCTCTTCTGGTTCCTCTGCTGGCCTTGTTCTCTCCTTTGATAGACTCTCCTTGAAGTACTGGGCGCGCAGCTGCGCCACTGAAATTCACCATGTCCTCATGTTCCTCGACGGCGACCGAAACAAAGACTGTGGGTCAAATGCTCTGCGTCTGGGCCTTTGGGTGACGCTTATGGACTCTCTAGACTGTCAAAACCGAGGAATCGCTGTTGACGACCTCTTCGGACAGCCTTAAGACCGGGGCCCCGACTACGACCACAATAACCACCTCTGCATGTGGACCAATATCCCTCTCCGACGTCGGTTGTGTACCTACGCCTACCACCATTACCTCCACGATACCCGGTGGGCAAATTGAAGTTGAGCTACTCGAACAGTGCTAATATCGCCAGCAGGTGTTGTTGAGACAATACAGGTCCCAGTGATTTTGACAGAAACTAAAACCACGACCGAGACTATCACCTTGTTTGGACCCCCGCAGTGTCCGGTGTCGATCCCGCCCCCGACGCACTCAGTTCCCGTTTCAATATTCACGCCGCCCCCATTTATTTCCACATCGCAGGGGATCACCACGCTCTCGGATGGTTCCGTCTCAACAATTATACAGACCACTACCGTTACTCCGTCTGGGTCGACGATTCCGCTGCCAGACCCCACCCGGGACACTCAAGCCAACACTGACGGCTCTCCCTCCTCTACTGTGAAGATTGCGCCTATCGTTGGCGGAGTCCTCGGCGGCTTCTTCATCCTGCTGGGCCTAGGCCTCATAATCTGGTTCATAATGTACCTATTACATCCTTATCTCTACCACCCGCTAATTACTCGTGTTAGGAAACGAAGACGAAGATGGGACGACATCTTTGACGATGGCCCCGATATTACTATGGCCGCGGGCAAAAAGCGTTTCTCCCTGGACACCGATGTGCAGGTGGAGCCTAAACCATATCAATATGGGCTCATTGGGCACTCCGTCTCCCCTACTAGTGGTGGCATCACTTCTCCGCCCCGTTCTCCCCCTCCGCAGGACCGCTCTCCCCAGTCTTCGCTGCACGCCCGACAAAACACCCTCACCCCCCTCCAGCTTCCCTCGTCTGCCTCCAGCCCCGGCCCCAGCGCCACGACAATCTCCTCGCGGCCCTCCACCGCAGGCTCCATGCGCCCGCTGCGCGACCCCGCCACCCCGCCCCTGAGCGGCCACAGCCACAACCACACCACGAGCAGCGGCAGCAGCACCAGCGTGCACGTCTCGCCTGCGGTGCCGACCCACTGGGGGCACCATAGCCCCAGCCCCAGCGCCGGGCAGGAGTACTTTGACCGCGCGGGCTCGCCGACCAGCATGCAAGACTTCGGCCGCCTCCAGGTTGCAAACTCCAGGGATAGCGTAGCCATATCGCCGCCCACGCCGTCGCCGCTCTCGGGCCCGGCGATGCTGGATGGCAAGGGGCGGAACGTACGCTTGGGATCGGGCGGGCCAGGGGTGCTCGTACATACCGACGGAGGGCCGGTGCCGGACGACTATCGAGCCTAGGACTCTCTTCTATTACCCTGCAAATGTACACTTCTTATAATTATGCACACGACGGCACACGACGACGCTGGTATTTATTTACTCGCATCAGTATCTTTTATTGTCGTTTATTCTACTCCTTTGCATTTTCATCACGGAATGGAATACAAGGACCATGGATACCTCCACGCTGTCCGTTCAAGGTTGCCACACGTCGGGTGTTGGGTGTACAAAGCGGGATTTCGTGGTTCTATTGTATTACGTACGCGTCGGTATTCCCAATCAGGAACAAACACTCTTTTGTTCTGCTGCTACATTTTCTGGGCAGCTTTTCAGGGATTTCTGAGGGCAACTGGGCTTGTAGTAACTGCGGCCTATGCCACTTCTTGAGGCTACAATCCACGGAATCACGGCGCTTTGGCTCTCGGGGGACGGAATCACGACCCAAGCTTGTTTATTGTTCAAAATCCTTGTTCTCATTGTATACCTGAATGGGGGTAACGCGGCGCGAATAATGAAAGGCCCTTGTATGTACTTGGTGTTATGCTACTACAACAATGCGGGTGCCGGTCAATGACAGTCCTAGCCGGCTTCGAATAAAAGCAGCGCTGTGTTGTCCTTACTTTCCTCACCAGTGGTATTACCACCCATCTCCCAGCCAACCCTCAACTGCCTCTCCGTCTCTCGGTGCTGGAACACCTGTTCTTGACTGCCACTAGACTTCACGAGCATCTGTCTCTCTTCACGCCGGCCATCTCTTTCTGCTTAACGCTCTAGACCCGCTATCCCACTCTCTTTCTACGCACATTTCAACGTCACACTCGACTCTTTCTTTCACTTATTACGCTTTTCTCCCTTTTCAACATGGTTCGCCCCCAGACCTGTATGTCCACTGCTTTCTTTTGAATTGTGGCGCGGTCTGACGTTGCACAGTTGTCTTCCTTGGCCTCAACGCCGCGCGTTTCCTGAGCATTGTCTCCCTCCTCCTTGTATTCTCAAGCACCATCGTTGTCATGGTCAACAACATCAAAGCCGTGAACCGCTTCCAGGCCAACCGCATCGCGAATTCGGGTTCGAATTCCACGGAGCTTATGCTTGACTGCGATTACATCCAGTGCGTCTCTCTCTCTACTTTCTGACAACAGACTGCTTACCACCCTGTTCAGGGGGAGCACTGTCCCCAATCAGCCTGCTGGTGTTTTCTGGGCGGTGGTCGCTGGCCTCTTGATCATCTTCCAGGTCGTAATTCTGCTCTGTATGTCTCGCTTCTCAGCTATCATTTCTCTCGCTGACTGGTTCGTAAAGTCTCAGAAATCGGCTGGCCTGCAATCTTCTTCGACAAGTTCTTCCCCGTTCTTGGCGCCGACTTTGGCCTCGGCGCTTTGGGCATCTTCCAGTGCCTGTATGTGTCTACTCTCCCGCTACCATGTCACCGATGCTGACCTCTGTATACAGGATCGGAGCCCAGATTCTCTCGCACCACGTCGATGACTTCACCCTCGTCGCCGCCTTCTTCCTCTTCAGCATCGGCTGCCTCAACATGTTCCTCGGCCTCATCTTCCGCGAAGGCGCCAAGGCCAAGCGCTCTACGCGCGCCAAACGCGCAGCAGGCAAGGGCGGCATCATCGCCAACCCCAGCGACATCGGCCCCCCCTTCGTCCGCGCCTCGCCGCACGCCGTCTCCAACATCTACACCGGAGCCTCCGAGAAGTCCGTGTCGGAGGAGTTCTTCGCGACCTGGAAGAGCACCGACAAGGCCAACTACGGCTTCGGGCGCCAGGGCGAGAAGGCCGCCGGCCTCCGCGGGTTCATGATCCAACGCCCGGAGGAGTCGCTCCCCGCGCTACGCATCGCCCACGCCCACCTTCGCCGCGCCACGCGAGGAGCAGCCGTCCCGCGCGGCCTCGCCCCAGAGCCAGCGTGAAGTCTCGCCGCCGCCCCGTGGCCCGCGCCGCGGCTCGCCCTCGCCCGTGCGCAGCGCTTCGTCGCGCAGTGCCTCGTCGCGCAGTTCCTCGGCCGCGTCCTCCGACCGCAGCTCCACCTCTAGCTTCGGGACGCCCATCCCCTACCGCCAGACGATCGAGATCCCCGACTCGCCCAACCCAGAGACGCCCCCACCTTTCCACGCCTCGTCTCCCTCCCGCTACGGACGCAACCCGTCCGCGTTCTGATGCACCACGCCCCCCACGCTGAGGCGCCTCGCCCCTACCACGTCCCTCACCAACGATAACAAAACTACAACGATCTGCGCGCGAGCACGCATTTTACGGACTTGTACGCACCACCTCGGACCCTTTTCCTTATTCCACTTACGACGCTCTTTGCGCAACGACGGAAATTCCTACCCTACACGTATAATCGCCGGCGTGCCGGCTACGTACTTAATATCTGGACTCGCCTTACCCGCGGGTCCCTGTAACCATTAGCATCGGATGTATTACCTATCCTCGAGACTTTGTAGCTATAACAGGTCTAATCGATTCGTGTTTTGGAGGATTCATCAGTCTCGTGTTACTAAGCCGCGCCGGCCAAAGCAAGTTATTTTAGTCACGTGTGGCCCTTCTGAGCTCGTTCGCTCTCCAAGTCTTTCGCCCTAAGTGAGCTTCGATCCTATCTCACCTGCAGTCGTTATCTAGCACTGACTAACGAGAGAACTCACTTTTCGTTGGGTTCTATTTAAATTTATCTTTTGCGTCGGCCACACGGAACCAGAAGCATTTCAATGACCAAATGACTCTCTCTGACTCACAAGTCGCCACCTCGGTCCTCGGCAAAATAAGGAACGAGCTGTCCGTTAACGGGCAGCGCGGTGAAAAGTCTCAGCATTTTGCAGCCCTGTCCTTCCGGGGCACCTTCCGGGGCGATGCCTCAACTAATCTTCCCAGAGATCTCACCACTTCTCCTGCTCGGTGCTCCAATCCGAAAATGGTACAAGCCCGCTAAAGTGAGTTATTTTAGTACTGGATTTGTCGGACTCAATGCACACTTCTGAGACAACGAGGCTCCGTTCCATTCCTGGATGCTGACTAGCTTTCTTGCGGCACGGTATACTCGTGGTGGACATGTTCGGAGGATGCATGAAGGCTGTATTTCACTCCCTCAAGGCTCAGTCATATGTTCGGAACCATTTCATTCATCGGTACGGTACGTATTCGAGAAAAGGGAATCTGACTGGGAGGAAACTAGTGAGGTATGTAGAGTAAGGGAAGAGGGAGACAGAGAGGGAGAGAAAGAAACATATCACTCGTAAAAAGAAGTATATCCGTTCGTTCGTATCAGAATCGAGTCCAGGTGGAGAGGAGAAGGAAGAAACGTATCACTCGTGAAAAGAAACATATCCTTTTGGTCCGTATCAAGCAAGGGTCCGTATCCAGTAAAGAAACGATTCCGCGGAATGGATGGATGGGGGAAGGCAGCTGGTAATCGAGAGATTCGTATCTGGGTGCGGGCACAATCGGTTTGGTAGGAGGCAGGGGGGCTGGCGGGGATCCCGGGTGACGGGGCGTGGGTGTCGTACGGACCGACAGGCAGCTGGTAATCAAGATATTCGTATCCGGGAACAATCGGTTTGGTAGGAGGCAGGGCGAAGGAGGGAGGGGCTGGCGGGGATCCCGGGTGACGGGGCGTGGGTGTCCTACGGACCGACGAAGAGATAGAAAGCAATTAATCAACGACAATGGCCGGTGGGGGGGTCATAATAAAGGTCGTCAGCCGCGCGGGTGTCCTGCTCGAGTCGCCGTTGTGCCGGGTGTGCATATTACCGTCGGACTAGCCGAATGTCATGAAAAAGTCGTAAGCCGTGAGGGTGTCCTGCTCGAGTCGCCGTTGTGCCGGGTGTGCGTATTACCATCGGGCCAGCCGAATGCCAGAAAGGTCTTCAAAGTCGTGAGGTGCGCAGGCCTGTTGCCCGCGTCTGTCTTGGGTCGGGCCTGCCGATAGTTGTGAGCCGCGCGGGTGTCCTGTGCGAGTTGCCGCTATGCCAGGTGTTCGTATTACCGTCGGACCAGCCGAATGTCATGAAAGGTCGTGGCGGTCATAAAGCTTGTTGGTAGCCGCGGGGGTCGTTGGAGGGGCGTAAAATGTCGTAAAGAAACCGCTAAGATGTCTTGGGGGGGACACCACTCGTCGATTATTCAGAACCCAGCAATATTCCGAATCCGACGATAGAACAGGTCTTCAAGTCGCCGGAAGATGCCTCGCACTGACTTCGTCTCGAATGACGCTGAAGGGAATGTCGCATCGCTCCCACAGGCCAGCTTGAGCGGCTTGAGGCGCAGGATGACAGGAAACAGGAACGGATAGCGGCTGACAAGAAGCCCACCGAGTCTCGTCGATACAAAGTCCGCGTAGTGGCTGACCGAGATCTGGGCCGCCCGAGAGGAGGCCACACGCCGACGAATCTGACCGAGTACGAATCGCCTCGCCCGCCCGAGTAGTGACCGGCGCGCATTGACCATTTGAGGGAGGACAAGCGCCTTGGGCGGGTGGCGAACGGCTTTCCAGAGGTCATCGGATACCCTGCGTAATCTCCCGACGACGAGAACCCGTGTGTCGCGTTCTTGAAGAGGATGTTGTTCAAAAACGAGGCTCAGGCAGTCCTGGTCCAGTGAAAGCCTGTACTCGAGCTTGCGTCTGGGGACAACCGGAAGGGGGGGCCTGCTTGAGGTGATCGAGTTTGGAAGCGACTTTCTGTACCCTTTCTTGGTGGCCGGATCCGCGTGCTTGATCTTTGTGTATGCGGCAGTACAGTCGAGGGAACGTCTGCGGTGGTGCTGCTTGCGCCCGAAGCCGACGATCGAACTGTTGCTCTCATTCGAGGGTTTAGACGACTGAGAGGAGACGAGGGAGATGGAACGAAGGTCGAAGTCGGGCGAGACGGGGTGGACGGCGCGGTTGATGTTGTAGCCGAAACCTGGGCCCAGCGGACGCGCCTGAGGGGAATGTCTAGGCTAGGAGGGTCTTGTCAGCACCGTTGAGAACAGCAGGCGGGGCACTAGAGGACTACCTTGAGCCTGAGGTCGGGCTTGGGATCACGATAGGAACGAGAAGAGTCAAAGAAAGCCATTGGAAAGCGAGGGTGGTGGTGGTTCAGGTAAGAAAGCGAATGAGCCGTAAGTGTGGCTGACAGAAGAATTTAAGGAGCGGACACAGCGCTCGATCACGCCGTGGGAACTCTTCGTGACGAATGAAGATTCTAGCAAGGAAAGTTGGCCATGGATATAGACAGGGAGTGACAGGCACGAAGACGCTGCCTTTATTTGGCTGTCCCAAGGATGCCCTGAGGAACCGAGCCAGAGGAAAAGAGAAGCGCAGGCTAGTCAAAGCTCCGAGACTGCTGTGCATACGCCTGTCTTAGCCGTCGATATAAAGAGAGTTTGCAAATAAGTGTATTCAAATTTTGAAGGAAGCCGAGTCTCTACTAACCAGTTATGGACCAGCCCACAATCCACGTCCGATCTCAGTCGTACTGAGACGAGGCCATCTCTTCGTGGATTTGCAGCCGCGGCGAGGGGTCAAACAGTTAATGGTGGTTGCAATTTGAGACGCAAGTCTTATGCACCAGGTTCCGCCTGCTCCTCGAATGGAAATAAATGCAAATATGGGTCGTCGTCTACAGCGAGCGGTGTGGTTTGGCTTTCGATCCAACTGTAATAAGATGGACGAATACCTGTCGCCGAATGAAATTTCTTGAGCTCCAGACCAAGAGTAGCCAGCACTATAAATGAGGCGCAGTACGGGTGTCAGGAGATATGTAGTCGTCATCGAAGAAGTGAAGGAATAATTTAGAAACTGGTTCGGAGAGGACCAATCGACGATTGACTGGAGTAAAAGTGAGGGACGCATACAATGCAGTTTGGACCTTGATATTGCCATTAGAGAGGGAGGATGGTGGTTGAGATCAAGAGTAAAAATAATTACTAATTTGGAACGCTCACGTGCCACATCTTCTTACTTTTGACTTGGACGCGTCGCTGGTCATCTTACGCGACCTGGACGCGTCGAATGTGATTCTATTCTTGAATAATAATGTGGATTTTTTAAATTGGTGAGCCCGTAAGTTTTTAACAAGCTCGTGAGCATTTTTCCGATGATGCACTGTGATCCAGCCTTTTATCAAGTTCCCTTCCGCCAGCCTGCACGCAAGACAAACCAGGCGTCTCAAACGCGACTCCAACAGTGAGCGTCAGTGAGCCCCGGCGAATACTAGATAGCTGTATCATTTCCACTGTGCTCTCAGAGTTCATCGGTAGTGTAATTCAATCAGCGACCCTCCTGAACCTCCTCCCAGAATCCTTAAGGCTCAATTACATGAACAGTATGTATGCGTGTCCCTCCCAGTGAAGGAAAATTTACTTACAATGGGCAGTCTGTATAATTTTTCGGTGCGAAGGGGCTCAGAGGGTTCAGGGGAGAGAAGGAGGAAGAGATGTGAGATGACAAGTCAGACCAAATAGCGGTCACTTGTCCGAAGGGCTTGATCCGAATCTAAGCACTTACGGGGCGAGGTCTAATACGCACGCGCGCGCCGAGGTTCATCGATCATCCACTTGAGTTGCCTTGACGCCGTTGATTTGTTGCCGCAAGTTTAATCTTCCTTCCTTCCTTCCCGCTTCGTTGAAGTTTTATCACAATCAGAGCTTTGAGATCTTGATGAACAAGGAGGAGGAGGATTGCCTGCGCAAGAGGTACGAAAGTTCTCCGAGGACATCCGTCGGTGACAAGAATCGCTTGTGAGTCGCAAGAAGTTGGCGGTGTATCTCGCAGCGACGTGGCGTAAGTCTGCGTAAGTCCGCTACTCTTCATCCCCAAGGGCCCCAGCTTGGTTTGGAAGAAGAAAGTTAGTTCGCGTATATGATATGATACTACATTCTGGCGCACAAGGGGCTGATGACACTGCTGCCGCGGTCTGGTTCGTCTGCCAGACGATAGGGAACCATGCTCGAAGGCATAGAGGAAGGAAATGGGGGAAAGTGCGGATTCCGATATATGCTTGCCACCAGCGTGTCCGACCTTGTTATCGCGTGTTTCTGAATTATCCCACAGGTCCAGCTGAGCCTTGAGAATCGATAATACATCTGGAAGGAAGGAAGATTACACGGCACGGTCCCGCTCAGAGTGCTCACTGTCGCAGGCGTGGAAATAGCGAGAGCTCTCGCATATTGCCGTTGATGAGTCTTCCGCTACGAGGAAAGTCTTGAATCGCGATAAGGGTCCTTAGAGAGGTCTCCTTAATAGCGAAACGCGCCCTAGGGGAGGGACAGTCCAGAACGACGCGCGATGGGAGAGAGGGCGGAGTTTGAAACGCCCATCAGCTCATTATAACATGCGCAAACAACGCGTCGTATCAAATGTGGAAATAGTACTTTCGGGAGGTAATTCTACCTGTTTCGAAAAAAAATCCGCATCATTCCTTATAAGAGGCTTATCAAGAGCATCGATCGAATGCGGCAACATGCAGGAATTAAATACGACGTTGCAATTATGAGACGAAATAACCGCCGAGAAACCATATTTGTTTGAAAGCCAAGCAGTCTACTCTGGATAGAGAATCAAATGGAGTCCAAATAGGTCAATTCTCAAGCCTTTCGGAATCGCTGAACAGCTCACGAGTGGAGTCTGGTCCATCAAAGATCAGAAACAAGCTGCAATCCACTGTGTCGGGCTTAGACTCTCCTAGCCAGACGCTTTAACAAATGAAGCTCGTACCTCCCCAGCTCGCGCCATCTATGTTGTTGTCTAGGCGTCTCGATAACTCATAAGTTCCGAATGACGTGTGCGAGGTATGAAGTGTTCTTTGAGACGACGTAACTGAGCGCTGCAATTTCGTCGGAGAGATTTCCCCAGATCGAAGGCATGACGAGTTCCACAAAACATGCGAACGAGGGAGGAGTGGCCGGGAAACTGGAGCCTGGGACTCAGAAGTCGGGTTTGAAACAGCTTGGAAACAACTGAAACATTTAATATATTGAAACCGGTTGTTCACTACACCGAGGCTATTAGTAGTTAGCTCTCGGTTTTCCATACAGATCTGGCGGCCCAAACTCCCATGCTTCACTGTACTTTCTTGAGAACCAGTATCGTGTTGCCCATTTGATAGGCGCCGGGAATGGCGGGAACTTAAAAAAAATCAATATCTGGGCATCACAGCCAGAGAGGTATCTACGCATCAATGTGTAGCAGGGTTTCCGCAGATTAGGCTCATGGGAAGTCTCGTGCTGAATTCAATTTTGGCCATCATAAGCTTCATGAACCCATCGTCTATGTCCTTCAGTTCCTTCTCCGTAAACGCGGCGCGGATTCGACTCGACTCGAGGCTAGCAATTTCCTGCACACATAATTTCCGAGTCGGCGAATGCTGCGGGCAGCGGTGGTGAATAATGACCTCATTGAGATGGTTAATCATAATATCGCTGAATGAATGGATCTTTTCCACGAGGAGAGCTCCATCGTACTTCTCCTTCCCTGCTTTGATGTCCTCCAGATGTTGCTTCAGCTCAACAACCTGAGGAACGAATTCGTGGTGTTGGTCAACATTCCCCGCCAGAGCGCCCTTCCCCAGCTTCTTTTCCATTTCCGGGAAATAGTATTCTTCTTCCAAAGCGTGGTGGTGGTGAAGGCTGTCCACCTGAGAACGACAAAGATTAGGAAGTGAACTGCGTTGCGGAATGAGAAGATACGTACGATAGTAAGACTGAACCCCATGAATGGTACGACTTTGTCCCCCTCGACGTTCGGTGCATGGTGAACCATCGCATTGATACCCTGAATAAACCCATTATGGGCGCATGCCTATGTTTCTAATACACCACAATGAGTCCTCAGCAATGAGACCGAACCCAGTCGGAACGTACATAGCCGGAAAGTCGAACATGTTTTTAAAGTCTCCAGGAGGCATTTCTAATGGCTTATGTAGCGGAGCACTGGTGTGAGCAATTGTCGAGCAGGGGGTACGGAGCAGGCATCGTGATTCCTCAGTCGTTGAGGCGAATATGGGCAATATTGACGGGGGCGACTGGTGAAGCGATGAGCCGTTGAAAGTTGAAGGTTGAACTTTAGGCCTTCGCCGAATGTCTAAGGCCGGCGTGATTGAATCATGGAGAGCGATTATTAAGTCTGATCTCTAAACTAAATTCCTATGCCACTGTATACTGTCTGTGGAGAAGTTCCTGGTTTGTTCCTGGTACCGACTTGGGTACATACCAGGTCTTCAGGCTAGAATTAAAACCCGCTATTGCACCGCCGCGTTTGCAGTGGTTCATTGGCGCCGGTTTGGCGCTGACTGATTAGCGCTCAGTATCTGCTTCCGGGACTAGGATCGGCGGTGGACTAACCCCTACTAGCCCCGTACAGAATTATTATTTTCGGGGATATGAGATCGTCGATCAGGGATAGCCGATTCCGATGCATGTGGGCACTTCACTGGGCAAGGATTCCCCTACCGCCTACGGTGAGCGGCGGGAGAGAAGATACTTACTTGGACGATACCTTGATGCGCCTTTGATGCCCCACTGTGACAATGGATCTATCGCGGGACAGTTGCGGAACAGAAGTGGGGTCATCTCAGTCGAGTCGTACCCATCCTCGTCACTTAGTTACTTCGCTTAGGAATGGGAAACTTCGTGAGTTTGATGGGAAAGCATGGAAGTTCGTCATTTCAAGTAATTTCTGGGAAACCTCGTCACTTCCATTAAATCGGATTTGAAGCAGAACCATCAAGCCGCCAGAGTGGCCATCAGCGCTATTTTGATGCGCTGATGGCCGCTTCACAAAGGTTTTCCTTCATTTGTGTGAAGAGGGCCAACCATTCGATACCCCTCCCCTCCCTCGCTGTGCTCGGGGGGTCCCCCAAACTGGGGCATCTCAGGTTGGCACACTAAAGCCTCATTCCCGTGGAAATTTCAGTCCTTTAAGCCTAACACCCTATCCCTAACCTCTAACCCGAACCTCTAACCCCTAACTCTAACCCGAACCCGAACTCTAACTGGTGTGCTTGCCCTAACTGCTTGAAGTGGGGTTACAGGTGGATACAGAACTGTTGGCATCAGCTAGATCATTGATACATGTTAAGTTACGAGCTTTCACAGGAAGTGACGAAGTTCCACTATATCCAGCTGAAGTCACAAACTTTCACGGAATGCGATCAAACTCACAAACTTCCCCAGCGCTAAGCGAAGTAACTATGTGACGAAGATGGCGCGGACTCATCTCAGTTGGGGGACATCGGAGGCCGAGTGGGACTATTCCGTGCACCATCTCTATTTTAGAATCTCATTTACTTACCCCAAACTTGAAGGAAGGAAGGAAGATTACACGAAGAATCCGAACTCCTTCCAATGATCAATATTTCAATGTTTGTATGCCTCCGACTGTTCAGTTCATCCCATGCTGCACTGGACATAACATTTTCAAATTGAGCTCAGTCGTCTCGACAGATTTGCGGGAACTGTGATTCTCTTTTGGCCACATGGTAGCTACGCCAGTGTAATTCCACTGTTCGAATAGTTTCTCAGTTCCCCTCATAGCATGGTCTGGGACCATGTCTGCAAATCGACCCATAGTTCCCATGGACGACTACGTATTGGCGCTCTTTACTGGATTTTTGGGTTTATGTCTTCTTCACAGGCGAGATATAATTTTCTGTCCGCTACTCAGGATCTAACCTTTCTCATATTCAGTACGCGACCATCGGGATATTTTTCTCAGCGCATCTGATAAATTATTTCCAGGTAGTGGGTGTATATGGAACGACATCATCGACCTTGACGCTCTCGATTCGGTATTCAAACATGGGGAAGTCCGTGGACAGGAAGGACAGCCTGAGGCCTAAGATATTATGCCGGGACTTTCCGATCAAACATGTTCAACTTCAAGTTTACCAGCGACTTCTTCCCGCCAGGCCTATACATTAGCATGAATCATACAAAAGCACGGGTCCAGGCAAATACAACGAAGGTGAGGTACAACGAAACTAAGGTATTACATAAATATATATATCCGACTGAAAATTCAAACCCACTTAAATGGGTCAGCTGCTTGCGATTAATATTTGTGAAAGTTAAATACGAACCTCGGGTGCCTTTGAAGCCACAGCTGTTCCCTGGGTACTGAGATGAAGGGTGTCTTGGTTTCTCGAATCCAAATCTGCCCTCGATGTTGCACGGAATTTTGAGAGATTCATCATGCGGCCAGTTGACTCTCCGGCGCCGTTGACCCTATCCGCTATAAATTTACGGTTGTTGAGCATGAGCAGGAGACTGTTCGAGTAGCTAAACAGTACATGAGCGATTATTGATCAGTTAGTGAACAAATAGAACTCACATCCTTCCGAGAATGATTGAGCTGCAGGTAATCACGAAAGCTTAATAAAAAATATCGGTATCGGGCGGGAACACTTACGGGGCCGTGAAGTAGTTGGTGCCCTGCGTCATCAAATTCGGTAAGTATTTGTCGTGTGGTTATGAGTAAAGTACGTACTGGAGCGCCAACAAGGAGAGCGACGGTAAGGACAGCAAAGATACCTATTCGAACATAAGCATTTTGGCACGGGGACAGGAATTCAATGTACTCACTTGAGAGAAGGTTCGTTTCGACCGTAAGATTGATTATTCTTCTAATGATAAACTCTGTTTGAGCAGTTCGTGTGCGGGATCTTGACAGCTAAGACGAGATTAATGAATCAAGTAGGTGTAGGTACATAAACCGGCCCATACCAGTGTTGTCATGGTCACCGCAACCAAGACATCAGCGACGGCAGCGCCAATATTCAGGAGCTAAAAAGAATAGTCTGAGTGCCCAGTGATCAAGAAAAATAATCTGTGCATACATATACAGTAGGTCGAAGGCCGACGCCAACCTTGGAAAATTTCAAAATCTTGCCGGCCTACGTAGAGCCAGCTTTAATGATTTACCACATTCATAGAAGAAGACCAATACGGACCATAACTGCACCGTAAATCCCCGATCCAACTTGAGCGAGCGCAAGCTGGACATACAAATTTAATGCGGATCGAGGACATTAGAGAATGCATACCAGCACAACGAGAATGCATATTGGCAGAGTGTAACGGTTGATCGTCCAAAGACGATAGCAATAGTAGCATTGGGCGATGGCCGCAAGAAATGCGCCTAGCATTGGCGTGTCAATTGCGGACAGGTATATATCGTCCAGATAAAAGAGATTTCCATATCCCTCAGCAAACCAGTGGTATGCATCGGCAAAGCACATCGTAGTGGATGCGAGGTCGAGTAGATAAACAATATACACTGTAGAAATCTGGTCAAGGTAATTAAATGGCGTTTTTTAGGCCACACACCAAGGCATTTGACGGACTTCGCATCGCGAGGGAAGCTAAGATGGTAAAAGTCTGTGTGTGAAGGTGAGAGGTGTCCGGACAAGCAGGAAGGGCATATACAAAATTGTACAGTAAGGATTCCGAATAAGAACATTGCTATGAGCACGCCAATGATCTGAATTTCTTTCAATGACGACCATTCCGATAATTGAGTGTACACACGAGAGGGGCGGTTCTTCAATCGCATTGTGAGTCTATATATTTATATTCTGAAGCGGCCGGAAACTCACAGCTTCGCAATGTCGGGTGGGATCGGTGGAAGACCTGGTGGAAGCTGGGGAGGCGCTGACATTGTAGGTCAAAGAATCGAATTATCGTGAGGACGATGTATGGGACAAAGCTGGGTTGCCGCCCTACTAAAGAGCAGTGGTTTTGATGCCAAAATGGTGCCCAAGATCTGAGATCAGGCCGAACATGCGCGTCCACTTTTACCCTGATAAAGTGTACCCGGGGCGGTCAAACGATGGCTTTGCACGTGGTGCAGATCATTAGAATCTCGTTGCCGACAACGTTGAGATCTGAGAGACCAGGCCGGAACCTGAATGTAACAAGCGAGCTTGAAGCGAGCTACGAATTATCATCGAATCATATGTTACTGTTTAGGAAATGATGGTATCATTTGATACGAAAAGTCGCATCATGATTTCTGTAAAGCTGAAATCTATTTTCAAATTTACCAACATCATCCAGGTCCTCAGAAGTTCCCTCTTAGGCGCCCGTCAGGATCATCAGGTGCGGATACTCGGGTGCTGGTCCTTATTGGCTATCTAAGTCTTGCCGCTGGCATGGCGAATGGGGCTCTCACTCTCTGACAATCACCCTCAATTAAGGATAGCACGTTGCTCGAGGCCAAGGAATTATATCCTGATACTTATCCGAACGATAGCAAGAAACCCAAAGTCTCGACAGACGCCGATCAGCTTTCCAAAAAGGCAAGCAAGGTTTATGGATCGGGTGCTCGGTCCGCTACACATGTGCGCGATGTATTGGCATTGTTTGATAGGTTCCAGCGCTTTATTCCCGCTGGATATCATACGTAGCAACACATGATCATTTTATATTCCCGTTTGCATTCGAAGGCTGCGAGACGATCTCTTTGTATTTTATTACAATGGTTTAAGGTGTGGACGACTGTAGCATACATTGTAGAGGCAAGTGTATGTAGGTATAGTACCCGTATGTTCCTCAATGGGACCACCGTGGTAATACATCCTCCTCCTCCAAATGAAACCACGTGTACTAAACTCACAAACAACTCACAGAGGCACCTTTACTGCGACGCAGATCATGATTCACCGTTGAATCCATGGCATCCCACATTACGCTGTAGGGCATTGTTTGGGGTACTTTAATTTGTCTCGGACTCTCTTTGTGTCCCAAGGCGCTCCTCAAACCGCCCGGGCCTCGTGGCTGGCCAACTGTTAGCAATCTCTTCGACGTACCTGCGGAATTTGGATGGCGCTATCTTCCATACTTTATAAATATAAAGCTGAAGTATCTAGCTGGTGAATGTCCAGACGACCTCGGAAAAAAATCAAAACCTGTCAAAATTGAGCCTTAAACAGGTATAAACACGCTCAGCCTTTGATACCTCTGCTACACTCAATGCCTGGACTCCCGGAAAATTGGAGGTGAATCTTTGAGGTCTCCTCCACACAGCCATATTTTTTGTTGAATAATAACCTGTTTCTATTTTGTGTCCAACTATTGTTTTCAACGCGTGACAAACCCGAAACGAAATTCAAACTCCGCTCGGCTCTGCGTTCGGTACGTAACGTACCGAAAGCTTTGCTGAAACGTCGGCCTGATCGGCAGAGGAGTGACAGGCGTGATGTTTTTTTACAAAGGTGGGTCAAAAGCATCAAAAACGGACCCCTCATCGGCATCCTTATACGTCCACCCCCAGGTGCCATTAAATGCTAGAAATTTTCAAGGGCAGTATTGAGACCCATAGCTTGAACTCTATCTATTGGGCAGAGCATGCACAAAATGATATATGGATAAAGTCAGGATAAATATATCATACTCAGCTATGTCGTATTGTGACAGATTGCATCTCAATACTTGATGACACTTCTGACGCCGCCCAGGTCCAATTAGTTACGCTTCGATTCTCGGGAAGACATCGTAATCCTCGACACCCTTGAGGCATGCAGGGAGAAACGACCTTCTATTTACTCAGGTATGGGTGTCAAAACTCTCGCGAATCGTTGCTCATAGCCTGCAGTGTCAGATGGGACCAGCAGCTACTCTTGGCTCCCCATGGAAACCACTTTCAAAGCGCAGCTGCATATCACGAAGTTCAAGAATTGGAGGCTCGGCCGGGTCAGATACCTCATTTCGAAGATTCACGAAAAAACAGACGACCTCGTGAAGGACGTGCGTAGGTAAGCCATCTGAAAATTCAATCTTATCTATAACTTGGTTTCGGGGCTGTTTGGTAAAATTCCTGGTCCACTTGCGTGAATTCTCCTCTAATTCAGAATTCGATTGCAGTCATTCAAATCCCTTCAAGCTTCACGTGTCGTATTGAACCACGCTCCGCCGATGCTTTGAACTTGTTTCAGTCAATTAAGATCTAGAGTGAATTACCTGACCGTTGTCCGTCCCAACTCTAGTCACCCCATGGCATTTCTTCCGTACTTACCCGCATGTATAACTGTATCAACTCACCCGATGACGCACATCCCAGAAGGTCGGGAAGTGACTCACTCTTCGCTGTCGCACTGCCCCCTAGGAGGAGTCATTAGCAACCTAGCGAGGGAAGAAAAACTCGAGTCCATGTTGAATCCGGTCTTAAGGGCAATACCTCAACTTTTTTTCCCCAAGAGATCCTAGGCCCGTTCTCGACCATGTGGCGTTGCGTCTACAGTACAGTTACACCAACTCCCCAAACATGTCCCATGTACAGTGTTCGGCGGTGCCAATTTGGTGCCGAACCTGAATATCCCAGTTCTGCTCGCGTTTCAAGCTCTCCAGGTCCCTGATGAACTCTGGACCAGGTAGGTTGGAGCCGTAAGGGGAAAACAGTACGAGTGTGCGTAAGGGCACGCAGTAGTCAAATCGGTGTGCCTGAAACCGGCCCTTGACCGCGACGAGGAGTGAGTCGAGGATCGCATCGTGAGTCTATTCGTCTTCGATCCAGACTGCGAGGCGGAGTATTTCCAATTTTGTGACGAGACAAAGTCCGTCGCTGGTGGGATCGAGTCGAGGGAAGAAGCGGCCCATCCTTCGCTCCTGGGGCTGATAAGTACGTTGCAGCAGAGCTCGATGAGAGCAGGCGTGTTCTCGAAGATTGACGCCAAATGTAGGGGAGTGATGCCCATGGTGCTGAGTCTCAAAGTCTTTAATGTATGGAACTGTTCTGGAACTGCGAGAACAATATGATCAATACTCAAGCCCTCCAGGCGGGCCGACTCCATGTGTTGCAAAATAACGCCAATGGGCGGATCAACCCCCTCGAAAAGGGCATATCGAAGGTTGGGCAGCCGGATACTCGATTGGCCTCGCGGATCTGTGATTGCAACATGCAGTCGGACGACATTATGAAGTCGCCGCAGTAGATCCCATTGGGTCATACGATTTGACAACCAGATGGATCCGACATCGATGTATTTCGTGAGCTGCGACCACGGAATGTGTAGCAGACAGCGGGTACCGGGAACGTCTAGGTGCGTCCAGTCGATGTTTGATAACCCCAAGGTTTTTAGATTCGAGAAAGTATGTGGGCCGTTTAACAGTCTCGGCGAGGTGAGCGATCGCAGAGGCACACCGTCGAAGATGGCAGTTTCCCAACGATGGGAGTGCTGGAGCAGCGACTTCAAAACTGGCTGCACGATATCGAATGCGGGGATAATTGGTATGAATTCCGTATAAATATATTGATATGCGAGGCGGAAGGAAAGAGGGTATTGTCCTGACTGCTCGAGACACCACTCCATGGACGGAGAAGATCTAGTGTTCTGGCTCAACATGATATCCATGTAAGACCAGAGTCGAGGGAAAGCGAGGGCAGCCGTCCTCCAGCCCTGGCATATTTGGGCCAATTCCCACGGAGTACGATGGCCTGTAAGCTTGTCCGATTCAGGTGGACAGAACCAGTGGAATATCTCGCCCAAAACGTCGTCGTTGATCTTGAACACGGGCGGAAAAACAGATGAACATCTGACAAGCTGCGTGTCCTCCAAGTCCTGCGAGCTATGCATGCAGCAATTCCAGAAAGAACAAATTTGGCCAGATGTCTGGGTGGAAATAGCTGAGCTGGGGGATATTACGGGTGCCGGTGTGAGAGGGCGCTGGACTCTGGTGTCGATCAACGTTAATCAACAACACGAGTCAACATTGGTTTGTTCTCATCAGTCAACCACAATGGACGACGGCCTACGAGCGATTTAAATCGTGCGTTTCCGACTTCTAAGATTCAGCAATTTGCCCATCTTCGGCCTGGATCCTTTACGAGGCTCGAATTCTGGATGGCTCGGAAGCTTGCTGGCAACCGGCATGGGAAGGTCTCAGTTTTTTCTCCAACGGCCTATGCTAGCCACTGTACATTGCGACGTGATGTGGACGGGGAAGGAGAGCGCGTCTTTCCTTCGATATTGGAAGTATTTGGGCATCATCCATTTTTCGCGTGACGCGACCATAATCTATGCGATCTACTACTGGCGAAGGATACCTTCAATATTCTGCGGTGCTTTTCACCCCACCGTCGTTCGCCAACCACGAGGGCCGGCTAATGAGCTCATTGTACCACCTGCAGCGGCCATACTTCAGTCGAACATTCAACAGACAACATGACATACACGCACCTGGCGACGTTCGGCTTGCTGGTCATTATGTCGGATCCGCCTTTCGCAAGCCACGGTGCATACGGGACGTGGAAAAGATCCACCAGGGTAAGCTCCTGGAACACAAAATCTCAGTTCGTGATTGACACAGGCATACGCAAGAAGCCTACGTTTCCAGCAAGGTAGCGGTGTTTGGCGAGAATTTTCTCGTACCCATCGAGTTTTTTGTCCAAGACTGCCAGCTTTTCATTGACTATCGCCTGATCCGTCTTCTGCCCCATCCACCTGCAAATTGCAGCAATTAATGCGATGAACGTGAAAGTGACGGTGGACCTACCCTTTGAGAACCGTCTCAAGCACGATCACGCTGGCGTATGGATCAAAGTTCGACACCTCCGCAGCCGCTGCCTGCTCGAAGATCGCATTCGCCTTCGGTTCGGTTGGGATAAGTCTGGCTTCTGGGTGTTTCGCGGCGATGTACCGGCAAATGGCGCGAGTTTCGTACAGGATGAACCCATCGTCGTCCTGATGGAAAGGTAAGACTACTTTACCCGGACGGTCTGCAGGTTTTAACGAACGATGTAAGGGATCTGGCCAAATGGCTGCTTCTCGAGGTACGCCGGGCTCTTGTGTTCGCCTTCCGCGAATTTGATCTCGATTAGCTCGAAGGGTACTTTGAGCTCGTATAGCACGGTTGCAACGCGACGCGTGCACGTCGCGTTAGAGGCGCCGTAAAGCTTCAGGATGGCCATTCTTCTTAGGGAGTTGGTGTTGGTTCAATAGGTGATGTACTCATCGCGCCAATTGGATGTGTTATAAAGGTATGCGGGAGACCGCCCGCCAACGTTAATGACTGATACTTTTGAGAACTTAGGAGATGAGGCGTCAACAATCTCTTTGTTCGGCGGAGGTTCCAACTCTAATTAGGAGTTCGGCCCGGGCAAATGTCTTCATCAGGACGACTTACTGTCATCTATAATATGTAAAGAAGAGGGGTTTTCAGTAGGGGGGCGGCCTCCCGGCGGCGACTCCTGGCAGCCTACGGATCGGCGGTAAATCACCCAGTTTGTCAGCAAATGTTTTCCCGAACCATCGGGATTCGTCGATCTAGGGGAACATCCTTCTTTAAGAAGCTTCTATGCTGAATTTTTTTAAAATCCGAGTCACTTTCGTAATTATTAGGAAGTCCATCCAACAGTGTACAAGACAGACGTCTAGGACCACCGCAACTTCATTTCACCGCGCAGACAGCCGTGGGCACCGAGCGACCTGTCGCATGCATATTATTCCTCCGGAGCTTTGTACTGAGATGTCTCGCAATTCCTCACGGCACGACATATAAATTGGGATTCAAAATTCATCCTGTATTCAACTTCCAACCTTGCAAGACAACAGCATGAATACGGTTAACGAGGTAAGTAAAATAGCTGCACTATCACTTCCATCCTCCTTACAACCATGATTTTGCAGGAGTATAAACTCCCCGGCGATAAGCGCGAGATGGAAGTGCGCTCGGCCGTTTCTTTCTTCCTTCGTGGCCGCACTAATATCATCTCCGTCCAGAGGCTTTTCTTGCAGCATCGAATGTGGCGTCTATTAGTTGGTGGCCTCTACCCCTCACCCCCAGGCTCAAGTCATTGGAGTAGATCTCCTTCCCAGTGTCGATTTGCGAGTTGTTGAATGTCGATGTTTTTACCAGCTCTCATCGTTAATTTAGGCCATCTCCACCGAATTTCAAGCCAGTAGAGTCTGTAAAATCAGTTGGTGCTGTAACCGATGGATTGGTAGGTTCATCCGAATGGATATCACCCAAGAACTGCCCAAAATCGAGGGTGGATACGACATCATACACGTTCGACGTGTTGCGGGCCATGTAAGTCAAATCTAGCCACTATGCATACTATATGGTACTATTCTGGCATCCAAGTTGAAGGAACCCGCGGCTTTCGTCGAACGAATATACCAAGCCCTCAAGCCCGGTATGTCTACCGGCTCGATATATATTGCATCTGTTCACCCAAATTGACATTCAACAGGCGGCGTTCTTCTTTTAGGAGATGTTTGCAAGATCGCCGGTATCGATGAGAAGGAGGTCCCTCCGCTCTTCCCGAACATTCAGTATTCCGAGGACGCGTTGAACTCTGGGTCTTGGTTTGGTGGATGGCATAGTTTGTGGTTCAAGATCTCGTCCAACCACGCCCATGCCGTCGAGGACCTCCTACGCGGCCATGGAGGCTTTTTGTCTGTCTGCCAAAAGCGCTATTTTGGGCCCATTAACTGGTCCGGCGAAAGCCATGACTCCGAGGAGCTGGGTCGCATTGTGCAAGAGATTACTCTCGTGAGTGGCGTGGTGCCGAACTCGGAGTACGCGCGATTGAACGTGCTGCTTTGAATAGGGATTCTGTCGCGCTGGTATACCTGCAGTCCTGGCGAGCGCAGAATTCTCGGCTACGGAGATCGAGGAGTGGATGCGGTCAGTTGAAATGGAATTCGATTCGGAGTCGAAGCGCGAATATATACCGTGGGATCTGGCATATGGCGTCAAATCTGCAGACTTTTGAGTGGGGGCCTGATTCGTTTTTACCCTCACGGAATTTATTTTCTACTTCGGACTCGGAATTTAGCATTTTAACCGCGTTCTTTCAATACATTCCGGTCCAGACCTTAAAAAGAAACAGAGTCGGCAAATTGTACAATATTTTCATAGTCCGATGATTATTGTTAGCAACTCCGGCGATACAGCTGCCGTAGCGAAGCTGGGGAGAGCTCGAGGTCTGGTGAGAATTCTGAATCCATCATCGCCGATGCACCGCCACCAGGCGGTTTGCTATTCGCTGCACGACATTCTGCTACCCCAAGTATGTACGTGACGCCGCAAGGAAAAGCTACTTCGAAGCTAAAGTCAGATAGAACCACCCAAAACTCCCCCAAAAAAATGGGTCCCGAAATTACCTACACTAACCAGCCTTTTCCTTCACCGTACCAGTTTGAAATTTTGAATGTTCGGGTATTACCGAGAGCACAGCGGAGATTTAATGGGCGCAAATATAAATTCCGTCGATCGTTGTTGGTGCGTTTGAGATGCCTGATTTTGTCCTCGCGATCCCGCCTTGATGGCGCATCAATACAAATTGATCTCATCACCCGGCCTCTCTCTCTCTCTCCCCCAAACATATGCAACTTTCTGACCAGCGGGTATACGGCGGCTAACAAACTATTTGTGGAGCCCTCGGAGCGCGTCAATCTAGGCTCAGACACCCCATGACATGGCTATGACATCAGTCCTCCCAGACTGACTGTATATTTAGGCCGCCCAGAATTCCGTTCAAAATCCACAGTTCTGTACTTTTCTTCCCACCACCATGAACTCTCTATTCCGCCCGCTTCGTTCTACGTTCAATCGCGGTCCCTTGGCTGCTCGACATCGCTTGGCGACTCGCCCGGTCCTTTGGAACACGCCGCTCCACGCTCGTATGGTAGCCAACTCTGTCGGTCTCAAACCAGGCAGCGAAGACTTCGAGCACGCAAGACAGAATATCAGGGAGGAGGCCGGGAATACTGCGAAAGACCTCGCGAAGGCGATCGCAGGGGCGAATGTCTACGGCGACGGTGTCAAGGACGGATTTGTGCGGCGCGCCAGACATCGAGAAACATGTAGCTCATTCTTGCCAGGTCGGAATTACCGGTGCAGTTGCCTCCCAGGTGCCCAAGCCAGTCCTCATGTTTGGCCTCGCCGGTGCGCCTTTTTTTCTAGCTTGATTTCCCTTATTTTGACTAACGTAAGTGCAGGTGGTATTCCCTACATTGGCGCCGCAGCCACCACCGTTCTATCTCGCACATGAAGCCGGCATCGCCGCCGCCGGTCTTGCCCCGCACATCGACCCCGGTGTCGCCATCACCATTCTCGACCAGGCGCTCACTGTCCAGATGACCTACGGTGCCGTTATGCTCTCCTTCCTTGGTGCGCTGCACTGGGGTATGGAGTTCGCTGAGTTCGGCGGCCGCAAGGGATACTCGCGCCTCGCCCTCGGTGCCGCACCGGTGCTCTTCGCCTGGCCCACCCTAGTGCTCGACCCGACGATGGCCCTCGCGGCGCAGTGGTGCGGGTTTACCGCGCTGTGGTACGCCGATTCCCAAGTCACCGGCCTCGGGTGGAGTATGCTTTATATATATATGCCTAGCTCCTACCTCCGCCTAACGTCTTTCTAGCGCCCACCTGGTACTCACAGTACCGCTTCTATCTTTCGATTCTTACTGGTACATGGTGAGCATCTATTAGTCATTCGCCGATACATGCTAATCCCATTTATATTACAGCATCCTCGGATCTCTCGCGGGCATCACCTACTGGGGCCCAGTCGGCGGGCACGGGCTGCTCTCGCACGACCTGGAGCTCATTCGCGAGACGCGCAGGTCACTGTACAAGAATCCCGAGGTCAAGTTTGGCTCCGAGGTCGTGATCCTTCAGGGAGAAGACACCTTTACGCATCTACGCAAGAGGGAGGATATTGAGCGCGAGCAGGCGGAGAAGGAGGGTAAGCAGCAGGGAAAACAGCAGGAGGGGAAACCGCAGGAGGAGGGCAAGTAAACGTCGACGGAGCGCAAACAACAACTCGGACTGGAAAGCAAGCGAAGTCAATGATCACTGTACATCTCATGTATTTATATGTAGAATCTCGCAAAACGCGGTGTATTTTTGGGAGCGAGGGCGACACTTTTGAATCGACCAAAGTATTGTGGACTCGCAGAGCCACGCAGAACTAGCTAGAATTTATATATGTTGCTTAAGATTGTGCTGAGTTCCACAAAACGTGGATTCTCAAGAGACGATCAACGAGGGAAGAATGGCTGGAAGCGAGAAACTGGTATGGCAAAGAAAAAGGGTTATTCACTACATACTGAGGCTATTAGAAGTTAGGTCTCGGCGTTCCATATAGATCTAGCTGCCCAAACTCCCATGCTTCACTGTGCCTTCTTGAAAACCACCATCGTGTTGCCCATTTGATAGGCGCCGGGAATGGCGGGAACCTGAAAAATCAAAATCAAAATCTGGGGTATTACAGCCAGAGAAGTATCTACGCACCAGGGTGTGGCAGGGTTTCCGCAGACCAGGCTCAAGGGAAGTGTCGTGTAGAAATCGATTTTGGCCATCATGAGCTTCATGAACCCGTCGTCCAGGGCCTTCAGTTCCTTCTCCGTAAACACGGCGCGGAGTCGACTCGACTCGAGGCTAGCAATTTCCTGTATAGATTCATTTCCGCTGTCAGTCGAATACTAGGGTCAGCGGTGGTGAATAATGACCTCGTTGAGATGGTTAATCATAATATCGCTGAATGCATGGATCCTTTCCACGAGGAGAGGTCCATCGTACTTCTCCTTCCCTGCTTTGATGTCCTCTAGATGCTGCTTCAGCTCGACAACCTGAGGAACAAATTCGTGGTGTTGTTCAACATTCCCCGACAGAGCGCCCTGCCCCAGCTTCTTTTCTAGTTCCGGGAAATAGTATTCTTCTTCCAAAGCGTGGTGGTGGTGAAGGCTGTCCACCTGAGAACAACAAAGAAGGTTAAGAAATGAACTGCGTTACGGAATGAAAAGATACGTACGATAGTAAGACTGAACACCATGAATGGCACGACTTTGTCCTCCGCGACGTTCGGTGCATGGTGAACCATCGCATTGATACCCTGGATAAACCCATTGTGGGCGCATGCCATGTTTCTAATACACCACAATAAGTCCTTCAGGAATGAGACCGAACCCAGTCGGAACGTACATGGCCACAAAGTCGAACATGTTTTTAAAGTCGCCAGGAGGCATATCTTATGGCTTCATATAGCGGAGCACCGGTGTGAGCAATTGTGGGACTCACCGAGCAGGGGGTACGGAGCAGGCATCGTAGTTAGTCGTTGAGGCGAATGTGGGCGATACTATTGGTGAAGCGAATAGCCGCAGTATTTATTCCACAAGGCCAAGAACCACAGCGTCCCATCATGATCGGGATCGGCCCAAATCACTTACTTAATCTGCCTATTTAGGACCCGGATCACGCATTTGACCAGGTGCCGAAGCTCGGCATCATGCAGAGGTCCTTCGAAGTTCGGCGAATGTATGTCGGCGTGATTGAATCATGGAGAGCGATCATCAATCGAAACCTACAGTTCAGGTTGCCCTATATGGATTTGACGTGGGGAGTTTACGTGGGCGAGCTTTGGTTCGATGTGGAGCCGGTTTGGTCTCTTATTTCATCTCTAGAAAGGGTTTTTAAGAGGCAGAAAAGTTCCAAAAAATTCTCCGCTTTTTTTGTTTGATTTCTGAAGCCACTATGCCAAAATTCGAGTTTTTAGGGTCAGGTGAAGACATAAAAAAATATGAGACCTCACAAATATTTATTAGATGACTCTTAACACAGTTTGAAATTTCTTCAGCAGTCATTTCCGGCATCCCGCTCATCTCGCGGGCCGTTATCTCAGGTGGGCTAACCATGGGGTACATAAATTCCTTTGATTGTTCTGAAAACGCAATCACATTGAGATGGACCGGTATGGTGGATGAGAATGACCAAGGCGACCGAGGATGTATCAGCCATAAAGTAATGTTGGGATCCATTTGTCTGATGTCGGACTGTCGTCAAGGGGTTATAATTCCTTTCGAGTTGACCGCCATGCCAACACGCTTGAGTTCCGGGGCCGTGTCCTGTTTGGGGCATTCTTATCCAATTGTGAAGAATGGGCGCTTGGGGGTATGGACTTATGGGGAGAACGCCGATGGATGCGCAACAACCTGGACAAGCCTACCTGGTTTTTGTTCCTGGTAGAGGGCTCGTTGGGTTGGGCGGTCGCTAATCAGTGAAATACTTCCGGTGATTATCATGCCATCAGGGGGGATCAGCGGTGGATAACCCCGGAGCACTCCCGGAGCTCGCCACCACAATTTGAATGGCCGCTCGGGTATATCTTGCGAATAAAATCAAAGGTGGGGGACCTACAATCCAAACTCCTTTTCCCAATGA
The DNA here is from genome assembly GCA_029282285.1 of Mycena rebaudengoi. Taxonomy (NCBI): domain Eukaryota; kingdom Fungi; phylum Basidiomycota; class Agaricomycetes; order Agaricales; family Mycenaceae; genus Mycena; species Mycena rebaudengoi. The sequence continues at coordinate 2,238,782 of JARJCX010000007.1, forward strand.
TTTCAACGCTTGTACGCATTCAACTACTCATCCCATGCTGCACTGAACGTAACATTTTCAGATTGAGCTCAGTCGTATCGACAGGTTTGCGGGAACTATGATTCTCTTTTGGCCATACGGTAGCCATGTCATTCCACTTGGCGAATAGTTTCTCAGTTCCATTTATAGCTTGGTCTGTGACGATGTCTGCAAATCGACTCAATATTCCCATGGACGACTACGTATTGGCGCTTTTGGCCGGGTTTTTGGGTTCATGTCTTCTTCACAGGCGAGATATAATTTTCTGTCCATTATTCAGGATCTAACCTTTCTCTCATTTAGTACGCGACTATCGGAATATTCTTTGCCGGCGCATCTAATAAATTATTTATAGGTGGTGGATGTATATGGAACGACATTATCGACGCTGACCTCGACGCCAAAGTCGGTGAGTGGAGTGGATCAAATGTATTTATCCCGATTAATTAGCTTAAAGAACGAACGAAACATCGCCCTCTTCCTGACGGTAGGATAACCGTAATGCAAGCACTGCTGTTTCTATCAGTGCATGTTCTCCTGCTATTTGCCCTAAGCCACAGTCTCAACTCCGTTGCGTATGGGCCGTAGCATTCAATCTTACCGACGGATTTGTTGACCGAATTTCCAGGTGGAGATTTGCATTCCTCACAATTGTGCCATTAACGGGTCTATACCCGTTTATGAAACGCATTACTTACGTGCCTCAAGCATGGCTCGGTACTAAAACTACTACTCATTGGTGGTTGCGCTGACACTGGGCACAGGTGTCACTTTAAACACCCCAGTACTCTTGGCTTCAACCATCTTTACGGAATCACCCTCCAGTGCGTCTCTTGTTCTAGCGGCAGGCGGTTTGTGGTAAGCCCATGACATTTATGGTTCGTATCACACCCACTTATTTCGGTTCTAGTTGGACCATGTGGTACGGTGAGTTATGTTACGCTTGCGTTGTGTATATTTTCAAACGCGTTTATTAGACACAATCTACGGCAGCCAGGATAAGAAAGATGACATAAAAGCCGGAGTGAAATCAATTGTCCTCCTCCTCCATCGGCACACCTGGCTGGCGCTTCTCGTATTTTCGTCCTCCACTGCTCTCTGCTTGATAATTTCCGGGATCCTCAATGGTAGTGGGCTTCCTTACTTCATCGTCAGCGCGGGTGGTGGCGCGCTTCTGTTGGCCAGAGACCTTTGGACCACGGATCTGGACGATCCAAAAAGTTGCCTGCGTGCGGTGCGTGTCCATCTCCGTATATCGAAACTCGCGCCTTCCACTAACATTGGACCAGTTTGAAAGAAACGGCTTCATGATTGGTCCTGTCGTCTGGGTTGGATGCTTGTTGGATTATTTGGTGTAAAATCGTGACTGTGAAATCCCTAGTAAATTATTACAATATGATTCTGACTCATGCCTGTACGCTAATTAAATTCACTGACTACGTTGGTTGAATTCTTTTTCATCTGATTCCAGTGTCCGGCGGTTTCCGGCTGAGAGCCTGTCGCGGTACGGACGGACTAAGCGAATGCACAAAGGAAAATTAGATGGTGAAATGCAAAAGCAGCAGATGCTACGACACTGAGCGGTTGTGAGAGCGGCGAGAAGAGCGCTTGAGAGCTGGGCTCCCCTCAACGCTCTGCGCCGTTATCTTATACCTCTAGCGTCCATCGATCCGGAGAATGGAGTCTCGCGCAGCTCGGCTGTGGGTCGAGGGCACGCCGCGGATACCGTGTTTTACGAACAACGCCCCGGCGCTGAACATCAGGAAAGCGGAAAGAAACTGCACTTCACAAAACTTGTTCTAAACTCGATTAATTTCACTAGGACTTTCCGATCGGCATGTTCAACTTCAAGTCGGCGATTTCATTCACCGGGAAGATACAAATATACATTAGCACGGCCCAGCGAAACTAAGATAATAAATATTAAATATCCCCTGAATATTCAAACCCACTTATAAAGGGGTCAGCTGCGATTAATATTTGCGAAAGTTAAAGACAAACATCGTCTGCCGTTTTAGCCACAGCTGTTCCCTGAGTACTGATATCGTTTCTTGAATCCAAACCTGACCGCGATGCTGCACTGAATTTTGAGAGGTTAATCATGCGGCCAGTTGTCTCCCCAGCGCCGTTGACCCTGTCCGCAATAAACTTGCGGTTGTTGAGCATGAGCAGGAGACTGTTCGAGTAGCTAAACAATATATGAGCGATTGTTGATCATCTAGAAAAATAAATAGAAGTCACATCTTTCCGAGAATAATCGAGCTGCAGGTAATCACGATAGCTTAATAAAAAAGATCGGTGTCGGGCGGGAACACTTACGGGGCCGTGAAGTAGTTGGTGCCCTGCGTCATCGAATTCGGTAAGTATTTGTCGTGTGATAATGAGCAAAGTCCGTACTGGAGCGCCAACGATAAGAACGACGGTAAGGACAGCAAAGATACCTATTCGAACATAAGCATTTTGGCACGGGGACACTAATTGAATGCTTACTGGAGAGAAGGTTCGTTTCGACCGTAAGATTGATGATTCTCTTAATGATGAACTCCGTTTGAGCAGTTCGTGTGCGCGATCTTGACAGCTAAGACGAGATCAATGAATCAAATAGGTGTAGGTACATAAACCGGCCCATACCAGTGCTGTCATGGTCACCGCAACCACGACATCAGCGACGGCAGCGCTAATATTCAGGAGCTAAAAAGGATAATCTGAGGCAGTAATTCAAGAAAAATAATCTGTGCATACATATACAGTCGGTTGGAGGCTGACGCCAACCTTGGAAAATTTCAAAATCTGGCTGGCCTACGTAAAGCCACGTTTAATAATTTACCACATTCATAGAAGAAGACTAATACGAACCATAACTGCACCGTAGATCCCAGATCCAACTTGAGCGAGCGCAAGCTGGACATACAAATTTAATCCGGATCGAGGATATTAGAGAATGCATACCAGCACAACGAAAATGCATATTGGCAGAGTGTAACGGTTGATCGTCCAAAGACGGTAGCAATAGTAGCATTGGGCGATGGCCGCAAGAAATGAGCCTATCATTGGTGTGTCGATTGCGGACAGGAATATATCGTCCAGAAAGAAGAGATTTCCATATCCCTCACAAAACCAGTGATATGCATCGGCAAAGTACATGGTAGTTGCTGCGAGTTCGAGGAGATAAACAATATACACTGTAGAAATCTGATCAAGGCGAGTAAATGGCGTTTTTTTAGGGTCACACACCCAGGCATTTGACGGACTTCGAATCGCGAGGAAAGTTAAGATTGTAGAAGTCTGGGTGAAAGGTGAGCACTGAGATGTCCGGGACAAGCAGGAAGGGCATATACAGAATTGCACAGTAAGGATTCCGAATAAAAATGTTGCTATCAGGATGCCAAAGATCTGGACTTCTTTCAATGCCGGCCGTTCCGATAACTGAATGTACCCACCAAAGGGGCGGTTCTTCAATCATATTGTTAGTCTATAGATATACATGATGAAGCGCCTGGAAACTCACAACTTCGCAATGTCGGGTGGGATTGGTGGAAGCAGTGGAAGTTGGGGACGTCCTGACATTACGGTAAGGTCAAAGTATTGAATTATCGACAAGAAGATGAATGGGAGAAAGAGAAAAGGGTATCCAAAGATCTACTTCGTCTTGCCTCGCTACTAAAGTGCGCGGTTTTGATGCCAAAAGTTCCGGGCTCGTGGCAATTTCCAATTCGGTTCGGCTGATCTGTCGCGATGTACAGGAAGCATATGGCTGTGGCGTGTGGCTGTGCCTGACTAGATCGTTATTACACGAAACGTTTCAAGCGGGGATCCGAATAATTTATCGACCAAAATACCCTTGTAATTCTTTTCATCCTACTGTACCAATAATAAAAGCCAATCCGAGGCTATGTTGATTAGATTCTGAATGTGTAAATTGATGGCAGAATCTGTTTGATTCTGAAATTTGTTGGATTCTATTGATCAGTGGGCCATGCGGGATGCTTAGATTCTGTCAACAACAAAGCAGGCCTAGCTGGGCTGTGCGTATTCTCGGCATCGGATAGGATAAATTGATAGGAACGCAGTCAATGGGTGACTTGAGCAATTTAAATTGCGGACAACTTGACACGGCCTTCGGATACTCTTCGGGTACTACTGGTGAGGTAGAGCCCAAACGGTTGAAACGGCCGGAACCCGAATGGTGACATCGGTTGATATGCGATTGACACATCACGATGATCAGAACTCACTCCGATCAGGCCTCAGCAAGCGTTGCAGCAGGTTGCAGCTCGCCATGTAGCTCGCTGCTGTTGGGTGTTGCCGCTGACGCCATTAGACGGGGCCCAATATTCGATAGTTGAAAGCTCAGCAGTAATTATTTGGGTACACTGCACCTGCGTGCGACTGGCCTCGAATAAAGAATGAATCCTCCAATTCAATTAGATTCGTCTTTCAAAAATTTGATGCAAATGTGAAATCGGTGCTCCTTCGCTATCCTCATGATGAATAGCGAGATGAAATTGTGCGTTTAAAAATTCCGAGCCCTCTTCTAAGTGGTCACAAAACTGCAACCGCTGTAACCTATGTACCCTCGAACCAGAATCATGCGTTTGTTCCAAGTTTGTTCACTTGATCATGACGGTCCAAGTACCTGGACGCAACTTAGTAACGGGATTTCAAATGTTGGTAACCGATACCCACAAGGTAGGTAGATTCCCGGAGAGCGGAAGGTAATACAAAACACGAGTTCGGTCTATTTTTTCTCCGCTGTGAGAACCATCGATCAGAACGGGCGCCATTCTGCGATAGCGCGGTGCTTGAGAGTGAGTGGCATCGGCCACTGAATTTACACGATATTCTCAAGAAAACGAAAAAAAAGTATTACAAAACGGCAATATTACCGAAAACAGCAATTCTACGGCACCAATCCGGGTAATTCCGCTCCGCCATGTCCAATCGGTAACCGGTTGGTAACCGGGGCGCGCTGATCTCTGGTGATCCTTTATACCTTGGTCCAGGTCCGCGATGCATCGAATCCATGGCTTCCCACTTTACCCCGCAGAACATTGCTTTGGGTGCCTTAATTTCTGTCGGTCTCTCTTTCTGGTTCTCGCGAAGCTCCCCAAAACCGCCCGGGCCTCGTGGCTGGCCAATTATTGGCAATCTCTTGGACGTACCCGCCGAATTTGAATGGCGCTATTGGGCACGGCTTGGAGAGATCTATGGTATTGGCGCAGATTGTATCTCAAGCCACTTCTGACGCCGCCCAGGTCCAATTAGTTACGCTTCGATTCTCGGGAAAGAGATCGTGATCCTCAACAGCCTTGAGGCATGTAGGGACCTGCTGGAGAAACGATCTTCTATTTACTCAGGAAGACCTACTATGCCGTTCGCCGGGGAGATGTGGGCTTCATTCATCTCCAAACTCACGCGATCATTGCTCATAGCCTGCACAGTGTCGGATGGGACCAGCAGCTGCTCTTGGCTCCGTATGGAAAACATTTCCGCATCATGCGAAAGCTTGCGCACAATTTTCTTGGGACCAAGGTTAGCGCAGCTGCATATCACCCAGCTCAAGAATCGGAGGTCAGATACCTCATTACGAGGATTCACGACAACCCAGACGGGCTCGTGAAGGACGTGCGTAGGCAAGTCATCTAAAAATTCAATATTATCTATAACTTGACGCGAACTGAAGTACACTTGGTGCATTCCTCCTGCGGATGTCTCATGGATATACCACACACCTTGACGGCACTGACCCTATCGTGAATCTCGTCGAAATAGCTTCCAAGGACTTTTATCACGCTACGAGACCAGGCGCATGGTTCATTGATATTCTACCTTGGTGTACGTCTTTCTTTCGGTTTCGACGGTCCGTCAATCAATTATTTTCAAGTAAAATACGCCCCCGCCTGGATGCCTGGAGCGGGATTCAAGCGTATCGGAGCAAAATGGAGGAAAACCAACGTCGATCAAACCGATATGCCCTATAACTTCGTGCTAAAAGAAATAGTACATCACGTCCACTTGTTTTTTTCGTATTGAATCTAATTATTAACCGTCAGGGTGCCAAAACTGCGTTGCCTTCTTTCACATCAAACGTACTCCAGAGCGGGGAAATTACCCCAGATGAAAAATACGCCCTGAAATTCATTGCTGCTGGCTTATATGGTGGCGGGTTGGACACGGTACTTGAGTTTTTATCATTATTTTCGTTTGCTAATCAGAGCTCTCGCTTCAAGATGACTAGTACAACAGCCTTTGGTTTCCTTGCGATGGTTTTGCATCCAGATGTCCAGCGAAAAGCACATGAAGAGCTGGACAGAGTAATTGGAACAAGCCGGCTACCGACTATGCGAGATCGAGAGCATCTTCCGTACCTAACGGCGATCCAAAAGGAAGTTTCCAGGTGGCACTCCACCGCGCCAGGAGGTTTGATAGCGCGTACTTCCTCCGGCATGCTCCCAATTGACTCTTATCAGGTATTCCTCATGCCACGACGGAAGACGACATATACAATGGATATCACATTCGTAAAGGCACTATTGTCCTAAATATCTTGTGGTGAGCGAAACATTTTACTGGAACTTTTTAAACGCCAAAACACCAATACTTTGAACCAGGTCAATTGCTCATGACCCGGAGATCTACAAAGATCCGATGACTTTCAACCCCGAGCGTTTCCTCGGAGATTCCCCCGAGCTCGATCCTCTAGAATATACATTCGGTTTTGGCCGAAGAAGGTGTCCAGGCACCGAGGTAGCGGAATCTACGGTCTTCATAGTCCTCGCAACCTGTCTCGCCGTCTTTAAATTTGGAAACGCAAAGGACGAGGCGGGGAATGAAGTGCCTCCAATTGACGACTTTGGTACCGGGGCTGTTTGGTAACTTTTCCGGCCCACTTGCGTGAATTCTCTTCTAATTCCAAATTCGGTTGCAGTCATCCAAACCCCTTCAAGTGTACTATCGAACCACGCTCCGCCGATGCTTTGCACTTGCTTCAGTCGATTAAAAGTGATTTACCTGACCGTCGTCCGTCTCAACTCTAGTTATCCAATGTCATTTCTGCCGTACATATCGATTATTCAAGTAGACAATGCCCAGTATTTACATATATTTACTTCCCATGGCATTGGCGTTGCATCGACCTGCTTAAGACCATGTCCATGGCCCGCACCACCAATGGCCGTCCAGAGCCCGAAGTCATAATCAACGTGAGTACACTTCGGACTCTACCTCGAAAATTCCACCACGAAATCTTCAGTACAGTGATGGCTTTTCGTACGTCAAGGCCGCGATGCAGGAGGCATTCCGCCCGGGCGGGATCCTTGAAAAGGGCCCAGTGGTGCTGCACGCGGCGCCCCCGCTGACGAAGGCGCAGCGCGAGACGATCCGGCGCGAGGACGTCGAGCTGATTGTGCGTTGGGATACTCTGTACTACTACATATTTATTTTATTTTATTTATCGGCGAATTATTCAGGTCAGCGAATTCGAGGTGACGAAGGCGCAGGCCGAGCGGGTGCTGGCGGAGCACAAGGGGAATGTTGGTGACGCGTTGCGCGCGCTCATGAAATCATAGAACACTCAGGACCGGGTGGCGTGCACTTTTTTTTGACGGGGGACTATACTGATAGCGAATGTGTACGAGATGGGCGCGACTACATACAGTAATGCAGTACTCCTCTACAGACCCTCGTCTCCGTCGCCGTCGTTCTTGTCCGGCGGCGTCCTCGCCTTGGGATTCTGCGCTTTATTATTGACCATTGTTCGCAGTATGTCGAGCGTTTGGGCGTTGCGCTGATGTGAGGCTTGCTGGTAAACGTTGAAATCGAACACACGGCTGCGGGTCTGCGTCACCGGGTTGAGGTGCAGATTGTTCGCGATCGCCGGCTTCGGCTCGTCGATGCGCACGCCGGTGGTCTTCGTCCCAAGGTCCGCGGCGGCGGTCTGCTTGTGGTCCATCGTGTCCGCCGCGACGTACATGCGCGACCCGGGGGGGAACGGGTTTCGCAGGGAGGTGGTGTCGTCGTCGGGCCGTACCGTGACGCCGAGCGTGATCTTCGTGCCGTCGAGGCCCTCCGCGTTGGCCCCCACGACGCGCGGCAGCTTGTGCAACACGAGCTCGCGCGGGCGCATCTCCGTCGCCGCACTGGTCCAGAGGTCGCGGTTCACGCCCCCCTCGTCCATCAGCGCCTTTTTGTTGTACTTCGCTGCCTCGCTCCTGGGCAGGAGCGCAGCCACGCCAGCGAAGGACGCGATGTAGTGAGTGCTGTTGACTGGCTCGCGGTTGCGATTGGCAGACTTCTCCTTGGAGGGCGGCTGGAGAACCATGCCGGGCTTGGGCTTGGTGTGGAATTGGGTATCGAAGGGGGGAAGGATGGGAGTACAAGAGACCGCCGAAGCGGTGCGGCTGCGGCTGGATGGTGTTGGTAGTGTCGTAGATCGCCTGTGAGTGCTGCGAGAGGAAGACGCGGTGATAGTCCGCCACGGGCTTCCGAGCAAGGTTGAAGAGCTTATCGCCCTTTTGGATTTCTGGTTTGGGGACTGCTGCTAGCGTCTGCCTCGGTGTCTGCGTCTCCGCCGGATTCAGTTTCTTGGCTTGTTCCCTCGCCTCCTCTAGCGCTACCTGCTCCGCTATAGCTTGTAGCTCCGCCTGCTGCGCTATGTGCTCTTTGAACGCGGGTCGCAAAGCACGCAGTTTGGCGAGGTAGCGCTTGAATTGGGCCCCCGTCATGGATTCCACGTTGGGAATGACCGCGGTGGCATTGCCGCTGGGTCGGGTCAGACCGAATTTGCCATACCCCCCCTCCCCCCGGTTTTTTGTGATTGAGTCGACGAGTATTTCCTCAGGGGGCGCCGTCTTCGAGGATGCGTGCTTTGCAGGTGCGTCCTCCGATTGCGACGCTTCCACCAAGTTCTCTGCGGGTGCGTCCTCCGAATTCTCTGAAGACGTCTCGACCGGCTTTGCATCTCCCTCATTCCAGTTATGCGGACAAAATTCCGAGTCGACCAGCCACGTCTGGTTTGCAGCGCCGAGTGACTGCTGCCATACCGTCTCCCGATAACTATTCGAGGACGATTCCGAGACCAGGTCGTCATCCACCTTGTGTCTCGCCTGTTATGCCCAGTTCCTCCATCCGCCGGATGAAGCGGACCTGGTCTTCGCCGTTGTCCCATTCAACGTAGTGCTGGTGCGCCTCCCACTGCTTTATAGGTGATGAAGGAGTTTTTCTTACGCTGCGCTATAGGACGCTTCAGTCCCCAATAACCGCGCTGGGCGAATTGTTTCGGCGAGTAGTACGTCCTCCGTATTTGCGGGTCGTATGCCGCGAACCGAGAGTTACGCAAAAGCTGCGCAAAGAGAGAGGCAGGAGGAATAACATCGGGAGACGCTCGCGAGCACGCAGCTAGCGCAGAGGTAGATGCATGGCTGGAGGCATTTGCAGCAGCAGCGAGTGCTCTCTCCATCCAGAGTTCAGAGAGACTCGGTGCAAGGTGTATTAGAGCCTAATAAAAGTTCAAAACAAGTCTCACTATACGTTATATATTCACTTACCTCTTTGCACCGACGCGACAGCAGAAGTTAAGGAAATTTGGTGCAAATCATTCAAACTCCGCTGATGATCCGAACTGATCCGCTCGTGCAGCTATAAAAGACGCCCAAATTTTTGAGGCGGTTTCTTTCAAACCACGACGTCCAAATTACTATTCCTCCTCCGCCGTCTGGCACTCTCGAAGGAAGAATGGTCCAGACAAACGTCGGAGACTGCACGCTTGCCGTGTGGATTCTCAAAAACAATCTTTGCTGAATGCTCTTCCCACTGGTCGAGGGGCGAGGACGCAGGATCACCTGGAGATATCCTACATTCCTGTCCTTAGTAGTATTACTTTATAAATGTGAGTAGTTGCTATCCTCCTGTGTACGCCGACGAAGAAAAACCTGGTAAAGGAACGCACCCCGGCTCCTCACAGAGTTTCCGCCATTCAGTTGGGCGGGCGCCTCGGCCCTCCTTCGCGGACGGGCTGGGCGGATGGGTGCGGATGGAGAGGTTAAGGCGAGACTGAGGCGTTTTCTTTTTGTTTTCTTTATTGTCGTGTTTTTTTCTAGTTTTTTTTTACTGACGCGTTTCCAGGTATCCTTTCGCCGCTTTTCATAATACATCGCATCTGTATCGTACTCTCTCGTGTTACCTTTGAATGAATGAGGGTTCTTGGTTCCGACATATTGACTGCCTCCTCGTTGTTGCCCCATGACTTCATACTTCGCGCAGACTGCGCGTCCGTGACGTTCTCAGCGTCCCATGTGTCAATGAGCGCGATCGCATGCGTGAGGAGAACATCTGTGAGATCGAAGCTCCCTAGCTGCGAGTCCTTCCACCATCTCCTGGAGGAACGACGTCGATGTGCAAGTGTTAGTCGGCACCGTCCACGCTCACAAGTTGTTTTGTTGGAGCAATAATCGCCCATTCTATGTATGAAAGTCGAGGTTTACTTGCCCGTTGCAGAGGACGGGGCGGCACTAGTATCATGTTCTGCAGGGCGAGCTTTCTGAATCCAAGCGCAGACGTGTTGGTACATAGGGCAACTCCAATCGACGGGTGGGCGAAAAGAAGTTTGGCTCACATTAGTCCAGCAAAATCTTGTACAAATCCCTTCCCAAAAGCACTCGGCCTGCTCATGAACATATTATACAGCTCGTGCCCCCGCCTCGGCGGGTCCTTTATACAATTCGGAGAATTACTCGAAGTTATCATAGCGCATGCATCACAGCAAGCTCATCCCATCGCATCTCCTAGTACAGAATTCTAGTCCGACATATCCATCTCCTCCTCCTCCTCCTCCTCTCCGCACCACCAGATCCTGCACGCATGGCAGGGGCTCCTACTTCGTACACGCCGTGCGGCGGCGGCGGGACGAAGTGGTGCGCCGTTTGATACGCGCTTACAAGTTGTTGTTGCTGCTGCGCATATGCGCTTTGTTGTTGCTGCTGCTGCTGCTGCTGCTGTTGCTGCACGACGCCTCCATATCGCTGGTCGTGCACCGGGTGCCCGTACCCATGCCCATACGCGTGCCCGTGGACGTACGCATAGTAGCCATTTGGGCTGTGAAGCTGGTGCTGCGAGGGCGTGTGCTGCGGTGGAGGAGTGTGCTGGTGCAGTAGAGGCAGCGGCGGAGGAGGAGGTATGAGCGGCGGCGCGTGTGACGGCGGCGGCGGAGGAGGAGGTATGAGTGGCGGCGCGCCTGCCGGCTGAGGAGGCTGCTGATGGTATTTCAGATTGAGGAGACGATGGGGTGAAGGTGGTGCTGAAGGCGGCGAGGGGATGGGCGGAGGCGCGCCCTGTGGCTGGGGCGGCACGGGCGGTGCGTGAGGGTTCGTGCGCGGCGCGTAGGATCCCCGCTGGCTGAGCAGCATGCCGTTGTACACCGTCAGCTTGTCCCACGCGAAGTGCGTTGCAGGGTAGCGCGCCCATCGTTTGAGGGCAGGGGTGGCTGAGGTGGACGGCGCGGCGCCCCGCGGATACATTATCCGCTCGCCGCCCTCTTCGCCCGTGGTCTGTTCGACGGTGTCGGGGTCGGATGCCTCGTCAGCCTGCGACTTTATGTCGTCCTCGTCCTCATCTTCGTCCTCCGTCATTTCCTCTTCAGGGCGACCCATCGCAGAGAGCACCACCACTTCCTCTCCGCTTTCACCCCATATCTTCATCACGTCCTCCTCTTCCTCACTATCCTCATCCGCCGGATCGCGCTCACGATTTATCCTCGCACGCATCCGCTCCCTCGGGTCCGTCGCAGACACCCACCCAGGCGGATACCCCCACAACGCCATGTTCGCAAGCCACTCATACCCACCCTGCTCCTGCTCTCCCCTCTCCCCTCGTCATCATCCTCTTCGGCATCTGCATCATGCACATCCTCCCCCACCCGCGCCCTCAACGCCCTCCGCAGCGCCGGCCCCACCCGCCCCGGCACAAAGCCCCCCGGCGCCGCCCACCCCACGCGCTCCAGCCGCTCCGCCACCTCCCGCAGGCTGCGCGGCGCCCCGTCCCCCGTGCGCTCACGCTCGAACTCGTATATCTGACGCGAAAGGGCGACGAGCGGCTTGTCGAGCGCGTGCGGGCACGCGGACAGCACGTGCGTGCTCGCGGAGCAGTTGAAGCACCGCCCGCGGGAGGGGTGCGCGTCGTCGGGGGAGGGGCGCACGCGTGGCGCCGAGGGGCCGGATGTCGTCGGAGGTGGGATCGGAGGAGTCCTCGTGTCGCGTGTATATTCCGGAGGGCTCGTAGGGCCCGCGGTACGTGGGGTACGATTCGGTGAAGAAGGGGAGGAGTTGGGGCTGGATAAAGTAAATTTTGTTAGTTTGGGGACGTAAGGGGTAGTATTGAATTAAAGAGATGGAAAGAAAGTTACAGCGCTTCCGAGAAACCCTGACCGCGCCATGTTTTTTCTGACAGAAAAAAATTATACGCGGCATCCACCAAAGACCTTCGTGCTATCGAAGGTCCTTGAAATGGATGCCAAGCGCGACAGAAGTTTATTTATTTCAGAAAACGAAGTTCACGCAGCCAGGGCTTTCCATATGTCGTAGGGAGTCATCCAAAATTTCGCGCCAACAGAAGAGTGATCTTTTGGGGGCAAGCCAAATCTTCATCTCCAGACTCCAGTAAAGCGAATTTGAGCGCAGAACAGCAAGGCATTTGATTCCCAGTACCACAACCAGGCCACGAATCGGAAATGCCGTCGTCCAAGAAAGTACAGTCGGGGTCAAGAAACAAAGCATGTACCTCAGGTTGCGGATCCCGCACCACCACTAGTTCTCCGTCGTCCCCGTAGTACTCCCCGCCTGCCGATCCGAGTCCCATTTGTCCAGCGCCTTATTCACGTCGCGTGCGTCCCAGCGGCCCTTTGCGATCTCTGTGCCGTCTAGGTGCAGCGCAGGGATCCAGTACACATACTTCTTCTTCCACGCCGCGTTTTCAGGCGCGTGTATGTCAATCGTTTCGAGCTCGAACTTGCGCTAGCAGGACCATAGAGTCAGCTATCGATATCGCCTGCCGAAATGCGACTCGCGTACGGTTTGTCTGACGGCGTTGAGCTCGATTTTTGCAAGCTGCAGAGGCTCAGTAAGACGAGATTTCGGCGCTGTGGGATACGCACATCACACAAAGGACACTTTGCGCCAGAGAAAAGAGTAAGTCGCGGTAGAAGTCTAAGGGACATGGTTTATTTGGCTCCTAGTCTTGGGTCCTAATACGCACAAATCATCGCGTCCAGATGTCCAAATTGAGAAATTCCGCCTAAAAGACGTATGGGAAAACATTCGAAAAGATAGAATATATTTCTTAGAGTTTCCAAAGCTAAATTGAGTCTAGACCCTGATAACGGAATATGTAAGGCTGTAAGTCGACACGTCCCGCCTAGACTCGTTACCAGTCTGTAACCAGAATCCAAATGGTTACTATCTTCGGCCCACTTATGCAAGATCTTTTTTGATTGGCACTGTTCTCCAAAACCGTTTGCCCAACGGTCACCGGAATCCACATGGAGCATCCTTAATATATGGATTTCAATTAGTGATGCCCAGGGCCCGGCCCGGCCTGAGCGGGCTCGGGCTCAGGATTTTGCAGGCCCAAGCCCGAGCCCTCAGACAGGGCCTCAAGCCCTAGGCCCAGGGCCCAGGTCCGGGCTTTGGGTATATTTTTTTTGAGGACTTGAACAAATCTTGGTTGAAAACGAAGAGTGTTTTAGAACACCTGTAAGTGTGTAAAACAACATTATTTGGAAGCCTCGATAACTTCATTTTCACCTACCTTCACACTTCTGGACCAAAGCGAACGAACAATGTACGGAACCGGAACTTGCCGAGTAGTTTAATGGGGTAAACATTTTGATTTATGAGGGGTAATTTCTTTCAAAATATCAGTCACTTTTGCTGAACCTTTTTGCAGTATTTTTCAGTGGAAACTTACTGATGAACATCTGCTTGATAGGCAGTACATAGGCCTGGGCTTCAGGGCTGGGCCTGGGTCTGAAAATCTCAAGCCCGAGCCCTAGGCCCGCTCAAGCCCTGCATCGGGCTCGGCCCGGCTCGGGCTTACTAGGGCCAAGCCTGGAGGGCCTGAGGGCCTCAGGCCGGTCCCCGGGCATCACTAATTTCAATCGTGTGAAGTGGCCTAATTTTTGAACTTCAACCGCACTTGCAGGAACATCGCCGAGGCGAAATGACCAAATAACGGCTTTTGCAAGATTTTTAATTGAGAATTTGGCAGGTGATTACTTCATCAAAATTTTGCAGAAAAACAGGATTTGATTTTCTGGTGGGTGCTGGGTGGGTGCAAATCTTCTTGGAATGCTCTACAAACTTGGAAACAGCATGTCTCGTATCAGGAGAACCCTCTTTTTTAATGGAGGCTTTGAGCTCATATTCCACCTGCCAGCCGAAGATAGTACAGACTGGTACAACTCGCATCGAGGTGTCTGCGGAGTTTAAAATCTTGGCAGGTGCCGCGACCAGCCGACAAGCGAGCCATCAAAATCCATCAACTGTGCCCCAAAGTCGGTACCTCTTTCCTCTCCGCTATTGGAGATTCCAGTAAAATTTAAGAGACAAATTTCATTGTTTTTAGCAACTAAAGACTCCGGTGTACAGGCATTCACCGCTGAGCGAAACACTCAAGCGGCACGGCGGTTTTCGGAGGCTCGGCAGCAGATTTCTGCTCTGTTCTTTTTCCTAGGCAAAGACAGATTGCTCGTAGATACACGAGCGCAGAAAGATTTGTGGCAATTGATGCAGTATTCGCGGAGAATGAGGGCACTATTTTAAGACTGCCGATTTTGCCGATTCACGTGAGAGCGAGACACTAGAACATCATCAATTGAACATCGAGGGCATGTTTTGAAGATCTGAGATGTTCATATCTGAGGTCTACAACCTCGAAAACCCCCATGCACAACACAGCTACCGAGTTTATAACCCACAGGCTCCACAGCTTGCCCATCATGATTGTTAGACTCGTTACCAGTCTGTAACCAATATCCAAAAACTGTGGCAAGCACTTTTGGCGGTTACAGACTGGTACAACTCGGGAAACCGAATTGGGCCGTCATCGGAGTTTAAAATTTTGCTGAGGCCCTTGTTCTCTCATGCACTTTGACCTCTTATCAAATTCAAATTATCAAGAACCTTCCTATGCTAGAAATGAACACATTTGCTTCCTCAAATTTCTTTTTATTGCAGGTGGAAGAGCCAAAAAGGCTATCAAGTTTGAGGCAGAATTGATCAGTTTTGATGGCTCGATTATCTGCCGATCGCGGCACCTGCCAAAAGTTCAAACTCCGCAGACAGCTCAATGCACGTCAACACAAGTTGTACTAGTCCAAAAGTGCTTGCCACATTTTTGGGATATCGATTACAGACTGGTTATGAGTCTACATGATTGTTGGATCAACTTAACAAATGTTGACAAATAGTAGTCCAAACCTTTGCATTTTTCTTGGACTCCAGAGGGGGTCTCTTTTCAAATCCCCTGGTGGGTATGTATTCCATAGAGTGCTCAGTCATCTCAAAAAAAAACTGACCTCATCACAGCAGCACAAGTGGTAAAACACGTAGTGTTTCGCTCTCACATTGTGTTTCGTTCAGCGGTTAATCACTGTACTTCAATTTCATTCAAATGCAAAAGTCATAGGAGAACAAGGGCCTCACTTAAATTTTAAACTCCGCAGACAGCTCAATGCATCTCAATGAGTTGTACCAGTCTGTAACCACCAAAATTGCTTGGCACATTTTTGGATTCTGGTTACAGAGTGGTAATAAGTCTACATCCCAGACTTGCGCACAAGGACCCCCACGCTGTACAGATCACGTGACACACGCGACCTTACGTCCGGTATATTCGTGTTACTTCCAAAAGTTTTAATGTCTCTGTGGCTTAGTGGTAGTGTTGCCTTAATTTCAATGTTAAGTCTGCATGTTGAAGGTCAAGAGTTCGAGCCCCACAGAGAGTATATTTTTTAAAATGACCACCATTCATTGCCGATAATCTATTTATTTACCTATGTACATTTTTCGCGTCTTTGGGCACGAAAATCCTGAGCATAGGCTACTTATTAAGTTCCCGCCAACAGCACCGCATCAGGATCTGAGTCCTCACCAAGGGGCGACCACTAAAATTTCCATCAAAATCCGCTGGCCGTGAGAACGTGGCGGTGCCGGCTAACGATTTTATTCACTGTCTTATGCCTGTAGCGAAGAAAGCTTTTGAAAACATGGGTGGTGGTGAAAATAATCCCTGCACTTCTACATCCCACCTTCTCAAATGCTCTCCTTACATTTTCAATGAATTTCCTTCCAGCAATTTTGCCGTTGAGTCTGTTCTCACCTTCACGGGCCGAGTTTTACATATTTTCACCAGTGGGTGACTTTCCATAATGATAAAAATATTCCAGTACAATATCTGAGCTTACTTGAGGGTGCCAGTGATTGCATCAATCCAGTTAGTCTGGCTTTCTTATGGGAAATGCAACAAAGACATTTTATTTATTCCATCCACATTCCGTTTCTTTTTCTTTGGCGCTCATTTGTTTGTGTTGATTGGTTGTTTGGAGCACGTGGCCGTGCCAAAGAACATGTCCTTTCTCTGTGTCAATTTATGGATCTCGATGTGCTCATGCTGCTTCAGCATGAGGACAATACAGAACAAGATGCAATGGATGATGCGGAGAGGCTTGTAGGGACAGCAACAGCTCTCATTGCACTTGGGGCAATGGAGGCACATAGGTGGCACACACAGTGTACCTTTGCCGAGGACCAAGGCGATTCGGAGGTAACCGAAGTAACTCTCCCATGTGACCATTGTGACATGAGGCCCAATCGGGAAGGATTGACGGAGCATCGACTCAATGTGTTTTATTCAAACAAAAGTTTGGGCTATTGAAATCTGTTCGGGGGGTCGGTACCCCCTGGACAGATTTCTACAGGTTCAAATAGATTCACAATAAACTGTGTACGTTAAAAGTGATGGGGTCCTGACAGCTGTCTCGGCATCACGGCGGAAATTGCTCAAATACTTTTATCGTTATGGAAAGTTATCCAGTCTTCGCTATTTCTTGGTAGAATTCGGCTCACAACAGATTCCAAGTAATTGCTCGCTTCGCTCGCAATTCTACCCTAACACGTGACGAGGATGGGGGATAGGTGGGGAGGGAAACAAGAACAAATAGTTATATTGGCGGTGGCATTTTCGCACGAAAAGAACTGCCTCAAACACAATCAGTTTTGAAGGTATCATGACACAGTTTTGATCATTGAATGGATTTTTTTACATCGTTCGAATGGTGCCGGACAGATGTGGAATGGCAGTCGACTGGTCGAAATAAAATCGGTCCTAATTGGGAAAGCTTACCTCAACTTTGATGTCGGAAGTTGCCGTTCTGATACGAAGCGAGCACCTCGCGCTTTGGCGGATCCATATTTAATTACAGCTGTTTCCGAAAAGCTTGACAGTCGCACGATTTTTTCTCCACACATCAACTTTTGATGCGCTGCTAAGGATTGCTGTTTTGGGTTAGCCGAGCGCAGCCGAGCTGCGCCAAGCCGCCAATAGCTAATACAAATTTTCTCTCAAATATTCATCTGTAAGTTGCCTGGGTTCTTTTCATGCACAAATAATGACCTGAGCACGTTTTGGAGGGCTGCAACCGTTTTTAGCCCAAGTACAACTTTTGTGAGCGGCAGATCTTCTGGTCCTTGCCGAACGGGTTGCTGATCCGAAGCTAAATACGAATCCTTAGCATTGCATCAAAAGTTGATGTGTGGAGAAAAAATCGCGCGACTGTCAAGCTTTTCGGAAACAGCTGTAAAAGCCTCGGAAAGCTTGCGGAAAGCAAGCCTTGGAGTTATAAACAGGCAACATTAAATATGAAAGGTGACGCCCTGGGCGTCTCCAAGCTTGCTTGGTGACGCAAGTGCACAGTGCAAGTTTCTCACATCCACGTTTTGCTGAAAGCTTTTCATCACAGCAAATAATGTATTCGCAGGTGTTAAAGATGGCATATTTGTAAGATACATATCAGAAACATCGTTATAATCGTAGCGAATTGTGAGGCAAGCATTAGAGTCATAATGGGTGTCGTCAGATCGTAAGGTCATAAAGGTATTTGTGAAGGATGATAGGGTCTGTAGATATCGGAAATCAGGAGGCAAAAAAGCTCTAGTCAGCCGCGTTCACTCATCGTCGCTGGAAACACGACGAGACTTGGTGTCGGGCTAGAGTTGGACTGGCCCATGGAGTCACGGTGTGGAGTAGCGGATAACAGAGCTTGTAGGCTGCTGCATTCAATTTATATGCCATTTGTAGTTAGGACTCGGAGTCAGCACAACATTGGCAATTGGCCTTTCGGAGGGCACCCCCATAGAGATAATGTTGACTGGTGTCTGCGAATAGCAGATGAGGTTTCGGAGGACGCGGTAGCGATACTATTTACATTTATTTGTGATTGGCAGACGAGCTTTCAGAGGGCCTGGTAGCAATACTATTTACTTTTATTTGTCTTTGGCAAACTTTAGCTGTTTACGTTATAGTTTCGAAGGAGGGAGAGCTTGACAAGCAAGCTGATGGAATTTTGTATGCTGGTACCCAGCTACATACAGTGGTGGCCAAAAATAATGCAACAGGGTGTTCTTATGGTCTGATCGCCTCAGACCAAAGAGTGGACATCATCTATGGGTAATTTTGAGATTTTTGAGCCACTTAACCTATTGCCATATATGGTAACTCGGCTGAGATTATTTTTTTAGGTATTTATTTTCTGGAACTTTTTTTGAGACCATCATATAACATCAAACTGTGTATATAGGTTAAAAGTACTTGCAAATGTGACCCCAACCATATTTTACTTGACTCAAATTGCTAGTGATTTGAGCTCGTAATTGCCGGGACAAAGTCACTATTTTATTTTGTCCATTTTTGGCCAAAATGACCAACTTGTGGGCCCCGTTGCGCAGTCAAATCACTAGAAATTTGGGTCAAGTAAAATATGGTTGGGGTCATATTTGCAAGTAATTTTAACCTATATACACAGTTTGATGTTATATGATGGTCTCAAAAAAAGTTGCAGAAAATAAATACTTGGAAAAATAATCTCAGCCGAGTTACCATATATGGCAATGGGTTAAGTGGCTCAGAAATCTCAAAATTACCCATAGATGATGTCCACTCTTTGGTCCGAGGCGATCAGACCATAAATGAGCTCAGAACACCCTGTTGCATTATTTTTGGCCACCACTGTATGGGGGAAGCTTGCCTAA
Organism: Mycena rebaudengoi; assembly: GCA_029282285.1. Lineage (NCBI taxonomy): Eukaryota > Fungi > Basidiomycota > Agaricomycetes > Agaricales > Mycenaceae > Mycena > Mycena rebaudengoi. Next base: position 2,258,095 of record JARJCX010000007.1, read on the forward strand.
TCCGAGTTGAAGCCAATTGTTCAGCGCAGTTTTATTCTTTGCCTCAATCTATTGGACTTGTCTTTCATTCAAGCCAGACACATCAACAGCTCTGAATTGTTCCTTAAAGTATTGTGCAGTGATATCTGAATGCTTTCCCGGTAAAAAGAGCAAAAAAAAAAAACAGAGGCAAGAGCGAGGCAAGCCGCACGAGGACTAACTGCCAGATGACCGGGTTACATTTGGTAAGTGTTGGGGATTCATATTTACTGGTCCCCTCCAGGGTTTTATTTATGGATGGCGCTCTTGAGCCTGAAGCGACAAATGTTGGCATCAAACAGGTGTCCCACGGGGGGACCATCAAACAAACAAGACCACTCTCAGTCGTTTGCACAGCCACTAGCATTTTTGGTTTCACTCGGATAGATGGGTCGCAAGCTCCCCCAATGATGTGCGAGCAGAAATTTTCTCTTTCCCCTTGGAGCTATATTATTAATGAGTTGTAATGCTTGCAGGGAGGACGGAAATTGCGTAGCCCGACTTGATAGCAGCATGCAGCCCAAAAAAGCGCAAGCGCGTTCGGGCCCAACGACGCAGATATCTCGGGAAATGGATTACCGCACCGTATTTGACAATAAAATATTATTTATGCTGGAAATTCCGCGGGTATACCTGACGGGTTTGGGGACTCACGGGTGCGTTGAGGACCCGGGGGTAACCCGTACGGGTTTTAGACCCGACCCGTACACGGGTACGGTTTTTGCGGGTCCGGGTACGGGTATGCCCAAAGAGTGTACCCGTGTCCATCTTAATCCGAGTCGTTTCCAAATCGTTTCAGCAGGCGGGCCCGAGAAACTCCCGCCAAGGACTGTCCGGAAAGTGACTTTTTGGGGCCGGATATTGATAAATTGCACCAAAAAGAAACAAGGGGAGATCGACAAGACGAGCAGTGAGGGCAACATGGGTAAGTTAGCAGGTAAGTTAGCGGGAGCTATTAAGTTCACGTGACAGGTCGTCTCGAGCCTCTGAGTCTCTAGCGGATCACTCACTGGGAAGATAGTCGTTCACAAGTGCTATGCTATAGAGCCGTGGTGAAAGTTTGACCAACGGCCCTGGCCGATATCGGTCGTTCAGCAAAATTCGGAAGCGATTGGATACACAAATGAACCGACGCATATATGATATAACATACACCTTTCATTTGAGGACGTCACTACCTTTTTCGGAGTGGCTCAACTATAGTACTACCCACTCCAGGCATCAATAACGAGATTCTCACCGTCCAAAACGCCGATGACACAGTTTCCGACGCAAACTTCAATCTCCTCAGTCACCTCGATCTTGCCATGGTGCTTCCCATCCGCAGGAATCGGCTGTCGGTGATTTTGCGGTATCCCTTTTCAATATCTCCATCGTCCACATGTGGCGCGCACTCGTCAAAGACTTCGCTTCCTCATCTGTGGTGAGTACAAATGTGCCAAACCAGATGTCTCTATCATAGATCGAACCAAGTTCAATGGACGACATCATTCTCCTCGTTCAGGAAGACAAGCGCTTTGGAGGTGCCACCGACACCTACGCGCAACTTATCGCGGAAGCGATCGCAGCGTATCAAGTGAATCAGTCAACCAGGACTGCTTCAGGGCTCCCCCGTTTACAGAGCTTGGTGATAATCAATTCTTATGAAATCTTGTGTCTTGATCGTAGTGCTAGGTCGTCCCAGGTATTCTATTAGTTGGCACGAGTCCGACCTTTTACAAAGTCCCCCTCACCAAAGAGTTTGTGGGATGTATGGACGCGGAGAGTACCCCAACCTTCCGACCATTGTCGCCGTTCATCTTCCCGACCTCCCGAGACCACATCGGGAACGGGTTGAAGGCATAAAGCCATTGGATGATAGGCGCATCATCCTGGAATGCTACGAGGCTTTCTAAGCCTTTCTTCCCTGAAATGTGTCATTGTGTCTTACAATGGGAACATATCTGATGCCAGTGGAAGTGGGGATTTACCATTTGATTTGACGTACATGGGGTCTCATTGATATTTTTGAAGAGACGACTTGCCCCTCCCCCCCAAGCGAAGCCCGAGTGCGGAAGCGAAGTGGTTGACTGCAGATGGCAGCGGCTTGGTGAGTGTATCACCTTCAGTAGGACGGTGTAAATAGCCACAACCCAGCGGATGAAATGGAAGCATATGTCGATATGTTTTGTGCGCGTGTGGTATTGATTGTTGACGAACTTTGGCAAGGGCGATGGCGGACCGAGAAGGGTAGTCGGCGTGTCGAGGGGAGTGAAGAGCTGTGCGAGCATGGAGCGAAGCCAGAGAGCTTCTTTAGCAGCCTCCATGGATGCGACATATTCACTCTCGGTGGTAGAGAGTGAAACGAGGGCCTGCTGTGTAGAACTTCAAGCAACGGCGCCACCGCTAATCAAGGGTTCAGTGGGTCGTTGTCCAGCTTTATCATCGAGGCTAAAAGATGGGGAGCTCCAGAGGCAGAGAGGCATGTGCATCAAAATGAATTTCCCTTTCCCTCAACGACATCGGCGAAGTGAGCGCCATCCGCCTTGTATGTTAGACTCGTAACCAGTCTGTATACAATGGCCGAAAAATGTGGCAAGCACTTCGGTGTATACAGACTGGTACAACTCGGGTTGTCGCATTGGGCTGTCCGCGGAGTTTGAAAATTTGGTGAGGGCCCTGTTCTAGGATGCAGTTTGAGTATGAATCAATTTGGAGCACACATTAACGATTTTACTTTAAAAATGGCTCAATCTGTCTCCTCACTTACTTTTTAATCTAGCTTGGGAGAGTGGAAAGAGCCATCAACTTTCGACCAGAATTGATGGGGTCTGATGGCTCTTGTGCCGGCCGATCACGGCACCTGCTAAAATTTGAAACTCCGGGGACAGCTCAATCACTTTCAACGAGTTGTACCAGTCTGTAACCACCGAAGTGCTCGCCACATATTTTCGGTATCTGGTTACAGACTGGTAACGAGTCTACTTGTATGTGTGGAGTGGTGTCTGGAGCAATCTGGATAATACCCGCTTTTCTTCCGCCCAGTGTAATTATGGGGGATTCGTGATTATTTTTGAAGTCGCTGCTCCAGCACTCTCATCGTTGGGAGACTGCCATCTTCGACGCCGTGCCTCTGCAACCGGTCACCTCGCGAGACAGTTGAACGGCCGACATACTTTCTCGAATCTAATAACCTGGGGATATTCGAACATCGACTGGAGCCACCTAGATGTTCCGGATAGCTTCTGTCTGCCACACATTCCGTGGTCGCAGCTTAGGAAAAATACATGCGTCTGATCGACAAAACGTACGGCTCAATAGAATCTCCTGCGACGATTTCATAATGTCGTCCGACTGCATGTTGCAATCACGGATCCGCGAGGCCAGTCGAGTAATCTGCTGCTCAGCGCTCAACCTTCGTTTTGCCAAGTTTTTCGACAGGGTTGATCCGCCCTTGGCGTTATTTGCAACACGTGGAGTCGGCCCGCCTGGAGAGCTTGGATATTGATCATATCGTTCTCCCAGGTCCAGAACAGTTCCATGCAGCCAGTTGGCGTCAATTCTCGGGAACACGCCTACCTCATTGAGCTCTGCTGCAACCTACTTATCAGCCCCAGGAACGAAGGGTGGGCCGCTTTCTTCCCTCGAATCAGTCCCACTGCCGCGACGGACTTTGTCTCGTCACAAAACTAGAAATACTCCTTGCAGTCTGGATCGAAAACGAACATCCGCGTGGTGCGATCCTCGAGTCGCTCCTTGTCGCGGTCAAAGGCCGGTTTCAGGCAAACCACCTCTAGTACCCTTTCCGGGATCCCCTTGTGGCGTGAACCTCGCACCTGCTCCCGAGTTCCTCAGGAATCTGAAGACCTTGAAACAGGGGCAGAACTGAGATATTCAGTTTGGGCACAGAGTTGACACGGCCGAACGGTGTACATGGTATATGTTTGGGCAACTGGATTCAACATGGAGTGTTGAATATCCGTAGTTTAATTATAAAATGCTGAGACTCGGGCGTTTTTTTCCCCACCAGGCTGCCAATGGCTCCTCCGTGGGCGCACTGCGATAGGATAGAGTGAGTCGCGTATCGACCTTCTGGGAGGGGGACTTGGTTCATCGGGTGGGTTGATACAGTACAGAAAAATGTCAACTTGGATACGTATACATTTGAGTATGTACGGAAGAAATGACATTGGGGAACTAGAGTTGAGACGGACGACGGTCAGGTAAATCACTCTTAATCGACTGAAGCAAGTGCAAAGCATCGGCGGAGCGTGGTTCAATAGTACACTTGAAGGGGTTTGGATGACTGCAACCGAATTCGGAATTAGAGGAGATTTCACACAAGTGGGCCGGAAAAGTTACCAAACAGCCCCGGTACCAAAGGCATCAACTGGAGGCACTTCATTCCCCGCCTCGTCCTTTGCGTTTCCAAATTTAAAGACGGCGAGACAGGTTGCAAGGACTATGAAGACCGTAGATTCCGCTACCTCGACGCCTGGACACCGTCTTCGGCCGAAACCGAATGTATATTCTACAGGATCGAGCTCAGGAGAGTCTCCCAGGAAACGTTCGGGGTTGAAAGCCATCGGATCTTTGTAGATGTCCGGGTCATGTGCAATTGACCTGGTTCAAAGTATTGGTGTTTTGGCGTTAAAAAGTTCCAGTAAAATGTTTTGCTCACCACAAGATATTTAGGACAATAGTGCCTTTACGAATGTGATATCCATTGTATATGTCGTCTTCCGTCGTAGCATGAGGAATACCTGAGAAGAGTCAATTGGGAGCATGCCGGAGAAAGTATGTGTTATCAAACCTCCTGGCGCGGTGGAGTGCCACCTGGAAACTTCCTTTTGGATCGCCGTTAGGTACGGAAGATGCTCTCGATCTCGCATAGTCGGCAGCCGGCTTGTTCCAATTACTCTGTCCAGCTCTTCCTGTGCTTTTCGTTGGACATCTGGATACAAAACCATCGCAAGGAAACCAAAGGCTGTGGTACTAGTCATCTTGAAGCGAGAGCTCTGATTAGCAAACGAAAATAATGATAAAAACTCAAGTACCGTGTCCAACCCGCCACCATATAAGCCAGCAGCAATGAATTTCAGGGCGTATTTTTCATCTGGGGTAATTTCCCCGCTCTGGAGTACGTTTGATGTGAAAGAAGGCAACGCAGTTTTGGTACCCTGACGGTTGATAATCAGATTCAATACGGAAAAACAAGTGGACGTGATGTACTATTTCTTTTAGCACGAAGTTATAGGGCATATCGGTTTGATCGACGTTGGTTTTCCTCCATTTTGCTCCGATACGCTTGAATCCCGCTCCAGGCATCCAGGCGGGGACGTATTTTACTTGAAAATAATTGATTGACGGACCGTCGAAATCGAAAGAAAGACGTACACCAAGGTAGAATATCAATGAACCATGCGCCTGGTCTCGTAGCGTGATAAAAGTCCTTGGAAGCTATCTCGACGAGATTCACGATAGGGTCAGTGCCGTCAAGGTGTGTGGTATATCCATGAGACATCCGCAGGAGGAATGCACCAAGTGTACTTCATTTCGCGTCAAGTTATAGATAATATTGAATTTTTAGATGACTTGCCTACGCACGTCCTTCACGAGCCCGTCTGGCTTGTCGTGAATCCTCGTAATGAGGTATCTGACCTCCGATTCTTGAGCTGGGTGATATGCAGCTGCGCTAACCTTGGTCCCAAGAAAATTGTGCGCAAGCTTTCGCATGATGCGGAAGTGTTTTCCATACGGAGCCAAGAGCAGCTGCTGGTCCCATCCGACACTGTGCAGGCTATGAGCAACGATCGCGAGAGTTTGGGGATGAATGAAGCCCACATCTCCCCGGCGAACGGCATAGTAGGTCTTCCTGAGTAAATAGAAGATCGTTTCTCCAGCAGGTCCCTGCATGCCTCAAGGCTGTTGAGGATCACGATCTCTTTCCCGAGAATCGAAGCGTAACTAATTGGACCTGGGCGGCGTCAGAAGTGGCTTGAGATACAATCTGCGCCAATACCATAGATCTCTCCGAGTCGTGCCCAATAGCGCCATTCAAATTCGGCGGGTACGTCCAAGAGATTGCCAATAATTGGCCAGCCACGAGGCCCGGGCGGTTTTGGGGAGCGTCGCGAGAACCAGAAAGAGAGACCGAGAGAAATTATGGCACCCAAAGCAATGTTCTGCGGCGTAATGTGGGATGCCATGGATTCAACAGTGAGTCATCTGAAACGGCGCGATGGATAAAGGTGTGTCTATTAGGCGAGATTAGCGCCGGGCGGTGCGCAGGCGGCTGCAAGCGGTGCCCTTAAAGTTAAAAAGAAGTTGACGTTTAGGACAGGCGGACCGGGGCATCTCATTTGATGCTGTCATGTTGCTGTTTTCGGTACGGTAGACGCTTGCTTGCCTTTTTGGAAAACCTGATCGGCGTTTTTTTGATATTCTTGAGGATAGTTCCTGACGCCACTGACTCGAGAGCCGTGCTATCTTTAATTAATAGCGACACTCCGACTACTCAGTGGCGCCCGTTCTGATGAATGAGTTCTCAAGGCGCTGTGCTGGAACCGCCTCAGTTCCGTGGTCCATTGTGAGAAATTTCCATCAGAACCGGCCCAAAAACCGCTACAGACCCCGAACTTTGACTGTCCCTGAATCAGTTATTTCAAATATTTATTCCGGAACCTACGACTCGGGCTTTTCCAGTTCTCCGAATACCTATCCATCAGATCCGCCCAGAAGCCGCCAATAGGGACGTGGCGGTTAGATAATATTTGGGCCCACGACCTTCTGTCGGCGCTACACTTCGGGGGCATCAGTTACTTACCAACATTTGAAGCGATCAGAACTGATCAGAGTTGGATCGTCATAAAACGTGGCAATAGCCGGTTTTGATTCCGGTTTGGAGAGTCTGGTACACCTGGAGCATTGCAATTTTGTGATGCTATCGTTATAGAAACCAACGAACAGGATTCCGATTTTTTAAAGACACAATTACAGCCGTTCATCGGTGTGAGAATAGTGAAGGAGCATTCTTATTCCACATGTTGCACATCACTGTGCAGGCTTCATTCCCCTGCCCTGGTTGCACCCTTTTTTGCTGGCGCTCGAAGTTTGAAATCAGGGCAGAATTGAAGTGCACAAAGATATTTTCATGGAAACCATAGTATATGTAGTGCTACTTGATTGTGGCCAACTTATTTTACCCTTTAAGCAAATCTAATCGGAGGATCCATGCTTTATCGCACGCTGTGCTCTTGAAGTGTACCCAAATACTAGATACTACTGAGATTTCAATTCAGATTGATTGTTGATGAATCAAATTTGGGTCCGTCCAATGCCAATTGGCAATGGCTGTCAGCGGCTTAAAGGGCCAGCAAGGACCCAACAGCGCCAACGGCGCTGCTGAGAATGCTTCTAATGATTCTGATCGGGGCTAACGAGAGCGAGATGATGATTGGTGCTGGTAGAACGCCGTTAAATGTTTAAATGGATTTAGTATCATGATGTGGAGATTGATGCCATCATTCGGGGTTCTGGCCGTTACAATTTGGGCCTCCTCCAAGTCATGAGCATGAGCGAATCACCTATCAACTCCCGTCAGGTTCCTGTAGGTATTATCGGCTTGTCCATCTGTTCCGTCCACAGTCAGAAGTTGAATACCCCAGATTGATTGTTACAAGAGTAAGTTATTAATAAATTATTGAATATTCATTGCAGCGTTTCAACTTTCAACGTCTAATAAGGGTCTAGTCTAATACAGCCAAGCGCCACAGCATACGCTTCCTGTAACTTGCAACAGATCAGGGTAAAAATGGACCAACCTGTCATGCCGAACTGACCCGGAAAACGCGGGAACTTTATCGCTCTCGGGGGTATAGTAAGGCGGCAAGGCGAAGTGGGTCACCGGATACGACCCCCGGTTTCTCTTTCTCCCATCTTCTTCACGATAATTCGATCCTTTAACCTACTGTAATGTCGGCGCCGCCTCCCCAGCTTCCACCACCAGGTCTTCCACCGATCCCACCCGACATTGCGAAGTTGTGAGTTTCCGGCCGCTTCATGCTGTAAATCTATCGACTCACAATACGATTGAAGAACCGTCCCTCTCGTGGGTACATTCAATTACCGGAATGGCTAGCATTGAAAGAAATTTAGATCATTGGCGTGCTCTTAGCAACATTTTTATTCGGTATCCTTACTGTGCAATTCTGTATATGCCCTTCATGCTTGTCCGGACACCTCAGTGCTCACCTTTTCACACACAGACTTTTACCATCTTAGCTTCCCTCGTGATGCGAAGTCCGTCAAATGCCTTGGTGTGTAACCTAAAAAAACGTCATTGGATCTCCTTGACCAGATTTCTACAGTGTATATTGTATATCTCCTTGAACTCGCAGCAACTTCGATGTACTTTGCCGATGTTATTCACTGGTTTGCTGTGGGATATGGAAATCTCTTCTTTCTGGACGATATATACCTGTCCGCAATCGACACACCAATGATAGGCTCATTTCTTGCGGCCATCGCCCAATGCTACTATTGCTACCGTCTCTGGACGATCAACCGCCACACTCTGCCAATATGCATTTTCGTTGTGCTGGTATGCATTCTCTGATGTCCTCGATCCGCATTAAATTCGTATGTGCAGCTTGCGCTCGCTCAAGTTGCATCAGGGATTTACGGTGCAGTTGCGGTCCGCATTGCTTCTTCTATTAATGTAGTAGATCATTAAAGACGGCTGTACCTAGGCCCACCAGGTTTTGAAATTTTCCAAAGCGGGTGCCAACCTTCGGCCTACTGTATGGGTATGCACAGATTATTTTTGTTGATCACAAGGCACTCATATTATTCTTTTAGCTCCTGAATATTGGCGCTGCCGTCGCCGATGTCTCGGTTGCGCTGACCATGACAGTACTGGTATGGACCGCTTTATGTACCTACACGTACTTGATTCATTAATCTCGTTTTAGCTGACAAGATCCCGCACACGAACCGCTCAAACGGAGTTCATCATTAGGAGAATAATCAATCTTACGGTCGAAACGAACCTTCTCTCTAGTAAATACATTCAATTGCTGTCTCCATGCCAAAATGCTGATGTTCGAATAGGTATCTTTGCTGTCCTTACCGTCGTTCTTCTCGTTGGCGCTCCAGTACGTACTTTGCTCATAATCACTCGACAAATACTTACCGATTTCGATGGCGCAGGGCACGAACTACTTCACGGCTCCGTAAGTGTTCTCGCCCTCTACCGATGTCTTTTATTAAGCTTTCGTGATCATCTGCAGCTCGATTATTCTCGGAAAGATGTGAGTTCTATTGTTTATTAGCTGATCAATAATCGCTCATATACTGTTTAGCTACTCGAACAGTCTCCTGCTCATGCTCAACAATCGCAAATTTATTGCGGACAGGGTCAACGGCGCTGGGGAGTCAACCGGCCGCATGATGAACCTCTCAAAATTCCGTGCAGCACCGAGGACTGATTTGGAGTCAACGAACCAAGACATCAGCCTTCAAATCAGTACCCAAGGAACAGCTGTGGCTTCAAAGTCGCCCGAGGTTCGTCTTTAACTTTCGCAAACATTAATCGCAGGCAGCTGACCCTTTTGCAAGTGGGTTTGAATTTTCAGTTTAATATATTTATGTAATACCTTAGCTTCGCCGTACCTGTTTTGTTGAATGACTAATGATAATTTATCTGTCTGGCGGGGGCAACTCTATGTCTGATCGGATGGCATAATATTCTTGACTCTGTCCTTCCTGTCTATGGACTTCCCCATGTTTGAATTCCTAATCGAGAGTGCCACGACGAAGGGCGTGATTGTGACCCGGGGCCTTTGCTACTAATAATAAATAGCCATGGAGTAGAAGACTGAAGGAAGTAGAATTCAACCAACATTTGGCAGCTGATTTAGAGTACAGGCAGAGTCAGAATCATACTATATTTCCGTATTTACAACAAATAATCCAACAAACATCCAACCCAGACAACAGGGCCAATCATGAAGCCATTTCTTTCAAACTAGCCCAATGTTAGAGGAAGTTGCAAGTTTCGACACACAGAGATGAACACGCACCGCGCGTAGGCAACTTTTTGGATTGTCCAGATCCGTGGTCCAAAGATCTCTGGCCAACAGAAGCGCGCCGCCACCCACGCTGACGATAAAGTAAGGAATCCCACTACCATTGAGGACCCCAGAAATTATCAAGCAGAGAACAGTGGAAGGACGAAAATATGAGAAGCGCCAGCCAGGTGTGCCGCTGGAGGAGGAGGACAATCGATTTCACTCCGGCTTTTATGTCATCTTTCTTATCCTGGCTGCCGTAGATTGTATCTAATAAACTCGTTTGAAAATATACACAACGCAAGCGCTAACATAACTCACCGTACCACATGGTCCAACTGGAACGGAAATAAACGGGTGTTATATGAATCATAAATTCCATGGGCTTACCACAAACCACCTGCCGCTAGAACAAGAGACGCCTTGGAGGGTGATTCCGTAAAGATGGTTGAAGCTAAGACTACTGGCGTGTTTAAAGTGATACCTGTGCCCAATGTCAGCGCAACCACTACATGAGCAAGTAGTAGTATATTTAGTACCGAGCCATACTTGAGGCAAGTAAGTAATACGTTTCATAAAAGGGTATAGACCCGTTAATGGCACGATTGTGAGGAATGCAAGTCTCCACCTGCAAATTCGGTTAACAAATCCATCGGTAAGATTGCATGCTACGGCCCATACGCAATGAGGTTGAGACTGTGGCTCAAGGCAAACAGCAGGAGAACATGCACTGATAGAAACAGCAGTGCTTGGATTATCGTGATCCTACCGTCAGGAAGAGGTCGATGTTTTGTTCGTTCTTCAAATTACTCAATCGGGATCAAGACACTTGATTCACACCACTCACCGACTTTGGCGTCGAGGTCAATGTCGATGATGTCGTTCCATACACACCCACCACCTATAAATAATTTATCAGATGCGCCGGCCAAGAGTATCCCGATGGTCGCGTACTGAATGAGAGAAAGGTTAGATCCTGAGTAGCGGACAGAAAATTATATCTCGCCTGTGGAGAAGACATGAACCCAAAAACCCGGTCAAGAGCGCCAATACGTAGTCATCCATGGAAACATTGAGTCGATTTGCCGACATTGTCACAGACCATGCTATGAGGGCATCTGAGAAACTATTCGCCCAGTGGAATTACATGGCGGCTACCATATGGCCAAAAGAGAATCATAGTTCCCCGCAAATCTGTCGACACGACTGAGCTCAATCTGAAAATGTTGTGTTCAGTAGGATAGCATGAAATGAACAGTTGGCATACAAGTGCTGAAATCATTGGAACAAGGAGTTCGGATTGTCAGTTGTCAGTTGCGCCCGCCTTGTTTTATTGCAAGATCTGCCCGATGCCGTAGGCCTTTTTGTAACATGGGGAAATAAAAGACCGGTCCATAGAAATCACTATTTGAAATAGATCCGAACACAGATTGGCTTATAGAAGGAAGGAATATTACACGTCATAGTCCCGCTCAGGCCGGGTCCAGGGATCCGGAGTAACTATACACTATTGCCCCTAGACAAGCCTACATCTTCGTGCCGCGGTTCTCCCGCAAAATAAATAGTTACGAGCCAGCATCTGGAAACACATCTGGAAACAGGTTTCTGGCGGATAGAGCCTCAACTTGTTGATAGAGCCGCCGGCATCTTGATAGCGCGTGATAGTGACCTGGTCTTTTTGATAGCGCCTCATAGAGCATGCCTTCTCTATAGAGCCTGGTAGAGTCCGTTACTCTACCATCGCCCTCGAAGCTCTACCAGGGTCTATTGGTGACTGCTCATCATTTTTTCCATGCGGTGTGTTGCTGGCGCCAGTACTTAAGTATTTGTGATAAAAGCCAAAGTCCATGCATGTCCACCACTCTTTCGCTCTCACCATCTTCTGCGCGCAAGTCCATCTTGAAGTAATTCAAGCCCTCAAGCCTTTCTCTTCAAGATTTCCTGCTCGCATCTACAAGACTCTGTGCTGTTCCAGGCCCTGCTTGCAAGACCTGTCATCAATCTATCAACCTCACATCAACTTGAATGCACAAATTCCCTCTGCGTCTGCTCAAGCCAGTTTACTTCGACAATGGGCTCTATTTTTGTTTCGTTTTCTGTATTAGTACCCTACTAGCTGTGAATAAAATCTATGGAACTTCACTTCTTTCTTTATTCTCTTGTGTCTGAAGGGATGACGAGGGGGAAAAATTTGCGCGAGGCTGAGCTTGCCGGCACCATTCGATGGGATCAACGTATGGCATTTTCGTAATATTCGTGATCTTGGCGGGCTCTATGGTGCTCTATGGCGGTTCTATGTAGAGACTGCCCTCTCTATCAGCGTCTATATAAAGGGGGGGAGTTGCTACGGCCCTATGGCTCTACTAGGCTCTATCAGGACCTATGTAGCCACTGACTATTCCCAGATGTGGCACAGCCGGCCATCAGAACCTGTCCTCATATCTCCGAAAAGAATAAATGTCTCCGAAAAGAATTAGCACCACCGATCTCCCCGATCTCCTGATGGAATGATAAGCAACTGCCCCGGAAGTATCTATTTTTGATGTAGTTCCGCTTGAGCAGGTTTGATAAGACACTGAGCAGTACTCGTGGTACCAGTGCCCTCCAGCGCCACAATGGAACCCTATGGCGCTGCCAGCAAACGCAGCAGCGCAATAGCGGGTTTTATTTTTGGCGTGGAGACCTGGTATGTAGAACAGACGAAGAACCTCTAGTCCCACAGTCGCGGTCAGACGGTAGCTTGTCCAGGTTCTCGTGCTTCCACTGGCGGTCTCCCCACGAGTCCGTACTCTCAAGCGCCCATACTGCTCCCAAACACGGGGCAGTACAGCTTGATCAATGGACTCAGGTTATTTGACCTGAGCACGCCGCATGGTTTTCCCATGGTGCCGTTCAACTCTCAAAAGGATATTCCGTTGAAGCTTGAAACGGTTGAGAGTCCATCAGAAAAATCCTAATAGCCGAAGGTTAATAGGTCCTTGGTCGTTCTCCTCTTGGACACTCGTTGGTGGACCATCATGGTGGCATCATGGTGGCAGTCTCCTGAAATATAGTGGTCCATCTCAGCGGTGGTGATGTGATTGACCTCATCCTGTACGTCTTTTAAAAGCAGTGGTGCGGTAATTATGCGGCGGGATAGGAATTTAGCGGACGCTCTCGATGATTCAATCATGCCGGCAGGCATTCGGCGAAGGCCTCGTGGATATATAACCTTCGACCACAGTGACTCAGCCACTTGTTGCTTCACAGTCGCCCCCGTCAATATCGCCCACATTCGCCTCAACGACTGACGACTGACCGCGATGCCTGCTCCGTACCCCCTGCTCGGTGAGTCCCATATTGCTCCCACCGGTGCTCCGCTATATGAAGCTATTACCATTAGATATGCCTCCTGGAGACTTTAAAAACCAGTTCGACTTTGTGGCCATGTACGTTCCGACTGGGTTAGGTCTCATTCCTGAGGACTTATTGTGGTGTATTAGAAACATGGCATGCGCCCACAATGGGTTTATCCAGGGTATCAATGCGATGGTTCACCATGCACCGAACGTCGCGGCGGACAAAGTCGTGCCATTCATGGTGTTCAGTCTTACTATCGTACCTATCTTCTCATTCCGCAACGCAGTTCACTTCTTAATCTTCTTTGTTCTCAGGTGGACAGCCTTCACCACCACCACGCCTTGGAAGAAGAATACTATTTCCCGGAACTAGAAAAGAAGCTGGGGAAGGGCGCTCTGGAGGGGAATGTTGAACAACACCACGCGTTTGTTCCTCAGGTCGTCGAGCTGAAGCAGCATCTGGAGGACATCAAAGCAGGGAAGGAGAAGTACGATGGAGATCTCCTCGTGGAGAGGATCCATTCATTCAGCGATATTATGATTAACCATCTCAATGAGGTCATTATTCACCACCGCTGACCTTAGTATTCGACTGACGCGGAAATGATCTATACAGGAAATTACTAGCCTCGAGTCGAGTCGACTCCGCGCCGTGTATACGGAGAAGGAACTGAAAAGCCTAGACGACGGGTTCATGAAGCTCATGATGGCCAAAATCGATTTCAGCACGACGCTTCCCTTGAGCCTGGTCTGTGGAAACCCTGCCACACCCTGGTGCGTAGATATTTCTCTGGCTGTAATACTCCGGATTTTGATTTTTTTTTTCAGGTTCCCGCCATTCCCCGCGCCTATAAAATGGGCGACACGGTACTGGTTTGCAAGAAAATACAGAGAAGCATGGGAGTTTGGGCAGCTAGATCTGTATGGGAAACCGAGAGCTAACTGGTAATAGCCGAGTCAGTGTGTAGTGAACAACCGGTTTTCTTCGTCGTATTAGTTTGAAAACTTTAAATGTTTCACTTCAAAGTCCTGGTCTGGAGGACAACAGCTGTTTCTAAGCTGTTTCAAACCTGACCAGTGACTCCAGCCTCTGGGCCATTTATCTCCTAAAATCACTATTTCCACTTGAATAAGGGATGCCGACGACGCGTTATTTGCGCATGTTATAATGAGCTGATGGGCGTTTCAAACTCCGCCCTCTCTCCTCTGTCCTGCCCCCTAGCGTGCATTTATCTCTCAAGGAGACATCCTTAAGGACACTGATCGTAATTTAGGAATTTCCTCGCAGCGGAAGACTCATCAACGGCAAAATGCGCAGTTCTGGCTATTCCACCAAGAACGGCGCGTGCGATGTCTCCCGTCACGCCATTGGACCTCAAGTCTCATCTGATGCACGCTCCAGATTCATTTCAAGGCTCAGCTGGACCTGTGGGATAGCTGTGGGGCGATAACAAGGTCGGTCACGCCAGTGGGAAGCATATATCGCACGTTCCCCCATTTCTTTCCCCTATGTCTTCCGTATCTGTTTTTTTTGCTACCACATCCTATCACACCCGGCATGGTCTTCTATCGTCTGGCAGATGAACCAGACTGCGGCAGCAGTGTCATCAGCCCCTCGTGCGCCCAAACATACCATATAGGCGAACTACTAGACTTGGCCAAACGGAATCTTACGCCAAGCCGTGGTTGAGCGGATTGGGATATTCTCTGCACCACTGGTGTGTTGTTCTCTGTGCTGTATTGTGCGTTCTAGAGTGGCAAGTTTTTGGTAGGGATGAAAAGGGACGACAAGAGTGGCAGGCGCTCATCAGACTTGAGAAACTCCAAGCGGAAAGCATCACTACGAACTTCTTACCGCTCCCACCAATACCGAATGTCCCCACGGAAGTTTTTGTCACTTGTTCATCAAGATCTCACAGCTCTCCCAGAGGTACTCCTAGTCTCACTAGTCAGACTCTATAAAAAATTGTTCACAGATAGTCGATGAGCTTTAATATAGATGCGACTCCCGCTGGCAACAAATCTCTGCAGAAGTTTCCGTGCCACCTGTTCATCAAGATCTCAAACCTCTGATTCTGACAGTGATACAGCTTCAAGGAACCAGGAACTTGCGGCAACAGATCAAGGGGGGAGGAGGCCAGTTAAGTGGAGCGAAGTGCGTGAACTTCGGCGTCAAAACTTGATCAAACCCCTGCTCTCGGAATAGTACAGTCGGGGGAGGCAGGACGAAGTGGATCTCCAAATACTACCGCCCCAGCTTGGTCTTCCTCCCAATACATCTTCCCCCCGATAATTCGATAATTTGACTTCCAATGTCGGCGGCTCCCCAGCTTCCACCAATCCCACCCAACATTGCGAAATTGTGAGTTTCCGGCCGCTTCATAATGTAAATCATATACTCACAACACGCTTGAAGAACCGCCCCTCGCGTGGGTATCATATTCGATTATTGGAATGGCCGGCACTGAAAAAATCCAGATCATTGGCGAGCTCATAGGATCATATCTATTCGGAATTCCTTACTGTGCAATTCTGTATATACCCTTCATGCTTGTCCGGACACCTCAGTGCTCACCTTTCATATACAGACTTTACCATCTTAGCTTCCCTCGTGATGCGAAGCACATCAAGTGGCTTGGTGCGTAACCTGAAAAACAACATTTAATCAATCGCCTTGACCAGATGTCCGCAGTGTATATTGTTTTTCTGCTCGACCTCGCATCGACTACGATGTCCTTTGCCGATGCTTACCACTGGTTTGCTGCGGGATTTGGAAATCTCTCAGCTCTGGACGATATATACCTGTCCGCAATTGACACACCAATGATAGGCTCCCTTCTTGCAGCCATCGCACAATGCTACTATTGCTACCGTCTTTGGAGGTTCAGCCGCTACACCTTGCCGATATGCATTCTTGCTGTGCTGGTATGCATTTTTCTGATGTCCTCGATTTGCATTATTAAATTTGTATGTGAGATCGCGCTCGCGCAAGTTGGATCAGGGATGTATGGCGCAATTGTGGTCCGCTTTTGTCTTCCTCTATAAATGTGGCCAATCATTAAGGAACGGCCGCACGTAGGGCCACATGGTTGTGACTTTTTCCAGGGCGCTTTCAACGCTTCGGCCTTCCGTATATGTATGTACAGATTATTTTTCTTTGATCACGCACTCAGATTAATATTCTTTTTAGGTCCTGAATATTGGAGCGGCCGCAGGTGATGTCTTGATTGCGGTGTCCCTGACAATACTGGTACGGAGCGATCTACTGGTACCGATACCTATCTGATTCATTAATCTCGTTTTCAGTTATTAAAATCCCGCACACGACATGCTGAAACAGATTTTATCATCAAGAGAATAATAAATCTTACGGTCGAGACGAACCTTCTCTCCAGTAAGTGCATTCAAATACTGTCCCCCGCGCCAAATGGTCATGTTCGGAATAGGCACCTTTGCTGTCCTTACACTCATTCTTTTCGTTGGCGCTCCAGTACGTACTTCGCTCATAACCACATGATCACTATGTCCCCAACCCGATGGCACAGAACACCAGCTACTTCACATGCACGTACGTGTTCCCGCCCGATACCAATCAGTTTTCTCAAGTTCTCGTGATTACCTGCAGCTCCATTATTCGCGGAAAGATGTGGGTTATATTCGTCTATTAGCAGATCATCAATCACTCATATATATACTCCTCAGCTACTCGAATAGTCTCCTGCTCATGCTCAACAATCGCAAATATATAGCGGACAAAGTAAACTCCAGTGTGGGGGAGTCAACTGGCCGCGGCAGCCTCCTACAGTTCCGTGCAGCACAAACAACAGACTTGGATCCAACAACCCTAGACAACGGCCTCCAAATCAGTCCCCAGAGAACAGCCGCGTCTTCAAAGGCACAACCATGAGGTTTGTATTTAAATGTCTGCGCAAGTATGAGTCGCAGGCAGTTGACCCTTTGCAAGTGGGCTTGAATTTATTTAATAGATTAGCTTCGCTGTATCCGTATTCTCCATCCTCGATGATGAATGTCATGTCGGGAGAAATGAAAACGTCGGCGACGGTCCAATACCCCACGTGACTAAAATGCCTCGCTTTGGCCGGCTGGTGTTTTCAGGCCAAGTATGTACAGGCATACTTTCTTTTTATCACTTGCCACTCGGCTTAGTAGCAACAGACTGATGCATCGAATCGATTAGACCGGTTATAGCTACAAAGTCTCGAGGACAGGTAATATATCCGATGTTCATGGTTACAGATCCCCGCGGGCGAGGCGAGTCCAGATATCAAGTACGTAGCTGGCACGGCGGCGATACGTGTAGGGTAATTTTCGTCGTTGCACAAAGCGCGTCGTAAGTGAAGTGATTAAACAGTCCGAGGCGTGGTGAGCTTCATTTTTATGTATTGATTCACGCGCTGAATCGGACTCGTAGACGGCATTGTGCTTTCGGAGTGGCTAGTCGTATTAGCACGCGTACGTAGTTAAAGCCTACGTACTAGCTGCCACGCTCGGCACGTCCAATTCACGCGCACCGCACTAACGGACTCGATTAGTTAACTAGTGTAGACCAAATGGGTGAGTGAGTGAGTGGCAAGTCCGAGCTCGAGGTAAAGAGGCGTGCGTGGCACACGATGCCGCACCCTCGAGTGGCGTCGCTCGGAATGCGCAAGCATGAGCAGAGCCGACGCCAGTGCTTGTGTGTGGGCCATAGGCTGCCTAGACCCGCCCACCCGAATTGCGAGCTGCCGTGCATGTGTGGCACTGGCAGAAAACGCCAAGTCCGCGTGGAGCGGCGTACTCGAGCAGCGCGACTTGGGCAGGACAAAAAAGAGAACTCACGTCCTTACACACCCCCAAGCCCAACGCGCCGGCAGCGTAACCGTCTCGCGCTTACCTTGTTTGTGTGGCGCTGCGTAGACTCACCGAGTCCGCGCGTTCGTCGGCGCTGAGTTGCCTCGTGCATCATTCGGGTGTGAGTTTGAGTTTAGTTGGCAAAGCAAGTGAGTAAATAAGTGGGCAAGAGAGGCGGCATTCGTGCGGCGTTTAGGCGTGCATTCGTGTGGCGCTGAGGTGTTGCGTAGAAGTCCGTAATGCGTACTCGGGCGCAGACAGCTGTAGTTTTGTTATCGTTGGTTAGGGACGTGATCGGGGCGAGCGTGGGGGAGTGGTGCATCAGAACGCGGACGGGTTGCGTCCGCAGCGGAGATACGAGGCGTGAAAGAGGTCGGAGATCTCGATCGTCTGGCTGAATGGCATGGGCTAGGCGAAGCTGGAGGTGGAGCCACGGCGCTGGCAGTGAGACTTCACACTGGCTCCGGGCCGGAGAGACGGCGCGGGACGGCTGCTCCGCAGGCACGTGGAGTGCTTGGTCTTGACGTCTTCGCGGAAGATGAGGCATGAAGAAGAAGGAGGTGGCGACGACGGCCAAGTCGTCGACGTGGTGCGTCCTGTAGAGGTCCTGTAGAGGTCAGCATTAGCGACATGGTAGTCTAAGTAACCTCCGCGGTTACTATATCAGGTTCGATCAGACAGTTGACGCCGTCCGGCGTCAACTGAGTCGCGGTACCGTCAAGTTGAACTTGAACTTGAACTTGAACTTGAACTTGAACTTGACGGTACCGCGACTGCTAACCTATACCAGTCAGGCTGACTCGTCGAGCTCTATAAAACGAGTGTAAATTTCGGATTAGGACTGCACGCACAGTATTCGCCAGCATGCATCAGGCACACAACATCTCATGGGACTCGCTTTCTTCCAATCTCGTCTTCATCTACGAAAACCCCCGGAAGACACCACGACGGACAAACCTTTTCCCCGCCATCTGCCCAAGCAGGCGAATTCTCTCAATCACTTTGCGCATACCCTCGCCTCCACTATCATAAAATTCTCGGAGACAGAGCGCGCCAAATATCCAGCCCCGGGACATTTCGATCGCCCTCTCCAGGGCCCCCTCTTCTCTGA
This sequence comes from Mycena rebaudengoi, assembly GCA_029282285.1. Lineage (NCBI taxonomy): Eukaryota > Fungi > Basidiomycota > Agaricomycetes > Agaricales > Mycenaceae > Mycena > Mycena rebaudengoi. The sequence goes on from JARJCX010000007.1 coordinate 2,277,462, forward strand.
CTCCATGCTCTCCCACTATTCCAAATTGACATCGTATAATGCATCCTTCACCGCTGAAAGCCAGCTCATTGAGAACTGGATCAAATGGGCGAGGACGGAACCGACACCTTCATACCCCAACTCCTTCTTGAGTGGCAAGCTGGCGGACATCGTCAAGGTCTTCCTGGCGGAGAATGAGATGGGACAACTTCTAATGCTAGCGCACCACCCACAAATTCCTCTCGAATCCCTCCACTCCTTGGGTTGCGGCCACGGCTTCGGGTGGGACCTAGTCTCTCTAGACAGACGCTTCAATAGATCTAATTCGTACCTCGTAGGTGGAACTACGTCAGGCATTGTGCGCTGGACGCGTACATCTTTTTCAATGTGGTGCTCTCCCAGCCAAAGGAGTTTCGCACGGTGGAACAACTCAGAGATATGGAAAGCTACAAGCACGTTATACGCATGAATATCGCTGGGGGGGATTACGATGCCCAAGATATTCCGCATCGGGAGTTTTTTGGGACATACCAGCCGTGGCGAGACAATTTTGATCCGCTGGCCGACATGGAACGGCTCAAGCAATACTTGAAGCTCTGCTTTGAGCTTCTTTATAGGTACGATATGCTGGCGAGGGAATGTGGGTCCATATCAATTGGGAAAGAGCCATTGCGAGTACTGTGTCAATTTTATGGGGGGCATGGTGAAAGTGCCGCAGACTGGGCGACAGGCACGTACAAGCACTGGAAGATGCCCAAAGCGCCGAGGCCATACGCGCCCAACCTCTTCCCGGACCCGTCCCATAGCTTTCTGCACCCTTTGACTGTGTAGACTACGTCCTAGAAAGCATCTGCGAGTAAGAAGAAAATGCAAGCTGGGACTTGATGGTGACCGTATTGGACCCCCCTAAGTATGGACAGCGACCCACCCGTCGAGAAACTCGAGGGCCGGCATTTCGGATTTTTGCAAGGCGCTCCAGGCCATCCGTCGGCTTGCCGTTCAGTGGAGTGTCGAGCTCACCCTCGATTCCGCCGTCGGTAGGACTGCGGACCGTACCGCATACAGGGGTCGTAATTATGCCCACCTGTGCTGTATACTGTCCCGTCGGCACAAATTCCAAGAACTCGAGGGTACGGTGCGGGTCAAAAACCGCCATACGGAAAGGCAAAATAATCTTGCCGACGATGTGCCTTCCGTGACTAGATAGGTGGTGAAGAGCAGAAAGAAGAGCCCGACAGGCATGCGTGGGCGCGACCATTGAGAATTGGTGAACCAGTAAACGGCGAAAAGAGCCTGAGGTGGAGTGCCTTGAGTGGTGGTCGTGGGAATAATTCATCGTCATAATTCCGATGTGATCAAAGAATTCAGTCCCAAGAACTCTCGACTGCGGGCCCAAATTCTGCGCATAAAGAGGTAATCTGTTCGTGTAATAGAAATGAGAACAACTCCAGCAGATATTCCAATACTGTACTAAAACGTTCAATTCGACAGTCACGCGTCACTGGGGGGGCTGTCGATTGCCAACTTTGGTGCTTGTCACGCATCACCCCGAGGACTGTCGAATAGATTTTCCGGTTCGTCACCCCAAAATCCCCAAATTTCGCGATTTCGACGAATTTTCGGCTCGGATTGTCGAAATTTTGCGCTCGGTCACGCCAAAAAATGCGGTTTGTCGAATTGTCGAACCGGAATTTTCCGTCACGCGTCACCCCCTCTGTCGAACTGAACGTTTTAGTACAGTAGCCCATTCAAAACCCCCCTACACCGCCAACGGTCACACACGTGGTCACCAGCTGGACAAGATCTGGCTGATACATGTCGCTGAAAGCTGGGTACACCATGCTGGAGACTGGAGTCCAGCCCAATTCTCTATAGGTCCAGCATGGACCCATCTTCGACTGAATCCCAGCTGAGGAACCAGCTGCCAGCCACATATTCAACCATCTATTCTTGCTTTTTCTTTTGGAGTGTTTGCCCATAGTCACAAAAATGCTTCACTACGCGAAACGTATGGGAGAAAGAATAGTAATATTAGAGTAAGTATGTACACACATCCACATGTACTGTATGGCACGCCTTCCTGCTCAAAATTCAAGGCCCTTTCGACCACCCGAAGATGGATTCAAAGCTGTTTGAGCAGGAAGTCAAAACTCGCGGGAATCACAGGAACAGAGTAAAGTGGCTGACATCGTGTTGTGGATACCAGGGGCTTCCAGGCCGATGAATGTGCTGGAAGACATCTTTGGGGGGCGCGGAACCTGAAGAGCGGTGTCAGACTTGGCACTCATAGTGGATGGGAAGGAAAATGCATACCACTCGTTGCCGGTGGTGATAGCCTGTCAGGCGGGGAGTCGTTGTTCTGCTCGACAGTGAACGAGGGCAGCTGGCTGTGTGGCAGTCGGTAAATCCTGCTCGTAGTCGAGGGCGACGTAACACTTGATAACACGGATGATTTCACACTCGGCAGTGGTGATAACGCGTAGACTGAGTCGGTCAGGTTCTTGATGAGAAACTCGAAACATTGCAGTGGGCGCAAGACGTTCTCCCAATCAGAAAACCCCCTTTTCCGGACTTGATTGGCAACAGACTCCAGACGGACTCTTCATCGATGAGGCACAACGTCGATGGTGGCAAAACGGGCCGACAAATTTGAGCAGCGATCCTGATGGCAGCGTTTCAGCAGACAAGAGGGGAGCAACAGGGTTGAAGGGAATTTGCGGGCTTTGAACTGAGTGCCACTTGCTTCACGCGCGCACGTGGAGGATAGTTGTGTGTCTCGGTTGAGAGGTCTTGCCGTCGCCGAGGTGGAGCTGCAAGGTTGACATGTACAGTGTGTGGTATGCAAGCAGAAAGAAGCAATTTTCCGAGGAAGTCTTGCGCGAAGTTACAATCTTGAGGATCTTGCGCTTGCTACTCGCGTGGTCTGGGAGCGCAATATGGCCGCTCGAGTCTAAGGGGCTTGAGTTGAGGCTTGAGATAGGTCAGAAGATAAAGGTTTGAAGGGCCTCAAAGCAGAGGAGGGAACGGGAGAGACGGGAATCTGAAGAGGGAGAAGGCAAGATGCGCAAAAAGGCGACCAACGTGCACGTGATATATACACATGGACAAACATTGCGCACGGACCGTTACTAACAAGGATGTTTCAATGCTACCTATCTATCACCCCTTTCAAACTGTTCTGCCTTTATGTCCGACGATAGTACGTGAACTCGTGCCGGGGTGGCCTGAGAATATTCTATTTTGGCGCGTGCCAGGAGTCAGGACGGAATGGTTTCTATCAATTTCCTATGCCAGTGGACGTAATGTTAATAAGAGAATGGGGACCAGTCTTGGGAATATGACAAGAATGCACACTATTGACTGGAATTCCCTCCAAGTTGCGCACTGTTGAATTTTCAACTATGTGCGATCACAGTAGGACACGGAACAGGGGCATATTAGCGGTATTATTATCCTGCAGACTCTTAGAAACTTATCTCTTTGAGTCACTCTAGTGTTCCCAAAATTCAAAAGTAATGAAAAGAAAGTTTGGCACACTGCCGGATATTTTCGTACAGATGGTTTCAGCATGGCCAGTAAGGTGGGTGTTATGTGGATTCATATGGATGCCAGCTGGTGGAATGCTGGAATCCAGGTTGCAAAGAAAAACTGGCCACCAGCTGGTGAAATTGTGGGACCAGTTTTTGTAAAATGTGGAGATCAGCTGGGCGGTCCGGCTGGAGGGAGCGTGCCGGCACTTTGGCGGTGTAGTAAAGAAGAGCAGAGATGTGAAGGCGCAAAGACTCGGAGCTCGCATCCAGAAACGGAGTAAACAACGTGAGGCACAATGAAGATGAATTTCGGGCTCTGTAGAGCCACAGCAGACGCAGTCACGGTGGTCAAGGTCGAAGGCAAAGGCAAAAGTTGATTAAGTCAGCATTGACGGCATCATAATTGTGGGAAGTTCCATTCTCAATCCACTCGTTGCACTGCCAGTGTATCTTGTTCTTCTTGAAACTCGGAACGCCGGAGTCCTTCAACTTGGCGACTTCCAGGCATCCTGGAAGATAGATCACACCCAGTCGACAGAATCTTAGGTGTTTGCTGGACTGCCACACCGCGCGCACTTTCACTGTTCAGACATTCTCGCAGGCCTGTCTCCTTCTCAGTTGCGAACCATCCCGCCACCACGGCTCCTTATTCGACCCAAGAAAGGCCTGACTGCAGAGGAACTCCTAGCAGGATCTTGTCGTGCCCAGTACTCGAAAGTGCACGAAGTCCTGCAATCCTCGCTGTGCGGTGGAGACTCGTGGGTTGCACCTGATTTAATAAACCCTTCAAAAGTAACAGCTCGTCAGCGGCCGAGACTTAACTTCCAAGGTCCCCGGTATTGTCCCGCAACACAGTGGCTTCGTCGACACCGTCATGGAGGCCTACAACACCACGCGCTGGTTATGTTATCCGGCCGGACGATGTGTGGCTGGCCATCCTGGGCCAGTTTTGGCAACTTCTTCGTGAACGCCAACGCTGGGGTTCTTCGCGCGAATTTTGTCGCGCACGAGGGGAAGAAAGAGCTGGGGATTGTCGCGGAGGGAGGCCGCCACAGTCTCGACTTTGGTGAAATGTCGCGCCAGGTGAGTTGGCATCTTAATAATACATCACCGCTTATTATTTTCTCTACAGATGGTCGATCTCATGGAGAAGAACCTTACGGATCTGACGCTGCGCGAATGGGCCCTCCCGAATTTCACGACGACGACGATAAATGATATAACGGTCAGCGCGATCGTCATGATGGCTACGCTGAAGGCCTATTTCAACTTTGTTTGTGCGGCATCTCGCGTGTTACCCTCGAAGGGGAAAAGTCCGATTGGGTGAGTATACTCGGCCGACTAGAGAAGTTGGAAGAGTACGGGATTTAGACAATTGCCTGGTATCATCTCCTGCATCCCGTCATCTCCTGATTCATCTCGGCCTTTGACGCCCCGGAAAGCGTGGAAAACTGTCGACTTTTAGCAAAAGGTCGCGCACTACGACTGGGGAGGGAGCGGCTCGAGGTACTACTCGGGGTGGATTGGCGCTTTCTGCGTCTTCTCCAAGAAAGGCGTCTGGATCGGGAATAAGTTGAATACGGTGTGTTGAATTTCTGTGAACTTTCCGTATGCTAAAATTGTATATTCAAGGGGGTCGACTTGGTTGAAGCGCCGGAGTCCTTGACCGCGAAGGAGTTCTGGGCCGCGTACCAGAAGCCTCCCGAATTTCAGCCACACTCCAGCTCCTTGAATCTTGTCCTCGACTGATACATCGCTCCATGTAGTGAATATTTATTCCACGGCCCCAGGATTTGCGGAGGTGGACGTTAAGCTGGATGATAACAGGCGAGATGTTTGACTGCGTCATGACAGCGGGGTTGGTCGCTACGGAAGTGACTTCCAGCAATGATCTAGAGCTTTCTTCTACAGGCGAGGACGATACTGTTCACCCTGTTGCGGGATGGTGGATTTTCGTACAGAAACCTGTGGACAGTCTTTGATAGTGTACCTAGGCTTCTGGGAAGGCGACTTGGATCGTCGGGTAGTTTGATACAGTGCTTGAAAATGTCTCTACTTGGTTGCAGGTCACAACGACAGCCGTGATTTCATACTCAGCCTTGCCTACGGATACATTCGAGTAGGTATGGAAGAAATGACATTGGGTAACTAGAGTTGAGACGGCCGACGGTCAGGTAAATCACTCTTAATCGACTGAAGCAAGTTCAAAGCATCGGTGGAGCGTGGTTCAATACGATACTTGAAGGGCTTTGGATGACTGCCCCAAATTCGGAATTAGAGAAGAGTTGACGCAGGTGGGGGAAAATTACCAGACAGTCCCCGAATCCAACTCGTCAAGTGGAGGCACTTCTCTCCCCGCGTTGTCCTTGGCGTTTCCAATGTGAAAGACGGCGAGACAGGTTGCCATAATTATGAAGACTGTAGATTCGGATAACTCGATTCCTGGACACCTTCTTCGGCCGAAACCGAATGTGAATTCAATAGGATCGAGCTCGGGAGAATCTCCCAGAAAACGTTCGGGGTTGAAAACCATCGGATCTTTGTAAATGTCCGGGTCATGTGCAATGCTCCTGATTCAAACAAACAACATTGCAGCTCTGGCGCTACAAGGTAAAATGTTTCGCTCACCACAAGTTATATAAGACAATAGTGCCTTTACGAATGTGAAACCCATTGTATATATCGTCTTCCGTCGTAGCATGAGGAATACCTAATAAGAGTCAATTGGGAGCATGCCAGAGAAAATGTGCGTTAATAACCTCCTGGAGCGGTGGTGTGCCACCTGGAAATTTCCTTTTGGATAGCCGCTATGTATGGAAGATGCTCTCGGTCTCGCATAGTCGGAAGCCGGCTTGTTCCAATTACTCTGTCCAGCTCTTCCTGTGCTTTTCGCTGAACATCTGGAAACAAGACCATCGCAAGGAAAAAGAAGGATGTCGCACTGGTCATCTTGAAGCCATAGCTTTGATGAGTGAACGAAACTAATGATAAAAACTGAAGTACCGTGTCCAACCCACCACCATATAGGGCAGCAGCAATGAATTTGAGGGCGTATTCCTCATCTGCGGTAAGTTTCCCGCTCTGGAGGGCGTTCGCTGTGAACGATGGCAACGCAGTTTTGGCGCGCTGACGGTTGATAATCAGGTTCAATACGAAAAACAAGTGGACGTGATGTACTATTTCCTTTAGCACGAAGTTATAGGGCCGATCTGTTTGATCGACATTGTGTTTTCTATATCTTGCCCCGACACGCTTGAATCCCGCTCCAGGCATCCAGGCAGGAACATATTTTACTTGAAAATAAATTCTTGACGAACCGTCGAAAACAAAAGAAGGACTTACACCAAGGTAGAATATCAATGAGCCATGCGCCTGGTTTCGAAGCGTGATAAAAATCCTTGGCGGCTATCTCAATGAGATTCACGATAGGGTCAGTGCCATCAGTGTGTGTGGTATATCCATGAGACATCCGCAGGAGGAATGTACCAATTGCGCTTCAGTTCGCGTCAAGTTATAGGTGAGATATGAATGCTGAGATTGACTTACCTACGCAAGTCCCTCACCAGGTTATCTGGTTTGTCGTGAATCCTCGAAATGAGGTATTTGACCTCCGTTTCTTGAACTTCGTGATATGCAGCTGCGCTAGTCTTGGTCCCAACATGGTTGTGGGCAAGTTTCCGCATCGTGCGGAAGTGTTTTCCATAGGGAGCGAAGATCAGCTGCTGATCCCATCCGACACTGTAAGTTATGAGCAACGAGCGCGAGAGCTGGGAATGGTTGAAACCCACATCTCCCCGACGAAAGGCATAGCAGGTCTATCTGAATAAGCAGAAGATCGTTTCTCCAGCAGATCCCTGCATGCCTCGAGGGTGTTAAGGATCACGATCTCTTTCCCGAGAATTGTCGTGTAGCTAATCGGACCTGGTATGGAGTCAGAATTGCAATTGGTTATTCAGATACAATCTGCCACGCTACCATAAAGTTGCTTGTATTTTGCCCAATAGCGCCATTCAAATTCCGCGGGTACGTCGAGGAGATTGCCAATAATTGGCCAGCCACGCGGGCCGGGCGGTTTTGAGGAGCGCCGCGAGAACCAGAAAGAGAGACCGATGCAAAGTAAAGCACCCCAAGCAATGAGTTGGGGACCCATGTGGGAAGCCATATTCAATGGCAAGTACAAAGCACGGTATAAATCAAGGCCCGCATCCGAGTCTGCAGCCTCTATCGCCTATCGCCCGAGAACAGCGCAATGGTACAAAACAGTTTGACGTTTACCCATGATATGTAGCGGACCGTGGTAAAGCCGTAAGTTTGCGTAAGGTCGGAGAGATGAGAGTGGAGCTGACTAAACATCCGTCAACCATGCTTGCCCTTTTGGGAACGTGATCATGATTGCCGGTCCGCTTTCGATTGAATATGGTTTTTCTTGGGGCGCAACTCCGAGCGAGTATACACTAGGGGAAGTCAAAGCGGTCTCGAGAATCCGCAAAATCGAGAATCGACCAGAATCGGTGTTCATCCTCCAGAGGAGGAACAGCGATTCACAGTGAATCGTGTTCGATTCGCGAGAACGTCGATTCTGGCGCCAAGATCGACATCAGAATCGATGTCAGAATCGATATCAGAATAAGCGCCCGAATCGACGCCCGAATTCGAGCTTTGACTTCCCCTACTAGGAGAATTGGGAAGCGAGGCCGACTCTGACTATTGATCGTCGGCCAGCGCTAAGCGAGAAATCGCCGACTCTGACTCCGACTCTGACTCTTCTCGTCATTCCTCACTGAGGCTCACTCCGAGCCCAACTTGACGCCAACTTGAGTGACACTATTTCTCCGAAAGCCGCCGGCAAGAGCAACGCTTGGATGGCAGAAGTTGGCATGAAGTTGGCATGAAGTTGGCAATGCGCATGAAGTTGGCTCATTATGATTTGACATGCAACTTCCATTTCGGACGCAACTTCGAACGAGGTTGCCCGTCAAAGGTGCACCCCAAGTTGCGTCCTATGCATGTTTTTTTTTGTTTCTTGAGGTTGTCCTGAGGATATTATTCAGGACTCGTCAAACTCCAGAACCCTGCTGGCAAACACTCAGGTCGGAAATTAATAGGGAGCTTAGAGGACGTGTCGGAGCGGCGGTTCTGGGCCGGGTTTGATGCCAGTGATGAATGTACTTCTGACGAACAAAAATAGATAGGAGAACTCCGGACAACCATCGCAGAACCTTTAAACAATTATTACTATGTACTGCCATAACCGTCCATAGAACCGGCCCAGAACCACTACTTACTCTGACTCGCCCCAATATCTGAATGTCCGTGAATCATTGAGCAAGTCTGGAACTCCAGGTGTCGAGTCTGGGGAGTCGTAGTCCATAAGTACCATCATCACCCATTTGACAAATTAGTTGTGACTTTTTCGGCGTTTTTCGGCCTTTTCACATTGTCGACAATTTCACAACGCCAAAACAAAAAAACACCTGCCAAAAAAAATCTTACCCCCAGTGAAATGTCCTGAAAACCCTAATGCAATGACCAAAAAAAAATTGGGGAGACGTTGTGAGATTTTTTTCAAACATTGTCGGCGCTGTGAGTTTCGGGCGTTTTTCAGCGTTGTACAACGCCACAATCAAAATGTCAAAAGTCTGATGATCTTGTGCTAAAAGTGTTTCAGATTAATTGGTCCCTTTCCTGACAGACTCCAAATATTACCGAGTTTATTTCCTAACTTGAACACCGATGCACAATCGGCTTCTTTGACCCGGCGGCTCCGAATTTCATCGCGGTGCCTATCTTCGCAAGCAGTAGGCCTTAGTACGGTCTAATGCTTGCGGTAGAACCGCGGCCTGAAGATGCATATACTCATACTCTTATCAGAGTTATCTAGAACAGGTCATTTACTTCTCCATGTCAAAAAAAAGCTCACGGCATCGGGGAGATCTTGCAAATAAAAACAAGGTGGCGCAACCGACACCCGACAATCCGAACTCCTTTTCCCAATGATTTCAGCACTTGTATGCCAACTGTTCATCTCATGCTATCCTACTGAACACAACATTTTCAGATTGAGCTCAGTCGTGTCGACAGATTTGCGGGAACTATGATTCTCTTTTGGCCATATGGTAGCCATGTAATTCCACCGTACGAATAGTTTCTCAGATGCCCTCATAGCATGGTCTGTGACGATGTCGGCAAATCAACTCAATGTTCCCATGGACGACTACGTATTGGCGCTCTTGACCGGGTTTTTGGGTTCATGTCTTCTCCACAGGCGAGATATAATTTTCTGTCCGCTATTCAGGATCTAACCTTTCTTTCATTCAGTACGCGACCATCGGGATATTCTTGGCCGGCGCATCTGATAAATTATTATAGGTGGTGGGTGTGTATGGAACGACATCATCGACATTGACCTCGACGCCAAAGTCGGTGAGTGGTGTGAATCAAGTGTCATTTATCCCGATTGAGTAATTTGAAGAACGAACAAAACATCGACCTCTTCCTGACGGTAGGATCACGATAATCCAAGCACTGCTGTTTCTATCAGTGCATGTTCTCCTGCTGTTTGCCTTGGGCCACAGTCTCAACCTCATTGCGTATGGGCCGTAGCATGCAATCTTACCGACGGATTTGTTAACCGAATTTGCAGGTGGAGACTTGCATTCCTCACAATCGTGCCATTAACGGGTCTATACCCTTTTATGAAACGCATTACTTACTTGCCTCAAGTATGGCTCGGTACTAAATATACTACTACTTGCTCATATTGGTGGTTGCGCTGACATTGGACACAGGTATCACTTTAAACACGCCAGTAGTCTTGGCTTCAACCATCTTTACGGAATCACCGTCCAGGGCGTCTCTTGTTCTAGCAGCAGGTGGTTTGTGGTAAGCCCATGAAATTTATGGTTCGTATAATACACCCGCTTATTTCCGTTCCAGTTGGACCATGTGGTACGGTGAGTTGTGTTGCTAATTGGGTTATGTATATTTCCAACACATTTACTAGACACAATCTACGGCAGCCAGGATAAGAAAGATGACATAAAAGCCGGGGTGAAATCAATTGTCCTCCTCCTCCAGCGGCACACCTGGTTGGCGCTTCTCGTCTTTTCGTCCTCTACTGTTCTATGCTGGATAATTTCTGGGATCCTCAACTGGTAGTGGGATTCCTTACTTCGTCATCAGCGTGGGTGGCGGCGCGCTTCTGTTGGCCAGAGATCTTTGGACCACGGATCTGGATGATCCAAAAAGCTGCCTACGTGCGGTGCGTGTGTGTTGAAAGTTCAACCTTCCTCAAGTTCTAACATTAAACCAGTTTGAAAGAAATGGCTTCGTGATTGGTCCTGTCGTTTGGGTTGGATGCTTGTTGGATTATTTGTTGTAAATACGGAAATAGTATAGTATGATTCTGACTCTGCCTGTACTTGCGGCGACGTTGCTTGAATTCTGTTTCCTTTAGTTTTTACTCCCTTGCTAGCAAAGGTCCCGGGTCAAAATAACGCTTACTTCGTCGTGGCGCTCTCGATTAGGAATTCAAACATGGGGAAGTCCATAGATAGGAACGAGTCCGAATGACTGAGTTAAGAATATTATACTGGGCTCTCCAATCAAACATGTTCAACTTCAAGTTTGCCAGCAACTTCTTCCCGCCAGGCGTATAAATTAACAGTTCAAAAGCACGGGTCCGGAAGATACAACAGAAGTATTACATAATAAATAAATCCCCCAAAAAATTCACCACTTGCAAAACAATCAGCTGCCTGCGATTCATATTTGTAAAACTTAAATACAAACCTCGGGGTGTACCTTTGAGGCCTCAGATTTTCTCTGGGGACTGATGTGAATGGTGATGTCTGAATCCAAATCTGCCCTCGGTGCTGCACTGAATTTTGTGAGGTTCGTGGGGCGGGACTCTCCAAGCCTGTCCTCTATAATTTTGCGATTATTGAGCATGAGCAGGAGACTGTTCGAGTAGCTAAACAGTATATGAGCGATTATTGATCAGCGAGTGAACAAGTATAACTCACATCTTTCCGAGAATAATCGAGCTGCAGGTAATCACGATGGCTCGATAAAAAATATTTGTATCGGGCGGGAACACTTACGGGCATGTGAAGTAGTTGTTGGTCTGCGCCATCGACTTCAGTAAGTAGTGGTGATTATGAGCGAGGTACGTACTGGAGAGCCAACGAGAAGAATGACAGTAAGGACAGCAAAGATACCTATTCGAACATCAGCATTTTGGCACGGGGACAGTAATTGAATATACTTGCTGGAAAGAAGGTTCGTTTCGACCGTAAGATTGATGATTCTCTTAATGATAAACTCCGTTTGAGCAGTTCGTGTGCGGGATCTTGTCAGCTAAGACCAGATTAATGAATCAGATAGGTGTAGCCTATACATAAACCGTTCCATACCAGTATTGTCATGGTCGCCGCAATCAAGACATCGGCTGCGGCAGCTCCAATATTCAGGATCTAAAAAATAATCTGAGTGCCTGGTCAAGAAAAATAATCTGTGCATACATATACGGTAGGCCGAAGCGCTGTACCCGCCTGCGAAAATTTCCCAACCTGGTGGCCCTACGTACAGCCGTCTTTAATGATTTACCACATTCGTAGAAGACCAATGCAGACCACAACCGCGCCGTAAATTCCTGATACAACTTGAGCGAGCGCGAGCTGCATATACGAATTTGAGGTGAATCAAGGACATGAGAGAATGCATACCATCACAACAAGAACGCATATTGGCAACGTTTTGTGATTGATCGTCCAAAGACGGTAGCAATAGTAGCATTGTGCGATGGCCGCAAGAAATGCACCTATCATTGGTGTGTCGATTGCGGACAGGTGTATATCGTCCAGAGTTAAGAGATTTCCAAATCCCTCAGCAAACCAGTGATAAGCATCGGCAAAGGACATTATAGTCGATGCGAAGTCGATCAGAAAAACAATATACACTGTAGAAATCTAGTCAAGGCGATTAAATGGCAATTTTTATCTAGGTCACGCACCAAGCCATTTGACGGACTTCGCATCGCGAGGGAAGCTGAGATGGTAAAAGTCTGTGCGTGAAAAGGTGAGCACTGAGGTGTTCAGCCAAGCATGAAAGGCAATACAGAATTGCACAGTAAGGACTCCGAATAAATATGCTGCTAAGAGCTCGCCAATGATCTGGATTTCTTTCAATGACAGTCATTGCGATAATCGAATGTACTCACGAGAGGGGCGGTTCTTCAATCGTATTGTGAGTTTATAGATTTACATTCTGAAGCGGCCGGAAACTCACAACTTTGCAATGTCGGGTGGGATCGGTGGAAGGAGTGGAAGCTGGGGAGGTCCTGACATTAAGGTAGGTCAAAGTATCGAATTATCGACAAGAAAATGTAAGGGAGAAAAAGAAAGGGTATCCGGAGATTCACTTTGTCTTACCTCCTACTAAGTATACTTCCAGGAGTGATGGTTTTGATGCCAACGTTCCTGCCCATGGTCTTCCGGCTGATCTAGAGCATGTGGCGTGTGGCTGTGTCTGACTTGATCCTTATTGGCGGAACGCTGCAATGTTGAATAATTTATCGACGAAAATACTCTTGTAATTCTTTTCATCCTACCGCACCAATAAAAGCCAATCTCAGGCATTCCACCCCTATGTCGATTAGGTTCCGAGTGCGTAAATTGACGGCAGAATGAGGGAGGAAGTAAAGAAGATTTTACATGGCACGGTCCTGATCCGAAACGCCGGACCAGATGGCCACGCGAGCCGTTGATTCTGAAATTTGTTGTGCGTCATCAATGTGTATCAGTGAGCCATGCGGGATTCGGGAATCGTTTCTAAGGCCTAAGCCGAGAATACGTACAGGAGCACGATTAGCGGGAGTCGATGGGTTATTTGGGCGGGGAGAATCCAAGGTGCTGACAGCTTGGCACAGTTTTCGGGTTGAGAGACTCACGACTAAACTAGGGACCCATAATCCTTCAAAATGGCAACGCCAAATTGAAACAAAATTGAAATGGCCGGACGCCCGAATGAAGGTATCAGTTGATATGCCATTAACGCATCATGATGATCAGATTCATCGAGGCTCAACTTGGGCTCAATTATTACGCTATAAAGTCGCCATGCGCTCGCTAGAACCTCGGCCAGAGGCCCAGAGCATATTTGCGAGCCAAAACGAAACATGTCGGGGGACTTAATCATCAGTTCGGGAGCAACCGGAATGATCTCCCTGATCCGATACTGGCAGGACGCGAGCTGGTCGACGCGCTTGCGTCATTGCTTGAGTGTGTTCTATTTCAAGCCAGCCACTACCATCCAAGAATTGGAGGAATCACAATATTTAAATTCATGTACATTCACCGGGTATAAATTAATGAGCACTCCTGGAACAAATTACTTGGCGGCTAAGACAGGTGTATGCACGGCGGTCTCTTCGCGCGACTCGGAGTTTTGACTAGGCTTCGCTTCTCTTTTCTTCTGGCTCGGTTCCTGGGGGCCTCCTTGCGATAGCTACACAAAGGCAACGTCTTCGTGTCTGGCGATATTCAAGGCCAGTGACTTTCCTTGCTCGAATTTTCATCCGTCACGAAAGCAATCGAGCAAGCTGCTCCTTGTCAGCCATGGCCACACTTGCGGCTCATTTGCTTTCTTACCTGCCACCGCTTTCTTTGACTCTTATTGTTCCTATCGTGATCCCAAACTCGACCTCAGGCTCAAAAGGTAGTCGTCCAGTGCCCCCTGCTTTTTTCAACGATGCTGACCAGACACTAGCTGAGACATGCCCCTCTCAATCTTCGAATGAGAGCAGCAGTTCGATCGTCAGCTTCGGGCGCAAGCAGCACCACCGCAGACGTTCCCTCGACTGTACTGCCGCATATACACAGATCAAGCACGCGGATCCGGCCATCAAGAAAGGTAAGCTCGCTTCCAAACCCGGCAGACGCAAGCTCGAGTACAGGCTTTCACTGGACCAGGACTGCCTGAACCCTGTTTTGAAGAACACCCTCTTCAAGAACGCGACACACGGATTCTCGTCGTCGGAAGATTACGCAGGGTATCCGATGGACTCTGGAAAGCCGTTCGCCACCCGCCCAAGGCGCTTGTCCTCCCTCAGATGGTCAATGCGCACCGGTCACTACTCGGGCGGGCAAGGCGATTTGTACTTAGTCAGATTTGTCGACGTGTGGCCTCCCTCTCGGGCGACCCAGATCTCGGTCAGCCACTACGCGGACTTCGTTTCGTCGAGCCTCGGTGGGCTCTTTGTCAGCCGCTATCCGCTCCTGTTTCTTGTCATCCTGCGCCTCAAGCCGCTCAAGCTGGCCCGTGGGAGCAACGCGCCGTCCCCTTCAGCGTCATTCAAGACGGAGCCAGTGCGAAGCATCTTCCGGCGACTCGAGGACCTGTTCTATCGGCGGATTCGGAATATTGCTGGGTTTTAAACCATCAACGAGTGGTGCAAGACATCTTAGCGATTTATTTACATCCTTTTACCCCCCCTCCAACGACCCCGCGGCTACAAACAAACTTTATGACCGCGACGACCTTTCATGACATTCGGCTGTCCCGACGATAATACGAACACCTGGCATCACGATACCTCGCACAGGACACCCGCGCGGCTCACGACGATCGGCAGGCAACACATAAACACGGATTCATTATTCAACTGTAGGCCTGCGCACCTCGTGACTGTAATGTAATGACCTTTACGATTTTTTCATCGCATTCGGCTGGCCCGACGGTAATACGCACACCTGGCACAGCGGCGACTCGAGCAGGACAAGTCCTCGCGGCTTACGACCTTTATGACCCCCATTGTCGTGGATTAATTGCTTTCGAATGTCTCTTTCGTCGTCCGTAGGACACCCACGCCCACGCCCATCACCCGGGATTCCCGCCATCCCCTCCGTCCTTCGACCTGCCTCCTCGTGCCCTGATACGAATCTGTTGATGACCAGCTGCCTCGTCGGTCTGTACGACACCCACGCCCCGTCACCCGGGATCCTCGCCAGCCCCCGTTGCTTCGGCCTTCCTCCAGCTAGATTGATTGTGCCCAGATACGAATCTCTTGATTACCAGCTGCCTCGTCGGTCTACACGACACCCACGCCCCGTCACTCGGGATCCGTTGCTTCGGCCTTCCTCCAGCTAGATTGATTGTGCCCAGATACGAATCTCTTGATTACCAGCTGCCTCGTCGGTCTACACGACACCCACGCCCCGTCACTCGGGATCCGTTGCTTCGGCCTTCCTCCAGCTAGATTGATTGTGCCCAGATACGAATCTCTTGATTACCAGCTGCCTCGTCGGTCTACACGACACCCACGCCCCGTCACTCGGGATCCTCGCCAGCCCCCGTTGCTTCTGCCTTCCTCCAGCTAGATTGATTGTTCCCAGATACGAATCTCTTGATTACCAGCTGCCTCGCCGGTCTACACGACGCCCACGCCCCGTCATCCGGGATCCCGCCAGTTCCTTCGCCCTGCCTCCTACCAAACCGATTGTGCCCGGATGTGAGTCTCTTGATTACCAGCTGCAACGCCCATCCATCCATTCCGCGGAATCGTTTCTTTGCTTGATACGGACCCAAGGAACATGTTTCTTTTTACGAGTGATACTTTCTTTCTTTTCCTTTCCATCTGGACTCGATGTGATACAAACGAAGGGATATGGTTCTCTTCCTCCCAGTCAGATTCCTTTTTTCTCGAATACGTACCGGCGTCCATGAATCATGAGCAACCAGGCGAGTCCTATTCGTAAACTGGATCAGAAGAAGAGACTCTTGAGGAAACTTGATGCAATCTAACTGGTTATATAAAGAGACTCGACATTGAAAGCTGCCTGCCTCCTATAGGCATAGCCTTGGCTAGGTGATTGAAGCTTAAGGTAGGCCTGCGTAGGCGCCTACGCAGAGTTATTTGCTTCTGCCTATCTAGACAGACCTAACTTAAGCTTCGACTAGGTAGAAAACTGAGCGTAGAGTATGGCGCTGCCTACGGGCTAGCGGAACGCAGTGCAGTGAAGTACTAGAGGAAAACCGCTGACTGTTCGGACCAGCGAGCCACCACAAACTTTTAGAGATCATTGGGGGAAGAGAGCAAGGGTCTCGGCAGATTGCAGCGCGTGCGTGGCGTCGACGACCGAGTCTGGAAAAATGCTTGAATTGGGGACAAAGAGTAACAACACCATCAGCCCTTAGGATTAATCCCCACTTGAATTTCCAAGACCATTTGGCTTAATCCTCTTGCTTTTTACAAGGCTAAGAAATGGGTGGTAAACGACAGTCCAGGATTAATCCTACAGTAATCATGCTTAATTCAATCATAATCCTAAGCTACAAAAAATAACAATTGTACCATTGCGAGAGGGGAGATTTTTTCTTAGTGCAGGATTATTTGGCAGGAGGATTAATCCTAGGTGATGATCCCGAGATTTTTTGAGGAGCGCAGATTGTGATGCTCGATTACTTGGCATGAGGATTAATCCACAGGAATAGCGATGTAAACCCGCTTACTTACTTCCGTCACGTTACCTATGTTTACTTACGGCCTTATTGCCAAACAGTCTCGTGCTCTTCCTTACCTACCTTCATCGCACCTTCCTCCAGCTAGCTACCCTCTCGAATTCACCCCCGCAAAAGGGTCTTGTTTGTTACCTGTGTTCCCCTAAGCTTCTTTTTCTATCGTTCCCTGGTGGTCTTGGTCTCAGGTGAGCCCGAGCTTCCATTTTTTAACAAACACCGTCCTTCTTGCCACCGAGCACCCGGCAAGCGAAGTAGAGCGTGAATCGCTCTATTTTGAACACCTACCGACCCACCGCTGAGCCGCCGAGCTCGTACCGTACCTACGACCGCCGTGTCGCACCGTTCTGACCGCCACGTCACAGCACTGGCGACCAGAAAACCCTCCGTGGCCAACTCGCTGCTCACTCGCAGCCAGTCCAAGGTCCCCACCATCCCCGAATCACCGCCCGCACCGTCTGCTCCGTCCACACCGCCCCGGCCGCCGACGCCGTCACCAGTTTCATCACCCACGCACACCACCGCTCCTCCGCCCATACCGACGCAACCACAGCGTCGCGCAATCCTCGACTCGGACTCAGACTCGTCCCCCATCCGCGTCGTCGTCTCCTACACCACCGCCACCATGTCCAAGGCCGCCACCGTCGAAGCCACGGCAGGCAAGCCTCCGACGCTCCACGAGGGCGATTGCACCCCCGCGGCCATACGCTCGTTCGAGCTGCATTTCACCAATTACTGCACCCTCAAGGCTATCGCCAGCGCGGACCAGACCGCCGTCGTCGTGGGCTGTTTCCGTGATCATCGTATCACGGACTGGCTTTCTATCGAGACGGAGCGCGACCGCGTTCTCAAGATGGATTTCCCTGCATTCATGACGGAGCTGCGTGAGCGCACCCTTCCCAACGACTGGGAGCGCACAGCGCGCCTGAAGCTCCGCGGACGCCGCATGACGGACACCGAGTCATTCTGGGATTACGCCACGAATGTTCGCGCCCTCAACTCCCTCCTCATAAACACCAAGTCTTACCTCACCGACGACGACCTCCAAAAGCACATCGAGTCACACATGCTCCCCGCCCTCATCGAGGACTACGAGGCCGATACCGTCGCACAGGGCGCCGGCATGCTTGAGAAGTGGCTCGGGGAGGTCAAACGCCTCGACGTCAAACGCACCAAAGCCCGCCAACGTTTGCTCAAGGAGCTCGCCGACGAGCGCGCCCACATACAGGCCGACGACCGTAAACGTACGGCGACCAGCGACAACAACGAACGCGCACAGAAGCGCAACAATAACAACAACAACAACTCCTCCTCGTCGAACACTGCCCCTTCCTCAACGTCCTCCTCGTCGAACAGCACGAAGCGCTGCCCCATCCTCACCGATGCGGAGCGTGCTCTCCTTGACGCCAATCACGGATGCCGCCGGTGCCGCAAGCCGTTCGTTAAACATCGCGCTCAGGACAAGAGCTGCGCTTTCCTGGCCGGAGAAGGGTACCGCCCCCTCACTGCCGCTATCTGTACTGCTGCGCTCAACGCCCTGTCCACCGACGACCTCGCTCATTTCAACGTCTCGCGCCCAAAGCCCGCCGCCGCCGTCATCGATTACAACGCCGTCGCCGCCGTCCTGCCCAACATCGACAATCCTAACGACAGCGGGGCAACCGATGGTGATTTGTCGACGCGTAACGTAAGTTCTGATTCCCATACTGCCCCCCACCTCATATGGGATTTCTATATGGACGGTCCCCTCTGTGATTTACCTGTACGTGTACGTGGGCTGATCGACGACGGGTGTCATCTAGTTTTGATCGATTCCGTTATTGTTGACAAGCTCGGTCTACGTTGCTTTACTTTGCATACGCCTGAAGTTGTCACTGTCGCATTGAATGAATCACCTACACCCACAAGTACCAGCCTCACCGAATACGTCAAATTCCGCGCTGTGTCGCGCGATCAATCTTGGGAATCCTGCACAGTACGCGCTCTTATCGCACCGGGGCTTTGCGCACCCGTTATTCTTGGCCTTCCTTGGCTTGAACGTAACCACATCGTTGTAGATCATCACGCTCGTACTGTCGTAGATAAACGCACGAATTACAACCTTTTTGATCCTGCACCCCCTGTCCCTCCTAAGCCTCCACTCGTAAAACTCCGTGACCGTTTGAAGAAGACGAAGGCGGATCATAAACTAATGGCCGCCGAGCTCAAAGACATCTGCGAGGCCCGCAGGCAGAAAATGGTCGACAATGACCTTTTTGAGCACGTCAAGGACGTTGACGTCGTCGCGGCCGTGCGCGAACGAATCGAAGTGCTGGCGGAGTGGGAGCGGTATCAGCTCATGGGTGACGAACTCAAGAGCAAATACAGACCGATTTTTGAACCCATTCCTCATGTCAATGATCTACCAACAGACGTGCTCTGTGAAATAAAACTCAAAGACGCGAACACGGCTTTCACCAAACGGACTTACCAAAGCCCACGCAAGTACAAGGAAGCCTGGCAGATACTGATCCAGAAACATTTGGATGCAGGTCGGATCCAACCATCTAACTCCCCGTACGCCTCTCCGGCCTTCCTGATACCCAAGGCCGATAAGCTGGCGCTTCCACGATGGGTCAACGACTATCGAGTCATAAACGCCGATACAATTCGCGATGAATTCCCCCTCCCTCTGGTCGACGACATTCTCGCAGACTGTGCCAAGGGTCGCATTTGGTCTACGATCGATTTCACCGATAGCTTCTTCCAAACCCGCATGCACCCAGACTCGATCCCGTACACCGCCATTAGCACACCACTGGGCCTTTATGAGTGGCTGGTCATGCCAATGGGTCTCCGGAATGCGCCTTCCATCCAACAACGACGGGTCACGGCCGCCCTCAGAGAACACATCGGCAAGATCTGCCATGTTTATCTAGATGACATAGTAATCTGGTCTAACTCCATCGAGGAGCACCAGAAGCACCTGCAAATTATTTTTGACTGCCTCCAAAAAAACTCGCTTTATTGCAACGAGAAGAAAACAAAACTCTTCCAATTACAGATAAATTTTCTCGGACATGTTATCTCCCAACGCAGAATTGAGGCCAATCAGTCAAAGGTCAAGCGCATCCTGAACTGGCCTGTTCCCAAATCTTCTACCAATGTCCGCGCCTTTCTCGGGTTGGTCCGGTATATCGCAAAGTTCCTTCCCAAGCTGGCGGACCACACCGTCGTCCTCACCCAGCTCACTACAAAAGCCGCCGATAAGTGCTTCCCAGAATGGGGCGCGACTGAACAACACGCCTTTGACGCGATAAAGAAGATTGTCGTGGACGTCGCTACACTCACCACAATAAACCACGCCGACATGGGGGAAAATAAAATATTTGTAACGGCTGACGCAAGTGACAAGCGCTCAGGAGCCATCCTATCTTACGGTCCCACTTGGGAATCAGCCTGTCCGGTGGCCTTTGACTCAATGACCTTCAAAGGGGCCGAACTCAACTATCCGGTCCACGAGAAAGAGCTCCTCGCGATCATGCATGCCCTCCGCCGATGGCGCTCAGACCTCGTTGGCTCCCCTTTTTTCATATACACAGACCACCGCACGCTTGAAAACTTCGAACATCAACGCGACCTCTCGCGCCGCCAAGCACGGTGGATGGAGTTCATGGCCCAGTTCGAGGCCAAGATTGTCTACGTGAAAGGCGAAGACAACACCGTCGCAGACGCCCTTTCACGCACAGATTTTGAACTCAGCTCAGACGCCGAACTCGAGGCGACAATTCCTTTCGAGGACGAACTGGATTCCAATGTTGTAGCATCTCTGATCTGCGTCTCAGAATCCTCCCCTTTCCATGCCGCACGCTGCCTCTCCAGGACACATATCCGCCCCCAGACCGACCATGGGCCTGACCTCTCATCCATCTGCACCGTTATGAATGTTCAGGCCGACGACAGCTTTTTGGATTCTATACGTCTAGGCTACACCACAGACAAATGGTGTTCCAAATTTACGGCTGTCGACGACAGCATACCGGGCCTGCACCAGACAAATGGCCTTTGGTATGTTGGAAACCGCCTTATCATCCCTCGAGCCGGTAACATTCGTGAAACACTCTTTCGGCTTGTGCATGACGCCCTGGGCCATTTCGGCTTCGATAAGACTTACAAGTCTCTTTGAGACGAATTTTACTGGCCTAACATGCGCCGCGACCTAGAGGACGGCTACATCCCCTCTTGCGCCGAGTGCCAACGCAACAAATCGCGTACCACGAAGAAATCCGGGCCTCTTCATCCTTTACCCATTCCCGACGCTAGAGGCGATTCCGTCACCATCGACTTTATCGGGCCCCTGCCCCTCGATCAAGGGTTTAATTGCATTGCCACCTTTACCGACCGCCTGGGCTCAGATATCCAGATCGTACCTACTCGCACGGACATCTCAGCCCCCGATTTCGCTCTTCTTTTCTTTGACAAATGGTACTGCAAAAATGGCCTCCCCCTCGAAATCGTCTCGGACCGTGACAAACTCTTTGTATCGAAATTCTGGAAAGCTCTGCATGACCTCACAGGCACAAAACTTAAAATGTCTACATCCTTCCACCCTGAAACCGATGGGTCCAGCGAACGGACCAACAAATCCGTGAACCAACAAATCCGTTACCACGTAGCCAGGAACCAGAAGGGGTGGGTTCGTGCACTGCCTCGCGTACGCTTTAACATTATGAACTCAGTCAACGCCTCTACGGGTTTCACTGGTTTCCATCTCCGAATGGGATGCTCCCCCCGCATTGTCCCGCCTCTTATTGCCGATACAAACCCCCGATCCCTCACAGACGAGGAGGAAACGGCACGTGAAATTATCATACGACTGGAAGCCGACATTGCTGAAGCTCAAGACAACCTGCTTGCTGCGAAATTCACTCAGGCCGAACAGGCCAACAAAACACGCGGACCGACACCGGATTACGAAGTGGGCCAACGCGTAAAGCTCAACACTGTGAACCGTCGGACCCAATATCTACGCGCGGGCACTGGCCGCTGCGCCAAGTTTATGCCTCGGTTCGACGGGCCATACGTGATCACAAAAATCCACAAAGAATGCTCGACGGTTACACTGGACCTCCCAAACCAACCAAACGTCTTCCCGGTTTTTCACACCTCCGAGATCGAACCATACGTCGAAAATGATGCCGACTTGTTTCCTGATCGCGAACTCCCCCGTCCTGGTCCGATTGTTACGCCGCGTGGACAGGAAGAATGGCAGGTGGAAGAAATTATCGACGAACGGAAACGAGGCCGAGGACGTCAATATCTTGTGCACTGGACTGGACACGGATCTGAAGACGAACGCTGGCTGCCCGGCGCCGAACTGCGCGAGAACGCCGCCCTCGACGAATGGGAAGCGCGGAAGGAGTCGGAATCGGGCTAAATTTTCCTTCTTGCGGCCAATGCCTCCGCAGATCGCGAGTGTACTGGCTTCCCACTGGGTTTATGCCGTCGCGCGAATTGTACGTATCCTACCTATCTTACTTTTCTCTCTCTCTGGTTGCATTTGACGAGGCATGGACTTCTCTTAAGACGGGGAGAGTGTAAACCCGCTTACTTACTTCCGTCACGTTACCTATGTTTACTTACAGCCTTATTGCCAAACAGTCTCATGCTCTTCCTTACCTACCTTCATCGCACCTTCCTCCAGCTAGCTACCCTCTCGAATTCACCCCCGCAAAAGGGTCTTGTTTGTTACCTGTGTTCCCCTAAGCTTCTTTTTCTATCGTTCCCTGGTGGTCTTGGTCTCAGGTGAGCCCGAGCTTCCAAGCGAGGATTAAATCTTCGGATTAATCTGAGAGGGATCTTCTCAGCACAGGATCATTTTGCTGTTGCCGAGATTAATCTCTGTCAATAATGGGACGTCTCTGGTGAGTTATAGATGAAGCCGAGGTGAAATTGTGTGGAAACTGCGCTCCTAATCAAGAATTAATCACTTTGGTATCCAATAGTGAGATCGAAACATACTTAAAGAGTGGATTTGATTTTCAAAGACGGTGAGAAAGCCCTGAATGCACACGAACGTACCTTCGTCTAAGCTAATCGAAGGCACACACAGTATGTGCGGCACATACATAATGTGCCAGTGGCAGCGACACTGACCGAAGGGCAGACATTCAATGGCCCGGGGCTGCGGAATCCGTTAGGAGCAATGGTCTTGAGGAAGATGTATATCGTGGTGAAAGCGGTTTGTGAGAGCAGCAGTGAGGTGCCGAGGACCAGGTGGTCGCAGATGCAGAGCAAAAGCGATTGGCTTACGTACCTTGTGCATCAGTGAACAGATCACATGTTTGAACACCCTTTGTCTTTGTTGAGTCGCTCTTTCTCTTTCTACCACCACCACCATCCCTCAGCCCAACGCACAACGCGAGTCCACCCACACTACTCCGCGTCTTTGGCTCTCAGCCCGTCACATTCGACATAGCGCCTGACTGCTGACAGTTGGCGTTATCTCAGCAGCCACCGTGCACGCGCGTCACGGTTAGACGCGTCTTTCTGACATGACTCCGGTAAGGCATTTATGTATCTCATAAGTTGCTGACTGAGTTCAGGGAACTAGTGATAACAACCACTAACTTTCATCCATGCCCGTGAATGTCGGGATATTTTCTATGACTAGTCGTCTCGTGCGATAATCTGTCGCTCAGAAAATCCTCAGCATTCATCTAGGATTAATCTTCTTGCCAAATAATCCAGCACTCGGAAAAAATCCATCTTCAGATTAATCTCGCCCCAGTTCTTATTTTGGTATTCATAGCCCTAGGATTAATCTTGCAAAAAATACACCCGTCGATTAATCTCGTGCTTTTTGGTAGCTGAAGGATTAATCTTGTACCAGTGTAGTTTCCTAGCAATTCTTAGCCTTGTAAAAACCAAGTGGATTAATCCAAATGGTCTTGAAAAATCAAGTGACGATTAATCCAATCTGCTGATATCACTGAGAGTAAGGCATGTCCAACTTCAAGTTGCCCGCCGATCAGACGAATAAATTAGCATTCATCGTTCAGAAGGACAGGTCCAGGAAGATGCGGGGAAGCTAAGGTATTACATAATTCCCACAGCAAATTCAAGCCCACTTGCAAATGGGTCAGCTGCCTGCGATCCATACTATGCAAAACTTGAATGCAAACCTCAGGTTGTGCCTTTAAAGTCGCGGCTGTTCTCTCGGGCCTGAATTCGAGGCTGATGTCTTGGGTTGTAGAATCCAAGTCTGTCCTCTGCGCTGCGCGGAACTCGGGGAAGCTCCGAGTCATATTGCCGCCAGTTGATTCCCCAGTGGAGTTGACGTTGCTCGCCATAAATTGGCGATTGTTGAGCATGAGCAGCAGATTGTTCGAGTAGCTGAGCAACATATGAGATTAATAATCGGCTACTGGACGGATAGTATAGCTCACATCTTTCCGCGAATAATTGAGCTGCAAGTAATCACGATAACTTAAACTGGTTGGTATCAGGCGGGAACACTTACGTGCACGTGAAGTAACTGGTTTTCTGTGCCATCGAGTTGGGTAGCGGTCGTGTGGCTATGAGCAAAGCACGTACTGGAACGCCAACGAACAGAATGATTGTAAGGACAGCAAAGGTGCCTATTCGAACATAAGCATTTTGGTACGGGACAGCTGAATGTAGTTACTGGAGGCAAGGTTGGTTTCGACCGTAAGATTGATTATTCTCTTAAGAATAAAGTCCGTTGGAGCATGCCGTGTGCGGGATTTTAACAACTGAAACGAGATTAAGGAGTCAGATAGGCGTCGGTAGACCGCTCCATACCAATATTGTCATGGTCACCGCAATCAAGACATCACTTGTGGCGGCCCCAATATTCAGGATCTAAAAAGAATATTAATCTGAGTGCGTGATCAAGAAAAATAATCTGTACATACATATATGGAAGGCCGAGACGTTGAAAGCGCCCTGGAAAAAGTCACAACCATGTGGCCCTACATGCGGCCGTTCCTTAATGATTTGCCACATTTATAGAGGAAGACAAAAGCGGACCAAAATTGCATTGTAAATCCCTGTTGCAACTTGAGCGAGCGCGATCTGCACATACAAATTTAATGCGAATCGAGAACATTAGAAAAATGCATACCAGCACAACGAGAATGCCTATTGGCAAAGTTTTGCGATTGAGCATCCAAAGACGATAGCAATAGTAGCATTGTCCAGTGGCCGCAAGAAGCGAGCCAAGCATTGGTGTGTCAAATCCGGACAGGTATATATCGTCCAGAAGTAGGAGATTTCCAAATCCCTCAGCGAACCAGTGGTAAGCATCGGCAAAGGACATCGTGGTCGATGCGAGGTCGATCAGAAAAACAATATACACTATAGAAGTCTGGTCAAGGCGATTAAATGGCGTTTTTCAAGTGACGCACCAAGCCACTTGATGTGCTTCGCATCACGAGGGAAGCTAAGATGGTAAAAGTCTGTGTGTGAAGAGGTGAGCACCGAGGTGTCAGGACAAGCATGAAAGGCATATGCTTACAGAATTGCACAGTAAGGATTCCGAATAGATATGCTCCTATGAGCTCGCCAACGAGCTGGATTTTTTTCAATGTTGGCCATTCCAATAATCGAATGTACCCACGCGAGGGGCGGTCCTTCAATTCTATTGTGAGTCTATTGATTTGCATTATGAAGCGGCTGGAAACTCACAACGTCGCAATGTTGGGTGGGATTGGTGGAAGCTGGGGAGACGCCGACATTGTAAGAATTATCGATTGGAGGAAGACCAAGCTGGGGTGGTATCCGGAGATCCACTTCGTCTTGCCTCCCCCTACTATACTAGTTCCGAGAGTATGGTTTTGATGTCCGGCTCAAGGCGAGGAAGGTTTGTTTAGCATGGCAGTATCAAAGAAGTCGACCGCCTTGCTATTGCAACGTTTCAGAACGATCTGTTCACAAGTCTTCAGAAGTCGTTAAACTTATATCCTGCTTCTTATCCACAGTCAAGTGCTGCCATCAATGACCACGGTAGCTTGCAATAGATCAAGGGCGTCAGGGCAAAAGAGACGGGTATTCGACAGCATGATCAGGGAGCAGACTCGTAGCCAAGCCAATAATACAGGAAAACGAATGGCGGGAGTTGATGAGTGATTCGGGTGGGCGTATGAGGAGGATTGCGCACCCGCAAAATTCAAGCTGTTGACGCATGTCGGCAACTTCGCCTGGTTTTCCCGCGGGTGATAAAATCAGTTGATTGAGCTGCCACATCTACTAAACAGGTACCAGCGCCACTCACTCTCGTGGCTTGCTCGTGGCCTAATCGGGTGCAGAAGCATCCTCAGCGCGTGTACAGAATTGAGACCTCCAAAGTTCCTTGGCCATTACACCTGGGAGTGAGCGCTAGTGGCTTGGCAAAATCTGCGAACTCAAATCTCGATCTTGATTTACCGATCCCAGCAACTCAGCAACGTACAGGGCAGCCCTTTGATATGTGTCCAGCGAGTAGGTACCAGGGGATGCCTGACGGAGGGCCCTAACTAAAGCTGAGGAACACATTGAAGTAGAGGCAGAACAGTGGTAAGCTTCAAGCTCACCACTAGTAATGCCGCAACCCATATGCATGGCATGAGCACAGTTCCCCAATAAACAAGTCCATTCCTTCCGCCTCCGGCCTCTGGAATCGAGGATCAGATTCCACCAACGTCGCGAAGTCGATTTGGGATCCATTTCTGGAGAGGTCCTAAGGGTGCAAGACCGCAGCTGGGCTGGATGGTCCGATGCATGATCCCATCTGGAGCAGAGCATGTCGACGAGCGTCGAAAGCGACAATTTTGGGGGTTGGTTGTCCTCGTAAGCGATATGCAAGGATTTCAAGTTTGGCAGAAAATCGCTTTGAGAGGTTAGGCGGCAGCATATTTTGTTGCCGTCGAGATTTTCAGTGTACAATTGGAGAGTTCGGAGGGAGGGAACAGATTGCAGGGGTTGTATGAGTCTTTCTGCTGAGGGGGGGAGGGGTAAGAGATGGACAGCGACTGAAGTTTGAGCGATGAACGGGAGGTGAAGTGGCAGAACGTGGTAATGTCCTGCGGGGATCGAAGTCTTTCTGTAAACACGGGCGAGAGGTGTCTTAGAGCAGGAAGTGTCAGGTACCGGAAGAGCTCGAGGAACTCTCCCGTAGAATCGTCAATGGCACCGTCACGCAAAGAAAGGGTGCGGAGGTTGGTGAGAGGGGGGAGATAGGGAATCAAGACTGGAGTAGTGTCGGGCTTGACGCTAGCGCGCAACTCCGTCAGGTTCGAAGCGTGCTGGAGTATATCCACGCAATCCGGAATTTTGACCTCGGTCGTTTCGAAGTCGGTCAACCGCTACCAGGGAAACGCCGGCAGAACAGAGTATCTGCCGAGACGAAGCTCCCGCAGCATCGGGGCGAAGTATGATGGGGGCATCGTTGTGCGGAGGGTCCTCAGAAGGGGAAAAGTCCCTTCCGAAGGGACGACATCAAAGAAGTGGAGGGGATGGAGAGCCAGTGCGACTTTCTTCCATTGAGCAGCAAGTAGGCGAATACCTTGCACACTTCTGAAGCACCAGTGTTCACTAGCTGCACCTCGTCCCATTCATTGTCGAGGATCTGCAATGAGAGAGCGGTGCTTTTCGCGTTTTGGAGCCAGCTGCAATAAAAGTCGGCTGGATGAAGATCGGTGGCGAATGCTTCTAAGCGTATTCGCCAGGACCACCGTTAGCGAACGCGGGGGTAGCCAATGCTATATGTTTCCATTGGCGACATATGCGACAACATAGCAGCAGAGGAGCAGCATAAGGGTCGGGAGGCACAAAGTCAGCGTCGGGAAGGTAAGATCAATGCCAGTCAGTTGACAGGAGCGAAGGTAAGAAATCCCCTTGGATCCGGTACAATGGAGTTTTGCTCGGTATGGTCGTCGGATAAGTCGTCGGACATGAGAGGAACGCTCACGTGCGTGGTGGTGACGCGACCCCAAACACGCCGATATATATTCACGTACATAGAAAGAGATTTAGATCGTTCGTAGATAGGACTCTGTCGACATTAAGACATATTTTATACAATAAAAAAAATAGATGAGCGAGAAAGTACTAGCTGCCCGAGAGAAAAGTCCACTGGATGCGAGGGAATTCTCCGCCGACCACACCACTACCAGAACCACTCACCCCCCCTTCTCGACCTGCTCTTGCCCACATACAAGTCCATCCCCTCCGCTGCGAGCCGTTGAAATCGTGGATCGGAATTCACCGCTCCGTCGAAACCATCGTCGTCGTCCGGCTGCTCGAAGTGGAAGAAGCGCAGCCCACTCGATCTGACGCAGAGCATGTCAACCAGCGCGGAGGCCGGCGATTTCTCGCTGCCCACGCAAGCCACGTGCAGAGACTGCAGCGCGGGCAGGAAGTGGACGTGGCCGGCCAAATGGTCGAATATCGCGTCCGCGCCTCCCCTGAGTTCCAGTTTGAGCGCCACGACGGTTGGGACGGATCTGAGACATTCCAGGAGGGCCCCTTCTGGCACCATGCAGAGCGTCAGGTGCTGCAGCTTGAGTGCGTACCACGGGGAAAAGGAGGTCAATGCGGTGAGGAGATTTGTCGGCGTCCAGACACCGGTTGGCGAGACGTTGATGGAGAGGTCTTCGAGATCGGGCAGGGTGAGATGGTGGAGCAGCTGCATGGGGAGGATAGGTCGAGATATGGCCCCATGATGATAACTCTCCATCAAGGTCAGGACGCGGAGCTGGGTATTCGGGGGCAGAGGTTTGATTCTGGGTACAAATTGGTAACCTCCTTGAAGGTGAAACCTGGCGTCCACAAGGTAGGCCAAATCCCGAAGGACCTCGACACACTCGGGAATTGTTAGGTGGTCTATTCGTAAAACGGTAAAATGCGCCGAGGGGATGGCTGACATGAAGGATTCGTCGTTTCGACGATGATAAATCTGTAGCTCGGGAAGGCTGGAGGCAAATTGGGTTTCCGGAAAGGTATCATCAGCGTCGCTCGGTTGCCCTATGACCAACCTCTTCAACCTAGGAACACTGTGGTCAGCCGGAAATAACTCCGGGTACCACTCGATGTCAAGTTGCAAGCGCATTTGCTCCCACTGAGGCGAAAGTCGGCGGATAACGTGCAATAGTGCAACGAAATTGGCCCCAAGCCCCAAGCCCTGGCCCGCATACAGGTCCAGGGAAAGTGGTGCGTTTTTCGCGTTCCGCAACCAGCTGCTATAGAATTCAGCGACATCCACGCTTGGAGGGGGACCAAACAAAGTAAACTCCAAGCGCAACGAGGTCCACAGAAGCGGTGTAGCGAACGCTATCTGTCTCCATCGATGGCATATGTGGCAAAGCAGTAGAGGAGCAGTAGAGGGATGAGGAACGATAAATTCATCGTCAGGAAGACAGTGTAGAAATATTTCGGAGGTGACTTCGAATGGTAACGCGAGGGCGAATCGTTTTACTGCAGCAAATGTGAGAAGACCACGCGCTTCTCTGACCAGAGAGGTTTGGTTCTGTATATAGTATGCACGTTGCTGGAGGGTAAGAATAGACATTCAGCTTGGACAAAGCGCAATCATAGAGGGTGGCGGAATTCAACAAAGACAAACAATGCTGTTGTTTTTCACCTTCCTTCGTCAAATCTGAAGTTCTGAAGCTCTGAAGAGTCAAAAGTTTTGAAGCGGGCATATCAGAATTATTTGGACCTTATGTGGCCTGTCTGCCTATGTCTACCCTGACTCCAATAATTGGCAAGCCCAGGAAGCATTCTCTACTGCATCTCTCGTTCCATCTGGCTCCCGGATTCGCATCTTCTTCCGAGTCCCAGACGATTTGTACAATGCCACGCGGTGACCCTCATCCATCATTTCGCAGACGAGTGCGGCTTCGACACATGCCCTGAAGAAGACACTCAAGCTACAACCTGTGTTACTCTTGGAACAGGCTCGGGGAGCATCGAGGGAAGCAGATTGTCGAGATTCTGGCTGTTGGCGACGCGACTTTTGATAATAGTAATAATGAGACCTGCCTCGACTCATCGCCCGCGTCTTTTGCGAGCCCAGCGTATCCCTCGTTGGGCACCTCTTGGTGCCTCTGTATTGCACCGACGCCGTGCCGTTATCCCTGCAATGGCAGGCAGTCATGCGTTATTCCGTACACCCTCAACGGCAGCAACTTTGCCCTCCCCGGCCCAACCCCAGCCGCGTATGGATGGTTCGGCACATCCGCCGACTTCGACTCTTTGTAGCAGTGGCTTGCGTAAGCAAACTCATCCGTTTCTTGCCCTCATGCTAACTTTTGTTTTACGCTTAGTTTCAACGTCCTGCGGCCATTCTCATCGTGGATGAGGAAACAAGGGAGAACGTCGTCGACCAATGCCTCAATGGTGTTGCTATGGTCGGCGCATTCAATGAGGGGAGTAGTGGGCCGACTGATGGCGCTGGCGACGGGCGAGGTAAGAAGGATAGGGCAGGGAAGGCCAGGACTAGGGATAGCGATGCAGAGGGCAGCAGGAGGGTGCGGGTGGTGCAAGCTCCTCCGCCGGAGGCAACGGGACAGAAAGACAAGCGCCGGTAGGGCCTACTTTTGGCGCCTGGAGGCATCACGACCTTCCGGAGGACCTCGATATCCAATCCCAGATATATCCGAGGAATCGATCCTGGACGCCGATGAAGACGCTGAGGAAGACGCTGGATTTGACGGCTCCAGTGTATACTATGCGTATCCGCTTTTATCTCTCGGGGCTTTTGCTTCCGCCTTTCGTGGTTTCCAGCGGTCGTCAATGATCTAAGCAGTCTGTTATACAATCGTGGGGTGGTTCCTGCCTTGCCGCAACCGACCTCGGCGGCCTCGCTCCCAAAAGATCGTAGGTGTTTTGTTGGCCTCCCCATACTCTGTAATTCATTCTCTTATGGGCGTCTGGCACACTCCGAAAAGTATTATCAACTTGGATGAACCGCGCGAAGGAGTCGCCTCCGTTGCTCATGGGAAACAGCCACGTATTTGACAGTTATTATAATATTGTTTAAACAGCAATATCGCCTGGAGAATTGTCTCCATTGAAAAATATATTTCTGCTGAATCAGGGCTGTGCTCGGAGTTCCTCGGACCGGCTGTCAGCGGTGGAGTGTAACACGATATGACATAGTTCGGATCGGCACGCAAGGAGCTGCGAGGAGTTGACCACTATGTTCTGCTAAAGACTCCTGCTTTCTTCTCCCCAATGACCTCCAAAAAGTCTGTGGCAGCTCGCCGGTTCGAAAAGTCAGCGGTTTTCCGCTGGTACTCCAAGGCAGCGGCTTTCAGCGTTGAGTCTCTTTTTTCGCGCAAAACCCAGTTGGGGGCACGCCGGACGGTCTTTGTCAACCAGAATCTGCCAGCGGATTATTGCGATTCAAAGGGAAAGGTCAAGTCTGAACATGTATACGAATCTAATCAAGTTATCACCTCAAAATACACCCTAATTACCTTTCTACCCCGGAATCTGCTCGAGCAGTTTCGGCGGGTCGCGAACATGTGGGTAGGACGTCTGGTGGTGTTCATTGCGCTCATATATACTCTCTAGTTTTTTCCTGGTCATTGCTATCCTACAATTCAATCACAAATTCGGCACCATCTCCCCTGGACTGGTCATTTTCCCGCTGCTAGTCGTGCTCTCGATCACTGCGGGCAAGGATGCGTACGAGGACACAAAACGCCACCAGTCTGACCGCAAGGTCAACCACAGCCAAGTCCGCGTGCTCTCTGCTAGCGACTGGGTAAATCCAAACGCCATGAAGCCCAAAGGTCGCACATTTGTCAGGGGCGTGCGGCGTTTGGCCTCCAGAAAGCCCAAGAAAGTTGACGAGTCGCTCGAGTTTGACGAGGATGCGAGTGCCGATGACTCGCAGCCCCACTGGCGGAATACCCTCTGGGAGGATGTGCGCGTCGGCGATTTCGTCAAGATTCTTGATGATGAGCCGCTCCCCGCAGACATCCTCATCTGTGCCACGTCCGAGGAGGAGAACGTCGCGTTCGTCGAGACCAAGAACCTCGACGGCGAGACCAACCTCAAGTCGCGTAACGCTGCGCCCGCCCTCAGCCACCTGCGCTCTGCGGCCGACTGCGCCGCGTCTGCCAACGCGTTCCGCGTCGACTGCGACCGCCCGGACAACAATATGTACCGTCTCAATGGCGCCGTGCGCATCGGCGACCAGTCGTCGCCTCTCGACCTCACTATGACTCTCCTCCGTGGCACCGTCCTGCGCAACACGCGCTGGGTCATCGGCGTCGTCCTCTTCACCGGCGAGCAGACCAAGATCGTCCTCAACTCGGGTGGCACACCCAGCAAGCGCAGCAAGGTCGAGCGCCAGATGAACCCACAGGTGTAAGTGTTGTAACGGCAGCTTGCTTCTCTTGGCTGACGATCACCTTAGGGCCACAAATTTGATGCTGCTGGCCGCCATGGCTGTCGCGTGCGGGATCAGTGGCTCGATCCTCGAGAAGAAGGACTATCCCGCGGGAGCCCCGTGGCTGTACAACGACAACAGGTCGGACGACAATCCCAGCTTCAACGGCTTCGTCACCTGGGCTTTCGCTATGATCACGTTAGTTTTCTTCTACCCACTACTACCGGACCTGGCTGAATGCAACCTTGTAGCTTCCAGAACATTGTACCGATCTCACTATACATTTCGATCGAAGCGGTGCGGACAGCTCAAGCGCTGTTCATTTACTTCGACTCCGAGATTTGCTACCAAAAGACAGGACAAGCGACCCTCGCTCGCAGCTGGAACTTGTCTGACGACCTAGGCCAGATCGAGTACATCTTCTCGGATAAGACGGGCACCCTGACCCAGAACTCCATGGTCTTTCGTGAATGCTCCATCGGCGGCAAAGTCTACAGCGGCGATGTTGTTCCAGAAGACGAGGGAACTCCTTCCACCACTAACCCAATCAGCAAAGAGGTCCCCGCGTCCGCCGAGTCATCGACTGCCCTCGATTCCAACGATACCCCAAGCACCAGCGGCCAGAACACCGACACCCCGTCGCAACCGGTACCCAAAGCGCGCTTCACTGACGCCGCACTCTCTGCCGATATCGCCGCCGCCGTCGATGCGGACTCGCGCGGGCCAAACGCGGCACACGCGCGCGCACTGCACGGGTTCTTCAGCGTGCTCGCGCTGTGCCACACGGTGCTGGCTTCGACAGACGAGACCGGTGCGGTCATCGGGTACAAGGCGCAATCGCCGGACGAGGCGGCGCTGGTGCAGGCGGCGGCAGACATGGGGTACGTCTTTCGCGGGCGCGAGCGCGAGATCCTGTCGCTGCAGACGCCGTTCTCCGCGCTCGAGAGGTATGAGCTGTTGAATATCCTCGAGTTCACGAGCGCGCGGAAGCGGATGAGCGTGGTGCTGCGAAAGCTCGGCGACGACGCCAATGTGGAGGGGGTAGAGGGGAAGAAGGGCGGGCCGCTGTTTCTGCTTAGCAAAGGCGCGGACAATGTGATCTTTGAGCGGCTGAAGAAGGGCAGCGGGGATGAGTTGTTGGCGCAGACGGAGAAGCACCTGGACGAGTTTGCGGCGAATGGGCTGAGGACGCTGACTCTTGCGTACAAGGTTTTGCAAGGTGCGTTCCGCCCTTGCTGCATTTCTCAAGGTAATAATACCTTTTGCAGAGGACGAGTACGTGGCTTGGAGTGAGCGGTATCACGAAGCCACGGTGTCCCTCGATGAGGAGCGCGTCGAATCCGTGTCGGACGAACTTGAACAGGATCTGCGACTATTAGGCGCCACGGCTATCGAAGATCGCCTGCAAGACGGAGTCCCCGAGACCATCGCTGATCTGAAACGTGCGGGGATAAAGATTTGGGTGGCCACTGGCGACAAGCTAGAAACCGCCATCGGTATGCCTGCCCCCTCTTTCGCCTTGCGGCCTCACTGACACTCGAATAGCTATCGGCCACAGCACTAATCTCATCGGCAAGGAGTCCAATATCATCGTGATCCGCGGCGGCAGCGACACCTCCCGGCCGGTGTATGACCAGATGATCAACGCCGTCGAGGAGTTTTTCCCCGAGAGCGACATTCTGGGCGAGCAAGGCCCTGCAGTGGAGGGGCACATGCCGCGCACCTCGTCTTCCTCACATGGCCAGGAACGTCCTCACCCTCTACGGCGAGTTGACACGGGCATCTCATCTATAGTTGGGTCCCGTAATGGGGACCGGCCTGGCGGGTTTGTGCTCGTGATTGACGGAGCTGCCCTTGCACATGTGAGTCGATTACCCTATTACCGTGCTGGATTTTTTAAAATGTTTTCGATCGCAGGCGCTAGCCGATGAGCACAACAAGGATATCCTGCTCCGACTCGCGATGCTCTGTGAAGGAGTGATATGCTGTAGAGTTTCTCCCCTCCAGAAGGCGCTCGTTGTCAAGCTCGTGAAACACGGAATCGGCGCTATGACGCTTGCGATTGGGGACGGCGCAAATGACGTCAGCATGATCCAGGTGCGTTCTTTCTATGCGTTTTTGTGCTGCACCGTGTTTAGCAGTAATGCAGGCTGCGGATGTCGGTGTTGGAATTTCTGGCGAGGAGGGTCTGCAGGCTGCCAACTCTTCAGATTACGCAATAGCGCAGGTGGACATTCCAGACTATCATGTCTTCGTTCTCAGCTGATGACGCCTATAGTTCCGTTTCCTGAAACGATTAATTCTCGTGCACGGGCATTGGTCATATGCTCGCAACGGGAACATGTACGTTCCTTGATCCTCATCGTGCTGCGGAGGTTAAGTATTCTGCAGGATTCTTAACTTCTTTTATAAAAATATTGTCTGTATTGGGGTCCTATGGTGGTTCCAGATTTACAATGGATGGAGTTCCTCATAGTGCGTCTCTCTCTTTCTGCCCACTTCGCCACGCGCTGACTCCCGAATTTCAGCGCTTTCGAATACACGTATCTACTATGGTGGAACTCATTCTGGACAATCGCGCCGGTTATTGCTATCGGCGTGTTTGATCGACTAGTCGGTGCGTCATGGTTTCACCTGCAGGAGACTTAAAATCTAAATGTGGGTACCAGATTCAAAAGCGTTAATGGCACTGCCGGAACTATACCGGAACGGGCGAGAGGGGAAGTGGTTTGGCTTCAAGTTGTTCATGCTCTTCATGTTTGATGGTATTTGTGCTGTAAGTGCCATGTTTGCGCCGGCTCGGAAGTCTCTAACCACTGCTGCTAGTCTGCGATAATATTCTTTTTAATTCTGTATACATACGACTCCCCAACTGCACGTCCTGACGGTTACAATATGTACCAATACGAAATGTCTACGGTCCGTTCTTCATCTCCTTTTCCGCTCCATTTTACTCACTTCTCTTTGCCAGACGATGGCCATGGCCGCCATCCTTACTGTCAATCTATTTAATGGTCTCAACACAAACGTGTGGACTTGGTGGGTCTTCTTCGCTGTGTCGCTGGGAATCGTGTTATCATGGGGATACACCGTAAGTATCTGAACCTCTTTCATCGAACTGTGCTCACATCCATCCCAGGCAATCTACTCCCTAATCTCGCCAGGCTGGTTCCACACCCCAGTCTACGGCAACGACCACTTCCTCTTCCGCTCTGCGTACTTCTGGCTCTGCATCCCGCTCACGGTTTGCCTTGCGCTCCTTCCGCGGTACCTCCACAGAGCATGGACCTTTGGCTTCGCCCCCTGACGACATCGCCATCCTGCGCTGGATCTCCCGCTGAGGAGCCCGACCGCGACGTGAGCACAGATGCGCAGCTCGGCGGCTTCTATGGGCAAGACGCCAACCTCACGCGCGGTGCATCAAACGTCTCGCGCGTGACGTCGCACTCGAGTGTCGGGTCCATGCCGGCGCAGCACGCGCGCCGCGCATCTCTCGACCTGCGCAACGCGAGCCGCACGGACATGTCGACGGGCCTGCGCTCGTTCCACCGTGGGTTCAACTTCTCGATGGAGGAGAATGGCGTCGCGATGCGGCGGATGCAGTCCAATCTCTCCGAGCGCAACCTTGCGCGGCTGGATCCGGAGCGCCATGGACGGCTGCGCAGCCTGGGGCATGTGTTTTCTCTTCGGCGGAGTCGCTTGCGGGGCGCGGACAAACCACCTACATGACACTCACGATTTTAACTCACGATTTAGACTGTTTACGATCTGGACATTGTATCGTTTATCCCCCAACATAGCACTTCACTTCACAATAATTATAATGGCAACAATATGTTTTCCAAATTTCGCTCCTCCACTTTGCGCAATGTAGTAGAAGGATTAAGAAACAGATAAATTGGAAACGAGCGTGTGGCTATTGACAGAGTAGGAGAGGTCCGGTATTTGGGTAGATAGAACAAAGAAATCCACACAAGAACAAGGGGGTATACTGCAAACATATGTGAGATTCGGGGCGAGAGAAAGAAGGGGGCGCACAGACATGAGGAGCTTAGCGCTGCTCTGCCGGACGCTGGTTGACGCCCTCCTTGAGCGCGAGCAGCTGTTTTGAGCGGAAGGCCTCGTAATGGATCTGCGCGGTCGTCTCGATGAGGTCTTGCAGATGGGTCCTGTGGTGTGTTAGCGGGCAAGTATATGTATAGAGAGAAGACGCGTACCGCGTGAGGAAGTCGCGGAGGTCCATGAACTCGCAGTGCTCCTTGTTTTCGACGTTGACGACGCCCCAACGGTTCTTGCGTCCGCGGACGGACTTGCCGTCGATGATGACGTTCGTCTCCGACCCGACGATGGCGAAGGGGATTTTTTGCTGCGCGGGAGGTAGATAAGTGGAAATTAGTGGAGTGATAGGCGACAACTAACTCTGATGTTCTCGTTGACGAGGACCTCCTCCTCGTCGTCCTCGTCCGTGTCAAAGGGGTACAGCCGGATGTTGTGGTACACGAGCTCTTCCCGGATCTGATAGCTCGCGTGGGTGAGTACGTGCGCGGACAAGAGCAATTAATTTGGACCTTGAGCTTAAACGCGTCCTTCTCCTCGAGTGTGAGGCTGTCGGACTTTGCGATGACGGGGACGACGTTGACGACGTCGCTAAGCTTTTTCATGACGATGACGTCGATTGGGCGGAGGGAGTGGCCGGTGGGGTTGAGGAAGTAGAGACAGCAGTGGATGCGGGTGTCCTGGATGTACCGGTCGCGCATGGCGGTAAGCTCCTTGCGCAGGTACGCGCTGTGCTGGTCCTTGATATACTTGATAATCGGGTCCCAGCTGCAGCCGGAAATGAATATAATGAAAGGCTACCTGGCCCTTATACGTACCAGTTCTCGTTGTTGACCTGGTCACCGTACCCAGGCGTGTCGACAATGTTCAGCCGCAGCTTGACGCCGTTCTCCACGATGACTGTCCTGAGCGTCACCTCCCGCAGTTGGACGGGCATTCTAGTAAAAACCCACCATGTGAGACCGCTTGGATCTCCGTCGTCTGCCTGACTGGCTCATCCGCCGCAAAGCGCCCCTTGGAGTCTATCAAGTGCGACGCAAATATGGTGTTGATGAGCGTCGACTTTCCCAGTCCAGTTTGCCCTGGAGAAATGGAGAAATTAGCAAGAAAAAGTAACCCTAAAAAGGGCTGAAACTCACCAACAACGATGACATTGAACTGGAAGCCACGCTTGAGCAGCTTGTGCTCGATTTGCTGGGTAATCGAGTCGAAACCGACGTAGGACT
The DNA here is from genome assembly GCA_029282285.1 of Mycena rebaudengoi. Classification (NCBI taxonomy): domain Eukaryota; kingdom Fungi; phylum Basidiomycota; class Agaricomycetes; order Agaricales; family Mycenaceae; genus Mycena; species Mycena rebaudengoi. The sequence continues at coordinate 2,315,147 of JARJCX010000007.1, forward strand.
CTGCGCGGATTTCCTCTGCCATGGTGATAGGAAGCAAGATAGGGAAGGGAGGGGTGTCGAACGAGAAATCTAGCTTTCGAAATAAACAAGGCCAAACTGGGAGCGAACTCTCATGTTCTTTCTACCAATTCTCAAGATCTTCAGAGGGATACATTCTTCTTTGCATCTATGGAAAGTGCGTTTGCCGAATATTTTCGTAATCATTTCATTCACGGTACGTATTCGAGAAAATGGGAATCTGACTGGGAGGAAACTAGTGAGGTATGTAAGGAAGGGCCCGGGAGGAGAGGAGAGAGAGGAGATAAAGAAATGTATCACTCGTAAAAAGAAACATATCCCTCCATTCGTATCACATGCAGTAAGGAATCGAGTCTAGGTGGAGAGGAGAGGAAAGAAACGTATCACTTGTAAAAAGAAACATATCCCTTGGGTCCGTATCAAGCAAAAGTCCGTATCAAGCAAGGGTCCGTATCAAGCAAAGAAACGATTCCGCGGAATGGATGGATGGCTGGTAATCAAGATATTCGTATCCAGGCACAATCGGTTTGGTTCGAAGGAACTGGCGGGATCCCGGGTAACGGGGCGTGGGTGTCGTACGGACCGACAAGGCAACTGGTAATCAAGAGACTCGTATCCGGGCACAATCGGTTTGGTAGGAGGCAGGGCGAAGGAGAGAGGGGCTTGCAGGAATCCCGGGTGACGGGGCGTGGGTGTCCTACGGACTGACGAAGTTGTTCGAAAGAAAGCAATTAACCAACGACAATGGGGGGTCATGAAAAATCGTAAGCCGCGCGGTGTCCTGCTCGAGTTGCCGTTATGCCGGGTGTGCGTATTACCGTCGGGCCAGCCGAATGTCATGAAAGGTGGTAAAGGTCATTGAAGTCGTGAGGTGCACGGGCCTATTGCCTGCGTCTCTCTGTGGTCGGGCCTGCCGATAGTCATTAGCCACGCGGGGGTCCTGTGCGAAGGGCCGGTTTGCCTGGTGTTTGTATTGCCGTCGGACCAGCCGAATGTCATGAAAGATCGTGGCGGCCACAAAGTTTGTTTGTAGCCGTGGGGGTCGTTGGAGAGGCGTAAAAGGTCGTGAAAAACCGCCAAGATGTCTTGCACCACTCGTTGATTGTTCAAAACCCAGCAATATTCCGAACCCGCCGATAGAACAGGTCCTCGAGTCGCCGAAAGATGCCTCGCACTGGCTCCGTCTCGAATGACGCTAAAGGGAACGGCGCGTCGCTCCCACGAGCCAGCTTGAGCGGCTTGAGGCGCAGGATGACAGGAAACAAGAACGGATAGCGGCTGACAAGGAGCACACCGAGTCTCGACGAAACGAAGTCCGCGTAGTGGCTGACCGAGATCTGGGCCGCCCGAGAGGCCACACGCCGACGAATCTGACCGAGTACGAATCGCCTTGCCCGCCCGAGTAGTGACAGGCGCGCATTGACCATCTGAGGGAGGACAAGCGCCTTGGGCGGGTGGCGGACGGCTTTCCAGAGGCCATCGGATACCCTGCGTAATCTTCCGACGACGAGAACCCGTGTGTCGCGTTCTTGAAGACGGTGTTCTTCAAAAACGGGGTTCAGGCAGTCCTGGTCCAGTGAAAGCCTGTACTCGAGCTTGCGTCTGTGGATAATCGGAAGGGCGGGCCTGCTTGAGGTGACCGGGTTTGGAAGCGACTTTCTGTACCTTTTCTTGGTGGCCGGATCCGCGTGCTTGATCTTTGTGTATGTGGCAGTACAGTCCGAGGGAGTGTCTGTGGTGGTGTTGCTTGCGCCCGAAGCCGACGATCGAACTGCTGCTCTCATTCGAGGATTGAGACGACTGAGAGGAGATGGAACGAAGGTCGAAGTTGGGCGAGACGGTGTGGACGGCGCGGTTGATGTTGTAGCCGAAACCTGGGCCTAGCGGACACGCCTGAGGGGCATGTCGAGGCTAGAAGGGTCTGGTCAGCATCGTTGAGAACAGTAGGCGGGAGGCTGGAGGACTACCTTGAGCCTGAGGTCGGGCTTGGGATCACGATAGGAACGAGAAGAGTCAAAGAAAGCCATTGGAAAGCGAGGGTGGTGGTGGTTCAGGTAAGAAAGCGATAAGCCGCAGGTGTGGCTGACAGAAGAACTTAAGGAGCGGATGTCTTAGACACGAGCGCTCGATCCCACCTTTCGTGGCGGAAAGTTGAACATGGATATATACAGTGAGCGACAGACACGACGTTGCCTTTGTTTGACTATCCCAAGGATGCCCCGAGGAACCGAGCCAGAAGAAAGAGAAATGCAGGCTAGCCAAAGCTCCGAGTCGCGTCACGAGCGCGCTATGCATTGGTCGTGGTTATGCCCGTCTTGACTGCCGATGGAAGGAGACAGTAGAATATGCTAACTTTGGTCCTCTGAATGTATCACATTGGTGTGGGTACTGATTAGGGGACTCTAGGAGGATAAGCTAGCCTAGACGGATAAGACGCGACGCGACCTTCTTCATCCGTTGGCGCCGCCGTGTTCTAGATATAAACATCCGGCGGGTGGATGCCACCGGAGTGGGACGTATCATATACAGTGATACGTTTCCGAGAGTTGAAACTGCACGCCACTGGACTGGGAATGGAAAGTACAGGTGCTGGGAATGAATGAAATCCGCCTGAGGACTTGGCCCTTGGGGCATAGTAACGAGTACGCGCGCCGCGAGTGAAACCTCAGTCAGAACGCGACAACATCCTCATAGCACAGTAAGGCCAGACAGAATCGCGGCAGGGCCCTAAGTCCATACAAGGTCCAAATAATTCTGATATGCCCGCTTCAAGTTCTTGACTCTTCAGAACTTCAGATTTAGCAAAAAGCAAAAGGAAGCACTGAACGGAAAGGACCGACTGAGTACAATATTGCTGTTTGTCTTTATTGAATTCCACCCACATCGCCCTCCATCGCGCTTTGCCAGACCGCTCCTCGAGCTGAATGTCTGTTCTTACCCTCCAGAAACCTGCATACTACATGCAGGATCAAACCTCTCTAGTCAGAGATGCGCGTGGTCTTCTCACGTTTGCTGCAGTAAAACGATTCGCCCTCGCGTTACCATTCGAAGTCACCTCCGAAATATTTCTGCACTGTCTTCCTGACGATGGAGATCAATTTATTATTCCTCATCCCTCTACTGCTCCCTTACTTCTTTGCCGCATATGCCGTCGATGGAGACAGATAGCGCTGGCTACACCGCGCCTGTGGAACTCGTTGCGCTTAGAGGTCATTTGGTTCGATCCTGATCCACCTCAAAGCGTGAACGTCGTCGATTTCTTTAGCAACTGGTTGCGGAATGCCAAATCCTCACCACTTTTTCTGAACCTACACGACGAGTATGCAGGCCAGGGCTTGGGGCTTGAGGTCAATTTCGTTATGATGTTGCACGTTATCCGCCGATTTTCGCCTCAGTGGGAGCAAATGCACCTGAAACTCGACACCGAGTGCTACCCGGAGTTATTTCCGGCTAATGTCAGCATCCCTGGGTTGAAGACGTTGGTCATAGGGCAACCGAGCGACCCTGAAGATGCCTTTCCCGAGACACAATCTTCCTCCAGCCTTCCCCAGCTGCACGTTTATTGGGACGAAAACTTGCCCACCATATCGGCCATCCCCGCGGCGCACTTCACCGTCTTGCGAATAGATGCGCTCACAGTTCGCGAGTGTGTCAAGGTCCTTCGGAATGCGGTCAACCTCCTGGAAGGCAGGTTTCACCTTCAAAGAGGCTACCATTCTGCACGCAGTATCAAACCTCTGCCCCCAATTACCCAGCTCCGCGTCCTGACCTTGATCGAAAGTTGTCGTGATACGCCCATATGTCGACCTATCCTTCCCATGCAACTACTCCAGCATCTCACACTTCCCGTACTCGAAGACCTCACCATCAATGTCTCGCCAGCTGGTGTCTGGCTGCCGATCGGAAATCTCGCCGCATTGACCTCATTTTCCCCGCGGTACGCTCGCAATCTGCAGCACCTGACGCTCTGCATGGTGCCAGCGACGGAACCAGCCCTCATGGAATGTCTCAGATCCGTCCCGACCCTCATAACGCTCAAGCTGGAAGTCTGGGCACCGGCGTACGCGATATTCGATCATTTGGCCAGCCATGTCCACTTCCTGCCCGCGCTGCAGTCTCTGCACGTGGCTTGGGTGGACAGCGAGAAGCCGCCGGTCTCCGTGCTGGTCGCCATGCTCTGCGCCAGATCGAATGGGTTGCGCTTCTTCCACTTCGAGCACCCGGGCGCCGAGGACGGCGACAACGATTTTGAAGGGGCGGTGAATTCCGATCCACGATTTCAGCGGCTCGCAGCAGAGGGGATGGATTTATATGTCGGCAAGAGCAGGTCGAGAAGGGGGGGTGAGTGGTTTTGGTAGCGGTGTGGTGGGCGGAGAATTCCCTCGCATCCGGTGGACTTTTCTCTTGGTCAGCTAGTACTCATCTATTTTTTATTATTGTATAAAATCTGTCTTAATGACGACAGAGTCCTATCTGCGAACGATCTGAATCTCTTGCTATCATTAGATTCTATGTACGTGAGTCGCGTCGCGTCACCACCGCGCACGTGAGCTAGTCTCCCAGAGGCAGAGTAGATAGATTCAACTTTCGTGCCTCAAGATCTCTATCTGACGTCTGCTTTTTGATGCGTGTCCCACACGGTAGGTGATTTTCAATCTCCGCTCAATTTGCCCTGTAATCGGAGTTTAAAATTTGCTCAATGGCAATTTGATGATGTTTCCTCCGGCTCTCCAAGAATATGTTTGTGAGGGCCCTAATCTCTTGCATAGACACACATATAATATGTGTCGATATGTGGGTCAAAACCCTGTCTTCAGAAACCTCCTTGAAGCTCCGAAATTGCCCAATCTTGTTTTCAGTACGATTTGGCCTATTTCCACTCAGTGGTCGTACTACGGGCTAATATATGCCCTCTTAATTTCCAACACAGAAGTCCTGATGGATTTGGGCCGCAAAATCTGGGTCCTATGTCCTGTAGTGAGTCTCTGCGGTGCACTCTGTTCTCAAAATAGCTCAAAACCGAGTAGTTCCTGTACCAACGAGCGAAGAATACATCTACAAACGTTTCCAGTGATTAACGGCTGTACTAATAGTTTGCTAGACCGTCTTGTGGCTTCCAGGACAATTCTTTTACTTATTATTTTGATTTTCCTGAGTACCGCTTCAAATTAATCTGAAAGAAATCCAATTCGATCCCAAATGCACTATAGCTACTAAATATGTGTATATTGTCTTCCCTTTGTCCATTTGACGCGCGAATACGGCGTTCCAACGCGTCAATTCGACGCGTTAATGGGACAAATGTCAACTACACGTGATGAATGCGGAGTTTGAAAACCACCTACTGTTAAGGAAGGTGCTTATAAAAGCAGACGTCAGATGAACATCCTGAGGCACGAAGGTTCGGGTGCAATATCTACTCTGACTCGGGGAGACTAACGTGAGCGTTCCTCTCATGTCTGCCGCTCCCCACGACTATATTCTCTCTAATCGAGGCAGAGAGTATCAAGGACAAAACTCCATTGTACGGGATCCAAGGGGATTTCTTACCTTCGCTCCTGTCAACCGACTGGCACTGACCTTGCCCTCGGAAGTCGTTTCCGAAATTTTTTTGCACTGTCTTCCCGACACCGACTTTGTGCCTCCCGACCCTCATGCTGCTCCTCTGCTGCTCTGCCGCATATGTCGTCAATGGAAACATATAGCATTGGCTACCCCCGGCCTTTGGAGTTCGCTAACGGTGGTCCTAGCGGATATGCGTCTAGAAACATTCGCCACCGATCTTCATCCAGCCGATTTTTATTGCAGCTGGCTTCAAAACGCGAAAAGCACTGCTCTCTCATTGCAGATCCTTGACAATGAGTGGGACGGGGTGCAGCTAGTGAACACTGGTGCTTCAGAAGTGTGCAAGGTGTTGGAGGCTATCCGCCTACTTGCTGCTCAGTGGAAGAAAATCGCACTGGTTCTCCATCCCCTCCACTTCTTTGATGTCGTCCCTTCAGAAGGGACATTTCCCCTTCTGAGGACCCTCCGCACAACGATGCCCCCATCATACTTGTTCAACGACGCCCCGATGCTGCGGGAGCTTTGTCTCGGCAGATACTCTGCTCTGCCAGCCTTCCCTTGGGCGCAGTTGACCGACTTCGAAACGACCGAGGTCAAAATTTCAGATTGCGTGGATATACTCCAGCACGCTTCGAACCTGACAGAGCTGCGCGCTAGCGTCAAGCCCGACACTAGTCCAGTCTCGATTCCCCATCTCCCCCCTCTCACCAACCTCCGCATCCTTTCTTTGCGTGACGGCGACATTGACGATTCTACGGGAGAGCTCCTCGAGCTCTTCCGGTACTTGACACTTCCTGCTCTAGCACACCTCTTCCTCGTATTTACAGAAAAACTTCGATCCCCGGAGGGCATTACCACGTTCAGCCACTTCGCCTCTCGTTCATCGCTCAAACTTCAGTCGCTATCCATCGCTTGCCCCCCCTCATCAGAAAGACTCATACAACTCCTGCAATCTATTCCCTCCCTCCGAACTCTCCAATTGTACGCTGAAAATCTCGACGGCAACAAAATATGCCGCCGCCTAACCTCTCAAAGCGATTTTCTGCCAAACTTGAAATCCTTGCATATCGCTTACGAGGGCAATCAACCCCCAAAATTGTCGCTTTCGACGTTCGTCGACATGCTCTGCTCCAGATGGAATCGTACATCGGACCATCCTGCCCAGCTGCGGTCTTGCGCCCTTAGGACCTCTCCAGAAATGGATCCCAAAATCGACTTCGCGACGTCGGTGGAATCTGATCCTCGATTCCAGAGGGGAATGGACTTGTTTATTGGGGAACTGTGTTCATGCCATGCATATGGGTTGCGGCATTACTAGTGGTGAGCTTGAAGCTTACCACTGTTCTGCCTCTACTTCAATGTGTTCCTCGGCTTTAGTTAGGGCCCTCCGCCAGGCATTCCCTGGTGCCTACTCGCAGGACACATATCAAAGGGCTGCCCTGTATGTTGCTGAGTTGCTGGGATCGGTAAATCAAGATCGAGATTTGAGTTCGCAGATTTTACAAAGCCACTAGTGCTCACTCCCGGGTGTAATGGCCAAAGAACTTTGGAAGTCTCAATTCTGTACACGCACTGAGGATGCTTCTGCACCCGATTGGGTCACGAGCAAGCCACGAGAGTGAGTGGCACTGGTACCTGTTTAGTAGATGTGGCAGCTCAATCAACTGATTTTGTCACCCGCGGGAAAACCAGGCGAAGTTGCCGACATGCGTTAACAGCTTGAATTTTGCGGGTGCGCAATCTTCCTCCTCCTCATACGCCCACCCGAATCACCCATCAACTCCCGCCATTATTTTTCCTGTATTATTGGCTTGGTTACGAATCTCCTCCCTGATTCTGCTGTCGAATACCCGTCTCGACTCTCTTTTGCCCTGACGCCCTTGATCTGTTACAAGTGGTCTTTGATAGCAGCGCTTGACTGAATAAGAAGCAGGATATAAGTCTGACGACTTCTGACAACTTGTGAACGGATCATTCTGAAACGCTGCGATAACAAAGCGGGGATGTTGAATGGTTCATACTCGACTTCTTTGATACTCCTATGCCAAACAAATCTTCCTCGCCCTGCCGAACTGAGCCGGACATCAAAACCATGCTCTCGGAACGAGTATAGTAGGGGGAAGCAAAATGAAGTGGATCTCTGGATACCACCCCAGCTTGGTCTTCCTCCAATCGATAATTCTTACAATGTCGGCGTCTCCCCAGCTTCCACCAATCCCACCCAGCATTGCGAAGTTGTGAGTTTCCAGCCGCTTCATAATGCAAATCAATAGACTCACAATAGGATTGAAGGACCGCCCCTCGCGTGGGTACATTCAATTATTGGAATGGCCGGCATTGAAAAAGATCCAGCTCATTGGCGAGCTCATAGGAGCATATCTATTCGGAATCCTTACTGTGCAATTCTGTAAGCATATGACTTTCATGCTTGTCCGGATACCTGGGTACTCACCTCTTCACACACAAGACTTTTACTATCTTAGCTTCCCTCGTGATGCGAAGCACATCAAGTGGCTTGGTGCGTCACCTGAAAAACGCCATTTAATCGCCTTGACCAGATTTCTATAGTGTATATTGTTTTTCTGATCGACCTCGCATCGACTACGATGTCCTTTGCCGATGCCTACCACTGGTTCGCTAAGGGATTTGGAAATCTCCTAGCTCTGGACGATATATACCTGTCCGCATTTGACACACCACTGCTAGGCTCGCTTCTTGCGGCCACTGGACAATGCTACTATTGCTACCGTCTTTGGATGCTCAATCGCAAAACTTTGCCAATAGGCATTCTCGTTGTGCTGGTATGCACTTTTTTAATGTTCTCGATTTGCATTAACTTTGTATGTGCAGATCGCGCTCGCTCAAGTAGCAACAGGGATTTACGGTGCAGTTAGGGTCCGCATCGGTCTTCTTCCATGAATGTGGTAAATCATTAAAGAACGGTAGAGCCTCATGGTCGTGACCTTTTCCAAGGCGCTTTCAACGTCTCTACCTAACGTATATGTATGCACAGATTATCTTTCTTGATCAGGCACTCAGATTGTTCTTTTTAGATCCTGAATATTGGAGCTGCCGTGGGTGATGTCTTGATTGCGGCGACCATGACAATACTGGTATGGAGCGGTCTACCGACGCCCATTTGACTCATTAATCTCGTTTCAGTTGTTTAAATCCCGCACACGGCATGCTCCAACGGATTTTCTTCTTAAGAGAATAATCAATCTTACGGTCGAAACCAACCTTGCCTCCTGTAACTACATTCAATTGCCCCGTACCAAAAAGCTTATGTTCGAATAGGCACCTTTGCTCTCCTTACTATCATTTTGTTCGTTGGCGTTCCAGTACGTGTTTTGCTCATAACCACGCGACCGCTACCCAACTCGATAGCACAGAAAACCAGTTACTTCACGTGCACGTAAGTGTTCCCGCCTGATACCAACCAGTTTAAGTTACCGTGATTACCTGCAGCTCGATTATTCGCGGAAAGATGTGAGCTATACTATCCGTCCAGTAGCCGACCATTAATCACTCATATGTTGCTCAGCTACTCGAACAGTCTCCTGCTCATGCTTAACAATCGCAAATTTATGGCGAACAACGTCAGCTCCATTGGGGAATCAACTAGCGGCGATATGACTCGGAGCTTCCCAGAGTTCCGTGCAGCGCAGAGGACAGACTTGGATTCTACAACCCAAGACATCAGCCTCGAATTCAGTCCCGAGAGAACAGCCGCGACTTTAAAGGCACAACCTGAGGTTTGCATTCAAGTTTTGCAAGTATGGATCGCAGGCAGCTGACCCGTTTGCAAGTGGGCTTGATTTTGCAGTGGAAATTATTTAATATCTTAACTTCCCCGCATCTTCCTGGACCCGTGCTTTTGAACGATGAATGTTAATTTATTCCTCTGATCGGTGGGCAACTTGAAGTTGAACATGTCTTATTCTTTGCTCTCTCTTCAAACATTTTTTCCAGACTCGGTCGTCGACGCCACGCGCGTGCTGCAAATCTCTCGAGACCTTTGCTTTTTCCTCCCAATGATCTCTAAAAGTCTGTGGTGGCTCGCCGGTCCGAACAGTCGACGGTTTTCCTCTGGTACTCGACTACACTGCGTTCCGCTGACCCTTAGGCAGAGCCATACTAGAAAGCACCTAGGCTCAGTTTTCTACCTAATCGAAACTTACGTTAGGTTTGTCTAGCCGCCTACGCAGAACCATAGGCACCGCTGCGCAGAAATCATTAATAGATAGGCCGAAGCAAAAACTCTGCCTAGGCGCCTACACAGACCTACCTTAAGCTTCAATCACCTAGCCAGGGCTATACCTATAGGAGGCAAGCGGCTTTCCATGTCGATTCTCTTTATATAACCAATGGAATTGCATCAAGTTTCCTCATAAGTCTCTTCTTCTGGTCTAGTTTACGAATGGGACTAGCCTGGTTGTTCATGATTCGTGGACGATGCTCATTTGAGCAATTTTATTTGCGGAGGATTAAGACGGAGCTGAATACAACTGCGACATGTACGTCTGACGGCAGCTATTTAATTGAAAATAGCCACCGCCTGTCCGACTCAGAGTGATGCGTTTGATTGCCTAGTAATTGTAATAGCAGGAATTGAAACTCAGTTGAACGCTGTGTCATGGGGGAAGAGTCTGTAGAAATGAGAAGTCGTCTCACTCTTCAAGAAAGCCACCAAGATTCTCTTATTCTCTTCCAACATATGTTCGTCCTCTCTACCAGCTGCTGATCTGGCCTGCGTGAAAACTGAGAATTCAACCCGCCACAAAAGGTGTGAACTGAACCCAAATGCGAATCGGACCCGGACTCAACTGCGAGCTGAACCCGAATCTGCTGCGAACTGGACGTCTCTGCCCCACTGTTGATCTGGCCTGGATGTTATTGTAGCCCACTGCTGATCCAACCTAGTCTCTGCTAGACAGACACTTCGACATTTAAACTCGTACCTCGTTCTCGTTCGTTGAGATCCAAGCCGGCTCTTAACGCGTCCAACTACTGATCCAACCCGTGTTTTTGTTTGAGCTGACCTGCCTTTTCAAATGTATTCCTACTGCTGATCTAACCCGGCTCTATCTTCAGTCCTCATGCGCTTTCGGCGCGTCAAGGAAACGATGCACGTGAGCGTGCCAATTACATAACATTTTAAAAATGATTTCCTCCGATCATCATGTTCTACGACTAAGTATACCCTCTCTAATCGGGGCAGAGAGTATCAAGGACAAAACTGTCTTGTACGCGACACAGAGGGGCTCCTTACCTTTGCTCCCATTAATCGACCAGCTCTCACTCTACCCTCCGAACTTATTTCCGAGATATTCCTACACTGTCTTCCCGACGACACCGAATTCGTGCCTCCCAACCCGCATGCTGCGCCTCTGCTACTTTGCCGCATCTGCCGCCAATGGAAACAGATAGCGTTGGCTACGCCCGGGCTCTGGAGCTCATTATCCTTGGTAGTCGAGCATTTCCGTCCCGAAATCGAGGATTTCCGCCCCGAAAGATCTTTCGGAGACCTAGATCTCGTCGAATTTTATTGTGGCTGGCTAGCAAATGCCAAAAACACCGCGCTCTCGTTGGAGATTGACGACGATCGGTGGCACACATACGATCCACTCAAAGAGCTGGCAGGCCCTGCGGCTTCAGAGTTGCGCAAGGTGCTCAAGGTCATCCGTGGGCTTGCCGCCCAGTGGGAAAGCGTCGAGCTGGTTCTCCATCCCGCCTATTTCTGCGATTTGGTCCCTTTGAAAGGGAGATTTCCGTGGCTAAGGAAATTCGTCGCACACCGGGCACCCGTGATTCCATTCGACGAGCTGGACGACGCGTGCATCTTCAGTGACGCGCCGCTATTTCGGGAGCTTAGTCTGGAGGAATACACCGCACCCTGTTCGTCCGCCTTTCCCTGGGCGCAGTTAACGTGCTTCGTGGCAGACACAATCTGTCTTTCCGATTGTGTAAACTTATTCCGACTCGCTCCCAACCTCATAAACTGTGACGTTTGGGTGTATTCAGACACCGATCCAGTCTCGATCGCCCCACTCCCTCCCGTCGGCAACCTCCAGGTGTTATCTGTAGTGGACAGTAATTTCGAAGAGTGGGGGCCCTTCCTTGCTCTCGAGCTCCTCCGATATTGCACACTTCCTTCGTTGCGACATCTCTCTCTCAAATTCCCAAATGAACCTGCAGAGGACTTCACATGGTTCATCTCCTTCGCTTCCCGCTCCTCGCTTCGACTCGAGAAGCTGACCCTCCACGACCCAGCTTCACCAGGAGCACTCATGCAAGTTCTCCAATGTGCCCCGTCCATCCGGACTCTTGAACTCCAGGTGTCCTCAGGAACGGTCAGTCTGATCGTAGTGTGCAACCAGTTGGTATCCCACCCCGATTTGCTGCCTAAGTTGGAGTCCTTGGATGTGGACTTTCAGTATAGTCGTTCGCGCAGAATACCTGCCTCAGCTTCGAGGCTTGTCGATATGCTTTGCTCCAGATGGGATCGTAGATCCGGTGGCTCAGACAATGGCGCAGTTCGGCTGCGGTCTGTCGTTCTTATAGTCCCACTGAAAATGGCGGCGGCTCTTGGTGGGCTGGTGGCAGCCGATTTGCGATTCCAGCGCTTACAGAGGGAGGGGATGGAATTATATATCTCAAATGCGAGGCCGTCTCGGATCAAGGACTTGACATGCTAGTAATTATGTTTCTCTGCCAATGGCCCATGTACAATGACAGTACATACATACATTATTTCGGTTTACAAATACTGTACAGTTCAAGTACACAATTGCTATGGTACATATTGCGTTATGAATACAATAATTTGGATCACCGTAGAAGTAGCCGAAACAGGAGGGAAAACGCTTTGTTAACTATGAGTTAGCATTGGGTTTCCTCTTCTTTCTTTGCGGTTGATAGTTGTCGCCATCGTCTGAGTCCGAGCCTCGTGCTGGTGTGGTCGATGTTGGGACGCGTTTACGATTCTGAAATAAACCTCCTTCCTGTTCTTCCTCCGACTCGGGCTGCAGCTCGTCCTCCTCAGACTCCGAGTCCGAGTCTGACGCGTCCGCTTTCTGCTTCTTGCCCTTCCCCTTCTTGCTTTTCTTCGCACCGGGCTCCACCACCTCGCAGACCTCCAAATACGCGCTGCAGCGCGCCAGAACATCCGACCAAAGCTGCTTCAAGGTCAGTGCAGAACGGCACCGCAGTATGGATGGCCCACCTTCTGGCCCTGGCGCACAGGGTGGCCGGGCCCCTTGATATTCACGAGCTTGTACCGCCTCGGCCTAGAATCCGGGTTCCAGGCGATCAAGCTAGGAAGGCTCTCGCATCGCCCCGCGTAGTCCTCGCAGAACATCTGGCATATCATCGACAATATTGCGGGCGATATACACTTGAGAGGGAAGTAAGCGAGAGTTATGCTGGTTGACATATTCTGCGCGTACTGTGAAAACGTCGCGCAAATCCGCCCGGGAACAGAGATCCCATCTGACGCCGACGACACAGCGATTAGCGTCTCCGCCGTCTCGGTACTTGCGGTCGTGCTCCTCCAGATATTTTGCAGCCTCCCCGCTTTCAATTTCGGTCAACCGCTCCGTTATGAGGTCTCTGCGCGCGCGTAGAAAGGAATCCTCGCACATATCCAGAGGACATGTCTGGAATGGGGTCTCGAAAGCGCCAGCAACAGGGGTGAATATAATGTCCCAAAATAGCAGTGTGAACAAGGTGGCTGAGAACCGGGCTGCCCGACGATACACTGAGTAGTCTGCATTAGATGCCGTACAAGCGACTGAACCAACTGAGCCACACACCGGAAACCAAGGCCTTCGTAGTGCTGCGAAACTAGCATCTCGATGGAGAGCTCCCCCTTCCACGCCGAGACTTGCTGTGATTTCTTCTGTTCGTCTGGAGGTGAGAAAAACTAACGCACGAGTGAGTGAGTGGAACCGCACCTTCCCTGACTGCAAAGTTCTCGTAGCTTCAATGGTCACTTCTTTAATCTTCTTACGGTCCGTGATGTCCACAAGGTCCTCCCCGGAGATTTGTAAGCGTTTCTGGAGCCTGGCGAGTCGTTTCACGAGAAGTGGTCGGTAGACTTGAGGAATATTACATCCCGTCCACTTCTGAGGAATGAAAAGCTCACCGATACCCGTCGCTGCATCCGTCAGGCCCTTGGTGACCACGTCAAGTGTTCTCCAATCTCCCGCCGGTTTCTCGTCATTTTCCGTCTCCTCGCCGCCCCCAAGCTTGTCCCCATAAAGGTCACATAAAAGGACCCGACGTGCATGCCAAGCGCCTCGGAACCCTAGCCCCCAATATCGCTGATCTAAAAGTCCCCCAAGTACATCTAGTTCCTCGTTGAACAGCTTCAAGACCCCAAGCGCCTTCGCGCCCTTGTGGATGGCGCGTGTAAGAACAAATCCTGAACATGACTAAGTGCGGCCCCAACCCAGAATGCTAAGGCGGCCCGCACCTGCTTCAAAATGCTCCAAGCCCAGGGTTACTGGAACATTCCCTTCTTTCTGCTTCAGCGCCAAATGCATCGCCCACATAGGGTAAATGTCATCGAGAACCGCTTTTATTCGCATCGCTTTGAGAACCGCTGGACTTGGCTTCTTTTCGTCGTCGGCCTGCGAGCGTTTCCGTTTCTTCGGCAGGGAATTGACGGGTTGAGCCAGCGGCGGAGGCGCGTCGATCGCCGCCTCGGCCTCCAGCGCTTTCTCATACACCAGCAACGATGCCCGATCGGCCCATATCGCGCTGTCTCGTTGGACGCAATATTCGGGGTACCTGCGGCGTACGTCCCGCAGACAACAAGGCACTATGTCGGTGGGGAGATGCGTCCTGCATGGCGAATCAGCCGCTTAGCGGGATGATGAAAATGCGACGCACGAGCGGAAGTAGATTGTATGAACACGACGCAATATGGTGTACACTTGCTCGTCGACCCTGACGAGTTTGACTGGTGCGGCGTGAGAGGAGTCTATGTCTGCAGGACAGCACTGTACATACCGAGGTGTTTCATGATCATCTCCCTCAGCCTCCCTTCCTGCGAGCTAGGTTCTGAGGAACTGGCCACGGCCTTGCCTTTGTTGAGGAAGTCCGACAGTGTCCGCTGTTTCGCCGCGGTGGATAAGATGGCGGGGATGAGGAGGTTCCGTTTCTGAGCGAATCAGCGCATGCCGATGCCTCGAGAAGTGGAAAGACATACTTGTCCCTTGAGCTTGAGTTGTTTCCCGAGGGCAAGCAGTTCCTCCTGCGGCAGGTATTCCAGAAGCTGCCGCAGTGTCATGTCGGCGTCGCTGATGCAGAGGGACGAAGTAGCAAGAGCTGGAGAGAAACCCAAATTCGATGGACCTGCAGTTGCATTTTCATGGAACCCAGGCTCGGATTTGACGTCGGGTTTAATGTCTAGAAAGCTATCCGACAAAAGATCGATGGGCTGAGGCTCAGATTTGATAATGGGTTTGAATTTAGAGTCTTGCGACGCTGCTACACCACCAAGGGTCCGCGCAGAACGACAGACCTCTGCGATAGCCGAAGTCAAGTCGCCGCAATGAATCTTGATGTCCTTGAGGTGCGGTAGCCGATGACATTTAGGATAGTTGACAAGATACATGAAGAGATGTTGGGCATCGACTACGGAATAAGCGATAGTGGTCCGATGAAAGATGACGACGTACGAGAGAGATGCTGGAATGACTCTAGTATGGCCTTCTCCGGCCGCGCCAAGAGATGGGAGTCGTCCTGAAGAACAGTTGAAAGCATAGCTGGATCGCCTAGTTAACAGAGGAAACTCTAATACAAGGCTGATACCGACTCTTGAACAATTCCAAGCATAGTTCTGGGTCGTAGTCGTCTTCCTGAGGTTTGTTTTCAAGTTCGGCATCGTCGTAGTCCACATAGTCTGGTTCTTGAGCGATAAATCCAGTGAAGATAATATTGTTCTTCAGTTTCTGAGCCATTTTGTGCTAAACAGAGCGCAGGGATGTGTAGCGCCTATCAGGGTCTGGTCAAAGCGTAGTTTTGGAGCACGTGCTTTTCTCGTGACGACTGGGGCAAAAAGATACTTGTACTTAATCAAAAATCAGGTCGACTACTCCGGACCTGAGCAGAGGCGGCAGTCCGAATTTAACGATTGAAGTAGAGGCGGAACGAGTTCATCACTAGCGATTGATTATAATTCCCAATATTATTATAAACAAGTTAATTCCCCGATGGAAATAGAATCTAAGTTATAAGGCGGGCACAATCCAAAATACTCTCAAGGTCCTGTCTATTGTGAATGAATATCTAAATTAGTTCGTGGTATGAGCGAAACCATTCTAGTCAGTTTGATCTGTGCTGCAGATTTTCCGAAATATCTCTCCGTCATGAAGCTCCAGTGAAGCGATCTGAATCAACGATCAGTTGACCGTGTAATATGCAAGGAAATCGACGAACCCAACAATCCACGCCTCGAGGCCTTGAATATAACGCTCAACTATGATATCTAGCTCTTCCCCCCAAGAAGAAATATTGGAACGGTTCTCCATAAATGTGTCGATTGTCGAACGGCAGAGTTCGCCGACATAGTCCACAGCACTCTGCAGGGTGTGGCCATGATATTCCATGAGAATGATGATCATGTTGTGAGTGTCGCCCCGTGATTGTTCAACATTATACGAAAATATATCCTGCAATGATATGAGTTTAAATAGACTTACAGCAAGACGGGAAGTAACGCACATTAGACCAAGTGACCAAATCATTTGTTGCCTGGTTCAGAGCCATTATGACGGGATCATCGACGACGAATTGTGGTAGATCTATGTCGAGGGCATATCTGATGGAATCTCATTAGTAGCCGAAACCTCACACCTATGGAGAGGAAATTACTCAATCAGTGCCCAGCATGGTCTGCAACCTGTTAACTAGTTTAAAAAGCGGCGAAGTATGTGCAGAGCCACAAACCGGAGGTATCCCTCCGAAGAGAAATGTACGACTCGAGATCAGGGATTATCCCAGTGTTGCGCATTTGTGCTTGGATGTAAACTGCCTCGAAAAAGGCACCGAGCGTCTCCTTAAACCGCGCCTGCGTCCCCTCCCCGGCACCTGGAATACATCGAGCCCAAAAGCTGTATCAAATTCATAAATAACCTTTCCAAAAGCTAAATGGACGTTCACTTACTCCCTGGCTAGTTTTCCCGCGTTCAACTCCTCCAATGGTTGTTCTTTTCCATGCGCAGTTGTGGGCCGGTACGAATGACAAACCCACAGGGCATTCATCACTGAATCGGACAGGACTTCCGTGTCGTCTGACATCATACCGTCGCTAATATTGTCTCTGCGATGAAAATACATAAAAAAGCTCCGTGGTGGCGGAAGAAAACCCAACGCACAAATGGAAGAGATAGTTCATAAAATCCGAGATGACCCTCAGTCTTTCGGTCTGCGTGGTATTGTAGCAGTAAGCGGTGAGCTCGCCGGCTTTGAGGCCGTGAAGGGCCCGGCGCTGTTTCGGAGAAAGCTCTCGACAGGAACCGTCAAGCCAGTCGACGGACTGCTGTGCAATTGCGTCGCCATCTGGATGATAAACCAGAGGGAATGGACAATGAGATATTAAATCCGGCAAGACGAATGAGGACGGAGAGGATTTGCAGCAAGTAGAAGACTCGAGATCAGACGAGGCCCGCATCGTAGAGCTGGGGTGAAAAGCAGCTTTTGCAAGCCAACAGATTTTTCGAAAGAATTTGATGATTTGAATCACAGATCCGACTCGGACATCGCTGTATTTACGATCTCCCCGGCGAGGTAATGGGCGCAAAGGAAACAAGGGCCGCATTGATGTCACGGTTCCGAATTGTGGACAGCGGACACGAAAGGTTGTGGGGGCAACGCCTGGTCGCCGCGCGGAGATTTCAAAAAAAGACAGAGGCGTGGGTGAATTGGATGCGCTGATGCAGGGACACCTGGCGCTCTATATGTTCTCTCCGCATTGCACATGCGCTCTCGGCGAGGCTGGTATGGTGGGAATCTCAGGACGCGCCTGAGGGTGGCGGACCCAAGTACAGTCCTCGGATAGAAATGACAACACTGCTGCCGTCACGCCGCATTCAACAGCCGCTGCGGCACACCCGCAACGTGGAGATAGCGACATACAGTACAGAGACATTTCGTATGCTTGAATGCAGCTGAGGCTGGAGCATGAGACCAGGATAGGTGGCGCTTCTCAGAGGATGGCATAGACCAAAGATAAATCTTCAAGTTCACCCATGAGTGGAGAGTCCGAGTCTGAGCCGTCGAGCTGATAGCGATCCGACGGTCCTCAAAAATTTGGCATATGGTAAGGGAAAAATTAGCCTCATGTCTGGGTAGAATGGATAGGCGGCTCCATCGGCAGTTGAACGTTGAGCGAGGTCGAACGTCAGAATGAAATTAAGACAAAAGGACTTGGAATATATTGGATTTGCGCTAACGTCCGAAATGAATACTGAAGCACGGTGCGTGTTTTAGCGGCCATTTTGCTGTCCAATAATCAAGGGGGCTGGCGACCAGAAACAAGGTGACAGAGTAAGACAAGCTAAAGTAATTAATAATTGGTGGAACTCTCCGACGTAACTCCTCCGGGATGTTCCGTTTGCACCGCATTCATCTCAGACCAGAGTCGCATCTCATCATGTCTCCAACGGTGATTTCACTCTTATTCAGGCATTCAAGATCGTCATGATCAGGAACGCCGCCGCTCCGGACCACTGGTACTATATTTCCGTCCATGCACGTTGGCCAGGAAGTACTCCGGATCGAATGTGCTGCCCTCGAGGTCCTCTCGAGGTTCTTTGGTGCTTTTTCTCGGCATGAAACTCTCTTGATATAGGTCGGAGTTAGAGCCGCTAGCCTTGTGCTAACCCATCTTCTCCCACCCGGCACTGGACTTGGCCGCCTCAGACCTGGATCAAGTCTATGGACCCCGAGAGTACTACTGCGCTCAAAGACAGCCATAGACGCTGCATGAACATTGTCAGCCTCGAAGTAAAGTCCAATTTTACATCCCCTTCACAAGAGCCGATGCTTGTCGTGTCCCAGTAATACAAACTACCTGCAGACAAGGCCGATAGAGATCTGACTCTTATTAAAATGTTATACCATCTTCTCCGAAGAGATTATCCCTCCAGGCTCCAGGATCTGATGTGGCGCCTCCTCGGGCTGGTAGACGGGCTCTACCCACCTGCTTTGGCCGAGACCGTACACGAAACCTTGTGACCAGACGGCTCGATTTTGGATGTCGGTTGTGGATTGGCCCACCGGTGAGTCGCGACAAATCGGTGAATGTACATACGCAGCAGGGCAAAGCGAAAATATTTCCGCCCGCACGCGTAGTCGGCGTGGAGCTCGCTCGAAACTTCCAATCGTAGGCCTATAAATATCGTTCAGCTTCTGAAATTTTGTAGATCTCCCCCACCTAATTTCGAGTAGGGCCGGATACTTGGACTTCCGCGTTTGAATTATTTTTGACCTACGATATTAGATTTTTTCAGCTAGACATCACTGGCCAGGGTCTACCGCGGTGTCGAAATATGGACGGCTACTAGTATAACATCATCCACGCTCGATCTGTCGTGAGACACGTATGCAGCCCTATTTCTCTGGCTGAAGGACCCTGCGGCACTTCTTCGGCTAGTTTACGACGCCCTTGTGCCAGGTATATCGTGACGTCCATTTGGTCTAATTCGATTCACTTGTGACAGGCTGTCTTCTCCTGGGCGACAGAACCCTGATTCTATTTGGCTATAATAAACGGAGAGTCAATTTGTCCCGCGTTTCCCTCTTTGTCGCCTCCGCAGCTGGGTCTTGGTTGGCCGGCTGCAGGAGATGCGGTGTATCCAGGAAACCGGGAAGTTCTCTGTGCTTTCTTCCAGCCGCCATTTATGCCCGATAAACTGGGTTGGGGACAATATTAGGGTGTTTCAGATATGATTTTTTTGGCCCAACTTGGGGCCCAGCTTCGAGCCCAACATATTTTCAAGTTGGGACCCAAAAAGATCCCAACTTTATCCCGACTTCGAAGTTGCTTGTCAAATCACGATGCGGACCATGATTTGATACGCAACTTCTCCCATCCGATTTCCATCGGCCGTCGCACTTGTCAGGGACTCCCGGAGAAAAGATGTGACTCAAGTTGGGGTCAAGTTGGGCTCGGTGTTGGGCCAGAAGTTGAACCCAAAAATATCTGAAACACCCCAATAATCTTGAACACGGAGAGGAATTCGGCGACAATATGTTGACTACGCAAGTGAGTGGTCTGATAATTAAGCGCCGTCTTCCCAGAAATTAATTTCTGCTTGCAAACCTTCTGTCTTGGTGCATTGTGAGCAATACTTACTGTCTACAACGATTGGAGTAGTGCGAGCGAGAACGCAGTTTGGCGCAGCGACGGACTCTGGCAGTGGATGGTGAGGAAGAGAGAAGATCTGAGACTCTCCTGTCCCCTCAGCCTTTTTTGCTCGGCACTTGAGTAAACACCTTTAAAACCGATTGAACGAGAGTTGGATTGAAACCATGTCTACTGTAGGATCTGGTGTCCTGTTGACAGGCTGTAAACAATTTGACTGGCTCATGTTAAACTCCTTGGAGAACCGAGTCCTGAGTACTGACTCTCACAACGGTTTAATTTTACAGATACCCTTGTTGAATTGTGGTTCTCGATTCTTGTCTCGACTTTCTTGCTGTGTTGCGCTCGGTATAATTCGTCATATTGTTGCATTTATTTCCCACTCATTACAGAATCCGCTTTGAGAGGCTGATATATCACGGCCGATCTCTGAAGTGATGATATATCAGTACCCCAGTATGTAGTGTACGCGCCAGGAGGACTAGGGAGTACTACTGATCACTGGATTTCGTCTCGCTTGAAAACAGAACATGTGGTTCACCGCTCGAATCTTAGGGCCTGTCGTAAGAATAATAATCTGCAGTTTTGATTCCTTTCGGTACTTACTGTCAAAGTGAACCTCTAACGAGGGAGGATAAGATTATTACGATCAATGTCATACGTTCGGAGCTCCCGTATCTCAGACCCAATTATCTTCCTTTGTCCCCACGTGAACTTCCATCCCATCGGCCACAAGCTCCCGCAGGGTCGCAATAATTTCAGCTTCGGGACGGTCTACATTTTTTCCCAACCCAAGCCGGAACATCTGGAGCTGCGAGCGGCGGGAGCAGAGAATTCTAACCACCATTTTGTACTGAGAATCGTCCGGGGTGAAGCCAAGCAGCGTCAGCTTGCGCAAATTCGGGAGGAGCTGATGGGAGCGACTGGCCAAGAGCTCAATGATGGGGAAAGATGACGATCTTTTTTTGATAGTGAGGTCGGTGAGGAGGGGTACAAGTCGCCAAAGGCTCTCCACCTGGTCGATGGTCCATTCCTCAGGCTGACGCTTAAACAATCCCATGTCCATGTTCAACGACTGCAAGGGCGCCGACGACCGTGTTAAAAAATCGAGGAATTGGCCGTGAGTGATGCTGAAGTCTGAGATGCTGAGGCTTTCTAAGGCAGGAAGTTCGAGACATCGCAGGATGTCCGCCTTGTACAACTGGAGATTCCTGAGACTTGTGTGGGTGGACAGGGATGCGCGGTCGCATCCGGAAAATATGACGTTGTCAAACGTGCATTCGACGAGATCTGGCGCAGCGCACATCATCGCGAGGCACCGAAAAGCACTGAGGCGCTCATCGTCCCGATTCCGGCTGTACCAATTTTGGTCGGCCTCCACCGGGGTGAAGGTCAGAGATTCGAGCGCCGGGAAGACACCCTCCATTTCCTCGAAAGCATCGAACGGCAGGTGGTAGAGTGCCAAACTCCGGATGCGATGTGCATTTTCATGCACTACGCCGTGTCGAGCGTATCCAATGTCCCCGCACAGCGAAACTGAGAGTCGCGCATCGGGTGCGCGCGCGAACCGGAGTCGCACGCTCTCTGACCAGTCTTTCACCTTTCCGCTCGGACGTAGAATGGAGATGGTAGCCCATAAGGAGGGGGTGGCTAGGGCGATCGTCCTCCAAGAACGGCATACTCTCAGGAGTACCTGCGGAGAAAGAGTTGGAGCCGGGTACGGAGAGTTGTGGAAGCAGGTGCGTATGAATATGTCGGATGAAATCTCCACTGGCAACAGTGCCATCGGATCGAGGATGGCGTTGAGGTGGCTCTGGAGGTCGCCTTTGGTGTTTTCTAGATCTCTGAGCACCTCGAGTTGGTGAGTTATGGCGAAGGAAACCTCATCGATGCGGGAACGCAGGCCAGCGACGGAATCCATCAGAGTCGATGGTGAGAGAGGGAAAGGAGAGATGACTCAGTTGCCGTCGGACTCCTGTCGGAGTTTGAAAGGACTTGGACTTTCCAACGTGGAGGTCATGTTAAATCCTCTTCGAAACTGCACCGCCGAGGTCAGCCTTTTGTCCGTGCGGCGTAGTTTGACGTGTTGTGTCAATGTCAAGTGGCGGTGAGGGCGGAAGTTAAATAAGCTTACCAGCGGAAATTAGAAATTTGACTGCCAGCATGGAACGGAATATGAGCTCGTTGAGCGACTCCAGTGGTTCAACTGGTTCCAAGCTGATATTAATAACAACTTCAAGTTGAATCAGAATAGGACGCGAAGTTGTTGCACACGTGACCGTGGCCGAATGTTGATCAAAACACATCCGAATAGAGAGACGCCCACTTCTCTGTTCCCTTCACCAGCTTTCTGACGACTTTGGATCTCGGGCACCACTACGCCAACGTCTCTACTTTTTACGTTCAAGTTCCCCTTTGTTATACCCATTCCAGAGAAAGAGAGGCGGTGGCGGAAAGGTACACTCATAATTTCTTTGAAAGTTACGCAGTGATCTGACCCCTGTAGGTTGTATAGAGTTTATATGAGCTCTAGGCATCTTTCGACTCCGCATAGCGTTTCTCTCTAGACAACTTGACGCGGTAGTTAACGAGGATCGACCACCACCCCTGGCGCGGTGGATTTCACTCCGAGCCTGCACATTAGTAACACGTCGCCAGCAGTTCAGTAACACGTCGCTGGCGGGACAGCGACAACGAAGATTAGTTCGCAATTCAAGTGTCAAAGCCAAGAACGCCGTAGGTAACGTGGTCGTCGTTGCAAGGGTGGGCACAATTGAAATTACGCTGTAGCAACGGCTATTGAAGTGCATATCGCAACGACTCTCAATGAGTGCGCCCCGTTTTTACTGCGAAGCACTCATCCTCATTTCGTTTAGCTGGAATGAAGACCATTGAGGCCTCCTGGCGGGTCAAGAGTGAGTGCGATGAGACCACTTGTGATCTAGCTAACTTTGTTTAGCACGACCCTGCCCGTTCTATCAGCAAGGCCGGTGCGTCTTTGAACAGTCCTGCAACTTCGTGCACGATGTATCTGTACCGTCGTCCTCCTCATCTCGACTACCGGAACTCCTTGACGCACTTCGGGACGTCCTCGACCCTCCGGACACCATTCCTCCGGACTCGATTTCCCTTGTCTCAGAACATGGCGCGTCGCCCCACATCGCAGGAGAGGGCTGGACGCTTGTCAACGATTGCTCCGCAACAAAGGAATCCCTCTTATCACCCGTCTCGCTCCCAGACCTTCAACTCGCCCGGTTCTCCACCGTGAAGAACAACGATTCGTTTGACTCCGGATACGCTTCGGAATGGTCCTCTCCTCAGCACCTGCCATCCACCCTCAACCTGGTAGCATCGCCCTTCGGTTCTCCGCCATCTCGACTGAGCGGGAGTCGACTCTTCTCCCGTTCTCCGTTCACTCCCGGCTTCATATCACCGACGACCGACAGGGATGAAAGTCCAGACCTCGACTCGCCATCAGACGTCCGCCACTCAGTCGCCACAATTACGGCAAAAGACCCGGATGAAGACGAGGACGACGAGGACGACGCGCAATACTCAACTGCTCAATGGAATAACGTACCGGACGACGCTGCTCTCCAGCGTAGCACATTCTCCGATTCAGACTCCGATGAGGAAGAGCAGCAGGATGACTCCACCGCACACCTAGCTTATTTAGCAAATGACAACGACACCATCAACACCCTCTACGACGTCTATCTGCACTCGCCTCCCCAATCCACGCTCCCTCCCGTGGACCAAATACGCAAACGTGTCTTCACGCCTCCGCCGCCACAAAGCGGGTTTAGTCCGCGAGACTCGTCCACACCTCCGTCCACGCCTCCGGTCAGCCGTCGCAGTAGTGTACGTTGGTCCTTCTTGCGTTTAGCCTTGGCTTAACTTTTCCTCGCAGAGTCGACAAGGGGCGCTGACATCTGTGTTCTCCACTTCCCCCGAGACATCTCCCCGACAGCCTTTCTCTCCAATGTCAAACGGAGGGAAAGTGCCATTTGGATTTCGAAGCGAGGTGTTGTCTTCCGCATTCCCTGAGACGAACTCGCCCCAATCGACTACTTCGCGGCCTCCATCTCCACCATCCAGCGGAGGCAAGGTCCCCTTCGGCTTCCGCAGCGAGGTGCGTTGTACACCTTTTTTTTTTTCTGCGGTGTTTAATCTTCTGTGTTTCGCAGAGCCGGAACGGTCGACGTAGTCTCGGACCTGCCTCTGCCTCTGCGCTCCATACCGCATTTTCAAGAACAGTGACGGAGTCACCCGTGCGTATTTTCTGTTCTTAATTTTATCTGTTTGTATCATGCCCTTTTCAGAGGAGGAGGCGCATCTCCAGGAGTGTTGTACCGCAGTCGGCGGCGGCCTCCCGTACCTCATTTTTCGAACCGGACGTTGTACCTACGGCAACACCCACTAAAGGTCTCAAGAACCTTCGTCTGGTGAGACCAAACGGCAGTTTGTTACCACGTCTCGTTGACGCGGTTCTAGTCGAAAATTCTAGCTCCCCCCTCATCATTCGCTTTCTCGGATCATTCTGATGCTATTTCTACACATCGTCGTGGTTAGCCGTTTCATCTCGGTTCCATTGCGTAGCTTATTGAAGGGATATTCCATCAGCATCTACTACATCTCACTCAGCATCTCCATCTATCTCTGTACCATCTTTGGTACGTTTTTATCAGGGTACGGGTTGTACCGATGTTGATGGGTCGACCCAGCATTCCGCACCACCGATACCCACACATACCGATACGGACCAGGATAACGATACCATACGACCCCGACATGACCTTAACAAATCTCCACAGTCTGCTCCCCTAAATCGCCGTGTATCGTGGCGAGATGCAGCATACAACGATGACGAGGAAGACGATGACCAGAACGTAGAACCAGAGCGAGCAGAAGACGATCCCAACTATACCATCCGACGGCGGCTCCCTCCTCCGCCCATCCACATCCCGCCCACCCGCGACCCACCATCCCCCGTGCGTGCGGCATCGGCGCTCGGATTCACCCACCCCGCCACCCCGCGCCCGACCCTTCTCTTCGCGATCGGGTCCGACGACCCCGAAGCAGTGCGGCGGGTCCTCCAGGCGGGCGAGGCGCACGCGACAGACAGCGCCGGCCCCGCGGGCCAAAGTGCTCTCCAATTTACGCTTGCGAACACGCAGCTCTCCAGGCGTCTTGAGATCGCGCGGGTGCTGTTGGCGTTTGGTGCACACGTTGGTGAGACCGAGGAGGAGGAGATCGACCCTGCCATGAAGTGCGTGTCTTTTTTTTTTTGTTCTAGAGTTCTTCACAAATTTGCATATAGATATTATTTGCAACGTACGGGATCGGAACATGCAAAAAGAACCTCTGCATTGATACACCGATCATTCTTTCGCCCATTAACACGAGTGAGGTACGAGCTCATCGGGCAGGACCGGGCACTGGAACAGCTGTTCCGTGTGCTGAGCATCCATTCGCAACAACTTTCAACGGCACCTGTCACTGTCTTACTCTGTGGTACGTTTCGCTAGTCGGGCATCATAAGCACGGCTGACCATCTCATCTCGTAGGCCCAAGTGGACATGGCAAGAGCCTTCTTGCCCGAAAATGTTTATCATCAATTCCTCATAATGAAACTTCGCAACTGATCGGTCTATATATAGTTGGCGCATTGTTGGACGTTTCGACGCATACTGTCAATATGACAACTCTTCGCTCGGCACACGATTTATGGCAGGCATATTCAATGAACCCCTATGAGGCATGTTCCTCCCCTCTACCCCCTTTGTTTTTGTATTGAGGATACTTTCAGGAACCGACCAACTGTACCCTGGCTGAATTCCTCATCAACAACGAGGGAAAGCGATGTGTCGTAGTCCTTGATGTAGGTTTCAATCCCTTTACGACGTGTATTCCGCTCATCACGTAACCGTCCAGGAAATCGAAAAGGTAGAGGAGAAAACGCTCTGGTCGCTCCTGATGCCTTGGGAATCTGGTGGGTGGACGACATCTCCGTCCGCTAGTCTACTCGGCGCTAATGGTGTTCCCGCGTAGGCCGATGTTCCTTCGAGGCGAACAGCCGCCCCATTGATGTGCGGAACTGTCGTCTGGCTGGGGACCTCGAACGTAGGACACCAAGTGGTCTTCGAGCACCACGCCTCTCGCGCACTTCCTGACGCACTCATGTCCCGCGAAGAATATGTTGAGCTCATAAATTTAGTGCGGGTGCCGGTATCAAATCACATGGGGGTAAGTCGCCAGATTCGGTTTCCGAGATCGTTCCGGTTTGACAGTGATTGATTCCCCCGCTTCTGCCAAATATAGGCTTCAATTCCTTTCACGAGTTACGACCGTTTTGCCGTTCGTTCCGTTCACATCTAGTGAACAAATGGCTATCTGCGCGGAAGCGGTTCATGTCCTGGCGGGACAGATGATGTCTGCGTTCTCGCCAGACACTATGGATAGTATTATTCGTCGTTCGCTGCTGGGATACGTTCCTTCTGAAGGTGCTAGATCGTTGTACCGAGCTGTATCCAACCAACTGCTAGACCTTTGATCCCCTATTTGGAACACTACTCCCGATTGACTGCCGAAGATGCGATTTCGCGGCTCACCAAATCAAATATCGGAGGCCCGCTTTATTCGTTACGTTTCATGTGCTTGATCCAAGTTTGGTGACGCATCAAGATGCGATGTAAAACTCGGGTGACAGGTGCCTGAAGCCTTCAGTTTCTCTTTCTTTCTTCGTTCTTTTTGGTTCCTCTTTCTCTCTTCTTTCGTTCGTTTTTTTTCGTCAACGACCGTCCGAAACCACCATGCACCACAACCCTTCCCGCATGGTGCGCGAGCGTCGCCAACCGAGCTCCAGCGCCATCGTCGATGCCGGGTCTGAGCAGACACATTCCCCCGTCAATATCCCAGCAGTCCCCACGTCCACCACTGCTTTGGCGGTTATCGTCTGCATCCTTGGCGTCATCATCCTTGGTGGTGCGTAACACGCCCAATACTGAGCCATGTACTAATGCCCTGTTGTTAGGCGTCGGGATATGCATGTTCAGACGGTACAAACGTAAAAACCAGACGAACTCGGCGCCCTCGCAGATTATCGACTTCACGTCTGAGAAGACGAGACGCTATGAAGTCGACAGCAAAGTCGATCTTCACGCTTCTGCATATCTTGAGAAACCCAGTCCAGCATTCATACCCGGCGCCCAGGCTGTCGAGATGAACACAGGCTGGGTTCCTCAGATTCGGACTTACGGCGGAGCTGAGCTGGAAAGCCAGTCGTCGATGAGCTCCAAGAAGTCAAAGAAATCAGGAAAGAAATCCTCGCTCCGGTCAAGCCGCGGTTGGGAGAAGACCTTCTCCAAACTTGCGCCGAGCGAACGATCACCTCCCCCCTCGTACCTGCATGCCGGTGGTTCGGCCGACAGAGTCCCCTCGTTTGCGAGCCAGGTCCCTCTGCCCCCGTCTCCTCCTCAGCATTCATTTGTACCTCCCACGCCTCCCACTCCCCCTGCTAACAAGGGCTTAAACCCCTTCATGAAGGCTCCCACAGATACTCCTTCCACAACTCCCGCTACCCAGCCCCGCCCGCTCAGCCTCCTTCGCCAGTCACCAGGCGGCCAGCTTGGGAGAAATGGAGAGGAACGCCGATGACGATGAGACCGCTCTGCCGCGTCTCATGGCCGTCGTCGTCCCTTATACGCCTACCCTTGATGACGAACTTGGCATCAAGATTGGGGAAACCGTTCTCATCCTCGAGGAATACCAGGATGGGTGGGCGCTCGTCCAACGCGTTGGACGAATTGATGCCCCGCGGGGTGTTGTACCCCGCACTTGCATTGCCGAACGCGAGAGGATCGTTAACGTCAACTCTCCCGGCCGTCGGCTATGAACCTCGACGTCTCCCGCCCCATGTTAGCGCCCCCGGCGCCGCCGTTCATGCCGTCACTACGACATCACACTCCTTTTGCTATCGTACATTCTTTCACCTATATTTATTTGCCTGACATGCTACTGTCCCGCGGTCTCCGTTATTTATTTCGGAGCCACGCCCCACCTTGTGGGATGGTCATCCGTAGTTTGTTCATCCGATTCCATCTACCTACATTTCGATACTTCTTGACAACCCCCCATCCTCGTGCACTTGGCTGCACGCTTCTCGCCTGCTAGCCAGGCCTGGCACTTTGTCACTATCGCCACGGACTCGCTGTGATCAGCTATTCAGACCTCCCCCCCTTACTTACACTTGCATGTCGTCCGAGACATTTATCTACAGATTATACTTACACCTTGTTGTACCCACACACTTGTTTTTTATATCAACACACTTGACACCGCGTTCAGACGAGAGTGATGGGCATTCATTCCGATATATGCAGTATGTAGCAGAGTCTACTCCTCCGGAAGCATCGCCTTGCGCCTGTATTTGGCTTGATCTCGCAGCCACTAAAGAAGCGAGAGCGTTAGTGGGCGCTGATGGATAGTCGAGAGTACGCGCCTGTCTATACTGTCTCAAGGAGCCGATTTTCTCCCCTAGAGTGAGAATAATTTAGCGAAGACTCCGCCCGACCGGAAGGAGTGGGATTACCGTAATAATCGGGCACAGGATTAGTGGCACTTTGAAGAGCAGCGTCTACTCGGTTTTTGGCGATGTGTTTATAAAACTCGCGATCGCGGGCGTCGATTTTAGCCACAGATGTGCGGTGAAGTACCCGCCAGACGGCAGAACCTAGACTGGGCCCAATGACATATCCAGCGCCTGGGAGTCATGAGGCGCGCGCGCGCGTCAAACACTCGGCGGACGTACCCATACAGAGGACAGTGCATCCACCGTAGAATATCATGGGGTCAATTCCCTACGCAAAGTTTTAGCCTGGATCCTCCACGACGATTTGGACATGCGTGCCATTATCGGTTTTGTTGGGTCTGTTTGCAGCGACCCAAAGTAGAACGAGCCCCCGAAAAATCCAAGCAGCGCAGAAGGTATCGTGAATATCTATCCAGAGTCAGATTTTGCAGTCCAAAGGTCCAGGAATTGCGCACTGTCTGCCATTGCCGTCTGCTCCGCCGGATTTCAAGATATTCCACCCAGCTAAGCTCCTTTGCCGCGACCGTCGAGTTCGGGCGGGAAAACACCGTTGGCCGTGTATGTATTCTGCCCAAAGAACGCGGAAAGGCCCCACATCCCCGGCGCAACGACCTCCAAGCACAATTTTGCATTGAGAGAAAGGTGACCGTGACTGACAACGATCGTGACTCGACCAAATCAGGAAGTGGTCACTTCACAGCCCAACATCTTGCACCAGTTCAGCAGCCAGCGGAGCGGACATGGAAGGCGTCCAGGCTGGAAACGACGCCTCTCCCTTCTCTTTGACCAGGTTTCTGTCCTATGGGACCCTCAAAATCCAAGTTCTTCCAGAATACCAGGAAACTGCGGAACAGCTACCAGCAGAGGATGGATGGAGCACATTTAATCCTGGACAAACTGTCCTCCACGTACAGGAAACTGACGACGGCTCGCTCATCCGTCAACTGGATTTTTTAATCTCCCAAAAATTTATATTTATATCATGTGTGCTACTCGATGAGCGGACTCTGCTCCTGCGCATATATTTCATCCCGCACGACCTACCAGGAGTGCAAGGTAAACTCCGGATTCGGAAGAATAATATCACAACTCCAGCTCGCCAATACCTCGCAAATCTACTTCCGAAAGTATCTCGAAGCCCTGCCCTTTGGGAGGGACATGGTATTTTAGATCCCACCCACGTCATTCTTGTGCGCTATATATTGCACTGATTTCAATGCGAATGTTCATTATTAACAGGGAAATACCCTCTCCGGAATATATGAACACCTTCCCTCGCCGGATGGCCTCGTTACCGAGACTTCAACACCGATCACCAGACGTTTGTTAGATTTTTCCGATGATCTGGGCAACTTCGGCTTGAGATCGACGTTACATCGCTATCAGCGGCGCTCGGTGGCGGCAATGGTTCAGAAAGAAATGGACCTGTCGGACTGCCCCGACCCGCTCTTCTTCCCCATCGTTGGGCTCCACAACCACCAGGAATTTTACCTGCAGCCGGGGACGATGGAAGTGCTTCAGGAGCGTCCTCTCGTGGCACCCTGTCGTGGCGGAATTCTCTGCGAAGAGTTGGGCAAGTGTTTCTCGCCTCCGCGATATTTGTTTATCAACGACTTTGCAGGGACTGGAAAGACGGTCATGATACTGGCATTGATCATGTCGACAAGACACCAACTTTCCGACCCAGAACCATCAATTATCGACAGCCGCCCGGTTCTCACGCCGCTCGCCTTTCGACACTTCCCGTCGTCTGACTTTGCGGCAGCCCGCATGCGCTTCTTTCGCGCCCAGGACAAGGTCGATTCGCAGGTTCCGACCCTAATAGAGATGTTGCTGCATAGAATGGCCACAGATCCCCTCACTTTTATTCCCGAAAAGCACACGGACAAGTACGAGAACATAAAGATGATGGCGGAGGATTTAGAGCAGTATGCGGGGCCGCGCAAAGCCAACCTACCATTTTACCTGGATTATCAAGGCGAGCCAACGGACAACGAGCGCAAGAATAAGAGGAGCAAACCGACTTCCGGTCCGCGATTGCTATATTTGACATCTGCAACACTCGTTGTGGGCAAGCTGCACTTCGCTTCAAATTTTGCTTGCGCTGCTAATATCGTTACAGTTCCGCAAAATCTCCTGCTACAATGGTCGCGAGAACTTCTTCTCCACTGTGACGATAGTCTCCGCGTTTGCACCATCCGGGGAGGCGAACCGATGCCGCCAGCTCGAACATTGGCATCCGAATACGATGTGCGTCCTTGTTTTTATTATGGTTCACATTTCTTAAATTTTCCCACAGTTGATTCTCATGAGTTATAACCGTGCGTTCTCGACGTCCTCTATTTTTAATCGCTAACTTGTTGTAGGCTTCACTGCCGAAGACAAGAAAATGCAGCGCTCAGGTCTACCAACTTGGCAAACATGCAAGTGTCGCGAGTTTCAGAACGTCCGGGTACCCGACTGCAGCTGCAAGCCTCCCGTCGAGGTCTCCCCGCTCCTCCAGATCCGATGGAAGCGATTGGTGATCGACGAAGGCCACGTCTCTGCCTCGCTTGCGACGGTGTTGACGCCGTTCACCAAGATCCTCAGTGTCGAGCGGCGTTGGATCGTCACCGGAACGCCAACAACGAACCTGCTCGGCCTCAGTTTAGGAAACACAAAAAGCAGCACTGCGGACTCGGTGACACCAAGCGAACCTGATTCCAACCTGTCTTCGCGAGATCCGTCGGAGGTTCCGGAATCGACTTCCGCGCAATCCTCTCCGTCACGGAAATGGAATCGCAACGACGGCGAAGACCTCACCAAGTTGGGTAACATGATCACCCATTTTGTCGGCGTTCCGCAGCTGCTGGCGAACCCGCAACTCATCGGCAGCCATATCAAGGATGCACTACTCGATCTACTGGGGCCGCGCATCGGTTCCATTGAGGTGCTTATGCAGCTCATGGCGTCGGTTATGATCCGTCATAGGTGTGTGTTGAATTTTCCGGATGGCGCTAAATTGCTCAACAATGTTGAATAAAAGAATTACCGACGTGGAGGAAGAAATTGTACTCCCGCCCGTCACAGAGGAACTGGTCCTGCTGGATCTGGATCCCCTAGCAGTCAAATCGTATAATGCCCTGCAAGCAGCTCTCGCTTACTAACGCTGTAACTTCTGAGCGTAAAGATCAGGTTCGGTTTCTGTGTTTCTTTCAACATGTCAATGGCTGATCAAAACGTTTTTACTAGGACTATATGTTCCATCCTCAAGGTACACTTAGTTGCTCTTCCTTTTTGTTGCAATTAATTCATGTGCACGGTTCAGAATGCAGACGCTCTTCAACTGGACTAGTTCGAAATATGTCGCAGTGGGTAATTTGTTTTACGAACCATGTTTTTGTTGAGTAAATTCAACAGGTTGATGTTTTGGGCCGTTGACGACAATCTTTACAACTCCACTGAGATGCTCAAAATCTCCACAAAGACTCTCGACAAAGCACTGGACTCAGCCAGTCCAGAGGACGTCGAACCTTGCTGAAAGACGCATATCATCACCTGTGAGATCTTTAGCCTCATATCTCCATTGCACTTCTTACTTCATTTTTCGTCGGTAATAGCGAATTGGCCGCTGGAGACGACCTTTGGAAAGGCGATCCAGATGCACGAGGATGTCCCGTATCGCCTGTACGACCTCAAAAGGCCCATCTTCGATGCCTGGACGAGGACAACCCACCCAGTTAACGATTATCCCCCGGAGCCATCGCTGTGCGGCCTCATGCACCCTGATCGCCTAACACGGCTGCGACAGATTGTTCTCGAGAAACCGCTCATATCCGAGCAGACACTCATCTCGACAGGGCAATATGTCGCGGAGAAGGATGAGGAACAGCGCACTGCATATCTCGAGTCGCTGAAGAGGAAATCAACGAAATCCGCGAGGGTGAACACAGGGAAGGCGAAAGCGACCTGATGCCGCGAAGCATGCAGCGGATCCCGACACCGTCAAAGAGGTCCAGAAAGTGCTGGAGCAGGTGGCCGAGGACGGCGACGCTCCAGCAGTTCACAAGCGTC
This sequence comes from Mycena rebaudengoi, assembly GCA_029282285.1. Classification (NCBI taxonomy): domain Eukaryota; kingdom Fungi; phylum Basidiomycota; class Agaricomycetes; order Agaricales; family Mycenaceae; genus Mycena; species Mycena rebaudengoi. The sequence continues at coordinate 2,347,747 of JARJCX010000007.1, forward strand.
CTTCCGCGCTGGTAGGCCCAATCGCACATTGCCAATACTCGTCTGGGCTCCTCTGCGTCCAGCAAGTTGAACTGGATTATCAAAGAGGTTACTTGCTCGCTAGACTTGATGGTGGTTGAATTCCAAGCTGACTCGATTTGTCGCGTAGGTTTTGGAGCATTCGCCGTCAGAGAAGTTCCTAATCTTCTCTGATTCCGAACTATCCCTCGCCCATATCGGTGAAGGCCTCCAGCTGTTCGGAATCGATTTCTTGCGGTTCACCACTCAGACTCCGGCAAAAGTCCGGGAGCAATTCGTGCTAACGTTCGAGACTTCCCAGCACTATCGGGTGTTCCTTATGGAACTCAAGCATGGAGCGCGTGGATTGTGAGCTGGTCGACATCTATTTTCAAACACCCCACTCATTTCGAACATCAGGAATCTCATATCCGCGTCGCGCGTCATATTTTGCGAGCCCGTCTGGCGTGCAGATGTCGAAAGCCAGGCGATTAAACGGTGCCATCGTATCGGGCAGACGCGGCCTATCAGCGGTGAGTCCTCGCATGACATCCGAGGCAATTCAACTTGATGTTGAAGTGTCGTAGTGAAAACTTTAGCCATCCGCGGGACCGCCGAAGAGAACATGGCTGCAAGACGTCTTGCTCTTCAAGGCAGCAAAGAAAAGCTCCCAAAGCTCATAAACGAACACGGAATGCGTGCCTTCATTGCGGTACCTGCCTCTGCGCTCCCAATTCAACTTATCTCTCATCGTATCATTACAGAACCCCAAGTTCATCACACATGTGGCGACAAATCTCCCGACAATCAATGTGCCATTTGTGAACCTTGAACCCTTGCTGGAGGGCGGCCATCCGTCTTCTCCACCCGGCGAATCATCAATCAATATCGAGAGGCGGCAAGTCCACTTTGCTGGTGGTGATGATCCACCCAGCCCCGGGCCTAGCACGCCGAAACGTCAAGTCCGTCTGTTGAACCCAATGGGATTCTTTTCGGATGAGGAGCGGTCGCCGATTCGCAAAGTCAGGCTCCTCGTCAGAGAGCCTGACCCATCCGTGGAACTGGAGCCGCCGAAGAAGAAGCAAAGAAGTCGGGTTCATTTTGCGGACTAGAACTTGAGGTGTTGCCAGAGAATCTTCATATATGCTTATTTGTAATTCAATTTCATCCTGCTGTTTGTGTTGTACCTTTTAGACGGTGTATTGAATCAAGTTATGGAGCACAACACAATAAGTACTACAATTTTGAACTTGGTTGAATTTAGCGAGCATCACGGAATCATGTGTGTTCAGCCTTGTCCATGACCGGGATATTCTGGATCTTTTTACACAATTACAGATATATATATATAGCTTTTCTTTCATTCCTCATGTTTATGGCAAGTTTCTGGCACATTCGGTTTGGTTCCGGCTGTTCCGATGCTGTGCTTTGGAGTCATATGACACATTTAAACTCCGCAGCCACATAAAGGGGCGCCTGCGCCACTGCTTATCTCAACCATCTCTTCTCTCCACCCACCACATCGTACACCATGCAGATCTTCGTAAAGACCCTCACCGGAAAGACCATCACCCTCGAAGTCGAGTCCTCCGACACCATTGACAATGTCAAGGCCAAGATCCAGGACAAGGAGGGGTTAGTGGCGACGCCATTTACTTAGTAACCCAGCGCTAACTTTTGCTTTCCATAGCATTCCCCCCGACCAGCAGCGCCTGATCTTCGCTGGAAAGCAGCTCGAGGATGGTCGCACTCTCTCCGACTACAACATTCAGAAGGAGTCGACTCTTCATCTCGTCCTGCGTCTGCGTGGAGGCATGCAGATCTTCGTCAAGACGCTGACGGGCAAGACCATCACCCTCGAGGTCGAGTCGTCGGACACTATCGATAACGTCAAGGCCAAGATTCAGGACAAGGAAGGGTCAGTGGCGACATCATTTACTTAGTGACAACAGCACTGACTTCCTCCACAGCATCCCCCCCGACCAGCAGCGCCTCATCTTCGCCGGGAAGCAGCTCGAGGACGGCCGCACTCTTTCGGATTACAACATCCAGAAGGAGTCGACTCTCCATCTCGTCCTCCGTCTCCGTGGCGGGATGCAGATCTTCGTCAAGACTCTCACCGGAAAGACCATCACGCTCGAGGTCGAGTCTTCCGACACCATCGACAACGTGAAGGCGAAGATCCAGGACAAGGAGGGCATCCCCCCCGACCAGCAGCGCCTCATCTTCGCCGGCAAACAGCTCGAGGATGGCCGTACCCTGTCCGACTACAATATCCAGAAAGAGTCCACACTTCACCTCGTCCTCCGTCTCCGTGGCGGGATGCAGATCTTCGTCAAGACTCTCACCGGGAAGACCATCACGCTCGAGGTCGAGTCCTCTGACACCATCGACAACGTGAAGGCGAAGATCCAGGACAAAGAGGGCATCCCCCCCGACCAGCAGCGCCTCATCTTCGCCGGCAAACAGCTCGAGGATGGCCGCACCCTTTCGGATTACAACATTCAGAAGGAGTCGACCCTCCATCTCGTCCTCCGTCTCCGTGGCGGGATGCAGATCTTCGTCAAGACGCTGACGGGGAAGACCATCACGCTCGAGGTCGAGTCGTCGGACACCATCGACAACGTGAAGGCGAAGATTCAGGACAAAGAGGGCATCCCGCCCGACCAGCAGCGCCTCATCTTCGCCGGCAAGCAGCTCGAGGATGGCCGCACGCTGTCGGACTACAACATCCAGAAGGAGAGCACGCTTCACCTGGGTTAGTTTCTTTTGCTTTCCGTCTTCAGTCCCATGTCTGACTCTTCAAACAGTTCTCCGTCTGCGTGGTGGGGCTTGAAGTGCCTCTTGGCTGCCTCGTTGGATTGAAATAGCCTTACACCTACATTCTACATACTGTCGCATACGCACATCATTGAATCGCACACTCCCTTTGGGAAACTTGAACTTTTTGTGTGCGCGCGGTTACCTCGATTTAATTTGGATCTCGTATATTGGTGTTAGCCGGTCATCACGTCCTATTCACGACAGCGGAGCCTGAGGGAGATAGATACGGGTTCGTTGCTGTTGTCTGTAAGTCAGAGAGCGAAGAAATTGCATAGAATGTTGCTCTATTCGTTTTACAGCGATGAATCTCGATGAACTTGAAATTGCTCAAACTCTACAAGTAATGAACAGAGGGATCGCATTCACCTCCTCGGGTCAGGCGGGAAAACAATCTCTGACGACCGTCCCTCCCCCGAGCTTTGGATATGAAATGCGCACCCTCATAGATCACTGAATAGCGAGCAGCAGGCACTCCTCCAATTTTGGAGTCACCCCCGGGATCTTGATGCTGATACCCTGCGCAAGCCAATCCGGAATAATCCCTGGCCGCGATTACCGATGTAGAAGTTCCAGGTGAACCTATTGCATTTTTGAAGAGCGGGAGGGAAGGTGGAACGGTAGAAGATTTTGAGGTCGTCTACGTCGTACTATTGAAGTTTTACGCTGGGTGCGGGGTACGGCGCCCAGCGATATTAAATATTAAATGCTCGTACTCCGATTATTACACCTGCTTCGAAGAGGGCGAGGCTCTCTTGAATATATTTATCCGTCGTATAGCCACTACGATGCTTGGCTGCCATATCTTAGAAAATACGGAGCTGCTGATCAGTGGAACGTGAATCGGAGTCGAAATCGTCGACAGAGGTGAGGCCTGTGAGGATGGTCTGAGTCGTCGAAGAGATGGTTCTTCAAGTGCTGACGAATTCCCTTTTTGAGACATCAGCGTTAGTGGATGCATTTGGCATCCTTTCTGGCACCATGGGACACAAACGTTCAAGCGGCAAAAATATGGCAGGGAGGAGTTTTTACATCAGGCTACATATACGGGTCTCGGACGGGCTGCGCTACAAGTGGTCTATAGCGGGTCCTGCGAGGGACATCAAAGCGGAAGGACCCTATTCCCGGCCGAGCGAGAGAACATGTGGTGAGTTCCACGACAGTAAACTTTTCAAGCCCTTCTGGGGCCTCAATACCGTACACAGCTTCGACAGATTGAATGGGGCCCGTCAAACCTCCAGGGGCGAGAATCTCAAGTTCGTAGCCGCGGGGAGCGTTGCAAGCCAGTCCGCGGCCGCGGTCGTAGAAGTCAAAGAAGAACACGCCGTCTTCGGGCGGGTGTCACCTGGGAAGAACCGGATAGATAGGCGATCGCCAGGAATGTCGACGAAGAAGACATCCCCGACAGGGCTGGAGGCAGCTTCAGGTTTGAGCTTTGCGAGTCAGTCAGTAAATAAACAGGGGGGAAGCCGGCAGGGAACGCACCCCAAGATAACGAATACGACCACCACTGGCATCAAGCCCCGCGTCCGCATCGCGAAGAAAGCGCCTCAACGAGGGCGGCGCGCTTGGGTCTACTGGAGTGACCCGCGGCGTCAAACATGCGGTCAATTTGATCGAAGGTGACGCGGGCAAAGCCTTCTTGGGCGAAAAGCTCGGTGAGTCGGCAGTTTGGGTGTTTGGCGGGGTCAAACAGCTCAGGAGCGCGGACGACCCGCGGGGGGAGCCTGCTTGAGCTGGGGGAGGCGCTAAGGAGGCGTGAGTTGCAGCCATCGCATAGGAACGAAGCGAACCGGCGAACGGGTGGGCGGCATTGAAGAAACTGCAGTACGGTCTGAGACAACCTCGACTGTGGAAGATAGGAGTGTTCACAGCCACTGATGGGATTGTGTTGATGTGTTAGAGTCAGTTTGTGCCAATTGTTCGTTTGCGAGGCCCAAGAAAAAAATCGAAGCGTTTAACTCGAACGGTCCTACTGTTGTCGATAGGGGAGGTACACACAGAGCTACCATTGCTGGTAAGCGCGCGCTGGCATCTGCGATGCAAATTCTAAGGCTCACTCATCTGTAAGTCGGCGGGATGGTGTCTACATTTCTCCACGACCGTGCCCTTTCGAATCGCCATACTGAGTACCAGGATCAAAATTGCATACTTCGAGATTCCCGTGGAAAGCTCACATTCGCTCCTGTCAATCGCCTCGTGCTCACCTTGCCATCTGAAATAATTTCCGAAATATTCTTACTCTGCCTCTCCCCCGCCGAGTTCATCGCTGCCGACAAGTTCACTGCGCCCCTGTTGCTCTGTCGGATATGCCGTCAGTGGAAGCAGATAGCACTAGCTACACCCTGCCTCTGGAGCTCCTTGCGTTTGGATGTTAATGACTTTCGTCGTGAAAGGTCTTCGGCAGACCTGGATCCAGTCGAGTTTTATTCTAGCTGGTTGAAAAATGCCAAACATACCCCCCTCCATTTACAGATATACGACTCAGTATATTCCTGCATTAACCCGCTTTTGATGCCGTTGCGGCCATGGTTTTCGGCACCGGAACTGGAACCGTCAGCTTGGTTGCGGAAATTGGACAAACCCAACACCGTGCGTTTGTGCAAGGTGCTGAAGCTCATCAAGCAGCGTGCTGAACGATGGAGGAGTCTCGATCTCAATCTGCATTCTACATATTTGAATGCCCTCTTCCCTTCCACCCGTAATTTTCCCTCCCTGGAGAAGCTCGTCACCAGATCGCCCACAGTTCCCTTCGCAAAGCTGGACCCGCCCTTTCTCTCCCATGACATGCCGATGCTGCGGGAACTCCGCCTCTACGAAAACACTGCCCCCGCTCTGGCTGCCTTTCCTTGGGCGCAGTTGACTGTTTTTGTCACGGACGAAATTAGCGTTTCTGATTGCGTTAATATATTCCGACACACCTCCAATCCTCACATATTGCACTGTTCGCGTCGTGCACGACTCGTCTCTAGTATCAATTCCCCCTCTTCACCCTATCACCAATCTCCACGACCTCTCCATCCATGATGAATGGGAGGACGCTGAAGACTTTCCATTGATCAAACTCCTCCAACATCTAACGCTTCCTGCTCTGAAGCGTCTCTCGCTGCGATTTGAAGGTTGCAAGCCCGGAGGATACTTCAGCATTCATTTCTTTCGCCTCCCGTTCGTTATTCAAGCTCGAATAGCTGACCCTCCGCTTCCCAGACTCTGCCGACACAGTCTTGGAACTCCTCCGATCGATGTCCTGCTTGCGAAGTCTCGACATTGAGATGGAGGACGTGCGTGATGCGGACAAAATATGTGGCTCGTTGACGTCTCGACCGAACTTCCTGCCCATGTTGCAGTTTTTGCGAATCATCTATCTTTCCTCGGAACTCGTCGGATTGACTACACTGGGCGATATGTTCCGCTCGAACTGGACGGGAGTGTCTGAAAAGATCGCCGCCGTCGGCATGCGGTCCTTCGTGTTTAGGCACCCGACGAGAGAAGCCGAGTTCGGTGCGCTTGTGAAAACCGATTGACCAGGAGCGCATGTTCTTCTGCTTTTTTCCCGACTCCTGCGAGCGAAAAAAAGAGTTATGTGGTTTGTAAAAATCTATCTTCCCTGAGAAACTCTACCATCACTCCCTCAAAGCAATACATCCTGTCTTTCTTCCAACCCACTCTTCCTTCGCCCCTATTATAATTTGCATCTTCCATATTTTATGTATCAGAACGAAACAAGACTGTGCTGTTGTAACTCCTGATATTTGCACTTCAGAGCTGCCAATCATGCAATTGAGCATTGCTCATTCGCAGTCCTCAGTTAACTGATATATAAATCGACGCAGAGAAACAGATCGGACTGGACTGTCAGCACCAGTGAGCTCCTACTTGCGACAGCACACTGAAATCCCAAGCCATGTAGATATGCGTTGAATTCAACTCGTGTTCAATCGCAGCCACCCAGTCATCCAAAACTTGTGGGGCATATTGCCCATGCACCAAGACGGCACGTTTGCAAACGGCAATAAATTGCTGTAGTCGTTTATTAACCCGTCAACACAAGTGCTCATTCAGCAGACCAGATTAACGTACTTGTATGTTCATGAACATGAGCTCTCCGAGCTGCTCTCCATGTTCAACATTGTCTCCGGCCCAATTGATAGGACAGAAGTAGCGGTTGAAATACAAAACGTGATACTTCCCGTTTTCATCCACTAGCGAATTGATTCTTTGGTGGTTGGGGATGATTATCTTGCGCCAAGTCTCTTTCCAGCCGTCCAACCAAGACCCGGAGGCCGGGGTTTTATCAAACGTATCGAAGGATGGGAAACGTGGGACCAATTCTTTTTTTTCATCGTCGACGAGCATCATGGCTGGGTCCGCCAAAAACAAGAGACCGCCTTGCAACAAATGGAAATTAAAATTGAGAGAACTCGGAGTATATGTGCGCCATAATATGTACCTGGTCGAAGGGCGTCGTAAATCAAACGGAGAAGTGCCTGCGGGGTCTTTTAACTGCGCCCGAAATATCAGATCACCGAGACTGTAGACAAGAAAAAAAGCGTACATGTGCAGTGAGGCAACGAGCGTGGATAATGTCGTACCCTGCAGGATTTCGACACGGTGGTAGACCTTTGGTGATATCCATTTGAATAAATCTAGACGTCAGTTCAAATATGAGTCCGAAGTCGCAAGTAGCGATCCCTACTCGAAATTCGGCGGTGGAGACCTGGTTGGGTTGAGTGGCTGATAGACGACATCTGTATATACTAGTAGACCTACAATTGGAAGTTTCGAGCGAGATCCACGCCAACTACGTGTGCGTTTGGATATAACTCCGCCATCTCGATTGCCCTAGGTGCCCGGATAAACAGGTAGCAATTCACCTCGGAGCCGGGCGACTCACCAGGCGGCCGATCCACAACCGACAGTCTAGAATGGTTCGCGGTTCGGCGTTTGGCTCCAGGACTTGGTGGACGGTCTCGTCCAGAGTAGACGGATAGAGCCCAGCCTACCAGCATCCCCCAGATGCGATGCTGGAGCGACAAGTCTCTGGAATAAAATGCCATCAGGATCCGAATAAATACTCCAGGAAAATGCGAGACCTCCATCTCCGTCCTGTCTGCGGGCAGCTTGTATTGCTGAATGGATCATCATCTCCTATCCTATGAAGTGAATGTTAGATGCATCGTTACCCTCGCTGACAGTGTTCATCCCGCGTCCATGGCTTTGTTTGAGCGTATTCTGGGAATCCATTGATCGTCGGTGAGAGCGGAAGTGGGTGACTGTGGGCGACTTAATCTAGTTACATACTCCGACAGTCATAACTTATGTCAATCAGGCCCGAGAACGCCACTGGGTCAAAGATCTTTAGCCGCAAGTAGTTGACAGTCCGGAAGGAACTTCACAGAAAATTATTTTGCCTGTAAAGTCGTCCATAAATGTACTTGGCGGTAAAAGCAAGCAAACCATCGTATTCTGAATGTCGCAATGCTCTGCATTGTCATGGAATTTTCCCGTGGCATCAAAAAAACAATGGGAGAATGAATGAAAATTGCAAGGTGAGATACGTATACACATGCATCAAAAAAATGGACGGTCTGATTGTCAGAAATGTGAGAGAGGCACCAGAGTGAGTGGGATAATGAGGGAGGGAAAATAATGATAATATGGGGAAAGCCAAGATGGATGATCAAGTCCATGTGTGTTATTATGCCCGAAGCCGGAAGAGTCAGTCCAGTGCTATGAAGCCATAAGCCGGAGGAGCCCTGTCCATTTAAAGCTGGATGAAGCTCGTATCAATCCCATGCGAAAAGTCCCAAAGGCATATCCGCTGAACGAAGAAGCGTCAGCGAAGTGTGGACGAAGGGGAAGAAGTACATACTTGATCCTCGCCGCATGACACGATCTATCCACCAAAAAGTGGTCAGCGCGAAGTTCACATAAAGCGATGATCGAATGAGTATGTACCTTGGTGCAGTCGAACCCAATGCAGAATATGCGCCCCGAGTGGCCACCCGTCAGGTCCGCCACCATCGCCCCCGTCTGTCGATCCCACACCTGCGTCAAATGCATCAGCCTCCAACACCGGTGGGGGGACAAGGAAGACGGCGCACCTTGATACTGAGATCATAGCTCCCGCTGAGTACAAATTCCTCCCCCAGCGCGACAGCTGCGCACGAGGTCTCGATGTCACACAGCGCGGGTGCGGCGGGCCTGTGTTCGCCGCGACAGCCAGGCCCCGCACGTCTGGACACACGCTCGGGAAGGACTGCTGAGGCACTCTGGTTTGCGTCGTACTCGGGCGAGGTCGACCACCCCAGCAGCGTCGTGATGTCGAACAAGCGTAGGTGCTTGTCCGAGGAACCCGAGACGACGTAGGGCGGCATGAAGTCGATCGAGGCGATCCTGTGATAGTTTTGTTAGTTGGTGGAACAGTAATAAATAGCTAGGAGAGAACGCACCCGCGGGTATGGTGGTTCTCGAATGTGCGGAGTAGCTTGCCGGTGTTTGCATCCCACAGGCGGATTGAGCGGTCGCCTGTAAAAGAGTCAGACACACGATGAGCCCAGGCCACTGGAGTTCACCCACCTGAGCCTGAGACGATAAAGGAGTCCGAGATCGACACGGCGTTGACGGCGGCGCGGTGTGCGCCGAGGATGAACTGGGGCAGTAGGTCGGGAAACGTGTACGTGCGCACAGTGCGATCTGCACTGCTGTTAGTATTGTAGTCCAGATATAAGTGCGAGGCATACCCTTGGAGCATGAGACGAGGCGGTGGCTGTCGAGCCGTACGCAGAGGACACTGTCCTCATGGTCCACAATGACCTTGACGAGCTCGTTCTTCTCAAGATCCCAGACGGCCACGCGGCGGTCGCTGCCCGCGCTTGCTACGAAGCCGTCATGGACGCAAATACTCAGCACAGAGCTCATATGCACGCCCGCAATGACACGCTCGACAAGGCCTGTGGTCAAGTTCCATTCACCTGGCAGAAAAAGTCAGGGACTGTCATTCTATTTTCAGGTGGGATTCACTTACGCACGGTCCTGTCACGCCCGCCTGTGAAAAGCACCTGTACGCCCGTCGAGGGGTAAGTGTATAGCTGCAGACAGTATATCGTGGTCGTGTGCGCGTTGGGTGGCCCGCCGCGGGTCTGGATCGCGGACAAGCGGAAGGAGCCCGCGCGCACACGGTTCTGCAGGCGCGTGTGCGTCTGGTACAGCCGCTTATAATCGGGGCGCAAAAATGAGGAGTCACTGAGCACCGGTGGAGCAGAGTTGTGGCGTGTCCGCGACTTGGACCGTGTAACAGTGGTGGACGTGGAAGCAACGGCCCCGGGAGACGCGCGGGGAAGGAGAGAGATGCGAGGAGACGAGAAGGACATGGCGGCAAAGCCTGACTCAAGCTCTGCTTGCATCAAGGTCAGCTCAGCCTTCGCTGCCTCCAGGGAGCCGATCTCTCTCCCTCCTCGTCGGAGTCGCCCATACCCTCGTCATCGGAATTGTCCCATGTTTCTCCCCGGGTGCGGGAGGAGTCAAAAGGATGAACCCGTGTGGGTTGCTTCCACGCCCAACCCTGCGCTGTGCACAGATTCTTCCAGATTTCTGGTCATCCGCAAGGGTCCGCCACCGGTGGCTAACCAAGGCGCAAGTCAAGAGCGTTTGAGCTGGCAAGTGAGAGAAGATATGGAGAGAGACCTCCGCAGGGAGCGACTGTTTCGAAGCCATTAATTTTAGAGCAGCGCATGTACCTCCATCGGTAATTAACGCACCCCAACGACGTCAAACTGTAGTAGCGGGGCCAGCCGCCGCTGAATGGTTGCGAGACGAGATCGCGGGAGCGAAGCGAGTAACTTGTACGCCAGTTCTGAGAGTCTCTCGATGAGATTTTTTGTTCCATGTCTACCAGGAAACCCCACTAACCTTCGCATTGTTGTTCCGAGGTCATTTTCGAGAGCAGCTCGCTGGTGGTAGATCCGTAAACTGAGTCCTCGTCGGTAAAGCCCTCGTCGGACAACATGGATGCGCAAGGTAAGCTCAGAGAAGATCCTCAGGATATCAATGAGCGTTGTCAATGTTAACCGTCAAGGCGCATCTGAAGGCCTAGGCCTCGACGCCGTTGCCACTGTATCAAAGGCCAACCAAAATAGACCACAATCAGACAGATCGGCGTCGATCCCGATCAGCGACTTGAGCCTGTATCTTGCACTAATTGGGTAAGTTATGGGAAAACTACAGTACGGCAAGATGTATTTAGAGGTATGATAGAAGAGCCTGGCATGTATTGGTTTGGAGGTACACGAAACATATTTTTTTCAGACTAATGACAATTCTTTTTTCAGCAGGCCTGAGGATTCGGAGAGGTCTCTGCCTGCAGTGGTCAAGCGGATTCCAATAACTCGGCGTCTTCCGTCCGGTACCTAAACACGAAGGACCGCATGCCGACGTCGTCGAGGTCCCAATCCGACTCCCCCTTCCACTTCGAGCGAAAGTCATGAGCCAGCGCAGATGGCAAGAGTTCTGCTTCGGGGTAGATGAGCCGCAAAAACCGCAATTTGGGCAAGAAATTCGGTCGAGACGTCAACCAGTGACATATTTTGTCCGCGTCGCGCACGCCAAGGTCGAGCCTTTGCAATGAGGACATGGATTTGAGCAGTTCGTAAGACTAGGTTGGCAGAGGCGGGAAGACGGAGGGTCAGCTCTTCGAGCTTCGAATGACGAAGCGGGAGGCGAAGGAAAGGAATTCAGAAAGGTCCGCTGGGCATCCAATGTCAAATCTCAGCGAGAGCCGCTCCAGACCAGGGAGCGTCAGATGCCGAAGGAGTTGCATCAGCGGGAAGTCTTCAGCAGCGTCCCATGTATCACAGATGGAGAGGTCGTAGATATTGGTGATAGGGCGAAGAGGGGGGATCGGAACTGGGGTGAGACTGCGCGCGACGTGAACCTCGCAAAGTTCGAGGTTGGAGGCGTGTCGGAATACATCAACGCAATCTGAAACGCTGATTTTGTGCGTGACAAAAAGAGTCAATTGCGCCCAAGGAAAAGCTACGAGGGCGGAGGCAGTGTTTTCGTAGAGGCGGAGCTCCCGCAACAGCGGCATGTCGCCGGAGCGGAAGGGCCCGTCCAGCTTTGCGAAGGGAACTGTGGGCGATTCGATGACGAGGCTCTCCAGGAAGGGAAAATTACGGGTGGAAGGGAAGAGGGCATCCAAATATGTGGAATGCAAATTGATATCGAGACTCCTCCATTGTGTGGCACGTTGCTGGATAAGTTTCAGCACCTCGAGCAAACGCATGGCGTTGGGTTTGTCCAATTCCCGCAACCAAACCGACAGCCTAAACCCCGGTGCCGAAAACCAGGGCGGCGGGGGCATGACACGCGGGTCGGTGTATAAGTATATACAGTCAAATATCTGCAGATTCAAGGGGGTATGTTTGGCATTTTTGAGCCAGCTCGAATAAAACTCGACTGAATCCAGGTCCGTGTAAGACCTTTCATCACGGAAGTCATTAACATCCAAACGCAAGGAGCTCCAGAGGCCAGGTGTGGCCAGTGCTATCTGTTTCCACTGACGGCATATTCGACAAAGCAGCAGGGGGGCAGTAGACATATCGACATCGATGAACTCGGCGGGGGGAAGGCAATGTAAGAATATTTCGGAAATTATTTCAGATGGCAAGGTGAGCACGAGGCGATTGACGGGGCCGAATGTGAGTTTTCCACGGGAGTCTTGGAGTATGCAAGTTTGATCCTGGTACTCAGTATGGCGATTCGAAAGGGCACGGTCGTGGAGAAATGTTGACACCATCCCACCAACTTACAGATGAGTGAGCGTAGAATTCGCACCGGAGATGCCAGCTTACCGGCAGTAGGTCCTCAATTGACAACAGTTAGGCCGCCCAGATGGAGCGCCTCTATTTTTTCTATTTTTTTTTGATAATGAGGCTTTCAGAAAGGCGAAATGAATCGATGGGCGTCTGAAGGCAAAAGCAGCGAACGTTATGTACGCCCCATCAGTGGCTGTGAAGGCCCCTAGTCTTTCAGAACAGGTCCATTTCATCGAGATTCGGCGCTGGAAAGTCAGTCAATGTAAAGTCATTAGACGCAACGGACTGGCTGACATAAAACTGTCCAGGCAGCTTCGTGGCTGCGTCCAAACGGGGGGAAAAGATTCACAATTAAATACATCGCAAGGGTCCGAGTTTCCCTGCCTTCGCCCTCAGACACATGTCATGGTAACATTCACACTTTTATCCGCATCGACGCCCGACCGCTCCATCAGCGCAAACACATACGGCCCGCGCTCCAGCTTCCCACTCATACCGCCGATTCACAATGGGCAGATAGCGGTCCACGTCCAGCGGCATCACGACCGTCCTGCTCTCGCCGACGCCGAAGATACACGCGGTCAAACGCGACGAGCTGCTGTAGCGGCTGCGTGACAGCCGAGACGCGCACGAGGAGGTATACCTAGAGTCCATTTAGCCAAAGAAAGAGAGGGCAAGGAGGACGACATAGGTACCTGCGGCACGTAACTGCCCGCCATCGGCCCCACGTTGGTCACCGTCACCTGGAAGTTGATCGTCTCTCCCTTGGAGAACGTGTGCGCCCCGCCGGTAGACGAGGCATTAAAGCCGCTGGTTTGGAATGTCGAGTACGACTTTCCATACCCAAATGAATAGGACGGGAACGACTCGATGTCCGTGTAGTTCTTCGCGTGGGCGGTGAACTTGTAACTGCGAAAACATGAGTCAGTCATGATGCGCGCCTTGAACGTGAAGACGAAACGTACTTATAGTATGCGGGGAGGGTCTGGGAGGATCGTCAGTAAGAAGATCGAAGAGGAGGTATGAAACAAGGTGCACCCCAGCATCGTACGGAACACTGAGTGGGACGCGCGCGCCAGGATTGAACAAACCAAATAGGACGTCCGAGATGGCTTGACCGCCTGATTGACCGGGGAAGAACTGAAGAGCCACTCAGTCGTGATCGTCCTCAGCTCAGGGCATATCTGACTCACAGCATCCAATACAGCCGCGGCCTTGCTGTAGTATTCTGGAAGGGCGAACGGTCGGCCGCCCTGCAGGACGATGACGACCGGCTTCCCCAGCGCGAACATAGCATCGGCCAGTTCAGCTGATATGGTCAGTCAAACGAGAAGAACAAAATACCGTCGGAACGTACTCTGATTCGCGGATAGGCTCAGCGTTGCGCGGTCAGCACTCTCTGCATCACTATTCCAGTTCGCCCCGACGGCAAGCACAATGAGATCGGCGCCCTTGGCGACCTCCACGGCCTACACAACAAAAGATTAGCTCCAGTGGCGACGCAGCACTCCCCAAAAAATCGCTCACTTGTCCTATCGGATCCGTCTTATCCACCAAATTCCAAAACAGCTCTATCTGCGCGTTGAGCGAGCTCAGATTCTCAATCTTCTGTACATAGTTCCACGCCTGATACTCCACCCGAATCTTGTGCTTTGCGCCCTTTACAAACGTGAACGCCTCCGACCCCGGCGGCGGCATAGTTCCGTTCAGCCTGTCGTACGAGAGCTGCTTGATATTGCCGACCATGTTCCCCGAGAGCGTTGCCGGCGACTCCGACACCAGCGCGCCGTCGATGAAGAGGCGCGCAGAAGTATTGGCGTTCACGGCGATGCCAATCCACCCCGCGACATCTCTGTCCACCGGGACCTCGAGTGTGCCCTCCCACACGACGCTGAAGTTGTTTGAGGGGAGTCCGACGGGCGGGTATAATCCCCAGTCGCGGTTCGGCGTTTCTTGCGTCGTGAAGACCGCATTCTTGAACTCGGTGTCCGCGTAGTACGTCCCGAGCAGCCCGCCCGCGACGCCGTCGGAAGAAAGCAGGTACCCAGGGATATTGTACTGCCCGTTCTATTACCAGGAGATCTAGTTAGCTGTAGGCCATGCAAAGCTGAGTTGGTCCATACATAATACCAGGTGTTTGAGCCCCAACTCGAGACGAGAGAGACGTCCGAGGCGTTGGCGGCGAGGTACGCAGCCATCGACTGCCGGATGGTGCTCGAGTGGGCGGTGGGGTACGCGCCCGTGGGCCCGGAGTAGTCCCCGTAGTTGAGGATGTCGCTGAAGGGCCCGATGAGCGCGATGGTGTTGATGCCCTGTGCCTTGGGCTTGATGGGAAGCGTGTTGTCGCGGTTTTCGAGTAGGACAATGCTACGGTGGGCGGCGTCGAGGGTAAGGGGTACATGAGCCGCCGTCAGTGCCGCCGAGTCCACGGAGTCGGGGATGTACGGGTTGTCGAAGAGGCCCAGGTCGTATTTGGTGGCGAGGACACGGCGAGCGGCGGCCTTCAACGTCGATTTAGGGATGGTGTGGTTCGCGACAAGCTGCATTGTCGTCTGCGGGAGGGCGCGGGCTCAGCGACGTTGGGACGAACTGAAAAGCCTGCCTCACATTGAAAAAGGTCTCGTAGTTAAAGTCATAGAATTGGACGCCGCCACCAGCATTAAACCACTGCTGGATGGCATCTGCTACGGAGTTCGCCACGGTGTGTCTGGTAAGCAGGTACGTCATGGCTGGTGCACATTAGACAAATATCGGGAATGAGGTCCGAGCTAGGACGTACCATTGTCATCCGCAAGCACGAATCCTGAATAACGAGACAAATTCAGAGCTATCCCAGAAGATTCTGATTAAACAGACCCTCGAATCCCCATTCTGCTAACGCGTCGTAGAGCAGCGGACTAACCACCGCGGGTATCTCATCAATTTCTGCAAGTCCACCACATGAGCGAAATGCTGAACGGTAACAGGCGCGTGTTACACGTGCCGTTATAAGACCTGAACAAAAGGTAAGCCTCAGATATAACAAGGAAAAAGGAAGCCGTACATCATGACACCTTTGGCGGAGCCTAAATCGATAGCGGCCTTGAAAGGCGTGAGCATCTCTTTGAGGATTTGACGAGTACCACGCCCCATAAAGGGGGCAGCGTTTAAGCCTCCACGAGGACTACCGTGGGCTGCGAAGTGCTGAAAATGCCATTAGTGAAGATGAGCCGCCAGTACATGATGTGTACCTTTATAACCGGGGTGACAGCGTCAGGATCGCTCAAGGAGCCGTTCTTCGACAATCCCCGGCTGCAAGTGGTGTTAGCACATAATCCGTCTCTGCCAGTTAATCCATTTTACGTGATAGCAACTCCCATTTGCGATGTTAGCACAAAGTCTTCACCAAAGCCCTCCTGGATTGAGGGAACAAGATATGAGTGAGAAGCCGTACGTACGTTCATGGCCAGAGGGAGTTCCTTACCTGAACGCGGCCCCACCGAGGGTCTTTTCCAAGGTCCAGCACAGGCGAAAAACACGCATGGATGCCGATACTCCGCGCCTCCGAGCCGATGGCGCGTCCAACGGTGTAGAGAAGGTCCTTGTCGAATGACGCCCCGAGGCCGATCGCCTGGGGAAACATGCTCTGTTTGAAGGAGCCAACACCGTGCAGACACTCGCCGGTCTGCATAAACGGGACCTTGAGGCGCGATTTCTGGTGATTCAGCAGCTGGAGGTCATTGTATTGGGATTTGTTCGTCGGGTACCAGTCGTGTACCACACCGACACCTGCGGTCGGGGCGAGTCGCATCGAGAAGTCTGAAGCACATCATTTGGAAGGTGGAGAATGATCCAAAAAATGGACCTACCATAGAGGCTGTTGTCGGAGTTGGGACCGATCATGTTGTCCGCAAACATAAGATGCAGCTGGAGGACTGCGCGGCATTGGTAGACGGCCCATATGGACATGGCAGATACATACTGAGCTCAGGGACCATCATCTTGTTCAAAATCGCGTCGACAAACGCGTCCTTTTCAGCCTTTTTCCCATCCCGCGCACATTTTGCATTGACACCCGAGTCGAAGCTGTATTTATTGAATGACAGCTGGGCACTGCAAGTACCAAGCAGTCCGAGCAGACCAAGGAGAACCGAAGACCGCATCTGCGCCAATCCACAAAAAAAGCCGACCCTGAGTTAGTAGAGGCGGGCCTGGGAGAAGGTCCCTCGATTCCGAGCATCCTTTTTATAACGACAAGTTGATTTTGAGCGGCCAATTGAAGCATCTGACCGAGAGTACACGTGGAGTGTGATGGTCTTCTCGATCTTCTCTTGGTCCATGTTTTTTTTTTGCAAATGACCGCGCCGCCAGCCCGCCGCCCTGATAAGATACGGCGGGCGTCGGGCCACGACGGCGCGGATGGTGATAAACAATCAAGCGCTTCAACTTGGCGCACACAACAAAGTTGACTTGTTGAGAAGTCGGTATGTCACAAGAACTTGGCGTTGAAATTATACTTGAAGTTTGATGACCGACGGAATGGGTGTCCATGATGAGCAAGCAGGAGTCGGACTCCATCACTGAATGAAGTCTAAATAGTTGAACTTGAAGACAAAGAACAGACGATGTTGTTAGTAAATCGCGACCGTGACAACAACACCAAATAGAAAGCAACATACATGTCTTCCTTGACGCGCAATTGACGCGTCCACGCGTCCACGTCAATGAATGCGAATTCACGCGGCGCTTCCTGCTGGTTTGCGTACGTCGGAAGCCTGAGACTCACATGCACACGTGCACCACTGCTGGTAAAGTTGTATAACTTGAAATTTTATTTAATTAAATATTAGCCCCTTAAGTCTCCCCTCATTATTATTCATATTTGAACAACAAGCCTTGACGAGCTGGGAGCTCGATTTTTGTGGAGAGTAATATTTGTCTGATGGTTCTACGGTAGCCTCAACCTTTTTCTCGCCTCTCGGTCTGTCCGATCATTTCACTTCTCTGCGACTCGGAAGTTCTAGTTAATTTGAGATAACTTCCTGACAGAATGCGAGGAAAAATCTCTTGTCCAGAGAATTGAACTAGGATGTTTCTTTTTACGAGTGGTACTTTCTTTCTTTTCCTTTCCATCTGGACTCGATGTGATACGAACGAAGGGATATGGTTCTCTTTACGAGCGATACCTTTTTTTATTTCCCTCAGTCTCTCTTCCTTCCCCTACTTCACATACCTCACTAGTTTCCTCCCAGTCAGATTCCCTTTTTCTCGAATACGTACTAGCGTCCATGAATCATGAGCAACCAGGCGAGTCCCATTCGTAAACTGGATCAGAAGAGACTCTTGAGGAAACTTGATGCAATCTAATTGGTTATATAAAGAGACTCAACACTGAAAGCCGCCTGCCTCCTATAGGCATAGCCTTGGCTAGGTGAGCTTAAGGTAGGTCTGCGTAGGCGCCTACGCAGAGTTATTTGCTTCTGCCTATCTATAATGATCTCTGCGCGGGCGGCTAGACAGACCTAACTTAAGCTTCGGCTAGGTAGAAAACTGACCGTATGTGCCTTCTAGTATGGCGCTGCCTACGGGCTAGCGGAACGCAGTGTAGTGGAGTACTAGAGGAAAACCGTCGACTGTTCGGACCAGCGAGCCACCACAGACTTTTAGAGATCATTGGGAGAAGAGAGTAAGGGTCTTGGCAGATTTGCAGCACGCGCGTGGCGTCGACGACCGAGTTTGGAAAAAATGTTTGAATAGGGGGCAAAGAATAAGGCATGTCCAACTTCAAGTCGCCCGCCGCCGATCAGACGAATAAATTAGCATTCATCGTTCAGAAGGCACGGGTCCAGGAAGATGCGGAGAAGCTGAGATATTAAATAATTCCCACTGCAAAATCAAGCCCACTTGCAAACGAGTCAGCTGACTGTGATCCTATACTTGCGAAACTTGAAAGCAAACCTCAGGTTGTGGCCTTTGAAGTCGCGGCTGTTCTCTCGGGACTGAATTCGAGGCTGATGTCTTGGGTTGTAGAATCCAAGTCTGTCCTCCGCGCTGCGCGGAACTCGGGGAAGCTCCGAGTCATATCGCCGCTAGTTGACTCTCCCAGTGGAGTTGACGTTGCTCGCCATAAATTTGCGATTGTTGAGCATGAGCAGGAGACTGTTCGAGTAGCTGAGGCAACATATAAGTGACTAATCATCGGCTACTGGACGGATATAGCTCACATCTTTCCGCGAATAATTGAGCTGCAGGTAATCACGATAACTTAAACTGGTTGATATCGGGCGGGAACACTTACGGGCACGTGAAGTAACTGGTTTTCTGTGCCATCGAGTTGGGTAGCGGTCGTGTGGTTATGAGCAAAGCACGTACTGGAACGCCAACGAACAGAATGATTGTAAGGACAGCAAAGGTGCCTATTCGAACATAAGCATTTTGGTACGGGGCAGCTGAATGTAGTTACTGGAGGCAAGGTTGGTTTCGACCGTAAGATTGATTATTCTCTTAAGAATAAAGTCCGTTGGAGCATGCCGTGTGCGGGATTTTAACAACTGAAACGAGATTAATGAGTCAATAGGGCGTCGGTAGACCGCTCCATACCAATATTGTCATGGTCACCGCAATCAAGACATCACCTGTGGCAGCTCCAATATTCAAGATCCTAAAAAGAATATTAATCTGAATGCAGTGATTCAAGAACAATAATCTGTACATACATATACTGGAAGGCCGAAGCGTTGAAAGCGCCCTGGAAAAAGTCACAACCATGTAGCCCTACGTGCGGCCGTTCCTTAATGATTTGCTACATTTATAGAGGAAGACAAAAGCAGACCAGAATTGCAGTGTAAATCCCTGCTACAACTTGAGCAAGCGCAATCTGCACATACAAATTTAATGCAAATCGAGAACATTAGAAAAATGCATACCAGCCCAACGAGAATGGATATTGGCAAAGTTTTGCGATTGAGCATCCAAAGACGGTAGCAATAGTAGCATTGTCCACTGGCCGCAAGAAGCGAGCCTAGCATTGGTGTGTCAAATGCGCACAGGTATATATCGTCCAGAGCTAGGAGATTTCCAAATCCCTCAGCGAACCAGTGGTAAGCATCGGCAAAGGACATCGTAGTCGATGCGAGGTCGATCAGAAAAACAATATACACTGTAGAAATCTGGTCAAGGCGATTAAATGGCGTTTTTCAGGTGACGCACCAAGCCACTTGATGTGCTTCGCATCGCGAGGGAAGCTAAGATGGTAAAAGTCTGTGTGTGTGAGCACCGAGATGTCCGGATAGGCATGAAAGGTATATGCTTACAGAATTGCACAGTAAGGATTCCGAATAGATATGCTCCTATGAGCTCGCCAAGGAGCTGGATTTTTTGTCAATGCTGGCCATTCCAATAATTGAATGTACCCACGCGAGGGGCGGTCCTTCAATCCTATTGTGAGTCGATTGATTTGCATTATGAAGCGGCTGGAACTCACAACTTCGCAATGTTGGGTGGGATTGGTGGAAGCTGGGGAGACGCCGACATTGTAAGAGTTATCGATTGGAGGAAGACTAAGCTAGGGTGGTATCCGGAGATCCACTTCGTTTTGCCTCCCCCTTCTATACTAGTTCCGAGAGCATGGTTTTGATATCTGGCTCAGTTCGGCAGGGCGAGGAAGATTTGTTTGGAATGGCAGTATCAAAGAAGTTGAGTATGAACCATTCAACGTTCCCCGCTTTGTTATTGCAGCGTTTCAGAACGATCCGTTCACAAGTCGTCAGAAGTCGTCGGACTTATATCCTGCTTCTTATCCAGTAAAGCGCTGCCATCAAAGACCACTTGCAACAAATCAAGGGCGTCAGGGCAAAAGAGACGGGTATTCGACAGCAGAATCAGAGAGGAGACTCGTAGCCAAGCCAATAATACAGGGAAACGAATGGCGTGAGTTGATTGGTGATTCAGGTGGGCGTATGAGGAGGAGGAGGATTGCACACCCGTAAAATTGAAGCTGTCAGCAACTTCGCCTGCGGCGAAATTGATGGTATGGCACTGCCACCTGTCGGGTGATTGATGGCGGCTTATGGCTGAGACGCCCCGAATTATTAATTAATATTGGCAGGTCGGTTGCTCCGAGTCGCTTGCAAGAACAAGGCAGGCCGCCATGCCCGATGTTTCGTCGACATCATCCCACAGAAAACATGTGTGATTCATCAAGCTAATTTTTTTTTTTTTTTTTTTTTTTTTTTTTTTTTTTTTTTTTTTTTTTTTTTTTTTGGTGGTACATTCGCCGGTAGCAATTAACAATAGGTTAACCCAACCGGTTCGTAAAGTTCAGAATAGTAGTTCCAAGTGAGGAGTGGTTTCCACCACCCAGAGAAATGCATTGCGCACACCCGATGGGTAGTGTGGGACTGTCGCGTCACCCAATACCACGGCTGCTTCGTTGCCGGGGGAGGGTCTGTGGTGAGAAAGCGCGATTACCCACTAAAACTCTGGGCTCCCGTATCCAATTTTCCGGTAAGTTCCGCTCATTATCCAGTGTGCCCGACCAAGTCGCAGCTACCAATTGGGGTGCTAGAGCGGGGCATTTGCCTTTTAGAGGCCTGTTTGCCAGTACAATGTCGACTTGCAGCCTTTGATTTATAGTGAATCGCCACTTGTTTTTTATTTCTCCTTCTTCCAACGGAGCTCCGTTCCGGGAGATTACGCGATCATTGCGCAGCTTCCAGATAAGATACGCGGACTCGGACATCAAGATCCGATACAGCCTTTCCGTACCTAGCCTGGGCTTGTTCCTCTCATCTCGGAACTCAGCAAGGCCACACCCGAGTATTGTGCCCAACGACAACTCGGGCCATTCCTCCTCTCGTTCTCGCCAGAGGGCCTCTGCAGCTTTCCAGATTATTTCCCGCCCTGGGCTCGCGCACTCTACCAGTATGTGATCGAGGTCTTCCAGGACGCCGCATTCTTGACAGATAGCGCGGTCCTCGCACTCAGGTATGTATGTCCAGTATTTTCCTATTCTATGTGCGTTGTGTAGTCCTTTCCATAGGAATTCAGCCGTTCTGGGGAGGAATTCCTTCGAAGTCACCGACTGCCATACTCTAGCGTCTGTGACGTGCCGGCCGAAGGCAGTTTCCGCTGCTTTTTTTTACTATATTAAGCATCTTCACCGTTGAGGGCCTCGGGTCCAGGGCTTGTTTTTTTGTTTTAACTTCCCGTATGCTCTTATAGAATACTTTCTGACGATTTCCTTGCAGGCTCAATCCGGGAAGGGCCGTATGCGGAGGTATGGTGAGTTCCCACAATCCGTCCGTCGGGGTCCTTGCTGCTCTACTCGCTAGCTCGGAGGCATGTCTGCATAGCACCCTCTCCTGGGAGCCCGGTTCGGCCAGCTTGAAGAATGTGTGTGATTGCCTTGCTTTAAGCTCTGCGGCCAGACAGCGCAGTACCTCGCGGTGTGTTACACCTACCCAGCCTTCATGCTCCCAACCTGGGAGTTTCTTATTCATCGCATCTTGCACATACTTCTGTGTGCTTGTTATCGTGAGTATTGTCTCTTTACTTGTGGTCCTGACTGCTTCTAATGCCGCGTAGAGTTCGGCTGCGTACTGCGATTGCTCCGCTGCGGCCGGGATGCACTTCCCTAAGTTTCTTCCATCATTAACCCTGATGAAGACGCCTGCAGCGGCGCGAGCCTTCTTACCCGACGGTGTGTGTACTCTTCCAGCAATATATATTTCTACTGCTCCTGGTGTGGGCTCCACTGTTGTTCTTCTCCTCAGTGGTGGGGCCTGACGTTCTTTTGGTTCATCTGATCTCCGGGTCATTACCCGGAGGCCTTGTGCTAGCGACGTGATGCTTTCGGGAGGTTCGAAGCGCTTTGAACCTCCAGTTTCGCTTGTGTTGTCTGGCGCTGTCTCCCCCACCCTTCCTGCGTCGGGTATCCACCTGGGAAGAATTTGCCCTAGACGGGAGGCTGCGGTCGTTACGCAAGCATGGGGATTTTCACATCCCTGTTCCTTATCTGCGTCGCAGGCATCGCATAAGCATGTCATTCGCTTGTAGTGCAACGGGTCATCTAATCTCTGGATTAAATCCAACGCGTCGCCAACCGTCATCACGGCATGGTTCCTTCTTAAACAACTGGGCCTTTCACCATTATTCTCTTGCCTCTTCTGACTGTTCGCTCCAGGGTGGTGCCACAGCGGTAATTTTTTCTGTACCTCATTTGAGGGGTTGACCGTCTCGAACTTGAGACCGTATTTATTCAGGCACTTCACCATCTCCTTGTGTAGCGCCGGAGGATCGCGCTGGTTCACCTTGATTCTTTGAATCATTAGGTGTGATTTTGCATCCTCCATTACCAACGGTGACTTGACGATATGTCGGGACAGGCGGTGGAGTGCCAAGGAAGCCCAGTGCGGTCGCTTCTCAGGGTCGGTCTCTGCGAGCGCTGCCGCCTTTATTAGCAGGAGGGCTTCATTTCTGGCTTCCAAATCGAGTAGACCAATGCCCCCCAGTTCACGGGGTAGCATTAGCGCTTCGCGCGATACCATTGGCGACTTTGAGTCGTTAATGAACTCTTTTTGGGACTTCAGTATGTGTTTTGTCACTGCTGTCGGCATACCATTGACTTGTGCCAAGAACTGAGAACGTGAGCCTGCTATTATCTGGTCTGCGTTTTTCCTCAAGGATAGAGTCGGGTGCAGGTTTGCCCACCTCTCATAGTCGGAGTCTATTTTCTCCAGTACCGGGGACCAGACTCCGAAGGCTTCAACTCCATTCCCTATGAAACTCCCCAAAATTCGGACTGCTTCTCCTTCTTTCGCGACGTGGACATTGGGCGGGATTGGGTTGTCATTAGCATTGAGCTGCCTTGTCTCTAGGAGACGTGCGCGGAACTCAGGTGTTCCGAACGGTATAATCTCCGTTTTCGCTACATTGAATCGGGCCCCTGATGCAAGGCACCATTTATCCAGGATTTTCTCCAAATCTTCGAAACTGTCGTACTCGCTCAGATAGGCTGTGGTGTCATCCGCAAACAGCTGGACCACAGCCTTCTCCGCTATGCCGGGTACAGAGTACCCCCGAAGGTTGGAGCCTCTTAGCATGGATGCAAGTGGCTCAATTGCTAAATTAAAAAGCAGGCATGACAGTGGGTCCCCTTGACGGACCCCCCTCACAACCCGAAAGGACGAGCTGATTTCGCCATTAATAATAATGTGGGTGTCGGCGTACTTATATAGAGATTTGACAGTGTTTACAAAGAGTTCCGGGATGCCTTGTTCCCGAAGAGTGTCCCAGAGGTACGGGTGGAGAGTCTTATCGTATGCCTTTTCCTGATCCAGTGCCACAATGACACCGTTCTGCAGGTCCTCCTCTGAGTAATCTACCACCTCCATAGCCAAATAAATAGCGTCAGTAATTTTCCGTCCTACCATGAAGCCGGATTGGTCCTTGTGAATGAGGTAAGGCGCAACTTTGCTTAGTTTATTTGCTAAAGCCTTCGTGAATATCTTGTAATCAGAGTTTAGTATGGTAATGGGTCGGTAATTTGCTATGTCTGTCCTGTCCTTTTTCTTGAAAAGGGGACACATCCAACCTAGGGAGAATTTGGATCCCTCAACCATTCCATGCTCCTCGATGTCATTGTAGACCCAGGTAAGAACTTTCACTATATCACACGTCCTTTTTTCAGGCGTGTTAGACTTATCTTTATCTTTTTTGTTTTCTCTATTTATCATTTCAAGTCGTTGCCAGAATTCCGATGGGATGCCATGCATCCCTGCCACTTTCCCGGGTGCCGCTTCTAGGAGGGCCTTCAGTACGTCTTCCTCAGTGAGTTTTTCGGTCAGCGATGTCATGTCTACTTCTATCCTTTGCCGAGGCAGCGATCCCAGGGCCTCCTGTCTGGCCTCTTCACGCTCCTCTTGGGAAACTCCGATCCCATCGGACTGGAGGTGATTGTGGTAGTCGCGGGCTATTTCAGCCATCTCCGATGAGCGTCGGCTACCTCTTTCGGGTGTGATATCAGTCCGCCGTAAGTAGCTCAGTGTGTCTCTTGGTTTTGTGTCTTTACTGAGATTGACAGCATATCTAGTTATGTGGTTCAGTTCCGTGTAACCGCGAACTCTTGTTTGCAGTCGCTTTCTCTCGCGCTGTCGGTCAACAAGTTCGTCGATTTTCTTCTCGATCGCTCCCACTAACTCGGCGACTTCCTCTTGCGACTTCTCACTCGCCTGTTGGCGTGGGTTTTCTGTCGTGCTTTGTGCGTCATCAAAAACTGTGGGGTTAGTGCTATTACCCGTTACCGCTGCTGCAGTTTCTGGTCTAGGGCCATTAAGCAGGACTTCACGTTCGTCCACTAATGCTTTCTTTTTCTTTGCTGATGCGCCTATTACAGCCTTTGCCCTCTTTTGTCCGAATTCAACGACGGAATTCTTAAACTTCTCGAATTTGGTTTGAGCGTTGGATAGCTCAGTGCGTTCTTCCTCAATGGAGTCCTCTAATCTGCAAGCTTCCTCTGTAACATATTTCATGAAGTCCTTGTCTTGCAGGAGAAAGAGTTGCATTGCCGGTCTGCCCTTGCCTATGTATGGGGCTCCTGGCGCGGAAATCGACACCGAGACCATCCTATGGTCTGTTAGACCCCCTGCCACATCATCAATTTCCCAGTGTTGGCAGTTCCGCAGGAGGGTGGGTGAGACCAGAATGCGGTCGATGCGGGACAGTGTCCCGCGGGTGCTAACGTGCGTATACGCTTTCGTATCTGGGTTGATTTGTCTCCACCCATCTTTCAGTTCCATTAATCGTACAAACCGTAAGTATGCGGTGACTACCGCGTCGGAATCGGTGTGGTGCGGTAGGCGATCGATCGCGTCTGACACGAGGTTAAGATCTCCTCCCATGGCATCTGGTACAGGTAGATCAACCGTCAGCCACAGTTCACACAGGGCATTCCAAAAATTAACCTTCTCCTCGTCAGACTCAGTGGGGGCGTAAATGCCCAATACTGTCATCGTTTGTGAACCGTGCCACGGTACTACCGCGAGTATGGCCTTGCCCGGTATGAGGTAGTGCACCTTCACTCCTTCAATATTGGTAATTTCCCTGTTCAGGACTATAGCGACACCTTTTGCTGCTGGATTTTCTGGATACTCATAATTGAACAACTTTAAACGTTTACTCATGAAGCTCTCTTCTATCTCCAGAGCCTGTGCAGCGGACATATGTGTTTCAGTAACAATCATAATGCCAATTTTCTCCTCACGCATCATACGATGTATTCCGTGCCATTTGTGGCTTTCTTGCTTCAGTGAAGTCGCTGTGATGCCATTTATATTGATTGCACTCAGATTTATTTTGGCCCTTGTGTTACGGGCTATACGTGGATTTCCAACTTGTTGTTTCGCTCTTTTCTGGTTGAAAAAAGAAGGTGCATGGTCCTCGTCTTGGGGACACCCCCTCGGTGGGCGTAGCGGCCTGGAGCCCGTTGTTTGGCTTTGCAACTGGGCATTTACGCCCGTAGTCGTCGTGTTGAGGCCAGATGTGGTTCCTCCCGCTTGATTCCTTGCCGTTTCTGAGGTTCCCCTCGAGCGGCTGGTCTCTCGTGGTTGGAATGACGGGTCCGAGCCTCCGGGCGGCGAGCCCGGGTTTTCCGTAGCATCGCCGGTACCGTCCCGGCGCACACGCGCACAGGTGTTTGAGTTTTGTTGCTCTTCGCCAGTCACCGCAGCAGCCAAAGCAACATTGGAGCTGCCGCGGGGGGGGTCTCGTTGAGAATAGCCGGGGCTAGGCCCCCGGTCGCCCCGGCTCCCGCTGGTTTCATTGTTTTGTCTCGTAGCCTGCAGGCACTGACGAGGAGGATGCGCCTGCTCCCCTAAACCCTCCCGTGCTCCAGGAGGGTTCGTGGCGCCAAATCTTGTGTGTGATGGTTGTGCTGTCATATTTAAAGGTGAGGGTGGAAAGGGTGATTGCAGTCGCGCCGTATGGCGCGGCCGCGAGCGCATACGACGCCCTGAGGCTCGGCTCCCAATCCAAATGCCAGAGCTCTCATTGCTTGCGTGTTGTAGTCATTTCGTTACTAACAGTAAACTCGACTCATGTAGTCACTATGAAAAGGTATAGCATGTATATGAAACGGTACAAAACTATAGGATCGAGGTAACTATGGTGTACAGGAAGAAAGAGGACTAGAAGAAGTCGTCGCGCTCGCGGCGTTTACCCTTCCCTTTGTAATCATTCCCCTTCTTCCCCTTTCCATCTCCGCGGGGCTTCTTGTTAGGGGCGCCTTGGCCGCGTCCGTTGCCCGAGTTCGGGCCAGATCCACCCGCGGGTGCGAAGGAATTGAGGCGCATCTGTTCTTGAGCCTTGGCGGCGGCGGCACGGCTCGCATCTTCGAGCGCGGCGATAGTGGCAGGGGTCGGGCCGAGCCACCCGGGGGTGTCGGGGAGTGGGCAGAGGGGGGTCGGGTGGTCGATGGAGGGACAGATACGGCAACGGAAGGCACGTTGGAGGCGCGCCATGCCAAATCGGGCTGTCATGATTTGCACCTTGCCGAAAAGGCGGCGGAGTTGACCCCAGGCCTCGCGGTTGTTGGTAGGGGGGTTGACGTGGAGACGCCACGCCACAGTGTGGGTGTCGTTAGCGAGGAGGACGATGCCGCGCACCGATACCGATCCGAGGAAGGTCGCCCACGCTTCGCCCGCGGAGACTTGCGGCCCGAAGGCGTCCCGATGTGTTTGTACGAACTGAGCGATCTCGTTGTTCTCCGCAATGGCGGCGCGTATGAGATCGCGTGCCGCGTCCGCACCCGCGTCGGTGTTGGGGAGCGTGAAGCCCGCAAAGACTCCCACGAAGCCTATGACGGGCATGTCATAGGGGAGGGGGAAGAGGGTGGTGCTGGAGGAAGAAATGATACGGTTGTCGACGATGGCTTGGGTTAGGTTGTTAGGGATGTCGGCGACGAGCCAGAGGGCCGGGCTGGTACCGTTAGTGGTGGTGGGCGGGGTTCCGAGTGTGAAACTGCTGGGGTCCATGTTTACGAAGCCGCCGATGGCCTCACGGATGAGGCCGTGTGTTCTCATAACGGCGCCGTTACCACCGCTCACCACTATAAAAAATTTGGGGTGTGCAACTTCCTCGTACATCCGAATGAGGTCGGGGGGAACACCGTATAGGAGCTGCTCGGGGGAGTACACGATGGCGGGAAAGCCGCCTGCCGGGGTGGGGGTGTACGAGCCACGGGGGGGAAGACCGTCGGCGGTCAACCACAGCGGGGGCAGAGCAGCGCCGGCGGCAGCGTCGGGAGGGGCAGGAGCAGCGACGGGGGCAGGGGCAACTACAGGCGCAGCGATGGGTGCGGCGGGGGCTGGCGCAGCAGCGGCGGCGGCGTAGGTGGCAGCGGTGGCAGCGGCGGGGGGCGCGGTCTGTGCGGCGGTGTTGGTGGCAGTGGGGGTGGCCGTGGCGGTGGAAGCAGGCATGGGAGCGAGGAAAGGGGTGGGCGCACTAGCGGCGAAGGGGGCGGGTGCGGCGTCCCCGACGGTGTTGGCGCGCAGGCGCTTGGGCGGGGACTCAGGCTCGCTCATCGGGCGACGAGATGACGACGCCCCGTCGGTCGTATTGTCCATTGCCGAGGTGAGGCCGAGTGACGCGGCGGTGGCACGCGCGATGTCTGCGGCGAGGAAGGGGTCGTTCTCGACGTAGTCTGCTGTAAGCTGGGTTAGAGAAGGGAAGGGGGACATGTAGTGTATCGTACCCGTTTCCGCCGCCTTTTTCTTCCCTTTGCCCTTGGCGGACTTGCCGCGGGGCTTCGTCGTGGTGGCGGGGGCGGGGAGCTCGAGGGGAGGGAATTCCTCCCTCGAGATCTCCACCACCGAGGTTGCGGGGGATGTACGCGCCGCCTGCGGGGTCGGCGTGGCGTCGTTCGAGTCCATGGGTGCCGGGGACGAGCCGCTCTCCCAACCGAACGCGTCGGCTGTCTGGCTGGGCGCGGGTGAGGGGCTGCTGGGGTCGTCGAAGTTCTCCCAGTATACGTCGCTGCTGTCGGACGGGGTCGGGGAAGCGGTACGTGCACTGTTACGAGTGATGGCCATCGTATGAGAGGATTTGTAGAGGGGGGGTAAGATGTGTAGCTGGGTTTGCTGGTTTAAAGCTAGTCGTTTGGGGTGCGGATGGCGTACCTTCGCGTAGGTATTTAACGCCAAAGGAACAAAGGTCGAGCGCGGATTGGCTCCTCAAGACCTCCGCGGCGGATAACGCGTTGGAGCCGGATGGCGCCGGCGGGTCGCTTTGTTCAGAGGCGCACGAGGCTCCAGGCTGTTGAAGTCCGCTGGGATTAAATCGATGCGGATTCTCCTCAGAAAATGGAAAACGAGACGTACCTCGATGGTTGCGTGAAAGGGCGAAAAGCGCACAAAGAGGACATGCCCGACGACCTGCATCGGGGATGTGCCTCTTTGTGCGGCGCGCGCTGGGGGAGCGCTGGGGGCGGTCGACCCCGGCGACGTGAAAACGTGGCGATATGGTACGGGAGGAGAGTGGCAGCGTGTGTGGTGATTCATGACATAGCGTGCGATTCGCCTTCGCCTTGCCGCCGGCACTCCCACGGATGTCGGGCCGAATTGCACAAAGAGATTGGCGAGAGCGGGGGGAGGTGGGGAGTGGCTCGACGGGTCAGTGTCGAGCTCGCCCGCTTTCGTTGCGGGAGGGATCATTCTTGGCCGTAGTTCACATTTTACAGTCAAAGTATCGTTTGTATTAACAGCAGATGTATATTTTGGAGTGTGTCCATGCTGCGGTACAGGACAGTTCCTCCGGGCAGAGGGTGGCGCAGCGGCCGACGTCGTACTAACGTCCCGGGGAGGCGATCGGTATCTACGCGTCCCCGTTAGACTCCGGAGACCAGCAGGCGTCTCCCTCATCGTCTGGCGGTTACGCGCACCCTTCCCAGTGGCGTGGGAAATCCGACCGTGGTGACGGTTCGGAACAAGGGGCCCCCCCCTCATCAAGCTAATTCAATCCCGGTAAGATGGAAACCACATCACCAAACCCCAGATCCCACATGGCGTACTCAGAAAATACAAGTGGTATAGCGCGGTATGTAAGTTACTGCATGCCCGTGAGCCACTGTCGAAGATGGCACCGGGAAAGAAGTTATCGAGCCCAGACCTAAAAGACTAATAAATGCACATGGGAAACAGTCCACCGATATCTAACAATGATTATCTTATGCCGGATAATATAAGTGGGAGCCTCAAGCGATAATGGGTGAAGACACACCTAAACCAAGACCGAATAACACAACAACCTAATAACGATTCGGGACGAGACTGCTCGTCCGCCGCGAGTTGCGCGCATCCTGCTGCACGCTCAACCTAGACCCTTGCGCCGACCCGGCGCCGTTGAGCTCGAGACACTCAAGCGGCACCATCCCCTGTTCCCCGCGCAAATTCGCACACAGCGCCCAGCCGTCGTCGTACTCGGCCAGCACGCGCACATTTTCGCCCGTTGTGATGCTGAGCTCGTCCGGAAGTGTTGGGATGAACTCGTAGCGCACCGTCGCGGAAGGCACGCCCCCCGCAGCCACAGGCGGCGCGGGCGTGTTGTTGTACGAGGAAGACGGCTCCTGCGGCATCGAGACAGGGGCGCGGGTGGCGAGCGCGGCGGCCTGTGCACGAGCAAAGGATACGCCGGGGGACGTCTCGCCCATGTTCGCGGAGCGCTGCGGCGCGAACGAGCGCTGTGCCGGCTCGAAGGAGCTGTTCGACGCTTGTCCTACATTGGGAAGCCAGGGCGCTGTCTGCCCGCGCTCCTTGCGGGCACGTATGCGGCGCTGGCGGATGAAGAAGACGAGCGCGCCGAGCAGGAGGATGACGCAGGCGATAGTGATACCGACGATGGCACCCGTAGGGAGGCCGCGCTGGGGGCTGTTCTTAGCAAGGGCCCCCCCCATGCGATTGTTGGACTGGCCCTCGCCCACGGAGGTCGTGCCGGGTTTGTTGATGACAGAGGCGATGGGGGAGGGTATTCCTGTCGGTGGGCTAATCGGCGGGGATGAAGTAGGAGAGGCTGAGGAGGTCGTGGTCGTGTCTGTGCGGCTAGCAGAAGCAGAGGTGTTCGTTTCGTCCGCGTCGTCGTCCGTTTGGGTGGCCGGGCTGTTTATTGTAAGGGTTATAGGGCCCGTCAGGGTGAATTGTCGAGCGGCTAGATGCGCATCGACGGGTTCTTGGAGCGGCAAGCGCTTCCCTTGAGGAGCCTGCTCAACAGGAAGTCGTTGCTTCAAGTGCATTCGTTAGAATGGAAAGATCGTGAGGACCGCGCCAGGGCTGATCAATAGTGCCGCCTCAGAAGATGAGAGGGAACTGAAATAAAAGAGAAATTACACAGAACGAAAGAAAGAGAGAGAGACAGGCAGCTTGCACGAGCAGCTTTGATCATAGCGACCAGATCAACCAATCACTGACACCAGTCCGAATCAAGCCCGTCTTGGTGACAGTGGTAATCTCCGAGTCCTCATTTCCTGCCTCCCATGTCTTCCCGTTCTTGCGCTCAGACTCAGCAGTAGAGCGCGATGTTCTGCCCTCAATTTTGTCGACGTGGCAGGCGGTACGCAGGCCTGGCCCCGCCTCATCACTCAAACCCGGCGCATCATGACGCGATTCTAATTAATCGACACATGATGACGATCTCGGACAATTTATACCAGTGCGAGTCTGCGAGGCGAGCTCATTTAGCTCCGTCTATTAATATCGCGGTCAAAGCGACTTAAATTGCTGGATATGGGGGACTTGGTTTATCCGCGATCGAAAGAACAGCGCGCGACTGCCAGAAGCCGACAAGACGCCCTGTATTGGACAAGTGTCGATCAGCATACGGACCTCAAGCTCGGCCTGTCAGACCAACAGCCAAAGACTGTTGAACCGGGATGCCCGGCGCACAGATATCGATGCTTGATGGGCCAAAGGTTCGGGTGCACATGCACCAGGAACTTCAAGTTTTGTTGTATGTGGTTAAAAAGATGGTGTTTTCGACCACGCGATGAACAAGAAGATAGATATCTGAATCCTGTACCTCTGCCGCGGCGCGACAGGAGCACTGGTTTCATTGAAGCGGGAGAGTGGTGAGAGCCAACGACAGGGGAAGCTTGATTGAACCTGACTCAGTCAACTTGAAACTCTCCAAGCTAAGTCCGAGTCTCGGGCGTTAAGACTCGGAGGATTCGAGAGGATCTAGACCGCCGATATGAATTTATTTATCAGAATGAGCACGCTTAGTCTTTGGGATTCGGCGACATTGGGTTGGCTGAGCAAGCAGGATGTTGTGGTGGATATAAAGACAACAAGGGTCGCCGGGGCGCGACCCTTGACAACACCTTATTTTCTACTGTACGATACGTGCCCTTAGGTGTGATCTGCATCGCCTCAACGTGTGCAGTTATTTGAAGAGAGCATTATTTCACAATAATAACGTAACTGTGGAATGTTGTAAACTGCTGCGCTGCACGGTCGCGATACGACTAGGTGCATTAAATATGACAGGCAGGGAAGGTGGTTGGAAAGCGGAAAGCTAGACATGATTATGCCGGGGCTGCATAGCAGCGCCTCGTGAATGGAGAAAAAATATGCACAGACCCAGTGGCAGTGGTCTCTATTTACCGTCATCGTCTGTAGTACTGCCAGCGCGGAGCGTCTATACGTTGGGGAGGACCTTATAAGCCCCTGACCCAAATATGAGAATATGAGCCGCCTACCTTGTCGAAGTGCTTTGGAGCGCTGTAGTCTGCCGGCTCCAGCTCACCGGCCCACCGTGCGCCGAGCGCATCCAAACAAAGTCGCCTGGTGCAGCTTTATCAGCGAAAGTGCCGACATCGAGAGCGAATAAACCCACCCGCATCCAAGGCACGGTGCAGGCTGGTGGCCCTAGGTTCATGCCTGCCTTGACCGCGACGTACAGCGCGCTGTTGTCTGTCCAGGAGCTGCGCATCGACGCCCACACCGTTGTCAAAAAGTCGTTGAGGGGCTTGCCATTCCATGCCCGAGACCGTCGGGTCGTACCAGAACATGCTCCATGACTCCACAGCGTCGTATTGCTCACGCTGGTACAGCGCATACTGCGGCTGGTTAAACACGCCGCGTAGAATCGAGAACTAGTTTGGTCTATGGTCGTAGTTGAAGAGCGAGGTCGGGCCAGTAATGTACATGTGGGGAAGTCCCCGATGCAAACCAGTGGCAGTCAGGAGCGAGGAGATGGTGCCAAAGCACCCGTATTTCGCCGTCTCGGCCCAGGTGCCGTTTTCAGAGATTGACTGGGCACAGTTCGCGGTTTGCATTGTCGATTCAGTGTGGCTTGAGATACGCGATAAATAAAACGCAGCGCGTATGGCTGCAGCATGAGTTGCCGGACAAACCCTTGAATTGAGTCCTCTCGCTGTCGCTTGAAGTACACTCAAGGCTTGAACTTGAGACTTGATGGTTCGTTTGGATGGCTGCGGAGTTGGATTTGAAGAGGCGGGCAACTGAAAATGCTGCCGGGGCTTGAAGGAAGAAGATAGATAGCAGTTGGCGACCACAGCTTGCTCTTAACAACCCAATACTTGAATGGCGTTCAACGTTTGAACTTCGAGCAACAGAGAGTGGCAAATATAGAACACTTGAGATTATTTATGGGCGCGGGGCGTGGCGTGAGCTGGTGCGAGTTCATCGCCGCGCGGAGTTCTTCTAAAGGAATCACTGCCACGTCTGGCCACGTCCCACCAAAGAATGAATCATGACGAGTCGAGAGAATTGATGAAGATCATTTGAGTCAGAAGACGGCGATGGCCGAGCGGAGTTTAAAGGCTTCCAACCAGATGAAGTGTTTGGTGGTGCCACCACCGCCAAACATCCTCCATCACCGGAACGACAACATGAAAGTCAACGCAAACACAGTTCTCGTGGGTTCCAAGGTCGTGCTCGTGCCCTACCTACCGGAGCACGTCCCCGTGCGCCCCCCTCTTCAATATATCAGCTCCGCGTTATCTTATTCAGGATTAATGCGAAATGATGAACCAGACGTACCACGGGTGGATGCAGGACGCCGAACTGCGCGAACTCACTGCGAGCGAGCCGCTATCGCTGGAGGAAGAGTTCGAGATGCAGCGTCCGTGTGCCTTTTATTTTCTACTTATTTTATTTTTATTTCCTCCAACTGTGGATAGAAAAATGGCTGTTGGACGAAGACAAGCTGACGTTCATCGTCTGTGCGCGAGGAGGCGATACGTTTGACGCCGTCGCTCCAAGCCCCAAAGATCCACGGGTTGCGGCGCTTCGGATGATCGGCGACGTTAATATTTTTCTACATGGCGTGCCGCCCAACGCGGCCCCTGCAGTAAGCAAAGATGCCGACGAGGAAGAAGACGCATTCCACGCAGAGGTGGAAATCATGATCGCTGGCATGTTTCCTTTTTTTCCTGCGCTCTGCCATCCTGAAAATTGACACAGACCGCGAATATCGACGGAAAGGTTATGCGCTCGAGGCGCTTGAGCTGATGCTTGGTTACGCGACTGGATCTCCTGGCGGATATTTTCTACGCCCTCGCGACTCTTCCAATTTTTCCAAGTCGTCGACGCGAGCAGGGCCGGAAGTGGGCCTCCCACATGGAGCCGGCCCGCTCCCCTTCCCGCCCACTTCTCTGTTAACCCGCATATCGGAATCAAATGTCCCCAGCATACGGCTCTTTGAGAAGCTGGGGTTCAGCATCACTAAGCGCGTGGAGGTATTCGGAGAGGTCGAGATGCGGTGGGGCAGAGCCCAGAGTGTTGAGAGTTGAGACTGCGTGGCGCCAGCATGTACAGTGTGTTCGATCCCTTCTCCTACGTCTCACTGACACTTTTCAGAAGGGTTGGAAAAATCAAATCAAATCATCCCAAAGCCTTAACATTCAAATGCGCGTCTAAGTATTCTTCTTGTCTTCTTTTAAAACGTCAGAGGCATCAACAATCCAGCACATCCCGTACACCCATCGCCCCTTCCTCCTGCTCCGCGATGCAAACCAAATCGAACCCTGACAGAATTGTCGCAACTGATACCGGCCAAGTAGTCGCCGTCCACACAGCGTAACACTGCAACAACCATTCGGAAGCGGACGTGCTCTCTTCAGTCAGCATCAACGCAGTGAGCACCGTGTACCCCACCATGTCGGCCCAGCAGCCGATTCTGCATGCACAGACATCGCAGCAGTCGGGACGGCTAGCGAAGAGGGCCGCTCGGCGTATCGCTGCTGCGCGGGCAACTGCTGCACACTCAATTGCAATCGGAGGCAGCCCAGAGATGCCGTGGATCTGGTCTGTGGCACAAGCGTGGAGTGCGTGGAGGAAACCGGGGCCGCATCCCGCGCACAGATCCGGTTGCAGGAGATCCAACAACTCGGGGGCAGATGGTGGTGTGTAGGCCACCGTATTCCGTGCGATGAGTGCTTCTTGTGCCCCTGGAGTGGTCGCCTTGCTCCATACGTCCTCCGTATCACCATCGGGGAGCACCAATCCTGCTGTTGCCATTGCTAGTATTCTTTTGGCATTGGCGTCGGCTGAACACCGGAGCTGACGCGTGTATTTCACGAATCGTTCCCAGGTGCGATACCGCTCGTTAAACGGCGCCCACGCGCCCGTGACGAGCAAGGAATTGTCCCCGTACATGGCCGGCCCGTCCAAGCTGCGGACGCGACGCGCGACTCGGTCGGTGATGGTTATGAGGAACGCGGTGTGCACGTCGTATTTCGCGACTCCCGCACCGGCGAGATACATCACGGTCGATATCCGATTCGAGGTCATCAGGTCGTATAGCACGTCGTGGATGCAGGCCATGAACAAGGCGACAAACATGCCGGCTTTGCTCTCGTTGTATACCGAAAAATCTTCGTACCCAAAAGCACAGAGGACTCCGCAGTCCCCGACCAGCATTGTGATCCAGTCGGCCGGAGATGTTGCACTTGGACCGAAGTTCCCTGCGCCTTTTCCAGCCTCGACCCATTTTTCTTGCACCTGGCGGACATACTGCTGGACATCAAAATTGAGCAAGGCGGCCAATGCTGCTCCTTGCATTCGGGTCCCCATGGCTCTGATGCATATTTTGCCGAGTTCCGTCGCTTGGGCGAATCCCGGTTTGTATTCTTCCATTCGGTCGTAGTCAAAATCGACGGTTCCTGTTTTCAATTTATTTAGATTTGGGCATTCACTTTTTGGCGGATGAATACCTAAAAGCGTCAATGCGTCGCAGGTGTCTCGATCGTCTCGTGAGACTGTTTTCCTTTGCACGCTTATTAGAGCTGAATTAGTGTCTTTGTAGCCGGACGGTTCAACAGATGAAACTCATACCTCGACCAAATGAAGGACGTACATGGGCTCATCGGGGCGAAAGCCCTGGTGGACCATATTTCCTGCGCGGCAGAGTATTCTTTGCTGTGAATCCAGGCGTTGCCTCCAACATTCTTCGGGGCAACCCGGAATATCGAGTCCCGAGACGGAGCGCGAGTAATGGTCATTCGGAGATCAGTGGGTGCGCGGTCGTCACCAGCTGGGCGAAGAGTGTTGTACACCGCAAGGCATTTAATGACATCCGCGACCATTCGACTGTGTAGGTTGACTCCGGACGCGACGTTGGCAAAGTGTTGCCAGCCGGCAAAGTATCCTTGCTTCAAGCAGCAATCGCGCACCATCTCTGCGACGAGGTTGTTTCTCTCGCAGACGGACATGGTTGCGTATTCCGACGAGCTGCGTGATCCATGAAGAGCAAGGGTTTCTGGATCGGATAAATCCGCTGGATCTTGAGATAGTATCGATACAACAGAGCCCAGGATGTGGGATGTGAAGGCTGGTTGTTTCTCCATTGGCGGTGCTGGTGGAGGGGATGGGTGACCTTTGTCGCTGAAGTGGTTTGGTTTTTATATCCTCCTAGATTTGCGCCATTGGCATCTGCTTGTCAAGGCCGGGCGGGGTATTTTTGACTCCGGAGAGAGCCAGTTAGCGCTCAGCCGTTCCACATTCAATCCACCTGCCACCGCTCTTTATTAACGCCGGGAGAAGAAACGGAGACTGCCGGTCGGCATAAATGAACGTTGAAAGAGTAACAGTTCGAGTAAGGTAGCTCATGTAGTGGACAATACTTGACAGAACGGACATTTCAAAACAGTGCGGCCCACAAGTTTGCCCGATCCGAGTCCGACCCAGTTCAACCTCTCTTCAACCACATGCATAGCCTCCTCCCATGCCCCACTCCCCCCCGCGCTCCCTCCATGCACACCCTCTGTTCACGCTAGCGCCCTAATATTCATTACAGTGGAATTAAATTAAAACCACATGCAGCAAGCGTCTATGGTAGGTAGGTGGGCAGTATTACACAGCAACGGAATGGGGGCCGTGCTCCAGAACTTTTCTGACCTGGCGTTAAATTTTTCAAAGCTCTGAGAGGTAGGTAGGTAGGTATTACACGGCACGGTCCCGCTTAGCTCGCCGGGCGCTTCTCTCCCAAGTGTCAGATGTCAAGTCGCGTGCATACATAGATAGCACTTGAGGGGAGTTGAGTAAACATCAGCCAGTACCGATAGGCACTGACAAGCCGTTTCAGCCCGCACTCATAGGGGTTGAATGAAGCCAGGCCAGTGAGGCAGTTTATTAAATCATATTGTAGGCCGCCCTTACTGGAGGAGGAGGAGGAGGAGGAGGAGGAGGAGGAGGATGCATTACCGCGGTGGTCCCTAAAAGGAACAAGCAGGTACTGTACCTACGTACACAACGTCCAAATGTACGCTCGGCTGTCACGGCGCTGCGGTAGCCCTTGAACCTACTTATCAGGTAGGTAGGTAGGTAGGTATATTCCGACGCGATCCCATCAGGAAACAGCCGGTGTCCGTACTACATGCATTGCGTCAAAATGTATGCTACAGGTACCCTAGGTAGACATCTCACGAGTTAGACGATAGGCCGACGGGATGCGCAGTCTATCCAGGAATCCTGAAGATGACGGGGAAGTAGCGTGGTGTCTCGTCGAAGACAGCCAGAACCTCGTAGACATACTTGGCAAACAACCTCACGGCTTTTCGAGACGCGACAAGCCTCACGCGTAGTTGGTGATTGCCGCATATTGTGATCTGGTATTCCTCAAGGGGAGTTAAAATAGAAGGAATTAAAAATCAGTCCGCAGATTCCGCGCCCGTCGGTATGTTCCACTCCACACTTGCTTGAATGGAAGTCAGGTAGTAATTTGAATCAGTCCGCACCCGCAGGGATGGACTTATTTAGACTCTGAAAACAGTGAGCCTGCGCCCAAGGCACTTTCAAGACCTTTCAAAACATCAAATTTTCGGCCCAGGATAATACTCAGAATATTTTATTTCTCTGCTAGAGTCTGAATTGAATTGAATTGAATTGAATTTATGTTACCGACGGGGTGCGGTTAAGACAGCAGTACTGATGTGGGCGAGAGACGATCGTGGGGTGGGAAGGTTTCGTACAGGTTTATAATCAGAGCCAGGAACAAACAGCCTGCACCTCCAATTTCCGCAATCGGATCAACAACATTGTAGTGACTCGGAGCGACATCATCCCGGTGATGGCACAGTGCTCATTTAACAAGCAAGGTACGAGCTTCATTTGTTGAAGCATCTGTTTACGAGAGACTACAGTGCTCACAGCGTGGAGCCTTGGCGACCACGTATATGTTCCTCCAGTGCTGTCTAACGGCGCCGATGTATCCCTTCCTCATAGGCATGCTGATCAAACGTTCGTAAGCCTTACGAAACACCCTCGACGCTAGGGTCTTGTATTTAATTCTTGTATGTATACCGGTTTATAAACAGCTGTTTATAAACCGGTTTTTAATTGGTTTGGTCCAAATGGTCTGTTTTTAATTATATTCGGACCTCGGGCCGCCGGGGACAGGAGCAATCCTCGCAGTGTTTTTGACTTTCAATTGACTTCCAGTAATTGTCCGGCAGGGGAAAACGGACACACAAAGGAGGAATACAGCATAAACCAAATTTTAAAAGGCATCAAAAGGCACCCGTGCATTTTTTTCGACGGCAATGACGTCGAAATAACGTGCTCAGAATTCGTTTGCAAAAAATATTGCAATCTGAGGCCAATGGCGAGATGTCTTGCAAGGAACAGAGTCGAAGGCACACCGTAGGTCCCAATCTTTGAGATGTCGGCCCTCCCGCAGCTGTTTTTAGCCGATATACCATCCTTGTTTATAAACATGTTTACAAACAGGCTGTTTATAAACAATGTTTACAAACCGGTTTTTAATTGCTCAGGAATTATATACAAGACCCTACGAGTCGACGCGACAGCAATTTGTGACAAGCAACCTCCACCACGTGCTTGTGACATGACGCGTGCACATCTCTCAATAATGCAGTCATCCGGAATATATTCAGTTTGCTTTACCTTTTTCAAAAGAATACTATTTTCTTAGCAGATTTGCGGCAGTCTCCGAGTCTTTCAGTATTTCTAACTCGTACCTCGTCTACTGAAATTTGTGGCCTTTTTCCCTAACAAAAACGTATAATTTACGGTAGGCGGGATGGTCGAGGTTCATTTTTGGCATTTTGAGATTTTGATGTCGGCATTTTGTTCCGATGATTTTTGGTAGGCTAGGATTTGATAACCGTATGTCGGAAAAACCTAAATTTCCTTACAAGGCCGGTCCCTTGCAAGACATTGCAAGACCATTGCAATGGTCTTGCTATAAAAGTTTTAGGCTCCGTTAGTGGAAAGGCACTTCTCAAAATCTTATAATGCAACTCTCTTATTGTAATGTATCCAAAATGCCTTGCAAGGAAATTTCACTTTTTCCAACATAGCTAACCGTAGGTGCCTCGGAGTTTGAAAATTTAAGCGGGGCCATCACTGATATGCCACTGCTTCGCTTGCATGTCCGAAAAGGCGCTGAAAAGAAATGCCTCAAGGTCCTTTATAACTTGCCCATTTCTCATGAAAAAAATTACAGTGTCTCAAAATGAGGTTCCCTCCACTTTTACAAAAAAACAAACTTCAAAAAACGATTTAAAAGATCTCAACGGAAGTCCATCATATTTTTCAAACTCCGAGGCACCTACGGTTCGCTACGCTTATCAAACTCCAGCCTCTATAGCATAGCACTTGTGAACGACTATCTTCCAAGTGCGTAGTCCGCTAGAGAGGCTGGATCGAGCCTAGATTTTTGGCTGATGGCACAGATCGACCGTTATCTGTGTCAAAAGGCTTCAGGATTTATTTGGGGCAATATCAAGCTGCTGAACTTGACCCAGCCTCAGATTTAGACCACCTGACATCCAATAGAGGCCTTGTCATGTGGCTTTTTGAACCAAGGCGATACAGCAAGGTCCAGCAATTGGAGTGGAACAAATGAGTACCCATAGCCGCAACAATTGTCAACGAGAATGGAGACAGCATTTAGGTCTTGTTTGATGTGATGACCCACACGTATGACGGGTATGC
Source organism: Mycena rebaudengoi (assembly GCA_029282285.1). NCBI lineage: Eukaryota > Fungi > Basidiomycota > Agaricomycetes > Agaricales > Mycenaceae > Mycena > Mycena rebaudengoi. The sequence goes on from JARJCX010000007.1 coordinate 2,387,822, forward strand.
TATTTGCTTCTTGGGTCTCCACTTTTGACTTTATTCTCTACTGCTCCAGTGGGGTTGGTGATCGTGGAAAAGCAGGTACTCAGACCTTCCTCAAGAAGCTGAATGCGTGAATTGTTGTCACAATCTCCATCTCAGCCATGATGGATTTGCAGAGGATGTGCGCAAAGAATCTAATGAGGAGTAATTCAAATCAACACACATAGTATTTTGGCCAATGAAAAGAACATATGCCTGATTCTTGCCTGATTCGATTTACCATGCACAATCGTTTCTATTTAAATATATTGTTGCCAAATCACAACAACGCAGTAACTCAACCTCAACCCGTTCTCATTGCATGAAACTGAATGCAGAAGTTCATTAGCATGTTATCTGAATTATTGAGATGTTTTAAAGCATTTCTAAGCACCCCCCATGCGCCTCGACGGATTGAAGAAGCGCAGATAACAATCGATCCGTGCTATCAGTCAAAAATCGCCGGAACAAAATGCCGAGGTCAAAATGTCAAAATGCCGAAAATGAACCTCGACCATCCCGCCTACCGTATATAATTACTGTGCTATATATTACAATTATTTCGACAGGGACGACCGCGCAAAGTTTGCACGACGGCCGGAGAAAACTCCACCGGAAAGCGTTGGGACGGACCACGAAAGTTCACCCGCATGACACGCTACAGTTGACTTTATGTATGATCGGAGGCTCCTGGATCTATGGCCACAAAGATATTCCACTTACGTCCGATTCTCAAGAGAAATTCTTCAAGATCTCCCGGGTTCACTCTATTTTGAATGGTTGAATAAACCTCATGGTTCAACGGACCCACAACTTGCTTACCAAACTTTAAGGAGGAACTATCGCGTGAGCGAGAGCATTTGGGAATTGGGAGAACCGGCTAGTCTCTCGTACTAAGACAGACGCTTTAACAAATGAAGCTTGTTAATGAACCGGCGGCGATTGAAGCACGGCAACGATCGGGTGTGAACGGCGGCAACGGCGGCATTGCATGATCGTGAGTGGAGTACGAATTAAGCAACCATCCCCACGTGGTAGCCAAAGCATTTAATGTGCTACGCATTCTTGGAGATAATTGTCCCTAAGTCGGAGGCTTGCACGACTGAAGGTCTGACATATATTCAAAATTTATTATCAGAAAGAGGGACTCCAAGGCACCAGCTGGCGATCACCCTTGCATTATTCTCCAGTAGACAAAGGTCCTCGGAAAAAAAAGGTAGGCATTAATAAATAGAGAGTTTGTGCTGCAGCCATCATCATGATCATAGCCATCTGATGGGGATGGCTGATGGCTGCGAGCAAAATTTCACAGGTAGCCCAAGTGCACAGTAAAAGAGCCCTAGGCATTCTCCAAAGTCTTTTTGGTCACGCCAGACCTGATGTCCTTTTCATTTTGTGGTTAAAAAATGTACAGCCAGAAAAACATTACAAAATTGAGTGATGGAGTGTTTCTCCAGTGGTTCAAGTCATTCAATGCAAAAAGCCATCAGATGGCTCTGATGGCTGTAGCACGTGTTCGGGGTGAGTAGGAGCCAGAAATGAGGCATTTCTCCCTGCTATCTAGGCCAAATAATATATGCAGCAATAATGACAATGAGGTATCATCAGGTATGAGTTCAATACCTCATGCCGTTGTGCCGAAGAGGAAGCCGGGCTCTCGGCGCACTCGAAACGCTACCCGTACACAGTGTACATGAGATATATACTAGGCAAGAATCCTGAGCAACGAGTACATGCCATGATTTGTGCTCACACCAACCTCATACTGACTGCACGCGCTGGCTGGCAAAGTGGCACCTATCGGCGGCTATTCCCGGCAGCATTTGATGGCGGCCTCGATCGGCAACTTTCTGTCTTGAGGCCCGGTCTGGATGTCGAGCCGCAAGAGAGACACCTCTGGCTGTCACAAGAGACAACTATCTTCACCACAGGCATGTCTTGATGAATGTTGTAGTGAACTCAGTGCGGGAGGCGATCTTCCATGACCGACGCAGTCAACAGTGATCTTTGATTCTGTGAAGAGAAGACCGTTTGCTATAAGCCAGTGCATTCGACATCAGCAGTACAAGGAGTTCTTCCCATGACAGGTTCGACTCTTCGGCGCTGAAGTGCGCGATGTTATCGACATCAATGTATAATCCTCCTTACATGGTGCATTTATTTTTGGTTCAATATAAACCATGAAAACGTCCAATCTAGCAGTTCAGCTAAAGGCTGATGACCAGAGCACTCCCGGACGCTAGATAATATATATGGAACCTGACTGCAACACATGTTCATGCCCTGGCATTTGAGATCGCGGTTGCATCACAATATTAATGCCATGGTGTGGCAGTGTAACTTACCTGGGGAATAGCATGGGGCGACGTGGAGTGCTCCCTGCACAATAGACGAACACAGCGCCGCTCATCATACTTGCGACCCGCACCGCATGATTGATGTGTCCCCCCTTTTCTTCCCCGCTGGTTTAAATTCAGGATTCCCCCATCCGTCGGCCTATTGTCTAATTCGTGAGATGTCTACTTACTGTACAGTAGGTTGGCTACCGCAGCGCCTTGACAGTCGATGACTATAGCGTACATTTGGATGTTGTGTACGTAGATACAGTACCTGCTTGTTCCTTTTAGGGACCACCGCAGTAATACATCCTCCTCCTCCTCCAAGGAACCGTTAAAGGCTTGGAATAGTGTAGTATTAAAATTTCCGTTAATTTTGGCGGTGTTCCCGTCACCAACTCGCAGTCGCAACTCGCATCGGCTCGGTGGACCAAGTTGTCCAACTCGGTCACTGATCGAGTTACACCTCGAGTTCAACTCAACGTCGGCGGCAACACTATGTAGCCGGTAGGGCCAATTCCCGAATTTTGTGGAAATCACTGAAAGGGGTAACTCGGAAATGGAACGGGTCACACATCTGAGATCTCATATTCCACGTGCACGAGACCCTGGCCATGGCGCCAAAATGTGACTGGCGGTTCCGCTCACAGACTTATAAGGATGCGCACCAACTTCTGAACACTCCCAGACACCCCAAAGAAGTAAGCCTTCTGCACCATGGCTGTCCACATTTCCTCCTTCACTGCATGGGTCACCATCGAAGGAGCGCCGTGCCCAATTTACGCTCTCAGGTATACGGAAGGAAAGGATGCAAGCTGTTGGATTCCTTCTGAAGAAGGAAAGGTATTTTGCCGCCATTCGACCGGCCTCTTCTGTTCTTTCTCATCGACTCTGCAGACATTCTCTGTAAACTGGAGGAATGAATGTCGCGATAAGCCGATTTACGCTCAATTGTCTATCGACGGTGTTGTTTGCAGCACCCACTTCATGTTGGATGCCCAAAACTTCCCGTTTGATGCCAATGCAATAGGCATCTCGTATGCTACCACGTCAGACTTCACGAGGCGCGATTTCGTCTTTGATGCGATACAGATAACAGGTCGGTCCATTTATTATAAGCGCGCATGTCCGTGTATCGCTAAGGCCTAAATACAGACGACGACCAATATCTGTTTACTGTAGACGACCCGCCCAGGTTCGGTACTATCCGACTGGAGCTCTGGGAGGCTCATATCGAGCGGGTTGTGCAATCACCGTTCCAACACCGCTATGGGAGTGCTGTGCTCGAATCGCAGGTCATTCACGAGACCTCCAAAAAGGCAGGCGCCCATCAAGTCAAGTGCGCGGCCACATTACCTGACCCTTAAGCGCAGCTCTACTGACTCCTCGCTCCTAGATTTGGCGGGGAGTACGTAGTTCCTCAGGCCACAGTCAATATGGTGTCTGGCTCTCCGAAAGGCCATGAAGCATTGGCGACATTCACCTTCAACTACCGCTCTGCCCGTGCGTAATCTATGGCTTCTGCATAGCACCGGCTCGGCTGATGCGTATATGATTGGTGCCAGAAATCCTGATGGCTGGCGGCATTATACCTCGCCCACCTCAGCCGCTCCAGCATCCGGTCAAGTCGGAACAGATCGCGGATCGAATTGAAAATCTGCAGGCAAGTCCTCACAGTTCTTCTACTCTCATACTTATTATATCCATCTGATACGCATTCCAGGCGGAATTGGACCGTTTGCGGAATCTTACTGGTGGAACTTCCCGTCCCATATTAAAACCATTCCCTGGTCTCCGGCAAAGTAAAGTCCCCACCGAGGTGATTGACCTCACTCATCTCTAATGGTCTCTTCCTGGCAATTTTTTTCATTTTCCATCGTGTAGTTCTGCCTCATGTAACAACGTTGTACTCCTAATTGAACAGATACTGCGTATTATTTACTTTCTGACTTTTTCTTCAGACTCGGCTCTATATCTCAATGCTGAAACAATTGGAACCGGTCCAGGGATGCCAATTTAATGTGTTGAAGACGCGTTATTTTTCAGTATTTTCTAATATTTGGCTCGATTTGGCTGATGCGGAAGTTCAACATTGGAGCAACCGCCAGTGGCCACGTACTGTCCACGTATACTTGGGCGCTTTGTCGAGTTTAAGTCGGGCCCAGCCAGCAACTGCTGAGTTCCCTCACTTCAAAAGATGAATCTAACAGCCCTCAATCGCGCAGCATGCCTAGCTTGTGTCTTCGTCCTCCTTTCCATTTGGGCACTTGCGACCAAGCCCTCCCCATATCGACGGCTATTCTTTCTCCCGCTCCTTCTTATGTCATTCTACCTTCTGTCTCTTAGAACTAGATATCCAACCGCTGACTATCTTGTTGGCAATGCCTGGTTCACCTATTTATTCACCATGTCCGATTGGATTCTCCTCACAGAGGTCCAGCGAGAGCTCCGCCTCGTGAAGCCCCCTCAGCGCGCGTACCAGTCTATCGAAGCCGCGCCCCTCTCCCAGAGGATCTCCTGGGCCACCACATTATTTTTCAGCACACGGGGTCTCGGATGGGCCCATGAGCCTCGGTACGCCAATCCTCCGCGCCCGGCTCAGTCCACCCCGCGAGGAACCTTCGTCGTCAAACAAATTGCCGAAGCGCTGATCCTTATCGTACTTAACGAGGCCCTGAACCGCCTCAACATGAAAAATCCAGCTCTCTATGAGGGCGGACCTGGCCTGGGGGCATACGGCCTGGTCTGGCGATACATAAACGTTTGGGCGTGGAGCCTGCCGATGCTCCTCATCACTGCAGCTTTGCACCTCATCAATGCCGCGCTCTCCGTCGGGACCGGCGCATCTGACCCGGAGGATTGGCCGCCTTTCTATGGGTCGTTTCTGCATTCATGGAGCGTGCGCGGTTTCTGGGGCCGGACATGGCACCAAAACAACCGCGGGGTGAGTAATTTATTCCACATTAACTTTAGTAATTTACCGCCTTCCAGTTCTTTTCGGCGCATGGAAAATTCCTTGCGCACAAAGTCTTCGGTGTGAAGCGCGGCTCGATGGCGTCCGCTTACATCCAGCTCTATACCGCCTTCTTTGTCTCGGGAGTGATGCACTACCTCCCCGAGTACATGGCTCTCGGCCACTGGCGCGGCCGCGGGCTCGTGTTCTTCCTCCTGCAGGCCGTGGCAATAACGCTCGAAGAATACGCGCAGGCGCTCGGGAGACGGCTCCGTATTTTGGGGAGTTGGAGATGGAAGATACTCGGGTACTTGTGGGTGTGGTCTTGGTTCGCCTTCTGTTTGCCCATCTGGCAGGACCCCCTTATGCATGCAGGAGTCATGGACGAGATACGTTATCCATATTCGGCCTTTGCGTCCCTCAGGGAAAAAAATCCATTCAGGAAGACTCAAGGCTTAGATCTAGCGGTTGTTCATGTATTTCGTAGGCTAAACATATTTACCGCCGTGCTATCATAAATTCAATTGGATTTAGGACCATCCAGAACCAGCATGGTTGAAAGTCTCGGATGAGGAATAATTTCTGTATTTTTCTCTAAAAATACAGAAATCTAAAGGTCCACATTATGAAATTTGAACGTTATTAGGCAGTGTTCAATTGCAGCAACGCACAATGAATATATTGTTATCATTCCGAATCTCGAATAATTAATTAACGGCCCAGAATGGAAAGACAAGAATATTCAGATCCCGCTGTCAAAGAATTCAAGCTCCGCCTAGCTCTGCACATCCCATGGTCGCGTCGTACCACTACGCCATTCTCTAGCCTTTCGGCGATGATCAACGTTCCCCGAGGTCTTTACAAGATACAAAAAGAGGATGCCTTCCGAATTGCATCCGAATTGGCGAGATGGCCGCGATTGCAATACTCCCATCTCCATGATCTCTAGCAAACCTCAGGCAAGATTGGGCGCACCAGCTGCAATAGGCACCCATTGAAGGCAAAGGGGCAATAAGCCTCTGCTCAGCTCTGCTCGCTGAATGCCGTTATTGCAATATCCCCAATATCCCGCAATCTGTTGCGCGGTTGCCAGGGGAGACGGATTGGGATTGGGATACAAGTATGCCAAAGTTTATTGCATCCCTGAACCACCATCTCCAGTATCTTCAGCTAACAGCCTATGTGTGTCATTTCGTCGAACTCTCTTTTGTACACTAAACTCTTTTGTGCAGGAGTCTTAAGGAACGTATCGCGCAGCTCCAGTATAAAAATGGAGATGACCCTGCCTTGGCTGCGGCGGTCGGGCACGCCGCTCCCCTCCGCGCCAAAATAGCTCAATTCGAATCCAAGGGCGGCGTACCTGTGCCTCGTGGTTCATTTGGACTCGGTGCCCCGCCTGTTCCGCACCACAGCACCAAGGGCGAGCTTTATGGGAACCGGATGAAGCCTGTGCGGCTGCCCATGGTGCCTGGCCTCCCACCGGCGCAACAGAAAAGTGTGCGCAGGCGTGTGTCACCTCTTGTCTCCGAGATGACAACTGGCGAGCGGATAACAAACACGGTACACATTGTGAGGCCGTAAACGAACGCGTACTGACATGTTAGGTGTAGGCAGCGTCATCCGTGCCTACCTTCTCCGAACGGGAGCGTTTCTTCCGTCGAGGGGACTGCAGCGAAAGACGTTGTCAACGATATCGGTGAAAACTCGAGTTTGCCCCCGTCCACTCTACCACCAATCCCCTCTCAGGAGGAGATCGAGGAGGAGGGGGAGACATCAAATTCAGCGATGAGTCTGTCCCCAATCATGGCTCAACCTCCTTCCCCAAATCTGCCGTCTATTCCTTCTCCGCCCTTGTCGCGCTCTGCTTCCCCAACTCTACCCTCTCTTCCTTCTCCACCCCTTCCCCTCCCTGCCACTTTCGTCGTGCTCTACCTCTCCTACCCTGCCGCGTACTCCTTCTCCGCCCTTCCATCCTACATCCTTCGTCGTCCCCAGCCTCCCTCAAACTACCCGATATATCTCCACCACCCAGTCCTTTTGACCAACAAGAGTACGAGGCGGAGTACGCCAATGTGGTTGGAACATATCAGACAGTCGTGTTGCAGATGCCCCGGCGAATCCACTTAACGCCGCCAAATGCGAATGGACCACCGACTTCCTTACGGAATGCGACCCGACAACAGACTTCTATAGTCGTGCACGGGCGCAGTACGCGAGCCTGCCACAAGGCAGCGCGAGAAGCGGTTACCGCCTCCACCGCCTAGTCCAGGATACGTGACCAGCAGTGATCTGGCGGGGCTCGTCGAAGACGCGGCGGCACTGGAGCGCCGACTACTCGCCGGCGAGCTCCCTGGCGAGGTCCTGCGACTCGGAGCGGCCGCGGATGTGCGCGGGGCTGCCGTTCACCCTGCGGCAGGTGGCATCATTTCTGAGCGCCAACCCCGAGCTCGCGAAGGGAAAGTCGAGACATCTGTTCCGTAATCCGCTTGCGCACGGCTCTAGCCGGAAGGAGAAGCAGCAGCCCAAGTCGGCGGTCGTCCACGTAGTGCCGTCGATGCGGTCGTCATCCTTACCCGAACCGCCCCCGCCTCAGCTCTCGGGCTGGCGGAAACTCACGAGTACGACACGCCTCGCTGCGAGCAAACATCACAACGGAGCTGGATTCATGCCAGCGTTGACTCGTTCTGTACATGCTTAAACCTTAATGTAATAATGTAATACTGTACTACTTCAACCTGCAAGACTTTTCGAATACTCTCAGGCTTGATCGAGGCTGTATCTGAGTAAAAGTAAGTGTATATTCCCCTCGAGGTTTAAATTCATTGGGAATCAACTAGCGGGAAACGCTTGTCCGAAACCCTCCGCAAAAAGAATTCGAATTCGAAGATGAAGAATAAGTGTGTTTTCCCTGTGTCGGCAAGTTCCGGTAGTATAAGCCGACTAAGATCGAACCACTGGCATCATGGACTGGTCCGACAGTGAAAGCTCTTCCTCGCCCCCTCCCGCCTCAGACAGAGGCCTGGAACAGACAATCTTGGTTCGCGGCGAAAATGGACGGATAGGCCTTGCTGTCAGGAATCGATTTACTCCAGACTTTCCCCCCGAACTCACATCCCAAATCTTCCTACATTGCCTCCCCGATACCGAATTCATAGCTCCCAACCCTACCTCTGCGCCCCTCTTACTTGGCCGCGTTTGTCGGTACTGGAGAACAGTGTCCTGGGCTACCCCCAGACTCTGGAGCTCGCTGAGGATCGACCTCGAAAAGTTCCGACAGCTAAACGACCCTGTACGCGTATACAATCTCAATCTCAATTTGAGCTGCTGGATATCGAATGCGCGTAGCGCGCCTTTTTCCATCCACTTGACGGACATGGACGTCTGGCCGGTCAAGCGCAATGATACCGTCCTCTCGGTGCTGAAAGCCCTTGGGGCGCTTTCAGCACAATGGAGGAACATCTACGTGGATATATATCGCAAGGAATTTCGGACCCTTCTGTCTACTCTTGCTGCAGAGCATGGGTTTCCCTTGCTCCGGAAGTTGGTAGTAACGTGGCAGGTCGACATGAGGGCCCACAGAGAGGGGCACAAAGACGCGTTGCGTCTGGGTGACGCACCGAATCTGCGCGAACTTCATCTTCATCAATATCCCACATCCTCCGTGACCAGCATTCCTTGGGAACGGGTGACTGTTTTCCAGACAACCCGGATTTCAATGTCTGACTGTCTTGAACTTTTTCGCTGCGGCGCACGATTTGTGCGTTATAGCTGCAATGTCTTCCCCGACCCCGACTCGACAGGCCTAGTCCCATGTCCACTAAACGATACGCTCAAAACATTGAGTCTGATCGAAATAGAAAACTTCGAGGACAAAAATCCACCGCGCCTCCACCCGTTTAGGATTTTGCACTTCCTGACATTACCGGCACTGGACGAGTTGGCCCTTGCTTTCCGCTATCGCTCCCTGTTCACATGGGACTTCTCCTCCCTTACCTCCCTCGCTTCTCGGTCTTCCTTTCAGCTCCGGAAATTAACCCTCAACTCGATCCCCACCGTTGCAGATACACTGCTGGGATTCATACGCTCGATACCATCCCTCGTCGACCTCCAACTCGAGCTTCCCTAACTCCGACCGTTTTTCAGACTGTCGACATGATATGTTCCCGTTTGGTGGGAGATGTCGATTTCCTCCCCAACCTCGAGCAACTGCACATGATCTATAGGCATCAACGGGAGTTGTCGACTTCTGGCCTGCTGGATATGATGCTTTGGAGAAGCTGGTGGCTCTGAACGAGTCGCGCGACTGTGCTCATTTCAACTCGATCTCTATCAGACAACGGTTTTTGACTTCGACTTCTTCAACCGAGATCCGAGATCTGCGCAGCTACGCTCGGAGACGTTGTTGGAATTTTATATTGGGGAGGAGAGGCCAAATATTCATTGGATAAATTACTGACGGCAGGATTGATTCCTGCACCTCGGTGCTCCGGCGACGCAGCCTTGATCTGTGAGGTGGTCTAATTAACCAGAACCTCAACTAACTAACACGTCAATAGAGTTCCATGACGAGCGTGCCGAATTTGTAAGTTGTGCGGATCTATGTGAGTAATGGCCGACGGCTTGGTCGAGGGATAGTGTTTTGGTTGACTATTTTTTCAACTTGAATTCGAAGTTCTCTTGGATCAAATTCTGAAATCACTTTTACCTTGCCTTTACGAAAGAAACATACTACTACTAGTAACCACCCAATACTTTTCGTTCATACGTATACCGCACTTGAAGCTTTTCTCGATCTGTAATTGACTGTCACGGTCACGTTTGTTCTTGTCAACAACCATCATCCAATCTAACCGCGACTCTTAAATCATGACAGTCCGTGCTCTTTTTCGTCCCTTTCCTCTTGCCCAATAGCCTTGTAGGATCTCACCTTTTCCTATTTGCATATGACGCATCATGACCTGATTGTACTGGACACTTTGGAGACTTCCGACTACCTCAAGGGCGACATTGCCCAGGATGGTACGCGACTGCTACAAAGTAGTCGCGCGCAATCGACTCTGATTTGTCTTCTCAGACCTCGTCATCCCTCCTCATTTGGTACCACCAAATCCGGACGATTCTGACAGTTCGTTATCTTTGTGCCACTCAACTGCGGTTTAACTGAGCGCCACGGCGCGCGTAGCCTTGCCCTCGAGGACGCACCCGTCATATCCTTATGGAGATCCTACTAACGTCAGGCATCCCGCATCCCGACCGCGGCCACCATACGACCCTTTTTCTCGCGCTCTGTTCGAAGACATGGGCTACGCGGGCGGCGGAGTCAACGGAACTATGCGGTGGAAGGAACTCGCGATAGGGCAGTTGTTGCCTGTTGATGAGGCCAAGGAGGAGGCAAGGCGTGCGGTCGATGCGCGAAGAATGGCCAGCTGGCTCATCCGCTAATCCCGCTCCGCAACAGAATATGGGCCAGGGCGCCATCGGGGTAGTGGAAGAGCCCGAGAATGACGAAAACGAGAACGACGAGGACGATGAAGATGACACGGACTCGGACACAGATGGCGAGGAGTATTGATAAGTATCGGCCCGTGAACATAATGTATCAATAAGAACCTAAACTATATGTCAAGGACTTTGTCGTCCGTGGATCTCCTGGTAGCTCAGGTTCAGAAAATCTGTAACAGAACTATCGCCGTGACTAACATTCGGTGTTCTGTGGTGGCTTCTGAATGAACAAAAAATTGACCAGTGTCATACTAGATAGTTATTCAGTTCTTAATAAACTGGACATCGCGAAACCAAAATAATCGAACGGTATGCATCTCAACACTTTTGCTTTTTACGTTGTCTCCTGCCTCCTTCCTTGCTGTCCGTTGTCTGCTCAAACGAAGATGTTTCCGACGCCCCAAGGGCTTTTTGAACTGCCTGCCGGCATATTTTTTCTGGTACTTTCTCCCAGTATAGCGCTTCCTTCTTGCCCAGAACAAGCTCAGCGTCGACAGCGGCTGCAGATCCATTCCCAAAAGGATGGCCCGCGTCATCCAGACCACTTGCGTGAATTGTTCGATTTTCAGCGAAGTGGTTCACGAGTGCTTGTGCATGAGAAGGAGTGGTAAGTCGGAGGTAACACTGAGACGCCAATAAGTGGCAGGAACGTCAAGATTAAAAGGAAAAGAGCTAACCGAATCCATTCCTTTGTTGAAATCGACGTAGTCTATCGCGTCTTTTGTTTCCATAGATTTGGCGAAGAAATTGCGAAGCGTAGTTTTATTGGTTTCGGGGTGTATATTCCGTACGAAGACCAGACAATTCGGGGGATAGGCGGACGCCGAAGTCAGGTGCATGGTATTATCGGTTGGAACTGGTGGTAGAATTGTGTCGGTATGCGATGAAGAGGGATTGAGGCCGTTAGCCGTCGGCAACATTTCGGCATCCTCGAGACCCGCGAGAATATTTGCGCGGTAAGCTAGGTATTCCGCATTCCGCTCATCCCATTGAGCTTTGGATAGTGTCCGGAACCCAAATTTTGCGGCCTCTGAAGCCTCACCAGAGTGCTGACTAGCCTGGGAACGACCCCAGGGCCATGCTTCCAGTATTGATTGGACATCTTCAGCATGAACGAAGGTAACCAGAGCGAACGGTTTGTGCCTTGACTCTGTTCCTGGTGGATCGGAATGATGCGGTAGCAGCGTTATACCTTGTATGCGGCTATGAGACGTTGCTCCAGGAGTCGGCAATAATGCCAATATGAATCTGGAGAATCCGGCCAAATTCTTGTATTTGACAGGAATATTTTCCTGCGGGGGTGAATCGTTAGGGATACGTATCACTGTGTGGAACGGTACTTACAACATAGATGGTTCTACTATCCCAACCATCCTTCGAGAAGGAGCAGGTAACCTCGTCCCAAAATTTGGGGCGTATGTCAAAGTTCCCTCGTCGCTTTCCGAAACCATCGCCAGCAACGAGGGCCATGCGAACATCAACCAACTCTTTGCCGAATGTTCGGAGAGCCTTGACAATTACCGCTTCGGACGCGTGTGTGGTGGACAGTGGACACGCGATATCCAGTATATAGCTAAGGGGAAAAACTTTATAGACCCCATCAAATCGTCTTTTAGTGTCGAGAAGGGAAAACGACACTCACACCCGTCATTTGAGCCCGTGCTGCTCCACTCGATCTTCTGCCTCAGGTCGGGATTCGACCACAGCGCATAATGTGACAAGGATAAGCAGAGTAGGGTGGTATAATCTTCCTCAGAATGCTGTGGTTTGGGGAGCTGAGACTCCGGTGGTTCGGGTTGCTCTATCTCTTTCCTTTTGCCTTTATCGACTCTGGGAACTGGAGCGCTCCCAGACACTTCGAGAGGTCCTGAAGCTGCATGGCCCTTCCGGGTCTTCGTTGAATTCGCAACCTTCCTGGGCAGAAAAGCAAACGCCGCGCTCATCCAGGTGTTGGAGCGTCGACAGAATGCTGAGGCCCGACTCAGAGGGTCCAAGTGGAAATGTCGCAAAGATAAACAAACATCCAGCAAACACGCCAAGGCACGCTTTGACCACCATTTGCTTGAATAATCATGTTTCTGAATTCAGAGAACGAGAGGGAGGGAGGTTACAGTTAAAGGATCCGGACTCCTACCTTCGATCCAAACATAATATTCTGGGCGTTCCAAGCCAGGAGTCAAATTACAACTATTACTAAGTAGTAGCGAGGTACGACCGTACGAGTTATTGTCGAGCCAAGTTGATATCCACGCAAATCTGCTTCCGCCAAGCTTCCGAATTCCTCGCTCGAAAAGCATCCCTGAATATATTTCGTTGGAAGTGACCACTGCCTTGCTTAGTAGATTGAGGCGTGCGGGTCCGAATTTTAAATTGGCGCCAAAATTCGCGGGGATGCCAGAGTTCTTCTTATCTGTGGCCAAGATAATCAGGGTAGGCGACTAAAGTCGCCGCCAATTTCTTGGCTCGTCTTGGTCTCATTGAAGACTCTTAGCCTATCGTCACCTTATCATTGTACCGCGGCAATGGTCTGGAATCTTCAGACCCTTCGCCATGTTACACAGTAGTTCGGAAACGATGCTGGCAGTCTTTCACTCTAAATGAGCGGCGATGTGGGTGCCACGGTGCCACGGTATCGTTGTGCTGTGTTATCTTTCGGGCCAAGAGAATTATCTGGGTTGAGTACCAACCTAACAAAGAGCGAGTATGACTGGCCATTCAAGTCGTTGAGAAGAAACGTTGAACAGAGAATGGCGTCGATTTGAACAAGAACCGAGACGACGATATCGCCGCAGGATTGTCGATTAGGGTTCAGGGCTTGGGCTTAAACAGTGGAATTGTTGCCAAGGTGCACATTTGGCTGGTGACTTGGACACAGAGAATGGAACAATTATTTTGGCGCCTATGACCAGCGCATATTATACACGGTCTGCGCTCGAACGAGGCAGAGGAATGCACAGCAAGATAACATAGCACAAAAATACAGTCAAGGACAGGGACGCAAGCGCGAGCGGTGGATCATGGGTCAGCGATGATCCCAGTAGTATCGCGGATGTGGCGTGGATGAAGAGTCGTTAGATGTGTCGGTGGTTGGATGAGACAGGGCGGCGGGTGGTGGCTGTGAGACAGGGGTTATTAGCAGGGCGCGGAATTGGTGGGGGTCATACACACCTTGGAAACTGAGGCATCTGCAGAAAAACTGGGGGAGGGCTTGGGCTCCGCAACTTCAAGGTCCCGTGTGGTGTTTCTTTGTTTTCTTCTTCGCTTTCTTCGTACGTGCATTAGCACTGTCGCAATGATACCGAATAGCAGGACGACTACGGAATGGCAGATTTAAACACCTGGAAAGGACTTGAGACGGACTGCTCACGCAATACAACGACTACCACGATTTCCCAAGTTGGAGACAGATGCGGCTGGTTCGGGGCACTGGAATTCGGTCAAACCATGGATGCGGGGCGGTGAATGAGGAGGCCTACTCAAACCCTTCGTCGTCTTCGGCTCTTGTGCTGAACATGGTGCGTACACAAGTAGAGTCCGCCTGCGGCTTTTATATGACGGCGCAGAGCAGGCCAAGAGGCTAGATTATGAAATATGCCAAGTGTTGGCCGCGGCGGCTTCTTGTCCGACTGGCCGAACGACCCACTCACGCCAAGATCTTCAAGATGGAATGCTGAAAAGCAATGCCCCTAGAGTTCTACAAAAGCAAGGGCCTCCGCTTGCAAGCTGGGGAGAGTGCTTTAATAGAAAATTCTGAAAAAGAGATTTTTACTGGGCGTTATCGATGTGGATACAAGGGCGCTTGGCGTTTTCTCGGCTTGCGCTGGGTATCTGCGACTTGAGAATAATAAAAAATATTCTCCACCGTCAGCAAGAACCAAGGATTTGTTCGAGACATGAAGTGGCGTCCCGCCGATTATCCATCTGAATCTTGGCAAACCTAAGCTCCTCCGTGTTCTGGCTCGGAGGCTCCCGAAATGAATTGCACCGTGCAGCCACTACGTAGCCAAGGTCTCGGACCTGGAGTGCTTGAGCCTGCCAACGAGGCAGTCTAGACTGCTCAGCCAAGGTTCAGCGCTTATTTCTGACCTTGGCATTGGTAAGCAGTTGGGTTAGGGGCAGTTAGGGGCTCTTGGTGGCTGTTGATTCAGGAGCATCACATTCTCACACCTGTCATCAAGAGGTAAGCGGCAATTCCCGGCCGGACATCAAACCTCCTTGACAGTGACCCCCAAATCGGGAATGCAGACCCGACGATAAATTTGTTCGATACCGATCCTAAACTGTTTATTCCTCTTTCATTTCCGTTTATGTGCTCTAGATATTTTGCCTACCAAACTTCTGGATAAGCAACTACGATGTTGGATACAACCGTACTTCCACAGGCAGTTGATGGACTTATGGGTCACTTCCGAGTCGAGCCAGCGCTTCTAAACAGATATATCGATGCTCGCACATGGGCGCAAACGATGCCGTCGCGATCCTTGTCGGCTCGAACAACTTCACCGCGTGCGTTCTTGTTGTCTTATCTAAAATAACCTCTATAAACGTGCTCTCGCTGGACCTTTCCTCAAAGCTTTCCTCAATCATGTTGGCTCTCGCCGGGTTACTGTTGTCCCTTGCTGGCTCCTCTTTTGCCTATGTCTTGTCACCATTTGGCTTAGGACTCGATGGAAGGGCGACTGCTCTTGCTTCAGGTTGTTCGGCCACCGGAACTGCGTCCTGCACCAACACGTCGAGCGTCTCCGATCTTTGCTGCTTCGAGTCACCCGGCGGTCTTCTTCTTCAAACGCAAGTAAGTGGATACATGGGTCGCTAAATCACTGGTTTTATGATCTGCTAGTTTTGGGACACGTCGCCACCGACGGGGCCAAACGATAGCTGGACCATTCATGGTAAGCCGCCATCTGATTTTCTCTCTGTCGCGCCACAAAATGTACATTTATTTCAGGTTTGTGGCCTGACCGGTGAGTTCTTGCGGCTCAGGTTCCATCTGATACGATCTCGACCTAGTTGCGATCTCACATTCGCGCAGAATTGCGATCCCAGTCGGGCTTACACCGGGATTGCGAGTGTACGGCGAGATACTTTCTTCAATTAACTTGAGCTCAAAGCCTTCTAGCTTCTTAGCGCACAGGGAGCCGCTAACACGCTCAGTTTCATGCGGACGGCAAGTGTATTCGTGCCATGGCGCTGGTATAAACCAATATCCCCGATAGTTTTGGAGAGACATAAATGGCAACGACGAAACATTCTGGGCAGGTATGCGGTCATACGTTTATTTAAGTTGTCCACTGATGCGAGAATTCAAGCATGAATGGAGTACCCATGGCACTTGCATGAGGTAGGCCTCCTTTTAGACCTCTGTGCTCAAACATTGATTTTATCAGCACCTTGAAAACCGCTTGCCTTCCAGCTGGGAGTCCGACAGGTGCTGAAGTGAGCGGCTATAAATTCATTCGCTCCTTATTTTCCTGATCACCGTGAAGGCCGTCGCATTTTTCAACACCGTCATCAAGCTGTTCAAGGTCATTTGTTACCTTTCCGTAATTGGATCATTGTGCTCTAATACTTCGCTAGACCTTACCGACGTACACATGGCTTAAAAACCAAGGGATCACTCCAGATGCAACCACAACTCATACTCTTTCAAGCCTCGTGGCTGCGCTAAAGGCCGAGTCGGGCGTGCGCCGTTTATTTATTCCGTGGTACACGTCGTGATCGTGACGACTTTCCCAGTTCACCCCCGCCCTGGACTGTTCGGGAAGTAACCTCAACGCCATCACGTGGTACTTCCACCTTCGCGGCAGTATTATCGATGGGACATTTGTACCTATCAGTGGGTACAACGGTTTGACGATTCGTGTTGTTGATTTAACCGTCGTCTATCCCTTTCAGATGCTCCCGAAAGCGGAAGTTGTGCTTCTACCGGTATAAGATACCCGACAAAGGTATTCCTACTGCTAGCTTTCTATCTTTCTAAGTCTGATGATAACTGGATGTATTAGGGAGGCAGCACGGGAGGAGGAGTACGTCGAGCTTTTTCGTACTTGTGTTTCAGCAACCAACGAACGGCTAGGGCGACGGCGGACTGCCCGCCAGAGCGACAATTCACGCATCTTCCGTCGGTGGCATCCTATCTTTGGGAACGTGGTCGACCCAGACGCTCGCGACCTTCACGCTAACAGGAACTCTAACTAGTTTCACCTATGACTTCTTCCAAAGGAAACTGCGGCGTTAGCGGAGGAACGTTCGCGTGCGGCAGCGGGGTCTCGCTGACCTCTTTCTCTGCGGTAATCTACCGACCATCATTATTCTCCTTCATTCCATACTGATGCTGAACAGGTTTCTTCCGGTGGTTCGCTTTTGCTGGCGTCTGGAGGCTCCACCACATGGGGAAGCGATGGCGTCCCGAGCGGAACCACCGTATTCCCCATCTTCACCGGAAGCAGCCATGCTCAGGACTATACACTTTCAATTGTCGCGGCGTAAGATTGCACAGATATGACTGCAAGGAAATTAAACAGGGAACAATGGAACAGTGGTACCTTCTCTTGAACGTGTGTATGTACAAATTTACTGTGGAACGTGCGTGTACTAAATCCACCGGCGTGTTCTGCGCCATATGTGCTTGACATGGTGCTTGGAGTTTGAAAGCCGACTCCCGGCGGATCCGACAAGCGTATTTATTACCTCAGCAATTGGCTTTTTGACTTTCTATCACTGGACCATAATGCCTTCTCTTCAACTCAGCACATTCGCGAGTCTCGCAAGTATTGGCTTGGCTTGGTTCGGGGTACCGCAGTTGGCTTCAGAGCTCATCCAAACGCCGTTGAAAACGACGTCAAACACGATTTCTACTTGCCCAATTACCAGCCTTCCCTCGTGCAGTAACACTACTGTCGTTTCGAATCTCTGTTGTTACGAATATCCGGGGGCGAGTATTCCCTCCATTCTACTTTATCTGTTGGCTGACCGCAAGTTACAGGGCCTTCTTTTGCAAACTCAAGTATGTGAGGCAGGCACCATAGTCAACGCCGTCCCAGACAGTCGCACTCCAGTTCTGGGACACCAATCCCTCCACCGGCCCCTCTGAGAGCTGGACTATTCACGGTATTTATTCCTTCCCAATACCTTGCAATTATTCTAATAGACCGGCAGGTTTATGGCCTGAGCAGTAAGTTCGACCGAGTCTAATATTCATCTGATTCACTCGCCCAGCTGCGACCTCACCTTTTCGGAAAACTGCGACCCATCCAGGGCTTACAAGAATGTCTTTAGCGTGAGCCTCGAGTTGCCATGTATTTTTATATATAGTGGAGGCTTGAAGCGTCCCCAAGCTGCTTTCCGAGCAAGGTGCGGACGAGACCCTGGAGTTCATGCAGGAGGTCCGTCGCCTTTTCACTTCGGTGGCTTGAAATTCACGCGTGGGATAGTTCTGGAAAGATGTCAACCATCAAGATGAAAAGTTTTGGGAGGTGCGGAATTTTTCAACCAAGTATCTGCGGCCTAGTCAATCTCGCAGCATGAATGGCAAACCCACGGCACCTGCATGAGGCATGTCGTCTTCCCTTTTGGATTTAGCATGACCTAAACCGTCATGTCAAAGCACGCTACGGCCAACTTGTCTTCCTCATAGCAGTCCAAAGGGCGCCGAAGTAAAGACTTTCCCTCCCCTTCTCAGCTCAATGATCTCGTGTTTTTCTTTTGCCTAGGCTGTTGCTTTCTTCAATACGGTCGTGAGCCTATTCAAGGTCAGGCTGTTCTTGTTTAATCACTCGTTTATCAGCATTCAATCTGCCCGCAGGCACTCCCAACATACGGATGGCTCTCCAACCAAGGGATTACGCCGTCCGCTGATAAGACCTATATAGCCTCTCTACCCTCATCTCTGCCCTCAAAAGGGAATCGGGGGTATTCTCACAGCCTCTGGAGGTGTAGTATATGAAATTGACAACCACTATTATGTTCATTTAGTTCATTCCCGCACTCGACTGTCAGGGACATAATCTTGACTCGATTGCGTGGTACTTTCATTTGCAAGGCTCGGTGGTAGACGGGAACTTTATACAAATAGGTACCGTATGGTCGTGCAAATGTTGGCGTATGAGCTCACATTATACGTTGGGTAGATGCTCCTGAGAAAGGATCCTGCCCATCGAGCGGAATAAAATATCCGCGCAAGTCCGAATCGTCGGCCGCAGCAAATTCCAAGGTGATTAAGGACCGCTCCTGCCCTATCTTCTTCTCATGGCAATACCACTTGACTGGCAGTCTCCCCGCAGCCGAAATTAAGCCGCGGCAAATCATAGGCAAGATTGCCAAGCATATAGGAGAAGCCAATTTTGGTGAAATGGCTGTAATAGCAAACTTGAACTTTAGTCCGTTTATCTTGCGCAGCTTGGCCAGAATGATGTACATAGCGGTACCAAAATTTCGAAGTAGGTTGTTTCCTATTTGTCTTCTTTTTTCTTTTTTGGTTTTGTTTTCTGCTTTGCCTCAGGACAAAGAAAGAGAGCTGCGTGCAAGCGCAAAAATTGAAGAAGATCAATTTTGTACGTCCTCTCTTTTTTTGCCGGTTTCATCTTCAGGTAAGTACCCAGGCTTGGCAATTCAACTACCGCGTAAGTAAACACCCGAACAATCTGGTTTGACAGTTCTGACAGGCTCAAAAGAACCTGTCCAGAAGTTGAACGATTCTTCCGCGGATGTTGTTGCTGCCTGTTTCTAGTTAGCGCACTCATGGGTCACCAGGCCTCAGCGACTGGGACTATCGCTCACCGGTTCCTGCTATTCCCAGGCACCCTAAGCCATAACGGATCTGGAATCCCTTCCGAGATCATATCAGATAACCATGTGCACCGCCCTGATTTGATCGATTTTGTCGTGTGATAACGCGACCATATTTAAAAAAGCACACACCCAACCGATGGCTTCATTCTTCCGCCTCAGCGCTGCCCATTATGTCTGTCGTGGATGAAAAGAAGGAGCCCTCGTCAAGCGACTCCAGTGTAGAGCCTCGCTGTCGTCAATGGGACCCAAGGTGGTGTGCGCAGGATTGAAGCCCTGCAGTCAGTAAGTCGCGTTCACCCCCTACTATAGTACGGTGCCTCACTTCTCGTCTACTTAGGTATGGGGGACGAAGTCTAAGATAGCGCTCTGGGTATCCGTAGCACTTGCTTCGTAAGAACTTGTTCCTTCGTGGCGCCTCGAAGCTCATTCCGGGATAAGGTACATGTACATTTTGGACAACGGTACAAATTGGGCATGGGGGAGCTACGCGACCATTCAATTCAAACACTTTCAGCAATTTGCCGCCATCCAATGTGCCACGTCTATTTTGCTTGCCATTGGCAAGCCACTGTTCGCCAAGTTGACCGATGCCGCTGGAAGAGCCGAGGTATGTCGTGCCACACCCTGTGCTGCGAGTTATCTGACACCTTTTCTAGTCCATTGCAGTAAGTCTAAGTGAACTACAGTTGTGCACCTTTTTCACCTTTTTGCTAGATCGCTCTATTTTTCTATGTTCTGGGGTATGTAATCAACGCCACAGCGCCTAATATGGCCGCTCTTGGGGCAGGCAGTTGTGGGTTACGATATCTCATTTATTCCGCGGCTTCTTCTGACATTTTTGGGGTCAGGTATTTGGGTCCTCGGGTTCTCTGGCCTTCAAATCGCGCTCCAGATTGTGATCGCCGACATAACCACCCTGCAGTGGCGGCCCATCGTATCTACACTGTCTACTGGTGGCTGGTACTTGTGCGTCTTTACCGTTTCTTCCGCGTTCTTTACTGATTCATTAAGCACAGTATTAACTTCTACGCTGTATTTATTTTCCTTTATTTTATGGGTTTACGGCTAGCTCACTCGTGTTCTTCTTCAGAATGGTCAGATCACGGCCAAGCTAACCGCCCCTGGTGGCCTGGGTGAGCATCTGGATTTTTTTCGTCTTCCCAACTTCCTTTACACCTCATCAGGCTGGAGATGGGGATACGGCATTTACGCCCTATGCTACATCCCTGCCTTGTGCCCCATTGTGCGTCGTTTTCTCCATCGCATCCTCACCGACTAACATCTTTTTCAGATATTCATTCTCCTGTGGGCCCAGAGACGCGCAAAAGCACAAGGCATCCTGATGGGCGACTCCCCCACGGACGTCAAGGCTCCTTTCCTCATACGTGTCAGCGTTTTCATGGAGGAGGTGGATGCTGTGGGCCTGTTCTTCCTCGCTGGGTATGTCAAGTTCAAAACCGCACATCGATACATGCTGATCCGGTCGTGTGTAGCACCCTTGCGCTCGTTTTCTGCACGTTCCGCTCTTCTCACCCCGATCCCATCTAAAATTTACTCTAGTGCCCATCGTTCTGGCCGGCGGCTTATACGCCACCACCACATGGCATAACCCCGCAATTCCGGCCATGATGGTCATCGGCGCTTTCGTCACCCTCCCCATTTTCATCTTCTGGGAGCTTAAAAAGGCGACTCACCCTGTCTTCCCCTGGAGACTGCTGCGCAATCGCACCATTCTGGCGGGTATGTCCTGCGTACGGGTGCCGAAACGCAACTAACTGGAACTCCAGCTTGCCTGATCAACTTCTTCGACTTTGTGCGCCCTGCTTTCCTTCCAGCTCCTGGAATATTCCTAATGGCGTGCAGGTCTCGTTTTACCTCACATACGCCGAGCTCTACGGCTTCGTCGTGGCCACGACAACTTGGAAAATCAGCAATCTCATCTACTACACCAACGCGCAGTCGCTCTGCTTGACCGTAAATAGCAAGTCCGTGTCCACGGGGGTCTGAGTGCTGACCATGTGTATGTAGTTCTTCGCTTTAGCATGGGGTGCCGTGGCAGGTACTTGGAAGACCGGCTACAAGTATTCTCTTATCGGTGCTCTGGCCGTTCGGTACTTTGTTTTCAAGACCTCTACTTGAATCGAAACTGACTTAGGGGAATAGTATTCTCGGCGTCGGTCTCATGTTCTATGCCCGAACCCACAACAACGTCCCCGCCCTCGGTACGCCTCCCTTCTACATTCCATCTCAGACTCCCAGCTCATCTGAACGGTCCTCCCAGTCTTGACCCAGATTCTCCAAGGCGCTGGTGGGGGCATCGCCGCCGTCGCCTCCCAAATCGGCGCCCAAGGCGCCGTACCACATCAGGACGTCGCCCTCGCCACCGCCGCGCTCCTCCTGTCTGCCGAAGTGGGCAACGTCGTCGGCACCGCGGCCGCCGGCGCGATCTGGGTCAACCGTCTCCCCATCGAGATCGCTAAACACGTACCGTCCTTCAATAGGTGCGTGCACAACGCCTGCGGCTGCCCCTCGTAATACTCACTGCGGTTCGGTACATGTAGCACACAGATCGCGTCGGTTGTGGGCTCGCCTTTAAATGTTAGGTTGCTGGTTGGGGATGAGTACACCAATACCGGTCCGTTTTTGTTGTGCCCGGTGGATGACGCATGAGCTTACGCTTGCTGTGTCGCAGTGGCTGCATATTCTGAGACGATGAGGATTCTGCTCATCCCCGGAATCGTCGTCGCGATTGTCCCGCTAGTGGCTGCGTTCTTCGTCAAAGGTCTGTGTCTCCTCTGCTGGCCGGCCTCACACACAGCACTGATGTGCGCAATGAACAGACTTCAAGCTCCTTAAGATTCAGAACGCCGTCGAAGTCAAGACGCTAGACGGGCGTCGTGCCGAAAATGCGGGCGAGTCCATCGAACCTGAGCTCCTCAGGGAGAAGGTTTAGCCACCCTTCTAAAATACATTATTCTACTAGTACATACTGACCCATGCAAGTAATATTATTATCACGACACTCACTTCACATCGATCCAAGTTGGATCTTTGGATTTGTATGTCGCCTGGTGTACGTACAGTCGATCATCCGGTGCAGCGGACCTAAGTTGTGTATGTAGTCTAAGGAATAGTGATAGGATTTACAGTGCGTGTGTGCGCGTAGCGCGTCGAGTGAAACATCTCAAAACATTCAATCACTTCCACTCTCTCCAAGCCCGACGCCCTTCGACAGCCAATAATCCCGTTTCGTGTTCGGATCCAGAGAGCTGTTGCTCGAGGACCGGCTGCCCATGCCCTTTATGCGCAACGGCACCGGCGCGTCCTTCTCCTTATCCTTCAGTCCCGGGTAATCCTTCTTCGCAACCACCTTCACCTGCCCATCCTCACCGTCCGAATCCGAGTCCAACTCATCCTCCTCATCCGAGGTAGTGTACGTCACAACATGCGCGTCGGCGGGGTACTTCCCTGTCTTGCGCCGCTTCTTCGGGGGCAACAACCCGATGGCGTACCGCCCGTCCTGCTCGTCTGACCCCCGTGCGCGTTGCCCTTGCTGTCCCGAGTGCCCCGCCTCGTCGTCGTTGTCCGCCTCCGCCCACGCATTCTGAACGCTCTCCGCCCGCGATTGCGACGACGATGAGGCCGGCAATTTACCATTCGCACCACGCCCATCGACAACTACCGGCGTGCGCCCCCGCGACGACTTCCCGTTCGCGTTCGCTTTCGCGTGCACCCCGTTGCCGTTGACAGGCGGTAGCGGCGGGGGGTCGGCAAGCGGCAGCGGCGGGGGCAGTTTCGGTGCGACGCCCACGAGCCGGTGTAGCGTCTGCTTCTCGTACACCTCTTTGACGAGTGCGCGGTTGTTCAGAGTCTGGATTCTCGGGTTAGCCTGGTCAATAGTTTATATGTGTTGCCTCCACCTCTTGCGTGACGCCGAGAACACTCGAGAGGATGCTCATATCGCTCGGCTCGTAGTGGTCGCGCAGGCGCACCGACTGCCCCCCGCGCCGCGCCTCGAGGATACCGGCGCGGAGGTAGATCGTCGACGTAAGGATCTCATGCGCTCCGGCAAGGTTCTTGCGCACGTTCTGGAAGTTATACGAGCCCGCCGATATGTCGTTGCCTGAAAGATGATGAGCAATAGAATGAAGTGATCGCGAGACGAACGCACTGGGATCGCCTGGGTCTTCGATAGACAGTAGCCCGCCTTTGCGCGCGCCGCCCCATTGCTCGCCCCGCCCCCACCCGCGCTGGCGCTTGCCAAAGTAGCTTCCGCCCTCGCGCAGGGAGATGCCGACCTCCTCGTAGTGGAATCTGCGCCCGTAGAGTTCGAAGAACTCCACGAGAAGCACGCCGAGGTTGCGGTCGGGATCGATCTGGGCGTGGCGGATCTTGGGGTGCATTTGGAGGAAGGAGATGACAAGGCAGACGATGGCGTACGAGCCGAGGCCGCCGGTGTAGACCTCGTTCATTGCACGCTGCGAGAGGAAGAGCTTGGTGAGGAACACGAGCGCGCGGAGGGCGAGGCAGTCGCCGCCGCCGCCAAATTCGGCGAGGAAGCCGTTGATGATGCCACCGGCGACGACGCCGTTCTCCTGGTTGATGCTGAGGTCGACGTTGAAGCGGCCGTACTCGTGGTTCGTGACGAACTTGACGATGGGGACCTTGGCCTTGGCGATGATGGTCACCTTGTTCGTGATCTTGGAGCGCTTGATGGTCGCCGCGAGCGCGGTGAGGACAGAGTGGGTGTCAGAGTATGCCATGGACTGCGAGCGAATAACTAGGTCGATAGTCGCTGTGATCAAAATGAGGCTTAGGACGGGGTGCTGGAACGCGGAGAACGCACCCGAGTGGAAGGTACAATTTCGTGGCATAGCTGCCGAAGGGGTGGACCGACGCGTCGGGGAACGAGTTCGTAACGGCGCCCGAGATAATGGCGACCACCAGCCCCCGAATCTCGTCCTCTTGCGGGGTGGGTGATATCCAATTCACGAAGCTCTCGACCTCGCAGTGAAGCCTGGATGAAATATTAATGTAGACCTCGGGCATCACAATAAGGACCACACATTTCAGCCGCATTTTTGCACCCATCCCAGTCGACGTAGTTTACCCATGGCGCCAGGCGAGATTTGGCGTTAGGTCCGTTGTTTCTTGTTCTGATATCCGTCGTTTGGATCGAATACCATGTCGTACTTGCGTTTGCCGCGGTCCCACTCACGCGTGTGTCCGTTTCCGTTTTCCTGGCGGTCGCTGTGACGCGAAGGCGAGCGTTCTCTTTCCGTTCCACGTCTCCGATCCCGGTCCCGCGAGTGTCCATTTCCATTCTCCTGTGGTTCCCCGCGACGCGAAGGCGAACGCTCCCTTTCCTTTCCGCGTCTCCGGTCATCCTTCTCGACTTCCGTGTCCGAATCCGGGGTAAAGGGAATAAAATCGGTCCCATCCTCAAACGGTGCGTCCATCGCTTTTTTCTTGGTGCTTTCCCGCTTGCGTCTCCGACGTCTGGAGGGAGCCGTATCCTGCGATAACTCAGCAGCCATTCTAGACTTTCTCAGTGATTTTACACTTGTAAACGGCTCAGGATTCGTCAAAAACGCAGGAGAAGGTATCGCATACCACGAAATGTGATCTTACACGTCCAGAATTGGCTCACAGGTACCTAGTCGCACTGAAGGATGTGGAGAGGAATGAAATGAAAATTTCCGCTTTGGGAATGCGGTACCGGTGTTGGTCGAATTTGTTCTTGTTAGATTCCTCTTTCCTTAGGCTCCATTCATGAAATCAGAAAGCAGAATAACTCCGTCCAGAGAACCGGGATATACGAAGGGATACGAGCTTCTTCAAACCTCAGGACGCCACTTCATCTCTGCAACGGGATCAAACTGTCTGATGCCGTTTGACAAGGTAGTACTCGGATAGGGTTCGAAAATTCCGCCAGGGCTTAAACAAAGTAAACTGGCTTTCGCATTATCGAGCCACATGGACGTGCGTCGAAGTTCTAAGAAGGAAGAAATTGGCAAGATTATTTGCGACCGATGGGCAACTGTGTGTGGCATCGGTTCGAGAATCGACCGCCGGAGGCTTTCAGCCTGCTAGAATTTCAAAACGTTGATGGACAGCTTATATCGGCTAGGGCTAGCGCTTGAAATCCAGAAGGCCCTTATCCTCTTTCCCTCACCCTCTTTTGCTTGGACTTGCCATGCTCACGTTCTTTACTGCTACCCTCGCCGCATTATGCGTCCCACTTGCTCGAGCTGCTGGGGGGTCTCTCATGTTGGTCACTGCACCCGTCGGCGTCACTCAGTGTGGTAGGTTCCGAATGTATTCGCCTTCTTCATTGCTGCATGCTGATACCACTGACAGTCCCCTACACAATTGAATGGAGTGGAGGTACCCCTCCATATTCGGTGACTGTTCACGATCCAGTGTGAGTCCTGAGTCAAGCTCTATACGATATGCTAATGCTACGAGATAGTAAGCGCGGGCGACATTGTATGTCTTCTTTTTAAAAACCCTCACAATCGATGCTCACCTTAATCATGTCGCAGTACGCCTTTTGGGCGTTCGCCACCGACCATTCCCAAGTATGGACCGTCGACAGTATCCCAAAGGCTCAATGTCCCCTGCCCTTGTAGGTTGGGAAATTCGAGACCTAGCACCATCTCACCAGTCGATTCTCCCCAGTGTCATCAGCGTCACGGACTCGACAGGAATCAATGCCCTCAGTTCGTCCTCGAGTGTTCAGGTGGGGCCAATGCAACTAGACTCCTCTGGTCTTTGTACAACGAATAAACTGTACGTGATTATGGCTTTCTGTCTCTGGCCCTATATGTTTTGACACGTTCTGAAGTACTGCTGCTGAACCGGATAACACTTCAGCTTCAGTTCCAGCGAACACAAGTCAAGAGTCCAAGTGAGCACCTCTTCGTTTACACCATGAACGAGCTATTTATCAACTTCTCAAGACCGGCTACTAGCAGTCGCGACAGTGCTAGCCTTCCGAGCGGCGCATCGAAGTCTTCAGGATCTGCGGGAGCATCTGCGGCCACAAATTCCGGTGAAGGAGTCCCCACGACGAAAAAGATCTCCTCCGGAACGATTGCCGGTGCTGTAATCGGGGGCATCGTCCTCATTTCTTTCCTCGGAGCTGTCATAGCTTTCCTCCACAGACGTCACCAAAAACATATCCTAGCCGATCTGAAGCTCTCAGAGCACCACCTTGCCCTCGCTGGCGCCAAACCGGCCGCAAGTGCCACCAGCCTGAACACCTGTCGAAAAGCCGCTGCCGGCGTTTTACCAGACTATCATACCCAGCAGCGAGCTGCCTCCCCCGGATTCCCGACCTCAGGCTGAGCACTACCATGACGCCCTATCTCCTCAACCCTACCCACCAGCTGCTGGATACTATGATCACCCGCCTGCCCGCCATGCATCCCCGTATCATGACGCTCCATCTCCCCAAGCCTATCCGCCCACCGGATATTACGATCATCCGCCCCCACCCCCTCCCGTAAACCAGACGTATTCGCCATATCACGATGCTCGCCCCCTCCCTGCAGAACCGCCCGCTTCAGCCCCGCAGACAGACATCGAGCACCAGATCAGTGTCCTGCAGCGGCAGGTCGACAGCTTGGACCGTTCGCGCGACGCTGCCCGGGCGCAGGAGCTACAGAGCCAGCTCACTGCGATGAAAGTAGAAGCGGCGCGTATCCGAATGCATGGGTATAGGCAGTAAAATTTATGTATAGTCTGGCTGTTTATATGGTACTTATTTATTGAGTTGCACCGACGAACGTCAGAGAGTCGTAAAGCTCGGAATAGTAGCTGTCTGTACGACGCAATGGTATATTCCGCATATATGTAAGGGGTCAAGAGGAACAAGGCCCTTGACAATCAGGAACAGCGCAGTGGCGGCGTCCTTTACTTATCTACATTTGGTTATACTGTACAGCTAAGTCCTCGAGTGTGCGTGAGGGAGATTGAACGTTGAAGTAGAAAGGAAAGACTCGGAGGTATTTGCAATTGTTTTTTGTTCACGGTGCTCTCTCTCTCCTTCGCGACCAACTCACGAAGCTACAGACGCAGAAATAAGTCTCTGCAATATTCTTTTCAGACAGGATCCCACTCCTATGACCAAAAAGCTCCACATTCTTCGTCATGGACAGGCCATTCACAAGTCGGCCTAATCTTTGCCATCTTCAATTTGACCCTATTAACTTCTAGCCTTTAAGCGTCCAGCGTGGGTACCCTCTGCGCGACCCCCCTCTTACCGAACAAGGCTTGTCCGAAGCCACCAACGTTGTCTTTTCCTTTCAGCCTGACTTGATAATCTGTTCACCCATGGTCCGGACTATCCAAACTGTCTCGGCCGCTTTCCCGGACATCCTCCACTCTAAAACAGTTCCTCTCGATATATGGCCGGATCTGAGAGAAGCCCACGACGCGATTTGCAATCAAGGAGTTTCTCGATCCCAGCTCGCAACCCAGTACCCTAGTTTAGATCTATCTCTCTGTGCAGAAGAATGGGACTATAGCCCCCACTCGGAAGATGCGGCGGTGCAGCGTGCAACCAGAGTGCGCGCCTGCGCTAGCCGCCCGTCCTGAGCAAAATATTCTACTTGTCAGTCATCGTGGATTTATCGCGTATCTAGCTGGAGGATCGCAATTTTCCAATTGCTGGTGCGTGATTTCGTATCCCCACCGCATCGATAATTGGCACTAATAGCGCGCAAATAGAGCTCCGTTCTTATACCTTTGACCCAGAGGGAAATCTCATCAAGCTACCTTGAAAGTAGACAGATTTTCAGACTAGATAGCCTACTACACCACGTATCTTACTTATTTATTGTCGAAGAGCTTTCATCTAGTCCCTCTTGACTGACGCGTCATCAGATCCAACTCGTCCGGAGTCGACGTTCGTTTCCTAAACTTTCCTACTTATGCAGTCCATGATCTAATTTTATCTCGGCCTCTGAGTCGGCCCGGTCGATAAGAGATGAACAAATTTGACACCAACATTGCGCACGATTAGCGATACAGTACTTAAGCCACTAGGGCCTCGTTGTGCCTCTTCCCGCGATTTGACCATGCCCTTCGGCACATTCACCTTGAATGACGGCCATAAAGTTCGTATGACTCCTCTAACCGTCTAACTGGCCTGAATTGGCTGCATTATAGATCCCTGCAATCGCTTTTGGTACGAGATTTGGTCTTCTGCTCCTTCTCTGAGCTAAAACTGATTACAGGAACGGGGAGCGTTTTTAAGCGGACGGACGTCACTCCTTTAGTTCATCAAGCTTTGGAAACCGGTTTCTCGCATATCGACACCGCTGCTTGTAAGTGTCAGTCAATTGCCGCGCGGGTGAAGCTCACGGACATTATAAATTCAGTCTATGAGACTGAAGGTGCAGAAGGTTTTACTTTGTGATTCCCAGTGGTTGACTTGACTTTGTTCAAAGCAAATGTCGGCCAAGCGATCCGAGAAAGGTGGGTGCTTTGTCTACTTACTTGGCCTCACATTAACGCACAAGCAGTGGGCTTGCTAGGTCCGTTTTATTATTATTATTATTATTATTTTTATTTATTTTTTAAGGTCTGAACTATATGTCACCACGAAGTATGCAATCGGTTCCGTGCAACAAGAGATACGGAAGAGCCTTTCGAATGTAACTCCGCTCTCCTTCTGAAATTGCGAGAAACTTATACTGTACTGTGGTAGCTTGGGCTGAAACAGGTGGATCTCTATCTAATTCACAGCCCGGTCCGCCTACCCAATGTCGAGGGCGTGTGGGCAGAGTTCGAAACGATCAAGAAGGAGGGTCTTTCCAAGTACGTGTTCACCGAGTGCTAAGCAGTTTTTAAACTGAAACGGTTGGATTTAGGAGCATCGGTGTGAGCAATTTCAACCTGGAGCTCCTCCAGCGGCTTGTCAAGACCGCTGTGGTGGTTCCGGCAGTCAACCAGATCGAATTTCACCCGTACAATTATGCTCAAAACAAGTCTCTGCTCGAGTGGTCCAACCAGCAAGGCATCGTGACCGAGGCGTACAGCGGTCTTAGGTTGGTTTCGTCATCCAATATTAATCATCTACGAACAACTGGCTTGTAGCTCGATAACAAAATATCCCGGAGGCCCCGTCGATGTTCCTGTTGCTGCAGGTAACTCGTTTGTTTTCTTCTCTCGAAAGCGATTTTCAACGCTTCGTAGCTGCAAAGCGCCTCGGAATCACCGAAACCCAGGTACTCTTATCGTGGGTGCGGGCAAAAGGCGTTGTTATTGTGACGTATGTTGCCTTTTCTCTCAATTTGCATTTCCAGCGAGCCTGATATGCACAGGACGAGTGGAAACAAGCAACACCTTGAGGAATACATCGCCGTGGCTGATCTCCGTACGTCCTTTCGACATCTGCTGTTTTCTATTTGCTTATAGCCTGTTGATCAGCGCCACTCACCGACGCGGAAATCGCAGCTATCGACGAGGCAGGTGCCAAGGGACCGCCAAGCGGTATTTTAATTATAGGGAAACGAGTAGCTTCGTTGTCTATTGTCTACGCTTTCATTTTCTTTTCAGGTTTCCATTTGACCCGGCTTGTTTTGAGCCTGGTTTAGGCGCAATATTTTTTAAATTGCTCTGGCGTACATTAGATCCTTGGCAATCGTGTTTACTTGAATTGGCACGAAGCAGAAAGTTAAAAAATGAATAACACGACGTGTTCCTTTGAAATCACAATTCACAGCTCCATTTCATGATTTTCACTAATCTCATTTCCTCGCCTCTATCCGGCCGAGGCGGAAGTTCGTTTCTGGATGGATCCCCTCCCGCAAGTTCTAAACACTGCATAGATCTTAGAACAATGGAGCTGGAAGGAATCAAGACCACAAGCATATATATTACATCAGATCCTTCGATTTGACAACGAACATTACATGGTATGTATACGAGTAAAGTAAACTTGGTGCTTGCCCAGAGTAGAAGTATCTACATGGCCTCGATGACAACATATATGCTGTCGGACTGTTATACTCATAATGAAAGACGCAAGAAATAAACCACGTACGAATCCAGTACCAAGTTCAAACTGTCGCGCCAAAACGTGTTATCCCATGGTGGTGCCCGCAGTGCATGGAGGAGGGTCTTTAGTTCGGTTTCCCAAGCTCCGGCGAACCGATTGTTGTAATCGACCAGGTGCGTGAATTTCTGTAGGAAAAACGCTCGCAGATCGGCTTTCTCGGGTTCTGGGCAGTGGCCATACGCTGCCGCTTGGCGGAGAAGCCAGGCATTCGCGTGGACCCTTCTTAAGCACAATTTGAGCTCGTCCACGCGGTGCTGTATTATGCGCTGGGATCGAGAGATGGTGGAGGCACGCCGCGGAATTTGGGCTCGTTCCCTGCTAAGAGTATGGTTAATTAAAGCCACTGCCTCAAGGTGAAACTTGAACTCACGGTTTGTTTTCTAGTGACATGAATTTGAGAGCGTCAAGGTCGGCCTGAGATTCCTCTCTTGAAGGTGAGTCGTGATTCTCGGCTAAGTCGTGAATGTGGCTTTTAGAGAGCCGGGCTCGAAGGCATCGTATGAGGACCTGCTTGCGGAGGGAAGCACTCTTAGCGTCGTGCATATGCGCCATACTAAGTCTGTCAGAGAAAAGATCAAGAAAGAATTCCCTCGGTTCTCACCGTGAGCAGTGGGAGGTCCTCCAGATCTTGCGACGAGACGGTAGTGTAATACGCATTCTGGACAAGGACTGGGTACTATAAGACTTGGTTGTAGTGAGGAGTTGAAGAACAAACAGTGAAAGCAGTGTGACAACAGACAAAAGCTGGCCTTGTCCGTTTATATTTCGAAGTAGCGAAGCAGCAAGGACTGATCGGGGCTCTCCATTTCGGACGACGGAGGGTGTGGCGTTGTGATCAGGAAAAGAAATTATCGTGGTATCGGCGAAAGCGCACTTGACGAACACACACGCGAGTATGGATAGCTGGGTTCTGGGAATGAAGACGCTAATTTCTACCAGTTTCGTATTAGGACTCGTTAGGGTTTGTGGGTCCAAGCTTGTTCCAAATCGACATCGGCTATCGGTCCGAAACACCGGTGGTCCAAAAAACAACCGAAGGGTATTGCATTATATCCTGATACTTACTAAATTACATACATTGTCCGCATCTCAAAACTACACCAAGTACTTGTCAGCAAATGGAACGAAGTTTTAGGAGCCACAAAGCTCACCCGGATCTGATAACTCCCGCTCGCCTTCGTGAGGTATCGTACCCACTTGATGCTGCTGTAGTTGCTTTTCTCAAACACCTTGAGGAACCGCACAATCAGCCCGGACGACGTGAACATCAACACCTGGAAGTCGACGTCGATCGGTGGCCGGGCCCACACCTGCCGGTGTGTGGTGCTCGTCAAGTCTGCCGTCGCGTTCAGTGTGCATTCCTGCCCGCCTTGCAGCCGGGGAAGTCTGTACCGAAAGTCGTTAGTGCAGCAAAAACATGAGGCGGGTGAAGACATACTTCCACACCACAACATTCTCCCCGGGCACGTACTTGGCCTTCCCGCTGGCGACTTGGCAGTCCACGGCAGTGGTGTTCAGCGGTGTCGGTATCCGCAGGACCACGTTCGTCGCAGAGAGCTTGTTATTGAAGTTGGCCTTGATGGTCACGGCGTACGACACTTGTGTCGTGCCGATCTCTGTGACGGTCGGAATAATCCGTAGTGGCAGTTTCACGTTGGACGTGGAGCGATATCTGGAGTCCACATGAGGATCCGATCAAGAAATGACCATCTTAGAGAACGCACCGCATAAGCTCAAATTCGCCATCAGGCGGTATGAAGCTGATCGTGCGTGTCGCATCGAAGTCGTTCAGCCGCACGCATTGGTGGAACCGACAATCGTCGAGCTCCACCGCGTCGCTAATGCCCCGCTCGCTCTTGTCGATTACAAGTTTGTCATTCAGCCCAAACTTGCACTCAGGCGTGCCGGAGAGGTATGCGCGCATCTGGATATGCCCGTCCACGTCGGCTCGCAGCACGGTGCCTTGGAAAGGAGTCAGTACAGAGGAGGGAGAGCAGCGAGGGGAAGGACCTTTCGCGCTCATGCTGAGATTGACTGTTTCTACGACGTCCACGAAGGCCTCGTTTTTTTGTACTTGACGTCGGCCCTCCGCCAGCTCGTCGCCCCAGTCGCTTGTGCTGTGATCTTCGAGGATTCTTCCTAGGAATGTGTGAGGACGATGTGGGGGAGAAGATGATCAAATGTACTGCAGCAATAGCGGACGAGACGATACTCTCCGTAGTAATATATGTTTTCAGGGTATCTATCTCACTATTTTGAGGGTATCCAAAATCGTTAATTTCTGAGATGCCTGGTCAGTCATGCTGTGAGCTAAAGTGAAAAAGCCGCCCGCACCGTCAATGAGCTCGTAGATGAGCACAAAGTTGTTCTTTATCGACTCCTCGTCTATCTTCCCAAAATACGACTTGCAGATGTTGATGAAGCGGTAGCAAAATTCGAATACCAGCGCCGCGTTGGCAGTTGTTCTTGGTCACCGCAACAACATAGAGGACTGTTTATCCGCACATGGAAAAAGCTCGTCGATCCCGAGTGTTATGATCGGCTGAACGGACATCGCTGTTCGAGACGACTTGTATACGGAAGACAGTCAGCTATTGACCGTCTGCTCAGTGTCAGTCAGTATTCCATGAACTCCGTTCGAGCGCGTACTTGAAGTCCGTTCGGTACAGTCGCGAAATAAGGACCTGAATAACAGCTGGTTAGCACCAGTCGCAATTCCACCGGCATGCATCCGACCTCGCCCTTTTGGTTGAAGATGAAGAAGGCCTATCACGGCACAGTAAGCTCTAAATAAACGATGGCCTAGAACGCGCATACTGAAATCATGAGCTATGCCCTGAGGATGTTTCGCAGGTGACCTGGCAAAGGAATCGAATCGGAAATTTATTGGGCGCGGGCGCGGACACGGTGGTGTCCAGTAGCGTGTTCCCTTGACGGCGAAACGCAGAGAATAGTATCGTGAAAGAGGGAGGAGGAGGACTCGGAGGGGAATCGGTTAGTGGCGTAGACAAACATTCACAAACATGATTTCCCCATTGGCCGGAATAGTCTTTGACTTTCCGCCCCCGTACTCGTGACTAAGCATTTCCTTATTTGGAAACTGTATCCACGTGGTCTCGGCACGGCAAGAAAGTTTCAAGTCCCGCTCTGATGTTACGCGTCACTCATCCCCACTTTTCCTTCTCCTCCCATCTGCCACCGCTGCCACCCCCTGCCCCTGCGTCGATACGACCGTCTCCAACCACCCTGATGGCGCTCTACACTCCGCCGGCTGCCTGTACTACTCACCCACGACCCCGGCTGGTGGCGTGCCCAGTGCGCGCAGCCGCTCGTGCCACCACTGCGAGACGACGAGGAGCGGCAGGGTAGCACGCGTACTTCATGCTCCTGTGGAGGCCCATCCACTTCCAACTGCTGTTCCGGGGTTCTTCTCGTCATGTATACCGAGGTGAGTTACTTGCTCTGCGTGCCACGGGGTATTGGTCGTGTCGCGAGTGGGGGCAGCGGGTGTGCTGCGCATCCTCGGGGGATGAGGATCGCAACCACTGCATGCAGCGTGTTCCTGCGAGCACGCACGGATACTTAGAGGTTGTTCATGGAGGCCCTGCACCGCTACAACCAGATGTTTCCGCCCGTGGTTTACAACAAGATTCAAAATACCTTTAATTACTCCGCATGAATAAAAAAAATTACTTTTACTTTTTGTCTGTTCGTATTTCTATTCCATGCCACCAACATGCCGAGTGACACCTCACTGTGACTTGCAATCTAATGAACGGAATAAATCAGAGTATTGCGGAGACTGCATGCCGCTGCTGCCGACTGATCCATTCCCAATGCGGCGTTTCCTTAAAAGGAAACACGGGGGCGGAAAATTGAAAACTGGCCGGAATCGGCACTTCAAGTTGGTGAATAGCATCTGATACAACTCAAACCGAAAACGTGTCTTGGATCCGGACTCTAGAGCTTCTTCCACTGTGTCTGCCTATCGTAGCCGCTGAGCTTTCACTTCAAGACTCGCAACTTGTTATGCCTCTCTTGGCGCTGTTGAGCATTATATTGCGGCGCTTGTGCTTGTGCTGCTACTCTAGGCGTCATTAACATTTGGGCAAATTGCAGGACTGCATCAAGCTCACTTCTGTGATTTTGCGCTTTCGAGATAAGTTCTCCACTTCACCGTATATGGCTAGAGCCTGGCTAGGCAGGAACTTTGCGGATACCCTGGAGTATGCTGTTAGACTGTGCCACCGGTTCCGCCTGGCTCTCACACGAAGGCGACGAGCCTACTGACACTCGGGCTATGACTGAGCCAATGTCGAGCAAAAAAAATGCAAATGCACCTGGTTCCGGTTCGAGTGCTCGTGCATATTTGTTATGCGTTGTCCTCCTCATCCTGTCTAATGGAC
This sequence comes from Mycena rebaudengoi, assembly GCA_029282285.1. Lineage (NCBI taxonomy): Eukaryota > Fungi > Basidiomycota > Agaricomycetes > Agaricales > Mycenaceae > Mycena > Mycena rebaudengoi. The sequence goes on from JARJCX010000007.1 coordinate 2,422,892, forward strand.
GCTGCTAGGCGGGTATGTTGCACATATCTATTACATTCTACAAGTTGACAAGCTCTTAAGCAGAACGCAGTCGATATCGAAAGCAGTTGGTCTCCCAACCGGAATTCACAGCCGTCCCTTGAGCTCTCAGCTTGGTTGTTCTCTAACTCGGGATTTTGAGTCTTGATTCGGAAACTGCATGGACTTGTAAATGTCTTGTCACTAGTTCTGTCAACGTGCTCGTACACTTTGTCAAACTGTTTCCTCCGAATTGAATCAAGTTGGAATTGAAGCTCTAAGCTCCGGTTGTCCTTACGCGTTTGACCTGGTGATCACCATGCGCTTGAAGTCTGTCTGGAAGCTCATCGAATTCGGTTTCGCCGCTGGACCCCTGCCGACCTTCAGCTTGAACTTCCAGACTCCCCGTCCGCGCGAAGTGACCGTACAAAATTGGGCTGACAGGACAGTTGCTGGAGTTAAATTCACCTGGCCGGCCCCGGGATAATGAATCATACAGCATCCAAGTTCTGATTCTGAGACGAGCCCCTGTCCTGATTTTCCACATCCACATTATCTAGATTTGCTACTGTCTCCCATGGCTTTTTCCCTGCCTACTGATATCCTGCCGTTTACGATGCCATGAATTCACTCCGTCTTATGCGTGCTGCGCGACAAGGGGTGAGTCCTCGCATCGCCCACCGATTGAAGATGTCGTTGCTGTGTTCATTTTCAGCGCTGAAGAAAGCGGCATAAAGCGCCGTACAGGTACTTTCTTTTGTATGCAGTCGCCGTCTCAAGTCTGATGCTATACTTGATGTAGACGGGTTTCTTCCGCCATGGTCGCCGTCTGGTAACGTCAATGCTATCCTGGAGTTGCTGGGAATCTGGATGCCAATTCCTCTCGTTTTAGCCTTGAGTTGCGGGGACTCTCGGTTCCCCCGCTCTGAAAGCGCGGCTGCGTTCGCAGTCCACCTCGACTCGGGACCTTGCGAGTGTGGCTGCCACTCGAACACCTACTATATTGGCCTCATAGCCCCTGATCAATCCACTCATTCGCCAAGCCTTGAGTACATGGAGAGGTATCGGGCGCGCGCATTGGACGGGAAGGGGAAATCGAGGGAGGGAGGACGGGTATTCGAATAATCCGTTGTCCTCGACAGCCGAAAGTAGAAGGTTTGCCCATCATCATCGTGTCTCTTGTCCTTGAAATTGAAGACTCCTGCCCAGGCAGTAGAATTCTACCCCCATGCACGACCTCTTTGCAACTGGCATAGAAATACTTAGATTGGTTCCCATACCCGGACTGAGCATGGCTGCGAATCTACTCCACGGTATACGGAATGGTGTACAAGCAATATACGTGCGTGCCCTCATCCCTGTCCCCGGTCTCGTTATCTGAATTGGAGCCTAGCCTGTCTGCAGCTTGCGGAGCGGTCCGCTAATCTACTGCTGCCCGTCTCGGAGGAGGAGGTGCACCGGATCGGCGACAAGGCGGGCCCGGGATGGCGAGGCCGATGCAAAATTGGCCCAGTGCGTCTAGTCGCTTGACATGATCCACATTCCCTGATGCGTCCGTAGCACGTTTACACAAGTGCGCGACTTTCTCCTCTCGTAAGTCCATCGGCCCAAGAGGGTTAAATATCGTGCTGTCCCAATAGTACGACAAGAATTAATTGCAATCTTCGCTGCGAGTGACAGAATCACTCCTCAATGCGGAGACCGCCACAAGATTTCGTGAACACACAGAGAATTTTCTCCCCACCGAGATTGGATTCCGAGTAGTACATACACCGTAGCGAGGTCTGAGGCGACTAAATAAGCAATTTGATGGGGCAGAGCGCGTCTTGTTGATAGGCGATCAGACTAAACTTGGTCTCTACTCCTTGCTTCCTACTGCCATCTTACCCCACGGAATCCACCAAATTGCATGTTCTGGAGGCACGCAGGACCCTGGTGCCTTTTCCTGCGGTAAAACTGACGGTTTTGAGCCAGATTTGGGTTCCATAATGCGTCCGCCATCGACAGCCTGCTGGACAAGGAGGACGTCTCGGTGGAGGCTATTCTCGACGAAGACGACCTTTTGCAGGAATGCAAAGCCCAGAATACGCGGCTAATCGATTATTTCCAGCGAGTGGATGTGCTGCAGCGTCTCCTGATGTACGTTACCGGCCAGATTGAAGGCGAGGAGCGCGGCCAATTCAAGTAAGATATTCGCCTTTTGGGCGCTCTCGAATCCTGATCCTTCGAAGATACCCGTATGTGGCGACGGAGGTGCTCTGCAGCGAAATCTGGTCGGTGGTGGAGACTTGCGTCAACTCGAAGACGGAGCTGCTCATACCGTTCTGGGACGCCGTGCTCGACCGCTCAGCGGAGGACATGAAGACGCAGATGGTCATGGCATCCCACTTCGCCAAGATAAACGCCGTGTTTCTCAGTAAAAAGCCCGCAGAAGTGGGTTCATACCGATATATCGTGTGCTAGCGACGCTAACGCCGCGGCCAGATGCTGGCATTCATACGGGCCCAGCCCTCGGTCGTCGAGCGGCTGTTGCGCCACGTCGAGACGCCCTCATTTGTCGACCTCCTCGTCCGTATAATTCAGCTGGACGAGCAGCCGGGCGGTGCTGGCGTCCTCGAGGTCAGTTGCGCTGCGTCTCTCATGCAATCTGCTAATACATCGCGCCAGTGGCTCTCTTCTGAAAACCTCATGTCGCGCCTTCTCGATCTCCTCGCACCGACGGAGACGCCCGACATCCACACCGTTGTCGCGGAACTCATTAAAGGCATCATATCAATGGCGACGCCTGCACCAGGCGCAGGCCTCACGGAGCTGCAGCACGGTCCCGCGTCCAACCGCTTTGCTCGCGAGCTCGCGCACCCGGATAGCGTGTCCAAGCTCGCAGCATACATCCTGGCCGACTTTGAGGTCCCTCAACGCGACGAGAACGACGAGACGCTACCGAGCGCCGACTCGTGCACGTCGTCGGTCGTTCACTCGATTGCCATCATCATTGAGCTCATCCGCAAGAACAACTCGGACTACTTCGAGCCATATCTCTTCCACACACTGCGGAATCGCCTGATCCAGGTGCAGCAGCAGCTGCAAACCACCGACGAGGATGGCGGACGCGAGACGCTGGAGCACGCGCTCAGGGAGATGGTCGAGCGCATGGGGGTCGTGCACCTGGGCTCAGTGCTAGAGCTGCTGGGTGCGCGACTCGAGCTGTTTCAGCAGTATCTGCGGAAGCCGAGGTCATTTGTAAGCCTAATTTATACTTCGTTTCGAATTTTGGGGGTCAACTTGGCTATACAGAATGGGCCACTGCGGACCACGGTTGGGACCATCACTCCGCTTACATTTGAACGTTATCGGATCTGCGAGCTGTTTGCGGAATTACTGCACTGCTCAAACATGGCGCTGCTTAACCGGTCTTCAGAGTTTAACCATTTATATGACTCCGAAGGCCGTTTACAGGGTGGCCTATCTGCGCTGGAGGAGCTTGCGCGGGTAATAGCTCTGAATACAAGTGAAGAGAGGGACAACGACGCCATGATGCGTGCACCAAGCGACGAGATGGAGCAGCTGCCCGTAACAAACTCGATTCATTCGGATTCCTCTCTGTTGGACTCTGACGAAGACATGAGCTCGGACGAGCCAGGGAGCTCCGACGACGACTCTGTAACTATGGAGGAAATCGGCATGGACGACGATCCTTCCTCCTTCCCCATCTCCGCCCCCCATTCACAGTCTCCACACTCCACACCTCCCCCGCCGCCATCATCCGAGTCCCCTGGTTCCTCTCCTCCATTACAGCACCCACCGCACCTCGTGCCCTCTTCTCCGAACGTTGCTTCGCCCTCTCCGACAGAAATTGCCTTGGGCCACGCTTCCGCTTCCTCTCTGAAGACCCCCGATTCTGACACCCCCGCGTCCGCTTCGACCGGCAGTCTCCGCTCGCACAGCTCCAAGCGCAACTCCCGCCGCCTCCTTTCCTCCACCAGCGCCCCGCTCCCCGTCGGCGAGATGCTCAAACGGCGATTCGTGGATTTAAACGTCGCGTCGACCTTGCTTGTGCGTTCTTCTTCTTGGTTTCCCCTACTTCTCCTTTACTAATTGAGCCCGCCCGCACCTTCTTACAGGACCTGTTCTTCGAGTTCCCGTGGAACAACTTCCTGCACAGCTCGGTGTACGATCTGATCCACCAGATTCTAACAGGGCACGTCGACAGCGGACTGAGCCGCGAGCTTGCGATATCGCTCTTCCGGGATGCGCGGCTGATGCATCGGATCGTGGAGGGCCAGCGGATGAACGACACCGCGTGGTACGTCTCTCCCTCTCCTCTTCCAGGTACGCACGAATACTCATCGCATATGCACAGCACGAAGCCCAAGAGCGTCCGCCTGGGCTTCATGGGGCACCTGACGCTCATCTCGGAAGACGTCATCGTCGCGCTCGAGCGCTTCCCGCCGGACCTGCGGCTGATCATCGCGCAGTACGCGCCGACGCCGGACTGGGACGAGTATGTCTCAGGGCGGTACAATGAGACGAAGAAGCGCGACACGGAGCTGCTCGGGGGCGGGAAGCCCGTCGTGGCGCCGGGTGCGCGGACGGCAGTGAATGCGGCGCGGTGGAAGGTGGACGAGGAGGACGCGGGGACGCCCGCGCTGGCGGCGGATGGCGCGGGCGCAAGCGGGGCGGTGAATGGTCGCGACCAGCCGCGGGGCGAGTTTCGGAGAGCGGGGAGCGCGCGGCCGACGAGGGAGGGCAGCGCTGATTTTGGACCGGCGCCGATGGATGATGACGATGATGACGATGACGAGATTTCGAGCACGCCGCGGGTAGGTCGATCTTCCACGCGTCTTGTCCACTTAAGCAGCACTGACGGAGTCTTCACGGCTAGTTTGCGCAGTATTTGGCTAATGAGATGGCATCGTCAGAATCCTTTGAGGACGATGACGACGACGACGGAGGCGGATGGTTGTCCCAATCTACATTTGCATTGGGGAACACGCCCTTGTCTAGTCGACACGTGCAGGGCACGGAAAGACGACCACTTGGGGCAGCGGGTTTCGATGTTAGTGCACGCTGCCTTTCTCCGTCGCCTGCTGACGAATTCTGCTTCAGGATGTCTTTGCTCCCGCTGAAACATCTCAGTCTATATCTGACGATCCTTTCGGTTCGGGCGACGATGTCTGTCGCGTTTCAAATATATCTGTTGTTTACCTCTTCTGACTGTTTTCTTCTAGGACGGTTTCGGGCCCTTCTCAGACGCAGCGGCCGTTGATGGCGCGGATCCATTCACGTTCTCGTCATCCTTCTCGGACGAGATGGAGGACACGGCGTTTGACAGCTTTGCGGACTTTGGAGAGTACAATAGCCCGCCGGCGGATGGCGAGTTGACTCCCACGGCAGGCAGCTGGACTTTTACGAGCGACTCGAGCCCGTCTCCCTTCGGACGATGCTGGGTCAGAACACTCAGGTCCCATAGAGCCTCTCACCCCAGAGGAAGAAAAGCGCATGCCATAAGCTGTGTGCACCGCCCTTGTTTATACGCCGTACATACATATTATAGATTTTACTCTGGCTTGAACTGGTAGCCACCCTCTCGAGCAACTGCTTCGAACTCGAGCTGTGCGAGTTGTTTACCCGACTCGTCCGCCAGTTCACATTCGACCTTGTCTCCAGGGGGAGACTTGGCCGACGCCAGCGGGCGTGCCTGTTAAGACGAGATCGCCCTCCTGGGAGTTGTTAAGCTCAAGGGATTGAAGGAACAGCGAAGGGGTTAGCGTACTTCCAAGGTCATTATAGAGGATATGTGTTCGATGAGCTGGGGGATACGGTTCAGCATGTCCGCGGTAGTGCCGTTTTGCTTGAATGTTCCGTTTATCTGAAGCAAGTGTGAGCGATGCCAGAAAAACTCGGATGGCTTATATAAGTTAGCCGCAGCTTAAGTGTGCCAGCTATGCGACACAAAGAATGCTCGAGAACCAGTGCATACCTTCAGAGAGAGCCTGAGGGCGTGGGGGTCGGAGATTTGGTCTTTGGGAATAAACGAGCTACATGATACAAATTTAAAGACATTCCCTGATAAATTAGGAACAACTCACCCTATTGGCGTGAAGGTATCGAATCCTTTCGCAGCAGACCAAGGAAGGCCACGTTTCTTTACCTGGTCCTGAGATTTCGGGCCGTCATGTCAACGGCCAAGGCTGGCAGGCGAATGTTAGTGCGTAGGTTCAGCGGGGATGCTCGACTCACCATAACCGGCAACATGCGATTCAGCATTGGCTTGGGAAATATCCCGCCCACCCTTGCCGATAACTACGCCAAGTTCCACTGCAACCCTGATCTCAAAGATTTTGTCGGACAATATTGACCTCAGCGCGCGCACCTTCATGATGCGCAATAATTCCGCTGGGAATCTCAACCTTGCCGCCAGAAAGAACGTAGCTAGTAGTGGGCTTCAAGAAGAAAAATGGCTCCTTGGGCGCGGTGTTACCCAGTTCTTTGATGTGCTCGGAATAATTCCGTCCGATGGCCACAATCTGCCATGTCGTTCAGCGTCAAACGAGGTTGCAAGGTGTGGACTGCTTTCTTTTCGTCCTTGTCGCACAAAAGAGGCAGCAGCCATTGCAAGAATTGGGATGAGGAGGAGACGGAAGCGGAAAGCCGACAGGCCGGAAATTGCCGAGCGCAGTTAGACTACAGCCAATTGCCGAAAATATGTGTGGCTGAGCACTTACGGTGTAGAATATTTTCGGCAATTGGTTACAAACTGGTTACGAGTTGGAGCGCAGTTTTGCTTTCAACCACCAACCATGAATTCGAAGTGCTGCAACGCTTTTCCTTTGATGTCTGCGGGGAATTCTCCGCCTCCCCATCGAATCTGCCGACCATTTCAATGACCAAATGCACCTGCAGGCTTGCAGTAGACAAATCAACCAGTCAGCACGACTCAGCACTGCACCTTCTGCCAGACTTTCAGGGAAATAGAGAAACAAAATTTCTACCGCAACCGACGGCTTTCGACCCATGACCGGTGCATGACCTTTCTACACTGTGTGTTCTTTATTGCCGGTGCTTCTCGACGGACTGAAAATTGAAATGCTCACGCCAGACCGGTGATTCTTCGGCGCAGCCGCTGGCCGTATTTAATGGGATCAGTTATTCTCTGCGCTATCGCGACTCCCACCATGCTCTTATTGCTCAGGATTTTCGGGCTCCTATGTTTCCTCGCTTCCAGCCACGCAAAACTTACGTGGAGCAAAACCAAGTTTCTATTTGTCTTCGGGGACTCATATACTGCAACCGGGTATAACGTCTCAGCTGGCGTCAATTCTGTGGATCCAGGCTTCGTAAGTCATCTCAGTAGCCTCGATACTTCCTTTGAGCACATGTTAGACGTCCTCAAATGGGCCAAATTGGGTCATGGCCTTGAGGGATACCTTTAATGTCGGTGGAACCAAGGTGCATCTAAGGAAACTACTCTACGGGAGCAGTTTCTCATCTGTATTGCTCCAGGTTCTCAACTTGGCCTCTGGCGGTGCTACGATCGATTCCGCTCTAGTCACGCCCTTCCTTCCGACGGTGTTGTAGGTTTCATCGAGCTTTATCTGTAGCCTACGTCTCACTATTATTCAAGGTCGGTAGTTGACCAGGTGGACCAGTTCAAAACTATACTTGCTTCCAAACCGGCGGGAGCTCAGTGGAACAGCTCTAACTCGTGAGTTTGCAAGCTTTTATTTTTCGAACCACATTTTTATGAACATCCATCAGGCTGTTCGCGATCTGGATCGGCATAAACGATGTGGTATGTGCAATTTCCAAGTATTGTATTCGTTTCACAATCGATTACTCAAATTAGGGAAACTCCTGGGGATGGGTACAAAATCTCTGCCAAGTTCATGCGTCCTGTGAATGACTTCGACTTCTCAGACGAACGTGTCTCTACCCGAGTTCAACCAAGTTCTGATGAATCGCCTCACGACTCAGCTCGACGAACTGCACTCATTCGGCGCACGCTCCTTCCTATTCCTCACAGTGCCGCCAATTGACCGCTCTCCTCTCTTTATTCAACAAGGACGCGCTGTTACATCTTTGCTCGCATCGGATATCGCAAACTACAACTCCCATCTTTCGGCAACCGTGAAAAGGTTCCAGACAAAGCACAGAGATTTAGGATCAGGTAACGCTTTTCGACACCCAGCCCGTTTTCAACAAGTTGCTCGACAATGCGAAAATGTAATACCTTTGATTTCATCCAACTGTCGCATTTACATACTGGTTCTAGATTTGGGTTCTCTAATTCGACAGGGTTTTGTGAAGCGTACCAGAATGGGACCCCGCAGCAATCGACACAGATTGCGCCGTGCGCGCCTGTGTCTACCTACTTGTGAGTCGGCCGATAGTCATTAATATTGGGTGTGTAGATTAATCCTACGGACAGCTGGCTCAATTCCTTGCATCCGCTTTTTACTGTTCACAAGTGAGTTGCCGCCAGGCAGCACCGAACGTGTACTCATTGACCATGTCTAGTATTCTTGCACATGCAATCTCGTCTGTTATTAGTGCCTAAGTAGTCAGGAGACCTCTTTTTTGTAGCACCAAAAGTTGAAAAAAAAAAATCAAGCTAGCACCCCATTACCACAACATTAGGGACCTGAAGAACTGTGTGATGATTGCAGCAGATACCCAATATCTGGAAATAATAGACAGCGCAGAGACGAATGCGAAAAGAAAGTCGGAATAGTTGATATGATATGGTTGAAGGTATTCAATCGCTCGCTATATATATTAATAAGTTCGAGCGCGATTAGGGAGCCTCTGTGCGATAAGACGGTGCGAGGGAAACCGCCGAATCCCGTCGCCGAAGCGTGCGCGAGCTTTTCAATTCATATGAAGGAGCCTGTCTGTGTCATCTGCGGAGCTGATGATCCACCGCTGTCGGACTGGGCAACCCCTTCATAGTGGAAGGGGGTAACGATACCGTCGAGCCCAAGGACAGTCGGAGGGCTTTCCAACATTCTCGCCGCTGCCGCCCGGCGTCTGCGCCGGATAACGAACCATAGCACGATAACAAGGAGGACGACGGCCACCGCCGCTACGCTTCCACCGACAGCTGCGCCCATGCTCGACTTGGGTTGTACGCTTGAACAGGGTCAGGACGAACTGAAAACACCGAAAGTTTCCCGGGACTCACTTGTCAGAAAGTGGACCTGAAGAACCAGTCTAGAAGGGGGGTCAGTACGAGTGCATTGAGCCGATTAATGAGAGATTACAGAGAGTGGCGCCGAACTAGAGGAGGGCTAGACATTGCATGTGAGGATAGCTTAATTGGGTGCCCAACAGACCACTCACAAAGCTGGACGTTGCCGTGATCGCAGTGTCGTTGGTAGTAATTCCACCTTGGGCCACAGAGAACTGTTGGAATAAATGAGTCGCAATAATAAACTCGCAGAAATTGACGATTCCTCACATAAACAATGTCGTCGACAGCCCCGTGCCGAACAACTGGCAATAGAACTGGTTGGTGATTCGAGGCAACGATGATGGATGTCAACCGGAAAAAACCAGTGGGCAGCGGGCTGACATCTGCGAGGAAAACGCCGCCCTCAGCAACGTGCGTTCCCTTGAAGAAGAGGTAATTTTGTGGATTTGTAGCCTCCGCCTGATCTGGAGCGGTCAACCGTTCAATGGTGACAAAAGCATGCCCCTTGATCTGCCCGCTCGCGTCCAGCTGCTGCGGCGCTGCGAGGAACTTTGTCCTACTATCGACAAAAAGTCCTGTCGCAAGGTTCGCAACTGCCAGACCAATCGTGAAAGGCGATTCTGGGGCCAGGATATCACCGTTCCGCGGATAGGTGAACTTGGAAGATGGCTGGAGATTTTAGTGAGTATATATCCTACCTCGCGTTGCAAGGGCTATAGGCGTACCATCCTGAGTTGAAGCTGGGATCATTCCCATGGGGGCTGGATTACAAAAAGCCAGTTTCCTGCTGGGTCCCGTCGGAGAGCGGAAGTTTGGACAGTGGCACAAAAGTTGATAAAATTATTTGTCGACGTCAGAGACGCTGTCTGGCCTAGATGAATAAAGTAAGGGCAAATCGAAATTGGTAGCAAATGATTTACTTACCTTCGGCGGGAGGATTTTGCCTATCATTGGAAAATCCTTTCGCGATGACTGAAGGATCTAGCGTCAGAGACGTCTGGGAACTTTGTCTGCGAACGATGGACTGAGCGTCGTTGGACGGCCTCTGTAGAGGGAGAAAGGATTTTGGAGCTGGATTGAATCTTCTTTGAATAGTGCTACTCGGTTTTCCATCCTTGGTGACAGTAATCTGCATGGCGGAAAGTTTAAAAACTACAATTCGAGGGGGAAAAGGGTACGAACATAGGCGGCATCATTCAGAGAACCACGTAGAGCAACTGGCGAAAGAACTGGTTGGTGATTTGATGCATGTACCGAGGCAAAAACTCGGTAAAAACCCTCAGGAAGGCCTTTTGCGACTGAGGTCTTAACAAGCCCGTTAACATTGGCGTCTGTGACGATCTTGAAAAAGGCAAAGTTCCGAACAGTCGTTGACGGCGCTCGAATTGAGAGCGTCCAACCGCTCGATGACGATATGATAGTGACCAATGACGGTGCCGCTCGCGTCGAGTTGTTGGGGGGCGGCAAGGAAATTGGTATCCGAGTTGACGACGAAACCGTCGCGAAAATTACTGCTGCGCAGCAATAAGGTTATGTCGGCATTTGCCACGAGGACAGCGTTGTTGGAAGGACTGGCTGATTCGAATAGAGGGCATCTTGTCCGAGGCAGGGGACTATTCCCATTGGTGCTGGATTGCATGAACCCCCCTCAATTTGTTTCCCGTCGGTAATCGGTACGCCAGGAAGTGTTGCACAAAAGTTGATAAAGTTGTTTGTCGAAACAAGGCTGGGAGTTTCTGTAGAACATGAGTAAGTTGTTCACTTTACAACTAACGAACGCACTGTCCGAGGTCTGTCCATCGTCGGCGAAACTAGCAACCAGTACCGAGGGCATCCAGTGTGAGCGAGGTCTGTGCGCCGGCAGCAGCACGCGGTGCCTTTAATGGTTGGCGACGATGCGCGAGGCTAGGATAATAGATCGGATTCTGGAATCAACAGTGGAGACTTAGGACTAGCTCAACTCACGGGTGTGAGCCTGAAGTAGTGGAACGCTCCATAAGTGGCATCGATGCTCTCTCAGACAATGCACGAGAGCGCTTGAAACTTTCGGGAAAGCGGGCGTCTCTAGAAAAGGCGGTCGAAGACACCGTCAAATTCCAATCAAATTTCATTTTTCTGGAGGAACGGATTTATGACGATTGGCTCAATGCAGACGCTGAGTCCCGCTGTATTTAGTCATTGATTTGTCGTAATATACGGGCTTGTTTCATACCACGAGGTGCGCCGAGCGCTTCGACGTTCCACAGATTCGCAGTCAGAGTTCGCGACTTGCCACTTCTATTGGACGGTGATCGCAGGCCGCCGGTGGTGCAGCTTGGGCTCCCTGCCAGTAGTCCCTGTCGTCCCTTGCACCTCGCCGCTACATACTTCGTCTTCATGTCGCCTTCCCATCCTGGCTGTCACTAATATTCATTTCCTTCCATCTTCCTGCTTCACAATTCCAACAATGGACCGGGATTTTCACGAGGGGGAGTATAGGGATACGGGACGGCCGAGGGAATGCCGAGGACGGACGGGATGGAGGCGGCGATATGGCAACGGGAGTGTCGACCTAGTCCCCGGGAACGCGCATGGTCCAGGGAAGAGTCCCGGAGGAAGCGCATGGTTCAGAGGGAGGAAGGGAGGCGATGCCGATGGACAACAGACAGGGAGGCAGGTACGGGCGCTGGGATAGACTATCTCAGCGTCAGCAGGATGCTGCCAAGCAACTCTATAGCATAGCACTTGTGAACTGACTATCTTCCCAGTGGATGGTCCGCTATAGAGGCTGGTCGACGAGCCTACCAAGCAACCAAGAGGCCAGGGTGAACACTGGACCGAATACTGGCCTGTGCAATGGTGCGCAGATGGTCATTTACGTTGTTGAACCAGGCAAGAGCACCATCGGACACCAGATGGACGGGATATTCGCAGTGTCCTTCCATGGCGTCATTGGGATGCTGCCGTACGGCGGGGAGGACAGGGAGGCCTGCGCGAAGGTGCACAGGTGGTCGTTTATTTCTTCGGTTCAGGCCCGCATTGCGAAGAGCACCGTTTGGAAGCTGTGCGGGACATTTTACGAGGTCTCGAGCACGGTCGCGCATGGAGGTTGAGGAGATAATCCGGGCCAATAAGTCCCGCTGTATTATGTAGTCATTGATTTGTCGTAATATACGGGAGTTCCGCTGCTTGTTTCAGGGTGCGCAGAGCGCCTTCGACTTCCACAAACCCCCGCACTTTAGGCGCCTATGACTACTACCCGATTTCACCTCGTATGATAGGTATCTCACGGAACACAACAGTTGTTGCTAATTGTCAGCGGCAGTTCCCGTGATGGCGTTGATCTTGCTCTCACTCAACCTGGAACTACCTGGAACCACTCCGAGTCAACCTCCGCACTTCAGGTGCCTATGACTCCTTTTCCTACTATGTAATTTCCCGCCCAGAGCAAATTTAGAGCGAATATGCAAACCTTCTACCCATCCGTCTGTGCTCAGCGGTTGATTTTCATGTCGCGCCAACTTGAACTTCTGCGTCCGTTCAATCCTGTGCTTCCCCTTGAGAAGCTCGAGAGGGGAAGTATCCACGTTACCCACACATTTTTCCCCGATCACAATAGTGCTGCAGATCAAGTACATACTTGCGCAGGGCCTTGCGAATAGACTCTCATGTCTGAAAGCCTAAATTAAAGGTTCAAGCAATGGTATACCAAGCATAATTGCGGCCAAAAACGACCACGAAAAAAATGGAACATGCTATCTTCCTTCTCTTCCTTTGCTCACCATGATCGTTTAGGGCATCCTTCGTCGCCAACTTCTTCCCCGCTCACCTCAAACTGATCAACCAACTTCGTCACTTACTTCCTGGGCTCCTTCCACCAATCTTGTTCCGAACATTCTACTAGTACCTCCGGCTATCCCTTCGTTCTCATTGACCAGGAGCATTATTTGGCATACAGAGTTTCTCGGAATAAATTGTCAACGAAAACTCTTCTAAGCTTCGGGTCTGAAATAATACGAGATCTTTCGGCAGACAACATCGAGGATGAACACGGAGGAATACAAAATAATGTACTCATCTCCCGCTGCAGGAAACTCTAATCGGATTCGACGTGTTACGAGGCGCCGTGTATTCCTCACAGTGCCGCCAATTGACCACTCTCCTCTCTTTATTCTACAAGGACGCGCTGTGACGTCTTTGCTCGCATCGGACATCGCACGATTCGCAAACTACAACTTCCATCTTTCAGCAACCATGAAAAAGTTTCAGACAAAGCACCGAGATTTAGATCAGGTAAAGCCGTTCGACAGTTTTGAACGAGGTGCTTGACAAGGCAAAAAAGTGATAACTCTGATTTCATCCAAGGGCGCATTTAACTGGCTCTGGATTCGGGTTCTCTAATTCGACAGGGTTTTGCGAAGCGTACTAGTAACCAGAATGGGACCCCGCAGAAGCCGACACAATTTGCGCCGTGCGCGCCTGTGTCTACCTACTTGTGGGTCGGCTGATAGTCATTAATATTAGGTGGGTACGACCAGTTGGCTCAAATCATTGCATCCGCTTTTTACTGTTCACAAGTGAGCTGGTCCGGCAGCACCGAACATGCACTCATTCCAATGTCTAGTATTTTTGCACATGCAATCTCGTCTGTTATTAGTGCCTAAGTAGTCGGAGACTTTCTTTTTTGTAGCACCAAAAGTTGAAAAAAAAAAATCAACCTAACACCCCATTACCACAACATTAGCGACCTGAAAGAACTGTGTGATAGTTGCAGCAGATACCCAATGTCTGGAAATAATAGACAGCACAGAGACGAATGCTGAAAAAAGTCAGGAATAGTTGATATAATATGGTTGAAGGTATTCAATCGCTCGCTATATATATTAATAAGTTCGAGCGCAATTAGGGAGCCTGTGTCCGATAAGACGGTGCGAGGGAAACCGCCGAATCCCGTCGCCGAGGCGTGCGCGAGCCTTTCGATTGATATGAAGAAGGAACCGTCTGTGTCATCTGCGGAGCTGATGATCCACCGCTGTCGGACTGGGCAACCCCTTCATAGTAGAAGGGGGTAACGATACCGTCGGGTCCAGGGACAATCGGAGGGCTTTCCAACATTCTCGCCGCTGCCGCCCGGCGTCTGCGCCGGATAACGAACCATAGCACGATAACAAGGAGGACGACGGCCACTGCCGCTACGCTTCCGCCGACAGCTGCGCCGATGCTCGACTTGGGTTGTACGCTTGAACAGGGTCAGAACGAACTGAAACACCGAAAGTTTGCCCGGGACTCACTTGTCAGAAAGTGGACCTGAAGAACCAGTCTAGAAGGGGGGTCAGTACGAGTGCATTGAGCCGATTAATGAGGGATTACAGAGAGTGGCGCTCCTGAACTGGTGGAGGACTAGACACTGCATGTGAGGATAGCTCAATTGGGTGCCCAACAGACCACTCACAAAGTGGGACGTTGCCGTGATCGCAGTGTTGTTGGTAACAACTCCACCTAGGGCCACAGTGAACTGTTGGAATAAATGAGTCGCAACAATAAACTCGCAGAAATTTACGATTCCTCACATAAACAATATCGTCAACAGCCCCATGCTGAACAACTGGCAATAGAGCTGGTTGGTGATTCGACGCAACGATAATGGATGTCAACCGGAAAAAACCAGTGGGTAGCGAGTCGACATCTGCGAGGAAAACGCCGCCCTCAGCAATGTGCGTTCCTTTGAAATAGGCGAAATCTTGCGGATTTGTAGCCTGTGCCTGATCCGGGGCGGTCAACTGTTCAATCACCACAAAAGCATGCCCCTTGATCTGCCCGCTCGCGTCCAGTTGTTGCGGCGCTGCGAGAAACTTTGTCCTACTGTCGACAAAAAGTCCTGTCGCAAGGTTCGCAACCGCCAGACCAACTGTGAAAGGCGATTCTGGGGCCAGGATATCGCCGTTTCGTGGATAGGTGAACTTGGAAGATGGCTGGAGATTTTAGTGAGTATACATCCTACCTCACGTTGCAAGGGCTATAGGCGTACCATCCGGGTTGAAGCTGGGATCACTCCCATGGGGGCTGGATTACAAAAACCAGTTCTCTGCTGGGTCCCGTCGGAGAGCGGAAGTTTGGACGTGGCACAAAAGTTGATAAAATTATTTGTCGACGTCAGAGAGGCGGACTGGCCTGAATGAATAAAGTAAGGGCAAATCGAGATTAGTAGCAAGTGATTTATTCACCCTGGGCGGGAGGATTTTGCCCATCGCTGGAAAATCCTTTCGCGATGACTGAAGGATCTAGCGTCAGAGACGTCTGGGAGCTTTGTCGGCGAACGATAGACTGAGCGTCGTTGGACGACTTCTGTTGGGGGGGAAAGGAGTGTGGAGCTGGTTTGAATATTCTTCGAGTAGTTTTACTCGCTTTTCCATCCTTGGTGACAGTAATCTGCATGGCGGAATGTTTAAAAACTACGATTCGAGGGGGAAAAGGGTACGAACATAGGCGGCATCATTCAGAGAACCACGCTGAGCAATTGGGGAAAGAACTGGTTGGTGATTTGATGCATGTACCGAGGCAAAAACTCGGTAAAACCCCTCAGGAAGGCCTTTTGGGACTGAGGTCTTAACAAGCCCGGCGGCGGCGGCGTCTGCGACGACCTTGAAAAAGGTAAAGTTCCGAACGTCGTTGACGGCGGTCGAATTGAGAGCGTCCAACTGCTCGATGACGATATGATAGTGACCAATGACGGTGCCGCTCGCGTCGAGTTGTTGGGGGGCGGCAAGGAAATTGGTATCCGAGTTGACGACGACGCCGTCGTGAAAATTAATGCTGCGCAGCAATAAGGTTATCTCGGCATTTGCCACGAGGACAGCGTAGTTGGAAGGACTAATGATTCGAATAGAGGGTAGGTTGTCCCAGGCAGGGGCGATTCCCATTGGTGCTGGATTGCATGAACCCCCCTCAATTTGTTTTCCGTCGGTAATCGGTACGCCAGGAACCGTTGCACAAAAGTTGATAAAGTTGTTAGTCGAAACAAGGCTGGGAGTGTCTGTAGAAAAATGAGCAAGCTCGTCACTGTACAAGCAACGAACGCACTGTCTGAGGTCTGCCCTTCGTCGGCGAAACTAGCAACCAGTACCGAGGGATCCAGTGTGAATGAGGTCTGTGCACCTGGCAGCAGCACGCGGTGCCTTTAATGGTTGGCGACGACGCGCGAGGCTAGGATAATAGATTGGATTCTGGAATCAACAGTGGGGACTAGCTCAGCTCACGGGTCTGAGCCTGAAGTAGTGGAACGCTCCATAAGTGCTCTCTCGGACAGTGAACGAAAACGCTTGAAACTTCGGGAAAGCGGGAGGAGGAGGAGGAGGAGGATATATTACTGCAGCGGTCCCATCAGGAAACAAGCAGGCTTGTACAACACGTCCATGTGTACGTTACAGGCGTCTCTAGAAACGCGCTAATCTCGGCTCCAGATCTCTGGGTGGCGGAGCTCCAAATTTGAGGCAGATCAAATGATGAAAAAGATGGGCGGAACTGTTGAAAATATGTGATGGTGATCTAGCTGCAACTACGAGTTCATTAGAGCATATTCGCACCGCCCAAAAGTTCTCAGATATCTGCCATCACTTTTAAGCGAGAGTCTTGATTGATGTGACTTTGGTGACTGACTTGGCTCTCGCCTTCGACTTTGTGCAACGCCTGCGAGAAATTTTCTGCTGAAAAAATTTAGATTGAACAATAGGCAAGGCAACGGTGGTCCAGGAATTTCCTCGGGCTGAAATGGCCAAAAACTGCGCCTCTACTTCGCTTTTTGAGTATCACTTATTCCCTTTTGGGAGCCCCACTTTTCTGGCATCAAGCATCACTTTTTAGATCAAAAGGCGATTTTGGGCGGTGCGAATATGCTCTATTAGAGGACCAAGACAAGTATGTGGGGGAACCAAAATGAAGGGAATATGCAGGAGAATCGATTGGTACATGATTTAGGCCAATATAAGTGTGCGGTGAGGAAGGGAGAGGAAGTTGGATGGAAGCGAGACTCATGCGCATGGTTTCTATACGAGCTGCACCAGAGAGCATATTCGCACTGCCCAAAAGTTCTCAGATATCAGCCATCACTTTTAAGCGAGGCTCTCGCCTTCGACTTTGTGCAATGCCTGCGAGAAATTTTCTACTGAAAAAAATTGGATTAAAGAATAGGAAAGGCACCGGCGGTCCGGGAATTTCCTCGGGCTGAAATGACCAAAAACTGCGCCTTTACTTCGCTTTTTGAGTGTCACTTATTCCCTTTTGGGAGCTCCACTTTTCTGGCATCAAGCATCACTTTTTAGATCAAAGGCGATTTTGGAGGGTGCGAATATGCCAGGAGGTCGAGTCTGCTGGGATAGAGAGTCTCTAGGACAAAACCAGAATTTGATGAAGTCGCCGCACATCAAATTTCTCTCCAGAGACCCATCATTATTCTATGAAAGTTGCGGCAATGCCCCACTGGCAGCGCCGGTGCGCGAGCCGGCTCTCACCCGTTGTATATCGTCGACCTCTAGCATGATTGCATCCTCTTTGTCTCACGCTAGATTTGGCCCACACTATGGCATTTAACCTTCTGCGCGCTTGTAATAGTGTCTAATACCTAGGTAATTAAGCTGCTAAGGAGCTTTTTTGCTGCCTCGGGAATCAGATTCAGTACTTATGTAGCGGGCGTCAAAGAGAAGCATACATTTTTCGGATTGGAACTTGAAGGAAGTAATTTGTCCGTGAAATTATGACCCCGCAAGCTGCCGCAGTATTCTGGCTGCGAGGTCCGAAGTGAGCACCAGTACGAGCAATCAAGATTCGCTCTGAGGTGCTGAAAACTGGCGGGCTGTGCAGCCCTAGTTTCCATCAGGCATCAATTTTGTCTCGGCCTTTCTCTCGGTTACATTTTTGTCTCCGGAGAATTCTCGCGAGGACACTGCATCGTTTTGTCTCTGATTTTGGCTCAAGAATTGATCCCGCGGGTCGATGCGAATATGCTCCTGTGCTCCACGATCAAATTCCATCAACAAACTCTGCCTCGGATCTTTCTGACCGGTCCGGAGGACCGCTGGCGGCTTCGCGCCTGCGAGCGCAGCGGTATAACGTCGGGAACGAGGACTAGAAACGCGTCGAAGACACCGTCAAATTCAAATTCAAGCTAGAGGAACGGATTTATTGGCTCAAAGGGTATCATGATTACGTATTGATCGAGAATCACAGAGTGATTGCCGCGGATATCTTCCAACTTTTTGTGGCAGTACTACTCTGTAGTACTGGTGTACGTCTGCACCTCCTGAATTTCACCTCCTTTGGTCATTCGAAATGAGGGCATTGGCGGACAGACTGGTATCCAGAGAGCGAACCATGGAAAGTCACGCGAAAGGGTGCAATTCTGGTACTCCGAGTGGAGCGCATCACCCAGGCACCACCACCAAAATTTAGCGGCCTAATCTTGGCCTAATCTCGATTCTCTTGTAATTTTCCCCGCCAGTGGCCAGTTGAATGGAAATCCCTATTCGTTCGCAAAGTGAAACTGAACATTGTGTCAGAGGAATAGCAATTTTAATCATATCTGGGACCGCAGCACCTCGTATGATAAGTATCTCACGGAACACAACAGTTGTTGCTAATTGTCAGCGGCAGTTCCCGTGATGGCGTTGATCTTGCTCTCACTCAACCTGGAACTACCTGGAACCACTCCGAGTCAACCTCCGCACTTTAGGCGCCTATGACTCCTTTTCCTACTACGCAATTGCCCGCCCAGAGCAAATTTAGAGCAAATATGCAAACCTTCTACCCATCCGTCTGTGCTCAGCGGTTGATTTTGATGTCGCGTCAACTTCTGCGTCCGTCACAGCTCACAAAAATAATGGGTTCAATCCTGTGCTTCCCCTTGAGAAGCTCGAGAGGGAAAGTACTTATCCTCCCACATCACGCACACATTTTGCCCCGATCACAATAATGCTGCAGATCAAGTACTTGCGCAGGGCCTTACGAATAGACTCCCATGTCTGAAAGCCTAAATTAAAGTTTCAAGGAGTGGTATACCAATCATGATTGTGGCCAAAAACAAAAGGGAACGGGCTATCTCCCGTCTATTCCTTTGCCCACTATGATCGTTTTAGGGCACCTTCGCCGCCAACTTCTTCCCCGCTCACCTCAAACTGATTAATTACCTAGCTCAACTTCATCATGTCTTACTTCTTGGGTTCCTTCCACCAATCTTGTTCCTGCCCCTCAGCGCAACCATTCGAACATTCTACTAGTACCTCCGGCTGTCCCTTCATTCTCATTGACCAAGAGCATTATTTGGCATACAGAGTTTCTCGGAATAAATGGTCAACGGAAACTCTCCTGAGCTTCGGGTCTGAAATAATACGAGATCTTTCGGCCGACAACATCGAAGATGAACACGGAGGAATACAAAACAATGTACTCATCTCCCGCTGCAGGAAGCTCAAATCGGGTTCGACGTGTTACGAGACGCAGGGACACAGTATATATTCCTCAGTGCCGCCAATTGACCGCTCTCCTTCTCTTTACTCAACAAGGACGCTCTGTGACGTCTTTGCTCGCATCGGACATCGCGCGATTCGCAAACTACAACTCCCATCTTTCGGCAACCGTGAAAAGTTCCAGACAAAGCACCGAGATCAGGTAAAGCTATTCAACACCCAGCCGGTTTTCAACAAGTTGCTCGATAATGCGAAAATGTGAGAACTCTGATTTCATCCAAGGGCGCATTCAACTAGTTTTAGATTCGGGTTCTCTAATTCGACAGGGTTTTGCGAAGCGTACCAGTAACCAGAATGGGACCCCGCAGCGATCGACACAAATTGCGCCGTGCACGCTTATGTCTACCTACTTGTGAGTCGGCTGATAGTCCTTAATATTAGGTTGTATATATTAATCCTACGGACAGCTGGCTCAATTCCTTGCATCCGCTTTTTACTATTCACAAGTGAGTTAGGTTCCCGGCAGCACCGAACATGTACTCATGTCAATGTCTAGTATTTTTGCACATGCAATCTCGTCTGTTATTAGTGCCTAAGTAGTCGGAAACCACTTTTTTGTAGCACCAAAAGTTGGAAAAAAAAAACCAAGCTAACACCCCATTACCACAACATTAGCGACCTGAAGAACTGTGTGATGATTGCAGCAGATACCCAATGTCTGGAAATAATAGACAGCGCAGAGAGACGAATGCTGAAAGGGTCGGAATGATTATTAACATGGTTGAAGGTATACAATATCGCCCGCTATATACATAAATAGGTTCAAGCGTAATCAAGGAGCCTCTGTGCGATAAGACGGTGCGGCGGAAGCCGTCGAATCCTGTCGCCGAAGCACGCGCGAGCCTTTCGACTCATATGAAGAAGGACCCGTCTGTGTCATCTTCGGAGCTGATGCTCCACCGCTGTAGGACGGGGCAGGCTGGGTAGGCCCTTCATAGCGGAAGGGGCTAACGAAATCGTCGGGCCCAAGGACAGACGTAGGGCTTGCGAACATTTTCGCTTCTGCCGCCCGGCGTCTGCGCCGGATAACGAACCATAGCACGAAAACGAGGAGGACGACGGCCACTCCCGCTACGCTTCCGCCGACAGCTGCGCCCATGGTCGACTTGGATTGTACGCTTGAACAAGGTCAGGACGAACTGAAAACACCGAAAGTTGCCCGGGACTCACTTGTCAGAAAGTGGACGTGAAGAACCAGTCCCAGTCTAGAAGGGGGGTCAGTACGAGTGCATTGAGCCGATTAATAAGAGATTACAGGGCGTGGCGCTCCTGAACTGGAGGAGGGCTAGACATTGCATGTGAGCATGGCTAAATTGGTGCCCAACAGACCACTCACAAAGCCGGACGTTGCCGTGATCGCAGTGTTGTTGGCAATAATTCCGCCTGGGGCCACAGTGAACTGTTGGAATAAATAAGTCGCAATAATAAACGCGCAGAAATTACAATTCCTCACATAAACAATGTCGTCAACAGCCCCATGCTGAACAACTGGCAATAGAACTGGCTGTTGATTCGTGGCAGCGAGGATGGATGTCAACCGGTAAAAACCAATGGGTAGTGATTTGACCTCTGTGAGGAAAACACCGCCCTCTGCAATGCGCGTTCCTTTGAAAAAGGTGAAAATTTCCGGATTTGTAGGCTGATCCGGGGTGGCCAACTGTTCAATGACAACAAAGGCATGACCCTTGATCTGCCCACTCGCATCCAATTGTTGCGGCGCTGCGAGAAACTTTGTGTTACTGTCGACAAAAAATCCTGTCGCCAGGTTCGCAACGGCCAGACCAACTGTGAAAGGCGATTCTGGGGCCAGGATATCACCGTTCCGCGGATAGGTGAACTTGGAAGATGGCTGGAAATTTTGATGAGTATACAGACTACCTCATGTCGCAAGGGCTAAAGGCGTACCATCCGGGTTGAAGCTGGGATCACTCCCATGGGGGCTGGATTACAAAAACCAGTTTTCTGCTGGGTCCCGTCGGAGAGCGGAAGTGTGGACGTGGCACAAAAGTTGATAAAATTATTTGTCGACGTCAGAGAGGCTGTTTGGCCTGGATGAATAAAGTAAGGGCAAATTAAGATTGGTAACACATGATTTACTTACCTTCAGTGGGAGGATTTTGCCCATCACTGGAAAATCCTTTCGCGATGACTGAAGGATCTAGCGTCAGAGACGTCTGGGAACTTTGTCGGCGAACGATGGACTGAGCGTCATAGGACGACCTCTGTTGAGGGGAAAAGGAGTGTGGAGCTGGATTGAATCTTTTTGAATAGTGCTACTCGGTTTTCCATCCTTGGTGACAGTAATCTGCATGGCGGAAAGTTTAAAAACTACAATTCGAGGGGGAAAGGGTACGAACATAGGCGGCATCATTCAGAGAACCACGCTGAGCAACTGGCGAAAGAACTGGTTGGTAATTTGATGCATGTACCGAGGCAAAAACTCGGTAAAACCCCTCAGGAAGGCCTTTGGGACTGAGACATTGACAAGCCCATTAGCATTGACGTCTGTGACGATCTTGAAAAAGGCAAAGGTCCGAACAGTCGTTGACGGCGGTCGAATTGAGAGCGTCCAACCGCTCGATGACGATATGATAGTGACCAATGACGGTGCCGCTCGCGTGGAGTTGTTGGGGGGCGGCAAGGAAATTGGCATTCGAGTTGACAACGAAGCCGTCGCGAAAATTTCTGCTGCGCAGCAATAAGGTTATGTCGGCATTTGCCGCGAGGACAGCGTTGTTGGAAGGACTGGCGATTCGAATAGACGGCATATTGTCCGAGGTAGGGACAATTCCCATTGGTGCTGGATTGCATGAACCCCCCTCAGTTGTTTCCCGTCGGTAATCGGTACGCCAGGAAGTGTTGCACAAAAGTTGATAAAGTTGTTTGTCGAAACAAGGCTAGGGAGTTCCTGTAGAACATGAAGCAAGCTGTTCACTTTACAACTAACGAACGCACTATCCGGGGTCTGTCCGTCGTTGGCGAAACTAGCAACCAATACTGAGGGATCCACTGTGAGTGAGGTCTGTGCATCGGCATCAGCACGCGGTGCCTTTAATGGTCGGCGACGACGACGGGATTTAGAGCTAGGATAAGGGATCGGACTCCGGAATCAAAAGTGATGAAGACTAGGTCAACTCACGAGTGTGAGCCTGAAGTGGTGGAACGCTCCATGAGCGGCGTCGATTGTCCCCTTGGACGATGCACTGAGAGCGCTTAAACCTCCGGGAAAGCGGGCGAGGGCTTCCTGAGCCAGAAGAATAAAAAGGTCACTACGCCCCCGGGACGTAGAGTCCAAGAAATGAGACATAAGTCTCGAGAAAGGGTGCTCGAAGAAACCGCCAACTGGGTGAACCCTCAAGGTCTACAGCCCTCTGTCTCCACTGTCTCCATGCATTGCTGCCTACTCCCGCGCCCACTGTCAACAACCATCATGATGATGTATCGAGAATCAATGATCTGCCCAGAGGATCTGTGTGGCAGTGTAAGTACGCTTAGCTGCCTTGCAGTTTACTACCCAAGCTAAGTATGTATTTAGTCAATATCTTCGCTCATCCAAAAATGAGAGTGTTAGCAGACCGACTGGTACGAGGATGTATTTCATGTCTTGAAAGGTCGCGAGGCGGTTGGGCCCTTCGGGGCTGTGCGTATTCTTAATAAAGACCGGGACGCCGCCCGGTTAGTAAAGAGTTAGAGGTAACTTAGGATGAGAGTCTCAAGGACTAGTGCCTTGGGTATAAGTATAGAAACAAGCCTGCTTAGGATACATACACGGTACGGTAAGACGGAGCCGCAGAAGCGGCAGAATCTCGTCTCGCCCTTGACGAAGCTTCTGGTCTCAGAGAGTGTTTTCTAGGAGGTATCAGTTGTGTCATGGACGGCCCGCTACCGCCGCTAGCGAGCGCCTGGGGCACAGACGGAGACGCTTTAAGAGCGCCGCTGGCCGCACCCACTGTTGTTCGGCCGTGGAAGTCGTCCGGGTAATATCCGACGGGGAATGCGGAGAGCGTGGCCCTCTTCGCCGCAGGCCCGTTTTTGCGACGACGATAGAACCATACGGCGAAAATAATGAGAGCTAGGGCGGCGACACCTGCTACCGCGCCTCCGACGGCAGCGCCAACGCTAGAAGTTGGTTTGCTAGAGAGTCACGTTAGAGCGGCATTTTCAACACAAAGTTGAAATGCTCACGTGCCAGTATCAGACGGTCCCTTCCTACTGCCACCGGTACTACTACCAGGATCTGCAGGACTGCAAGACTATTAGTACAAGCGCATATTCAATTGGGACGTGAGCATACAGTTGTTGATGTACCATCTCGGGACTGGCAAGCCGGATAACGCCATCAGCTTACTCGAGTCGAAAAATTAGAACTTCAACTCACAGATGGGGACTTGGCTGCTTCACCTTCTGTTATCGCTGTCTGGTTGGTAGGAGCATTCCCGCCTTGAGCTACGGTGAACTAGGGGATCAATGAGAAAAGTAAACGCCGGCGAAGTGAACTTATTACAAAGACCACGTCGTCGACAGCACCATGTTCGACCACAGGCAGAAGAACCGGCTGGTGGTTGGACGCAGTAAGGATGGACGACATCTTGTAGAACCCCACGGGAAGACCGTCGGACATGGTGACAGTGAGAACACTGTTGTTCGTCACTTGAGTGATGCCTTTGCAGAACGCGAATGACAAAGGATTCAAGGGGGCGAATTTTCTGCTGGAGATGTCTTCGATGACAATAAACGTATGACCCTGAATGAAGCCCTCCGAATTTAGTTGCTGCGGCGCAGAAAGATAGGTTGTTTCCTCGTTGGTGAAGCTTCCTACGGCAAGGTTTGACACGGCCAGGCCAATAATCATGGGAGCGTTTGGGGCAAGGACTTCACCATTCCGCGGGTAGGTGAACTTGGAAGACGGCTGTAATTATTATGAGAATTACCCGATCGTTAAATTGGAAACAAAATTGGCGCACCATATGGGTTGAAGCTGGTAAGATCCCCATCGGAACAGGATTGCAGTAGCCATTCTCTTCGGATTTGGGTGCCGTTTGCAAGAGGAAGAGTCGAAGTAGGCGCAGAAATTGATGAAGTTGTTCTTCGACGTGAGGGATGGCGACTGTCCTATACCATACCAACTGGGACATGAGAAGAAGGTCAGGGAGGACCGGATTGGACTCTCACCGGTCAAGTCCTGTCCGTCATTGGCAAATCCCGGCGCCAACACCGTAGATTTCAACGTCAAAGACGAATCGTCCCGCATAGCCAGAGCCCGAGCGTGTATGGAATGTGGTCTCCGAATAGGGGGTTCCGATTTCTGAGCAACTTGGGTTCTTCGCGCAATTTTCGGAGTGCTACCTGCTGTACCGGATTCGGTGACAGTGAACTGTACGGATAGACGTGAGATGCAAACTGAGTGGAAAACGCGTAGAACGAACGTATGCCGCATCATTGAAAGCACCGTGTTGAGAAAGAGGTCCAACAACCGGTTGGTGATTTGCTGCATGTATCGTAGCCGTTAGGCGGTAAAAGCCTTCCGGAAGACCGTCCGTAATCGAGGTGTCGATGGATCCGTCGTCGTCCGCGGCCTGGATTATCTGGAAGAACACATATTTTTGAATGTCGGTCAGGGCAGTCGAATTCAGGGAATCCAGCCTCTCTACAACGACATGGTAGTTTCCGAGGATCTTCCCGTCCGCGTCGAGAGTCTGCGGGGCGGCGAGGTAATTTGTATCAGGATTGACAGCGACGCCGGTCCGGAGGCCTTGAACAGTCAAGCTGATTGCGAGTTCCTTGCTTGAAGCGACCGTGGCCCCGTTCCGCGGGGAGGAAATTAGGACGGACGGCAGGTTCGCAGAGGACGGTATTAGGCCTATCGGTGCTGGATTACAGGAACCGGCAAGAATTTGTCTTCCATCAGTAATGGGAAAGCCGGGAATTGGTTCACAAAAGTTGATAAAATTATTCGTCGAGGTAAGGCTGGCCGTTCCTGCAGAGGTCTCTTAATATTTGCGGGTGTAGCGATCGCAGAGACGCACCGACTGACCCGGCCAACTGCCCCGTATTGGCATAATTGGCAACCACGAGCGAAGGGTCCAGGGTAAGCGAGGTTTGCGCGTCCGCGGCAACGCGCGCTCCTAGCGGAGCCTTCGATAACCGGCGATGACGAGAACGGCGGGATCTTATCAGGGGCGGATGGATTGTTGAGAGGATTTGGGCACAAGAAAGCCTGAGGACAGTTCGACTCACCCAGACGCCGAAGGTGAACGGTCCTCCGAGACGGATCCTCTGGCAATTAAACGTGTGCTGCGAGAGTCATGTCGGCCTCGCGACCGTACTAGACGGCGCGGGCGAACTCTCTCTGAGTTGGCATCGGTACGCCGCCCGGACGTCGAGCCCTCAAGGCGAGCCATAAATTACGAATTTAAAACGGATGGTCGAGATGAAGGAACCTGGCGCAAGCCGGCCCACAATCAACTGTCCGCATGGTCAGTAGTCAGTCTATCATGACAGACTAGTACTGGAACCGAGACTAGATGCTCAGCGAAGTTGTGGGTCCCTAAATATAGCGGACTGCTTACATACGCCGGCGGTACATTCACATTCACTCCGAGTCCAATCATGCCACTTGGATATCGGATCGTAAGTATTGTACAAACAAGAACAAGACAAGAGTATGAAATCCAACTTTGGGCTTCCGATACAACCCGAAGAGGTGTCCGATCTAGTAACCCACAATCTCAATAGATCATTAGTAATGATACTTCAGTGCTTCATACACCAGATCCGCATCGAACACATAACGGCTAAAATCGTAGGAGATACAACATCGATTGAGAGACATAAGAAAAGGAAGATAAAAAGGACAGCAGGAAAGGAAATTTGCTCGTTGTACAGTGTCTATCCAGTCGCGTCGTTCACATATTGACATTCAAGCTCACGCCGCGGCGCAGCTCCTGCGGGCGTGCCGTGCCGTTCACCGCGACGGACACGGCGCGCGCGGGCTGGGGCGTGAGGCCCGTCGCGGACACGCGCGGCGCGTCGTCCTCCTCGTCGTCCCGCATCTTGCGCGCCTGCGTGAAGAAGAGCTTCGCGTCGCGGTCCGCGATGTTCTCGATGAAGTACATGTTCCCTGCATAGTAAACGTGAGCTCAGAATGGGCCGGCGGGCAGGCAGAGCACGCACCGCGCGGGATCATGAACATGCCGCCGGACGCGATGATGAGGCTCGTGTTGTACACCTTGAGGTTCACCGCGCCCTCGATGACGAAGAAGATCTGTGGGTGCGTGAGTGCGCGGACGCGGAGATGCGGGCTGGACGCACGTAGGTGTTGTCCTTGGTGCCCTTCGTCGGCTTGCGCCCCTTGGGCGGGATGACGAGCTGTCCCGCGGCCATGAAGTCGCCGTCGCCAAAGATCTTCTGGAAGAACCACTCGTTGTTCTGCGCTGCGGTCGGGTTGAACATCTGCGCGGTGAACGCGATTCCTAGAAAACCGTCAGCACGACGCGGGACAGGAGAAAGCGGACGCACGGCGGCTGACATCCTCGCCGGTGCGGTAGTCTTTCACGACCGCCTGCGTCTCCGTGTCGTCGTCCCAGCCCTCCTCCGGATTCGGCGCGTCCACGGGCACCTCGACGATCTTCTCGACGACCTTCTCGACGACCGTGGGGGTACGCTTGCGCGCGCGGCTCTTCTTGCCGTGCTTTCCGAGGGGCACGACGGGTTCCTTCGGGATGCGTATGATTTCTGTGATATGCGGCACGAGGCGCGGGCTGTCGCCGGGCTCCCTGCGCCCAAACACGACCTTTTCGAGGCGCCACCACTCGAGGGGCTCGTACGGGACGCGTTTGGAACGGCGCACGCCTTCGGGGACTGCAAAATAAAATAAACGGGGCTCAAGACGAGGTATGACGCGCCGCTGACCGTCACGGTTTTCCTTCTGCTTGGGGCGCGCGGGTGGCTTTGGCTTTGGCTGGGTCTTGGGTGGGGGGGGTTTCATGCTCCTCGTCTGTGTCGGGCGGGCCCATGTCGACGTCGTCCATCCCCTGCGCAATGTCGTCCTCCATTTCCTCGTCGCGTGCACGCGCCTTGCCTTTGGCGCTCTTGGGCGATTTGACGGGCGCCTCCTGCTGGACGCGCCCTTTACCTCGCTTGGGCGACTCTACGGGCTGCTGCTCCTGCTCGTCGTCCTCGTCGTCGCGTGCGTCCATCTCTACAAAGCTCATTTGCCGCGGAGAGTCTCCATCCTGCTGACCGTAATCATCAAAGCCGTCGCCACCGTCAGAGTCGTCCTCTCCTTCATCTTGATCCAGCAGCTCCTGCGCAGTCGTGGGCATAAGTAGCTCCTGCGCGGCTTTCGACAACCGTGAAGGACCCGCCGTCTGTCCACCGGACTTGCGTGGTCGCGGGGAAGGCACCTGGTCAAAATCGACCTCTGCCGTGCGCGAAATTGGCCGACCCATGCGGGGTGTATTAGGTTGTCTCGTCGTAGTGTAGTTCTGTATCGGACCTGTACAATGCATTATTCAAATGCAAATAAGCAAAAGCAGAACGCGACCCACTCTCCACATCCATCGACATTTCGCCGTCCTCGCCGTCATCTTCTTGTTCCTCGGGCACCGGTTTCTTCTTCTTTCGAGGCGTCTTTCCCTTCAGCTGCCCCATTACTTGCTCGAACGGCTCAAACCCGTCTGAATCTCGTGGGACTTCGCGTACAGAGATGCCTGTTTTTCTGCCAACTGTATGATCGTCCCCGCGATAAGGAATGTGGGATTTAGTGACAGCCCTGCGGGCTGCCCCTACGCTGCTTTTGCGAGCAGAGGGGGGCATATCTGATTTGGCGGCTAAAGTGGGAGGAATGAAGGTGGCGCGTTGGTGCTTGTTATTTGCTCTTTGCTCTGATTTGCCTGTGCCCTCTGGATTCTTGTTAACTTTATTTTGAATTTTCACAATCTCATCGCGTCCAACGCGGCCAGCAAAAATACCAAATATAAACGAGGCGAAGAACTACCTGAATCTGATTAAATAATTGGCGCAAGGGCGAATTTAGGATGAAGAGCTGGCGCTGCTCGGTCCTGCGAATGAGGAACCGCCCCCCTACAATTTACTGAGTAGACCGCCAAAGGCCGGTGGGCTGGTTTCTCCTCCGTTTTGCTGCTTGGTTTCTGCCATCTCATCCTCGGCCCACCGCACCATCCCTTCGATCAACCTGTCCACGTCGGACCTGGTGTTGCCTGCGTGAAGGCACACCCTTATGCGATCCTTCCCCTTCGGTACAATTGGCCATGTAATGGGGCGCGCGTTCATTCCCAGATCAAGGAGACGCGCAGACAATGGTCGAGGGTGGAATGTCATTATTGGGACAATGGGCGACACGAGGGACACTTCCTGGCACTCGAGGTGCATCGGCAACGAAAGCACGTGTATTGGGATCTTGCGGAGGTGGGGGCGCAGGGCTTCCACGAAGTAGAGGGAAAGGTCAAGGGCTTGTTGAGAGAGCTATTCAGTGGGCAGTGAGCGAATGGAATGTGGCGCGAATGTGCGCTTACCTTCTGTGTTGTTCCATCCATTAGTAGATCGAATGAGCTGTCGACAGCGATGATGTTCGCGAAGCTCGGCGACGTAGTGTATATTAGTGAACGGGCATAGTTTAGTAGATAGTCCCGTATCAAGGTGCTTGTCAAGATGACAGCTGCGCTTTCCGTTAACATTCGTTAGAAACTTAACGAGCAACACACCTCCTGCTGCGGCAAGCGCCTTCCCGAAAGTGTGCAGACGGGCAAACACTTTGTTTTCGAGCCCCAATTGGGCAACGCGTCCTCTTCCTTGGGGGCCATAGATCCCAGTAGCGTGCGCTTCGTCCACGACGAGGTACCCATTGCCACAAGGTAGGTATTCTTCCAGAATTTGGACGATCTCAGTAAGCGGCGCAAAAGTGCCATCCATGCTGTAAAGACTCTCCACCGCGACGAACAGGCTGCTCTGCCCCGACTGCAGCTTCGGCCGCTCCTGAAGCAATTTCAATACTAGTTCCCGGAGGGCTAAGACCGAGTTATGGTTGAAGGTATGGTGCGCGTCACTCGCCCGCGAGGCGCGAATACCGTCGTGGACAGAGGCATGTATGTATTCGTCGGATACGATGACGTCTCCTAGCTGAGGGATACACGAAAAGAATCCGACATTAGCGTCGAATCCCGAGTTGAAGAGTATCGCCGCAGGGGAACCGAAGAACGCCGACAAACGGCTTTCGAGGTCACTGTGAGCTTGGCCGTTGATTAAGACCCTGGAGGATCCGGAGCCAAGGATATCAGGGGCCTTCTCAAGTTTTTTGAGGAAGATATCCCGAAGAAGTGGGGAGCTTGCAAGTGAGAGGTAATCATTTGAAGCGAAGTCGATAGGTCCGCTAGGTGATGAGAGACTGCCAGGCTGCGGAAGTCTTTGCAGTGCGGCCCGACTGTTGCGTGAATTTAAAGCCAAAATAATTTGCGTCTCGAGCGCCGTTTCTGGAGTGGATCGAGTGTCTTTCGTCATGTTTGTCTGGGATGGGCGGTTTTTAGCCTTGCCTAAGTAATATGGTTTATCACCTGTGCATTAGATCAGCCTCAAATGTACAAAGTCGACGACGGAGAAATTGTCAAACTTTTGAGAAAGTGGTTACGCCAGAGGCTGAATCTGGCAGAAGGTCGAAGGAGGAAAAGACACCACTGCTCTAGATTCCGGGTATGTCGAGAACCGTTGAGAAGGATGCAAATAGTTGGGTAGGAGGATGCCGTCACGCCATTTCGATCCTTTTTAAGTTATTTCTCCTCAGATTTATCGTATGGTTCGATGCAAGGCAACGCTTTCTAGTTCGGTTCAGATCATTTTCTCAAGGCAATCCTTTCTCGTATGGTTCGATGCAAGGCAACCCTTTAGCTCCGCTGTTTGAGGGATGAAAGTAGTTTGGGAGGAGGGCACGGTGTCAGGCCCCGGGAACGGTAGGTGCGAAAATAGCGGACTCTAGGATGAAAATTTGGGATGTTCGAGTTCCCAAATCGGATTTGAGGCCCCAAAATTCTGGATGCAAGCAAGCCCAAAGACAGCGTAGGTTTTGTGGTGCTCAAAGATATTTTGACAATTTTTGAGGCGACACCGGCTTGGGTGGATGAGGTTTAAGAGGCAGAGCGTGGATAGAGACTTTCCCGGAGAAGGCAGTCAGACCAATAGTGTATTTTCGGCCGATTTATTTTTCGACGTTCCCTGGAGTCTGAAGACGTAACGTCCTGCTCCAACATCTATTATAGCGGATTGGACGCCTAAAATCATCGAAAACATAGCGGATTTTAGGGCCGTTTTGCTCGATTAGCGCGGACCTGCTTTATACGGAGCCTTTTCCAAGGACCTACGGCATCGCGCCAGTGATCCTTTAGTTGGTGGGACGAGCATACGCCCACACCAGAGGACCGAGGTTTCGGCCTGACTGTATAATCGTCCCGCGGTAAGGAATGTGCAATTTGGTGAGCCCTGCGCGCTGCCCCTACGTTGCTTTTGCACAAGGGGGGCATCTCTGGTCTTTTATTTTGGCGGTCAAAGCGAGAGGAACGAAGGGTTGCTTGCTATTCGATGTTTGCTCTAGTTTGCCGGCGACCTCTGATTTCCGTCCCAAACCCTCAGGGCCTCAACTTCAGTCTTCGATTGGACGCGCGCCGGAGATTGTCATGCCATCTATCTGATATGGGACTTTAGTTATTCCCTACTTTCATAATTGCAACCAAGTTTTGCAGCGATTGGCTTGTGTTCTCGCAATCTCATCGCGTCAACGATACTACTCGTCCTGAATTCATTAGACAGACACAACACGCCGCTTGATAGGATTCTGGTAGTTCTTCACCTCGTTTCTGTTTGTTTATTTTCGCCTGAAGCTAGTTTTACTTAGAAGCTTTATCTCACGGAATGTCTGCTTCTCGCGGGGAGTCCCAGTCAGCATATGGACGCCGCCGTTCCAACACCGCTCAGTCCATGCTACGTCCAATGCCGCCCCCGACACCGCTGCAGTTTGGCGATTCCCAGGTGCTCAATTCATGGGTACACGATCTCAAAGAGTCGACCACGGTCATTTTCAATCAAGCGTGGTGGCCGGGCGTGTGTGAAGGCGATATGCTCAGTGTCGCGAGCCACGAGGGCGCCGGGGCATTCGTGTTTATTGTGCCCCGAGACGAGGGCTGCCCGAAACCGCAGTTGCAGGTATTGATGGACAATACCTCTATTTATGTCGGCTAACCTCCTTGCTAAGATTTCGATACCGAAACCTGTCGCGGAAGCATTCAAGATAAAGAACAACAATGATGTCGTTGTTACGAAGGTAGGCCCAGTTTGCGGCTTAGTGTTTCTCCTGTTGATGTCTTTGACAAGGTCGACAAGACGAAGTACTCTGCGGACTATGTGGAATTTATTTTCCAGGACCAATATCTTGGCCGCAGCGACATGTGGCGGCTAGGCGAACACCTCGTCGGCCACTGTGTTTATACCGACCAGGATGTGGCTTTCGTCGGCGGCATCGCGGCCAAAATACATACAATATACGTCGACGGGAAAAAAGTAGGACAGGTTATTTTGGAAAGACAATTGGTCTAATGCTTCCAGGTTTCCGCAGCCTGCATGACCCCGTCGACGAAGGCAATATTCCGCTCGCTCTCAGCCAAGGTTACCATTTTCATCCAAGTCTGTCGCGAGCTGTGGGAATTTGCGGGGGACGGCGAACGTTACAACGAAAAGATCGTGCATTCCTTCCTGCCTGCGCTTTTTGCCAAGTGGCGCGACGCCAACACGAATCACACCGTCACCATCGTGCTTATCTCGCGCGTGTACTACGACGAGTCGGAGATCGATTACGCTGCGGGACCTCTGCGTCGTGACGAGCGGGGCGCGTGGTACAAGGATTTCTACAAGGTCATCACGGACCTCGAGGTGATATACGAGTGGAAGCCGACCCTCGTCAGTCTCAAGGACTCGTTCTGGGACTTCCAGCGCGACATTCTGCTCACCCACCACTACCACCGCGCATCGCAGGATGGAGGAGCTGGGCCTGCAGAGCAGGTCCGCCTCGTCGGCCGCCTGTCCTTCGCCCACGATGGACCCATCCTCGAGGCGCTGAACATCTCACTGAACCCGACGGAAACACACTATATCGACCGCTCCCTCTCGCTCACGGGCACGGCGACGATCATCATTACGCCTGGAACCGGCTTCTACCGCGTGTCGAAGCAGTTGCTGCGCTTGACTACGACACGTATGCTCGACCAGGGCTTTGGGCTCGATCTTATATGTCTCGCGAAACAGCCTCTGCATCAGAGTCCGATCTTCAGCTTTCGTGGTTCTGAGCCTGCACCGGAACGAAGTCTGGAGGGTCTTACGTCCCGCACGATGGATCCCTTGTGGGGCGGGGACGACGAATCGACACAGAACATGCGCACGTTCTGGTGGGAGCCGTTCTGGGTTTCGGTGGCCTTTTGGGACAAGCAGATGGATCTTCCGTTTCGAGAGGACCGGTGCATATTTTTCTTGTTCCAACATCGAAAGCGTCTGCTGATTAAATTTCTGATCCAGGTTTATCGCGCGAGCCAAGATGCACGAGATACAGATGCTGGGCTTACTGGAGCACGATGTCGTTTCGAGCATCGAGGTTCCATTCTTGGCCCCACCATCCGACTTGGTGGATGCACCTTGGGAAAGCGAAAGTGCGCCACCCACAAAGTCGGAAGCGGAACAGTTTGACCTCGATGTTTTTGCTCTCAAACCCGAGTCAAAATCGACGACAGGTCGAAATTCTTGGTCGTCGCCCGCTGGGACTGATCAGCGTGCGGCCGAGGTGCGCGCATCTCAGCGTGCGTCGCGCATAGCCGGGCGAATTGTAGAGGAGAGCCCTCGCCGCATACACCTCGAGTTGCCTGCCGAGAAAACGTACGAGGGGTATCAGGCGAGCACAACGAGTCTCAGCACCTCCCCGTCACAGTC
This sequence comes from Mycena rebaudengoi, assembly GCA_029282285.1. Lineage (NCBI taxonomy): Eukaryota > Fungi > Basidiomycota > Agaricomycetes > Agaricales > Mycenaceae > Mycena > Mycena rebaudengoi. Next base: position 2,456,555 of record JARJCX010000007.1, read on the forward strand.
GTCGATCCACTCTGTGCAATCGACAAAGTCTTCCACTTCTACGACTGCTCCTCGGCATTCTAAAGAAACCAGCGCGTCGCGAACGTCCGTTGCGTCAAAGCTCGCTCCGTCCTGGCTTTTCAATCCGTTCAGGAGCGTGCCAAGTGAGCCGCAAACGACCACCGTCTCTGCGTCTGCGACATCAAGTCCTGGTTCTGCGTCGCCTGTTTCTGCTGCCGCGCCTTCGGCTCCTCGTCTTCCTGCAGCAGCGAAGCCCACGGTTGCGCAGAGCCCCAGAGCTCCCGTGCCAATCAAAGCTGCTGGCTCGCCCATCAATCGTTCCAACTCGACCCGCACATTTGACGACGACAATCTGGCGCCCCACCGCGCATCCTTTGTCCGACGTTCTCCTATCAATACTCCGCCGCGAGATGAGGCCACTTTCGGCCGGCGCCGTAGCTCAACGGTACCTTTATCCTCATCGTTCCCTTACATATCCTTCCCGGCAAACCCATCGCGTCCGAATTCATTCGTGTCCCATACACAGTCCTCGCTTGCCCGACGCTGGGAGCATATATTCCCCCAGCCACTGTACAAGCACGATATGAAGTGGCCGTCGATCGTGACACCGGCGTGCCTTCCGCTCACGGTAGAATACTTCCCCACTGCGGCGGAGCTGGAGTCATCCTACGACGTGTTTTCGTACGACTTCGTTCTCGATCCGGGAGAAATGCATTCGTTCCTCGTCAAGCGGCCACAGCGGCAGACCGTTGATGACGCCATGCGCCGGGAATGGGCCCTTGTCGTCATGCGCGGAATGGCCGCGGTGCGCCTCGCCCAGGGATTTCAGTTTGTGCTTAGAGCGCCGCACAAGTCGGGTGCCCCGGACGAGAGGATACCCTCACGGCGGGGGAAATCGTTCATTCCTGAGGAAGATATCGTCCCTCAGCCCGGCGGCGCAGCCGAGACGCTGCGCTCCACGACGGACCCGGTATACCTGAGCATGAGCAATGAGATACATCGTATCTCGTATGCCGACGAGGCGATCCAGGTTAGGCGTTACGTGCGTCGGATGCCCCAGACGCGGCCGTTTACATACGAGTGCCTCATTTGGCCGAAACTTGGCGGCGGCTATACTGAGCAGTCGACCGTCTTCTCTTCGCATGGGCTAGAAAACTATGGATGGAACAGGTGTGTTGCATCTTATCGTACTTTCCTGTGGTTGTTCTGACTTGCCAGTCTTGATATGCTCGTGGCTGGTTACGAACACCAGTTTAATGAATCCCTTCGGTACTGGAGGACGCGCTTCGTCGTGATCCCCACCGCCGACCCTCCATCTTCGAATATAGGACCGTCCGGCGAGAAGCTCAACGACGAGGAGACGCGGATTCTGGGAATCGAGAAGCTGGCAGAACAGTTCAGTAAACTGCGCTGGCAGCCGCCAGACGAGAAGTGTGGACCACCGCCTGTGCGTTTCTTGCCCACAACCTTAAATCCGGCGGTGTCTGTTTTGGATGAGGCGCTACTTGAGCAACTCGATCAAATCCACGCTGCAGGGCCGCTGCGCAAGAAGATGAGGAGTGAAAGGGAGATCGGGGACATGCCGCTGGCCGCGATTGCCAAGGCCATGAGAGAGGAGGACGGTGTGCCTATCAAGCATTATCAATGGCATCGAAGCCAATATCCCAACTCTTTCACCGGCTTTGATTTTGTCTCTTGGCTCGTGCGGGAGTTCCGTGACGTCTCCTCGAGGGTGCAAGGAACGGAATGGGGGATTAAGCTGGAAGAACAGGGTCTCTTCGAGCATTGCCGGGGGCATCACGCGTTTCTGGACGGGTGAGCTATCTATGTCATGGTTTCGCCAGGTTTTCTGACCGTCACTGTGTAGGCATTACTTTTATCGTCTCAAGGGAGAGTTTTCCGTTCCCATGACTCCAAGGGGCTGGTTTGGCTCCCGTAGAATAATCGGTGGCATTGACCCTCGTAACTTTGGCGTGGTCCCACCACCAACACCTGTACCGGTTCCTACGCCACGCAACTTTAGCCCGCGCCAGAACAAGAAACGACTCATCCTGAGTCAGACGATGGTCATCGATATTGACCCCAGTAAGGTTTGTTCTACTCTCCACCAGACCCGGCCAGTTCCTAACGAGACATATTTCAGCGGAGTGACCAGGCGGAATCGGTCATCCTCCACCACGATATAATTCACAACCCAGCAACCGTCTTTCATTTCGAACTACAATGGATCGGCACAACGGCGCGGTGCATCGAGGACCAACTCCGGCAGTGGAACCGTACAATTGAGCGGTACGGGCTGAAACTGGTGGAGGCCTATGTGACGCAAATCAGCGATATCCGAGAGCGCAATGCTTTCCAGTCGTGCTTCCCGTTGCGGCTCGCCATCCCTCCTCCGGTTGTCCCCGATCTTGAAAAGCGCGTTCCAGTGGGGACGCACACCGCGCACTATTTCGAGTACGCCCTTCTGCGCCGCTTCAATTTCATTGTCGACATCGAGGCCGCCGATCTCTACCCTCCTCAGGTCGACGTCATATATTCCTATCGTCGATCACCCTTCAAATACTCCCAATTCGTGCATCGCTCAGGCGTCGCATTTGTGCAAGTGCTGGGCGGCGAGAAGGGCTTTCTCTTTCTGACAAATCGACTCATGGGACCGGGGAGGATGGGCACAACCTTGAAGAACAAAGACCACCGGCCTGCAGCCGAGGCGGACAAGATCAGAGACGAGCTATCGCAGTTTTGCTCTGATGAGATGGGGTTACAAAGATTCTACAATGAGGAGCTCGTGCTACTCGGTCCTGCGCCTGAAGAGCCGCCCCCTCTGTCTATCTAGATCTAAAATCAGTCCATTTACAATTTACTATGTATACCACCAAACGCCGTTGGACTGGTTTTTACTTCATCTTTCCGCCTGGTTTCTGCCATCTCATCCTCGGCCCACCGCACCATCCCTTTGATCAACCTGTCCACGTCGGACCTGGTGTTTCCTGCGTGAAGGCACACCCTTACGCGATCCTTTCCCTTCGGTACCGTTGGCCATGTAATGGGGCGCGCGTTCATCCCCAGATCAAGGAGATGCGCAGACAATGGTCGAGGGCGGGACGTCATTATTGGGACGATGGGCGACGCGAGGGACGCCTCCTGGCACTGGAGGTGCAGCGGCAACGAAAGCACGTGTATTGGGATCTTGCGGAGGTGGGGGCGCAGGCCTTCCACAAAGTAGAGGGAGAGGTCAAGGACCTTTTGAGAGAACTGTGCAGAGGGCAGTGAGCGAACAGTATGTGGGCGCGAATGTGCGCCCACCTTTTGGGCTGTTCCATCCATGAGTAGATCGAATGAGCTGTCTGCAGCGATGATGTTCGCGAAGCTCAGCGACGTAGTGTATATTAGTGAACGGGCATAGTTTAGTAGATAATCCCGTATCAAGGTACTTGTCAAGATAACAGCTGCGCTTTCCGTTAACAGTCATCAGGAACATGAGGAGCAACACACCTCCTGTTGCGGCAAGCGCCTTCCCGAAAGTGTGCAGACGGGCAAGCACTTTGTTTTCGAGCCCCAATTGGGCAACGCGTCCTCTTCCTTGTGGACCATAGATCCCGGTAGCGTGCGCCTCGTCCACGACGAGATACCCATTGCCAAGGGGAAGGTATTCTTCCAGCGTGTAGACGATCTCAGTAAGTGGCGCAAAAGTACCATCCATGCTGTAAAGACTCTCCACCGCGACGAACAAACTGCTCTGCCCAGACTGTAATTCTGGTCGCTCCTGAAGTAACTTCAGTATTAGTCCTCGGAGGGCTAATACTGAGTTGTGGCTGAAGGCGTGGTGCGCGTCGCTCGCCCGCGAGGATCGAATACCGTCGTGGACAGAGGCATGGATATATTCGTCATATACGACGACGTCTCCCAGCTGAGGAATACACGAAAAGAATCCGACATTTGCGTCGAATCCCGAATTGAAGAGTATCGCCGCAGGGGAGTCAAAGAACGCTGACAAACGGCCTTCGAGATCGCTGTGAGCTTGACCGTTGACCAAGAGCCTGGAACCTCCCGAAGCCAAGAATATCGGGGGCCCTCTCAAGTTTTTTGAGAAAGACATCTCGGAGAAGTGGGGAGCTTGCGAGTGAGAGGTAATCATTTGAATTGAAGTCGATGAGTCCGGTTGGTGATGAAAGAGTGCTAGGCTGCGGAAGTCTTCGTCGTATACCGCGACTGTCGCGTGAATTTAAAGCTAGACTAATTTGCGCCTCTAGCGTCGTTTCCGGGATGGATCGAGTGCCTTTCGTCATGTTTGCTCAAGATGCACCGTTTTTTGACTTTTCTTGAACAAGATATGGTGTATCACCTGTGAAATGGCTCAGCCTCAAATGTATAAAGGTGATGACGGAGAGGTTTTCGAACTTCTGAGGAAATGATCGTGCACAGCGTAAAATGGCCTCCGAGTCCCCGGACCAAAGGCGGAATCTGGCAGGAGGCTTTATTCTTGCCAGAGGATCAAACACGACGCGGTCTGCTCTAGATTTCTGGGTACATGGAGAAAAGTTTGGGGAGGGTCACGTAGCCGATGTCACACCAGGCCAGCGTAACGGCCTGGCCCGACGGAAACCGCCGACGACCTTCGCGTTTCTCCCGCTTTTTCTTTTTTCTATGGTTCGATTCAAGGTAAGCCATTCCCTCTGCTGCTTGTAGTATTTTGAATACTTGGAAGAATCGCTGGCTACTCGTTGAACTCATCCCTGTCCCGAGTCCCAATTCTGCAGCGGCTCGGTTGGATGGACAGAAGATCTGGGCAGCCCTTAGACAAAGTGTTCTCAGCAATTTTGGTGATATTGGCTGGGGATCTGTTGCACTTGCAATAACGGGTACGGCGAAACACAATCGGGTTCCAGGTCCCTGATCAACACGTCTAGTCAAGTATTATTCCCCAACCACAAACATCTGTATTATACGAGTCGCTCGGGACCATCATAAGATTGCATGGGGAGCTGTTACGCTTCTTACTTCTATAGAGGGAAGCCGCTACATCCCTAATGTCATACACTTGTCCGGTTCGTTCGCCCTTACTCGATTTTTTATGTAGAGGGATCTTACGATTCATTTAGGAACCATAAGGCATGCTCAGTTGGCGGCCATTGCTCACAACCGCGAAGTCATTGCTCGGTATCGTGCTCAAGCAAAGACCGCAGGCGAGTTGTTTACTGTGTGCCACTGTCATCCGGCTCACCGACCACAGTTGCATACCAGGATTCGTACGACGAATATCTTCAAACCAGCAGTATGGAGATTGAGGCGATTCAGGACTGACACGACTATATCTTGTATTGTAATTGTCAGTGTGACCTTCAACGTCTTGGGTAAACTCATGAATCCATATTTCAGCTTGGCGTTATTGAACAGTGCTCGGAGATCTAGTACTGACTAATAATCGGTAAACATGGTCACAGGGATATCCCAGGCGTCCCAGAGTTCCGCATCCACCGCTTCTACTCGTGGTCTGCGCGTGCCTGCCGCCTCTGTGGCTCCTGCCTGTTCAATCTGCGTCAGGTCCATGTACGTCGTGGACACAAACAACTTCAGGAACCCGGTGTCCGACCTCAGTCCCGCTGGGAGCGCGAATTGGAACGCATATCCTCCCCCAGCGCCGTAACCAACAGTGACGCGGGTCGGTTCCGCGCCGTTTGGCGCTGGCAATGGTGCTAACATGGTACGGGACGCCGGAAGGTACCATGCCTACATCGAAACGTCAGTCCACCGTAAATCCAAATGTGCGCCAAAGAACGTACACCAATGTTGTAGGTGGCGGGGTCAAAGTAAAACAGGTAGGGAAACAGATCATATTTCGAATGATTCGCAATCGCGAAGCCATACTTGGCATTCCTGTCCAGTCGAAACTGCACCTCGTTCTCTACGACCATGTTGCCCACCTTCTGGTCTGGGATCCTGTATCCTTGTTCGCCGCTCAGGCTATACATCTCCAGCGCCACCTCCTTTCCGAACGGAGCACTGCCGTTGTGCTTCACCAGGAAATAATTGAAGTTGGCCACGGCGTCGAGCGCTGAAGGAAGATCGTGGACCCCCACGTTCAATCTGATGCCTTGCGGGAAGTATCGCGGAATCTTCCCATCCAGGTGCCCAATGGAAAAGACGTCCTCTGCATCCCGTGCTACAATGATGTCCGCGCTTTCTATTGTGTCCACCACAAGGAACTGTGTTCCCATGTGCTCGAGCGAAACGTCCGATTTGGCGAACGGGGGCTCGTCACCGACGCGGACAAAGACTTTCATTCTCATCGCCTCATTGTTCCAATCGGACACTGTAACCTGCGTCTCTGGCGGAAACACTAGATCCGCTTTCGGCGCTAGCGGAATTAAAATCGAGGAATCGAGACCAACAGACTCTGCAACGAAGACGCAGCTAGCTTCTTCGTCTGGTGTATTTCCAACAACGACGAATTGCGTCCCGACCACCACACCGTGGATACTTCCAGTACGGACCACGAAGTCCCCGTTGTCGTCCAAAGTCAATGCAAATCTCTTCGGATCCTGGGGTGGACTGGCGGCGTCGAATATGAAACGATCCTTGTTGGTGCCTTCGCACTGCGGTGTCTGATCAGGCAACGTCGGTAGCAGCTCCACGAGGTCAGAGTACGTGATGCGATTAGGCCCAACGGCTCGGAGCTGCTTGATGAGGCTGTCCGTGAAGAAACCGCAGGGCACGCCCGCCGCCGAAAGACCTTCTCGCGCCTGCTGCCGCTGGCGACACGCGGCGAGCAAAACATGCGACTCCATAAATTTGTGGCAGATGCCTGCGGGCAGGTCGACCTGGCCCTGTCGTGGAGCCCACAGCGTCCGGTCCAGGTTCGGCGGTATTGGCAGCACAGTCTCGGTATATCGCGAGTTGGGCAGAATCTGCGAGCTGGCGCTCCGCGTCAGACCGCCTGAGTGGCAGCAATCTAAGATGACGGTCTATTGAACAACACTCATCAGCGTCATAAAACGAGTCAACAAGAAGAGGACGTACAATATTGTTTCCTTTCGCCGTGGCGAGCATACTGAGCAACGTGTTGAGCGTGCGGTCTGGTATTCCGTGAGTTAATTCGCCCTGCGTATTTGTCGTCCTCTCATCGTGCGGGACCAGTGTTTCAATCTTGCCGTCTACGGCAGGCCAGTGCTCTGGGGCCGTTGTGCGACTCCCGTGGCCAGCGTAATATACGATGATGGCGTCGTTCATCTCGATGGCGGGGTTCTCTATAAGGTGCATTTGAAAATTATCTAGGAGAGCTTCGCGCGTGGCGGTTTCGTTGGCTAGGAAGACTATCTGGTCTTCTGGAATGTGAAAACGGTTTGTCAAAAATGTTTTGATCGTTCGTGCGTCATTCACGCAGCCTCGCAGGTTGAGAATGGCATCCGACGCATACTGTTGTCGAATGAGAAGGGTATCAACTCCGCGACAGCAACGCACCTGGTCGATACCGATTATGAGCGCAAAAACCGGGCAGCCCGAGCCTGAGCCTTTACTACTAGCTGTCAGTTTTGCTAGAAGGATTGACGGGTATTTTGCGAGTCACCTGCAGATCTCCTCTGTCGTTTGCAGTCGGTATGTGATAGTTACTGGCTGCCGTATTTTCGATGAAGGAAACGTTTTTACAAGATCTGGCTCGAGGTGAACTCCAACAACTTATCAGGGCATGGAAAGAGTGGACAATACCTTGGTTCCGGGGCTCAGTGTCTATGGGTAGGGTGATCTTCCTCATCAGAACTTGCTTGCAAAACAGTTTTCTTCTATAAAGGCTGAAAGACAGCTCCTCCGAGCCAGTCGAAGCACTTGTAACCGGTAGGTGTTGAAAAAATATACACCAAAAGACAGAAAAGGACCCACAAGCTGAACGTTTCATTCCAGACGTGTCGCACCATTCCTTTGACTTCTCTGGTCGCATGGACCTGCTGACCCAGTTGGATTCCGACATGCGCCTTGGTCAATAAAGAGGGACCGATGCCATGTACAGATACGACTATGCGCGTCTCCGTCAGCCGCAATTTGTGCCATGGGTAGAAAAAAATACCGGTCAGCTCGATTTTTTCAAACCTAATTATGGCGCTCAACACAGGGCATGTGTTCAAGATATCCAGATGCGTACCTGACTTTCGTGGTATTTTCTGTAGGCATTCTGTTCAAATGTGAGTTCCCAAAATCAAGGCAAGGTAGGAGGTGGCTGCACAATGCAGGGCGTTGCGTGGCACTTCGTATGGAGTCGAGGACAGTGCGTGGTAAGCTTGTCAGTACTAATAGCCGCCGCCTGGACCTGATAGGCTTCGGAAGTATTGGTGCTTTTTCTGTTGTGTGAGTTCTCTTCCAACTAACAAGGGTTTATGAAGTTGAACTCCAGGACAATAAGCCCTAGATGAAATTTCGATTCGTGGCGTTATTGAGTTCTATCGGAGGTTCTGGTGTCGGCGCTTGTGTGGCTACTGTGCATAAACTTCATTTCGCGAATCACAGGGGCCCTTGCAAGTGACATCGCTTCTTTCTTTGAGCATTCGCAACATGCCTAACCCACGAGGTTTCCTTCTTCACATCACTACTCTCCCCTTCATCTCGATACAATGCTGGACAGTGAAAGGACATACGTCGACCTCGTCTTTCGAGCATCCAAGAAGTATGCCAGTTGGGATCCAGAGGTAGGTTAGATAGCGAAATTGAAGCACGTAACCGACGTCTTTGCTCGAAGGTGGCCGTCAAGGTCGGAGATTGGGGTCGAATAACCAGGGGTCGAAGGGGCCTCGCATTTTGGCGAAAGAATGGTACATTTCTGAAGGAAGGCAATATCTACCTCGACGGCAAGGCGAAGAAGTACCAAATTCCCGACCCGGCCGAATATGGCAGCAACGCTACCGAAGGAGAAACATGGATTATATCCCAAAATGCAGAACAGGTCGACGCCAGTGCTGCTGTTGGAACGTAAGTCGACCCAAATCCCATGTTGTGCCACGGTAAATGAGCCGAATATTTTCAGGAACCCGGCCATCGCGCAGTGCAAGATCAAGGCAGCGTTCAAGTTCTCGTCCGGCCGTGGCGCAGTCCTCGTGATGCAGAACGATACCATTTCCACAATTGACCCCCCAGGCATTCTTCGTCGCCTACTTAAGGACACCAGTATGCGCGGTTTCGTAATCGTATCCGAAGTTCACCGGTGTGCATCCTACGCCCGTCTTCTCACAGAGGACGAAGGAAGCACTGTCGCCATAGGGCTGAGCGTCGAGCCCCCCATACCTGGAGTTGCGTCTGGCAACGTTGACGCGACTTGGGTCCGGAGCATCACTTCAGGAAATTTCAGATCCCGGGTGACCAAGCCGGGAGATCGCGAATTTTATCCCTTATTCCGCCTTGTATCTCTGGATGAGCAGCCAGGGTCCACGAATCTACGCGGGGCGGAGGACGACTCCGAGTCTATTCCACCCCTTCCCGACGCAGAACCTCCCTGGGGGGAGATAGTCACTCCTGGTAGCCAAACTCGCTGGAGACGCGGCAAGAAGAAGCTTGCTTCGGCTTGGACTGGCATTTAGTCCTTAATTTTCACGCAACATGTATACATGATGTAATATTATTGTCGGCTTTGTTGACCTTGAGCAAACATACTTTCGCCTTGTGTGTTGTCAATCAGCTACTGACCCTTGGGTCATTCAGACAAGGTTCATTCTTTGAGACGGGAATGGTCAATTGATACCTAGATGAACTTCTTATGTGCAAATGAGTAAACAGTGGGGGTACTTCATTCATCATTTAAGTCAACTGACAGGCTTTTATTAAGCAGTGCCCACAACAATTTCTCGACCGTTTGGTCTCACTGATCGCCGACCAGGATCTCGTTTTAATGGTTTCCGCATATCTGGAAATAATCTGTTAATGGCGCAGAAAAATATCCGTGTCTAGAATGCTCACCGAACGCGTCCTCCTCATCTCTGCCACGATTCCCTACACCCAAACTTCCATAATACTCGCGAATCCTGCGCCAAACGCTATATCCCATCCCTTCGTACATGTCGATGGCGACGTTATTTGTGCAGCGGACGAAGAGGTCCACGAAATAGGCGTTGTATATTTCTTCCGAAGCGAATTCAAGAAGAGCAGTCAGGTTGCGAGCCAAAGAGAGACGGCGGTACTCCGGGGCGACAGTAAGTGCTGTGACATGGCCATGGAAGTCTGTACCATTTCCATCGGCATTCCCCATGACTAGTACATACCCAAATGAAAATATGAATGCCAGTATATTAATTAACGAGAAGACGCACTGTAACCCATTAAACGGCCACTTGGGGAGGCCTGAACATAACAAAGATCTGGCCATGTGGATAGATAATTCAGATAGAAACCCAGGCCATACTACCGAGCACTTGAGTAGGCCAATTCGGATGGAGCAGGCCAAACTCACGGTTTCTGTCCAAACGTCCAAGTTACTGTGAGGAACGGTATCAAATTAGTGAACCATGAAGAAATAAGGCTAAAAGTGACATGTTGTTAAACTTGAACATGTCGGAGGCTCTGAGTGGTCTCAAGACACTCATCGTGGCAGGAGAAGCTTTTTCGGATTGAATCGGGACGCAAAAATTTCACGTGTCCCGGTCCAGCGGCAATCAGTTCCGCACCAATTCTGGCAAATGCATTTCCTGTTTCGGCATGCTCACTGATGATTGGGACGACGGGGAAGTGACAGAGAAGCTGGGAGCATCAATTGTTACTGTCTATAAAATAAGTCGAGAAGCGTAATGCGTAAAAATCGGATCCCGCCGCTCACATCGTGAATTGGTTGTTTTATGTATTACCAGAATCTAAATGAAAGGAGGAAGATGACCAAACCTGGAATAGCGGGCCCTCATATAAATAATGCCCCGGGGTTAAATCAGGAATCTCTTCCGGTGGTGTGCTCCTACTGGGCTCTCTTGTGGTTCGGAACAGTGAATCACATTTGCGGTTCAGGTGCTACCAGACAGTAACGGTGTCGGGATATAGCCGTCCCACCGCACGGGGTGAAGTTTGGCAGTCGAACCATAGACTCATCATTTTTAAAAGGACCTCCGGAATTTTCTTTCACATGGATTTAAATCACCTCGGTGGAGCGCAGAGTAATGTTGTCGTCCCTTGGAGACTAACCTCTCCAGAGCGTTCCCCTTCTCGTCAGGAAAACTACATGACAAATTAGTCGGAGCAAAGAAAGTACCGCTCAGGAATTCAAGATCCCCGAGATATGTTGAAGTTGAAGTATGATGCAGACGCAAAATGCCAGGCGTCAGTGGAAATCTGGAATAGTGCCACAAAACACGCGTGTCAAAAGGCAACCGAAGCGTGGAGGTCAGGTGAAGATCTGAAAATACAAGCGTCAATTCTAGACATCGCAGCGCGCAGCGACGGCGACGGCAACGGTCCAGTACATCCGGGCCTCTCGGCTATCTCGGTGCCCGCTGTATCAGCGCAGTTCAATGGACTCACCTCACTCCAACCTCACTCAGATACTTTGCTCTCTCGTACTCACACTAGAACTCCTGGGTTTAGTATTATATTTCCAAAGCCGGGATTGAGATTGCCCACGCTGCGACTTGGCACTGGCAGCTGCAGCATTTTTGACAAACATCGAACCAGCCTGCCTGCCAGTCATTGTGCGGTGCGGATCTTCTCTGTACCGGGGTGCCTGGAGGCGTATGCACAGGCGTTAGCGCTGCCGGCAATCAGAGTGCCGCGCTGATGCTTCCTGCTCACCTGCCAGTACGAACACTCACAACATTGTGCCCGATCCCGGTGGGGGCGGAGACGTGAAAATTCGATGTGGTGCCGACGTCCGGGAGAGGCGGACGAACAGTGTCGAACAATTCGGATGCAGGGTCCAGAGCGCGTGATGCACGACTCCACAATTTTCTTGAATATTAATCTTTGACCACAAGATGCGCGGGAAAGTGCGGGAAAGAGAAGTGTGATGGCTGATTCCGGTATTCTAATGCGCGCCTGTGGGCGGGCGTCGCGTTTCGTTGGAGACGCGGGTGGGTATCAAAGCGTTTCAACCTTTTTTTCGCCGATAACTCCCTTTGGCTTGTAGGCGATACGATATTTGCGGACCAGCTCGCTTAAATGCTGTATTGCGGCCCGCAATATGACCCGCAATTTGCGGGTTTGAAAGCCCGAGATGCTGTGCTGAAGTTTTCTGACGGAAGAAAAAAATATTAACTTGTGTCTGCTCACTACGAACTTCGCGCGCCGGCGCCGCTCACGACAGTTTCAGAGTAGTACAGTTGTACTGTTGGTCAACTTGCCATTTAACGGAGTGTTGCGTTACATGGGATTTGTTATGGACCACGGGATCTGGGTGGATTGATGTCTGATTGATGCCTTCGGCCTTTGGAGTACGCGTTCAACTTGATCGTATTCCACCTTCATAGCTGAGCCTGAAATGCGAGTGTCCCTCAAATCCCGATAAGCAATGGCTTAAATTATACTTTGATCAAAAATAGATGGCCCATTTCAATGAACCATAACACTTCTTCCGGCGCCTCACAAAAAAGTCCCCAATACGTCGCGGTTATGCATACACGGTGCGCACAAGACCAGAAAATTAATTAGAACCTTACTTTGAGGAGGACTAGATTCACAAGGTAATTTACCCAAAGGTCCTAAGTAGAACATACGCGAAGTGACGGACAGCAATTTAGACAAGTGGGTGTTTATTATCCATTATTCCTCTCTACCTATATATACACGCGAGGTGACTCGCAATTAGGATTCAACCGAACATGAGCACGAGGAGAAGAGTGGAATCCGACATATTTATGTACTTCCGGTGGTAGTAAATCGCGGGTGGCGCCCGGGCCCCGCGGTACCGGCGGCGCATTAGCGAGAGCCAGAGTGCCAATTAACCTGCAGAGCCGAGTCTCTCTTCATACAAGCTGACGATAATTCGCAGATCCCGAACCTCCAACAATTGAACCGAACCTCTAGTTCAAAGAAGCGAAGACCCTTCACAGCCACATGATGGCGCCCTGAGGCACAATCTAATCACGGTGTTTTGACAAGTAATCTAATCGGATAGGATCATTGATGCGCCGTCAAACATGAGAAACTCAGCTCAGCTTTGGCTCAGCTCGCTGGTTGCTCACTGGCATGAATTGTCTAAACACTCTCGCTGTAGGCACTATGATACGCACTGGAGAAGAAAATTAATATTCCAGATCCGCCATTCGAATACTTCCTTCCCATTTGTAATTCGTGGTACGTGCACATTAGTACGACCCCAGCCGCTCTCCCGAGTCCCCACCCCCGACGCGTAATGCGCCCAGCATCAGCAGCATTTCCAACTCCGTTTATCCTGAAATCAATCCGCAGGACGCAGGCCGGCTCGTTCGTCTCTATGTGCTGCGCATCACTCACATCAGAGATTCTGTCAATGCAGCCCGCAGTCGCTGTCGGTCTTGAAAAAACCAGTGCAAAAATCCGTGAACACGCACCGACGACACACGCAGGCGAGGCGTGCCCGGCGCAGTCGAGCAATTCTACAGTATATAGGTAGTTGAGCCGGGCGAGCTGACTTGACGGATAGGATCCGCGGCATCGGCCGTCCCATCATTGATCTCTCCCGCCCCGCCGCGTAATGCAGCTGACGTCAGGGGGCTCAGGCGGAACTCGCGCGGAAAGGTTAATCTTAAATGGGGCACCGTGAGTTCGCCTTGGGCGGAAAGCGGGCGGAACTTGTGTTTCTTAGGAGAAGATAAACGTGCTCCGAGAGTCAGATTTTAATTAATTATTTTGAGGGTACACGGGTCGACGCCGTGAAAGAGTCATGGATTCTGAATGATATAAACGAAGGATGAGTCCAATATCTGGAAGCAGCCCTGCCCGTCAATTGAAGTGAACCAACGAACTCCCGCAATTGGGCTGAAAATTCAACCCGAGGTCAAGTCGAGTCAAAAAAACTTTCCGAGGTCATGATTGTTTGCACAGCAAAAATATCAGCAGCCACGATTGTCCGCACGGGAAACGAGGGCAGGATGCCAAAGTCAGACTCGGAATAAGTCAGATTGAAATATATCCGCAGCCAAGATGTGTCGAACGGAGGAGCGCCGACCCATTGCACGCTACTAATTTCGAAACGCGCGAGTCCCTGCCAGTAACGATGGAAAGTTCAGCTGTAGTGTGAGATATTGTAAGACTTGCAATTGCGGGCAGATGCAATATTTCCCTAGAGCGAACTTCTTGGAACTTCGAGTAATCTGAATCTTCGAGTCGTGGCGAGTCAGATGTAAGTAGATGCATACGCACGCTCGTTCGCTTAAGATTTTTTTGCGGAGCCGGCCAGCAAGCGGAGGTTGTGGAACGTCGTGGAATAACTGACCGCCGAGTCAGAATTGAAGAACAGATCCAGTCAGCGAGCAAATGTTCTGGAACTTCCAGGTTTTTTTTTTTAGTCCTGACCGAGTCAGAATTGAAGTCAGTGATACGATGTCGGAGAACAGGTTCAGTCAGCGAGTGCATGTTGTGGAACTTCCAAGACCGTAGTAGAGCGTACGCGTAGGTTGAGAATGCGCGGCGCCACATTCGCGTCGCGGTTGTGGCTGGTGGTGGTGGGAAGCAGCCTGAGGAGGCATGTGATCGCGCTTGCGTGTCATATTTTGTTTTGATGCCTTCTCTTTCACGTTCACGCTAATTCTGTGCCCAGACTCATTTCGTTCCACCAACGAATACATAGACCCCACTCAATGGTGAACCGGCTCATAACCACCCGCTCGAACTCGACTCTATTGATCCCCAAATCAGCCTAGCCGTCGATCCCTCGGGCAGGGTGCGTGATTCCTGAATAATCCGGGCACTCATGCATTTACGCGTACAGGTACATATGCCGACTGTGCGGGGTCCCCCTTCGGGAACGAGTGCATGAATAATGCTACATATCGATATCAATATCATGAATAATCCGAATTTCGCACCCCGTGCCAGTGCCGCGCGTAAGTGGGTATTCGCCGCATTATGCACGTGCGGGCTGAATAATGCCACATCGCACTGCACTTGTAAGTACCCGCGGACGACTCATCCTTTCCGAGTACGGATCCACATTTTTTTTTATACAGAAAGAAAATCACGGTTCCGTGAGCCGTACAATTCTCACTTTCTTTTCGGACCCCGACCCGCCGGAAGGAAGGAGTTTGCTCTACTTATGACACGGGTCCGAGTCGGTCCGCCATCCGAAAAAGTGGCACACGACGCGTCTTCCGCCCGACTCCCACTGTGCCAAGGATCTGTCTTGAAATTCATGACTGCTCGTCACGGATTTCAAGTTTCATGATGTTCTTTATGGTACACCCCATGAAATTCTGCATGCCTGTCATGACATATTTTTTGGCCATTTCCGTTGATTTTAAAGTCATGAAGTTCGTAACCTTTCATCATGAATAATTGTTAGGAATTTCCCAAACGTGTCGAAGTTGATTCAAGTCAACGGTTGAGGCCGGCCCTCAAGCGATGATGTCATTGGTCCACAATAATTTACACAAATACGCTCCCACTCCAACCGCAGCCATCTCTCACTCTTACCACCACCACCACCCACCCAACCTCCTCCTCCTCGTCACCGCTCTCCCTACTGCTCTCGTCGCCGTCGTCGCCGCTCTTACTGTCGTCGTCACCGGACCCCGCCTGCAACGAGCGGCCACCTACCGCCGGCGCTAACGCCTTTACCGGACCCAGTTCTTTAGATCTAGAGTCGGTTTGTATACGGCTCTATGGTAGCAGGTGTGTAGCTGTCTACTCTCACTATACAGCTTATTCACTCTCTGTCTCACAGCTTGTGTATTGATTCTATCAGAGTTGGGTGAATGGGCTGGAGGTTCGTCGTGTTTTGTCGCGGTCCGTTGTCCTGTACTGATCATGTATAGACTCCAAGGCTAATTGAATTTGTGTTCATGACCACGGCGTGCACGCGTGGCTCTCCAGCAAGCATTTCGATCATAGTACAGTTTCATTTGTATATAGTAGCCCAATGTAGTGGTTCATGACAATTATTTGAATTCATGATGTTCCGTGATGAATAGCCAGCCAAATCACCAACTGCAACATCTAGTAAATCCACTCAGAATCCAACATACATTGACATGAATCACGACAAGTTGTCATGAAAAAAATGTCAGGAAGGTACCTAAACCGTCGAAGATTCAAAGTCCTCCTTCGTGACACTACATCATGAAACCGTGTTGAGCCGTCACGAAATTCAAGATTTATTGTCAGGGTATTCGTTATCTACGTCATGAAAGCCATCAAGAAATTCAAGACGGTTCGTTCACCCATCCCGACAACCGTCCGAAAAGAACGTCGCGCCTTCCGAGTCTTCCCGATGCTACATCCGTGTCCGTCCGCCACTGTCCGAAAATATCCCGCGTCCTCCCGCAATACGATATCACATCCCAAACACCTTGCAACAACTCGCCTCCAACGCGCATCACGCGCAAAAAAAACGCGCGCGTCTCCAACGGATCCGTGCCGCCCTCATCATCGTCTGAATTCAGCACCGCCACCTCAGGCCTCATCATCCGAATTCCACAATGCCGACGTCGGACGTCGTCGACTCGTGATCAAGCTTGTTATGACGCCGTTTATCCATCCGACGTCGGACTCGGACTACCAACCGCGCTTCTTAAGAACAGATAAAAAAAAACCAAAAAATCCGAGCGACACGAACGGGCTGTCGGGACCGACAGCCCGTTCGTGTCTTCCATAACTTATGTTACTTATTAGAGGGCAGAGCGCTAATTTTTCCTATTAATATCTCCCTCCCCCCACACCTCGCTATTAATACCCGCCGCCCACCGCCTGCCATCCCGCACCATCCTTCGTTCATACAATTCGTTTTCTCATGAACACGGATTATTTCTCATGAACACGGACACGCTGCACGGCTATCTACAATTTATTAATACCTTTTTGCAACGCAACATTTACTAGCATCCTTCTTCGAATGATTATCGACGCAATCATTCGATGCAGGGCTCTATCTATTATATATATATATACCGTACCCCGCCCTGCACTGTCCGGACCTTGCTTTGATTCCTGCCCGGCGTCCGTTATCACCACTTCCCCACCGCAGCATTTTATTTATACCCGCACCCTGCACTCTCCTTTTGCGATTATTATAATTCTTGCATTAATTCCTGCCCGGCGTTCCTGTTGCATTGACGGCGTTCCTGCCTGCGTTCAGATCTGTTACTAGTAGCGCGCTGGAAATTAAATGGCTATGTACCCCCCCGCGTCATGATTAGAGCAGAGCACTTGGTCGTCGTCGTACTACTAGCTTGCCATCGTTGATTCCTGCCCGCCCAGCAAGCTCGAATTTTCCAATGGCTATATTCCCCCACGTCATGATCAGAGCACTTGGTCGTCGTACTACTACATAGCTTGCCATCGTTACAACGCCAGCAATCAGCTATTGTAACTCCGATTCGAACTCGGAGACGTAGACGGATTGCCACGAAGACTACTACTACTTGCCATCCTTACAACCCAGCAATCAAGTATTGTAACTCGTTCAAACTCGGTGGACGATTGCCACGTTGAAGACGCGGAATTTATCGCCCCATTCAAGTTGTTGACCCCACGTCCACTTAATCATGATAGCGCGTCTCCGCGTCGGCCATTAATCAGCGCGTCGCCTATTCAACGCGCGTCAATCGCTGCTTTGCGAGCATTAATCAGTAATCAGCAAGTAGTAATCACGCCGACGCGTAGCTGCATACTAGGCGCTGATCCTTTTTTGAAATTCAAATTCGTCGGCGCGGAGTCATCCCGCCCGAGTCAGGATTTTACCTTTTTTTCCTTCCTTCATTTCTTCTGATTCCGTCGTCGGCGCGGAGGAGTCATTCCGCCCGAGTCAGAGTCGCGAATATTTTTCTTTCCTTTTTTCTGCTCGTCTCAAAAGCACTCAAAGTCACTCAATAGGAGAGATGTTTCAAAATATTCCATATGCATTATCCCATTCCAATTCCGCGCACCTTTTGTGCGCTTTGTATGTACGATAAAGTAGATAAAAAATAGTAGGGAGCAGTGTATACGATTATATGTTATCGTTATTGAGCAAGTAGATAAATGTGACGAGATGGGGGTGTTATTGATAATGCGAGATACGTGAGAACCAGAAGGATGAGAATATGAGAGGAGACGCAGATACGTGCACTACGTATCGTTTATCGTTCTTTGCGTTGTCCGTGCGCTGGCGGCGCGTCGCGGTGAGGCGAGGCATGTGCCAGCGGGGAGGCAGGCAAAGGATGCGAGGCGTCGAGTCTATGACATTCGAGAGTCGCAGATTGGGTGGGGGTCGGGGGGGTGTCACGGCAAGCGAACCAGCAGATAGCAGTATAGCCGACTACGCCCCGACGTGTATTGCGTACCCCTGGGCATGTGCGCGTGGGCGCGGGAAGGCGCGCAGGAGGTCGTGCAGCATCGAGGACTTGCCAGAGGCGGTCGTGGCCATCGGCGGGGGCGCGGGCAGGGAGTGCGACTCGACGTCCATGGGCACGTCTGCCATGTCCTTCTGCATCGGGGAGCTGGCGTGCGAGTTCGATGCGGAGGAGTTTGCTGATGAGGAGGAGGAAGAGAGGGAGAGGGGTGTGCGGGGGGACATGCTGCTGGCGGCGCTGTGCGGGGACGAGGGCGTGAGGTCGGGGACGTTGGCGCTGAGGCGGCGTTTGTGCCCGTGAGTGCGCGGGACGAGGTATGCGTCCGTGTCCATGTCCATGTCGAGCTCGTCCAGGGCGTCGTTGAGCACGACCGAGTGGCGCTTGCTCGTGGTGGAGCCGGCAGTGCGGTGCGGGAATGCGGCTGCGACGAGCCCCTCGTGGTGCGCGACCAAGTCCGCCTCGCACACGCCCAGCTCCCAGTCCAGCACGTCCAAGAACTCCCTCTCAATGCGTCCGACATCGCGCTTCCCAAAGACACCGGTGCACAGAGCCCAGTGCACGTTCTTCAGCGTGCTGTCGTTCAGATATTTGCTCGCGCACATGAGGGCGCCGAGGAAGACACGCTCGAGGGCCCACTCTTCCAGGGCGATATGGAGGTGGGGCTTTGCCCGTTGGATGTATACGAGGGCGGCAAGGACGACGGGGGCGCTGACTTCTGCGCGGGAGAGGACGGTGCTGGCAAAGCTGGTGAACTTGTGCAGGTGGGCTGAGCGCGTGCGGGTGTGGGTGCGGCCGCGGGCTGCAGGGGGCGGCGCGGGGCGACCCATGGCGTAGTCGACGGTCTCGGCAACAAGGTCGACAACGTATTCTGTGGTGGAGTTAGCACTGATACAAGACACAAAGGAAAGTTAGACATACCAATTACTGGCCTGGATAAAGGCAGGTCGACGAGCTCCATGAGTGCAGGCGAGTGGGTGGCTGCGTCGACAAGGGATGCGGGGTGAACCGGTGAGCTGCGGGAGGATCCGGACGAGCTAGAGCTGGAAGCAGGGCTGGAAGCAAACATGTTTTGCGTTTGTGTGGGGGCGGTTTGCGGTGACAGTCCCAGCCTTTCTGCTGCGTATATATACTCATCGGGGATGCAAGACCTCTGAATTTGCCGATGCCCGATCGGGACGACACTGCATCCACAGAGTTATCCGCATCCGGAACTGAGTCTCAGCAAGCGAATGACTGAGCGGTTCGGCTGCCTTATTAATCACACAATCTGACTCACCTCGAAAAGAACCGGGGGATGGCATCGCCACATGATGCCGTCTGCCGCGCAATCTAATCGCACTTTGGGACAGTATATAATCCGATATGACGAGGGCAAGGTTCTCTGGGGTGAATTTCAGATTAATAGTATTGCGGGGGATAATTTGTTGTTTTATTATAATTATAATGAAACGCTCTCCTTATCTTTCGAATGAAAGAATTTGTAGTCGTCGTCCTACATGGCTGGCACACATTGGCATATGTACATTATTGACCCGCCGCTGCCACACTACACCCGGCATCGCACATATGCGAGTCAAGTTGGAGCTCCGAGTCCGAGTCCGAGTCCGTTTATCCTGGAGAGCTTGGGATCATCTTTAATCCCACAGCTTCCACGTACTGCACGCATCAACATCTTATCATCAGCTGCACAGTACCGCAGCCCCTCCTAAAACTCACCTCGCTAGTTTTTTTGGAAAAAAAACCAGTGCAGCATAAAGGGGCGTGCATGCGTGGACGCGCAGTGGGCTGCCAGCGTGCGTGTTTGCAACTGTGCAGTTCGTTGCGTGGTCGCTGCGCAGCGCAGCGCGACACGCACGCAGCCCGGTGAACGCGCAGCAACAGGACACGCACACGGTAGGCATCCACGCAGTGACGTCGGGGTTGCCTAGTAATAGCTCATTAATGACAATCAGTGATATTCCGCCGCATTCCGACGGATCGACGGAAACGCGATGTTGTCACGCTGCTGACGTGGTGGACTGCGTATGTGCTCGGGGGTCGGCGACAGGACACGGCGCTTTCTGAATCCAATTGAATACTTTTCAATGGATGCTGGAAGGAGGTGGTAAGGTCGGAACTCCGGTAAAAAGTGCAGTAGTCATATTCCGAGCTGGAATATTAGAGAGAATATCGGGAAAGCCGCGAGAAAATAATAATAATACGGAGCAGAACAAAATGACGCAAGTCGGCGGCGGAGACTGTCGGGTGTGCTGGAACATACTACTAGCGGAATGTTCTGTCAGTGTTCCCCGTAGGCCACGATTCTTCCCGAATCCACGTCGAAGATGTCGTGGCCAATGGAAGACAAGATGCACGATTCATTCCGGTATGATCCGCGAAATTCACGGGTGAAAATGGAGCGCAGCATAAAAATGAAAAAAAAAATTCATCCCGGTCACCGCTGCTTCAACATTGAATACTGTCCTGAAGAAAAAAAATAACGCGCGGTTCTTTCAACTTCAAGAAAGAGTTGAGGGGTTGCACAGCCGCTGATGCGCCTATATTATCATTTAATCCGATAAGAATTGCGCAATTGTACTTGGAAAAACTTGTGGTCGTTACCAGTCTGTAACCAAAATCTGAAAAATTGTGGCAAGCACTTTTGGTGGTTACTGGTAACGAGTCTACTAATTGACGATCTATTATCGATAAGAATCGCACATTGAAATTGTTACTTGGAAAAGCTTGTGGACAACGCTTGCGGCGTAGGTGCGTAGCGAGTGAACACAGGCGGCTCGAATTTAATTATAAGGGATCCAGTGTTAAATGCTGAACGCGTATCATGCTTCGTTGTGGCATCGCAACCTGGAGGCGTACTACTCCCGTGCCCAACTTGCTTCCTCCTCCCTCCGCGACGTCGACTACATACATACGTAGAAATCGAACCGGCCTGCCAGACGCCTTTCGTTGCAGTCGCCACAACCAGCAGTCATATGATCTCTCGAGGCGTATGTGCGCGACGCGGTTGTCGGGCCACTGTTAGGCGTCGGCTGGGTTTTGAATTGTGTCTGTCAAACCGCTGATCCTCGCCTCCGAGCCAGGCACCCGTTAGGCCAGGCGCCTAACGGGTGCCTACCTCACGGGGGCCTAACGCCGCACGGGCGCTCACCGCTGAGGCTAAATGCCGCCCCATATCCGGTCTAGCCTGCACGCCGGTCAAGTCGTTCACAAGTTGCAAGTGCCGGTCTGGCGTGCTCTGTGGCAGCTGGTCGCGCGTTCAATTGCAACAAGCTGCAAGTCCGGCTAGCGTTGCAAGCTGCAAGTTTCGGTTAGCGTTGCAACCTTGCAACCTTGTACCTAGCCGACGCCGGCTGGTGGTGTGTGCCTTGACGTTGACGCGCGGGAGGGACGGACGGACTCGGAGGGGCTTTAGGTCCGGCGCGGGTTGCTGCAATGAGGGACGGTGTGCGGCGTTTACCGCCACTGCCAGGGCAGGGCAGCACAACGGCTACCTACGACGCCGGGTGTATACATGCATGCACCGGGTACCTGTTATGCATATTTAAGCCCGCACATTATGCGCGTCCCGTGCGCGCGACGTCGGCTGGCAGTTGTTCAGATTTACATTGGATGATCTGCGTTTGGCGGTACCTCAAGCTCGAATGACTAGTCGAGTCGAGCCGGCTCGACATTGGGATTGGGGTTGGGGGCGGTCAAAGCGCGCGATTTTAAGTCTTGGGATGTTGTTCTCGATATATATTTACCTCCCACCGGTGCACTGAAGAGAATTTTAAAAATAAAGGAGCGCGTCGACGTTTTAAATTCTCATTTGAGCGCGTATATATGGTTTTTCTGACACTGCTGCGTGGATTTTATTTCCTCGATTGCGACTGAGACCGCCACCGATTATTTTTATTTATCTATTCATGTATGTGCAGGTCAAAGCGATACCTCCGATGCTTATCCCCGCCGGAGCGGGCGGGCGTGCCTGGAGATCAGTGGCGATGTTGCGCCGTGCGTTTGGCGCTGGTGCCTCGGTGCCTGGCGCTTGACGTACGTACGGACCCATACAAAAGAGTACTTAATAGCCATGGGACTGGGTAATTGCTTACGGTTGATATCACTTCGTGCCTGCGTACCGACAAGTAGCGACTGGCGCTTGACGTACGTGAGGGGAGGTACTACTTAATAGCTAGGTTGAATCTTTGTGCCTGCGTACCGACAAGTGGTCAACTTCTAACGCCGCAGGCACCTCTGGCTGGACAGGACTTAGGACCTGGAGAGTGAATGAATGGTAGCGTTCATTTTATTTCATTCATTCATGCAAGTGTCACGTTCGATAGGTGTTTTGGGGAGTTATTAAGTGTTCCTGGTAGGCGTGACAGACAATGAACATGCACGCAGAGCCGATACGTCGCGAGGTGCGGGACGGGACGGCTCGCGCACAACCACAACCCCCGGGATATTTGAGCAAGTGGTGATATATATGGTTCCAGCTTTGATTTTTTGAAATGCGTTGTATTTTCTGCATGCGGTCAAAGTGTGCATGCGTTTTTTTTCGTTTTTCTTTTCGAACGAGGTGCTTTTGAACCGAACACAGCTGTCGTGATTGAAAGAAAGGTCCATGATAACGATGTCGGCCATCGGATGCGACGTGGAACCGAATAGTATATTACATTGTTTGCGTCAAACGTTTTTTGCTGAGAGTCTAGAATGGAGGAGGCATTAATTAATTCAATTGGATTCGTTATGAGACAAGTATGGATTGGATTCCTTGTGCGAGCCAGACAAACACGGATTCTAGAACTCGGAAAGACGCTCGGAATAAAATTCGGCGTCTTTCCGAGAATAGTTGCGGTCCGGTCGCGGGAGCGTGGTATAAGGAAAAGCTGAGTCTGGGGTGCGCGGCTATAGTTTCGCGTGGAGCCGTTGTGCTGATTTATTCCCGCCCAGGAAGAGTCCGAGCGAGTCCGTTCGGGCTTGGTCGGGATTGAAGGCAAGAGCGTTTGTATACATGTAACAGCTTGGCGTTTATAGCATCTTGAGAGGGCGGCTTATTTTGAGATAAGGGCGACCACGAGTGAGTCCACGCGTATTTAATAACGGTCCACATCCTACAGCCTGCCGATCGAGAAATGAAATGGAGGAGGTATCATCTATTGGATTCCTTGAGTGGGTGTGCATAGATTCTAGAAGGATAATGCTTGAGCACTTGAGCGTCGGCGGAAGAAATCGATCGGCTTGGGCATGAATATTTGATGCTGCGGCCCGCACGCGCTAAGATAGATAGGAGCCTGAGGTACCAATAATCGGCGAGTCAAGAGCTGTTGATCACTGTAAAATTCTAGAACGAAGCAAGCGAATACTCTGAAAGACGTTACTTGAGCTTGGCGGAATAAGCGTCCAAGCACCAGTGGATCAGCCTATTGTGGCGTGCCGCCAAGCTACTTAGATAGGTAGGCAGGAACCAAGAACTGGTCAGCCCCGGCCCGTCCAGAGCCGTTGCCAATAGTGATAAAGCGCGGAGCAAGAAGGCGCCGAGTTCGTTTCATTGTATACCATCATTACAGGCTACAGTACCCAGGGCAAGTGCGAAAGGGCATGGGTGCCTACCCAGGGCGCGCTAAGCGCGAAAGCTGTAGACCCGACTCGAGTCGAAACAAGCCGGTTCACGGGATGCACTGCCCCCTTCACTGTGGGTACTGCACCACAGATGTTTTGTCAATCAGAAAATTCGAGGAGCAGCATCTATACGGGTAAGTAGCGGGGTTCAAGGCGGTGTGCAGCGAAAACGAGCGAAAAGGACCAAGGTGGAGTGGTGGTTGGAGTTGGGTTGGAGTGGGAATCGGGGCTGTGGAGGCCGACGCCCTCTGGAATGGACAACGCCAAACACTTCCTCCCGACACTCTGTTTCGACTTCCGGCCCCCAAGCACCCACAGCCAAAAAGGGGATACTTATGTCGTTGCAACACGTTAGGCAGCAACAATACGTGCACTACTCGAGTCCCGCGCAGCCGCAGACGGTATCGCCGCAGGACACCCAGCACACAAAGACAGTCGTCGTCACCGTCCCGCGCACCCAGCCCCACGCGAGCACGAGCACAAGTAGTGGTGCCGCTGCTGGGGGCAATGGCGCGCCGGCGCCCGTCGTGGCGAAAGGGAATTGGACAAAGGACCTGGTGCAGCTGGCCAAGACCGCAGAGCTCAAGTACGCACGCGTTTGGTGCTTGTAAAATTTGTTTTTAAAAGTGCTTACTCGCAATCAGAAAGCACGCGCTGACACTACAGCTGCACACGGCGCACATCCTGTCTGCGCACGCGTCGCTCGAGCAGAAGAACCGCGCAATCCAGGACGTGCGCGAGCAGAAGTTCAAGTGCGTTGCTCGCGTGCCCTTGCATCCTCCAAATAATTATATTATGTGCACTCATAGACTGGACAATGAGCGCAATCGCCTCCTCGAGTGTCTGCGGCAGATAAACGAAGACCGCGACAAGGCCGACCTGCTCGAGGCGGGTATCAACGCCGACTGCACGACCCTGCGCAACAAGATCGCCACGCTCACCGCCGGCGAGTACGCCGCCGCCAAGGCGGACGTCGACCGCCTGCGCGCGGACCTCGGCCAGCCGCCGCTGCCCAGCCTGCAGAGCACACTGGATGAGAAGGGCGCGCAGTGAGTGTTTTTCTCTTTTCTCTTGCTCTTCGTTGCGGTTCTTTCTTTTGGGACGTGGGGTTATATCATCAGACGGGTGGTCAGGACGTACGAACGGGAACGTTGCGGTTTCTCGGATTTCGCTTCGATTCTTTCTTTTGGGCGTGGGCTTTTATATCATACGGCGCCCATGAAGTAGGTGCGGTACGGTACGGGCCTGCACGACGTACGTACGGTACCGGCCTGCCACCCCGCGTTACAAGCCGCAGTGTGCGCTGGCGGCGGCACCCAAGCCCCATGCCTCTGCGGGCAGTCGCGCGGACGTCGCGTTATTGCGACTCGGCCGGGTGCTCGTGCGGGGAAGAGGGGGTAGCGGTCAAGCCGTAGGCCTCGATGCTGGCAGTCAAGCCTCATGCCTCGATTGTTGGCGTTGCGCTTGTCGAACGCGTTATTGCGGCTCGGACGGCGGACCACGGTGCTCGCGCGCGGCAGTCTTTCTCAGGCATGCCGACGCTCAGGGTCGGGTCGTGCGTCGTCGGGCCGGGGAGCGGTCGAGGGTGGCGACACTCAAGCCTGATGGGATAAGACTCGGGATAATATATTATACTCCGGGTGTCGCGTGGACGTGCGTTATTGCGGCTCGGACGTCGGACCGCGGTGCGTGCGCGGGGAACTCGGCGGTCTTGGCGAACAAGGGTGGTCATTACGCTCGTCGGACGAGGGCGTCATTCATTACGCACGCGGAGACGAGGGTGTCCTCCCGCCGGCGGACCCGACGACGTCTTGCTCACGCCTCAATTCCTGGTGTCGCTCCACTCGATGCTGTCCCGTCGTGGCACGGCCTTGTTTGGCGTGCGGGGGTGACGCGGGGATGAGGTCCTCCCGCGCGATCCGCGCGGCGGACCCGAGGTCTTGCTCACGCCTCAATGCTGGGTGTCGCGTCGCGTCACGACCTTGTCTGCCGTGCAGGGGCGACGCGGACACAAAGAGAGGAAGTGGTATGCTACGCCAAGGCTGGCACGAACATGCTACGCATGTATCGGGTTCTGCTCGCCTACATACCAGAATCGTCTTCGCGGACTCGCCTTCCCGCACCTCTTCGCCCCGCCAGCGAGCGAGCGTGCTTCTCCAGCAGACCACAGTCTTCTCTCCCCTACTACCTACCTGTCTGCGCCGCCTTCCCTTCCTCCCTTCTTCTTCTAGCCCCTATTCGCGTCTTCGTCTTCGTCTTCACCCCCCTACTCCACACTACACACACTTTACTTTGCGATTAACGTTACGCTTCGCTTATCCCCCGCCGCTGTTCGTGCACGGATCTGCGGTGTGCGGTGTGGCGGCCGCTGGTACATAGGTTGTTGGGCAGGGCAGGCATTTCGCTCCACTCGCGCAGTTCGTTTCCATGTGGGGGCAGTTCGCTCGCTTGCCCTCCCCGCACCGCACAGTTCAGTTCGTCTCGTCCCGTCTCGTCCCCCATCTCGTCTGCGGCCCGTCCGCTCGCTTGATCTCCCTGTGGCACTCCTACACGCACGCCTGGGCCTGCGGATGCACAACGCAACGCCTGGGCCAGCGGATGATGATGCATGCATCTGGGCCTGCGAATGACTGATGTGCGTGTTCGAGGCCAGCGGAGCACGCCTGGGCCTGCGGATATGTTATCGCATCGCATCTGGATGCGTGGATACATCTGGCCAGCGGATGGTGATATCCATGTTCGAGACCAGCGGATGTGTTCGCATCAAGACCAGCGGATGTGTTCCGTGTTCGAGACTTGCGGATCCATAGCTGTGCGCGGAATTGTGGCTGTGTGCTTGGTTTTCCGCCTGGTGATCTGAGACTTTCTGTCTATTGTTCTTTTCATTGTGCTTCTTTCTCTGATTTTGATTTGATGGGCACGACTGAAACGAGAGGGGGGTGGATGTAAGGGGGGAGCGGGTATCCATCTATCTCTCTCGCGCTTTGTTCTCGCCTTCTTTGTTCTCGCCTTCTATTTTTTTTTTTCATGCTGTGGATTCTGCTACTTCCTTTTCTCTTCTCCCACATTTTTGAAACATACAGATGTGATTGATGCTCATGGCTTTCTTTTAATTTCGCAGATACCTCACAGACCGCCGCGTCGGCGCCACGCCCGCGCCCTCTGGCGCCGTCCCGCCCCCCGCTGCTGCTGCTGGCGCCCCCGAGCCGAAGAAGAGGAAGCGCGCGGCGAATAGTAGTAATAACAATAACAACAATAACAATGGCGCGGGTGTTGGTGGTGCGTCGAGCGGGGGGAATGGTGGAGATGGGAATAATGGTGGGGAGGGCGCGCCGGTGAAGAGGCCAAGGGGGCGGCCACGGGGGAGTCGGAATGGGGTGGCGGGCGCGGCGGGGGTGGGTGTGGGCGTGGGCGTGGGGGGGTGATTTGGGTGGGGACCAGCAGCGCCTCATCTTCGCCGAGGTGGTGGTTTTTTTTTTGATTTCTTGCAAGCGCGCAGAGAGTGTATGTATCATAGAGACGCGTTTTTTCTTATTGGGTTGCGGTGTAAATGTATATATGGATGTATGATACGGGTATGTATGTTTAGGTATTATAAACTGACTAAGTTATGCTGTGGGGTTGTAGATGCAAGTGCGATGTGTGAATCGCGGATCCGGATAGTGGGATGGATGAATGGTCAGTTGCTCCAAACTTGGGACGGAGTCCTGATGGACAACAAAAATCTGTCAGAAAATTAGATTTGGCAGTCTGGAGTTTTAGTGGGTATAGGTGTTCTCCGTCCCTTGGGACGGTTGCTAGCGGTGAGCTACCGAATCCCACACTGCCCGTTGATGAACGTGCGTAAGCGCATTTCTCCAGGGTGGCTTCGATTGAAGGGGAGATAATCCCCAAACTAGCTAGTGTCGAGAGCCTGATTATATCAGTCTACTCGCCACCGTTTTGTGCTCCACCAAAAAAACAAACAAAAAAAAAGAAACAAAAGAATGGTTGGTCGGACGACGTCATGTACATCCATGAACAAGTGCTTAATTAATCGGATTTACCGTGCCGTGCGGCGTGCCGTTGCCGTACATCCATACATGACGCTCCTCCTCGTGCATATTGCCTGCCATTTTGAGGTGCGATTGAAGCGTACTATGAGCATGTGCGCGTCTGTCTTAGTACTTTGGCGAGCCATATATGTGCCACATACATGTACAGATGCCACTTCGGGATGTGGAGCAGTTATGCCGGGGTGCATTCGGAAATGAAATATATTTGACAGCAATGAACGCGCGAACCGCGGCATTTGCACATACCTGTTTATTTATTTATACGGGGGCTTATCACTGGAATTACATTGCATCGCATTGCGGGGCGGTAAGTAGTATACTTGAATCAGAGTTGAGGCATCATTTACTGGTAGTTGCAGTTGGTTTTATGTGTTTTATTTATGCTATCTGAATCTTCTGCATACATGCAATGTGGGTGTCATTAGTAAATTATTCTGGAAAGGCGTACTGGGAGTTACTCGACGTCGCGTATATGCATGCATGCAGAGACAGTATTTGACTCGATTGGATGAGAACGGAGGCGAGTTCGAAGTTCTAGAAGTTCTGAATCTGACTCGCATACTTGGTTGGTTGACTCGGATAGACTTCAAGTTGTCTTATTACTGTTTGCCGAATGAATGAATGAATGAATGAATAACCTGACTTGGGATTGACTCGTTCTGAATTCGAAAGCCGAAATAGGATGAAGACTTGAATTGGACTCGCGAACCGAGCCAGATAGCTGCCTGCCAGTGTCAGTGCTGTCTTGATTCTGATAAGAACACACTACTGTGTTGCGCACAATCCAAATCCGAATCGCATGCGCGGACATTCATGCATTCACCGGCTAACGCACCTTCTGACTCGCGCTGACGCCGACGACCCTGACTCGCTCTGTGGGTGTTCTGACCACAGAAGGAAGTTGACTTCGAATTAAGCTGTGGCCACAGGAACTGCGTTCATCATTTCAGAATAGAATACAATAGGATCGAAGTTCAGGCTCGCAGCGGCCACGGAAAATCCGCAGAAGGAAAGTGCCCAGGAAGGTGTGTTGCCCCAGGAAGGAAAGATGGGTGTGGTAGCCACAAGGGAGCAATTGCCGTTTCGGGTGCAATCACTGACAATCAGTGGCAGATCAGATGCATCACGCATCATTGCTGTTGTAGGCGCTTGCAGGGCCGCGCGAGTTAGGAAATTCGAGGCTATCGATATCATAGGGAATGGAAGGGAGAGGTTCTCTTGTTTGTGGCGATGGGTCGATTAGTGTGGGAACGTCGAGTCATGTACGCGAAATATGCGGACGAACCGCCGGTTGAGCCGAAGGTTGTTTAACAGGCGTCCCGGAAGCGTCCAGCCGAGTCAGAGTCAAGTACTGTAAGCGCGCTCGCCAATAAGCGACGGTGATAAACTGCGGGCGGTGACTCACACCGATCGCACGACGTATATTCAATATTGCTGTGGGAGGCGCGCCGTGCGACTCGTGCGAACTTTTGTTTTTTGAACAAAACGTGTATGAGGGGTGCGGGCGATAATGAAGAGAACGTGCAGACGGAGATGTACATATGCGGCGAATTTCCTTGATCAGGGAGGGTGGTATGTGGGCGTTTGTGAGAGCGGACGCTTATCATTGGAAGTTGAACCTCTGAGGGCGGGCGCTAATTAAAAGCACGAGACACAGTGGCCGCTGCCAGGCCTACAGGCGTCGATAATTATGATGAAAATCAAACACGGTCGTCAGTAAAATCAACCACGATGTTCGAAGGGGAGGATTGAATTTTATTGTTAGGAAAGATGAAAGCCACAGAAGAGAAGAGAAGGATCTACAGTGATTCACCGGTCATGAACACCGTCATGAAACACACCGGTCAATGAAACACCCAGTTTGTGGGCCGGTCTCAGTGGATCCTGGGCTCAAACATGGATCATATTCAAGTACTCTACATAAAAAGTCCATAACTGAAGACCTGGACCGATAACTGGTCACGGAGAGGAGAAATAGTGGGAGATCAATTCTTAATTTGGCAGGATAATACTCATGATTTGATCAACCGGTCAATGAAACAGCCAATTCAACATGGTATGAACTCAGTTCCTGCTCAATTACTCTGAAAATTTGAGAGGACCAGAGTAGACTCAATACAATATATTCAGCCTCTTCATAATCTTTGAAACGGAAATCTATTTCGAAATATCAGTGGGATCATTTTTGAAAATTGACCGGTGGATCACTGTACGTGTAGCTGCGAGGCAATAAGCGCCGCGGAATGGAAGCGTTGTTGAAAGTTGAACCAACCAACCCTGAATTACCGACATACGTGCTACCAGAAAAGGAAGGACGGAGGAGGTAACCTTACTCCGCCTTCGTTCCTTCCTTCCATCTGGGGAATTGAATTCATTCAAGAACAATGGCCGCAGTCCGCTTAAAACCGATAACGCCGGGAGGACAATGGCCTGTTGAACGCGCCCACAACATCATCATCGAGGGGACAATGGCTGCCTTTACTTTACCTTTACCGGGTTGGGTCGTTTGGCCGTTTCGGGGACAATGGCGCGCGGTGGCCACATACAAAATTATATATGCAGTGGCACAACAAGATACGCGAAGAAAGAAGATGTGATGTGTCGTGGCGATGCCCACAGACGCCCACATACTTTACATACACAGACAATAGGCAAATACGCGAGCGGGGTGGACGGGGACGGGGACGGGGGTGCGCGGGACGAAGCATCTGTTCAAATTTTGATCGTTTTGATGGATGTTGAACAACTCAGAAAATTTAAAGAAGATACGGCGTAAGCAACTTGCTGGTGCCTGGGATGTTTAGTTTGGGTGGGTCAACTCGATGTAATCCAATTTATTTTCCTGCCGTGCACTGTCGCCATCGGGCAGATTATTATAGCGAGCCGCAATTGATTGATAAGATAAGTAGTCGACTTGTGGGTGCGTGTGTACAGTACGTTCGCTTGATGCTCGAGCGAACCACTGTCAGGCATTGTATTAAAGTAGCTTTAATATATAAGGAAGGGAAGTGAATCAATTAGTTGGTCCAATTTAAATTATTTCGCTTCCTTCTTCCAGAGAGTCGGTAACTACCGAAGTGCTCGCCACATTTTGGTATCTAGGTTACAGACTGGTAACGAGTTTGCAAGCGTCGGCGAACTGCTTCCGGCGAACCGGTAAATCTAAGTAATGTGTATCTGTTGAACTGAAGATTAGATTATCGAAGGCTCGGCACAAGTTTGAAGAAGGATGTGGCCACCCGCGGCTACAATCAAAATTAACTACAGCGCGAGTTAGAATATTTAGACATTCATTTATTCGCGCTGTAGTTAGTCTTTATTACAGCCGCGGGTGGCCACATCCTTCTTCAAATTTGTGCCGGGCCTTCGATACTCAAAATTAACTACAGCGCGAATAAATGAATGTCTAAATATTCTAATTCGCGCTGTAGTTAATTTTGATCGCAACCGCGGGTGGTCACATTTTTCTTCAAATTTGTGCCGGGCCTTCGATACTCAAAATTAAACTACAGCGCGAATAAATGAATGTCTAAATATTCTAATTCGCGCTGTAGTTAATTTTGATCGCAGCCGCGGGTGGCCACATCCTTCTTCAAATTTGTGCCGGGCCTTCGATAATCTAATCTTACACTTTACTTAGATTTGCCGGTTCGCCGGATGCAGTTCACTGGCGCTTGTAGACTCGTTGCCAGTCTGTAAGCCGCCGAAAAATATGGCGAGCACTTCGGTGGTTACATGGCGCTTGCCAGTTCGACTCATTCGGTCGGTTTGGTCGGGTTGCCACACCCAGGGCCACACGAAGATATTGTGGCCACACCAGCTTGAATCGAATGTAGCTTGGAATGAATGCGGCCGCACCACCCGGCGCGGATAATATGTTTGTTAATTGACTTACTTATCTTTAAAATAAATGTAAGTCGAGGCTTAAGCTGGAATGTAAACAATACGGTCGCAGTTGATGTATGCAAGGCGGCCAATGATAATTTATGCTGTGAGGTGGGTGGGTTTATCGTTTTGACGACGCAAATTTAAGTAGCAGTGCGATCCAAGGACTGCAGTAATTCATTCAGGCGCACCGCATCTATGTTTTGCAGATTAGAATATACATGCGCTGTCGAATAACCGCCTCTTCATCATATGTGCGGCGGGCCTCTGGGATATAGCAAGCTAGTCCTGATATAGACTAGTTAAGATTAGATTAGATTGATTGACCTTCAATCAGTCAATCACCTTTCGAACCCCCTGCGTGGGTATATAGATATTTTAGCTCAAAAGGACGCGTGCGTAGCGGTGCATCTATGGCATTGGCACATCTATCTATCTATCTGCCATGCCTATGCCCATGGTTACTTGTTATAATAACTGGCCGAGGCCCGAGCATGCATGGTTACTGGGTATACTTACTTGCTGCCCTTGTGGTGGTGGCGCGGCGCGCATATGGCCCGTAGGGTAGTCCCTGAATCGAACATACTATGGGTAGGCGGATAGAGGGGCTGGTTACCACGGGTGGAAGGAAATCAAAGTGTTCGCTGTGTTCGCCTTCGCTGTGCCATTCGAACAAATTCCGAACTGCTTCGAACTCGGGCGAATTTGACTGATCAGTGTCGCGTCGCGCTGTGTGGGCAAAAAAACAAGAACACGAAACAACGCACCCGACTCTCAACTCTCAAGCCGGCCAGCTAGTAGGTTGATTGCCGCCAAGCGAAAGAATTAATCAATGAATCACTCTGTGCGACAAATTATGCGTGCACTGTAAGTAATCAAATACATAGGCTCGAAAGTATTGTAATAAATAATCAGATTATAATGTACAGGCTACTTGCGTGGTTACCGACTCGAGGTGCCCAGCAAGCGCCGAGTTCGATTATAGTCGTAATTGCATTCCTACTATCAGTGCTTAGGGCATTGCACTACTACTACTTAGGTTGGGCAGGCGGGTAAAACGGCTGGTTACTGACAGACGCGGACCTCGGGTTGCAATCTTCGAACTCCGAATGACAAGGAATTCGAAGTAGGGCTGATATATAGGTGCGTTGGTCGGTTGGTTACTGACGCCCTCGGTTCGTTCCGTTCCCTCCTTCATCAGGAACAAACACTTGTCTTGGTAGCGCTGGTAGCGCTAAGTGTCTTTTCCTGATGTTCGGGGTTGAATTACCAATTCGTGCGCCCGTAAAAACCCATCGAAACTTATTTTAGCTGAGCACGAGAGTTGGTATGCAGATACCTATAACCAAGCCGCCAGCTTAATTTAGGTTCAGTAAAGCTTCGGACTTGTTGGGGCCGAGAGCGCACGCGAAGTCGTAGATCACTCTTTTTGGAGGCTGCTTAATTTAATTAGGGGCTGGCTGGTTACCGGTTATCGCCGCGTCGCGCTGAGGAACTAGAAAGTGCACCCGCGCCTTGCAAAGTTGGATCGCCGGGTTCGTTTCTTCTCTAGGCTTTGGCCTTGGGTCGCCGTACTAACGCGCTTCCTGGGTCGTACGGTTACCCTCCCTGGATCGCCGGTTTAACACTCACGCGTACGAGTGAGAGCTGTCGAAGTCGTGTGCGTAGGAGACTCGGAGACTAGATCGCCGGCCTGTATCATATTAATACACACCTTGGATCGCCGGCCTATACTAGTACGAGGTGGGTATTTGTAGGAGATAGCCTCCAGTTCTCGCACTGGCATGTGGCACACGATTCGGATTGCGTACACACACGATTCGGACTTCGGATGGACGTGCGTATAGCGCTGGCGCGCGGATGGCGACGGCTCAGGGGGAACGTGCCAGCTTCTGCGAGTGATTCGGATTACTAACTTCTCGTAGTGTGCCTCGCATCGCATTCTGATTCAGATTTGGAGTCGAGCTGATAATACTCACGAGTGATGCAGGGGTTCGAGTGACTCGGATTCTGATTCGAACTCGCAATTCGAATGATGCATGTACTGGCAGCGGGGGCAGGGTAGGGCGAATTCTCAGATTCCGGATTTGCCTCGGAGGTGTCGTATTGATTGCGGAGCAAGGCAGGATTTGCGATAGATAACAAAATACACCGGCGGAAGTTGCGATAATGTCGTCACCCGGGGTATATATATGACGGTAGAAGTCGTCACCAGAAGACACCTCGGGCATCGATCGGCGTAGAATGAGAATCGGAGTTGCTTACAGAGGCCACAGAATGTGTCCGCCGCACTGCTTACACAGGATTAC
Source organism: Mycena rebaudengoi (assembly GCA_029282285.1). Taxonomy (NCBI): domain Eukaryota; kingdom Fungi; phylum Basidiomycota; class Agaricomycetes; order Agaricales; family Mycenaceae; genus Mycena; species Mycena rebaudengoi. Next base: position 2,490,824 of record JARJCX010000007.1, read on the forward strand.
AACAGGGCTTACACAGAACGCTGAGTGCCCGGGACACCCTTGGGAAACCGTCCGGCGAAGCAGAGGTTAGGTTACGTTCTATCGCCGGCCCGGGCCGTCCAAGTGCCTGGGCTGCATTATTGGTGCGTGGGTATACTAGTAGGGCGATTCAACTTCAGAAGGCGGCAGATAGCTGTTTGTGCCAGCCACCGGAGGCTGAATTCATGAAGCTTGCTAGTAATCGACGATTCATGCCGGCAAGAAATTATGTACTTGCCATATTAATTAATTATAATTACTGCGCCGTGCGTCGATCCGGCCTTGGCAAGAGGCGTCGAATCGAAATGATCATCCAGCTGCGGGGGCTGTCGAAGATCGGGGAGGGTGCGAGTCGCTGGGCGTGCGCGCAGTCGAAAGCTGTTAGTATGTAGTTGTTGTCCCGTCGGCTGCGCCGTCGGATTGCGGCGGCCTTTTTCTCCGCAATGATCACAGCAGTTAAAAATAGACACTCCGGCGATCAAACTCTGCAAAAAAATTTAAAAAATGTGAGAAGAGCTGAGGGAAGCGTTCGGAAATATTAATATTGCAGCGAGGGCGCCGGGAGGAATTAGAGTTTAGAGATCCCCACGGGGAGTAGTGTCGGCCCGTGTTCATCCCGTATGCATCCCGACACTCGGAGGTGTGAACACGGAATGCACCCGGCGTCGCCGCGTCTCGACTCGATCTCGACTCTGGAGGATACGAGTAAATCATGGATACGAATCATTCTTGATGCCAGTGGTTGGTCCGAATCGGAATGGACCTGGAAAGAAGAAAATAAAAAAGTGCTCATCGGAACGAACACGGAAAGGTTTGTACATTTTTTTTTTCGCGTTTACTACGGAATGCACCCGGCGTCGTCGCGTCTCGACTCAATCTCGATTCGGGATACGAGTAAATCATGGGATACCAATCATTCCGAGTCATCATCATCTTCATCCGATGCCAGTTCGTGGTCCGAGGTCGGAATGGACCTGGAAAGAAATTCTAAAAAAGTGCTCGATAGGAACGAACACGGAAAGATTTATGAGAGGTTTTTTTATCCGTTGGAATATATATATGAATTTGGCGAGAAGATATTAAGAATTAAGAAGGTTCCAGTGAGCTTGCAGTTGACGAACGAGTGCGGCGTCCCGATCACGACGCGAGCGCCGCAATCACCACGCGTCGGGATTTATAATAAATTTCTCTTGTTGTCGTCGCGATCAATGTTTCTGCCGCGGTGATGGGATGTATGGAAATGCGATATGTTGCGTCGTCAAGGGTGGGTGCAGGTGGACGACATACCCGAGGTTGGTATGTGTAGTACCCGACCCGACCCGACCCTCGATGTGATGCGTGCGGCGGCAGCGCCACGGAATAAATGAATCAGAGCTGAATGGCAGCGATTTTCAGAGGAAAGAAAAAAAATTACAATAGTAAAGGTAATCGCATCGATGGGGGGGGGGGGGGGGGGGAAGTAACTATCGCATCGCAATCGCGATTTCTGTATTTGAAATAAAAAACCTGTTCCGCGGTGATAGATACATATGTTGTCGGTGAAGGTCCGACCCGACCCTCGACGTCGACTGGGACAGGATGCAGCGGGCCCGGGCGGTAATGCACAATGAAATTGACAGGGAAAAAAAAGTAATCGCGGCTAGAAAAAAAAAAGTTATCTACGCGAATTTAAAAGACCGGAGTGGAATTTAAAGGGACGGCTAATAAGCGGGACAATAATGAAATTAAGGGACGGCGGCGCGGACTCCGAAAGGACCGAAGCGGCGCGGAAACCGTCGACGGAAGGGACACACTACCTGGCGCGCCGGACAGAATCGGAAGGGGACGTGGGCGCGGACTCCGAAAGGCGCGGCGGGTCGGCGTCTTTGGAATGTCCTTTGTCAATGGTCCGTCATGCGACGCATCATAAATGCGTTTTGATAAATACCGATCCGGATGGATGGGATGATATCGCATCCAATTTGGCTGTTGTCAATCAGCAATCAAAAGAAAATTTAACAAGAAAAATTCGCGGCTGGAGCGGGCGCATGCGCAGAACAGGAGGATAATGCCAAATCAAATTTGTGAGGGTTAAGCGGAGGCTGGACAGGGTACAGGGATCATGCTGATATGTATGTGCGCTGCGCGGTGATGATATATGAGCGCGACATATGTGTGCTGGCCGAGCAGGCCGGCGCGCGGTGTGAAGGTTCGTGGAACGGAACGCAGGGAAAACTCACCAAGCAGCGCTGACTGCACGGCATATTGAAAAAGTGCGGGCGTCAGCGTGTGTGTGTCATTAGCTTGCGTTGAACAGCCGAAAGCAGCCGTAGCGGCAACCGAACCGGGTCGGCTCGCCTGAGTCAGATCGCGATTAATCACGCTTGAATAGCCGATCTGCGCAGTGACTAGCAGATCTCGATCGGCCATCGGTAATTTCAGCTAAAGGTCTTGCCTCCCCGATGACTATATAACCACCAAAGAGAATGCGGGACTGTCACCGCAAACCGCCCCCACACAAACGCAAAAGATGTTTGCACCCAGCCCATCTTCCAGCTCTAGCTCGTCCGGATCCTCTCGCAGCTCGCCGGTACATCCCGCATCCCTTGTCGACGCAGCAACCCACTCGCCTGCACTCATGGAGCTCGTCGACCTGCCTTTATCCAGGCCAGTAATTGGTATGTCTAACTTTCCTCGTCTTGTATCAGTACTAACACAGTATTATAGAATACGTCGTGGACATCGTCGCAGAAACAGTCGACTATGCCATGGGCCGGCCCGTCCCCTCTCCCTCAGCCCGTGGACGTAGCCACACCCGCACGCGCTCAGCCCATCTGCACAAGTTCACCAGCTTTGCTAGCACCGTCCTCTCCCGCGCAGAAGTCAGCGCCCCCGTCGTCCTCGCTTCCCTCGTATACATCCAACGGGCAAAGCCCCACCTCCACATCGCCCTGGAGGAGTGGGCCCTCGAGCGCGTCTTCCTCGGCGCCCTCATCTGCGCGAGCAAGTATCTGAACGACAGCACGCTGAAGAACGTGCACTGGGCTCTGTGCACCGGTGTCTTTGGGAAGCGCGATGTAGGACGCATTGAGAGGGAGTTCCTGGACGTGCTGGACTGGGAGCTGGGCGTGTGCGAGGCGGACTTGGTCGCGCACCACGAGGGGCTCGTCGCAGCCGCATTCCCGCACCGCAGCGTCGGCAGCACCACCCACACGAGCAAGCGCCACTCGATCGTACTCGACGAGCTCGACATGGACATGGACATGGACGCATACCTCGTCCCGCGCCACCACACACACGGGCACAAGCGCCGCCTCAGCGCCAACGTCCCCGACCTCACGCCCTCGTCCCCGCACAGCGCCGCCAGCAGCATGTCCCCCCGCACGCCCCTCTCCCTCTCTTCCTCCTCCTCCTCCACATCCTCATCCGCATCCAACTCGCACTCCGGTTCCCCTGCCATGGTGGACGTGCCCATGGACGTCGAGTCCCATTCCCTGCCGGCCCCCCCGCCGATGGCCACGTCCGCCTCTGGCAAGTCCTCGATGCTGCACGACCTCCTGCGCGCCTTCCCCGCGCCCGCGCGCACATGCGCAGCAGGGGTACGCAATACACGTCGGGGCGTAGTCGGCTACTACTGCTATCTGCTAGTTCGCTTGCCGTGACACCCACCCCACATCTGCGACTCGACTGTCATAGACTCGACACCTCGCACCCTTTGCCTGCCTCAGCGCACGCCTGCCTCGCTGGCAGATGCCTCGCCTCATTGTGTGAAGCACCTGCCAACGCACAAAGCACGATACGTAGTGCACGTATCTGCATCATCTCATTTTTTACTTTTGGATTATTCTCAAAACCACCATCTCATCTCATCTATTCATGTTACTTACTCTTTGCATATTCGCATCTACCGCGCATCTAACGATAACATATACTTACATCAATATCGTATAACACCACACTGCTCCTTACTATTTTTCTTACTACTTTAATCTTACATACAAAGCGCAAAAGTGCGCCGGAATTGGAATGGAATCAATGCATATGGAATATTTTTTGGAACATTCTCTTTTCCTGAGTGATTCTAAGTTCCTCTGATGACTCGAAGCCAGGAAAAAAACGTGAAGGAAGGAAAATAATATTCGCTGACTGAGTCTCTGACTCGAGCGGGATGACTCCTCCACGCCGACGACGCCGGATCGGCGCTACTAGGAGTGCAACTACACTTACTAGTACTAGACTCGTTACCAGTCGTTACCACCGAAAGTGCTTGCCACATTTTTTTTCGGATTTTGTTAACGAGTCTGAGTACACGTATACTACTGATTCAGCGCTTTTGCGAGTGGCATTAATCAGATTTTAATGATTGACGCGCGCACACTGAGACGCGTATACACTGATTACTGATTACGAGCATTAATCAGATTTAATGATTGACGCGCACACTGAGACGCGTACAAGGCTGATTACTGATTAATGACGCGCAATGCAAATGCGCTGATTAATGACGCGCAATGCGCTGATTAATGGCGCTGGCGACGCGGTGATGCGCATATGCTGATTTGACGCTGATTAAAAGTTATAAGCGATAAATTCCGCGTCTTCGTCTTTCATTTCAGGTGCGAGTCGTAATCGCGATAATAACAATGCTGATTGTTGGTTTGTAACGATGGCAAACTAGTAGTACGACGACCAAGACGCGGGGGAGTATACATAGATATCCGAGCGCGCTAACAGATCTAAAACGCGGGCTACTAGTACGGCCGTCAACTTTGCAAGAATATATTATATGTATAATAATAATAGCAGAGGAGGAGAGTGGAGGAGGACCGGAGCGCTCGCTAATATCCTAGCAGCATGCTGAGTTGTAAGCGCAGCTAACAGATCATCTAAACGCGGCGGGCAGGAACGCCGTCAACTTTGCAGGAATATATATATAATAATAGCAGAGGAGGAGAGTTGGAGCGCTCGCTCCGTGCTAGCAGCCAACAATCTACCGAGCTCGTCTCTTGAAGGACTTGAGCGGTGGGCTAACAGATCTAAACGCGGGCAGGAACGCCGTCAATCCAAGAATATCTATAATAATAGCGCTAGCAGAAGAGAGTTGGAGCGCTCGCTCTAGCAGCCAACAATCCACCGAGCTCGTCTTTCAGCCAAGATAAAAATCAATTATGCTCCTGCCATCGACTGGGCAGAGGTATAAATAAACATGCTGATGATGCACTGGCACACCAAGCGGTGATATTACTAATAGCGCTTGCATCGCAAGTTTAGGAACTCGAACGATGCCGTCCAGGAAGAATATTAGGAAGTTAGGAGGGGCAGGTATATAAATAAATGCTGGGATCCTCTGTATTTATTTATAACGTCTGTGTTTTATTTATAGCGCGCGCTGCGCGACTTTTTGATATCCCGCGCTGCTCGATTTATATTAATAGCGCTGCTGCACCCTGCGCGAACTTCTGCTTTTTATTTAAGCGCGCCGCGCAACTTTTGAGATACCGTGCAGCTCGATTTTATATTAATAGCGCTGCTGCAACCCTGCACGCAAGTTCACATTTGAAATGCGATGATGAGTTCGACGTTCAAGATCTGACAGTGGCGAAGATATGATGCGATTGATACGAAGCCATCAAGCACTTTGAAATTCATTTCGGACGCGTAGGTGGATAAACGGGATGCAGAGATTGAAATTTGAGATGCGAGGATTCAGCAGGACGCGCGGCAACAGGGTGAGAAGTTCGGATGGCGATCCGTTGATTAATAAAAACTACATACGTGAGGAGATTCGAGTCCGAATCCTTGCCGAATCCGAGTCCGAGTTCGGGTGTTTAAGCTTTGGGTTTTGACTGATCAAAAGAAGAATAGTCGAGAAGCGAACGCAAGTTCGAATGGAGGGACGCGTGTGATAAATTTGTTTTGTGATTAGTTTTGACTCGGGCAGCGCTTGGGAAGCGACGGTCGCCGTGCCGTGTGATGAATTTGAAAATCCGTCGCGGCGGGACGAGCGCAGATGGATAAGAAACAGATGCATGATATCCCACCGTTTTGCGGAGGCGCGTGATAAATTTAAAAAGTTTTGTTTCCTTTCTTTCCGTCGGGACTGGGGAACGCGAAAAAAAAAAATGATCAGAGATCTCGAGATTATTATTGTGAGCGGAATTTCTGTTTCATAGATGAAGGGATCTAAGCAGAATCAGGGCGGTGGGTGAACTGTGGCGCTGATCCGCAACTTGAACTGGATTGATTATTCACCGGGTGCACGAGATGAATAAGATCTTACTTTAAATTCCATGATTTCGGAATATGCACCCGTAACGGGCGACACGGGCGATTATTCATGCATGCGGCGTAGGAGGATTATTCAGAATCATTCACTGGACGTGGGAGTGTACACGTGATTATTTTGAGTAAGTATGAGCGGGATTATTCAGGAATAACGCATCCCCGCCGTACCCCGCCTCGGCGAGGGATCGCCGACGTCAAGCTGATTATGGAGTAGAGTCGAGCTCAAAGCTCAACTGCGTGTGGTGATGGATCAGTTCACCATCACGTGTGGTGGCTATTCGTTGGTGGGACAGGATGACTCAGGGCGCGAGGATGCAGCGTGAACGTGAAGGGAGAGAAAAGAGAGGGACGTCGGCATCAAAACATAACCCACGCGAGCGCGATCACATGCCTCTTGCTTCCCATCAGGAATGTGGCGTCCTCAAGCGCAGCACGCTGCAGGATGCCTACGTTCCTAGAAGTCCCGGAACATTCGTTGACTGCATCTATTCTTGCTGACTCGGTCTGTTGGTTATTCCACGACGAAGTTCCACACCCTCCGTGTGCTGGCCGGCTCTGGAAAAAATCGAAGCTACTTATGTACATCTGACTCGCCGCGACTCGACTTGAGTGGATAACTCGGAGCTAGCCTGGCTCGGTTGCATACTCCTCCTTCTAATGGCCACGTTCCAAAGGTCCGTTATCAGCAGTCAAAGCAAGGTGTTACGGAACCATTTCGCGCCCTGCAAGTTTCATACCAGGGCGGGTCGTGCTTTGAAAATATCACCTTTACATACATCTCGACGGCGGACCCAACTTCACCCTTTCATAGTGGATCTTGCTTGATAATACTTGCGGTGTGGACGATCGTAAGTGCTTTTTTGTTTTTTTGACTTGCCTCCACGGCAGCAGCTTCGGGTTGGATTTTGGAAGCCATGGCAAGAGGTCGGTGGTTAGTGGTATTTTAAAGGTCAGACAGGACTGCTCATGACAATTCCAGATTGAATTCCCTCTAGTTCCATTGTTTCAGATTCAGCAGCGCAACAACAGCAATACAATCGAATTCACGACCCTCACCCAAAGGCTCGAAAATAATGACGCTGGTAATTCGGTAATTCACTCAGCGATGGCTGGCGCGATTCCAAGATATTTTGGACGTCTTCTCTTCCACTGACGCAAACAATAAACGCATCCTGACATCCGGAATTTAAACTCGACTCAGCTCACGAATGCTCGCATTTTGTTCCCTCAGCTCATAACCAGCATCAGTTTAAAACACGAGTCAACTTTGCCATGTCTTTCCTCTGCGGAAATGCTCCTTTGGTTCCCTTCTGTGACCGGTCAAACTATTTGTGCATCAATTGTCTTCTGCACTTGTTTATAAAGGGGTACAAGAAACTTCCGCTTGGACTTTCCAACTTGAACCATCATCCCGCCACAATTCCCGCTTTCCCGCACCTCCCGCGCTTGCCCGCAGCCCCTATCAATTATTGGCCTTTTCTTCCGCACATTCTAGGCCTAGCACCTAGACCGTCTCTTTCCCACCCACCTCAACCCGCCCAACGTCAGCCGCATTACGCGGAGGGGTGGGATTTTCCGAGTCGAGAAGGATGATGTGGCACCGGCATGTCCGTCGGATGGGATGATTCACGCATTACTAGGCCAACCAGGGCCAACCACCTGCAACCGGCTCGACTGCGGCGGCTGCTCTGCGTGCGTGAGTGTGTGTTCACGGATGGGCGGGTGTTTATTATTCAATTCAACGGTTGCACTGGATTTTCCGAACAACGGACGGAGGTCTGCAGCTGATGATGCGAATCTCTGATGTGCAGCACTACTAACGACAGCCTAGGTCTAACGTGGATAGAAACGAGCGAGCTGGATAAACGGAGTCGGAAATGCCGCTGATAGTGAGGAGTATTACGCGTTGGTTGCAGCCGTCGGGAGGCGGAAAGGTGGCGGGTTGCAATGATAATGTGGACAACACCGTTGCGACAGGGTCGTTCTCTCATCGATCCTTCATTCGAATGAGTTTCTTCCGTATTATCCATTCGGAATCTGTACCGCGAAGTTGCGAAGCGGGAAAAAAAACGATGAGCAAACAGCGAGCTTCAACTTGCGCAACGCATCATATCGCGATTAGATACATACACGTAAACACCGCGATTAGATTGCGTCTCAGGGCGGCATCATTGTGGCTGTGCTTCGATCTTGGTTCTAGTTGAATTGGTTCGGTTGAACTGCTGAAGGTTCGGAATTTGCGACTGATCGTCTCTTTAAAATTCACAAAAAAGATTCGGCTCTACAGATCTATTGAACCCGAGGTCGCTGCCGGTGCAGCCAGGGCGTCACCTGTAATATATATTTACTCCGAGTCAATAACTTACACCCGGATTGCGCTCTTATCTTCAGGCATGTTCATTTGAATGCTAATTATATATAACCTCGTCTTCATATATTGAAAACAAAAGCAGTGTAATAAACACCCACTTGTCTAAATTGCTTGTCTGTCAAAAGTGCGTCTGGTTAGAGCCTTTCGGTAAATTACCTGAAAAGCTCCTTTAAATATGTATATTGCGAATCTAGCCCTCCTCAACTCCAGGTTCTTGTCGCTAACGGAAGATCCGGTGCGCACCGGGTGTGGATTATGCCTAAGCATTGCCGATTTTGTGGGGGGGCTTGCGACTCACGGAAAAATGCTGCGGTTCAATCTGAGCTTGAAATGGGGCAATCTATTTTTCGGCCAAGTTAGCTTCGGTCTTGCTTCGGTCATTGCTTATTGGGGAGGTACCCGGCACCCATAGGTCTGAGAGAGCGGAGATACTTGCATATATTTCTGAGAACTATGCCATAGAGTGTCAATCAGGCATCAAGTAAGTTGCCGGCCAAAAAGCCCCGCTAATATTCGCTTCGCGTCACCGTGTTGTCACCGTGTAGAAAAACAAACCAACAGAATTGTACCAATCTGAAACCGCTCATGAGCGGCGCGCGCGATTCGGGCGGGACAGGCATATATGCTCTCCCTTCACTTTTATTCTGTCAGAAACTTCAGCTCTGATGGCGGCGCACAGCAATCCGGTGTTTCAACCACACATGGGAAGTTGGTCCGCAAATAGCGCCCAAGTTTACCAAGGGAGCTAAAAAAAATAATCTTCAAACGCTTGATGCTATCCGCGCTGTCTCCAAAGAAACGGTAGACGCGTAGCACTTTAGAATGCCGGACAACGTCCTTTCCCGCGCTGCTATGTACATCCATGACAAAGGAAATTTTATTTATGGGGCGCCGCGCGGCGCCCCCCCGGCGTATCACGGTTAATTGACCCTGCCCAGCTGCGGGTCGGAGCTATCCGCCATGTCGGTTTTTCAATGCCGTCGGTGTCCCACGCCTCCGCGGATCTGAGAATCTCGGCTTTGATTCAAGTTGCCGACTTTTGCCTACGCGCCTCATCCCGCTCGTACCCTGGGCGGGCTGGTTCGATATCGGTCAAACTTAATCTTGCTGCCAAATGTACTTGAGAAAACAGGCGCGAGTCCCGCAGTTATATCATACCAGGACGCCTCGACTTATCCCAGGGACTTATTGTCTATTGTCGTTGCCGTCGTCACCGCGCGGTGCGACGTCTGGAATGAAGCGGACTTGTATTAAGATCTGCACTTGGTCATGCATGGATCGGTTGCGCTTGCGCGCGCGGGTTTTTGGCCCTATTCCAGGGACATTTTCTGCTTGGCGGCAGATTTTTCTGCTGCATCAAGGCAACACACGGTCAGTTGAAAGAGACGATAATTCTAGATCTGTTTTTTTAAAAAAAAAAGGCTTTAAGCGTGACGCTTAGACATAGGCGCTCGCACATTTTACAAGATGAAATTCATATGTTTTTTTGCCATCAATTGCTAGCAGGAAGGCGAGGCAGCGAAGTCCGCGGTGATTTGGGGTGCCGAGACGAAATGTCCGCGGTTCGTTATCCATAACTTCTGTCTTTGGGCGATGTCTGTTGTTTTTTCTATCAGTTGCTAGTACGAAGGCATTAAAGTCCGCGGGATTTGAATGGCTTACTACGCACAGTTCCCGTCGACTCCCGTCCGTTAATTTCTTCACTCCGAGACGAACCGGCCACGGTTCACTGTTCGTAACTTCTGTCTCTGGGAAATCTCGTGTCGCTGTCTGGGGCGGATAATCAACGTTTCAATTCCCGCGGAGAGTCGGCTCTCCGAAAAGTCTAATTTCAATTTTCAACATTGATACCAGTCCAGGCACTCGGACGAATCCCACATCCAGAAAATACCTAGAGTAGATATTCCCTCCTTCCTCGTGTCTGTTCCCGCCCTGTGAGCTCTCCCTCTATCTCCACACACGGACCGGTTCAACTCGCTTGAGGAATCATTTACCGTCCGACTCGGATGATGGGTAATTTGAAGTCCGATTTCGCGCCGGTCTGCGGTGTGCTCGCTTCGACCGTCACGGATTATTTCTCTTCGAAGACCTCAGGATCCTGCGTCGCGTATGCGAGTATCTTCACAAACAATCCAATATTTAAATCGGCATTTTTTTCCATTCTGTAGAAGGGAACTATTTAAACCGTCAAGTGTTTGATCATCCTCTGTGCAGGCAAGATACGTGATTATTTTATGTGGCGTCGGCCCCTAGTGGAAGTAGCATGTGGTCGCCGAATCTTTCCGCACCCACCGGACCTGAAGTTGACAGGTTCTACATGGCTCATCGGTCCGATGCTCTCACTTTCAACGCACTGCCATTGCTCACACCGTCCTGGGCGTAGATCCATATACTGTACCTTCCATGTGTCTCACTGAAAAGATGTAGTTTGTGCCAGGGTATATTTCTACGACTCCGAGTAATGAGAAGCGATAGCCTGCGACATATAGGATTAACCCTGGTTCCTTCAGATCGCCTCGTCCTTCCCGGCGAGAGCTCATCGGGGTTTTTCTCGATGGTAATTGCTATTTATCCGGGAATTTTGGGAGCCTTCACGTATGCGGAATTGTATGGATATTTGGAGGATGGCTCCGTTCAATTCGCTACGGAGGTAAAAATTAGGCTTATTTGCAGTTTCAATACTTGAAATTCCCTCCGCTGAAGCTAACAGGTATATTATTTCACTGTGAAGTTTTTGTGCTTCAACTGAACTGAGAGTCTTTGCAGGCTTTTGCTCCGGCCCAAGCCCCATCGCAATCCTGTAAGTTCTCCTTTGATCATTCCGGACACATTAGCATCCAAGAACATCGGAATGGCTAATCCCTGACTGTACTCGCGCAATTAAAGGCATGTTCACACTAGTTCTTAAACAGCGTATTCATTTTTTAACCAACTGTCCACGCGCCTACATTCCGCCCCGTGCCTTCATATTCCCTTCAAGTCAGCTGCAGACAGGCGGCGGCCCCGATGTGAATTTAATTGGAGGGGAATCCCCATGCATTCAACTTTTACGATCATCTATGCGATCATTGATTGTCATAGCAGTACCTCCCAGTTTAACGCGTTGTATAAAACCTCGCTATCATCACCATAGACACCCCAACACACTCTATCTTCGCAATGGTCGACTTTTCTAAATTTACTGACCATAGTACGTTCTCATCATTCTCCACTCATTGAACCAATATTGTAGATGACGTATGCTTTCCCAGAATTGACGACAATGGAGGCTGTCACTCGTATTCCTGCCAAGGCCATGCTTCTTCAATGTGAACTACTCCCGGCCTCAAATGCCGTGGTTCTCGACAGTGCATGCGGGTCTGGGATTGTCGCCAATATTCTTTTTGGCGCAATTGGGAATGACTCTACCGGTGTGAGAGTCGAGTGTGGAGATTTGACGCCGCCCATGGTTGAGTTTGCAGACAAGAGAATCAAGTTGAACAATTGGAATGCAGAAGCCAAAGTCATGGACGCTCACGTATAGCATAATTATCCTCTGCGTAATACGCACACCTCAATTCCTTTATTCCAGGCCATTCCCTTCCCAGACGATTATTTTACCCACAACACGATAAACATGGGAATTCAATTGTTCAAAGACGGGTCATTGGCTTTGAATGGTACTCTCTACTTCCCCAGAGTCCATTCGGCAGCTGCTTATATATCTCCCCCCAGAATCATTCCGGGTGCTTAAGTCAGGAGGGATACTGGCGTTCACCACCTGGGTCAAACCAGGCTGGGTGGACACCGTCTACGCTGGGGTTCCCGGATTTACGTTGCCTCCAGTCCTCACGAGCGACACATGGACATCAGATAAATCGCTCACAGAACTCATTACTACGGCAGGGTTCAAGAATATTCTGATCAAACCTTGCACGTTCGACATTACAACCAATTGCCCAACATTTGTTCGTGATTTGAGATCATCTATGGATCCCATGTTGGCGGGGGAGAAGGGTGAGATGTATGAAGCATTCATGAAGAAAACATACGGAGACGGGGATTTCACTTTGACCTGGGAGGCTCTCGTGATCACCGCATCCAAACCGTAGGAGTAGGGTAGATATCTTGTAGCATAACCCCAGCAAGTTTTGACTCGGAAGCAAACTGTAAAGTTCAAGTTTGCATCACGGTCGCCTTGCGTTACCCCAACGTTACCCCAACCTATTTTCAAAGGATAATTAGTTCTTCCCCAGAACATTATCATTCAGGGGTCAAAACGCTTCGTCGCGCTCTGATAATTGATTGTCCATGTGTTCGATCACATGACCGCATCTTACATCGGGAGCAATTCACTGGACACGATAGTCCAAGAAATAGACGATCCTCCATCTTTTCTGGCGTGTTCCAGGTCATCTAGGGCCTCCGTCTACTCCAGTCAGCGCTCCATCTTCTGTTCCATCTCGTTACAGAGCGCGACATCTGGCCGTCCGAAGTTCGCGAACACCTTCACCCGGGCCGCCGACCTAGGCCGACCTCTTTTCTGCATATCCACATTTTGGAAAATATGTACGAGACCTCACAGTCCTGGAGCTTGATATAGGCAATAAAGCATCATCCATACAAGCACTTCTTGGTCTTTTACACAATTTCGAGCGCCTCGTAGTCTCGGGTGGGCGCGGCCAGACGGGAGTGAATTGCCAGTGGGACTAAAATCCGCCCTGGTTGATTGCATACGCCGTCCTACCGTCAAGCACCTGCAGCTGGACACAATACAGGAAGTTCCTGCATCCGTGATTGTTATCGTCGACTCGGACATTGTTGCTTGACCGCATTTGCATTCGGGAAAAATCTAAACCCAGAGCTACCCCGATCTTCTATTCAGTTTCTTCCCCCGGGGTGGAATATCTCATTCTCCCGGCACCGAGCCCGCGCATGGGGTTCATCTTAGACATCATCTTGGACCACATGCATACTCTCGGACGCCTGGCCATCCGTGTTTCTAATACCTATGCAGCTGGGAGATGCCAGCAACTTCTTCCAGTGGTATCCGAGACTCTCCGACACCTTGAGATAGATTACGGAGGTATGTCGTCCAATACAATACTTGGCAAGTCGTCCTTATTCACGCCTCTCGTACCCAGTATTTCCAGAGGCTTCCAAGTTGCAACTACTGCGCTTTCCGCTCCTGCATACCATGGAGATGACCTTCTTCCTCAGTCATACATGGCGGATTCCTGAAAACGTCACGCTCGTCGTTGCGGAACTGCCCGCGGCCCTCCCACTCGCCGAAACCATCAGCTTTTGTTTCTCCATCATGCCACAAGTTCTCAAATTTCCGTGGAGAATCGACACACATGCGCCGTGGCTCAATTTCGACGGATTCTTGAGCCTGCGCGGCATCCGTTGCCATTTCTTGTTAAGAATGGTCGGCCTGAACTGCTTCGGTGGCAGCCCTCCATCCACTGCCATTCCATACGATAGCTTTGTCGCATTCATGAGGGCAACGTTACCGAGACTCAGGGCCGCCAGTCTGCTCACGTTTATACGGGACGATACTTTACTTGGTCCTCGTTGATCACTATGGCGTGATGCTTGTCCTTGCCCGGATCTCACTCACCTCGTCGACCTCTTCTGTTCACGACCCAGCCACATGACATCTCTCCCCATGTCACGGTACCACCACGAGCCAAAGCACGACGTACAGGGAGAGGTCGGTGTACGCGCTCCCGAAAGCCTTTGCGGCGCTTCTACGGCAATCACGCTGCGGACGTGGCTGAGTCCCACAGGCCTGCGCGACAGACGAGCGCCGTCGCATAGGGCACGCGACGACAAGGCAATTCGGTCGGTCTGAAATATGCGGATGACGGAAGTCGCCACAGAAAGCAGGGGCGAGATAATTCATACTCCTGGACCAGAGCAACTTTTTCTCCCCTTGGCGACGGACGTCCGAGCAAATATGCCAAATGGTTCGGCACCTCATACGACCCTTTCCCTCATCCACATTGAGTCGATCGATGAGGGAGTAGGAGACGCGCATTTTGAGGCAGCAAGAGGGGATGTTAAAACGCTGGAGACTGGTCGGAGGTATCAAGCTCATCCCAACTCCGCTCCTGGGACTGTGGCTCGCACGGCGAGTGAGATTCTCAGGCCCACGTTCATCGATATTCCGCCTCTCTAGCTCCCTCGGGAAGCGACGTGGTTGGCGTTTTCTCCTTAGAAATATCCAGTAGCCCGCTCCCGTCCTCTGGCACCACGGACTCCTTATGCGTTCCCGTCGCTAGTCGCGATTTCTCCGCGCGGAGCGCTGTGCGACGATCGACCGTCGTGCTACTCCAGAGGCCTCAGGGATGAACAAGGATTGCTGGGCGAGCAATGGGTGCGCAGGAGGAATGGGGTAAGATTCGAGGAGGGAATTCTCGGGGGCAAAGTTGGACCGCCGATGCCAAATTCCACATCATCTCGTGATTTCGCCTTCTCATACGCCGCAGCAGTATACTGTCGTACGCCGGGATAGGCGACGTTTCGCCTGCGGGCTGCACTCCCTGCCTAGCCTTGTTTTGCTGTGCTTTTGTATAGCGAAACTACGCGACAAAAAGCTCCGAATCTACTTATAATTAGCTACATTTTGAATGCTGTCGAATCTCCATCCACACTTTGTTCCCTTCTGCTTCCATCTGGATCACTTAAGTCATTCCCTGTACACTGTCGCAGCGTCGGGCATCGGAGTTGAGACAGGGTATTTCACAGGCTGGGTATACATTGACAATCATTTATAATTACAAAAAAACAGCAAGTCCGCCATCTAACCCCTACATACTGTTCTCCATCTTTTGGCGTTTCGCGGGTGGAAAATTTTGGCAGTTGTCCCTGAGATGTGTCTTCAACGTCGCCTTGGAGGTACAGACTGTATCACACTGCGGGCATTGTAGGTCATACGACCTCAGATGCCGTATCGCGATGTGGTGGGGTATCCTATGCTCAAGCATAGAGTCAGTGCAGCTAGCCCACACACACGTCGTTTTGACGGAGCTCTTCTTGGGGACTGCAATGCCGTGGTGATTTTCTAAGTGCTTGGCGATGCCACTGTAATGACCGTCAAAGGGCAGGCACGCCTCCGAGTCGGAAGTTGGCGACTTGGGTATGCAGCAGTCATACGTGGTATACTCGTGTGCCGGCTTGACGGATAGTAGGGCTGCGTCCAGACTTGGCTGATTAGGATCCACAGGATCTTCTGGGGCAGCGGCATCTCTGACCGGATGAGCTGCGGACGAGAAGGACTACATGCGTAGAGTTAGCGTCCGTTTCAATAAAACAAAACTAGTACTTACTCAGTAGGTGCTTGAACCCCGTTACCAGAAAATACGCGTTTTCGCTTGCTTGGCTTGGCTCTGAGGGAAAGAGCTCAGAACGGGGAGTGTACGTGTTTAAGAAACACGGACTGCTTAGCGACTAAAGAACCCGCTGGAATACGAGGCGCAGAGCGCATGCTTTTTGTCCGTAATTGATTTTTGCGGCCAGATGGGAGAGTGGATCCAGGCGCAGTGACCGTGGCATTGTCGGAGTTGGGGAGGCTGTAGGGCAGTTTCAGAGGAAGTACATAAAATAGAAGCGGAAAGAGGTGGACCTGGATTCAACTGCACTGCGCCCGGCGCCGGATGTGCTAGTGGTCGAACAGGAAAAATTAGTTAAGATCTTGATTGAGCCACAAGGCACATACGAGGCTACTGCGTGCTGAGAGGGAATAGCGCACGGTGGCATCGGCATCTGCCACAGAAGTTCTCCGCCTTGTTGTTGCTTCTGCTGACTACAAGCAAATGCGAGTCAGACATGGGGGGCTAAACAATAAAAAATATTTACGCGACAGGACGCGGTCCTGTGACTGGTAAGGATCGATGTCTGCAAATGGAAGTACAATAAGAGCCGACACGTATATAAGAGAGAATAAGAACGCACGTCTGAGTAGTATATGCCTCTTCAAGTGCTCTGGGTTCGCCGATGAGCATTCCGTGGCCGTCAACGACAGGGATGGACTGCATAAAACGCGTCGTAACGCCACCCTGACGTGCCGAAAAGGAAGGAGTCGCGACGCCTGAATCCCGCGAGGATACCCCTACTGTACCATTCCCAGCTCGCTACGTACTTCGACCACTGAGGCATACTAGGCGGTAATCCTCTCGGATAGAGACCCTGTTCGACCGGAGAAATTCCAAAGCGAGGCGTCGAGGAGCGACCCAGGAGAAGCGCCATCTGGAGGGGACTGATCCTGCCACTCGGGAAGAGATATACGGTCGTGGACGGGGTCAGCTGGATGGGTGTACGGGTTCGAGAGCCCCGCAGGCCCCGATGCCACCGTGGGTTGTGGAGGCGTGAAAGCTCTCGGACCTAGGCACATATTCATCAAAAAATGGCAGCATCGCCGCGCATAGGTGCTCCGCCATTTCCTCCTTCGACATATGCCCCGCTATGTATTTCTGATACAGCGCCTTGGGCACCATGTCCAAATTCGGGAGCCATCTTGGATCGAGATTGTCGATGATTATTTCGGGGGAAGATTCTGCGTCAGGAGCAGGGGTCGGAAAGACGCTCATGCTAAGGGAGAGTATCAGACAACGTCCACAGTGTTATGAACCGAAGAGAGTTGTTGGAGTATGCGATTAAGTTTGGTGCGGCCAAACAAAGCGAATTCCGATGAAATAGCGCAAACGTGACAATGAAAAATACTTCGTCTAAATGATGGGTGTGGAACGTATTTGAGTCCTTGTAGTTGAGGGCAAAATCTTGATGCTCGGAATACGAAAAACGTGGCACGCGAATTTTGGAGCGAGAAGTCGGGCGGCCAGGTCGCAAAAGTAGACACAATTCCCAAGAGTGCGAGATCATTTGGAGACGCCGACAATATTTTGTGGATAACAGAATCCAGCCCTAGGCGCTAAGAACCGAGCAAGTCATGGCTTGTCTTGCAGGTCAAGATTATCGGGGTAATATTTCCCATTATCGTAAGGGTGCAAAGTGTGTGGCTTGATAGTATGAATATTGGGACAAAGTATGACCCAAACAGCAGTCGAATATGATGTACCCAGGATTAACCAAGGGACAGAAATGGGTGGGAGAAAATACTGGCGCAGCTATATGTACCTACACAAAAACGCGCCAGCCTAGAGGTAGACGGGCCAAAACCTGCAGAAGTAACCGGGAGTAGCATGTCGAGAGACCCCTGAGACGGTAAGGCAAATAACGACTCGGAAAATAAAGATGACCCTTCGGGATGAAAACCCAGGACCAACCACCAGTGGACTGAGACAAAATACCGAAGGGATTGTGGGGCAGAGATGAGAAAAATGAAAACAAAAAACCGAGGTAAATGCAACTTCAATAATGGACCAACTGAGTCCATGAGACGAAAGAGGAATAGGAGAAAGTATGGTGCTGAACTGGAGAGATCTCGAGGAGAAAAAGTCTCAGAAAGTAAACAACAAGTCATTACGTGGTGGAATGGATGGTGAAGGAAGAATCAATAAAATAAAGCAGATCCGCAGCACCAGACGATTCAGAAAAAATTGTGTTGGCGAGTAGAGAAAGTGTGGGTCGACAAGAAAATAACAACGAAACAAGGAATTGGGAAGATATAATTTGAAAGGGTAGAAGAAATACCAGTCTGATTTTGAATTCGAACTGACCGCCCTCCTATGCTTGCGTTAACGGCAATAACGAATCCACGAACAACGAAAAACTGACAATGGTAACAAGAAGCGGAGTGAAAACACACGATGACGGCTCATCTGGTATATTCAGTGGTTACTTGCTTGTGCCAGCTGAACACCGTCCGCCATGGTGCGCGTCATATTTGGTCGAATCGGATGTATGGGGAGGGTCCGACGCGGCAGGGGGAGCGGCAAAAAATTGAGGCCGAATGACTTTCGCGGATAGTCCATCCTCCACTTGGTACTTGTGCGGTTTCAAGAGGAAGCAAAGAGGAAGAGAGATTGAGTTAATAGAAGAGCGACATGATGAGTCACGGTGCCTGCTGCCAAAGCCGGATCAAAATCCTATGAGATTTATCATTTAGGCATCGGCAAAGGCGAGCGAGATAATAAATTGAATAGCCTTGCGTGTGGCTTTTATCTCCCCATTCATGAATCAGGGATCCTCATAACAGGGCGCGTTCAACAGTCAAGATCCGAGTTGTTGGACAATAAAAAAGTCGAATTGAGTCTATTCACCGGCAATCGCCGGCGACCTATCTCCGATTCTCTCACTCTCACCGTCATCAACATGAAAAAGCAGGACTCCGGCTCGCATCCTCCAACTCGAAAGCCTGGTGGTCGAAATCCTCTACGCTTTGCTCCTCTTGCGTTAATCTTGGTACTTCTGTGGAACGCCACCTTGATCTCCCAAGCAGTGGACGGCAGCATCCGCCATTGCTTCAACTTGAAGGGCATATTACGACGTCCCAACATTCTTATTCGGTCCAATTCGACCTTGCAGTGGGTAGCATGCCCAGATAACTCTACTTTTTACTGTAGCTTCTTCTCTGTCCCACTGGACTATTCGACTCCATCGGATGAAGATAAGACGGTAATAGCAATGCGAATGTATCCTTCGACTGCACCGAAAACGGCACGCTTGGGTTCGATATTCACTAATCCGGGGGTGGGTTCACTGGAAATACATGTTATACGTTCAATTCTCCTCAATATTTTTTGTTCAGGGTCCGGGAGGTTCTGGTCACGCCAGCCTGTTAAAAACTGGCCCCTTATTGAGCGCCATATTTGAGGGCAAGTTCGACATCATAAGCTGGGATCCTCGCGGAGTCAACATGACTACACCTCGTGTATCGTAGGCCTCGTCTTCTTATTCCTTTCCAGTTCGAGACTTAGGCCTCTCAGATGTCATCCTACCCATTTACATCGAGAGCTGTATTCTCTCGCACACGAGAGTGGGGACCTCGATTTCCAGGATTCCTCTTTGGAAATCTTGAATAAAACCCTGCTAACATTGTCTGCTCGTGCCCAGCTCCTCACGGACATCTGTAGAGACGCAGTAGGCGATAAAATTCTCCGCAGTGTGACCACAGTCAATGTCGCAAGAGACTTGGAAGAGATGCGGAAGGCCGTCGGAGATGGCGGTCTACATTACTGGGGCTTCTCTTATGGGTGCGCAGATTCATTGCTAGTCTGTTTCTCGGTTATAATTTTTGAAGAACCACTTTGGGTGCAACATACGCTGCGATGTTTCCTGAACAATCGGAAAAAGTCGTGCTTGACGGAGGTACTCTCAATAACCCCTCTTCTCATAAGTATAAAGGTCTAACCTCAGTATATTAAGTCGTGTATGCACCAGAGCAATACACATCTCTCGTGGACCATGGCCTCAGTGCAGGCAAATCGACCAACGGGGTACGTCTGATTGATTTTGAAAACCATTCATTTCACCATTAACAATGCCCCAGGTTTTTGAAGGATTCATCTCAAACTGCGTAGCCGCTGGTTCATTGCGCTGCGCACTGATGAAAGACACTCCCAACGCCACCGCGTCCCAGCTGTCCGATCGAATTTGGGGTCTGGCATCGAAACTAGAAGTATCACATCTGCCGGTCACGCAGCCCGCCTCCAAGAGTCCCCTCCCCGCTATCCTCCACCCGGGCCATCTCATCTCGGCCATCTTCTCTGCGATGTATCGCCCTAACAGCTGGAGTGGCCTTGCCGAGGCGATTGCCGCTGCAGAGATTGGGGATGGCCGAAAACTAGCAGAGCTGAGCGGCGCGGGTGGGGCAAACTGGGATGCACATGTCCGCAATATCACAGATGCACAGCGTGCGATGGAAGCCGGATGGGGTCCGGATCGCGAGATGGGCCAGAGCGAGGCGGGTATGGCAGTTTCTTGCGGGGACGCACCGCCATTCGAGGTTGGTGGAGATCAGGATACGGAGGCTTGGACCAAGGTTTGGATGGGGTGGAGGGATCAGGTACGGGGTTTCTTTTTGAATGTTTACTTTCCTAAAGTGTTAAGCTCGCCGCCCCGAACCGGCTTGGCGGACCAAGCTGGTTTGAAGGAGTTGTTCGCTGCAGACACTGGGGACGTGTGCAACCTTCTCCGGACAGATATAAGGGGTCATGGACGATGGGCCAGGATCTACAAAAACCCAAGTATGTTGCAATAGTATTGTCCCTTCAGTTGTTTTGATGGTTTACTTGCTATTCAGGAACCCGATCGTATTCATATCGAATAGTTATGTAAGTTTTTAACCAACGTATTTGATTCACACATATATAACCGAATTCAAAGGACCCAATAACCCCCATTGCATCGGGAAGACGGATGGTGGAGACGTTCGGCAAGGAAAATGCGCGGCTGCTTCACAACAACGGCTATGGGTGAGCAGAGTTTCTGCTCCAACTTCCATCCTGGACTGATTGATGATGCGCGGTTTATAAAGGCATTGCTCAACGAACCACCCATCTGTGTGCATCGCCAAAGCGATAAAAGCGTACATGATCAATGGAACGGTGAGTCATCTGCTTTCATCTACACCCGCTCTCATACTCCGTGACAGCTTTTTGCGGAAGGCATCATATGCGAGCCTGACGACGGCATTATGTTCCCCAAAGAAGGATCAAAAGGTAAATTGAACATCATCGGTTTGGACGAGGAGGAGCAGCAGTTAACACAAATAATGCGCTTACTGTCGAATACCGGCATTGGGGCACCCAATTTTCGAACCAGTGCGTTTTGAATGCCATGCTAAATCAAAGGAGGAGGAGGAGGAGGAGGAGGAGGATGTATTACCTTGCTTGACAAGGTCTCTCCAAAGTCATAATTGCACCACTTTTCGTAACACCCGACTTAATCCGCAATAATACACATAAACAAAATTGCCTGTATGTACTTGGTAGCAACTCAGCAGCACCGACATCAAAGTTGACCGGGACCTCCAGCCGATCAACTGTCAATGTTCCATGGCAGAAATTCTACATCTTTCACCTCGAAGCTTAGATTTATTGTTTTCTTTGGGGGAAAAAAAAGGAAGGATCCTGCAATTTGAACTTTCCAGACACACCAGGACAATATTTGATGAACCTCGGACTATAGGTGGGTTGTCAGAATATCTTATTCAGTTCAGTAATTGGACTGTCCCACAAGTTCCCAACATTTTTCAGCTTAACAGCAAACTTAAATTCATCAAGTTGGCACTGAATTTATTGATTACACTTCTCGAACGTAATGTCATATCTTCCCCTCTAGAAGTTCCTAGAACACTTTCAGTTGCATTCCGATATTTCTGGAGAGCAAACCTGAAAGGAGAATCAAAGCCTACTTTGGTACTGATCAAACTTAGGAATTAAACTCAGCCTGTTGGTACAACACCTCCAGCGCATTTTTGTAGTGACTGTCTTGTCCCGTGCATCTTTTTCTGCTCTCTCAATGCGGAAAATTGGTTTGCCCGTTAGCGAGATCCACTTTCTCAAGGGGAAAAGAGGGACTACATTACTTCTCCTTATTGAGAAATCGAAAGTACAAAGTACAGCCAAAAAAAAGAGCATCTGATATCGGGCTGGCCCCCAGCACAGTGATATATATTATTCTAAATATTTATCATATCTTTGGCATTAGAAGTAGCACAAGCAAGGTCCTGCTGACACAGTCGGCGCTTCCTCGTTACTGTGGTGGTCCCTAAAAGGAACAAGCAGGTACTGTACCTATGTACACTATGTCCATGTGTACGCTACGGTCATCGGCGGTCACGGCGCTTTGGTAGCCTATCTACTGGGTAGTAAATAAATGCATCTCACGAGGAAGATGTATTACTGCGGTGGTCCCTAAAAGGAACAAGCAGGTACTGTGTACCTACATACACTACGTCCATGTGTAGGCTACGGTCATCGGCGGTCACGGCGCTTTGGTAGCCTACTGGGTAGTAAATAGATGCATCTCACGAATAGACTTGGCCGGCGGGCGTTGCTCTTTTAAGTCCGTTCCATCGCTCTTGCATCATTTAACTAATAAATGTCGCAAATTTATCTTTTAAGCTTATAAAAAGCTTCTATTACGAGCCCTTATCAACCGCTTATAATAGGCTTAGCCACACATAGTCGCTTACAGACGGCCAAAACTTGTTTTAAAGCTTGTGTTGTGTTTGAGCCGCGCACCGCCAATATTTCACGTCGAAAATGATGTTTTCGATGGAAACTTTGATTCTGCATACCACAACATCCCAATAGTTGCGATCCTCCGAAAAAAAAAAATCTTATGCGAGATCTTTATTCCAATCAGAAGCTTTTAAGGGGCACAGCTTTTATGGCCTTAGAGCGCCTTATCGGCGAAATTACAAATTTCGACATATCAGATAATTATTTCTGGTATTTCTGGGCATGTGTTCAAATGGCCAGCCGCATTGGTCGAGTCCGGACGCCGGTGGGAGTGTCATCTTTAGCTTGGGCCAACAGAACGACGTCGTAAGAAACAGGAGGTAGTGTCGCGGGCAATGCCCGAGACAGGTTTTACGCAGGCCGTCAGTAGCGTTGAAGAAAACGTTTGACGGACTCATACCTTCATTTGATACAGCCACCGCAGCAGACTGATGGCAAATTGGATTTCACGGACTGTGCGAAGCATGAATCATGATGGGCTACTGGACAATAATATTTCGGCCAATCCTGACGTAGCTGGTATCGGGGTTTAAGATGGCGGATGTTTAACCAGCATCCGTTGATATCGCTGAAAGATGAGCTGCGTCCACTTGCGCGCGCTTAGCATGTAAGAGTGGAGCGTTATTTAATTGTATCGAGTATACGGTATACGTTTGCCGTAGCCACCGTTTCCTATTACTTGGCTACACCTTGACCAAGTCATGGGTTCCTGATCGACCGATATTAGCACTGACTTGTTAAAAGAAAAACTGCCAGAATTTATTGTAGGCGGTTTCGATATTATCTTATATGGCTGGCAGAAGGTCCTGAAGCAATTACCTTACTATACTGTTTTTCAAGCTCCCGCGTACCAGGTCATTCTCGGGCATACAGTTTGTGTAGATGAGATTAAAAAGCACACCAGTTGCACGGGATCAATCCAACCAACAACTTTGTTACGACGCGCTTTTCCGATGGCGGCCTTACTTGTGATGTCAAACGACAGTGTTCCTGAGAAATGGGAACGGTCGTCGGGATGTGCGATACGTTCAGGCGCCGGATACAGCTGTTTTGTAAACTATAGAGGGGTTTCGTAAAATATCCTTCCTTCCATTTTTGCTTACCTATGTTTGACGCTGCGTCGCTGTCTCGCCCCACCTGTCGTCATGCTCCACCTGTCGTCATCAATTGCCCAATTCCGTGGGTGTGCTCCCGATAGTGTGAAGAGGTCGAGTTAGTTGATTGCATGGGTGGTTGTGTTCATGGGGGGACGCGAGGTGAGGTGGGGTCTAAATAAGAGCATAGCAACTCCATAGTAGCTTGATACAGACGACGTCATTGGTGGAGCCACCTATGCGCAGTGTCAAATGTAAGCAAAAATCGAGCATCAATATTTTACGAAACCCCTCTATACTTTACAAAACAGGTGTAGCCGAAGCCATTTTTAGGCGATTGTAGCCGCGGCTAGCTTCGGCGAAATATATTCCGGCTAGTTGTCTAGAAATAGCTCGTCCCAGTCACCCTAAGCAACGGCTAACCAGAGCAATTGCGTGTATCTGTGTCTCAGTACATCAGCCTTTTCACAAAAAACTTGTGGGGTTGTTGGACTTTTTGGACTTTTTTGGTTTTTTGCAAAAAAAAAAAGATTGGCAGAAAAGCGGAATCAATCATGATGGCAAGGATGGATTTTTTTTAAAAGGGGTTGTCAAAAATGACCTCGGTGTTGTCATGTTGCCAGCTTTCCCAAGTTTTGGGGTCGTTTGGGCTTTTTTGGGGTTGTACAACCCCAAACTACCTCAACAACTTTAAGTCTGATGTAAATTTCTGATCTGGAATATGGCTAAATTTTGGGAACCAAAACTAAAGGAGGCGTAGGTAGGAAGATGTGTGCTAGGCAAATAGTATGCGCGAGCTGGATCGAACTTTGATATTTCAAGTGGCGGCCTTGGAGGAGGAAGCACCACTAACTTCCCGAAAGATCAACGAGAATATGACGGGTGCAAGTTTTGCTGAGAACGGTTTCTGAGCGGACCGGGGTTAAATTGTAGATACCTACTACCTCCTCATTTCTTATTTTGTCTTTGCCTAGTGACTGCGCCGGCATCTTACCCTACAGTTCTTCTGTCTGGAGTTTTTGTTGCTCCATTTTGTCCTCCCCGTTCTCCACTTGGATATATATACCCTCTGAGAATATTTAATCTGCTGAGCGCGCAACATAAAATGCACTCTCTGTTTCAGTCTTTTGTCTCCTCACCTTCACAGACGTCGCTCTAGAACCATGCTTACTGCTGGGGCCCTGATCTGGATATCTGCCGCACCCCTCTTACGCTTGTGAGTATCCCTCCTCCATTTAAAAAGGATGTTCTCTTCTTAAACTGCGCTCCGGCTCCAGAATAATCCCTGTCGCAGGTGGATTCGTTGTTACCAAGTTGGATTTATTTCCCCAGGCCGCCGCAGGTGGGATGGGCCAAATCATATTGGTATGTCGACAAGTAAACCTCTTGTGGTCGTAATTTTTACCATGTAGAATATCACGCAACCTTGCTTGATGTTCTCTAGAATTATCTCGGCCTTCACGGCTCAAAATATCTCCGGACTGGGTATATAATATCTTTATTCTGTTACACGTCTCATTTCTCTCCCAGGGCCTATCATGCTCATCGCAGCAATGTACCAGGCCATTGGAGTCGGAATAGCATTGATAACAAAGCAGTTTTTTTGGGTTCCACATCGCTTCCGGTGTGTGAAGTGCGCCTCCATTCAACGACTTGCGAACTCACATCTTTCTCTCAGATGGGGAATTTTTGTTGCCGGTGGTTGGGGGAACTATGGAGATATTTGTAAGTTTTATTCGACACACGGTCTGAAGTCATAGTTACCTCGAGGTTTTAGCCACTCCCATTGCCATGAGTATCATGGGGGCAGCACCGTTCAATGGAGCAGGTGATCAAGCACTCAGTGTTGCGTATATTTCCGCCATGAGTTTCTATTACATGGTACGCTGGCCCAGATAAGGACCGGGCAGGACATTGACATAGATTCTAAGATCACATTATTTCCTCTGGGCGGCCATAAATTGATAGCCTTCGATTTCAAGGGTCCCGATATCGACTCGGACTCTTCTCGGGACGAATTCCGTCGGCGGCGTTTCGCCATCTTCTCATGGTTTCCTAAAACAATCGCTCGGATTTTCCGTTCAAAGAATCTTACAGGCGGCGGTGAAGTGCACTCTCCATCAGAACGGAAGCTGCCCGATGTCGAAGTGGGGGGTCTATACAACAGCGGAGAACGAGATCGGAACGGCGACGTATCTGGCTAGCTCTGCCGCCGTCTCCTCTACAGCTGTGACAGCTCCGGATACCCAGTCTCTCAATTTTGGACTATTTCCCAAGGAGGCAGGCGATAGCGAGCTGGAACTTCCTACCGTCCCAAATATGCAGTCACAAGCTCCAGCACCTTCCCAGGGAAGGATACTCTGGCGCAGAATGGTGGAGTTCGTAAAAGAAGTGTGCTCCCCTTCGTCGCTCAGCGTCATCGTAGCTTTACCCATTGTGGTTGTCCCTGCACTCAAAGGCCTCTTCATCGCGGTCGACAATTCTCCCATTCATCCAGGCACCGACGGCCTCCCTCCCCTGTCATTTCTGTTTGAAACGGCCATTTTTATCGGTGCAGCTTCGGTCCCGCTAGGGTTGGTTTGTCTCGGCTCGGCCCTTGCTCGATTGGAGATTCCACGAGGCCAATTGAATAAACTTCCCGTGGGTGCGATTACGAGTATCACTGTCGGGCGGATGATCGTCACACCAGTGCTTGGTGTTCTGCTAACCAAGGCGCTGGTTCATGGCGGTATCATTCCGGAAGAGAACAAAGTGCTTCAGTTTGTCTCACTGTGGGTGAACTCTTCAATTTTATTGTCCAGTCAATTATAATTTTCTCCAGCATTTTTTCGTGTATCCCTTCTGGAGTGAACCAAGTAATTGATGTCTTCCACGCCTGAACTTTATTGCTGATCCACTTACAGGTATTTCTCACTCAGGTTTATAGTGGCGACGGAAGTGCGGAGCATCCTCCGGCCTTCCTACTCCCCCAATACGCGATGTTGTTCTTTTCCATGACGGGAGTCGTTGCATACAGCCTCTCCGCTTACTTCTAACAATTACCTCCTAATGCGGTCGTCCCGGCATCGTATGATCTAGACGCGGCTCTATTTACCATGTACCATGTTTCTCGCTCGAATTATAGCTAAATTTTACTGGTTGGTTTTTTTTGAGACTTTCAACCATTGCTTCCAAATGGAGATTTCCAATCACTCGGATCATTCCGGCTGCTCCCTTCAAAGTTGCTCACAAGGCCCGAGACAGGTTTTACGCACGCCGTCAGTAGCGTTGAAGAAAACATTTGACGGACTCACGCATTCATTTGATACAGCCACTGCAGCAGACTGATGGCAAATTGGATTTCACGGACTGTGCGAAGCATGAATCATAGTGGGCTACTGGACAATAATATTTCGGCCAATCCTGACGTAGCTTGTATCAGGGTTTAAGATAACGGAAGTTTAACCAGAATCCGTTTATATCGCTGAAAGACAGTGGTAAGTGAGTATGTAGAACTCCCATCAAATCTAGCTCCATTTGCACAAATCCCGCCGCCCGCCTTCTCTCGACCGCCCAGTCATTAGCGCTCCCCGCACACCCTTATCTAGAATAGTCGGGACTCCTCTACACCAGAAATATTTTTCATTGTGAATGATAGAAGCCCCTGACAACATAAAAATTTATATGTTTTTTCCAGCCGGACACGCAACTCCGGACACGCAACTGTAACACAGGCAATAAATATAAGACACTCTTCATACTATATAGCCTCCCTTGGATTTAGGGTGTAAGAAATTTTGAGAATGAAGTCCACTCTCACTGCGCTTGGAAACGATCCGAAATCGGAGAAATTGCAGGAAGTCCTAAAAAAGAAAAGAAAGACATTAAGATGTCCTCCTCATCAGAGACAATATTAAACAGGCCTGCTCGGAGCACAAAATCCCTATATTCCACGTATTTATCTATGGTGCGAGAAATTCTCAGCGGGCCAATTCATTCAATTCACCATCACTGACCTTGATTTGTTTCGGGAACATTCGTGAGAAAAAGTGAAGAAAAAAATTACATGGGTTACGAAGGGATTCAGTCGGCTTCTACAGTCCTCTCTCTATAGATACTCAACTGCCCTTGCTCAAGACATATTGATTCTGGCTGTTTGTTCTATGGTGTCAGCAAATGGCACCTGTTGTATTTCCGAAGTGATCGGAGTTCTACACTCTCACTATGTACTCACTGAAAGATAAGCTGCGTGCGTCCACGCTTAGCATGCAAGAGTGGAGTGTTATTTAACTATATCGAGTATACACTATACGTTTTCCGTAGCACCGTTTCCTATTACTCGGCTACACCTTGACCAACTCGTGGATTCTTGATCGACTGATATTAGCTCTGACTTGTTGAAAGAAAAATCCCATGCCAGAATTTATTGTAGGTAGTTCCGATATTATCTTATATGGCCGGCAGAAGGTCTTGAAGTAATTACCTTACTATATTGTTTTTCGCTGAGAAATTCGTTAAGCCCCCGCGTACCAGGTCATTCTCGGGCTTACGGTTTGTGTCGGATTGGCGGATGAGATTAAAAAGCACACCAGTTGCAAGGGATCAATCCAACCAGCAACCTTGTTACGACGCGCTTTTCCGATGGCGGCTGATAGGCCTTACTTGTGATGTCAAACCAGTGTTCCGGTGTATTGAGAAATGGGAACGGCTGTCGGGATGTGCGATGCGTTCAGACGCCGGATAGCCGAAGCCATTTTTAGGGGATTGTAGCCGCGGCTAGCTTCGGCGACGATAGTTAGCTTGTCAGGATAAATATATTCCAGCTAGTTGTCTAGAAATAGCTCGTCCCAGTCACCTAGACAACGGCTAACCAGAGCAATTGCGAGACGATTGCGAGTCCACGAAGCTCAGCTCGACGGAGCTTTCTAACATGGTTCTGTCACCTGTACTAAAAAGAAAAAAAGATATCGCAAGTCAAGCTCTGCTGAAATCACAAAAAAAGCATCCACTCCTGCACAGCCAATAATATCCTACCTTCTGAATGCTACGAGGCATAGCCAGAGATACGAGCGTGATACGGTCCTTGACTAGTCCTGGTGAGATGACTAGCTGGCACGGCTAGACCGATCTCGTCGAGGTGGCTAGCGTGGCCTCGCTATTTGGGGCCGACTACCTCCCGGCTATACGGCACGCCACGGGGTACTGCTACCTGGGACCTGAACACAGTGATTTGCATGAACTCCTTTAGTTACTATTGTATGTATCTATGTTTCAGTAGATTCCTGATCTGGAATATGGCCAATTTTTTGGGAACCAAAACTAAATTTGGAGACGTAGGTAGGAAGATGTGTGCTAGGCAAATAGTATGCGCGAGCTGGATCGAACGTTTATATTTCAAGTGGCGGCCTTGGAGGCATCACCACTGACTTCCCGAAAGATCAACGAGAATATGACGGGTGCAAGTTTTGCTGAGAACCGTTTCTGATAGGACCGGGGTAAAATTGTAGATACCTACTACCTCCTCATTTCTTATTTTGTCTTTGCCTAGTGACTGCGCCGGCATCTTACCCTACAGTTCTTCTGTCTGGAGTTTTTGTTGCTCTATTTTGTCCTTCCCGTTCTCCACTTGGATATATATATACCGTCTGAGAATATTTAATCTGCTGAGCGCGCAGTATAAAATGCGCTCTCTGTTTCAGTCTTTTGTCTCCTCACCTTCACAGACGTCAGGAATCTTTCTTGATTATCGTACTAGAACCATACTTACTGCTGGGGCCCTGATCTGGATATCTGCCGCCCCCCTCTTACGCTTGTGAGTAGCCCTGCTCCATCCCAAAATAACGTGCTTTGTTGACTTGGGCTCCTACCCCAGAATTATCCCCGTCGCAGGTGGATTCGTTGTCACCAAGTTGGATTTATTTCCTCAGGCCGCCGCAGGTGGGATGGGCCAAATCATATTGGTACGCCGACAGGTAAACCTCTTCGTGATCGTTATTCTTACCCATGTAGAATATTGCACAACCCTGCCTGATGTTTTCTAGAATTGTCCCAGCTTTCACGGCCCAAAATATCTCCGCACTGGGTATTTAATAAAAACCACGATCTTTATTCTGTTACATGACTCAGACTCTACCAGGACCCATCATGCTCATCGCAGCAATGTACCAGGCCATTGGAGTCGGAATAGCATTGATAACAAAGCAGTTTTTTTGGGTTCCACATCGCTTCAGGTGTGTGAACAGCACCTCCATTCAACGAGTTGTGAACTCACATATTTTTCTCAGATGGGGAATTTTTGTCGTCGGTGGATGGGGGAATTACGGAGATATTTGTGAGTTTCATTCGACCCACGGTCTGAAGTTATACTTACCTCGAGGTTTTAGCCACCCCTATTGCCTTAAGTATCATGGGGGCAGCACCGTTCAATGGAGCAGGTGATCAAGCACTCAGTGTTGCATATATTTCCGCCATGACTTTCTATTACATGGTAAGCTAGCCTAAATCAGGACCGGGAACGACATTGACGTAGATTCTAAGATCACATTCTTTCCTCTGGGCGGCCATAAATTGATAGCCCTCGATTTCAAGGGTCCCGATATCGACTCGGACTCTTCTCGGGACGAATTCCGTCGACGGCATTTCGCTATTTTCTCATGGTTTCCTAAAACTATCGCTCGGATTTTCCGTTCAAAGAACCTTACAGGCGACGGTGAAGTGCACTCTCCATCAGAACGGAAGCTGCCCGATGTCGAAGTCTATACAACAGCGGAGAACGAGATCGGAACGGCGACGTATCTGGCTAGCTCTGCCGCTGCCTCCTCTACAGCTGTGACAGCTCCGGATACCCAGTCCCTCAATTTTGGACGATTTCTCAAGGTGGCCGGCGATAGCGAGCTGGAACTTCCTACCACCCCAAAGAGGCAGTCGCAAGTTCTAGCACCTTCCCGGGGAAGGAGAATCTGGCGCAGAATGGTGGCGTTCACAAAAGACGTCTGCGCCCCTTCGTCGATCAGCGTCATCATAGCTTTACCCATTGCGGTTGTCCCTGCGCTCAAAGGTCTCTTCATTGCGGTCGACAACTCCCCTATTCACCCAGGCCCAGATGGCCTCCCTCCCCTGTCATTTCTGTTTCAAGCGGCCATTTTTATCGGTGCAGCTTCGGTCCCCCTTGGTTTGGTTTGTCTCGGCTCGGCCCTTGCTCGATTGGAGATTCCACGAGGCCAATTGAATAAGCTTCCCGTGGGTGCGATTACGAGTATCGCTGTCGGGCGGATGATCGTCACACCAGTGCTTGGTGTTCTGCTAACCAAGGGACTGGTTCATGGCGGTATCATTCCGAAGGAGGACAAAGTTCTTCAGTTTGTCTCGCTGTGGGTGAACTCTTCAATTTTATTGTCTCGTCGCTTATAATTTCCTGCAGCATTTTTTCGTGTATCCCTTCTGGAGTGAACCAAGTAATTGATGTCTTCCACGCCTGAACTTTATCACTGATCCATTTACAGGTATTTCTCACTCAGGTTTATAGTGGCGACGGAAGTGCGGAGCATCCTCCGGCCTTCCTACTTCCCCAATACGCGATGTTGTTCTTTTCCATGACGGGAGTCGTTGCGTACAGCCTCTCCGCTTACTTTTAACAATTACCTCCTAATGCGGTCGACCCGGCATCGTATCAATTAGACGAGGCTCTATTTACCATGTACCATGTTGCTCGCTCGAATTATAGCTAAATTTTACTGGTTGGTTTTTTTTGAGGCAGATTTCCAATCACTCGGATCATTCCGGCTGCTGCTGCTCACACACAAGGGCTCATACTCACTCAGTATTGCCCAAGTATTGCCTTACCCTCAAATCGTCCGTTAATTTTGAAATTTCCTTTGAAGAGGTGTTTGGACTTGACACTCTTTTAAGGGCTTTTGGCGATGGCAAGGGCTCGGGTCGGCTAAAAGTTCCTTCTATTCGTTCCACACCAATGCAATAAAAATCAGAAGTAAAAAAATGCATTCACGGCAATATAAATGCTACATGAGAAACTCGGAAGCAGCACAAAATTTCTGCAATAAACTACAAGACAGAGTCGCTGGCAGCGTCGCTGAATTTGAAAGTATTGCTCACCGACGGAGAACTTGAACGAGGCGATCTAAAAATAAAGTGAGTTGATCCAATCAAGCGAGACGGCGAGCGAACCTATTGGAAAGAGAACGTGCGGAGGGCGTCATGGTACTTCGAGATAGTTAGCAAACGAGGGTGTCTTCGTGTCAGCACTCGCTATTTAAGACGTGGTCTTCAAGCAGCGATGGAAACTGGAATGGATGAGAATGATTTAGGGGAAAAAATATTGAACCGAACGAGTGTGCGGAGAACGCGAGAAGGGACTGTGAGATGGTCGTTGTTAGCAAAATTCCTATATTTATTTCGCCACCAGTAGTATTTGGATACAACCATATATCTAACACCAAAATTAGCGACAAAATTAGCGTTGAGGAAATAGGCTAAGAGCCGGAGCATTACCTATGATAGTACACGCAAGAACTGGAGGATGGTAAATTAGTGAGCGCGGAGAGAGCAAACGGAAGGCTCTTACGTGGTGTCCTTTCGAAAACGGAATGCTACTTCGAGTTTCAATCGGCGTCGTAGTACTACGAACACTCTCACACAAAAGAAAATACCCAAGCGACAAATTCCTGAGCAGATGATAAGCACAAGAAGGCCACATAAACTGACTCACGGTTACAATGCGGCGGCGCCCGACGACGCGCTGGTAGGGAATAATCGGTGTGTTGTGAAAAAAGCTGCCGATGACTAAACATGGGACAAACGGAGGAGACAAGGGGGGTGAAACGATGCGGAGGCGAAGTATAACAAGCAGGACAACAGAAAGGTGGATGCGGAAAGGAAAATAGGAAGGTCTCTGTCACGGAAAGAAGGGATACGTGGTCACAACGAAGAGGGAGGAGAGGGAGGAGCAGCAGGGACATGGATAAAGAGAGGACAGGCGAACGGTGAACGCTGGAGAGTGGCGAGGATCTGAGGAGGAGAGTTAATAGAATGGACGCAATGACAACGAGGAGGGAGAAAGGGGATATGACGTGGAAGGGAAATGAAGCGTAGAAACAATTACCAGCCTTGGTAAATGCTGCAGTGAAGGATTTAGAGGGATGCATTAAGTGAGTGAAAAGCAAAGTGAGTGTCCAAGAGTTGGGGTGCATGCGGCTCAGCATTCGACGGAAGTAAGAGGAACAGGTGTGCGGAGTGGTCGTGGATCCGACGCGACTGCAGTGTCGTCTTGGTTCGAGGGAAGTAAGGGGAACAGGTGTGGGGTGGTCCGCGACTGCAGTGTCGTCTTGGTGCACCTAGGAAGGGGAGGTGAAGGAGCGGAGAAGTGCCTTCGGCGCTTGGCAAGCTTGCCGAGGTCACGGTTGGTTGGAAGCGCCACACATTTGCTCATATTTGGGGATGTCAAAATTTCGAAGACCGACGGCGAATCGCACGTTGGTCGCCAGCAACATAAAACACTGTTTTCTGGGCACTTCGGGTAAGTCATTTCGTGCGTGGCACGGCACTGACACTGGCGGATGCAGTTCCTTACGCGTGCGATATTTCAATCCGCGCCCGGGTTCACGGTATCCGAGCGGGCCCGCCGGATTCACAATATCCGGTCATAGCCACTATGCTGGTACGGGTCACTGTGTTCACCCCTAGGGTACCGTAGAATCCAGTACGATCACCGCCGAAAAATGCATACGTGCACTTCACCACAGAGGCCGATCCAGACTATGCAGTAAATGTGCGGGCAAGACAGGCTGGCGAAGCCCTGCGTTGTCTCTGTGCTAGATACCTGCCCATCCGAAACGAATGCCGTCGCTTCGAAGCCTCGAGCTGACCACGGGAAGATGCAAAGCCCATCCTTCTGAGGCAGAAAATGTGGCCCGCCTCCCTTGTTGTTGCTCACAGTCGTTGCAGCCGGCGTAGCCGTCCATTTACCGGCTATATGGTCATCCCCGAAATATACTCGGTGACAATCCCGTAGGGTGACGTCCCTCAGTAATATTTTCTCAGCTAACGCTCAGCCCACGAGCACCACCATCCGCTCATCGCACTAATCGCAAAAGGGAAGGTGTGGGCTGAGTATTCTCTCTGACGTGGCCTGACGACAGGACGGCAATTTCATTGTCCAAAGTGGGATTTTTACCACCAGCAAGGGGAATACGGCGCAGAGTTGCGACAATACGCAGTGACTCCTCTCCTGGCGACCGATGCGGCGCCGTCGGTATGGAATGTCAGGGTTCCGGTGCATTCGCGACCAGGTTCGGTATGTGGGTTAGAACGGGGACGCAAAGCACCCGTCAGTGCCTTTATTCCGCTGGAGGATCCGGTGTCTTCTTTGAATACGAAGGCAGTAGAAGTTTGTTTGGATTTTTCACATAATATGCTCAGCACAAAATCTGCTCACAATCTGAGGAGAGCCTAGTCCAATGATTGTGCCGTTGTTGGTATTTTGTTTTGATATTTTCCCGTTTTCAACAACTTCGCCTAGGCAAGAAAACGCTAGCGAAAAAAAAACTTAGCCCCTACTGGAAACCCCGGTGCAACGATAACAGACAAATTTGGGGACGCGTTCTGGGATTTTGTTCAGATTTCGTTCAAAAATTATGGGTGTTGGCTATTTCGGCGTTCTCAGGCGTTCTTCGGCGTTCTTCGGCGTTGTACAAAATGTCTGATGTATCAATTGATGGGCCGATCTTTCCCAAACCGGATGAGATAGAAATCCTTCTACGGATGGTATACTATATTGGGAAAGAACAGCCGCGGCAAAAACAACTATTTTTGGAGACTCAATATTAATGTCTATAGCAACCGAAAGCATCGGGAATACTACAGCCGCTCATGCGAATCGTTTTATTTTCCTAGTTTTTTTTTTTTTCAGACAAACAATTCTGAAAGTTGACTTGGGCTCTGACGGAGTAGCACCGTCAAGATCACTCCCAACTCAGACTCCACTTAGTCTCGCTAACTTCTCGCTAACTTCTCGCTAACTTCTCGAGACCAGTCATGCGTGACTACAGGCCATCGGAAATGGTAGTGCTTTGACCAGTTCCATTGACTCATCCGGGTCACCCTTTGGAAGGGTTTTACGAAATGCTGATCCTGCGGCCACTTTGTGGTTACAACTCTTGTTGCCGCGTCTCCGCCGGCCAGCTCTGAAACACTGACCACGGCTTCTCACTGCGCGCAAGACCCTCGGGTCTGGTAGAATTTTGGAACCCTGCATAGTCAAAAAAACGATGGACCCTCCGAGTTTGAGATACAAAGTGGAGCCATGGAGCCATGCCATCATAAAATGTGAAGCAGTTGTAAGCACAAACTTAAACTGAGGATCAGCATTTCGTAAAATCCGTACAAACTATTGAAAACAGATGTATCAGGCCATCGGAATAGCAGGTTGGTATGTAAGTTCCATTGACTCATTCGGCGAACTTTCACACCATCACCAGGCGCGCCCATGTCTCTGCATAAACCTAGACACGGCACATAGCTGGACCAAAAAATATCTGGCGCGCCGTCTTCCAGTGGACCTCAACAACCTCAACTTGAAGTCGAGGATCCTGCTGGACGTATTAAATTATGCCGATCATACGGCCTGCGCATTAGAGGATGTGAACCGATGTGTGGCTGATGTGGTAGTTCTGAAGCAGCTGAGCGAGAAACCGCATTGCTTCGGTTGATTAAACGGCAATATGACTGACACGGCTTGGATACGGGCTCGTCGACGTCAGGACTTATCCTGTATAAGATCTCGATTCTTTTTCAGGTCGCATTGAGGCTGGAACGCGATAAATAACCGATATACCGGTGTCAAATATACCGGGGCATCAAAATTGATTTAATCCCTTCGCAATTCTCTTCGTATAAGTTGGACGAGTCGAGGGCATATCTAAGAGAGCACGAAGATACCTTCGATTTTTTTTACACTGCGAAAAGGCAAGGTAGAACAATAGAACAGATTATTTTATATTTCTTCGA
Organism: Mycena rebaudengoi; assembly: GCA_029282285.1. Classification (NCBI taxonomy): domain Eukaryota; kingdom Fungi; phylum Basidiomycota; class Agaricomycetes; order Agaricales; family Mycenaceae; genus Mycena; species Mycena rebaudengoi. The sequence continues at coordinate 2,526,700 of JARJCX010000007.1, forward strand.
GTATAGTTGTGTTTTGCGAGTGAACTTCTGATGAAACAGTTATTAGAGCTCCATGTTACATTTCATATGAACGGAGACAAAGGCCCAGGGCAGGATGCAGGTTGACTCTCATGTTTTCAGCCAAAGGGTATAACGAATGCAGGGGTTAGGGAAATAACTCGGTTCGCGAAACACCTCGGGGCGGTTCAAGGGTTGGGAAGGTCCCTATACTCCGCTGGAGTGTCCATTTTTTTTACAGTAGGATGCAGACCAGTGTCTCCTAGACAGACGCTTTAACGAATGAAGCTCGTACTTCGCTTGTTAAGATGCAAACGTGCCGAGTTTTCTCAACTTGCATTGATGATATCAAAATCTGATAAGTATTTAAGCATTATTGATGAAAATCACCGTGAGATCGCCGTCGCTTTGGCGGCGGGGTCCCACTTCCCATCGGAATCAATGGCTCTGCAATTTGGGTTTCAGCAGGTTTCAGCTGGAAACGGGGCATCCAAATGGACTCATCCAACCCTGAATCCAGATTTCGGGAATGAAAAAGGCGAAGCGCCAAGAATTCGTGTAGCAGGCAGCGCCCAAGATTCCCACCATTCCGCCATAATCCGTCATTGCGGAGAAGCGCCCCGAATTAGGCAATGTTCCCGACGGATTGCGCCATCGCTCTGCATTTTCTCTGTATACTCAAAGAATTCTACCGTAATTATTTGACTTGGTGAATGCCAAATACTGGCCAAAAAAAGAAAAGGCATACAACTCGGTTATTGGGATGACCTATAGCTCACCTCGACAAGTTCACTGTACTCGCGCTATGTACTAGAAACATCTCGAGCCCATGCGAATAAAGAAGTGAGGATCTCAAGGGTTTCCTGATATCTGCGCCAATATATTTTTACTGAAATTGCCGCAGTATCAATGGCACAGTATTTTAAATATGAATTGTTTGGGTAATTCTCTACAGTGCGAAGAGTTTTTTTTCATATAGCACAGGATTCGTTTGCATTACATTTAGAGCGCTTGTTTGAGGCCCGAGGTTACATGTAAACATGAGACTTACGTCGCCGGCATCAGTGATCGGAACCCCAGGAAAACGAGTTCCCAGGAAAACGGGTTCTCAATAGAATAATAATCCATATAATCCTAGTGCTGCGGAACGTAGTAAAATTGCTTGCCGTGCCGGAGTCGCCGAAATAAATTTTAGCAATAGATAGCGAAAGGAAAGGCCAGGCTCCAATGGGGCAGCAGCATTTTCTCAAACGGCTTTCAAGCGGCTGCCCCATGTAGGAGTAAATCCGAAGTGCTTGAACTACGTCGAGATGTAATTTACCCAGCCCCTAATACAGCGCCGCGTCATTACAATGTGGAATTGCGTCAGAAGAGTGTGTCTGTCCGTCGCTAAAATCCCCTCTGTTTCTGTGCCGATGGTGATCCGCGGTGTGCTTGGCCTAGCCAGCTTCGCTAGCCTTTACAAATTTTTCTCTGTTGCTCTTTACGTAGTTGGTATCTCACCCTTACACTGGACCCTCCGGGTTCTGTTTCTCCATTGTCTCTGTACCCCGTCAGAGAATATATAAGATGCTGAGTCGTTACTGAGTGACCATTCATGGAAAAGCAGCTTGTTTCATCTCCTTCTCTTCCAACCTCCTTTCATTTTATCCGCGTATTGTTCAAACCATGGTCGCTGCAGGGACATTGATCTGGGTATCTGCTGCCCCTCTCTTACGCTTGTGAATAGCCCTCCTCAATTTCAAAATGAAATTCTCCTCACAACCTGCGCTCCTGCCCTAGAATTATCCCCGTCGCAGGCGGATTCGTTGTCACCAAGTTGGATCTATTTCCCCAGGCCGCCGCAGGTGGGATGGGTCAAATAATATTGGTATGCCTACAAGTAAACCTCTTCGTGGTCGTCATTCTTACCCGTGTAGAATATTACACAACCCTGCCTGATGTTCTCTAGAATTATCTCGGCTTTCACGGCCCAAAATATCTCCGGACTGGGTATGTAATATCTTTATTCTGTTACACGTCTCATTTCTCTCCCAGGGCCTATCATGCTCATCGCAGCAATGTACCAGGCCATTGGAGTCGGAATAGCATTGATAACAAAGCAGTTTTTCTGGGTTCCACATCGCTTCAGGTGTGTGAAGGGCACCTCCATTCAACGACTTGTGAATTCACAGATTTCGCTTAGGTGGGGAATTTTTGTTGTCGGTGGATGGGGGAACTATGGAGACATTTGTGAGTTTTATTCGACTCACGGTCTGAAATTATACTTACCTCGAGGTTTTAGCCACCCCTATTGCGATAAGTATCATGGGGGCAGCACCGTTCAAGGGAGCAGGTGATCAAGCACTCAGTGTTGCGTATATTTCCGCCATGACTTTTTATTACACCGTAAGCTAGCCTAAATCAGGACCGGGAACGACATTGACGTAGATTCTAAGATCACATTCTTTCCTCTGGGCGGCCATAAATTGATAGCCCTCGACTTCAAGGGTCCCGATATCGACTCGGACTCTTCTCGGGACGAATTTCGTCGACGGCGTTTCGCCATCTTCTCATGGTTTCCTAAAACAATCGCTCGGATTTTCCGTTCAAAGAACCTTACAGGCGACGGTGAAGTGCACTCTCCATCAGAACGGAAGCTCCCCGATGTCGAAGTGGGGGTTTATATAACAGCGGAGAATGAGATCGGAACGACGTATCTGGCTAGCTCCGCCGCCGCCTCCTCTACAGCTGTGACAGCTCTGGATACCCAGTCCCTCAATTTTGGACTGTTTCCCAAGGAGGCCGGCGGTAGCGAGCTGGAACTTCCTACCGTCTCAAAGAGGCAGTCGCAAGTTCTAGCACCTTCCCGGGGAAGGAAATTCTGGCGCAGAATGGTGGCGTTCACCAAAGACGTGTGCGCCCCTTCGTCGATCAGCGTCATCATAGCTTTACCCATTGCGGTTGTCCCTGCGCTCAAAGGTCTCTTCGTTGCACTCGACAATTCCCCCATTCACCCAGGCCCCGACGGCCTCCCTCCCCTGTCATTTCTGTTTGAAACGGCCACTTTTATCGGTGCAGCTTCGGTCCCGCTAGGGCTGGTTTGTCTCGGCTCGGCCCTTGCTCGATTGAAGATTCCACGAGGCCAATTGAATAAGCTTCCCGTGGGTGCGATTACGAGTATCACTGTCGGGCGGATGATCGTCACACCAGTGCTTGGTGTTCTGCTAACCAAGGCGCTGGTTCATGGCGGCATCATTCCGGAAGAGGACAAGGTGCTTCAGTTTGTCTCACTGTGCGTGAACTCTTCAATTTTATTGTCCAGTTAATTATAACTTCCTGCAGCATTTTTTCGTGTATCCCTTCTGGAGTGAACCAAGTAATTGATGTCTTCCACGCCTGAACTGTATCGCTGATCCATTTACAGGTATTTCTCACTCAGGTTTATAGTGGCGACGGAAGCGCGGAGCATCCTCCGGCCTTCCTACTCCCCCAATACGCGATGCTGTTCTTTTCCATGACAGGAGTTGTCTTATACAGCCTCACCGCCTACTTTTAAACATTACCTCTCATTATCGTCATCCCATAATTATCCTACCAAAAGGGAACGGACCCACTCAATCGTAGCTTCCGACTTACTCCTCTCCTTTGTTGTGTATCCATATTAATATGTATCCACTTAGTCGCTCATTAGAAATGATATTTCCACTCATTACCTCTTTCCTATGTCATGTACGTCGTAGATACTGATGCACGAGTGCTTAGCGTTCATTATATCGAAATTAACGAAAGCACCCGAGCTTGGTCAACCTCAGAGTCCTCGTTCAACTTTTGGTTGAACTTCGAAGTTCAACTACCAAATGGGGATTTCCGATCGCTGGTTTTACGGATCATTCCGAGCTCCACTATCTTCTTTCTGCTCCAAATTTTTAATTTTGAGTGCGTTACATCACCTGCCGATGATCCAAGGCGCCCATGTCTGATATGCTACTAGATGCACGACTCGGAGTCAGGACTTCCAGAAGGTGTGTATATTAGGGGCAAGTGCCTGATTGCTGAACCTCTACGACGCGGAGGTCCTAATCCTGCCGCTCATGAACCATTCCGGGACTACAACATGCTCATGGTCGTATCTTGCATTCAGTCCCCTGGACCGACAAAGGATTCGTGAGACACCGCTCGAGATGTGCTACGAGCACGACCTGCCATACGACAAGCGCTCGTGCTCAATATCCATCATTCTCGAGGTTCCCCTTGCTACTGGTTACAGAGAACACCTGCCCGAGTGTTGACTGCTACGGCAGTAGGCTCTGATGAACGACTTGTGGCGCGGATTTACGATCCTCTCTATTTTGCCGAGCTGGAAATGGATCGATACCGCGTAATAGTGCGTGCAGTGGCTATCGAGGATGAGACATACTTCCGCTTGAAGAAACACCAGGGTGTTTCTATTCCGCATCTTCGGGGAGTTTTTGCTGCCGAAGTCGATATGCCAGGCGGGGAGCCAAGGCATGTGTATGGAGTGCATCGATGGAGCTGGCGAGACAAACGTATGTGTGGAGCGCACAAGGCGGCCCTCGTGGACGCCGTCGCCAAGATCATCTTCCCTCGGCGTCTTTGGACGCGATCTAGCAGACCGGAATACAATTATACCGAGACAGCTACCGAACACATCATCGCCAGAAAACTTTTGCGCATCTGCCAAATGCCCCTTCAGAAACACAATCCACATCGATCTGTTTTCCACCGTCTGCTACACACGAATATCGTCCCCGCATGTTCATTATCGACCTTGAACAGGTTAACTTTTGTCGATGGGCTTGACCATCAAGAGCTGCAGAATGTACATGAGAGGCCATTGGGGGGCTTCGAAATGGCTGGTAAACGTAGATATTCTGTGCGCTTTTCAATTTTCGTCTTGGCATAAGTGATCCCAGTTCGGTGTTTGGATACGAGAAAGCGAATGAGTTGCCCTCATACTTGGATGAAGAGGAGGAATAGGATCATCCGTTCGTAATTAATTGCGCTTTGGCGAGCGGGGGTAGATAGACCCAACGGGATACATGATACACACACATACAATTGAAGTTGGAATTATTATTATTGTGTTAGTCTGTCTCGTGTTTCCACATGCAGTTAGAATCGTGGGCGCGCCAGTACAGAACGTGCCACGCCGCGAAATACCGATGACGCAACGAGGCAAGAAACCGACGAGCCCATAACTGCACCCGCGACTCTAGTTGTCCGTCGTCCATATCCCTGTCCCCAACCACTCAGAAAAACCCAGATCCGGGGAACATCCCCGAGCTCTCCGCCCCCCGCCCGCCATCGCTGTCCAGCGAATCCGAGTCGGAATCCACGTGGGGCGGTGGCGGTGGTGGGCGCACCTGCATGGGCTCAGGCTCCCGGCGTAGATGCGCAGGCTCAGGCTCTCGACGAGCCTGGGCAGACTCCTGGCGCTTATGCGGATGCTCCCGCCTGGCATGCTCCGTCGGCGGCGGCGGCGGCACCTTCCGATTTTCCTCCTCGCTCGTCCGCCGCATCCGTACATACGCCGGCTCCGCGTCCTCCTCCTCCTCCTGCGCCAGCAGCGGCGCTCGCACTCCTCGTCCTCCTCCTCCGGCTTCCTGTGCACCGCCACCAAACGCGCGATTGAGCCCCCCGAATGGGAGATTGAAGCCGCCGAGGTTCAGGCCTGCAAAGCCCGCGAGCCCAGTTTCCGCGTCGCGTGGGCCGGGGAGGTCTTCTGGGGAAGGGTCGAACTGGGGAAGGGGTAGCGTTAGAGTTAGCGTCGGCATGAGTGGAAGGAGCCGCGAAGATAAAACTACTCACACCCTCCCACACCTCGTTCCGCCCCTCGCCTGGGCGCCTGGGCGCGCCAGCCGCGCGGTCGAGCGCAACGCATACGTAGAGTGTGTCGGCGCTGCAAGACGGGAGTTAGTGAACACGCACATAGAGGTCGAAGAGGGGTAGGAAAAGTGGAGAATAGAGAGAGATGAGGAAGAGGATGGGCGAGGGAGGGGAGGAGGTGGGTAGAAGTAATGGGAGAGCAGAGAGAAAAAGCAGCGTCGAAGAGAAGAGACACAAAAAAGCAGTCAAAAAAAAAAAAGAAAATAGGGAGACGTACCAATCCCTCACAACGCCTCCACAAAACACGCTCACGGCCGCACACACCGTGCCCGCCAAAAGCGCCGCGCCCAGCGCTGCGGCGTACCCTGCACCGGGATTCGACGGGTCTATGGATGGGTGGGTTAGTATCTGAGAAGGAAGAGAAGGCAGGCAGAAGGAGAAGGAGAAGAGGCGAAGGAAGAGGTAGAACAAGAAGGAGAAGAAGGAAAGGCCAAAGCGTAAAAGACGAGTTTGTAAATGGGCGAGAAAGCGGAGACTTTGCACGTGACTCGGAAGATCCGAAAGTACGAGACAGTGAAGCAATCGCCAGACTCTCTGCGTGGAGGGAAGATGGTTTCCGCAGAAAGCTCACGAGGAGCCAAGCCCATTTCCCCTCGTCAAACAGCTTCTTGCTCGTCAAAAGGCTTCTTGTGAAAACCCTTACACTCTTCTACACACACGCAGCGAAATTTTCCGCTTCGCGTACAGGCAGAAATCCGCCCGTGCAGCGCAGGGTAGCTCCACAGCACAGTGACAAAAATGAAAGACACCCAGAACGAAAGTCGGAAGAAGAAAGCACAAACAACTCACCGACATCCCTGTCCCCCGCCGCGCGCAAATACGCCACGAGCGCAAACGGCAGCGCGAGTGTCCAGGGCCGCGGGAGGGGCAACGCCGGCGGGGGGCCTATGTGCATGCGTTAGTGGCGGGCGTAAGGACAATCTAGTTGAAAAAAAAAAGTAGTAGACGCACCCCTTCCGTCCAGCTCCCGCACGCCCTTGACGCCTGCCCAGAAGCCCCGGTCTCCGCCCGTCAGCGCACAGTATACGCCCACGACGCGCCCGCCGCCGACGCGTTCTGTTGCGCGGCCGACGATGTCGAGGAGGTGCGCGGAGAAGAGGGCGACGACCTGTGGGTGGGTGGGTGGTGAGATGATTGTGTGATGAATGAGAGGAGAGGGACGGAAGAGACTCAGGGAAGATCCCGTACCTTATACGGCAGTGCCATGGGCAGGAAGCGGAGTGCAGCCGCGACGCCGTCGAGCAGCGCGTGCAGCACGCCGAAGAGCGCGCAGAGGACGAGCGTACCGAGCACGGGGCTTACAAGCGCGTGGTGCAGCGTGAGGAGGGACTGTGGGAGGCTAGTGTCTATATAGAGTGGAAATTGAAATCAGAGGTGCTGGGGTGGGATAGCGAGAATGTGCACCTGTGGTCGTAGACGATGATGAAGACGATGAGGGCGGCACCCACGCGTTCCACCACGCGCCGACGACGCCGGCGACGACTGCGCGCTGGGCGCTGCGGAGAACGCCCCATGCAAGTACGAGGGTTGCTGCGAGGAGCGTGCCGAGGATCCATGAGCGCGCGAGGGCGAGGCGCACGAGAAGGGCGAGGGGCGGGAGGGACGCGATGAGCGCGAAGAGGAGGGCGACGGGGGACACGGCGAGGAGGAGGGGCGTGCGGGTGTAGAGGGTGCGGGTGGAGAGGCCGAGGGCGCGGGGCGTGCGCGAGAGGCGGTGGAGCGTGTTGGGGAGGCGGTGGAGCGTGAGGAGGAAGAAGGGCAGGGGGAGGAGGGCGAGGATGCGGAGGGGGGAGAGGAGGAGGAGGATGGAGGAGATAAGGAGGGCGAGTGGGGGGGTGAGGGCGGAGAGGAGGAGGATGGGGCGGAGGGCGAGGCGGAGGAGGAGGAGGTGCGTGTAGGAGAGGAGGGCGGCAAGCACGGTGAGTGCGCAGAGGAGGGGCAGGGTGTGCAGCAGAGGGAGCGGGGTGGACGATGGCGGGAGAAGTAATGGGGCGAGGAAGGCAGACAGGAGTGCAATCGACACGGCGGCCAAAAAAGCGGCGGCAAAGGGGGCGTCTGGCAGCGGAGTGCGTCTGCGTTTACCGGGAGTGGCCAGCCCAAAAGAAGGCGTCCGTTGTGGCAGCAGAGAGGATGTCAGCAGAGATACCGGCGGGGGTGTAGGCGAGCGGGGCGGCGGTCTTCGGGGTGGAGACGGCGAGCGTAACTGTCGATTCCTTCGCGGCGGAGACGGCGAGCGCTGGTGCGCCAGCCATCCTGGAGGCGATTCGCTGCCCTCCGAGGCCACTTCATCGTCGTCAAGTCGCAAATACGGGTCGTCTGCCTCCAAATGTGGATCCGCGGCATCGTCGATCTCGAGTTCTAGGTGCTGCGACGCCTCGTCGGTGGTGAACGAAAAGAACAGCGGCTGCGCCGTAGATGCAGACGAAGCTGCAGGCGCACGCGAAATGTATTGCGAAGCGTAGGACGCGAATGACATGGGGGCAGCAGAAGGAGAGATATGATACGCGTACCAGTGTGACTCGGTCACGCTTACCTGCTGCGTCTTGACTCCATGGCAGAACACGCAAGCTCGCCTCGTGCGTACGTATCACCGCCGAATGTGCTTTTTGCGGGTTTGCCAGGATTTCCGGAGACACCTGGAATGCTCGATGCAGTCACGACGCATGAGGAACGGTGGTCGAATCGCCATGATCGACAAACTCAGTGCCGTCGTTTGAACCTATTGAGCCCATCCATGGCCATCTGGAAGAATGTGAGCACAGGTAGCACAGGGATAGATAGGACAGGGACCCGACTGGGGCTAAAAGAACGAGGACTAGCCAATTCTGAAAATGCACATTAGACATTAGCCGCCGATGGGGCCCGGCCCTAATGGAGGAACACGACCACTGCCGAGATCAGCTAACTTGCTGGAGGGACCATAAATAAACTCGCCTTCATCGTAAGACAAAATTCAACGGAATGTATGCGCTGTCATTAACGACTCACTTGGATTATCAGATCTAGACTCCGACTCTGTTAACGATGCGGCGAGCAGAATATCGAGTTATGAGAGTGCCCTACAGTGCCCTACCTAGCCGGCGCAGTTGAACCTCCTTTGAAATATCTCAAACCCTTCCGAGTCCAGAACGAGCCTCTACAGCGGTGACTGGCCGAGCAATGAATATAGTGGATACTTGGCGTAAAATATTCGATTAAATGCCTCGAGGTCGGAAGCCCTGGACTGGCGAGCGTGAATCAAATGATACCGGAGGCTCGAATGGTGCTGAGCACAGGAGGAGATGTTTCTCGTGCCCTTGGGGCTCTCGGGACCGCGCGAATACAGTACTACCCTCATATATCAGTACTTGAGTTGCGGTACCGCGGTCGGTGGTAGTCAGGCTACTGGTGCGCATGAGGGAGAAGCGGGAGGGCTATGAGCGACGAAGCCAGAGGGATGGTGGTGGTAGAGAGCAAAGTAGCGTCGTCGCGTCCGGGTCCCCATCAAAAGTCGCGTCCCATTGCGGCTTTTGCCGAGGTCACGAGACTGCACATGACCACAACCACTGCGATTAATTGGGAGTTCGGCGCGTCCAGGTAGCTTTTCATTATGCGCTCATGTTTACACAGAATATACTTCATGGACGGACAGTGCGGATGGCGAAGTGAACTGGAAACCTCGCACGAAGCTCTGAGTCCACGCTGATTAACAAAAATGCGGGACGATGAAGACGCATCGCACGGCATGGCTGTGGAGTACATACAATATTATTATAATATAGTCGTATCTTTAATCAACTATTTTGATGTGAAACGACTATTTTGATTCCATCAATCGCGCCCCGATGCGCCAAGGGCACTGCAAAATAGAGGCACGAACACTCTGGTCTCTTCATTTGCATGAAGAGGACCAACCATTTGATGCCCCTCCCCTCCTTTGCTGCGCTCGGGGTCCCCCGAGCCGGGGAATCTCAGATTCGCACACTAAAGCCTCGTTCACGCTTAAATTATATCCTTTAACCCTTACTCTAACCATCTAACCTGAACCCGAACCACTAACCCGAACCAGAACCCTAACTCTAACCTGTGTATACCCGCAGTTAGGGCGTGCTGTGCTTGCCCTAACTGCTCGAAAGTGGTATTGGCACGTGGATACAAAAATTCAGGCGGGATATACGCATCATATTAGTCGCATCAGCCATCAAAGTAGTCATCACTGGATCAATGATACGACTATAATACTAAAGTTGTCGTGCCGTCCCCTACGATTTCAGTTTTCCACGGACACACAACTATGCCGATGTTCGAGCTCGTCCATCCATCGTCCGCCATGTCTCCGATCTTGATAACCCGTCCCTCAACCTGAAAGATCCCTTTGATAATACCCATCAGCGATCTAGCAACAAATAGCTTCTGTCTAGTATAGCAGCTGAACAGCATCTTCCGAAGCCAGCCATAAGCAACGTCGGTGTCTTACGTGCGTCCGGACTTGTGTATTCATCCCACTTGCCCAAATGTTCTTTAACATCGGCCCCAGGTAGCAGCCTCGCGTAGAGCATAATCACGATCCCAAGAGGTGGGCGCTCTCTTTCCTGCCCGTACCTGTCCATTCTGAGCTCGTGTTTACGGAGAAATATGCACTATTTCATCAGGAACAGCGCTTCACGCAAACTGAAACCGCGTCATGTGTCTGTGTCCCCTACGATTTCGGTCTTCCACGGACACACAACCATGCCGATCTTCCCGTTCATCCATTCATCGTCCGCATATCTCCGATCTTGATAACCCGTCCCTCGACAAGGACCCCTTGATACATTCAGCTATGGTTTGTTGAATTGCATCTGCACCGCGAATACCGCGTTCCATATACGGACGAACAAGATCATCGAACTAGATGTCGCTGCGGGAGGCTTTTAGCGCGACTATCACCTCGCTGTCTGGCGCACTTTTCTCTTCTCTTCCACCTCCTGTTATGGCCCGCCTTGAAGGCTCTACCTCCGGGCTACCTACTTCTTCCGGCTCAGAGAACATTCACCCCCGCCGTTTAGTACGGTCCACGGACTACGGAGTCCGCATTGACTCTCGCAGCAGCACTCGTCGAACGGAGGCCGACGAACCTTCGTCTAGAAGTGAATCCGTCTCGCTGGGTCGCCCCCCTTCACCGCCGCATTTGTGAGTCGAATTATCCTTTATTTCCAGTGGTCCTCTCAAATGGAGTCCACCTTCTCCTAAGGTTCCGCCGTTCTCGTAGCCGCCTGTCGTCGAGAGCACTGTCATCGCAAGCTATCATGGAAGCGCAAAGTTCCCTCACATTAGAACCTTCGCTAGTGGTTGCCAGTTTGGCCAGCAATGGGGGGTTGGCAGGGTCAGTGGGTACGTGCATTCGATCACCCCGGCTGCAGAAGTCTGCAATGAACTTTTTGTAGAAACCGACGGCAGCCTTACCAGTACCAATAATTTCATCAACTTTTGTGATGGTCCCCTTGTTCCAATTGCCGATGGACTTCAAGTTACTACAGGCTCCTGCAACCCAGCGCCGATAGGCAAAATCCCGACCACTTCGAACATGCCGTCTGTCCTGATTACCACCCCGCGGAACGGGGACATCGTCGAGGCGGACAGCATACTCAACATAAGCTTGGCTGTTCAAGGCCTGAAGAACGGCGTCTATGTCAATCCGTCTAAAAATTTCCTTGCCGCCCCGCAGACTCTAGATTCCAACGGGAAGATCGTCGGGCACTACCATCTTGTTATAGAGGAGCTGGATTCCCTGAATTCGACTACCCTGAATGACATTCAGAAATTTGTCTTCCATCAAATCGTTAAAAACTCTGATACCAACGGATCAATCAAGACCTCGATTTCCGACGGTCTTCCAGAAGGCTTTTACCGCATGACGGCCACGATACATGCAGCAAATTACCAACCAATTGTTGGACCTGTCTCTCAGCACGGTTCCTTCAACGATGCGTCATACGTTCGTTTTACGTCTTTTCCCCTCGGCTTGCATCTCACGTACATCCTTACAGTTCACCGTGATCAAAGGCATTGCACCAGCGTCAGACGTTCGTTTTGCGTCTTTTTCCCTCGGCTTGCATCTCACGTACATCCTTACAGTTCAACCTGACCGGCTTTGGACAAAGTGGCCTCAATCTCTCAGTGGTGCCAGCTCGGCCCTTCAGGCCTCGCTCGCTCGCCACTCCGAAAATTGCGCGAAGATCTCGAGTCGCTCAAAAACCACAACCGCCTAGCTACAGACCAAGTGTCCGAGAAACTCGGGCTGTGGTTTTGCGGGATTCAAATGATACGTCCTTGACGTTGAAATCCGCTGCGTTGGCGCTGGGATTTGGAAATGACGGACAGAATCCCCCTGTAGCCGGTCAGTCAATCCGCTCTCATCACACCTTCTTCTGATGTCTGTGTACGGCGTAGGACAGTCACCCTCCTTCGTGTCGACGAACAACTTCATCAATTTCTGCGCTACTACGACTCTTTCTCTGATAGACGGTCAACAAATCCGAGACGGCGGGGGCCGCTGCAATCCTGTCCCTATGGGAATGTTACCAGATGTAGCCCGAATGGTGAGATCTAGTTTCAGGAGCTGATAAATACCGATAACAGTTACAGCCGTCTTCCAAGTTCACATACCCACGAAATGGCGAAGTCCTTGCCCCGAACGCTCCCATGATTGTTGGCCTGGCGGTGTCAAATCTTGAAATAAGCTTTACAGATGAGGAAAATACATATCTTTCTGCTCCACAGCAACTGAGCTCAGCTGGCCTAATTCTGGGCCACGCGTTCGTTGTTATCCAACCATTATCAACCACTCGCCGCGAGCCCTCCAATCCTTCCAAGTTCTCGTTCTGTAAAATCGCTCAAGCGACGAACAACGGTGTTCTCACTACCACAATTGCTGGTCTTCCGACTGGGTTTTATAGGATGTCGTCCATCCTTACTGCGTCTAACCAACAGCCAGTTCTCCTACCTGCAATCCAACACGGTGCCGTCGACGACATCATCTTTGTAAAAAAAATACTCTTCGTTGCCGTTTCTTTTTCTCATCAATCCCCTAGTTCAGCGTGGATCCAGACGGTCATCTTCCTAGTAACCAGACACAGGGACCTGTGAGTTGGCCTTTATATTCCACTTGCCTAATCTGATGCCCGTTGTCCAGTCCGAGGGTGGTCCACCAACATCTGTGGGTTAAACCCGCGATTAATACTCGCTCGTCCTAATAGTTTTGTAGACAACAAGTTCAGGTCGGAGTTCACCGTCCGAAACGAACATGTGAGCAGAGGAATTTCTGTCGGCATTCCCCTTCTGACATGATTCTAGTGGCAGCCCAAATTCCAACATGACCACGTAAGTAGCTTGAATCCATAGTCCCGTTCTGCTTCCCCATCTCGATACAATTCTAGTGGTAAACGCGATTCCAAGCTTGCCGTAGCCGTCGGAAGCACTATAGCAGGTGTTGCCGCTCTTATTCTTATTATCTTCGTCCTCTGGTGCTTTCTTCGTCGCAAATACCGGGAGAAGAGAGCCATGTTATCCCCATATCCTCCTGTTGTTTTCATGGACTACCTCAATCCAACAACAGTCGGTGCCTCAGGCTTAGCTGCTCGAGCTCTTCTCTGGCCGGTATCGAAGGGACGAGTTCGTGATGGCGACAGGCCAGTCATGGTAGAGTTAACGTCTCCTCCAGAGATGGCGCCTCACCCAGAGATGGAGTCTCCTCAAGAGTTGTCCTCGGAGTCCCAGGGTTCCGGGTTGGGACGGGATTCTGCGATGTCTGCCGGTGTGCCTCCGTCCTACCGTACGTAGGCTCTTTGCTAGGCTTGTATCTATATAATAGGTGATATGGATATTGAACTTAGAAGGAAATTCTCACCAAATCCGAAGCTAGCAGAATCTCCCGTCGAAACCTAAATTGATTCGTGGTAGGTCATGTTTTTCGGAATGGGCACCGACACACCCTCTTCTGCTCTCTGTAAATCTAAAAGGGATTGGGCTCGAGGAAGTGGACGAACCTTCATCGAATAAATTTGATCCAGGATTCCAGGAATTTGTTGAGATGATGGTTTGATCCCACTTCTTCACTTTGTTATCACAAATATCCGATTTGGAATACAGCCTCAAATAGGGCCTTTCTGAATCTTATAGGCAAAACACGCACGGTTATAGCGCCTTATAAGCACGTATAACCCCACCTCTTTTGCCTATAAGGTTCAGAAAGGCGGCTTATGATTCAAGAGCGACGTTTGTGACAGTGCCGTCTCCTACAACCGCTCGTGCATCTCAATCGCTTCAATATTTTTATATACAATGAGAATATGTACCGGTATGCTGCTATGGATCCCGAACGAAGCCGAAGCGATCCATCCTCTAGAAAAAAACATGAAAAATGAAATTCAGCTAGGGATCACCAGTTACGCGAAAGACTTGGCACTGCCAAGTTGGTGATTTGACGTTTCGGATCAGAAACGGCAAGGTGGCAGTGAGGACTTGCGGGCACGCGGACAGGGATGCAGCATGCTGTATCAGGCTGTATCAGTGTGTGATGAAACCAATTGGCATATCCTCGGGATATGATTTTTTTTACTAATACCATACTCGCTGGTCGCATTTTTCTCCTGGGGGCGGCATTCTCAGCCCCTGGACGCCAACAGCTGAGCCCTCTCGTTTGTTTCCTTTCACGGCCCCAGCGGATATATGCGGCATTGTTCTACGAACGGGTTAGTTCCCGCTTTTCGGGTTTCCATAGACATTTGACAGATGATTACATGATAGACCGGACAAAGATACGTTGCCCCGCCTGCACTGTTCCCGTCTCTCTTTCATGGCCCCGAACCTCTCCTTCATTCGCCGCAGTTTCTCTGTCTTTTTCCCTAGCTCCTACGAGCGTATTCCTACCGACCCTAAAGACGACAATGCCGAGACGCCTTTACTGTTGTCTACCATGGGCGGACTGGATGACGAGACCAACATTGCGGCTTTAGAACATCCCAAACCTTGGTTTAACTTTCGTCCCAAACCTTGGTTTCATCGCCACCAACGTCTTCTTATCGTGTTTTTTGTGGCCGTTTCCATTCTCGCGACTCTTGCAGTTGTTCTTACGCACGAGCGAGTAACGGATTTCGATGATCCGGTGGTGGCCGCGCGACTATCTATCGATGCCCTGTATGCTCGGCAATCGTCTACAATAGAACAGGCAACCGCTCGATATTCACTCAAGACAGGCCGTTCACCTCCGCCGCGTTACAAGCAATGGTTCAACTTCGCGAAGGAGAAATCGTGTCTCATTGACGATTACGACCAGATCCACCGAGACTTTGAACCATTCTATCAGCTCGCCGAAGACGATCCTCTGTTCTTCCAACGTATGATCGACATTGCGTCTGACATGGTATGCATCGACTTTAGCTTTCCATTTTATTGGTGCTGAATCAGTATTCTGTGTTTTAGATGAAGGAAGATCCGAAAGAAATGGCCACTATAGTAATAAAGGATGGAGCCGCCCAGATGCTGGATAATAGACCGTCAGCGGGTTATTACGATACCTGGCCGACCACGTTCGCGAAGGTGCGATCGTCGTTATTGTATTGTCTTGTTCATCAGTTACCCACTCCTGCGTTTTAGTTGTCGGAATATCTGCCAGACATGACGTTCCTGATAAACGGCCGTGATGAACCGCGTGTCGTGTTCAACTACCGCGAACCCGATGTGCGCAAGCACGCTTTGGAAGTCACTGAGAAAGTTCCTTTCGGGGTTTTACCCCACCCAACGTCGGATTTCTTCAGAGATCGTAGTGGATGCGATATCCTGCGGCGCCCAGTGGGATTTACGACGACTGCGAACGACGACAGTTCCTGTGAGCTTCTCCACATCCCCTCTGTATGCGTAGTGGTTTATTATTCCCACCAGTCTTCATATGCAGTGGCAGTCAACAAAAAGGCTACACAGTGGATTTCTTCCCTATGCTTTCGATGACGAAAATTAGCCCTTGCTTCTCAGATATATTATTCCCGATTGAGGTACGTTCCTGGTGTTTACTCCTGGAGAAGCGCATTGCTCACCTTCCAATAACGAACCAGTATTACTACGATCGGGCCCATTGGGGGGGCAAATATTCCTATCCCAACAACATTGAATGGAGACAGAAGGACTCTCGAATTTGTACGTGAAGTTCATTCGCATTTCACAATATTCAGGCACGTCTCACTCCGTCTTAGACTGGAGAGGGACCGCGAGCGGCGGCATGATCTACGGCTCCAATTACCACAACTTCACGCGCTTCAAGCTAGCCAAGTTCGCGCAAGAGCACTCCGATGTTGTTGATGCTGCAATCACTACGTGGACGTGGCAGCTCTGTAGCTCCGGATGCGACGAAGACACCATTAGGAAGGAGTACAACATCAGTGGGAATGGTACCCCCCGCGAAGACGGGTACAAGTACAAATACGTCCTCGACGTTGACGGCACAACTTTCTCTGGGCGATATCTCGGGCTCCTTCGGTCTGGATCGTTGGTGTTCAAGGTTCCGAATACTATTTTTATTCACTTGCCTCAGGCTGATTTCCCATCGATTCCAGGCCACGGTATTCGAAGAATATTTCAACGACTGGATAAGGCCATACGAACACTACATCCCCGTGCTCCTCGATCTGTCGGACCTGATAGAGAAGGTCGAGTGGGCCAAGAGCCACGATGCAGAAGCTCGTATGATACAGGAGAGGGGCCGTGAGCTCGCACAGCGTGTCATGACGGATGGGCAAAATGACTGTTATTTCCTCCTTGTGTTACTTGAATGGGCACGGCTTCAAGACATCTCGCGAAAAGCGATGGAGCAAAAAGCGATGGAGCAAAAATCATGAATTACGAGTACTTATCTGTATACATAATCGCTTCTAGAATCGCGCAGCGTGAATGTGTTTGAACATGAACGGACCTTCCCCCGAAAGAGAAAGGAAGATATTGGTGCAGATAATCATGACTGGCCCAAGACAAACGATCTTCCCCGTTTCCCACAGACGACGAAGTCGAATATCGATGAGAAATATAATCTCATCCGCTTACTGTAAAGAATAAGCTTCACCGATGAGGGAAATATGTATATTTCTGTTCCACAGCAACTGAACTCCGATGGCCTAATTCTGGGCCACAGGCAGGGCCGTTCGCCGTGCCCGTCGCGACGGTTCTACGGGTCCCGTGCGACGGGTAACCGACCCGTTCCGTGAGGGTTCTAGAAATTTTTCGACGGGACGGGTTTTCATGATGACGGCCGTCGACGGGCGACGGGTTCGGTGGTAGCAGGGACATAAAACTCGCCTATCGCAACAGTTTCTGGTGAGGAATGAGGTGTTTTCTCTTTTTTCAGTCTCCTGCGGTGAGTCTCAGTGATCTGCTTTGCTCACGACGCTCACAAATTAGGATCACCCACCCAAATTCCGGAGAATATTTGCACATTCTTAGAGTATCGTCTTCCAATTTTAGCCTCGGATTGCATTTAGTTAATATTCCGGCAAAGGAAGCGCTTCACCGACATGAAAAAAGTTCGCGGTACTCTGAATAACACAGGAGTGCTCGCAAATATGTCTTTGAAGATGGATTTTAACCGGATTCCAACCCAATCTTCGACTCACCGAAGAACACGACAAAGATAAGGATACCTGCATACCTTCTAGCAGGGCATATCAAGGTAAACCATTATACATTGGTCGAGACTGTCCCGTTGGCCGTGACGGCCGTCCCATCGGCCGTCCCGCCCCGTAGAGACTTCTCAAACCTTCACGACGGGACGGACTTACCCGTCGCCCACCCGTCGAAACGGCCGTGTCCGTCACGGGCACGGCGCACAGCCCTAGCCACAGGTTCAAGTTCATTGTTATCAAACGGTTGTCATCTCCTCGCCTCGAGCCCGGTCGGTGACCGACGATCACATATAATGTGGTGATATATGGGACGGAGTTATGAATACTTATACTGTACCACTACGACCAAGTGTTCAGGCACTGTGACCTGTGACCCCGAGTGTTCAATTTTTAAGTGTTCATTTCGTTATGAATACTTATACTGTACCACTACGACCAAGTGTTCAGGCACTGTGACCTGTGACCCCGAGTGTTCAATTTTTAAGTGTTCATTTCGTGGGAAATTGCCAATCTAGGCGATCTTTCGGCATTTTCCGGCCTATTTCTCCCCGTTTTCACGCAAAAAGTGCGATTCAAATGCCAGTGACCCGTGGCTCAATTAGCAAGTGTTCAGTTCAGGTAGGGCTGTGACATAGTGACTGAACACTCGGTCATAATGGTACAGTACCCTGTTCCGCAGGTCCCAGTTACATACTTACCAGCTGCGCTGTTAGCATCTTTCCTTCATGGCCCGGAATCCCTCAATCTCTCTCCGCAATTTTCCTGTTTCTTTCCCCAGCTCCTACGAGCGTGTTCCTACCGATGACAGTGCCGAGATGCCATTGCTGTCGTCTACCTTCTTGAAGGGCGGGCTAGATGACGATACCAACATTACAGCTTTAGAGCGCCCCAAACCTTGGTTTCGTCGCCATCGACGTCTTCTTATCGTATTTTTGGTGGTCTTTTCTACTCTCGTGACTCTCGCAGTTGTTGTTCAGCATGAGCTGGTAAAGAAGGACCCACATGCGGCGGCAACTGGCGACGATATATCGGTTGACGACTTAATCGTGGCACCCACAACCATCCCCATCCGCCCGGAAACGCCGACCGAGGCGGGGAGCGAAGACGAGTTACCTCACGAAACCACTACCGCAGTCGAGGAACCGGCGGCATCTGATGTCTCCGGCGAGGCGAAATTAGCGGAGACTTTGGATCTCGAAGATCCGGTGGTGGCCGCGCGACTGTCTGTTGATGCCCTGTATGCTCGGCAATCGTCTACAATAGAACACGCAACCGCTCGATATTCGCTCAAGACAGGTCGCTCACCTCCACCGCACTACGAAAAATGGTTCAACTTCGCGAAGGAGAAATTGTGTCTCATTGACGATTACGACCAGATCCACCGAGACTTTGAACCATTCTATCAGCTCGCCGAAGACGATCCTCTGTTCTTCCAGCGTATGATCGACATTGCGTCTGACATGGTATGTACCACCTTTAGTTTTCTATTTTTCATTGGCGCTGAATCAGTATTCTGTTTTTAGATGAAGTACGATCCGAAAGAAATGGCCACTATAGTAATAAAGGATGGCGCCGTCCAGATGCCGGATAGACAGTCAACGGCTTATTGGGATACCTGGCCGATCACGTTCAGGAAGGTGCGCTCGTCGTTATTCTATTTTCCTGTTCATCAATTACTCACTCTCGCGTTTTAGTTTTCAGAATATCTGCCTGACATGACGTTCCTGATCAACGGCCGGGATGAACCGCGTGTCGTGTTCAACTACCGCGAACCCAATGCGCGCGAGCACGCTATGGAGGTCACTGAAAAGGTTCCTTTCGGGGTTTTACCCCACCCAACGTCGGATTTCTTCAGAGATCGTAGTGGATGCAATATCCTGCGACGCCCAGAGGGGTTTACGACGACTGCGAACGACGACAGTTCCTGTGAGCTTCTCCACATCCCCTCTGTATGCGTAGCGATTTATTATTCCCACCAGTCTTTATATGCAGTGGCAGTCAACAGAAAGGCTACACCGTGGATTTCTTCCCTATGCTTTCGATGACGAAAATTAGCCCTTGCTTCTCGGATATATTATTCCCCATTGAAGTACGTTCCTCCGGCAACTTAGAGAACCCGTTACTAATCTACCAGTAACGACGTAGTATTACTACGACAGGTCCTGGTGGTCGGGAAAATTCGCTTATCCCAACAACATTGAATGGAGCGACAAGGACTCTCGAATATGTACGTTCGCTACATTCACCATATTCCGGATTTACCTAAACTCGGCCATAGACTGGAGAGGGACCTCAAGCGGCGGCATGATTTACGGCTCCAACTACCACAACTTCACGCGCTACAAGCTAACCAAGTTCGCGCAAGAGCACTCCGATGTTGTCGATGCTGCAATTACTACGTGGACGTGGCAGCTCTGTAGCTCCGGATGCGACGAAGACACCATTAGGAAGGAGTACAACATCAGTGGGAATGGTGCCCCCGCGGGAAGACGGGTACAAGTACAAATACATCCTCGACGTTGACGGCACAACTTTCTCTGGGCGATATCTCGGGCTCCTTCGGTCTGGATCGTTGGTGTTCAAGGTTCCGAATACTATTTGTATGCACTTGCCTCAGGCTGATTTCCTATCGATTCCAGGCCACGGTATTCGAAGAATATTTCAACGACTGGATAAGGCCATACGAACACTACATTCCCGTGCTCCTCGATCTGTCGGACCTGATAGAGAAGGTCGAGTGGGCCAAGAGCCACGATGCAGAAGCTCGTATGATACAGGAGAGGGGCCGTGAGCTCGCACAGCGTGTCATGACGGATGGGCAAAATGACTGTTATTTCCTCCTTGTGTTACTTGAATGGGCACGGCTTCAAGACATCTCGCGAAAAGCGATAGAGCAAAAAGCTATGGAGCAAAAATCATGAATTACGAGTACTTATCTGTATACATAATCGCTTCTAGAATCGCGCAGCGTGAATGTGTTTGAACATGAACGGACCTCCCCCCGAAAGAGAAAGTAAGATACTGGTGCAGATAATCATGACTGGCCCCAAGACAAACGATCTTCCCCGCAACTTCCCACAGACGACGAAGTCGAATATCGATGCGAAATATAATCTCATCCGCTTACTGTAAAGAATAAGCTTCACCGATGAGGGAAATATGTATCTTTCTGTTCCACAGCAACTGAACTCCGATGGCCTAATTCTGGGCCACAGGTTCATTGATATCAAACGATTGTCATCTCCTCGCCTCGAGCCCGGTCAGGGTAGTCCTCCAGAGATGGCGCCTCACCCAGAAATGGAGGCTCTCCAAGAGATGTCCTCGGAGCCCCAGGGTTCCGGCTTGAGACGGGATTCTGCGACGTCTGCCGGTGTGCCTCCGTCCTACCGTACGTAAGCTCTTTGCTAGGCTTGTAACAATTGTATCTATATAGTAGATGATATTGATATAGAAAGAAATTCTCACCAAATCCGAAACCAGCAGAATCTCCCGTCAAACTCACCTAAATTCATTCGTAATCGCGGCCAAGGTTCAACTGTGCTGACAGCGTGAGAACTCTTTACTTCCTGCCTCTTACCTCAATCTTACCTACTTGCGCTGTTCTGCGACCCACCCGCAGTCAGTACTAGTTAGTCCCAACATTTTTTCAACTTGGATCGCGCTTAATCGCAACCATAGATACTCTTACACGTACAAAAACAGCTAGAACACTTCATCTCCGAGCTTCTCCGAGCTGCAACAACCCTCCCGGTCCCCCGCTCTGCGCTATCGCGATGCATGGACGTGGGCTTACAGAGGAATGTCTGGGTCCTGCTACAAATCCCGAATTCGTTTGCGCGTCGGTGCGTTTTCTTGCAGCTCCACGCTCTGAACAAGAATTCTTGGCCATTCACGAAAAGCTCTTGCGCTGCAGCCCCGCCTGTCATAATCAATACCCCCAATTCCATCCCCTTCCCGCGTCGTCATCGACCCTCCCGAAAAGTTTCTCGATAGCTTCTCATTATCTTGTGCCGTTCCATTGAGCGGACTCTCGACACCATGACTCGTGGAAAATATCACGGGCCGAAAGAGCACCTCCTTCCTGAAGCGCAGCCGTGGCCCTTGGGACTTGAAGATATTGCCCCTCACGGCACTAAATCCTGCGTCGCATCCCTCAGCCAATGGCTCTTGTCTCCTGGCCATGGACACGACGTAGTATCTCGACTTCAATTCTACAGTCTTGTGTGTGCTTGCCAGCCCTTAGGATGGGAGGTGGTCCGATCGCCTCTTTCCCGCTTGGCTCTCGCCCATCTAGAGGCTAGCGTCTCCGCCCCCAGGAGGCCTATACGAGGATCGTGTACAGTCCATCATCTGGTGTTTATCTTCCTTCATCCAAGTTGACTTTCATCAGTGTTACGAGATGATGGAGAGCCTCCGTGTTCCATTCCGAACGCTCCTCCCTCAGATACTGGTCTCGTTGAAGGGCAAGCAGAGCGACGGCGCCGAAGAGATCCGAAGATGGTGTGCACATGTCGCGTCCTGCATGGGTATTCCCCTCGTTGCGCAAGCTACCCGCGGTTGGATCAATCATCAGGATCTCGGACGACTACTGACGAAGTGACGACGACAGCGGAGTCGCCACTCAAAAGCTCCACTCCGCATTCCTCACGATAGTAGCAGCGCGAAGTCGCGATCTATGCATGCACATCGGATGCCAGAATCCCAACCCAACAGCTCCCTCCTCCTTGTGTAAACGCTATAGGATCATACGCTACTGCCACGAGGTAAGTCATATATTGTTATTATGCTTCAGGTCTGACTACTTCCACTGCGCGATTAATTGATTGCACACATACTTTTCCAGTGCAAAAACCAGCGTGGAAGGCTCGCGTTCTCCCTCACAAAGCCCTGTGTGGCTTGATCGATTCCTCGACTTTCGAAATGCCTGCGGGAAAGAAGTCGACAAGGCGTGCAAGAAAGTGACATACCACGCCGTGACTCGCGATCTGGCGCTGTTTATGGAAGTGTGCCGCGGGAAGGCCATTGACAAGACTCTGCTGGACTCGATTAGGGGCATTTTTGCGGAGCTCATGGACGCTGTGAGCTGGAGGCATAGTGTTGAGTGAGAAGAACGTGGCCGTCTTTGCCATACTTGTTCATTTTGCATGTTTCTTGATCTCCCTTTGTTGCCATTCACAGCAGAGTTCCATTGCTTTACGATTCCATGCGCGAGGTACAATAAGTAAGTATGATACAGACACGAACGCGCGAGACTAGTCCAAACTTTGTGTTCTGTCATCGTCCATACGTACACCTGATACCTGACCCTCAGAAACACATCGTCGACCCAACGTTCCGCCTCGGGAACAGCACCTCCACGAGCGGCAACACCGCCGGCTCCACTATCACGTCGGGAGACAGCGCCTTCAGCTCCCTCCACCCGGCGTACCCCATCAACAGCTGAGTGAGCGCACCGCGCGGGAGCGAGACGTGCGGTTCTGCGGGAGCAATTTGTCAGTACGCGGAGAGCGTGAAATAGGATGCACGAATACGTACTGTCTTTCCCGGGGGTGAAGGGCTCGACGGAGGTGACGGCGCACCCGGCGATGGTGAGCATGGCGCCCGTAGCGGACGGGCGGGACTCGGCGATGCGCAGCGTGCACGCGAAGGTTGCGCCCAGTGTGGGTTTGAAGCGCTCGAGGCGCGCGTTGAGGGCGCCGGTCAGGGCAGAGAGGAAGAAAGGGAGGGAGGGTACGTTGATCCACCTGGGAGTGCGTGGTTAGTGCGCCTGGGATATATAGAGCTGGAGGAGCCTATTACAATTTGGTGCTGCTCTCGTAGCGCGAGGTCTCGAGCGCAGGGATCGCTAGCTCATGTGCGAGGAGCCACGGGCGTAGGGGATGCGCGTCGGATAGGACCCATTTAATGGTCGCGAGTTTGGGTGCCATGGAGTCATCCCGCGTGAGAATGTCGTCCACCGCGCGGACGAGCTGCGGCGCGATTGCCAGCGCTACGGCGGAGGCATCCTCCTCGCCGTCCCAGAGCAGCGGATGCACCGCGACGAGGGGGTGCGCGGTCTTCGCGCTCGGGGTGTTCTGCAGTCCGGCGGCGGCGACGATGCGGGGGGCGGCTGCCTCCCCATCGTGTTTCTCCAGGACAAAGAAGGGGTGTGCGGGGTAGAAGGGGGAGGGGTCGTTGTATGGCGCGGGGCGGTCGCCAAGGAGCCAGCGGAGCTGCTTGTGGAGGGCCGCAGGGGAGACGCCGAGGAAGATCTCGGCAGACGCGCGCGGGGTGTAGACGAGGCGTTCCAGGGCTGGCACGTCGGCGAGCGTAGCAGGACGAAGGGAGAACGCGGAGGACTCGGCTGCCGTCGTGATGCGAAGGGGGTTGTGCGTAACGAGTTCACGGCCAAACGAGAGGGCATACTCGTATCCATGAGTGCGATCTATCCGCACGCGTCAGCTCAGGTAGTATTAGAAAAGTGGGCTAATGGCTCACAGTATGCGACAATCCCGGAGGTGATCATGAATGCGCAGCCAGCCGAGTGGGCGCGCGCGTTGACCATCTCGAAGAGGGCTTCCATGATGTTCTCGCCCCCTTTCCGGCGGCGGTATGCCGTCTTGCATGCAACGATTTGGGCTTTGCCAGCGGGGACGCGCGATGCGTCATTCTCAAACGCAAATTCGGCGGGGAGGAAGTACACCAGTGCCACCACCCGCTCCTTGGCTGCATCAGCCTCCGCCCGTATACGGTCGGCGTACGGCGAGTCGGGAACTTCAGTCGCGGATTCTTTGGGCGTCGTGTCGACGCACAGCGCCCAGTTGGTACTGGTCATGTCACAAATGTCAGAAATAATACTCCATTAAAATAATTAGACATACGAGCTGCCGGCGTAAAACGTGTCGTTCAGGTAGGGCTCGAAGTACCTGAGACCGAACTCGTTTTCTTGACCTTCCGGTTGGCCACCGGCGAGACACGACAGAAGCATGCATCCAGCTTTGTCTGCAGCAGTAGACCACCGCAGGACCAGACCTTGGCCTCCGATATTTTTTCGATACGCAGGATGGCTAGGGTTCGGCATTGTGAGCAAAGTGAAGCAGTTCCGAGGGAATCCATTTCTTATGTAGTCCCGCCAAATGTTGGCTGAGTATTCGGGCCACTCGGCGGCGTCGGCGCGCCCAGGTTACCCAGTAAGTTTTTGCGTAGTCTAGACTATCCGGGTGCAATAGGCATTGTCGCAGCCGCAGCCGCAGTGCGCAGGCGTGGCGCAAATAGAACTTGAGAGCCCGATCCCATTCAGCAGAGAAAACGGTGAGAGCAAGACGTTGGCAAGGAGATGAGAGAGTGGAAAAAGAAACGTGACTCTCCGCTCTTGGCTCACCATCAACTGACTTTCCGAGTCCTTGCCGGGTCCCTCAAGGTCGCCATTTGGCATTCGGTCGCCTACCTTTGTCGGAGCTGATATATGCCGCGGCGACTCGGCCACGGCATGCAATTTATTCCCCGCCGCCTAGCGGCCGGTTACGGTGTCAAGCGGAACGAACTCAGTGGGGGGCGTCTTGCATTGGCGGCGTGTTGCCCAAGGCTTGCGCTTCAGGATCCAGAACTCCGTTGGCCTATTCTAGGCGAGCCCTTCGTACAGTGATTCAACTCCTTCACTCTAGGCAGGTCAAATGTTACTGCGGATCTGAATCCAGCGAGCCACACAAGCGCTGGGACCCAGGTAGGACTTAGTAGCGCCATCTGATTGACAAGTTTTACAATCTAGCGAATCCGATGCAGATGGCGCCCAACGCAACTTGCCAACAGCCGTTTGGATTTACCTTGTGGGATTTATATTTTTGGCCCAGCGCTGTCGTCTTGCTCTCAACTTGCTCTCGTGTTCTCGCTGGTGACATTTTACTCCTGGGGCGGCATTCTCAACCTCTGGACGCCAATCGCTGAGCGCAAGTGCTGAGCCCTCTCAGCGGACAACAAGAGATCGTAATACAAGCAGCATTGTTCTACGAACCCTAATCATAACCCCAATAACCCCATCAGCTCTTCGTGTTACCATGAACCGGCGTTCAGTGACCGACGATCACATATAATGTGGTGATATATGGGACGGAGTTATGAATATACCCTGTTCCGCAGGTCCCAGTTACATACTTACCAGCTGCGCTGTTAGCGTCTTTCCTTCATGGCCCCGAACCCCTCATTCGCTCTCCGCAATTTTCCTGTTTCTTTCCCCAGCTCCTACGAGCGTGTTCCTACCGATGACAGTGCCGAGACGCCTTTGCTGTCGCCTACCTTCTTGAAGGGCGGGATAGACGACGAGGCCAACATTACAGCTTTAGAGCGCCCCAAACCTTGGTTTCGTCGCCATCGACGTCTTCTTATCGTATTTTTGGTGGTCTTTTCTACTCTCGTGACTCTCGCAGTTGTTGTTCAGCATGAGCTGGTAAAGAAGGACCCACATGCGGCGGCAACTGGCGACGATATATCGGCTGACGACTTATTCGTGGCACCCACAACCACCCCCATCCTCCCGGAAACGCCGACCGAGGCGGCGAGCGAAGACGAGTTACCTCACGAAACCACTACCGCAGTCGAGGAACCGGCGGCATCTGATGTCTCCGGCGAGGCGAAATTAGCGGAGACTTTGGATCTCGAAGATCCGGTGGTGGCCGCGCGACTGTCTGTTGATGCCCTGTATGCTCGGCAATCGTCTACAATAGAACACGCAACCGCTCGATATTCGCTCAAGACAGGTCGCTCACCTCCACCGCACTACGAAAAATGGTTCAACTTCGCGAAGGAGAAATTGTGTCTCATTGACGATTACGACCAGATCTACCGAGACTTTGAACCATTCTATCAGCTCGCCGAAGACGATCCTCTCTTCTTCCAGCGTATGATCGACATCGCGTCTGACATGGTATGTACCAAATTTAGCTTTCTATTTTGAATTGACGCTAAATCAGGATTCTGTTTTTAGATGAAGTACGATCCGAAAGAAATGGCCACTATAGTAATAAAGGATGGCGCCGTCCAGATGCCGGATAGACAGTCAACGGCTTATTGGGATACCTGGCCGATCACGTTCACGAAGGTGCGCTCGTCGTTATTCTATTTTCCTGTTCATCAATTACTCACTCTCGCGTTTTAGTTTTCAGAATATCTGCCTGACATGACGTTCCTGATCAACGGCCGGGATGAACCGCGTGTCGTGTTCAACTACCGCGAACCCAATGCGCGCAAGCACGCTATGGAGGTCACTGAAAAGGTTCCTTTCGACGTCTCGCCCCACCCAACATCGGATTTCTTCAGAGATCGGAGTGGATGCAATATCCTGCGGCGACCGGAGGGGTTTACGACGACTGCGAACGACGACAGTGCTTGTGAGTTTCTCCACGCTCCGTCTGTATCCGCGACGATTTATGTATTCCCACCAGTCTTTATATCCAGTGCAAAGACCGGATTCACAGTAGATTTATTCCCTATGCTTTCGATGACGAAAGTTAGCCCTTGCTTCTCAGATATATTATTCCCCATTGAAGTACGTTCCTCCGGCAACTTAGAGAACCCAGTTACTCATCTACCAATAACGACGTAGTATTACTACGACAGGTCCTGGTGGTCGGGAAAATTCGCCTATCCCAACAACATTGAATGGAGCGACAAGGACTCTCGAATATGTATGTTTGCTTCATCGCCATATCCCAGACGCGTTTAACTCGGTCTTAGACTGGAGAGGGACCTCGAGCGGCGGCATGATCTACGGCTCCAATTACCACAACTTCACGCGCTACAAGCTGACCAAGTTCGCGCAAGAGCACTCCGATGTTGTTGATGCTGCAATTACTACGTGGGCGGGGGAGCTGTGTAGCTCAGAATGCGACGAAGACACCGTCAGGAAGGAGTACAACATCGTTGGGCATGGTGCCCCGCGGGAAGACGAGTACAAGTACAAATACCTCCTCGACGTCGACGGCACAACTTTCTCTGGGCGATATCTCGGGCTCCTTCGGTCTGGATCGCTTGTGTTCAAGGTCCCGAATACTATTTTTATTCACTTGCCTCTCGTTGACTCCCATTGATTCCAGGCCACCGTGTTCGAAGAATACTTCAACGAGTGGATACGGCCATATGAACACTACATCCCCGTGCTCCCCGATCTGTCCGACCTGATAGAGAAGGTCGAGTGGGCCAAGAGCCACGATGCAGAAGCTCGTCTGATACAAGAGAGGGGCCGTGAGCTTGCCCAGCGTGTCATGACGGATGGGCAAAATGACTGTTATTTCTTCCTTGTGCTACTTGAATGGGCACGGCTTCAAGACATCTCGCGAAAAGCGATGGAGCAAAAAGCGATGGAGTTGAAAGCGATGGAGCAACAATCATGAATCATGTAGATATATATGTACCTCTGTCGCAGCTGGCTGTTGACTTGGTGCTGTAATGGCCAGAATTTAATACTTATAAACTCGGCGTGCCGCGTTGCTTCAATCGCATCACCATCATCCCGGTCGGGTGACCGTGGAGCATTTGCGCTATTACAGGGGCTGTACTCTCCCGAGATTAGAATCACGTCGAAGAAGCTGGCGCAAGCTGTTCTACAGCATTCCGCAGCTTTCACATCTGTCTCTCCCTCTTCTCTTCCTTCATGGCAGAGATAGTGGGCCTCCTCGCATCGGTCATCCAGCTCGTCGATACCGTCGCAACAGCTCGCGACTATGTCAAGGACTTCTATAACGCACCCAAGGACCAGCATAAATTGCTTTTGGAGGTCCAAAGTCTGCAACCGCTGCTCAAGGAGCTCCAAAACCGTGTTGAAACCAACAGATCCGTCAGGGTTGTCGGCAGTCTACAGCAGTTTAGAAAGCCCTTGATCCAATTGGAGGAGGTCATGAAAAGCTTGACAACCAAACTGGACTCATCGAAGGCACCCAGCTTGAGCCAGAGTCTCGCTTGGCCACTTTGGGGAAAGAAGGATGTTCAAGAGAGTATGAACAAAGTTGAGAGGTTCAAGGCATCGCTCCTTGTCTGCTTAGCGATGGATATTTGGTCAGTACATACCTCAACTTGAGAATGATTCCCATATTCATGACATTAGGGATGTTGTTCATGAACAACAAAATAACTACCATGGTAGGCCCATTTGGTGTCCCATATTGAAATATATTAAAGTAAAAATTGGATGTTCTCCAGATATTCTCAACTCAATTAAAGATAATGCCTATGAACAAAAACTGGATACTGGGGGTAGGTCCATTGAGTAAGAATGTTACAGATTTCCAAACAGATTTCTTTCAGATATACTCCGCAGTGTCAATCTTACATGCCAGAGCCAGAAAGAATACCATGATTGTGGGTTAATGAAAGTTGATTTGATGTATGTTCTGACCGCAGGATAGCCCAGGAACGGGAAAAGATCATTGAGAGCTTGTCGCCCCTCAATTTCTTCCCAAGACAGGAACATATATTGAGCACTAGACAAAGTGGGACTGGAGAATGGCTGCTCAATGATGAGAAGTTTGTGAGATGGAAACTGGGACAAAGAAAAGTGTTGTGGTGTCATGGAATACGTGCGTGGCTCAACTTGGCATTGCTTCAGATCAGTTTTTTTCCTGACTGATTGTGACAGCTGGAGCCGGAAAAACTGTGCTTTCGTATGCCCACCTTTTGTTTTGAAGGCACAACTGAATGTCCTTGTAGAGCCATTGTTGTGGATCACCTCAGAACCAGTTTTCAAGCACTGAATATTGGTGTTGCCTGTATTTATCTCAACCACAAGGAGGTTGATACACACACTCCTACAAATCTTCTGGCTAGCCTCTGGCGACAGCTAGTCTTTAGGAAATCCATCTCCAAGGAAGCAACAGAAATCTACGAACAACATCATGAGCCACGGACTCGCCCATCATTGGAGCTGGTCTGTGCAATTTTGGCTTCCACTATGGCAGAGTACTCGAGGGTTTATATCATCGTCGATGCACTGGATGAATATCCAGAAGATCTACGGGGTGTTTTACTTAACACCCTGTCTGGATTCAAGTCAAACATGAGGCTAATGCTCACATCTCGTCCTCATATTGACCCAAAGGTCTTGCAAAATCCATTGGCCCTGGAGATCCGAGCAAACACCGATGATATTAACCGCTATGTGGATGGACAAATAGAAAAATCTTCTCGTTTAGCCACTCACATCAGGAACTGCCCAGATCTTCGGCAAGAAATCGAGACAAATATTGTCAGCCGCAGTGATGGAATGTATGTGGTGACTAACTCAGAAACTCAAATATTCATTGATTTTCACTTGGTTTAGGTTTCTTGCCGCAAAATTGCACATTGATTCTCTGACAGGAAAACATACAGTCAAAGCAGTCCGGAAGGCACTGATAAACATGCCAAGTGATTTAACCCTTGTCTATGATGAGGTCATGCAACGCATTGAGGCTCAAGGGGAAGATGATAGAACTCTCGCCTATCGGACATTATCCTGGATATACAATGCAAAGCGGCTGTTGCTTGTCTCGGAGCTCCGGGAGGCACTAGCAGTGGAAGCAGGAACTCATAAACTCGACCTTGACAATATACTGGACATGGTCACCGTTCTGTCGGTCTGTGCGGGTTTGGTCATTGTTGACCGATATCATATTGTTCACCTGATACACCACACATTACAAGACTATCTAGACCAGATACAGGCAAGAAAATTTGCAAGAGCACAGACAGAAATCACCACAACATGCATAACATATTTGTGTTTTGAGATATTCACACAGAATCCCAACCTTGAAAACCGAGACATCTGGGAGCTCATGGGAACACACCCTTTTCTCGATTATGCCACACAGTATTGTCTGGTGCATGCATGTGGAAAACCAGAGCAGGATATCAGGGATTCTATTCTGGGATTTCTGGATCAAACCTCAGGATGGCTTGACTTCTGGAATCACCAATACTTTGGGAGCACAGGCATAGATCGTCCACCAGTGAAGCTCTGTATTGCAGCATTTTTCAACCTACAGGATATTGCAAGGCACTTATTGAAGGAGAACTGTGGTTTTTCAAATGCACTACAGATAGCCTCCCAATTCGGCCACCTTGAGATGGTGCAACTGTTGATTGATAGTGGTGTGAATGTCAATCAACAAGGGGGATACTACGGAAATGCACTCCAAGCAGCCTTGGTTCATGGGCATGATGAGGTCCTTCGTCTTCTCCTCAAGCATGGTGGTGATACCAACATTGCTGGTGAATATGGCACCCCTTTGCAGGTTGCTGCTGCCCAAGGGGACAAGACTCTTATTCATCTCCTCCTCGAAAATGGTGCAGATTTCAATGCAGAGGGAGATGATGGTACTGCATTGCAGTCAGCCTCATTCCAAGGGCATGAAGCAGTTGTTGATCTGCTTATCAATAGTGGTGCAGATATTGATAACCAAGGAGAGTATGGTTCTGCACTTCAAGCGGCGTCATACTGTGGTCATGAAGCAACTGTCCGTCTTCTTGTGAAGAATGGTGCAGATGTCAATATCCAAGGAGGAAAGTTTGACACCCCACTCAAAGAAGCTGCATATCATGGCTATGATATGGTGGCTTCTGTGCTTATAAGAGATGGAGCTCATGTGAATAGCCAAGCTGGAACTGACCAGACATATCCCATCCAGGTTGCCTCTGCAGAGGGGCATGATAAAATTGTCCAGCTACTCATTGAAAATGGTGCGGATGTTAATGCTCAGGGTGGAGAACTTGGAAGTGCTCTGCAGATGGCTACACTCCATGGTCACAACGCCATAGTTTGCTTACTACTGAACAATGGTGCCCGTTTGGATGGAGGAAGATATATGGCTGCCTTTCAGGCAGCCTTAGATAATAGCCATGAGGATATAACTCAAATCCTCCTCAGCAAGGGAATTTAGCTGTATTTATTTATTTTGGATCATTTTATTTGGTTCATGGAGTTGTTTCTTCGGGTCGATCATGTTATCAGGAGGCAGAGATAAATTTCGGAATCCCGTCTGGTCCTGATGGTGTTAGTGAAATAATTTCGGAAATTGGCAGTTTTCAGTCACTCGATCTGTGGTATCCAATTGGAGAAGTGCATCATATTTGCATGTTAGAACAACATTGACTCAAAAATTTTATGAATGAGTACCCAATAGGCCCTTCAAGGCTTCTCAAGTACATGTGGATTTGTGAGGTCCTTTGAGCCAGTCCTCTAAATCCAAATTTCATACTTAGCAGTTCTGATTCAGATGCTTTTTCAAAGGTTAGTCAAAAGAATGTCAAGCAGACGTGTACAGTGGCCCATCAGCTGCTTTCTGGTTGAACTTTTCTGATTCCAATTCTTCTCCAGTGGATTTTAGGAGGAAGAATGTGGGCTTGTATGAATGAAAATTGAACCATCATGTATGTCTTTTTTTTTTTTTTTTTTTTTTTTTTTGGAGCGTTTAGATAATACAACTCAGTCTGCAATGCATTCCAAGCGTACCCGCTGGTTTAATTGGTAGTTGCCAATATAGCCGGGAAGTTTGTCCTGGAGGAAATGCCGTTACGCACAGGTTTCAAGCCTTTGTGTGGGACTCTGGCCATTAATTTAACCTATTCCATTTTTTCGAGTGTTGGGCCATATACCCACTAAAACCCCCTTCTGTCTTGTCCAGTCATCCGGCAGGGCATCTTCATCAAGGAGCGTTCCGCTCCAAGTGTTAAGTACTAACTGTTTATTGGTCGCTAGACCACCGAACCGGACTCGATTTGTGAGTAATTTATCTCTCTTCAGAGTCAGGTTCATTATGGCTACCCATCGGTTATGTATTTCAGACTCAGATGAATCACTATGTGTTTCAAACATTCTCTCATTTCGTAATTTCCAAATCAGGTGCATCGACGTTGAGACAGTGATTGTGAATAGGCGACTCTTACCGGGTAAAATACGCCCTTTGGTCGATCTGAACCGTGACAGTCCACACCCGAGGAGTAATCCCCAATTTAATTTTATCCAAGATGCATATCTAAGCTTCCAGAATTTTTCCGCAAGTCTCCAGATCTGTTGGGTACCAGGAGCGAGGCATTCTAGCATGATGTGCTCAAGTGTTTCTGGCACCCGGCATGTATGACATTGTCCAAATATTTCACAGTTGGGAATATGGTCCCAGAAATACCCTACACGGTAAATATCATGTATGCATTTCCACAAAAAATTACGGGTTAGTCGGTGGATAGTGTTCGATCTTATTGAGCTCCAGACAGCAGCTGTAGTTGGCTCGTATCCAAATTGTTCGTGAATACTAGACTGTATGCGGGCGAGATTGCACGCGGTTGACTTGCGATGCGGTCGACTTCCCAAGGACTGTATTATTTTGGTAAAACCATCATGTATGTCATTTATGTGCTTCGTGAATTGTGACGCAACATCTCAGTCGGTTTTTCTGAGCTGCCAACCCACTGAAATCTTTTGCTTTAAACGGTGCATCCTCTGGTTTCTTCAGTACCCTATGTGGTGGAGGTTCCTGGGTGTACCGTGTCTCGCACTGGAACGGCCGTTTTCTTTCTTATCAATGTGCATAAGAGTCACATGACAAACACGCCCAGGTAAAAATGGCCAAACATGAGCAACCAATGCTTGAATGACAGTTGGCAAATCCCGAGCAAATCTAAACCGGAGATATATGAGGTCTAGGAAGTATAATTACCGGCAACCCAAATCGGAAATCTGAGTCGCGGTGTCAGTTGATCATGAGATACCGCAGAGCCCGCTGCACTTAGCACTAGCTCCGCGGAACACAGTTGCGGCACATCTCTAATGTATCTCCTCGGTATGGCGTACCTGAACATAGCTATGGGCGAGCTCAAAACAGCTGTGAGGAACTTGCCGAGGAAGTGAGCTGGCTGCATCAGACTTTTTACAAAAAACTTGTGGAGCTTTTTTGTGTACAAACCCCCAAAAGCCGAAAAAAGCTGAAGAGTTGGGAAAGCCCACAACACCGCAACATGAAGGACATTTTTGACAAGCTCCGAAAAAAAAAAAATTCATTGCATTGGCCCATTTCATGACAAATATTTTGGCAGAGATTTTTTTGGATGAGAGCTTGCCGGCTTGTCAACAAACTCACAAGCCAAAAAAGCCCCAAACTGTCACAAGTTTTTTGTGAAAAAGCTGATGTGGCTCGATACAGGTTAATGCACATGTTGATCTCCACTGGCACGGTACACAATTTTTTGAACACCAACGGGAATGTATGCTGACGGAGCCGGTGATCTCGGGGTCATCACGCACCTGAATGTCTGGACGCACCGAACTACACCCAGTACTATTTGCGCTGCAACTTTGGCAAATTGGTAGAGGGCCGAATCGTCACTTCAGGCCGTAAGGGACACCTGATGCCGGTGGTATCGCCGAAAATTATAGAGTGTACATTCGACGTTCGAACGTTGCAAAGGCGGCATTATGGTGACGAGGGGTTATTCACCAGAATTGAGATAACACCTTAGCTGTACAGTTTCGCATATACCAGTACCAAGTCAAATAATTGGTCGCAATCTGGGTAAGGAAGCCGAGACAGATTGCATGGGTGTAGTAAATGAATGCAATTTGCACAGTGGGATTGCGGCTAGGCAGGATACTGTCCGGGATCAGCAAAGGAAGCGCTGCTAGAAGAATGCTCTTGAATGCTACTTGCGACACCCGTCCAAAAATAATGTGGCCACACGAACCGGTTCTATACATCCATGTGATAGCGTCTCACTTCCAGTATGAATTGTTGGTAATCTTGGGGCGCTTACACGAGAAGAGATGCCCAAATTGTTATTGTCTTCTTTATGGTTTCTGGGCGTTAAGCGGGGAGAGTCATAATGAGATCGTATGGCGCAGGCACTCAGACGCCAATAAAGAAGTGGTATCGCGAGAGACAGCAGACCAAAGCGGGCGAATCCTACTAGGCATACCGGGGGTTGGATGTCGGAGGGCTGGCGCTAATTCGAAGAGCAGAATTTCCAGACTGATCGCACCCTAGATGTTGTTGTGGTGTTGTGTGCGGTCCGGCTTCCTTTGAGCACGCCTACAGTGCTGTTGGCGTGAACCGCCAAATGATCAATAGCATGGTCCTCGAGCCGGAGATCATACAGGCAACGACGTCGATCCCTGTGCTTCGTCCGGGCTCATCATGTTATCAGCCAGCGATAATTAGAACCCGGTCATCAGTCGTCGCGCTGGTGTTCAGTGCAAGATAATCTGGAATCTCCGTAGTCCGTTCGGCCGATGTGAGATGTAAACATTCATACTTGGAGCAGCCTGAGACAGACCTGGTTCGGTTTTATGAGTCAGACGGGTATTCGACAGATACGTATCATGCGTGCTCACCTGCATCAGTAAAATCGACACCTCGCAAATGACTCGACTAGAAGGTTCCGAATGAGTAGGAATCCTCACGTAGGTTCTTTAAATTCCAGGGAATTCTCAAAGCATCCACCTCTGCGAAGGCCGAGGCCGCGAGATTTGTGAGGAATCTGACTCAGTCATCGGATTCCGACTGTCTTGCGTACTTGGAGGCAGTGGCTTCTCGGAGGAAGATGCACATACGCGTACAGCGGCCCAAGCTTCCAAGACTTACCGGACGTTCAATTGAACCATGACGTATGCAGGGTTGTCAGTACACCGCCACTCTTTATCTTATCTGCGGCTCAATTTAGATTTGACCCGTGGAGCATTTCGGTGGTTCACGTTTGGGGCGGGAAGAATAGTTAAACGAGTGAAACTATCCCTGTGTTAGGGAGATATAATTTTTTGGCACGCCTCTGGATTCGGGAAAAAGAAAATAGAACTCGGAAAGAACAGTTGTGGATCTGTGCTCAACTTGCCGTGTTTTTGATAGTCATGAAATGAACAGATTGTGGTGGAGACGATCCATTTTTCTTTTCCCTCAACGACATGGAGCGAATTTGCTCTGTGGGAAAATTTAAACGTAATTATAAGAGATCCTGGCCAACATTCAAGAAAAATATCCATCCGAACTAACAAATGTTGATGAAACTTAGAGAACAACACCATCATTTATTGTCCCTAATCGAAAGGTGCATGCACTTCCACTGAACCACCTTCTTTCATTGCTTGCGCAAGTCATAGCCAGAAACATATGCCAGCCGCACAGTAGACACCAACTGTTGCTGATGGAAAGTGAAACGGACAATTAACAGATACTTGGGCAGAGGACCAGAAATCAGCAGACAATTGGGAGAGAGTCATGAGCCGGAAGCGACATCTGATGCATAGACTTGAATTAAGTAGACGGGGTGAAAAAATATGTCATATCCCAGCAGGATTAAGCTTAACTTTCACTCCCATTTTATTCCAAGTTGATATTTTTGTTTTCAAATAGCGCCTCCGCTGTGCCTAAAGTTGGCAATCGTAGGCGTGCTGGGTGATGGTGCTTCGGGATGAGAGTCCTGAATCTCTGGCACCGGAACGGCTGTTTTCTTTGTCTTTGCCATGTGAAAGTGGTCAACATGAACAACTAATGCACGGCAAAACCCAAACTGGAGATAAGGTCTCGGACGCAAATATACAATATACCTACCGGCAACCCAAATCGGCAATCCGGGTCGCGGTTTCGGTTAATTATGAGACACCGCAGGGCCCACGGCAATTAGCGCGGAACACATCTCTGGTGGATCTCGGTATGGCGCACCGGAACATAGTCAGGGGCGAGCTCGAAAGCCGCTGTGACAAACGTGCCGAGGAGGTGAGCTGGCTGGCTCGATAGAGGTTAATGTACATGTTGATCTTCAACGCACCGGGGCACCGATTTTTGAACACCAACGGGAATGCCTGAAAGGTTGGCAGATTAATATTATCGGGCAGAGGTGATACCATACACATGAGGAACCATCTCGCGTGTTCATCGACGAAGCTGGCGATCTCGGGATCATCGGGCACCTAGTATCCGGACCCACGCTTGCGACTCATTCGAACTATACCCAGTATTTATTGCGCTGCAACTTCGGCAAATTATTAGAGGGCCGAATTATCGCCTCAGGTCGTATGGATAAGAAGCCGGTGGTATCACGGAGAATAGTGGTTCGAGAGTAAAGGCCATTCGAACGTTGCAGACCGTGCGTGGGCGGTATATGATGACAAGGGATATTCGGAATATATCGTGTTAAAATTGGACGCATAACTGGCATATGCTGCGTCCAAGTCGAATAATGGGGATAAGAATGAGGCGAGGTGGATGCGGGCAACGTGCGCCGTGAGGTTACTGCGAGGTGGGATACTGTCCGGGATCAGCGAAGGAGTAGAAGACTGCTCTTGACTGCTAACGGCGACACCCGGCCAAAAATAATGTGGCCACACGAACCGGTTCTGTACACTCCTGTGATCCATTGGCAGTGGTGATCTTGGGGCGCTTAAGTATGTGGACACAAGAAGAGATGGCCTAAATTGTTATTGTCGTCCTATTAGCTTCCGGGCTTTAAGCGGTGGGAATCATCATGAAATCGTATGGCGCAGGTACTCAAACGCCCACAAAGAAGTGGTATCGCAGTAGACAGCAGGTCAGAGTGGGCAAGTCCTACTATGCATACCGGCGGTTGGATGTCGGAGGGCTGGCGCTAGTTCGAAGAGCAGAATTCCAGACCGACCACACCGCAGATGTTATGGTGGTGCTGTGTGCGGCCCGTCTTCTATCGAACACGCCTACAGTGCTGTTGGCGTGAACTGCTGAATGATAAATAGCATGATCCTCGAGCCGGGGATCATACAGGCAGCGACGTCGATCCCTGTGCTTCGTCCGGGCTCATCGTGTTATCAGCCAGCGATAATTAGAATCCGGTCATCAGTCGTCGCGCCGGTGTTCAGTGCAATTGGAGCAGACAGACCTGGTTCAGTTTTATGAATCAGGTAGATATTCGACAGGTACGCATCATGCGTGCTCACCTGCATCAGTAAAATCCGCAGGGCGTGGGCCTCGAAGATGACTCGACTCGAAGGTTCCGAATGAGTAATCCTCCTGCAGGTTCTTTAAATTCCAGGGTGTTCTCAAAGCATCTACTTCTCCGAAGGCCGAGGCCACAAGATTTGTGAGGAATCTGACTCAGTCATCGGATTCCGACTGTCTTGCGTACTTGGCGGGAGTAGTTTCTCATGCACATACGCGTACGGCCCGGTCTTCCAAAAGTTGTCTATCGGATCGGATGTTCAACTTCCGCTTCCGATCCCGTCCGACTCGGGTGAATCGCAGTAAAGCCAACATAATTCCGCTGCTGTTGGGTTGGACGAGAATAAAAATTGAACCATGACGTATGCAGGGTTGTTAGTACACCGCCACTCTTTTATCTTATCTGCGGCTCAATTTAGATTTGACCCGTGAAGCATCTGAATGATGTCGGTGGTTCATGTTTGGGGCAGGAAGAATAATCAAACCATCCCTGCGTCAGGGAGATAATTGTTTTTTACATGCCTCTGGATTCGGGAAAAGAAAATAGAACTCGGAAAGGACAGTTGTGGATCTGTGCTCAACTTGCCAGGTTTTTTCCCCCCTAGTCGAGGGGGAAGCGGACTATTACTTTCCCTTGTTTTCTTCTTGTTCTTGGTCCAGGTTATTTTTCGTCCGACTTGGCCATTGTCTTAGGTGTCTTCTTGTTTCGATTTGGTTGTCATTGTGTTGGGGACAAAAATATCACCGCGTAGCAAACAACTGATTTCAAGCCCAGAAGTACATAGAATGAACCGCCACTTTTAGAGTTCTTGTCCAAATTGTCGGTCGCCGAAAGCCTTCTTCAATTCCATGTGGGAGCAGACCAAGATCCAGCGGCGTTAGAAATGAGAACCTATGTGAGGCGGGAGAACACCCCGGCCTATGCATTGCCAGAATGATCACCATGAGGCGGTGTCGGAGAGATTACCAGAACCGGCTGAATGGTGTCGGTTCGGGTCCTTCAAATCGGCTGCGCCAGGTGAAAAGAATGTGCAGACACCAGCACGGAGGTGTGGATTCCGGGGCCGCCGCCTCGAAAGGACCGGTATGGATCAGCGTTTGATAATAAATGGAACCACTAACGCACGAGAATAGTGCCTACAGCGCCACCCGAGAATTCATATTCGTACTTGACCCACTGGAGCAGTGAATCACGATCCGGCCCGATTCCCTGCCCGGATTAATCGCGGCTAGATATATCAGGATCAGGAACGATAAGAAGAACACGCAAAGGGTAGCCGGATCGCGGACCGCACAGAATATACGACTGCTTGCGAAGTCAACGGAGGAGCAGTCGAAAGTGCCAGGAGAGCCGATATGATACTGTGATTAAACAGGACGGTGGAAGAGCCCAAAAGTTAGTTACTACCAAATTCGCAGGCCTGATACCCTTGAACGAGTTAACGAGTATTTCCCCGCTGGATTGGAGTGGCGATTCATTTACCTGGATATTAAGTATCACAGCCGCTCTTGGCCCGGATTGCGCGCTTCGCGGTCCGCCATCGGACTGTGTTCGAGCTCTCAGCGTTTCTGATTCGTAACAACCCGGAGTCGATGTAGGCTCCCCAGAATGAACTGTGATAGGACCGGGTCAGCTCTTTGGATCAGAATCCGTTTTGCACAAACTGGTTTATCCTGATGGAAGACACAGTGGAACAATAATTATACCATGAATCTGATCAGGGCTCTTCAACGCAAGGAACAGAAGTCTACGCTGCCCTGTATTTCGACGATCACAGCGGGGGTATAAATGATTCCTGGAGCGGGTCAGAGTCACTGTTTCGTTCAACTTCGAAGTTAGAATACGCATAAGAGCGGAAGTCTTGGGAATTTGTAATAAATAGTGGTCTGATGCAACCCTGCTGTTAATAAATGGCTCACTGAAAATTTGATCGTTCATGGGGCTGTCGTGAGTTAGAATTAAAATTGCGTAGTAGACCTTATTAGTTGACTTTTACCAAGTCGCTGTAAATTCTCCCATTGGCTAAAAAGTGTGGAGTAGCCAATCAAATAATTTACAGCGACCTCGCACAAAGTCAACTAATAAGCTCTAGTGCGACGTAGATAAATACGAGGATTTTGAGGATGTTCAGCTGTCTATAAG
This sequence comes from Mycena rebaudengoi, assembly GCA_029282285.1. Taxonomy (NCBI): domain Eukaryota; kingdom Fungi; phylum Basidiomycota; class Agaricomycetes; order Agaricales; family Mycenaceae; genus Mycena; species Mycena rebaudengoi. The sequence continues at coordinate 2,566,257 of JARJCX010000007.1, forward strand.
GAACTATTTCAAACATCTGCATTGTCGCTATGACTATGAGAAGAACCAGAGTGTCGCATCAAATGCCTGGAGCATCATACCGGGAACCTGAGCGGGATGCTCCACTCCACCCGACTCCGAGAATGCGCCGGCGATTCAAACGGGCATGGAGTTGAAATGATTCCTCTGTCGCGGTAACCAGGCCAGTAAACCTGCAGTTCGATTCAATTCCAATTCCGACTGAAGTGGATAGCAACGCGATGGTGACTAAGCCGCTGATGATGCTTGTATGTGTTGACGCGCTATGGCCGCATGTTTGGTTGCCTCGGTCGTCCTTCTCATCCGATTTCTCATCTGCTTCCTTACTTGCCGACGCCAGCCGTCCATCTACATAGTCAGCTTCAAGTCCATTCGCTCCGTCAGGATCCTTCAACGAATCAGCTTCGCACCGCAAATCCCGGACGAGCTGGCTCGTTGACAGTGGGTCTCTGTCCTCTGGAATCGCGGGACGATGAATTACCGACACTCACTCCGAGTCGGCTGAAAGCCGCTATGCTGTGCTGCGATATTCTCTTGTTCTTAGAAGTTATGCCTCCAAAGTCTCTCCGAGGTAGCCGCAGATGCTCAGGATCGCTCCTGGTACACGTACCTATTCTGGTAAAATGCTGCACACCCGTTCGTCGAGTTATATCTCTGAATCATCCAATCGATGGATGAGCAAACTTTCGACTCTATTTTAAAGGCCCCGACGATTTCGGACGCTGCAGCAAGGATATTAATGTGGTACCAGTGAGTCGCCGGCTTTCATTTGATTGCTTTAATATTGCGGGGGCATATGTCAGAGTTGAATATTTGCACATGTACACATGCTGTCCGCGATTTTCTATCTTTCCTTTCATCGTGCAGCTTCCTGGAGGACACCAACCAGGCATCGTACGCAGATAGGCTCGTTTTCTTCGACGCCCCTTTTGAATGCCCAACGTTCATATCGGATCGTTTCCGATCCGCAGCAGGACTTCAACTTGTGCGTTGTTATTATTATTATCTTCCACCGGAACTTCTCATTGCGGGTTTTGCCTCGCCGGTCTCACGTCTCGCCTCTAGTCATCTCGGGGTGCGCGTGAAGGCATATTCCTCCACGGTCTCCGTTTTTATACGCCACTATCTGCCTGGTGGTTTCATTTCCTGCTTGCAACTGCACCCACCATCTTCATCCGATTCACCACGATGTGAGGCTGGATAGTGGCGCTGCTTTCCTCCCGGTTTCATCATTTCTGAGCTGGTTTGTGTCTCTGTTCTTTCGAGAGCTTCTTCTCACGGATCTCGAGACTGTTCTCGAGGCTCATGACTCTCGTGCTGTCTTTTCTATATCTGAATATATCGCTGCGATTAACCCCAGATTAGCACCTCAGCTGGCTACTCAAGCTTTGTGCGCGAGGCAGTCGGGTCATAAACATGAACCAATCGATTCGAGTGGCATCCTATGCCCGAGAAACGTTTCTGGCTTCAGATACGGCGCCTGGTTTCACCCCCGGTGCTGGAATACGGACAAAATTCGGCATTCCAGTTGGAATTTTCACTGCACATGATTGGATCGCTGCACATGATCGGAACGCGCAGATGTCGGACACCAAACACGAGCAACCAAAGGTTCAATTAGTTCAATTTCACACAGCCCTTTTAAAATCAGTGACCCGTGGGCTATAGACTTGAACCTGGGCGTCTTTGAAGTAGCTCCGCGGTTCCTGGCACCATGAGCCTTTCCGGCTGGCCTAACTTAATCTACCCGGAAAGTATCCCACCGAAACTCTAATTCGCAACAAGTTACAAGCTGCCAATGAACGCGAGCTGGCTCGGATAACCGGTGTGTCCTACTTATCGATGTGGCCAGGATAGCGCATGTGTATCGATGTGGCCGGCCGGTGGATAGCACCTGCAGGACGACTGCAGCATAATCCGTAGGCGGATTATCGGACACCATACGCAGGAGCGACGATCCCACGGCCATTCCGGGAGAAATGCTATCTGCAGCAGCGGCTTGTGAGACGGGGCGGAATGTCCTGTGGTGCCCAGATCACCTGAAGTTGTGGCGGGAACGCGGCAAAAGCGTGCATGCTCGCTGGACGTGGCGGGCTAGAACATGAGCGACGACCCAAAACTATTATTCGCGCTGCAACCTCGGGGATTTCGCAATGCGGCGCACATTTGCCTCAAGTCCTGTGGAACACCCGGAATCGGTTGTATCGCGGAGAATATTGGTTCGAGGGAGTTCGTGGCAGACTGAGACAACCTAGACGAGGACATTCGGGAGTTGGCATTATTCTGATAGGACTCGGTATACCTGACATACGCAGCACCCAAGTTGAATGATAGGTGGAATGCGAGGCTGGACGGATTCTGAGCGGCGCAACGTGCGCCGTGAGGTTGCTGCGAGGCGGGAGACTGTCCGGGATCAGCGAAAGAAGCGCTGCCAGAAGGCCGCGTGATCCGTTCTAGAGTGCTACACGCGACGCGCATCGCGCCCAAAAATACCGTGGCAACACGAACCAGTTCTGTGTGCACTCCTGCCAGTACTAGCGACCCGCCTTGAGCTGCTGTTGTTCTGGGCCCTTCTGGCGCCTATATGTCTCGGCAAGAAGAGATGGCCCAGAATGTTATTGTCTTCCAAGGCGCTAAGCGGTGGGAACCACCATAAAATCGTATGGTGCACGTACGCAGACGCCCACAAAGAAGGCGCACCGCGTGAGACAGTAGGCTAGGGTGCGCGAGGCCGCCGCATACCGGCTGTTGGAGGGCGGTAGGCCGGCGCTAATTGGAAGTGCAGAATTCCGAACTGGCCGCACCGCGAGATGTGCTGCGTGCGGCCCGTCTTCCATCGAACACGCACCAGAGCGCACGGATATCAGCCTGGTAGAGTCACTGGCAGTCCCTATAGAAGGCGGCACTGTCGGGGCGAGTCGCGGCTTGCGAGCAATACTTAAAATAGCTGCGGTGCTTCGAGCCGGGGATCATACACGGGGCACACACGACGTCGATCCCTGTGCTTCCTCCGGGGTCATCGTGTTATCAGCCAAAGTCCGGTCATCAGTCGTTGCGCCGGCGTTCAGTGCAAGATAATCTTGGAATGGGGAGAATCTCTCGAGTCCGTCCCGGTCGGCCGACGCAAGGAGTGCCTGAGAGCGTGAGGCATGACATCGGTGGCAGACAGGCACGGTTCGGTTGTGTGAGTCAGATGGATATTCGGCAAGTACATGCAGTGCTTGCGTGTACTGGTAAGGCTAGCCGCAGCAACGTTGAAGCAGGTTAGAATTGGGTTAGAATGACCTGAAATGACTCGACTCGAAGGTTCCGTCGAATGAGTAATCCTAGGTCCTTCCAGGAAGTTCTCAACGCACCCACCTCTTCGAGACCGCGATTTGTGAGCTCCTCCGAGTCTGACTCAGTTATCGGATTCCCGACTATGCTGGTTTCTCGGAAGAAGAGAGATGACATACGCGTATTGCGGCCCGGTGCCTTCCGAATTCCGAACTCCATCGGATGTTGAACTTGTCCGATTCCGATTCCGCCCGACTCGGAGTAGGTACGTTGCACGGTTCGCGGGTGTTGCTTCGAGGCTTGAGCATCAATGGGCACCGTAACATAATCCCACTGTTCATACTTACGCTGATGGAATAAGCGTATAAAAATGCCCTATGACGTATGCGGGGTAGCCCGACACCGCCACACTTTAATCTTAATTATCAGCTGCTCAATTTAGATTCCTGACGCAATTCGCATTTTTCGATGATGTCGGTGGATCGCAAGCAAGCGAACGAGCTATTATCGTACGTGCGAACCGCCTTCGAGGCGAGATGAGCAAACCGGTGAGATCATAGGGATATTGCGGGAGATACGTTTTTTTTCTTGGCGACCGTTGGACACAGGAGAAGGAAATTTGTATATAGCTCCGTCGTTCTCTTGCTGCAGCAAAGGAGCTGCGTTTTTTATGGCAGACGGTGAGATCATAGTCGAATAAATATATATTGCGGGATAGACTTTTTTTTTTTTTTTGGCGACCGTTGGACACGGACGGAATAATTAACTGATTATAATGGAGTAAGAAGAAGGACTCGGATCTGTCTCAGCTCCGTCGTTCTCTCGTGTTCGGTTTTTTTTGGGATGAACCCACCTACTGATGCGTATGTGTGGGCGGGGCGGGATAGTGTAATTGAACACCGCATATCTCACATTGCAGCGAAGATATTAGTGCTTGGTTACTACGTCACAGCATTGTGATGGATGATCAGATATTTGGAACCAAAGAGGCGGTTAGATTCGTAACCAGTCTGTAACCTACACCACCTGCTTGCCACATTTTTCGGCTATAGACTGGTTACAAGTCTAAGAGGCAATCACAACCAAAAACAAAAATCAGCTCAGGGAATTTTGAATGTATAATGCCTGAATTGAACGTGAACAAGTGTCGTGCAACAGCTTATTCGGGAATCTACAATTGAACCTCTACGTACGTCACGCTGATGGGTTGAACTAAAGTTGAACTGAATCAATTCAATCAACACGATTCATGATCAAGTTTATTACGTCCAGTACTATTGTGCCCTAATCCTCCCTGTGGTCCTGAATTTGAATATTATCTTTTTAAAAAATCAAGCAATCCCTTCGGTGTTTTCTGGAAAGGGTGCCGACACATCCTCTGTAAATCTACAAAGGGATTGCGGTCGAGGAAGTGGACGAACCTTCATCGAAGAAATTTGATCCCGAAATTCGTCGGGTGCCGATTCTTCAATCTCTTGCATCCGCCCGTGCCCCTCCTCCTCCTCCTCAATCACTTTAATATTTATTGTATACAACGACAATATATACCGGTATCCATCCCAAAGGAAACCGAAGCAATTCATGCTCTAGAAAAAACATGAAATTCAGCTAGGCAGGGAGGATTCATGCCCATGGTAAATTTAAATGATTCTCCAACAGGCGCCGACGGCGCTGAAATAGAGTGGAAATCTTCACAGTCGGCAATACCCGTGATCGGATGTCGGACCTGCGCGTTTTATTCGAAGACATTTTGCTCTAGCTTCCAATTGATACTTACTGGTTGACCCAGGTCCTCCTCATTGTCTACGATTCTTCAAATTCGACTCCCGTTCCTGGTATGGGCTCTGCTTAGTTCCGCCGCATTTCGCTCTGAGACATGTCTCAGCCTAAGTCGAATGTGACCACTGTACTTCTCCTCCTGCCACTTGATATGCCACCTCTCCCAGTCAATGTAACTTTCGTCTTCGGCGGCTGTGTGAGTACTGTATCGGCGTGTATGGAGGCAACCGTTCGAGGAGCGTTACGCGGAAAACTTCCTCCGAGTTAGCAACCGGTTGCCATTTTGGGCACCGGACTTTCAAATATAGTAACTCCGGCACCGCAGGGCCCGAAATTTTGCCTAAAATGGCCGCAGAAGTTCGATTTTCAGCGTTACGCAAGTGAATTAGGCAACATTTTGGAGGCCGCGTTATGCGTTACGTTGCCTCCATACACGCCGATACAGTAGATTGTGATTCCTCAGTGTCGGAATGCTGAGCGTTGATCAGAACCTCGGTACACATGCGGACCTTATTCTTCAAGGGATTCTTTTCGCACAATTCACCAATTACTGGTCTCAGTCCTGCAAGTCGGATTCTATCCCCTTGAAGCTCTTTGTTCTTGGCCTGTTCATCGCAACAATCCTCAAGAGCGTGCATGCAATGCATGTTTTTTATTACGCTTACTAGTACCAAAACTTGCTAATTGGTGGACTCGCAGTGCTTTGGTGTGGGTCCAAAACGTCGAATACTTCATGGATCTCCAGAAAGCAGAGAACATGCTCTTCACTCATTGGGTGGACCAAATCACGCCTATTACGGGGGCAGTAATCGGGTTTTCCGTGCAAGCATTCTTCTGCCGGCGGCTCTGGGTACCGAAGTTCGTCGACTCTAGCTATTTGGCGCTAATCCGAGTCTTCAGATTATATCGAACAATATTTATGTGGTGGCCTTCGTTGTACTACTTTTCGTTTTCGGCCTCGTAGCGGCGATAGTATATGTAGGGAACCTTGACATTCATCATCTGCCATTCTGATCCGCGCCTCGCAGACTGCGTTCGAGTTTTCTGGTCAGCTATTCCTAGCGTCGCAGACTGTGATTGAGGTTTCTGGACAACTCACCGCTGTGAATTCCTTCGAGACCACGCATAAAGCAGTCTGGAGTAAGATTGAATGATATTGTGTTTCATATTCTGACCTCAGTCTTTTGACATTCCAGGCTCGATTTATTACGCGACAGTGGTGACGGGAGACGTGATTTTATCTGGAAGCACCATCTATTTCTTGTTGGTTGGTGAACAGAGATTTTATTCCCTCTCGAGTTCTAATTATCCCATTGTAGAAACGATCACACCAGGCACTCCCGGAGACGGTGGGAATACTGAACCGATTTGTGAGACTCGGCTTCCAGGTATGAAAGTCTATCCTCAAGTTTCATTCCTGACCGCAAGATAGTCCGCGGTACCAGTCACTCTCTGCGCCTTGGCCAATTGCATCTGCGCAGCTTCTCACTCTTATAACCCTGTTACCAATAGCCGGACAGTTAGAAGTGAAAGCTCAGAGGAGATGATGGACATCCCGGAGCATATGTTCGAGCCGCGCATAGTGCCATCTCCGGATGATATCAACCGGCCCAAGTCTGCGTGTAGGATATTTAAAATTTCATCCTTCTCACGGACGGTCTGACAAAACATCACAGAGCTCAACAAATGACATGTAACGAAATTGAGCTGGATTATGGTCACGACACTCTCATTTAAAGTTTGCGCGCTACAGGAGCCTTGTGGACAATACCGAAAGGGGACATAGCTGAGTATAATACATCTACCCTGGCTTATCCTGCCGGCGGGTGCCACATCGCAACGGAGCGAAAGAGGTAGGTTCCAAATGGCAACAAAATATGCAACCTCAAAACGGGACAAATTCATTGAAAGTTGAGTCTAACGAACCTGATAATTATCTACATAGACCACACAAATTATCATTAACTGGTTCAGCCTGCTTGCAGTGAACGATCAGAACTTTCTCTTTTCGGCAAACGAGAAACCTGTACCCATAGCTTTTAGAATCACCTTGTGAGGAATTCTCTCTGAAGCTCCCTGACTTGTCTCACCAAGCCAGACACTCAACACTGCAGATGAATCGTGTGGCTATAGATGGCACTTCCTGACGTCTCATGCAGAATAATAAGTGCATTATTCTAGGTCAAAGAGCAGACTCTATGCCAAGTGGGAAAACACACGGCCCGTGTACTATTGCCAGAAAGATTACCATGCGGCGGCGGTGGGGACATTAACGTCTGAATGGCGCCAATTCGGCTCCTGAAAAATCGGTTATGCAACACGCAAACACTAGCACGGGAATATGGATCGGCGCTGGGTACAAGGGATCCAGGAGAGATAGACGGCAAGAACCACGATAATGGTGCTGCAGCGCCACCGCCGTATTCGCACTGGAACCCACTCGAGCCGGGAATAACAAATCGGCTCAATTCACTGCCCCGGATCATCGTTGTTGGATATTTATCGGGTTCAGGAACAATGGGAACACACGGAACCGGCATCCGGATCGTAGACCGCACATAATATACGAGTGGTTGCGAAGTAAACGGAAGAGTAGGGGAAGTGCCTGGAGAAACGACATCATCTGATACCACGTTATTCCACCGAAAATGAGTCGATTCAAACGACCCGTGGTTCGGTTAGACGGTAGAACAGTCTAGATACGATTTTAAATGTTGAATCGTCTGTCTAGGAGAGACTAAGAACAGTCCAGGCTCACGGGGCTGATGACCAGTTTTTCCAATCTGAAAATCAGGTATACTTCCGTAGGTCCCGAGTAGCAATTGATTTACCTTGCTGGATATTAAGTATGGATCAATCACCCCGATTGCGGACTTCACGGTACGCCACCACACCGCGTTCGAGTTGTGATCAGCGTCTCCGATTCGGACAACCACAGCATGAAGAAGCATCCGTAGAAGTCAACTAAACATTACTGAAGAACATTTGGACGTTAGCTCCAGCTTTGTAGCTTGAAAATATCCGCATCAAAATGGAACTCTTGGAAATAGTGATAACTGTAGCCCTGGGTCAAGTACTGCCATGTCGACGAGGCCGCAAGCGAGCTTGGAGCTGCTTGGAGACGGTCGAAGCATCAAGAGTGAAGTTTACTAGTGCATGAAAATCAACCGTTCAGTAATCCGCACGAACTTCATGGAGCCTTAAAGCAAAAAAAAAAAAAACCGGAATCGAAGCCGTTTAGGATTAAAATTTGCAATGTAAATAATTACGAGTACCTTTGAGGGTTTCGAGGAGGTTCAGCTGTCTACAAGAAGCTATTTAAAACATCTACATTGTTGCTATGACTATGAGATTGAGAAGAGCCAGGATGTCGCATCAAAAGGGCTGGAGCATCATACCGCCTGAGCGACTCCACCCCGATTCCGACGGAATGCGGCGGCGATTCAAACGGGCATGGAGTTAAAATGAATTCTCTGTCGAGGGTCATATTTAACCGAACCGGTAGTTCGATTCATTTCCGACCGAAGTGTTGAAAGCAACGCGATGATGACTAAGCCGCTGATGATGCTTGTATGTGTTGACGCGTTATGGCCGCATGTTTGGTTGCATCGGTCGTCTTTCTCATCCGACTTCTCATCTGCTTGTTCCTTACCCACGCCAACCGTCCATCTAGTCAGCTTCAAGTCCATTCGCTCAATCACTGAGTCAGGTACCTTCAACGAATTAGCTTCGCACCGCAAATCCCGGATGAGCTGGCTCATTGACAAGCCTCGCTCATGTGGAATCGCGGGACGATGAACTACCGACACTCACCCGGCTTACACTCTGGTTTCTGGAAGCGACGCCTGTGGAAGTGTCTCCGAGGTTGCAGCACATACTCAGGATCGCTCTATTGGGGCTCTCTTCTTCCACCTTTCTACGACCAATGAGACCGAATGACGGCCCAGTTTGTATACCAAAACGACTTCTCGACATTTTATTCCGCCAAAAGTACTGAGCAGCTATATCGCTGAACTATCCATTGATGGATTGGCGCGTTTTCGACTCTATTTTTACCGAGTCTGCTATTTTCGACCATTGCAGGGAGGATATTAAATGTCACCGGCTTTCATCTGATTGCTTTAATATTGCGACGGCGTTTGCTGGAGTTGATTAACTATGTCAGGGATTTTCTATCTTCCTCCTGGAGGACATCGACGCGGCATCGTACAGGTTATATTACTCAGATATACCACCTTCTTTCTGACCTCGCACCGTTCGAGTGCCCAACGTTCACATCGCATCGTTTCCAATCCGCAGCAGAACTTAAGTTCAGTGAGACACGTCATATCTTTCACCACCGGAACTTCTCGTTGCGTGTTATACTCTCTGGTCATTTCGGTGTGCGCGTGACGGTTTCCATTTTTATACGCCACTGTCTGCCTTGTGTTCCATTTGCTGCTGCCTCGGGCCGCACCCACCTTCATCCGATTTACCAGGATGTGGCGCTGGATAGCTTTCCTCGCGTATCCAGCGTTCCCGAGCTGGTTTGCGCTTTTGTTTTTTTGTCCAATTCTGCTCAACAGCTCTTTCTCTCGAGGCCAATGGGGTCCGCATGCTGTTTTTTCTATATCTGAATATATCGCTGTGATTAACACCCCCAGATTAGGACGGCCGCGCTGCGCAAGCTCCGTGCGGTGTGTGCAGGCAATCTTCAGCGAGGCATTCAAGTCATAATCAAACTTGAGGGCTGTCAAACGTATGTCGACGATTTTAGATATCTCTGCACTAGCCATCTCGAGACGTCACCGTGCAAGTAATCCAACACGACTCCCCACTCGTTTCTTTGACCGGTCTAGCCGGTGTCGATGTCTGCACGTCGCCCGCCAATATGAAAGAGATTGGCTCAGCTGACCCAGCTTGGGCCCAAGACGCCGCTTATCTCGGGATCTACGGCTTTATGCCGGGCTTCCAGCGTCCAACTATCCTAATTCAGCCATCAAGTCCCGCCTCATGTTGCGGGAGAACCTCCTCAATGGCCTTGTCGCCGTTATCCGTCTTTGTGCGGCTTGCTGTGCTGTCATCACGCACGTGCCCGACAGCCCACTAATTATCCCAATCTTCTGTCCTCGCTGTGTGCGCGCGAGCGAACCACGCGCGCGCAGCACACAAGCTCGACTCGTGTCTAAACGAACCGCTGCGCGCGCCGCCTGATCCCACACCACCTTCCGGTTTCCATCTCGAGACTCGCAGTACGTGCGCAGTTACGATGACGTGCACAACGATGCGTAGCTGCCTACTGGACGCGCGTTCGCACACGTACCCAGGCTTTATGCTCACGGTGAGCAGATGATCCTCTCCGCCCCGAATCGTGGCCAGCGCCATTTTTCCGATAATGCTTGCGGGACGACGTGTTCCGAGTTCCAGTCCCGCGATACTCCGGGCGGAGCCCATGCACCCTGCTCTTTCTTGACCGGCTGGCCACGGAACCTGGGATGTCGCATGCAATCGTGAGGTCTCGCGCCGACTTCCTGAGCCACACAGCAGACTGACTCGGCGATGACGATAAGCGGCCTGGCTCAGACTCAGACTCAGGTTCATTTATTTCCACAGAGCCCTTTCTCGCGCCCCATGGGACATCGCGCCAGTAGCATTTGTTTTGGCTTCGCGAATTCTACTCGGGGTGGCACGGAGGGCGTGGTTCGCTCGTTTATAGCTCGAATGTTAATATCGTACGATGCACAAGATTTCGATACTGTTCAAGGATAAGTATCAGGATAATATATTACCCTACTAGGTCCCATTTTGGAACATGCAGGGTTGGCGGGCGAGGCTTCGCATCACTGATAGCAATAAGGTCGCATTCGCGCCTTGCGTCTCCTAGTCGATCTGCAGCACGCGACGCTCATCCATGTATGCTCTAGGTTTTCTCGTGGGCATCGTCGATCTGCGGGCGGTTTGAAGCGAGCATTTCTGCTGTGATGCGGATTTTGGTCCATGGAGCGCCCTATGTGCGCGATCCACTTCCGTGTTCACCAGAGGTGGGCGATTATCCTGCGCCTCAAAAGCCATGTAGCAGAAAACACGATACCTGCCCGCCCCCGCACCTCGCTCTCACACGCGCGCTTCTGTGGCGTACAGCCAACCCTGAAAACGTGACGTCTTTCCTCTTGCTCAATGCACGCGCGACCAATGGCGCGTAACCCGACAGCCCGCAGCCGCGCTGCGCCCACAGGTCCTTCCCTGCTTCTCTCTATCATCCATCTGCCCATGCGCGCAGGGTCAGACATCCTCTCCTCATTAAACCCCGGCGCTTCTACTTCCATGCCCCCTCTCCCTACTTGCCTATTAGTCCCGCTTACCCCTCCCCATACGCCCACCCGCCCCTCGGCCCGTCTGCCAGCCCGTCTCGTTGGCATACGTGGTTCGATTCGCCCGCCCGGCATGATGTAACAACGAACAAGGCGCGAACTGTAATCTAATCGCCATATAATTCGTAAGTAACGCATTGGCCGCGCATCGTAGCGTACACATGATCTGTACGCAGACTCGGACGCGCCTGTGCGCATGCATCGCCGATCCTCTTCTTGCTTTGATGGTCATACCAATTTCCATCAGTCAATTCCTTCATTGTTTATTCGCCGTGCGCCCGGCGTCCTAGTACGTCGCGAAAATCCTCATCATATCAGTATGTGCTAACGCTGCCGACACTAGGGAATCCATCGACGAGCGATGCCGTACTCTGTAGAGGCCGATTGAGCTCAATAATCAATTGTTTACTTCACTCCCGGTGTTCTAGTACGTCGGGCAAATCATTCCATAATCTCGCGCTGCGCTGCCGGGAGCGGGGATCCATCGGCGAGCGTCGAGTGGTGGCGAATCAATCGACGAGGATCCGGGATCGGACTGTACGCATACTTATTTCAGGTGTGTTCACGCGCACGCGAGTATCTTATCGACTCTTCCCTTTTGAGTCGGTTCGGCGAACCAATATAACAACATCTATAGGCGCGCGCGCCGGGAGACGCGGGGATCGACAGGGCTTTATATATTTCCCCACCCGCCCGCCGCCGGGTGCGGGATCTTCGTCGAAGCTCATATGTGCGCTGCGGATCAGTGCAAGCGTGAGCCCATACAAACGTTTCCAAGTTCAACCGATTATTCTTCTAGGTTGCTTGCTATAGCTGCAGATAATCCATTATGAAAGGATCGATAGGGCTTTACATATGTGCCCACTGGGAGCGGGATGTTCCTCCAGGCTCGTGTGAATCACTTCGAGTGCGAGCATACTTATAATTATAATAATACCGTTATAATTAGACCCACTGTGATCTTTTCCGGCCTCCGCCCGAAAGTATTATTGCAGTGTAAATTGCGCGCGCTCACCTTGAGTTTCTTGCTTGTATTTTTTTTTTTGAAAGCCGAACAGTCGGGCGCAGTATGTATATTCACTTCCTGTCCCAGCTCGTCCACCTTATATATTTTACTTTACGGTGGGCGAGCACCGGTACGGATCCGCAGGCGTAAGCGGTGGTGATTGGTAGGAGGACCATTCGGTTGTGGGATGATATTTACTCTTTTTTTTCTCTTCATTTGTTCGGAGCAGGAAGTTCGAGTAATTGATGGCGTTGATTTCTTTTTTCATTCCACCACAGCGATTTTTCCCCCTTGCGATTGTCGAACTCCTTCGTTATTATATGATGCTGGAAGTCGAATGGGGTCATAATAGACTCGAAAACCCCACAATATTTCACCTCCGCACGGGTATATACTGAGTCCTTCCGCCTCGAAACCGAGAGACAAATTCCGACTCGAACCCATATCCAAGCCAAGCACCCCCATCTACCCGCATACACCCGCCTTCCTGATCCGCCTTCGCAGGCCCAGATCAAACATTTCAACCAAGGGTGTATTTATCTATTTATATACGTGGTAAGACATTTCCGAGACGAAACCGTGTCGACCCCTGCGCTTCGCCTGGAAACCGAGACCTTCCGAGTGTCACCATCCGCCTTGGCGCGTGCGGCCCCTCTCAAATCGAATCGAACATTTCAACTATATGCTTGAGATGGGCAGTAAGACATTTCCGCCTCGACGCCGTGGCACATTCCGACTGGAAACCGTGTCCTACATCCGCCTTCGCGCGTGGCGCAAAACATTAAACAACCCTCTGCGCATGCGTGTCTGCGGAACGACATACGGTGGTTCGGTTCGCGATCGCGAATGGCGAGCCCAGGCTCCTGACCACGCGTACGCTTCTCAGTGAACCGCGGTGGTTTTAATGTACATGCCAAGTTCGCCAATGAATAATCCGGCTCATACCCTCAAACGGCCCGGCCAAGTTCGATCCACCACCACCACCACTACTACCCCCGTCCGGCCCGCAGACGGACTCGCGAAATCTTCGCTCACTTCAGTGATGGCGAGTGGTGGAACTTGCGACGGCTGGAACGGCGCGCGCGGGCCGGGGATCCCGTACACCGCGAGTTGAAGTTACATTATACTCGAAATAATGCAATAGGAGGGTGATGAAAAGACAGTCCTGTGGTAGGCACATATATTCCACAACACGCCGAAAAAAATAAATCCCGCCCCCCCCTGGCTCCGGCTGCGCACAATTCCTATTTTTTTGCTTTCTCTTTTTTCTAACAATTTGTGTATAAGAACAATGAATGAAATCCACGTCGACTCTCAATACATTAGCCACTATTCTTAATCGTATACCACACCGTTATTATTCTCCGTTGTTATCATCATAATATTATTATTTCGCGCACCCCGGGCGGGGACGCCACAGGGCTGTGCATCGCGCCCACCGCCACCTTCTTTCCTTCCTTCCAACCAACCCCGCACTTAAGAACCAGCCTCACGACGCAGGGCCGTGCTTCGCTCGTCAGAGGTCGTTCCCGCGACGACGACCCGCGACGTATCGCACCCGCGACGAGACGCACAGGAAATCCGAGTCAGACAGGCTAAGCTACGATTCAGAGTGACTCCGTCGGAACTCCACAGCTGGATAGCTCGCGGATTGCGGATCTGTGGGTGCGCCGCTCCAGGCTGTGTCTCTCTCCACGTTCCCAACTTTATCAAGCAGGAGTTTTTTTTGGGAAAGAGGCTGTGTCACACTCCAACAACTTCAAACCTAGGTGCGAAAAGGCTGTGCAGCATATCAGAAAAAGAAAATTCGAACGACCGTTCTTCCAACGTTCAACCGGAAACTCGAGGAACGTAGTAGATGGGTGAGATGATAACTGCAACCTGATACTCGATATTTGACAAGAGAACTAACTCGAGGAGGCCGGGCGCGTCGGGTGTCTCGAGCCTCGAGTTCGTCGGTTCGCCGGACCGGGTGCGTTCGAGTCGTCCCTGGGCCTCACTCGGGGATACCGAGGACTCCCGGGTCGGGTACCGGGGTGCAGATTCTGCGCATCGGGCAACGCATTTTTTACTTTTATTTATTGGGGGAGTCTTGAGTACCCCAATTGATATATACGGTGCAGACGGGGGGCTGTCAAAAAGTGCAGTTAACATCATTGAGGATGAACTTCTCCAGTGCTGAGTGAGTATAAACTCGCGTAGAACAACAACAAATTGCACTACTGTCCACCAAAGTTGGTATGGTAGATAGTTGGCTTTACCAACTGGATATCCAATTGACACCCTCCTTAGACTCTTTTTCTCGCCACACGGGAGAAAATTGAATGAAATCAGGTGCATTGAACAATGTCGGAAAAATCGAATTTGCCTCGCAATGCATTTTGGATACATTGCAATAGTAAGAGAGTCGCCTTACAACTATTTTTGAAAGGCGCCTGCCTCTCCACTAAAGAAGCCTAAGAGTTTCCTTGCAAGTTCTTGCAAGGGACCGCCATTGCAAGGGAGTTTGGGTTCTTCCGACATTGACCAATTCGAAAGTAAGTATCATAATAAAACCGTACTGTAACGTCGACTCGGATTAGACAGGCTTCAATCCCGGGCCCCAACTGTAGCAGGGCATCCAAAAAAAAAAAAAATCCAAATTTTTATTTCAAGTTAGCGCGTACGAGGTGGGCGTATGGATGGATACTGGCACAGGGCAAGGCGGGAGTGTGAGTGTGATAGTAATAATAATGTGTGCGTGCCTAGATTGCCTAGATACCTCCGCGCGTGCCCATGCCGACGAGTAGGGGCGGGAGTCTCAACCGATGAAACGCGTCCTTTTGTTCGCCTAAAGTACTAAGGAAGGAAATCGATATGAGACGCCACGATCGCAACACTACACTCATCTCATTATTCAGCGCTCGGCGGGCTCCGCGATTTCGCACCAGTCCCTGAATAATAGGAAATGACACAATTTGCGCTTAAAACGTTAAAAAAGCAGCGAGCGGTGTTTCGTAAGTAAAAAAATACACGATATATATTGATCATGATGTTGCCGCCCGAGGTCCTTACTCATTGCTTTAAAATCCCTGTTGCTTGCTGAGCACAGATATTCTACTAGCGTATGTGGTGGTTTGGGCAGCGAACAGTGTTTCGTAAGTAAAAATATGTATTGAGATGTCAATGCCGCCCGAGGTCTGTCCGTACCTTACTCATTGCTTTGAAAATCCCTGTTGCTTGCTGAGCACACAGCGTATGTAGTGGTTTGTACATACAGATACCGTGTCAAAACATTATTTATTTATTTTATTGCACCCGTGGCACCTCGACGCGTCCGATCGACGTCATTGTCCCACCTTCCTTCCTCGCGCTGATATTCTCAGTGCCTTGAGGCGACAACCGCGAAGTCCAAGGTCCGTCCTTGTGTGGCAGACACAGACAGACGCGTCATCGATGCGAGCCCTCGAAATATATATTAATATTGCAACAGGCGTTCAATCGTCAATATTTAGAACAGGAAGGGGCCCTCGGCGCGTCATCTCTATACTAACTTCCCACATGACGCGCGCGCGACGTTTCGCGTTCCTCTACTATTCCGATTCGACCATTGCGTATGTAGGCACAAGTCGGAGCTCGAGCTCGAGCTCAAGCTCCGGCTCGCCTCAAAAAAACTCCTTTGAATAGGAAATCCCACATGACGCGCGTTCTGGGCGGACACGTGCCCGGTGCAATGTCGCGTCTTTTGTATACTAGTACTAGTAGTACTCTGTGATATTCGACTCGACACGCTGGCGCAAGTTCCGACGCGTTCCTTTGAAGCTCCCATATTGAGACATCTCAATATCACACAAAAAGCTGTTGTTTGATCGTTTCCTTGATATTCCTTTCTACTGCTACTGGGTACATAGATATCGTGATATAGAGATATGCATGCATGGTGGTATAACAACAGAATATGTAAAATGCGAATGTGAATGGGGTGTGCGCAATGCGAATGGGGAGCGCGCGAAGACGAAGTATGCGGTGTGGGTGGCGCTATTGCGGTGTGGATGCGAATGTGAATGCGAGGAGTGAAGGCGAAGATGGATACAGCGGGCGGCTATGAATACAGTGTGGCGTCTGGCGCGAGTGCGAGTGCGAGTGCGAGTGCGATGATGCAGAGATGATGATGGATGGAATGGAATGGTGGTATCGCGCACTGCGCTCTCACAGACTCATAACACGGTTGCGCATGCGACGCTTCGCGCGGAAGACGCCGAAGCGCACGCGCAGGCTCAGTGCCTGCCACTGGTGCTTGAGCGAGTGGTGGGCGTGCGGCGTCGGCGGCACGTCCTCGTTCTCCTCCTCCTCCTCCTCCTCTGCTACCGGTGCGTCGTCAAAGTCGAGCTCGTCGTCATCGGAGGACAAGTACGCGTTTGGCGAGGCGGAGCGCACGGACGCGGTGCACCGGCGCGGCTTGCGAATCTTGCGCGCGACATGGCAAGAGTGCGCGCTAGACGCGCTGGACAAAGCCGAGGCCTCGCTCTCGCACGAGGCGGGGAGCGGGGGCGTGTAGCTGTTGTAGTTGTAGTAGTAGTTGTTGTTGTATGCTGCGGGTGGGGATGCTGCGCGCCACTGGTTCTTTGTGTGGGGCGGCATCGGGTAGGTAGTGGTGCGGCGCGGTGCGGCTGCGGGGTAGCCAAAGGCATCGTAGTCGATCGCGTCGTCGTCAATGTCAACATCGTCCTCGTCGTCTGCAAGCTCCCATTGGGGCCGGACAGGCGAGGGCGGGAGGCGCATGTGATGGCGCGGCGGGGAGCGGGGCTTAGGGGACAGGGCGCTGGTGCTCGCTACGGGGAAGTCGTAGCTGAACTCAATCTGGCCGTTGGGGGACGCGCTGCGAGTCATCGTGTTGCTCGGTGTGGGCGGTTTGGTGGGACTGGGGCGGTGACACCAGCTGCTTTTATAAAACCACCACACGCCCGATCGGGCCACCCGATTACACACCGCCGCGCAGCCTGTTATCCGCATTTGGACGGCAAACTGGTTCGGTTTCGGCACGACCTCGCATCGTGTTCGTCCCCACGTACCTATCGGGATAATCTGACTTGCCTGCCTTCTAAGTGCGTGCACCTGCACTTACAGATAATCGCCGAGCCAATCTGACTCAGTGGGTCCTTGCATCCTCCAGCCCGAATATTATGACTCAGACATACGCATACCTCAGTCAGCCTCCCGTTTATCCTCGTCAACCGGCTAACCAGCCGAGTACACGTCGTCTCATGCCACCCGATACCGCACGCACCCGAACCTCGCAGCAAATCCCCAATCTCCGCAGCACTGTAACTAATCGATACGATATCACTCCCCCAACCCCAAACTCCGCAGCGCACGGAGCACCGCCACACGGTGCCAAAACGCATATGCACGTAAGCGCGATGACGTGTTTTTTTCGCCCGCCGCTCCGATCTTCCGCTGGGTTCCGGCGGGGTCGACTCTTTGTTTTATTTAGTTCGCGGCATCTTGGTTATTTTGGCGGAATGCGTCCGGCGTCTTGGTCTCGGGATACAGTCGGCGTCTTTGTCTAGGAATACGCTGGCGTCTATCCGCGCATGATCGGTTCTTGGCTTCTTGTCTTTCACTTGTCTTTCTCTCCAAGCATCGATCGATACATCCTAATCTTGGAATCATCGACGAGGCTTCTTGTCTTTCAACCCCAGCACGACCCCGCGTCGTGGCGTCGAATCAATCCATCCAATCCATCTAATCTCTTTGTCGCTTTGTCATTCTTCGTGTGCGCGTGTGGGTTCGCGAATGCATGCGCTCAGGGTTGGATCTTCGTGTTAGTGTTCGCGCTTTGTGTCAGGCTTGCTTCACGTCTGATCAGCTTCTCCGCTTTGTGCTCTATCAATCAACTCGGCTCGTGCTTTGATTTATTCGCTGACCCTCAAGTTCTGCTCGCGCCGCGTGTCGGCCAAAGCGCGAATTTTACGCCAATTGCGAACAAAGCGCCTAATGCAGGGGCGGCCCAAGCGCAGACAAGCGAGCCGATTCGGCGCTACTTGCGGGTATCGGTATCGCCCAAAGCGCGCGTGGTCCAAATATGGAAGGAGGTAAAAGACGCCGCTTTGGCCATTTAAAGAAATAACTTTTTTTTTCTAAAAAAAAATGCTTTGCGTGTAGTTTGACCCTTTTTTACACATGGAATAGTGGCAAGTGGCCTTTTTTTTTTTCAAAAAAAAAAGGATCATGATGGCGCGCTTTGGCCTAATGTGGCGTCCGCCCATTTCGGGCACCTGAAAACCGTATCTGGGCATTTTGGAAGGTATGTATGTTTAGAGCCGTTGTCAAAAAAGTATTACGGGGTGGTGCTGTTCGATTTGTGCTTACCTTTGTTCAATGCGACAGCGTCTGGGGCTCCTGGCACTCCACCTGGAGCTATCAGACAGCGTATTCTGGCGAGCGAACTGATTTTTGTTCCGGCCTGAAATGGCCACCGCAAGCAAGCCGAGAGAGAGTCAACTTGCAGCAACAGGTGTGGAGCTGGTGCTAGCCGACCTTACTAGCCGACGACGTTTCCACAAATAAAGGTAAAGCCAAAAAAAATCGACAAGCACCACTCTATCAAAACCCGTTGAAAACGGCTCTAGTTCCTCACTTGTCTTTTTCTTGCTCTTCTTGCGCAACTGCCTTGAGCTCGCTTAGCTATTAGTGTGGCGCCCAATACACTTCCTTCCTCCTTCCCATTGGTCCTATCCAATCCAATCCTATCCTGTCCTTCCCGCCTTACGCTTCAACTCCTCCCTTTTTACCGTTCCCGGACACTGTATGGGATAGCGAGCCGCCACCGTCCTGTCAGAAGAGTCGCGTTAATTCGTTCAATCTGATCTCCGAGGCCTAGTTCGGCACCGTGTGCACCGAGCCAAGGAGGCGTCTGGACAACGCCGCCGCACCCGCCACTGTTAAAAAATTCGCTCCCGCCCGCTCCCGCTCACGTCATGTTTCACAGAAAATGCCGCCGCCACCCTTCATTCTTTCTTTCTCCGTCGCGACAGTCAGCCCAACCGCCCATTTTGGGCACATACTACGCCTGAAAGCCGTATCTGGGCATTTTGGAAGTATGTATGTTAGTTCCTTACCTTGTCTTTTCTTGCTCTGCCTTGAGCTCGCTTAGCTATTAGTGTGCCGCCCAACACACCGTCCTTTCCTTCCCGTTGGTTCTATCCTATCACCATTCCTCACCGCGACGCTTCTCCTCCCATTTTACCGCGTACACATGCTGTATGGGATACCGGGGGCGCCACCGTCCCGCCCGAATCCCGTTAATTCCTTTCTGATCTCACCTAATTCGGCGTGGAGCCACCGCGTGTGTGGCGCGCGCCGTCTATTAGCCAGGGAGGCGTCTGGACGTACGCCGCCGCACCTGCCACTGTTAAAAATTCGAGGCCTGTCATTGACGTCATGTTTCACAGAAAATGCCGTCCGTTGCCATCTTCATTCATTCATTCATTCAATCTCCGTTTAATCACGCCTTATTCGTACTTACCTTTGTGTTATTTAAGCCGTGGATGTTCAATGAATCCCGTGGAGGGTCTTCTGCTACTTATGTCCCGAGTAGACTTAAACGCCATTGGCTACCTTTATTTCAACATGTGGGGGCCGCATTATTAGGTGTGTGTGCTCGCCACACTAGTTCGGCCTGTGTGCGCGCCACGCTAGCGCGAGCCTCGCCCGACGCGACACTGTCGCCCGCACACACCACTTCCGCTCGCTCGGCCGGCTCGGTTCGCGCATCATCCCCGCACGCCCGCTTCGGTCTCGGCCTTCACGAGTGGACTGTGCCCGTTCCGAATCCAACCTTGGGATCCTGAACTACGGGTCCAATGCGGGCTTGCGTCCGCGATCTATTAATGGTATTTTTCCATAAGCTACACCTTCGTGGTACCGTACACCTTCGCGCAGCAGCAGCGGTCACGCCCGGTGCGGGCTCGCATCCGAGTCCGTGATAGCGCGGCGCCTATTTCATGGTATTTCAGGTTACACCTTTGCGCAGCTGTTTATATACAGCATACACCTAAATTCTGTGCATAACAGCCTACGGCTAAATTCGCGCGGTCGGTTGCAATACACCTTTGCGTCAGCGCAGTCACTGGCTTCGCGCAGCTGGCTCGTATGTTCCGAACGCACAGCGCGCTGCGGATTATTTTTATTTTTATTTTTTATTTTCGCACTGCTGCGGTTTGTTCTGACGTTTTGATTTCTAGATGATTTCTATTTCGGACACAAATTTACGACTGGGGGTTCGAAACAGCATTATGTGTATATTATTATTGATCATGAGTGCGCACACGACCGACCTGTTGAGGAATGGAATGCCGACAGCACTGGCAAGTTCGCCTGATGCACTCACCCCTTGAACCATTAATGATTATCCTCCGTAACGCTCCCCGCCTGGTTTGCCAAATTACTGAGGTATACAGCCCGGGCCGAGCGACGCGAAGGAGGAACTTTGAGCTGAATACAAGCCGAATAATATTTCTACATTGGCTTAAAACGCGGGAGTGGGTCCGTGAGGGCTGCGAGAAGACCCTACGTGCTCTTGGCATAGTATACTGTACATCATTGGAATGTAAGGACGTACCGTACCCTTTTGGCTGGCAGATGAGATGAGAAGGAATTAATGCATTATTGAGCGGTGAGCAGCCACACAATCCCCGTGCAATAATAATAAAAATAATAAAAAGCAGAAACAGAAACACTCAGGAAATACCTCGAGAGAAACGGACTGCATCCCGCACCAGGCGGTCTTCCTCACTTCGCCCGTCCAATCCCCTAATTCGAACTCGATGCCTTGGGGGCAAGCGAGGGTGCGAATCGCATCGCGGGGTGGGTGGACGGGTAGGTAGACCGGCCCTCTGGAAAAGCCTAATCGCGGTACTTGATCGACCGCCACGGCCAATGGTGGTATCAATATCAACAGCCTAACCGGACTCCTAATAGTAGCAATCGAAGTTCAACCGTGAAAGTGATGCGAATGCGGGGTGCTACCATTAATTAATTAATGGTTAGCCAAATGCCCGAGAAGCTTCAAGTTGATAATGCTGATAGGGGAGATGGGACGAAGCTAACTTGAGGAAGGAATTTGAGAATCTGAAGGAAGGCCCGGGAGGAGGAATGGGCCGTTGCTTCGAATTGGCGAAACGCTAACACTGAGCTTTAGACTCGTGATGATGAGGGGATGGAGAAGGGATGATATACAGCATGTGTTCTATTCTAGAACCCCGTCAGTTCGGCGTACTGCCGAACCTTCAGTTCAGCTTCAGAAGACGATAGGCGATGGAGGCGAATGGATAGATAATGTGCGAGAACGCGCGGGGATTAGACGCGCGAAGCGAAGCGAGGGAAGGAAGCCCGCCCGCCCCGCGCGGGGTGCACTGTTCGTTTCGCTCGGGTTTTGGCGTTTCTTTCTTTCTCGAGTGCTTTTAAAAAAATTAAATTAAATTAGATCTGAATGGGTGGATGTACACACATACGCGTTGCAGGTGTACATGCACTCGCTGCCCTCGATAGATAGATAGATTTCTTCTGCAGTGTGGCATAATAATATTAGTCAAGAGATTCGAGGACGCACGCGTCGGGGCTTGTCTGCGCCCGGCGGTTCATCCCTTCCTTCCTTCTCGTCTGCTGGCAGCTAAAAAATAGATGTGCCGTCGACTTCTCATCTGCTAAGGATGTATGTATACGCAGTCTATGAGATGCACGTAGGGGCTTCTCGCTTGCGTTCCTCACTGACTCACTCCCGCCATACTAACATTAAATATTCGGCTCGAATTTCTGCTTCGCTTCGTCCAGGCCTAAACTCCTACTTGCACTTCGTTCAGTCTCTCCATGGCCATCTCGCTTTGTCCAGGCCTTCCACTCTGCTCGCTCAGTAATTCTGCAAACCAGGTTGTGCACAGTCTGCTTTGATAGTTTTTTTGTTTCCATACTAATAATCCTGTGGATCAACTTGAACTTAATTATGGCAGTGTTCACATCGTTTTCACAACTTAACGCAAGCCTCGACAGGGAACAAAAACAATTAAATGGCTCCCGCCGCACTCACAAAAGAAGAAGAATAATAAAATGAAACAAATAAATCGAACCAGCCCGCCCGCCATTGCTCTCGATCACAATCACCGATCGCGATCAACCGCCGCCGGAGGCAAAAAAAAACACAACAGAAACAACAACACAAGTAGGAAACAATGGTCCCTCCCTTATCTTCGGTGATAAGCCCTCGAATGGTGGGATTTGGAACGACGGATGGATAGAACATAAAAATAAAACAATTGGATTGGATGGGTACAAGACTGACAGAAATTGAATAGTGAGATCCGCACGCGCCACCAGCTGATATCCGCGCTCCTCAAATCGAACATTTCAACCACGTAAATACGTGTATGGTATACCAAGACTTTCCGACGCGAAACCGATATGCTCAGACATTTCCGACAGGAAACCGTATCCAAGCACCCTCTGCCCTCTGCCCGCATCTATCCGCCTTGATACTGTCAATCACGTGAGTATATGCTGAGACTTTCCGATACGAAACCCGATATACATAGCGAGACATTTCCGACTCGAAACCGTATCCTCAGCCACAGATATCTCCGCTGCAAATGCGGTGTTCAATTACACTATACCGCCCCGCCCATACAAACACACATCAGTAGGTGGATTCATCCAAAAAAAAAACCGAACACAAGAGAACGACGGAGCTGAGACAGATCCGAGTCCTTCTTCTTCTTCCGCACTCCATTATAACAAATTAATTATTCCGTCCGTGTCCAACGGCCGCCAAAAAAAAATAAGTGAAGTGTGTCTATCCCGCAATATTTATTCGACTATGATCTCACCGTCTGGCTCAATTCTTTTTCTGCAGCAAGAGAACGACATATCTATATACAATTGTCCTTCTCCCGTGTCCAACGGTCGCCAAGAAAAAAAAATGTTTCTCCCGCAATATCCTTATGATCTCACCGGTTTCCTCATCCCGCCTTGCCAACGAATTTCGAAGGCGGTTCGCACGTACGATGATAGCTCGCTCGCTTACTTGTGAGCCACCGACATCATCGAAAAATGCGAATTGCGTCAGGAATCTATATTGAGCGGCTGATAATTAAAGACTAAGGTGTGGCGGTGTCGGGCTACCCCACATACGTCATAGGCATGTATTTAATTTTATTCCAGCGTATAGCGGGATTATGTTACACTGGCAGTGCCCACGAGCAAAGTGCAACATCCCGCGGCCAATTATGGACCATGGAACGTACTTACTCCGAGTCGGGCGGAATCGGAATCGGACAAGTTCAACATCCGATGGGGTTCGGAATTCGGAAAGCACCGGGCCGCAATACGCGTATGCCATCTCTCTTCTTCCGCGAAACCAGCATAGTCGGGAATCCGATGACTGAGTCAAACTCGGAGGAGCTCACAAATCGCGGCCTCGGAACTTCCTGGAAGTACCTAGGATTACTCATTCGACGGAGCCTTCGAGTCGAGTCATTTCAGGTCATTCTAACCCAATTCTAACCTGCTTCAACGCTGCTGGGGCCATCCTTACCAATGCACGCAAGCACTGCATGTACCTGCCGAATATCTATCTGACTCACACAACCGAAACCAGGCCTGTCTGCCACCGATGTCATGCCTCACGCTCTCAGGCACTTCTCGCATCGGCCGACCGGGACGGACTCGAGAGATTCTCTCTCTTCCAAGATTATCTTGCACTGAACGCCGGCGCAACAACTGATGACCGGACTCTGGCTGATAACACGATGACCCCGGAGGAAGCACAGGGATCGACGTCGTGTGTGCCCCGTGTATGATCCCCGGCTCGAAGCACCGCAGCTATTTAAGTATTGCTCGCAAGCCGCGACTCGCCCCGACAGTGCCGCCTTCTATAGGGACTGCCAGTGATTCTACCAGGCTGATAACCGTGCGCTCTGGTGCGTGTTCGATGGAAGACGGACCGCACGCAGCACATCTCGCGGTGCGGCCAGTTCGGAATTCTGCCCTTCCAATTAGCGCCGGCCCACCGCCCTCCAACAGCCGGTATGTGGCGGCCTCGCGCACTATAGCCTGCTGTCTCACGCGGTGCGCCTTCTTTGTGGGCGTCTGCGTACATGCACCATACGATTTTATGGTGGTTCTCACCGCTTAGCGCCTTGGAAGACAATAACATTCTGGGCCATCTCTTCTTGCTGAGACATATAGGCGCCAGAAGGGCCCAGAACAACAACAGCTTAAGGCGGGTGGGTCGCTAGTACTGGCAGGAGTGCACACAGAACTGGTTCGTGTTGCCACGGTATTTTTGGGCGCGATGCGCGTCGCGTGTAGCACTGTAGAGCGGATCACGCGGCCTCCTAGCAGCGCTTCCTTCGCTGATCCCGGACAGTCTCCCGCCTCGCAGCAACCTGACGGCGCACGTTTCGCCGCTCAGAATCCGTCCAGCCTCGCTTCATTCTGATCCCACCTATCATTCAACTTGGGTGCTGCGTATGCCAGGTATGTCAGGTACTATCTGATTAATGCTATCTCCCGAGTAACCTCGTCCAGGCTGTCTCAGTCTTCCACGAACTACCTCGAACCAATATTCCCCGCGATACAACCGATTCCGGGTGTTCCACAGGACATTCCACAGGACTTGAGGCAAATGTGCGCCTCACTGCGAAATCCCCGAGGTTGCAGCGCGAATAATACCTTTGGGTTGTCGTTCATGTTCTAGCCCGCCACGTCCAACAAGTATGCATGCTTTTGCCGCGTTCCCGCCACAAGTCCAAGCCCAGAACCAGGTGATCTGTCACCGCATGACATCCCGCCCCGTCTCACAAGCCGCTGCTGCAGATAGCATTTCCGTAGGAATAGCCGTGGGATCGTCGCCCCTGCGTATGGTGTCCGATAATCCGCCTACAGATTATACTGCAGTCGTCCTGCATGCGATATCCACCGGCCGGCCACATTGATACACATGCGCTGCCCTGGCCACATCTACAGGACACGCTGGTTATCCGAGCCAGCTCGCGTTCGTTGGCTGCTTGTAACTTGTTGCGAATTAGAGTTTCGGTGGGATACTTTCCAGGTAGATTAGGTTAGGCCAGCCGGAAAGGCTAATGGTGCCAGGCGCCGCGGAGCTACTTCAAGGACGTCCAGGTTCAAGTGTGTAGCCCGTGGATCACCGATTTTAAAAGAGCTGTGTGAAACTGAACTAATCGAACCCTTGATTGCTCATGTTTGGTGTCCGACATCCGCGCGTGCCGATCATGTGCAGTGAATTCCAACTGAAGCCGAACTTTGTCCGTATTCCAGCACCGAAGGTGAAGCCAGGTGCCGTATCTGAAGTCAAGAACGTTCCTCACGAAGCATTGGAGTCAAATGGTTCATGTTTATGACCCGACTGCCTCGCGCACGGAGCTTGCGCAGCCAGGCGCAGCGCTGCGGTGCTAATCTGGGGTTCATCACAGCGATATATTCAGATATAGAAAAAAACAGCACGCGAGTCATGAGCCTCGAGAGCAGTCTCGAGATCCGAGAGAAGAAACACTCGAAAGAACAGAGACGCAAACCAGCTCAGAAACGATGAAAACGGGAGGAAAGCAGCGCCACTATCCAGCCTCACATCGTGGTGAATCGGATGAAGAAGATGGTGGGTGCAGTTGCAAGCAGGAAATGAAACCACCAGGCAGATAGTGGCGTATAAAAACGGAGACCATGGAGGAATATGCCTTCACGCGTACCCCGAGATGACTAGAGGCGAGACGTGAGACCGGCGAGGCATAATACGCAATGAGAAGTTCCGGTCGAAGATAATAATAATAACAACGCACGAGTTGAAGTCCTGCTGCGGATTGGAAACGATCCGATATGAACGTTGGGCATTCAAAGGGGGCGTCGAAGAAAATGAGCCTATCTGCTTACGATGGCTGGTTGGTGTACTCCAGGAAGCTGCACGATGAAAGGAAAGATATAAAATCGCGGATAGCATGTGTACATGTGCAAATATTCAACTCTGATAAACGCCGCCGCAATATTAAAGCAATCAGATGAAAGCCGGCGACTCACAGGCATTAATAATCCTTGCTGCGGCGTCCGAAATAGTCGGGGCCTTTAAAATAGAGTCGAAAGTCTGCTCGTCCATCGATTGGATGATTCAGAGATATAACTCGACGAAGGGTGCGCAGCACTTTGCCAGAATCGGTATGTGTGCCAGGAGCGATCCTGAGCATCTGCAGCTACCTCGGAGAGACTTTGGAGGCATAACTTCTAAGAGCAAGAGAATATCGCAGCACAGGATAGCGGCTTTCAGCCGACTCGGAGTGAGTGTCGGTGATTCATCGTCCCGCGATTCCAGAGGACAGAGACCCACTGTCAACGAGCCAGCTCGTCCGGGATTTGCGGTGCGAAGCTGATTCGTTGAAGGATCCTGACGGAGCGAATGGACTTGAAGCTGACTATGTAGATGGACGGCTGGCGTCGGCAAGTAAGGAAGCAGATGAGAAATCGGATGAGAAAGACGACCGAGGCAACCAAACATGCGGCCATAGCGCGTCAATACATACAAACATCATCAGCGGCTTAGTCACCACCGCGTTGCTATCTACTTCAGTCGGAATTGGAATTGAATCGAACTGCAGGTTCACTGGCCCGGTTACCGCGACAGAGGAATTCATTTCAACTCCATGCCCGTTTGAACCGCCGGCGCATTCTCGGAGTCGGGTGGAGTGGAGCATCCCGCTCAGGTTCCCGGTATGATGTTCCAGGCATTTGATGCGACACTCTGGTTCTTCTCATAGTCATAGCGACAATGCAGATGTTTGAAATAGTTCCTTATAGACAGCTGAACATCCTCAAAATCCTCGTATTTATCTACGTCGCACTACGCAATTTTAATTCTAACTCACGACAACCCCATGAACGATCAAATTTTCAGTGAGTCACTTATTAACAGCAGGGTTTCATCACACCACTAGTTATTACAAATTCCCAAGAATTCCGCTCTTATGCGTATTCTAACTTCGAAGTTGAACGAAACAGTGACTCTGACCCGCTCCAGGCATCATTTATACCCCCGCTGCGATCGTCGAAATACAGGGCAGCGTAGACTTCTGTTCCTTGCGTTGAAGAGCCCTGATCAGATTCATGGTATAATTATTGTTCCATTGTGTCTTCCATCAGGATAAACCAGTTTGTGCAAAACGGATTCTGATCCAAAGAGCTGACCCGGTCCTATCACAGTTCATTCTGGGCGAGCCTTCATCGACTCCGGGTTGTTACGAATCAGAAACGCTGAGAGCTCGAACACAGTCCGGTGGCGGACCGCGAAGCGCGCAATCCGGGTTAAGAGCGGCTGTGGTAAATGAATCGCCACTTCAATCCAGCGAGGAAATACTCGTTAACTCGTTCAAGAGTATCAGGCCTGCGAATTTGGTAGTAACTAACTTTTGCTCTTTTTGCTCTCCCACCGCCCTGTTTAATCATAGTATCATATCGGCTTCCCTGGCACTTTCGGCTGCTCCTCCGTTGACTTCGCAAGCAGTCGTATATTCTGTGCGGTCCGCGATCCGGCTACCCGTTGCGTGTTCTTCTTATCGTTCCTGATCCTGATATATCCAACCACGATGAATCCGGGCAGGGAATCGAGCTGGATTGTGATTCACGGCTCGAGTGGGTCAAGTACGAATATGAATTCTCGGGTGGCGCTGTAGGCACTATTCTCGTGGTTCTTCCGCAATTAATTGCGTTAGTGGTTCTATTTTTTATCAAACGCCGATCCATACCGGTCATTTCGAGGCGGTGGCCCCGGAATCCACACCTCCGTGTTGGTGTCTGTGCATTCTTTCACTTAGCGCAGCCGATTTGAAGGACGCGAACCGACACCATTCGGCCGGTTCTGGTAATCTCTCCACCGCCGCCGCATGGTGATCATTCTGGTAATGCATGGGCCGGGGTGTTCTCCCGCCTCTCATATGTTCTCGTTTCTAACGCCGCTGGATCTCGGTCCTGCTCCCACATAGAAACGACGCACCCAGGCTCTAGTCAGCTGACCTTCAGTTCACATTCCATTCTGCGCACCACAATTCTGGAAATCGGGTTAAATTCTGGCTGGTTACCCTGTGTAGTGCGATTTTATTGAACAGGCATGCATTATGTTGTCGAAAATATCTGAACCCTGGCTGGTTTAACAATTTTCGCCATGCTAATGTCGAAGCTTCTCACCGGAATTGGTTTATTTTTGGATTGATCAAGGATTGATGCATATTCGCATTCATTCGCGAATTAATGGGTTGTGCACAGGTTGTCATCGCCAGCCCGCTTATCTTAGCCAGATCTGTATTCGATTCTTCCACGCAATCTGTTAGCGCAAAAATGATCCTCTGTGTCGTAATATTCAGTCTAGTCTATGGAAAATTTGAAGAAGGCTTTCGGCGACCGACAATTTGGACAAGAACTCCAAAGTGGCGGTTCATTCTATGTACTTTTGGGCTTGAAATCAGTTGTTTGCTACGCGGTGATATTTGTCCCCAACACATTGACAACTAAATCGAAACAAGAAGACACCAAACACAATGGCCAAGTCGGACGAAAAATAGCCTGGACCAAGAACAAGAAGAAAACAAGGGAAAATAATAGTCCGCTTCCCCCCGCGACCAGGAGAGAGAAAAAAACACGGCAAGTTGAGCACAGATCCACAACTGTCCTTTCCGAGTTCTATTTTTCCCCCCGAATCCAAAGGCATGCCAAAAGAAATTATCTTCCTGACGCAGGGATGGTTTGATTCTTCTTCCTGCCCCAAACATGAACCACCGACATCATTCAGATGCTTCACGGGTCAAATCTAAATTGAGCCTCCGATAAGATAAAAGAGTGGCGGTGTACTAACAACCCCGTATACGTCATGGTTCAAATTTTATTTTCGTCCAACCCAACGGCAGCGGATTATGTTGGCTTTACTGCGATTCATCCGAGTCGGACGGGATCGGAATCGGAACCGGAAAGTTGAACATCCGATCCGATGGGCAACTTTTGGAAGACCGGGCCGTATGCCTATGTGCATGAGAAACTACCCCCGCCAAGTACGCAAAGACAATCGGAATCCGATGACTGAGTCAGATTCCTCACAAATCTCGCGGCCTCGGCCTTCGCAGAAGTGGATGCTTTGAGAACTCCCTAGAATCTAAAGAACCTGCATGAGGATTACTCATTCGGAACCTTCGAGTCGAGTCATCTTCAAGGCGACGCCCTGCGGATTTTACCGATGCAGGTGAGCACGCATGATGCGTACCTGTCGAATATCTACCTGACTCATAAACCGAACCAGGTCTGTCTGCTCCAATGTTTATCTTGCACTGAACACCGGCGCGACGACTGATGACCGGATTCTAATTATCGCTGGCTGATAACACGATGAGCCCGGACGAAGCACAGGGATCGACGTCGCTGCCCGTATGATCCCCGGCTCGAGGACCATGCTATTTATCATTCAGCAGTTCGCGCCAACAGCACTGTAGGCGTGTTCGAAAGAAGACGGGCCGCACACAGCACCACCATAACATCTGCGGGTCGGTCTGGAATTCTGCTCTTCGAGCTAGCGCCAGCCATCTGACATCCAGCCGCCGGTATGCATAGCAGGACATACCCACTCTGGCCTGTTGTCTACCGCGATACCACTTCTTTGTGGGCGTTTGAGTACCTGCGCCATACGATTTCATGATGATTCCCACCGCTTAAAGCTCCAAAACTAATAGGACGACAATAACAATTTAGGCCATCTCTTCTTGTGTCCACATACTTAAGCGCCCCAAGATCACCAATGTGCCAGTGGATCACAGGAGCGTACAGAACCGGTTCGTGCGGCCACAGTATATTTGGACGGGTGTCGCCGTTAGCAGTGAAGAGCGATCTTCTACTCCTTCGCTGACCTCGGACAGTATTCGACCTCGCAGAAACCTCACGGCGCACGTTGCCTGCATCCGCCTCGCCTTATTCTTATCCCTATTATTTGACTTGGACGCAGCATATGCCAGTTATGCGTCCAATTTAACATGATATATTCCGAATATCCCTTGTCATCATATACCGCGCACGCACGGTCTGCAACGTTCGAACGGCCTTTACTCTCGAACCACTATTCTCCATGATACCACCGGCCTCTGATCCATACGACCTGAGGTGACAATTCGGCCCTCTATTAATTTGCCGAAGTTGCAGCGCAATAAATACTGTACGGGATGCTAGGTGCCCGATGATCCCGAGATCACCAGCTTCATAGATGAACACGCGAGATGGTTCCTTATGTGTATGGTATCACCTCTGCCCGATAATCTGCCAACCACCAGAGATGTGTTCCGCGCTTATTGCCGTGGGCCCTGCGGTCTCTCATAATTAACCGAAACTGCGACCCAGATTGCCGATTTGGGTTGCCGGTAGGTATATTGTATATTCGCGCCGTAGGACCTTATCTCCAGTTTGGGTTTTGCCGTGCAATTGGTTGTTCATGTTTGACCACTCTTCACATGGCAAGGACAAGAAAACAGCCGTTCCGGTGCCAGAGATCCAGAAGCCTCCTCCCGAAGAGGTGCTATTTGAAAACAAAATATCAACTTGGAATAAAATGGGACTGAAAGTTAAGCTTAATCCAGTGCTTTCTATTCAACTGATACCTTAATTTAAATGAGTTGAAAAGATTGAATTTGAGCTCCACTTAAACACCGGTCTTCAGATTACATTAAACCTAAAAACTAAACTAACTGTATCATTTTCCTTTCAATGAGCTGCAAAGCTTATGGGAAAGATTATATGCAGTTCTGGCTCTATGATGTTGACGGAAGTAGTCATAAACTGTCCCTCCTACAAATTCAGCTCATTTGAATGCAATTTGGGCATGCCAGCCCAGATTCTCACCTAGAACTCCGACTTTCTCAAGACACCCAAAAATATAACATTTTCGCTACTTTAGCTCTATCACTAATTGCATACGAAGTAGTTCGCCAATTCTATCTACTTTTTTAAGTCAATACATGTAGAAGTCATCGAGTTACAAGCAATTCTTTGAATGCAATCAAATCCACCCAAAATGTATTTTTTTTCGCCGCGCCTTCGGTACTGACATTAGCTGTAAGCTGAAATTAGATCTTCATCTCTGTCTCTGCTTTTCAGTAGAGTTGCAATGAGAAATGATCCAAGTAGTTTATGATTCAGTTTCAGGTGGGGTTTATTGTATTCTGAAGACCGGTGTTAAGTGAAGTTGTTTTTTCATCTTATTCAATCGGTTTAGGTTCCAACCTCAGTTGGTTTGAAACTATAAAATCCAGCTTGCCTTTCAGCGTCTTTTTATTTTAATTCAATACTTTAACTTTCAAATTGCACCTCCGCTGTGCCTAAATTTGGCAATTTTAGGTGTACAGGGCCTTGAAGAAACAAGGGGATGCACCGTTGAAAGCAAAAGATTTCAGCTGGTTGGCAGCTTTTAAATTTTCTCCCTTTTTCGCCATCGACTGACTCTAACTGACTGCACAGTTTCAGTGCGGCCAAAAAGTACGCGGAGGTCAGTTGATTCTCCAGTGAACCAGCCTCAATTCTGATATTTTCAAGGCTCGAGAACTGGCGCCTCTGGTGGCCGATTACAGTTGCCACTTGAGCGACACCCTGGCCACAGCTGGTGCATACATCGAAGCAATCGACGCGCGGACGAGCTCCTCATGCAACAGGCTTCCGCCAGCGACTCTGAGTCTACGCCCAATCACCGCTATTCTGTCAACTTTCAATTCGCCTCGCCCAATGTCGTTGGGACTAATCACCTAACACGCAAAATTCTTTCAGAAAACGAGAGCATGATATCTGCACTTCGGTCGACGGCGATGTCTGTAGGCACGGATTGTGCCATAGGTAATAATTTTGAAGACATGGCGTGGACATATCTGGAACCTATTACCTTGGAAAACCCCAACATATGCCTTCACGGTAAAATTTATGGATAACAGCTGGGACACGGTGGCTGCTCAACTGGTTGGATAACTCTGGGCCAAACAATGTTCCGAAATATCAACATTTATTGGGCTCTGGAAGAGCTCCCTGGTCAAACCTCTAGTGAATACGAGTTTCAGATCGCATACAATGCCCCCCAAAAAATCTGACCCTGTGGGAGGCACTGAGAATGCAGAACACGTAGTGTTTCCACGGCTTGTTTCGCTTGCCGGATTAATTACTACGGGAATTTTTTCCGACCCGAAAATTAAAATTAAAACGCCTGACGTTAAATATTGAATGTTACATATTTCAGATCATACAATGGGAACACTTGGCATTTTAATGGAACGGTACACCGTTTACAGTATGGAATACTCTTCTTCCACATGCTGACGTTGAACGACTTGATGCCGGCGTAAGACGGTGATGATTGGGGCTTTGCCGGTGCCACCTCTTCCACCAACTTTAACCCCTTTTCCACCGGTACCCCCTGTTCCGCCTAAGAGCTATGAGTAAGCAATAAGCTCGCTCCAAGATGCACCGGCTCACCTGAAATGTTGCCAACTTTCCAACGCAAGTCGGGGTCTATTTCGAGCTTTGGACCTTCACCTTCCCCACCCTCGCCACCAATATCATCGGCGTCACCGCCCGTTCCGCCCATTCCACCTGTAGACTGTGTCAGGTGTATCTAACGGCTGGTTGAAACAATCCTCACCTGTGACGTCACCCAACTCAATCGGTTCTACAGTGTAAATTAAAGCGAGTTTTAAAAGAAGGGGATTGATTCTAGCTTGCCCGGAGCGGTGTCTGCAGACAAACTCGTGCGCTGTTTAGCGCAACGTGAGATCGATATGGGGAATGACGAGATGAATAGGAATGGCTGAGCATACCTTCATCATGTGGACGAGATTACTGTTGTGAAAGGCTTCACTTTCCCCATCCTTGCCACCAATATGGGCGTAACCGCCTGTTCCACCCGTTCCACCTGTAGACTGTGTCAGGTGTATCTAACGGCTGATTGAAACAATCCTTACCTGTGACCTCACCCATCCGATTAATCGATCCTACAGTGTAGATTAAAACGAGTTTTAAAGAAGGGGATTATTGTAGCTTGCCCGGAGTGTTGTCCGCAGCCGAACTCGCACGCTGATTAGCGCAACGTGAGATCGATGTGGGGAATGACCAGATGAGTAGAAGTGGTTGAGCATATGTACCTTGATCATCTGGACGAGATTACGGTTGTGTTTTGCAACAGACCGATCGTTGTTCGTACTGAGAAACTGGTTGAGTCTGCCTTGCTGGCGGGCGTCGCTCCAGCCCTTTGTCAGTGATTTAAGTTCCCTGTGGACGGTAAGTGAAGTCACGAAGTAGCTGGGGTCACTGACTCTCTGAGAGCTTTCACGAAGACACGACCCGACTTCGAATTGTTCATCACAAATTCAGAAACGATGGGCGTTGTATGGTCGATTTGTGAAGTTAATTCAAAGAGACCGGGCGCGTCGATTAAAGCTTGCTGGATGGACAATTCAGCATATATCGCACGAAGGATTCAAGCCCACCGTCGGGACATCCACGGTTTCCAATAGCACCTCGATGGCTCTGTTCAAACTGGAACCATACGGGCTATTACTGCAGGCAGAGTGGAGTGTGATCAGGGCCAATTTCAAGCCGTCAATAGCGCGGAGGTGAGTGTCTGCGCTCCCGACGGACGGGTACCTCTCGTGAGGGAGGTTTCGGGCCGGTAGTTGTGTCCTACCCGCAAGATAGGAACGACGACTGTCGTCCGCCGTATTGTCTGCAGGTCTAGTGCGTTTGTTGCGGAACGGGACGCCTCCAAAGTACTGGCAGAGGGTTGTGACCGTGAAGAGGACAGAAGAAGCAGTAAGACGTACAGTACTCATACGCTAGTCTTCACCGAACGGGTCTCTGGAGGGTGGCCACTGGGAGGGAACAACCCGCCTCCGACACGTGCGTGAAACGTGGGAGGCCAATTTTGACTCTGAGAGTCACTGAGACTGTTGTGGGCACGATTGGTTTTAGAGCGCTCAAGCAGCGATCAAGTTTTGGCACTGTATTATTACAAGGGGGGGTGACGCGTGACTCAAATTTCCCGATTGAAATTTCGACAACCGCAAATATTTTGCGTGACGGCAGAAAAAATTTCGAAAAATTCAACAGAAATCTGGCAGAAAATGAGCTTTTTTGTGGGTACGTCGATTTTTGGTGTGACAAACCTCCTGCAAAATTCGACAAACACCAGCGTGACGAGTGACGGAGTACCAATATTCCACATCGACAGGTACCCGCGTGACGCGTGACTGTCGATTTGATTGTAATAATACAGTATTGATCGGAGTCCCGTAATCTTCCGCCAGAGATTCCTCTTTATGGCTAAGATGATATTTCGTCTTTGCGTTTTTGTTCAGTGATACTTTGTTCCTTGTGTGATTTGAAGGCATCGGATTTTCTTCTGACTTTCTATCTTTCAACATTGTCCATGTTTGGCGCCGCTACCTACGCGAACGTCTCATGTGACTCCCATCAAACACTCATTTCTGCCACCGTGGCACGACGACCGGGAGAAACTCTGCGAGCGATGAACGAACGACCCATTCGCTTGAAGCTATCATGCGTGTCACCTAGCTGTATGTGTGTTTGCCGATATCTTAAAGATTGAGCTCGCATGCTTGAGCAATTCGGCGCATAACTCCTCTTGGCGCATTCTGTCTGAACTGCCAGCCAGCTGTCCTTTCGATGGAGCAAATAGAATCAAATCTGCCGCACCTATTTTCTTCATCCTTCATTCTTGGTTGCTCCAAGAATCCTCAGCCGTTTGCACCATAAGTACGTATGGTCTTCCCTTGTGTTCTTTTACCTCCTCGGTTTCAACCGAGGGCTGGACGGGCATCAATTCAACATCCTTTATTAATTTGCCCCACTTTACGCCCGCTTCCATTACCTCCTCGTGGCTTTCGTCTTTCTTCATGCCTTTCTACCCACTTGAATCCGGGGGCGGCTCTCGAGCGTTCGTCCTCTCCTCATCGTGTCATGGCGATTCACAGTTCGACTCGTTTACAGTGGACCGCCGCCTGCCTATGAGCAGTCTAGTTACACTGGCATTCCTGGTGCTAATGTCAATGCTCCCCGCCCTCATGCGAATCCTCCACCTCGTTCCAGTCTCAACTATGACTCCACCACCCGGTCAGTCCCGTCTGCTACCTTTCGGTGTTTGATTGAAAGTCTTTTCTCCCTCTCAGCCAGCCCGCAGACGACCGAACGCCGCTTCTCGTCTTCAGTGGCTCTCAGCGACTCAAGACCAAAACGACGCTATCGACATACGTCATTCTCCTCCTCCTCTCCCTTATTCTTGCCGGTATGGTCTGGGATAAGTATGTTGAGGACCCGCTGGACCCCGCCGTGCAAGAACGCATGAGAATGGAATGGAGTCAGGAAATCATGGGGCACGAGAAAATTCGGAAGGCTTGGGCGAAGGAAGTGGCTAAGAACGAGAAGCTCCGCGTGGGGTGGGAGAACGAGCGTCAGGAGCTAATAGCAATGCGCGAACAGCTAGTGCAAGAGAGGGAAGAATGGACCCGTAGCCGGGAAGCTGAAGAGCGTGTGGAAGAGGACCGGCGCCGGGAGGAGGAGAGGCTCAAAAGAGAGGCAGAGAAGCGCACACGAGCAGGATTTTATTGGGAGGACCTCCATGGTGATGTACGCTGCCTTCGGCATGGTGCAAGGCAGTATTCTGCTCGGGTGGCTAATGTCCCTGCTGGGTACAATGCCGTCCAGGCGTGTATGGAGACTGCGGTTGAAATTCACGGGTTGAAGTTGCTGAGTCCCAATTACTGCGAGGATAGGGTTGGTTTCTTTCATTTTTCATTCACAGGCACTGACTGACTTTCCTTCCAGGGATGCAACGGCGTCTACGGACACTGGATCATCGATTTTGCAGAATCGCCCTGCGTAACCTACTTTGATTATTTTAATGACAAGGCGCGTCCTCGCTGTCATCTTTCCTCCTTATTTTTTCTAACATTGAACAGGGCTGTACTTCTCCAGGGTCCCGTCTAAGGGTGCGCGTTTCATTATTGGCATTTAGATCCTGTCTCTAATATTTCCCGAAGCGGATCGAGTCTCCCTTGAAGAACCTGCAGCCCGGGGACGACTGGCAGGCTATGTGCTCTACCACCCCAGCGGACTTTCGCAACATGCACTTCGAGGGTCCCGGGTGGTGCGAAAATTGGGTACATCTTTTTCTATTCTGTATTCGTCCACGCAGCGACCGAGTTGATTTTATTTTAGGGAAAGTATGGAGCATGGGGTCTCTGGGATATCGAAGACGATGATTGCTGATGGGACCTTTTCTTGTTCCAACGCCGGCGCTTTTTGTTTGCCATCTCTCTATTTCTTGAATCCAACCATCGTGTATCGCAGACCCAAAATCGAGCCACAGTCCGACTGGCCGATTTGAATTTCTGGTCCGCCGTTCGTAAGCGCCAGGGCGAACCTCAACAATCAAAAAGGATCAGCGAGCTGTTTGTACGTTACGCCTGAGAACTCCAAATCTTAGTCCAATTGAACTTGAAGCGGGGATGTGTTCGAGGCATTGTCGATATTTTGATCGGTCGGTTCGGTGCTCCCCAGCGTGGCTCCTATAGCCTCTACCAGACGGAACTCTTCAACATGTGTCTGGGATATCGAAGACGATGATTGCTGATGGAACCTTTTCTTGTTCCAACGCCGGCGCTGTTTGTTGTCATCTCTCTATTTCTTGAATGCAACCATCGTGTACCGCAGACCTACAATCAAGTCACAGTTCGACTGGCCGATTTGAAGTTCTGGTCCGCGGTGTCCGTAAGCGCCAATCAAAAAAGAATCAGCGGTTACGCCTGAGAACTCCAAATCTATTGAACTTGAAGCGGGGATGTTGATCGCCGGGGATAAATATCTACTTGATGATCATATTGGATGATAGTCACGGTCAGAACCGCAAGGTTTCTATCCCTTAAGCCACCAATTATAACGGGCGGAAGGGACCGACCTATGTCGGCTCGGGTGATCCGAGAGGCCTCATAAGGGGCTTTTCCTGATGCTTGGAATCGTAGTATTCCAAACGTTCCACAAAAAAAAAAAAAAAAAAAAAAAAAAAGAACCAGGTTGTATGTATATAAACCATCTCACTGTCTCAGGCTCGACATCGCTTCCAGTTCTGCCCACAACCATCAACTCGCTCTTTACTTTGTACGATGCTCACTCTTTTCCCAATCTCTGCGGCCCTATTCCTAGCCTCATGCAATGTCGTCGCTGCTCAGGGTCAAAGTTCCATACCTGGTCTTACCGATGGCCAACAGAATTGTCTGGCCATCTGTCTGTTTAACGGAATACCTGCCGCTGCTTCCTGCAACCCGTGCGTGTTTTCTGCCGCTCATGAATAGATCCTGCTAACAACCAATTTCATTTTCGATTCAATTCGTATTCTCCATCAATATACGCCGTTATTAATTCAATGCACACTCAGTAACGACGCAGACCTAGACGCCGAAGTTGCCTGCTTCTGTGGCTCGGCGGCCTATACATCGAATGTTACCCAGTGCGCAAGCGACACCTGCAACATCTGCACCACAGGCGGCTGCAATATCACCGCAAACCCACTCGTAGATGCATGTGGTAACACCGGTGGTTCGTGGTACTCCCCTGTCGCTTCTACCCTGTTAAAATTCGGTCTGCAGCTTCGGGATCTCCGTCGGGTGGCTCGGTCTCAAAAGCCTCAGGATCTCCGACTTCCACTTTTAGCCAGTCTTTAACTTTTAGCCAGCCTATTGGACAGACGTCCTCTGGAGGTAGCTCCACATCTTCCGGTGGCGCGCCTACTTCCTCTTCTGCTGCGATGAAGACGGAGCAGATAAAGGGAGTGACGTTGGCAACAGTTGGACTTGGACTTTTAGGCCTGGTTCTGTAACTTGGCGCTCATTATGAGAATACTATACTGATGGGTTTCTTGCCATGCTCCAAGTCAGATAGCGACGGTACCCATTGAAAAAATTTCATAGTTAGCAGCGACCTGATTGACCTCGACCGCACTGGCCTTCTCTCGAAATAGTGGATTCCGATCCATATTTGTGATCGAAATTTGAGACAGAAGAAAACAAACAGGCTCAGATGGCTGACATTCAGGCCCAGTGAAAACCCCGGTGAAGCAAATCGAGGCAAATCGAGAAATGCCACCCGTGGGAAGATAAATCTGAAGGAAATCGAGATATGTCCAGATTTGCGAGGCACATCGAGAAACGGCATGACGCGGTGACGTAAAACAACGTGCAGAAAAATGGACGATATTTCTCGATATGCCTCGCTGAGAATCCATCTGAATACTTGGACTGCAATTTCTCGATCTGCCTCGATCTGCTTCACCGGGATTCTCACTGGGATTCAGGACTCTTATCAACGAAGGAAGTGCGAGTTGATATTTTTGA
Source organism: Mycena rebaudengoi (assembly GCA_029282285.1). Classification (NCBI taxonomy): domain Eukaryota; kingdom Fungi; phylum Basidiomycota; class Agaricomycetes; order Agaricales; family Mycenaceae; genus Mycena; species Mycena rebaudengoi. The sequence continues at coordinate 2,605,130 of JARJCX010000007.1, forward strand.
AGCGTTTGTGCCCGAGACTATGGTGAAGTGGGACCTTTTTTGAATTCGCACCTTCAAGCAGTTGGCTCCTATCTTTCGACGGAACCTGATTACATCCGCGGGGGCAATAAAACAACTTCAAGGTGCGCCCCTTTACACAACTAAACTCACGCCCAAACCACCACCACCCCATTTTCACCCCACCAAAAATCAGCGTACGATATGTCCAACTATCTGACAACCTTCATCACCGCGACGAGCCCACCCTCATCCCATCGCATGTCTACTCCCTCCTTGATCTCCAGCGACGGCAGCTCGATTATCATTACCGCCACAGTCACCACCACCGTATCATACTTCCCCGCCCCCGTCCCGCCCCCCTTCGCACCATCCCTCGGCTCAGACGAGACCCTCCCGCAGCCCAAACGGGGCGCACCACCCGTCCGACCTGCTACCGACGTGCGGCGCAAAAAGGCTGGGCTGGCGAAGAAGTTGAGGCGTGCAGTTGGCCTGGAACGCCGGCGGATGGATCCGGCACTCTGTGAGGATTGGTAGGCCCGGTGAACAATACTCTGGTGAGGTTAAATTTCGTCGTGTAAACTTTCAGAGACTTACCCGGCTTCCAGCAGCTTCGATCAGCGTCATTTGTCGACTTCATGTCTGTACTATCTACCACAACGGACGATTAGCAAGTTATATTGAAGAGCATTATAGTGTACTCTGGACTGTTGTTTCCTTTTTTTTTTTTCTTTCGCAATTCATATCTCGATGCTGAGCCATTGTGTGCTGAAAGGAGCGTCTGAGGTGTAAATATTTCAGGCCCAGCTTTTTTAATTTACTTGGAGCAGCGCGTTTGTCCTTGAGCACCTGGCAGCTGTGCAATATCATGTTTAACCTCGTATTGGATTGAAATAAAAACCGATTGAACCTTGATTGAACAGCCAACAAGTAAGAATGATATGAAACCAAATCCCACGTTGCTTCATCCATACTGTACGCCTACATACATGCTTCTAATACCCTACAGTCATCACTCAACCTCAGCCAACTCAGCCTCCTCCGCCACAGCCACCAGTTCATTCAACGGTCTTGATTCCTCCGCTGACAATACCGGCGCCTCCTTCGAAAACTTCAACAAGCGCTTCGAGGTCCGAGGACTCTGACCCGTCCACCGACTGGGAAGAGGAAGAAGACAAGTCGTCGTCTTCATCACCGCGAAATTGAACGATATCGCCCCAGCACACGCCCGGGTGGCGGCGCTCAACCGAAGCGAGGAGCAAGGCAAAGGAGTCGGACTTTTTGAGCGCGGGAGTGGCATCAGAGGAGACGGGGTCGTCGGACGGCATGTCAATGTAGAGCGACATGAACGAGGAGAAGGAGGCGAGCGAGCGGAGGTACGGCAGCTCCGAGACGCTGGAGGAGGCTTCAAATGATGACGGACAAGGGAGGCTCGGAACCACGGTCGAGCTTGGATGGGGAGGGGGAGGAGACGGTACGGGAAGTGGTGACACCCAGGGAGTAGAAGCTTTGAGGCCGAGGACGGAGCTGCGTGTCCTCTTCGTTGTGCGCTTGATGTTTTGCTGCACGACGAGGTTCTCTTTCCCGCCTGTCCTCCTCCTGTGCGTAGTGGTTTTCCTTTTGCCTGTTCTCGCTCCTTCCTGCCTAGGTGTCGGGACGACCTGAGCGTGGGCGGCGGGCGGCGGAGAAACGGGCGGAGTGGGGTTCTGAATCACCACCACAAAGTCGGAGTCGCATTCCAGTTGGTCGGAGTGGGATTTGAGGAGAAGGCGCTGGGATGCAATTTGGAAGATGTCCGCGCGCACGAAAGGACGAGGCTCGTAGGGGTTGTCGCCTGTGATACATGTGATATGGGTGAGTGAATAGATTATTACACGGTAGGAGGAGATGCGCACTGGTATAGATGTAGGCTTCGGTTTGGAGAGCAACCGGCGACGTCTCAGGCTGCACACGTCTGATATAGGGTGTATCTGGTACTGTGATATTACTCGTCTGAGCCCAGAAGAAGGTTAATCTCATGAAGACATCGTTTACCGTTCGATTGGAGCTGCTGCTCCGTATTCGACGCGCCCGACGGAGTAGTGTGTGGAGTAGAACTTGAACTGGACTTGAAGGGACGAAAGAGGAGAGTCCAGATCGGAAAGAAGGTGATGTTAATGAGGGTGGTGAGAGCGGAGAGGACCGACATGGTGATAGGATGGTAGTATGAGAGGGAGAAGGAGGGTGGGTCATGCGTGGCTGGCTAGTCGACTCGGAGCTGATACTGGTGGCTGACTGGCAGAGATCATGTTTTGCGACATTATTGTGCTCGGCGAAGTTGGCCGCGTCAGCCACTTTCTAGGCATTGTTTGCGAAGGCTCAAAGATTGGTTTCGAGCGAAATGAGGAATTTACCCTCCAAACTGTCGTTGATGCGTGTTGATGGTGGGATAAAGTGGGGATCGGACAAACAAGGACAGCGTGAATCAAACGAACAAAAAAATCAGGAAAGAGTGGGCACAAAAAAAAAAGTGATTTTAGTTAAGTAAGGACTACTTTGGAGAAGGACAACGGTTTTAAATTTGAGGCACTAGCGAAAAAAAAGGGGAAATTCGGAGAAAATAGTACAAAAGATAGGAGGTCGGAAGTTGCCGCACTGACTCGCTATGGACTGGCGGATCCTTTATAAAAAGGTAGGTATATTCCTGAGAAAGATGCCTGTACTGGGATGAGACCGTAGTAAGATGAAGAAGAAGGACGCATCGCTCGCGCAGCACGAATTTTCGACAAGCACCTGAGTCAAAGCCGCTGACGCATTCGTGTTTGACTGTGCTTGGCGCGGCAAAAAAATTGATCGTCGAATTCTCTGGAACGTCTTCGTCTCTCTTCCTCCCCTTCCCCTTTTCCTCATAAAAAAAATGCACCGCCTCTCGACGACCTCTTCACGGTCTCTGCGCCGTGCAGCAGCAAAATCGGCCACCCCCGCCTTAGCCCGCGGCGCCCACAAGGAGATTAAGTTCTCCAATGAGGGGCGGGCTGCCATCCTTAAGGGTGTCGACACCCTTGCCAACGCCGTCAGTGTTACCCTAGGTCCCAAGGGTGCGTTGAACCAAGTATATAGGATCCGTGGTTGACCCGTTGTATTTGCAGGTCGCAATGTCATCATTGAGCAGTCCTACGGCGGACCAAAAATCACCAAGGGTAGGCGAATCACCCATGACTTTTGGCGAGACCTCTGACCGTCTTGTAGACGGTGTTACTGTCGCGAAAGCCGTATCTCTCAAGGACAAGTTTGAGAACCTCGGTGCCCGGTAGGGACTCTTTTCCATACTCGTCGAATTTTTGCTAACCTGTCTTCCAGTCTCGTCCAGGACGTCGCTCAAAAGACCAATGAGGTCGCCGGAGACGGCACCACCACTGCCACTGTTCTTGCGCGCGCCATCTACTCTGAGGGTGTCAAGAACGTCGCTGCGGGCTGCAACCCAATGGACCTACGCCGCGGCTCGCAGGCGGCGGTTGACCGCGTCGTGCAGTTCCTCTCTGCGCACACCAAGACCATCACCACCACGGCCGAGATTGCACAGGTCGCGACCATCTCTGCCAACGGCGACACCCACATCGGCAACCTCATTGCGCAAGCAATGGAGAAAGTCGGAAAGGAGGGCGTCATCACCGTCAAGGAGGGCCGAACCATCGAGGACGAGATCGAGATAACCGAGGGCATGCGCTTCGACCGCGGTTTCATCAGCCCGTACTTCGTCACCGACGTCAAGGGACAGAAGGTCGAAATGGAGAAGCCGTACATTCTCCTGAGCGAGAAGAAGATCTCCCTTCTGCAGGACATCCTTCCGACGCTCGAGGCGGCTGCCCAGGCGCGGCGCCCGCTCGTCATCATCGCCGAGGACGTCGACGGCGAGGCGCTCGCCGCGTGCATCCTCAACAAGCTGCGCGGCCAGCTGCAGGTCGTCGCCGTCAAGGCGCCCGGCTTCGGCGACAACCGCAAGAGCATCCTCGGGGATCTCGCCATCCTCACCGGCGGCACCGTCTTCACCGACGAGCTCGACATCAAGCTCGAGCGCGCGACACCGGAGCTGCTCGGCACCACGGGCAGCATCACGATCACCAAGGAGGACACCATCGTGCTCAACGGCGAAGGCTCCAAGGACGCGATCCTCGCGCGCTGCGAGCAGCTGCGGTCCCTCATCGCGGACCCCACCACCTCCGAGTACGACCGCTCCAAGCTGCAGGAGCGCCTCGCGAAGCTCAGCGGGGGCGTCGCCGTCATCAAGGTCGGCGGCTCCAGCGAGGTCGAGGTCGGCGAGAAGAAGGACCGGTACGACGACGCGCTGAACGCCACGCGCGCGGCGGTGGAGGAGGGCATCCTCCCCGGCGGTGGTGTCGCACTGCTCAAGGCGAGCCTGATGCTCGCGACGTCCTCCCCCGGCGCCGCCTCATCCACCTCCGCCCCCACGTCCCCCGACGCCAAGCCCATACCGACGGCGAACTTCGACCAGGAGCTCGGCGTTGCGATCATCCGGCGCGCGCTCTCCGCGCCCGCGCGCATGATCCTGTCGAACGCGGGCGAGGAGGCGAGCGTGATCGTCGGCTCGCTGCTCGGGCAGTACGGCAGCGCGGACAAGTTCGGGTGGGGGTACGATGCGAGCAAGGGCGAGTTTGTGGACATGGTGAAGGCGGGGATCGTCGACCCGCTGAAGGTCGTGCGCACGGCGCTGGTGGATGCGAGCGGCGTGGCGAGCCTGCTGACGACGAGCGAGTGTGTGATTGTCGAGGCGCCGGAGGAGGAGAAGGCGGCGGGTGGCGCGGGCGGTGGTATGGGTGGCATGGGCGGCATGGGTGGTATGGGCGGATTCTAGAGGAGCGAGTGTGTGCTCTGACTACCGCGTTGTGACGGACGCCGCCGACGGCTCGGCGCAAAATTAAAGTAACCTTAACCTCACTCATTTGACGCATAGACCCCCGCATACTCCATATACTCATAGCTCTTATGTTTTCCTATAGTTATCGAATGCATCCCCACTCACCATGTATTTACCTTATAATCGGATCACAAATTACGGTCAAAGCGAGCATTTGTGAACTTTTTTGGGATGATGCACTTCCGGTTTAGGAAATGCAAGACCACTGGCAACCAAGTTGAAGCTGGTTGACCTCGCAAAATTCAGAAACGAAAAAGCAAGGTCAAATGACACTATCTTATCTTGATTTCATCTGTCTTGACGCCATGCTGTACAGGTGCTGTAACTTACTAAGTACATTCCCGCGTTTGTGTGTACACGCCTCATTGCGCGACGATGAAAGCACTCCGCCTATTCACGAAGAAACCTGGTCGAGCCATTTCACAATGGAATTCTCTTAAAGATCCGCTAATCATCGCGGAATCCTCGGAGGATACTCGACGGCCATCCCGCCTCCGCGAAACGTTCCGCAGTTTCAAGCAAAGGAGAGCCAGAGAAGTGGTCGCGATACAGCGAGTGCAGAGGATGCACTTGGACCTCTTGACTCCGATCAGTCACAGCCCACCGCAGTTGACACCAGGCCAACACACGAAACAAGCGCTAGGATCTCCAACGTTGCCGATAAATTCCCCTTTGTGGGCCCCGCGGCGGCGGCCCAGATTTTGGCCACCTGTAGGGTAAGTGAGGCGATATACCCTACCAAGATCGACTTTTTAACATGGCTCAACCAAGTCTTCCCATTTAGATTTTATTCGTCCAGCAAATCGTTTGGGCTTTCAGGACGACGTTATAACGCAAAATCTGCCAAGAGGAGAACCCATCAGCAGCCATTGGGTATTTTTTATTGTGCCGTTGTTAGCCTTGTGTTTTGACGTTTTAGAGCTCGCCTACTAGGCAAGAAAACACCTGTGAAAAAGAAAAATTCACCCCAGTGAAGTGTATTGTGTAGTGGGCCATTGCTTCGCATGGCAATACGAGTCCATCCGGGGAGTCCTTGAGACGCAGAAAGGCAATCATATGGAAAGTTGCCAACACGATACTCCCAGACTCCGAACAAGATGGCAAGCTGGTAAAACGGCCTGCCAGACAAGAAGGCGAGGTGAATACTGACGACATCTAACACCTTTCTAAAGAACAATTACATCTCCCAATTACGCTCAATAATTGGAGAGCTACGGACCAGACGATAGAATCCACCGTCTACAGAGAATCCGGCCATCAAAGTCTCCAGACAACTACCGGAGTTCTCCGTGTTCGGTAAATTCAGCTCATTGACGAAGGTGGGAGCTGTATATCTACTAATGGATTTGCACCAAGTTCAACCGGGATACGAGACAGCAACCAGATTTTTAGTAACTTTATGCCACAGTAAAAAAAAATACCACAAGCAGCTTATAAACACCTCTGTAGATAAATTTTTTCAATGTATCGTTTATAATTTTGCGGGGAATTCGAATGGAATCACTTAAACAAAGTCCACAACTAATTGTTGAGTCAAACTCGGAATTTGACAGATAAAAATTCTGGGTAGTGCCCAGGCGAAAGGTATCTATCACCACACTTCAGATGCGTGACTGTGGTGGAATACCTTGTAGGCTTTGTGTCACACAGCTTTCCTTCAAAATAACACTCGAGGCTGGCCCTGATCCAACCAGGATGGAACACCCCGAAGTTCCAGGTCCCTGTAGACGGATCAGTGTTCAGAAATTGGTTTTATAAATCATGGTATGGTAGTGTGCCCCGCGATTGGTGAATATAGTGCCTAGTTGTTCGGAATCTGGAACTGTAGCAGGGAGCATCCGCATTGAGATGACGCTGCTGTCTTCGGCGGTTGGATAGGAATAGTCCAGAGGCACTGTGAAAGGGAAGACATATCTCATGGCGTCCATTGGAGTGGGCCAGTATTCCAATGATATCGGGAAGTACAGTCTCTTCCGAGATGGAGGATAAGCTAGTAGATTTACAGGTAGGCCAGCACCAAAGTGTTGTCACAATGAGCAAAGTCAGAGATGGATAATTATAAGGAAGTAAACTGCGGCGGGGCTTCAGAGAGATGGATTGAAATTTGGAGTTTTCCATGTACACCGTGTCCCACCGAAAACCGGGGGAAAGTGTATTCCCGATGGGTGGCTGACATCCAATTGTTACCTCACTTTGATGTAAGACGTTCCGTGAATACCTCGTGGATTTCTCTGATAGTTCACTGCTATTGGCAGAGTGAACGTATCTGTACAGGTGCGCATTATTTTATTGTTTGAACTGCTGGATATCAACAGTTGAATCCCAGGATTCATTTCTTGGAGGATCTGGAATATTACTCGCGATGTCCGACCTATTGGCGGAGCGAACCTGCGGGTATGTCCTGAAACTCACCAGCTGGCGACCCATTTTTGAGAATGATTGAAAGGACTTCCTGATCACCAATGGTTGAGAGCGCCGCAATCTACGCGTACGTCAAATCCTATTAAGTTTCCGCTCTTGAGTACCTGTTTGCTGACCGGTTTCACAGCTCATGGGGGGTATTCTTTACCATGACCTATCAACGACAATCCAATGTTCAATTCATCGTCATACAATGTGCTCCTGAAGTTGTGTAGTAGGCCATTGCTTCACATGGAAAATACAAGTCCGTCTAGATAGTCCTTGATATACAGCCTTGATAAAGATAAATAAAATAATATGAAATTAACAGATACACTACCAACACAGAATGGCAGCCTAGGGCCACATCGGCGCTAGGCACTCAATTTCAGAAGGTCTGGCCTGTTTAGTACACTGGAATATGTTCAAGCCACAGCACTGGGTGACTTTCCATAGCGGTTTAAATATTCCGAGGAGTATCTGAGCTTGTTTGAGAGTGCCAGTGATTGGATCAAACAAGATAGTCACGCATTTTCTACGGGAAACGCACAAGAAGCATTTTTGAAAGTCGACGCGACATATTTCTGGTATATTTTGATGATTGAGGGATGCTGCCGGCCCGCCATGAACCGGATGTTTGGAGCTCGTGATGGTGCCAAATAACGTGTCCTCAATTCTTTCTGCCTCAATCATGGATCTCAACACTCATGCTTCTTCAGGAGGAAGAGGACATGGATCATGAGACAAACCAAGACGAGCAGACCCTTATAGCGACAGCAATCACTTTCATTGCCCTCGGAGCTGAGGAGGCTTTGCGTTGAGATGGTTACATGGGCACCCCGGTGAGCAACATGAGCACTTGTATGTAAAATGTTGCTAGCCGAGAGCGAGAGCTGTATTGAGGGATGTAGGGCGCTTGAAACGAGCATGGAGGACAGTTGGCGACGGGTAACATCTGTAACAGTGTGATACACAGCCCAATCCGGCGGGATCACCGGAGTATTGGCCCAAAACGTTTATTTCAGTAAATGTGTGGTTAATAAAGTCTGTACAGGGGGTAGGGACCCCCTGTACAGATTTCTATAGATTCACATAGATTCACATTAAAATCCATCCGCTTTGAGGTGACAGCTTTTCCGGGGTCCTGACAGCTGCCTCGGCATCGCAGCCGAAAATGTTCAGATACTCTCCAGAATATCTAAACCGCTATGGAAAGTCACCCACTTTGATATTATAATTGCACAATGTAAGATTATGCAACACCGCAGCAATGGGGTACTCGACAAACGCAGATGATTCTATTGAGGAACCCAGGTTGATGCCGGTGCATGTCGTAATTGAGATAGCACCTTGTATGTCTCGCTCTGCTCGCTCAGAATATTTTTGCATCAGTATATGAGCAATATCCATTTTCTTCAAACGTATTGGCTTGCTGGGTGCCGGTTTTAAGTGAAAAATGAGGCATACCATCCTTTTGATGGGATCAGATGAAGTTGAACTAAGCTCGGCAATGACCCTACACTTGCTTTAAGTCTTGGAAAAATGTGGGGACTACAACTGTACAGTTCTATGATTGAAATATTGCCTGGCCCATTCTTCCACAGACTTAATTCCCACACAAAAAATCTGAAAATAAAGCATTTAATCCCGGCACTGCGGCCTGGTGAAAACCTGGTACTTTTGTTTTTAAATAACCCCACAGAGCTCATTGAGGTCTTGTGGACTGTCAATGAGCTTGGAATTTACTGGTAGAAGGAAGGATCAACATAATTTTTAGGCCGCATTTGTGTCTCAATTTTTAGATAATCTAAATCCCGGTGTTGAGGTTTATTCACAATTAGTGCAAGTCTTTGAATGGGATGTAAAGGTATTGGTTCAACAGGAAATGTGTTTGATTTAAATACCTGACACTGACAGAGCATGAACTTGAACTAGTGACATGCTGGCAAACTTGTACAGAAAGGAAGCTAAGCTGCCATCTGGTTCAATACTTGGTCTTGGTTTGAACAAACCTTCATTAAATCTCATTTCATAAATCACGGGTAGAAACAGTTTGCCTCTATAGGGGACAGGCAGAACAAAAGCATGGCCTTTGGCCATACTCACCAATATTTCATCCGTGGCAGCAGATCAATGGTGTATGAAGAATACGTGGACAAAATCCATATCCTGAAGAAACACCAAGGCATGTTTGATTTAGTCTCCACAGAATTGTATGTGTCGACCGCGATCAATGACAACAAAATAATTGAGTTGATGTATTGGCCACTAGCTGCAGACATATTCACCCAATATTCGCCTACCCAGATACTTCTAAGCCCCAGCATTATTTCTCAGCAGGGCTGTCACTATTTTCAGGCGCCAGGTAGCCGAAGTGATTTCTAGACGCCGGTAGGCCTGGCAAGGTGCAAAAAATCGCCATCTAGCTCCGGCGAGTCCGGCTAGTTACCTCACCTCGTCACGCCTCGCAGCGTCTCGAAATAGCTCGGCTAGGCTCTGCTAGCTTTGCGGCTAGCTGGAGCTAGCTGGGCTCCGAATGCAGTGTGTGCCTTGTAACGCTACCTACCTGGTGATTCAGCCTGAGGATTAGTGAGAACGCCGAGAAACCTGGCTTATGCATCACTTTAATCAGCAAGGAATAACAGTGAGTAATATTCAATCTGCCTCATTGCCAACTCATTGCTCATGAGTCGTAACCGCGCGTTCGGACCGGCTACCGGCGGAAGAATAGTTGAAAGTTGCGACCTCGATGAATGGACCCATTCAAGAATGTCAGGCATAGTGCGGTGCGTATCTTATAGAGTGGTCTTAGTTTTCTAGAGTTCTCGCAGCAGGTTGGAGGAGAAACGCAAAACGCGGTGCTGTGAAATCTTTGGCATCAGCCCAATCAATTTCCCATCCCACGCAAAGTCAAAGTCATCAAATACTGACTTTTTTCCAAAAAGTGGCCTAGGAAAATGACTAAAAACGATTACCTAAACAAGTTTAGGACTCGTAATTGAAACGTCGGGAGTCGGTGCAATGCCGATAATGAATAAATTTTGGTGAGGCGTTGTGGCATTTTATTCCGATTTTCTTTCAAAAAATGTGGGGCCAGGACCAGACTCTCGAAGTCTAGCAGAGGAACATGACCACGACTATTTCGGCATTATTCGGCGTTTTTCGGCGAATGTCTGATGATGAGATGCTATGTATTATTAGCTCGCTGATGCCTTTCCGAGAAGTTTCGCAGTAACCCCGCTTGGAGACGGGAAAAACAACTATTTCTGGAGGCTCAATATTAATGTCTACGCCGAGAGAACCGAAAGCCTTGACTTATGTACATGGAATACAGGTGCAGCTCCACTAGTCTGGATCGTTTCTTTTCCTATTTTCTTTTTCAGACTGACGGTGTAGCACTCAAGATCATTCCCCGGATCACCGACTCAGACTCTACTCAGTCTCACTAACCTCTTGAGACCAGGCATGCGTAACTGCAAGAAACACTGCGTTGAAGCCATTTCTAGTCAGAGATCTGACAGGGTTGGCATATGTGGGTGTAGATGAGTGTACCACGGACTACCCAGATAGGACCGGTAGGTAGACCCATTCTGGGTCTGGGTTGGCCTAGCTGGTTCTATTTACATACTGACACTGATTTATCATTTGAAGGAGGAAATAAGTCAGAAGAGAAGCATTTTTAAAAAGAATATACTTGGTTGTAGCTCTTGTTCTACCTGGGTCTACCTGGCTGTACGGGGGTAGTCACAGCTAGACCTACATTGTAAAATTTCATGACAGATGGACGGAGCGGAGACAAAGGTGACTTTGCAAGATTTCAGCCAACGAGCATAACAAATGAAATACTCGGTGCGTGCGCGCAGCCGCAGCGCCGGTTCAAGGGTTGGGTCCCTAGACTCCGCCGGAGTGTACAGTTTTTTTCATAGTAGGATGCAGACTAGTAGTTTCTCCTAAGCAGACGCTTCAACGGAGACGTGCCGAGGCTTTCTCAACTTGCGTTGATGGTATCAAAGACTGATAAACATTTAAGCATTGCTGATGAACATCAACCTAAGATCGCCGTCGCTTTGTCCATTTGGGAATCCGAAGTGCCCGCGGTTTGAAGTGATGGGCGGCATGATCGCGGGCATTTGAGGGCATTCTCATGAGGAATTAGCCACGACCATCAGCCACCACACTTCAGTGCGTTTTGGGGCTAGTAAAAGTCAGAAATGAAGCATTTCTCTCTGCTAACTAGACCAAATAATATTTGCGGCCATAATGTCAATGGGATATGAGTTTGACGGCGAAAGCATGTCCACAGGTGTGTGTAAACTGATCCGAAACAAATACCGTCGTGCCGAAAAGAAAGCCGGGAGTAACGCATGATTTGTGCTCGTAAGAAGTATATTATCCTGATACTTATCCTCACACTGACAGCACGCGCATTGGTCATTTCGAATACCCAATTTTTTGGAGTCGGCGGTCCCACTTTCCCGTCAGAACTACCGGTTTCCAGGAGGAACCCCTCCAAATGGGGTCTCCATCACTGATGCCGGAGAGCCCTTCCGCAAAACTTCTCGTTTCGACGTATTCCGGGACAGGAAATGCTCAGGACGGTGTTTAACCTCTCTTATAGCCTTTAGGGAGATTTATTCGAACAGAATGGCTAAAACAGGAAACTGACTAAAGCAATTTGAATTATAAACTGAAATTTTGTGTCTGAAGCATATATCATAGCAGGGATATTTGTTATAGTGCCAGGAAAGACTCATTAGATTTTCATCTATGAAGTAGAATAGGCCTCAGAATATTTCAACCCATTGGGTGAGTATAGTTAACGTGCCGAGGTATGCTGAACCTGTTTTGATCCCATCAAACCTATGGTTCGCCGTGTTTTCGCGCCATAACAAGCATTCAACGGCAAGCCGAAACATTTAAAAAGGACTTATACTATACCTATACTATAGGCATTGTAATTTTTCCGACCCAACGAATGACATATAAACGGAGCTTTTATAATTATGAAGTACGGCGGCGTCACCGGGAGTTTGGCAGCCGCATTGTCTAATTTGGAGGGGGTTCTTGGAAACCGGGTTTCCAAATAGAATAATCAATACAATCCTAGAGATGCGGCGGGTGATAAATTACTTGCCGTGCCTGACTCAGTGACATAAATTCCAGTTCTGGAAAATCTAGGCGAGTGTGACAATATGGCAGAGGGAAAGGCCAAGTTCTAATGGGGCAGTAGCATTTTCTCAAACGGCTTTCAAAGGCTAGGATGTAAACCCGCCGAAGTGCTTGAACCGCAATTTTCCTAGCACCTAATACACTATGTCGGGGAAGTTCCCCGTCATTGCAGGGTGAAATTGCGTCAGAAGAGTGTGTCTGTTAGTCAGTACCTATTAGATCCCTCAGTTTCTGCTCGGTGATCAGTTCGCTACACTTTTACATAGTCGGTCTCTTACGCTTGCATTCTTATGTCTAGCCCTGTTGCTCCATTGTCTCTCTCTTATTCTCCACTTGGGTTCCCTCAGAGAAACATATAAAGTACTGAGTTGTTACTGAGTGACCATGGCAAAGCAGCTGTTTCAACTCCTTCTCTTCTAACCTCCGCTCATTTTATCCGTGTATTGTTCAAGCCATGGTCGCTGCAGGGGCCCTGATCTGGATATCCGCTGCCCCCCTCTTACGCTTGTGAGTATCCCTCCTCCATTTCAAAATGATGTTTTCTTCTTAAACTGCGCTCCGGCTCCAGAATAATCCCTGTCGCAGGTGGATTCGTTGTTACCAAGTTGGATTTATTTCCCCAGGCCGCCGCAGGTGGGATGGGCCAAATAATATTGGTATGTCGACAAGTAAACCTCTTGTGGTCGTAATTCTCACCGTGTAGAATATCACGCAACCTTGCCTGATGTTCTCTAGAATTATCTCGGCTTTCACGGCCCAAAATATCTCCGGACTGGGTATGTAATATCTTTATTCTGTTTACACGTCTCATTTATCTCCCAGGGCCTATCATGCTCATCGCAGCAATATACCAGGCCATTGGAGTCGGAATAGTATTGATAACAAAGCATTTATTTTGGGTTCCACATCGCTTCAGGTGTGTGAAGAGCGCCTCCATTCAACGACTTGCCAACTCACATCTTTCTCTCAGATGGGGAATTTTTGTCGCCGGTGGTTGGGGGAACTATGGAGATATTTGTGAGTTGTATTCGAGAAACGGTCTGAAGTCATAGTTACCTCGAGGTTTTAGCCACTCCCATTGCCATGAGTATCATGGGGGCAGCACCGTTCAAGGGAGCAGGTGATCAAGCACTCAGTGTTGCGTACATTTCCGCCATGAGTTTCTATTACATGGTACGCTAGCCCAGCTCAGGACCGGGCAGGACATTGACATAGATTCTAAGATTACATTATTTCCTCTGGGTGGCCATAAATTGATAGCCCTCGATTTCAAGGGTCCCGATATCGACTCGGACTCTTCTCGGGACGAATTCCGTCGACGGCGTTTCGCTATCTTCTCATGGTTTCCTAAAACATTCGCTCGGGTTTTCCGTTCAAGGGACCTTACAGGCGGCGGTGAAGTGCACTCTCCATCAGAACGGAAGCTGCCCGATGTCGAAGTGGGGGTTTATGCAACAGCGGATAATGAGATCGGAACGGCGACGTATCTGGCTAGCTCCGCCGCCGCCTCCTCTACAGCTGTGACAGCTTTGGATACCCAGTCTCTCAATATTGGACTGTTTCCCAAGGAGACGGGCGATAGCGAGCTGGCACTTCTTACCATCCCAAACATGCAATCACAAGTTCTAGCACCTTCCCAGGGAAGGATACTCTGGCGCAGAACGATGGAATTCGTAAAAGAAGTATGCTCCCCTTCGTCGCTCAGCGTCATCGTAGCTTTGCCCATTGCGGTTGTCCCTGCACTCAAAGGCCTCTTCATTGCGGTCGACAATTCTCCCATTCACCCAGGCCCCGACGGTCTCCCTCCCCTGTCATTTCTGTTTGAAACGGCCATTTTTATCGGTGCAGCTTCGGTCCCGCTAGGGCTGGTTTGTCTTGGTTCGGCCCTTGCTCGATTGGAGATTCCACGAGGCCAATTGAATAAGCTTCCCGTGGGAGCGATTACAAGCATCACTGTCGGGCGGATGGTGGTCACACCAGTGCTCGGTGTTCTGCTAACCAAAGGACTGGTTCATGGTGGCGTCATTCCGGAGGAGGACAAAGTACTTCAGTTTGTCTCGCTGTGGGTGAACTTTTCAATTTTATTGTCTCGCCACTTATAACTTCCTGCAGCATTTTTTCGTGTATCCCTTCTGGCGTGAACCAGGTAATTGACAACTTCCACGCCTGAAATTTATCGCTGATCCACTTACAGGTGTTTCTCACCCAGGTTTACAGTGGCGACGGAAGTGCGGAGCACCCTCCGGCCTTCCTACTCCCCCAATACGCGATGTTGTTATTTTCTATGACGGGAGTTGTTGCATACAGCCTCACCGCTTACTTTTAAACCCTTACCTCTCATTATAGTCGTCCCATAGTTATCCTATCAAAAAGGCACCGCCCTATTCAGCCATCTCTTCTGACTTATCTCTCTCATTTATCATGCATCGATGTACCTAGACTCTAATCGCTCATTCGAAATGATATCTCTTCATCACCTCTTTCCTGAGTCTTGTACGTTGAAGCTACTGAGCTTATCGTTCTTGTACCTATTTCGAATAACAAAAACATTCAAGTTTGACATTGAGTCCTGGTTCAACTTTTGGTTGAACTTCGAAGTTCAACTACCAAATGGGGATTACCGATCAGGTTACAGATCATCCCGATCAGTCTCCTCTGATCTGCCCGCCCTGGTGTCATTCAGCACTGCGTATCAAAACTTTTGCGGGTTTGCCCGATGGCCCTTCCGAAACGAAACAAGTTTCACATCGATCTTAGGTTCAGTCGCAATCTTCTACACCTCAATATTTCCCCCGCATGTTCGTTATCGACCTTGAACAGGTTGGATTTTAGCGTTGGACATGACCATCAGGAACTGCAGAATGTATGTGAGAAAATGTTCGTGGCTGGTCGGCGTGGATGTCCTGTGCGTTGTTCAATTTCGTTTTTTTTTTTTCGGCGTAGGTTCCGATGCTTACTGTACCGATATGTAGGGGAGCAACGGTCGGGGGACCGTGACATGCCCGTTGCCTTTTTTTCAGGCAACGGAGCGTACCGTGATCGTGACCGTTGCCTCCCTAAGCAACAGGAGAATCTGTATAAACCTCTGTGGCCCAGCTGGTGTTGGTCTGTCCATTTACAATTGGCCAAAACTATATGGTCTGTTGTTTAAATCCCTTGAACCATAGGTTTTGCATGATTTTTTGCGATTTTTTTTCAATGTCACGATTTTTTTAAGCAACCAGCCCCACCGTTACCGTGACCGAGGCAACGCAACGGGCGGTCCGTTACCGTGACCGTTGCTCCCCTACATATCGGTACAGTATTGATTGATCTTAGTTCGGTGTTTGGATACGAAAAAGTGAAGAAGTTGCGCTTGTATTCGAAGGGAGAGGAGGATTAGGCTTTCGTGAGTAGAGAGGTTGACCGATGCTGCAATAATGCACACCTACAATTGAAGTAGCATTTACTGCATCCAGACTATTACCTTAGTCCAGGGATGACTCGAGTGCAACGAAGCTCTGACAAGTCTCGACGTCCAGTCTTTTAAAAAAAATAACAAATACATGTTCCTTTTTCGCTACGGCGTCCCAAGTTACAGGGAAGACTGTGCCTAGTGGGCGGTTTCAACTATCGTAACTTTCGCGCATTTCTACTCCAAGGATGTATATTGAATACGTCGCTGTAGCTCCATTTTATTCAAGACATGCATGTACATGTACAGTCTAGCTAACTTGCCAGTGGTGATTTGCGTCCAGCAATTGGCCCAGTAAAATTTTCCCTATTGTCTGCTGCGGATGGATATCCGGTACATTCGTTCGGAATTGCCGTTTTTGCAGTGGTGGTTCGAGAGAGAGTGGGCCCCTGCAGTGGAATTAGCCACACTTTTTGACATCATCCGAATTATATCGAATTCGGGTATGATTTCTCTGGATTCGCTAAGCCGCGCGGGGAAATCAGCACTTCCACTGACATCAAAATAATACAGAAGCAGATAAGTACCCGGGGGCGTAAATTGCATCATCCTTAAGCTCGATTGGTGAGGCACACAAAAACCTGAAATATTGCCCAATTTGTATTCTTCCTTACTTTATACTCGTTCAATGGCACCTCAGGCGTTGATATCGCGAACATCGTTGGGTCGCCAATTAGGATCATGACACATTTTGAATAGTGCGTACAAAATACAGCCCCGGGGCAAGTTAACAGGCTAGTGTATGTCGACGGTAGATCCCGCGCATAGTCTAGGCGTCAAATATCGGGTGGTGCAAGGCGAGTGTATGTGAAGTTGAACGTACAAGTGTTGGATGCGATGTGCTGTCGAGTGGGTGTGCAGGTGGTCTTTTGGACGTCTTCGCCTGCCTATGCTGGCCGTCGCTTCTCTGCGTCGGCTGCGCCCTTCTCCGCATCGTCCTTCTCCTCGCCTGCGCCCGTCTTGACGATGCGCAAATTCCCGATAAACAGCGCGCACACGAGCGCGAAGCCCGCCACGGGCACGCCGAGCACGAACACGATCCTCAGGGCCTCCGCGTACGCGCGCACGACGCCCGCGCGCATCTCCGGCGCGAGCTGCGTGTAGATCGCCGTGGGCGACTCCTTCACGATGCGGTCCGGCGCGTCCGGCGCGTATTTGAGGAGGAGCTTCGCGAGCTGCGTGGCGAAGACGGGCTCGGCGATGCCCAGCCCGAGGGTGCCGCCGAGGAACTGCGCGAAGGAGGCCATGCTGTTGGCTTGCCCGATTAGCGTGGGGGTGGAGTTGAATTCGACTCTGTGCGATGGTCAGAGGCGAATGCGATATATGGTGTGTACGCACTGCATGGCGAGCAGCGAGTTCTGCATGCCCATTCCGGTGCCCACGCCGGCGAGGATTTGGAAGCCAATGATCGTGGCGGCGGAGGAGGTCGTTTCGAGGGTGTAGAGAAGCCCGGAGCCGATGGCCAGGATCATGGGCGCGGCAACCAGGAACGGCCAGCTGGGAAAGAATATGGCATGGATGAGGGACGGGAGGTTATCCGATTACTCAAGCGAGACTCACTAGTATCCGAACTTGCCTACAATTTGGCCGGTGCTGATCACGGTGACCACGACCCCGAGCATAAACGGCAAGAGTTCGATGCCGGAGTTGGTCGCGGAGCGGTGTTTAACGGCCTGGTAGTAGATGGGGATGTACTGTGGACAGGGAGGTGAGAAGAGGTCGCACTAGTAGCGGGAGAAAAAAAAAACAACTTACGTAGGAAAACAGTAGCAGAGAAAATCGGGTGAGTAGGCAGAACGCGAGAATAGCGTATCTTCAGTCAGTCACAAGTCAGTGAGTGAACACAACCAAAAAAAAAATGGCTCCGGCTCACATCGAACGAGATTTGAAAATGGCGGTCGGAACCATGGCTCTGTCGCCCAGACGGGTTTCCCAGACGATGTATACCACGGTGAGGACGGCGGCGAAGACGAAGCACTGAGTATGGAAGGATAAACTGAGGTTAACACCGGTAAGAAATTATAGGAACTTACGATGATGACGGCCTTGTCGTCCCACGGTTTGGTGTTGCCGCCCCACTGGAGAGCAAGTACTAAGGATGTGACCGCGCCCGCAACAAGGATCGCGCCGACGTAATCTAGGCGCAGAACCTGCTGGAAGATGTCCTTCGGCGAGCGCTTCGTCCGGTCTGCCCCGAGAGGAGGCGAGGCCTTGAGCAGAAGCAGGACAGCCGTTAAGGAAACTCCGCCGATGGGCACTGCGGGGGAAAAATCATTAGGCAGGGCAAGAAAAATCTGGTGGCGAACTAACGATTTATGAAAAACACCCACCTCCAGGTGACCTACAGGAAGAAGTGATGAGCCGAAGTGCCCTTCAAGTGAGGATGATGCCGCCTTACATGGTCGGTGAATGCACCGCCAATAAGTGGCCCAATGACGGTCGACAGGCCGAAGACGGCACCGAAGAGGCCGATTAATCGTGGCCGGTCTTCAAGACGGGTGACCTGGGATATAACTTGGGTCATAGCGACGACTACATGATGCTCAGCTTGGTCGGTCGAGTAAATCAGACAGAAGAATACACGCACACATTCCCGCTGCACCAACACCAGACACCACTCTTCCAGCGATGAGCTGGTCGACATTCTGCGCGAGTCCGCAGACGAGGGAGCCGGTCTCGAATATTAAGATGGAGGAGACCATGATCCACTTCGCGGGGAATATACGCAGCAGTTGGCCGTAAAAGAGGAGAAACACGGTTTGAGCCAAGACGAAGGACGTGGCGACCCAGCCTTGGAGGGAGAAGGAGTTGAAGTCCTAGGAGCAGGAGGATAAGACACTGGGAGGGGTAAGTGTAACGGCGAGATCATACCGAGGCAATCCGTGGAAGGGCGGTGGCTGATTGAGAGTGTCAGACAGAATGAGAAGGAAAAAATAGTTCCACACGCACACAAAATTGTCTGGTCCAATGCGATCAAGAACATTGAAAGGAGTCTGTCTGTGCATCAGCATGGAGCACGGCGACGAAGAGAGAATATATACAAGGCCACAAAGACAGCAGCCAACTGTTTTCCGGTGAGAATTAAATCTTCTGGCGGTGTGTTATCCCTCGCATCGTTGGTAACCGAGTGGACGCTGGGTGATCCTACAAGGGCTTCCTCTGAGGACTCACGGAGGTTGGGCTGCTGGACAGACATGAGGGAAACGGATACACTGGGCTAAGTGGTAGTCAGGACCGCGCCTCCTTTTAATACAAATGAGACTGGGCTAGCGGCTAGGACGCGCAATTTGCGCGCAATGCGAGTCATCATCAATGAAAAAATCTTCTCTGTTTATGCGCCATTGTCAGCACCAATAGGGTGTTCATATGGTTTTTCGGGCGCAACTTGGGACCGAACTTCGAGCCCAACTACGTTCGAAGTTGCGTCCAAAGTTGCGTCCAGTCGAAGTTGCATGTCAAATCACGGTGCGGACCATGATTTGACAAGCAACTTCATGCCCAACTTCATGCCCCAACTTCTCCCATCCGATTTCCATCGGCCGTTGCCCTTGCCGGGGACTCCCGGAGGAAATGCGTAACTCGAGCTGGCGTCAAGTTGGGCTCAAAGTTGGGCCCCAAGTTGGGCCCCAAGTTGGCCCCAAGTTCGATGGGCCTGAAAAACCATATCTGAAACACCTAATAGCGAGTCATACCGTTGTGAGCGCCCTCACAGGCCTCACAGCGCCGCCGCCTCGGGATAGTTCCGACTGAAGTGGAATTGACTTCGCTGGTCTGAGTCAGAAGA
The DNA here is from genome assembly GCA_029282285.1 of Mycena rebaudengoi. NCBI lineage: Eukaryota > Fungi > Basidiomycota > Agaricomycetes > Agaricales > Mycenaceae > Mycena > Mycena rebaudengoi. The sequence goes on from JARJCX010000007.1 coordinate 2,624,849, forward strand.
AATATCTCCGATCAACTTCGGTGATTCCATCCCAGAAGCTGATCCCTCTGCAGCCAAGCATACGCACACAGTGCAACGCATCTGATCTGCGCCAACATTGTTTTGCAAAAGGCGCGCAGCTGGAAGAGGACTACATTGCTTCGGGATTCGAGGCGCCTTCTCCACCTGGCATCCACGGTGTCGACGCTCGTCTATGTCTAGGCTACAGCTACCGTACTCGTCTTTGGTGTTCAGCTCTCCTCTCGCCATCGTGGGCGGCATTCAAGTTCCCTCCCTCTTGCCTTCCTCCCGTGCGGAGGCACGAGGCGTTAACCCTCCCCCTGCCTTCCCCGCTATCTTCAGTCCCTCCCTTTTTCCTTCCTCCTCCATTCTCCCCCAATCCCTCCATGCAATCTGCCCCCAATTATTCCAATACCCTCCTCCTCGCCACCTTCCCCAGCCATTTTACCCGCCGCCATCCTCCCCCCTGTTCCCTTCTTCGTCTCCTTCGCAGTGTCGCAACCTGCATCCCTATCGCCCTCTCTCTCGCCCTCCTCCCCATACTCGCTCCGTTACACTCTCCTCCACCCCATCTCAATATCGCTGCTCTCCATTCTCCGCCCCCCCCTCTCACCCCACCGCGCTCTATCTTGCTGCTCCACCTTCTTTCTCCTCCACGTTCTCCCGCACTTCCCACCACTCTTAGAGAAGGGGTTGTGTGAGTGACGGCGCGCATCGTTGGCGCTGGACTGTGGAGCACGTGTGCCGATATCCTTTGGCGCGGTCCGCCAGCCCTCGTCCATTTGGCTTGGCTTGACTGCAGCGCTCGACTTGCCGGCGGCGCCTTGCGATGCGCGAGTATCATACTTACGGCCGTTAATGTGGGCGGGTGCACGGCTTGACAGGCTAGCGCTGGCTGTGTTTGGGGAGCCGTCGCCTGTGCCCTCTCCCTTCGGCGGCGCTATGAATGTACGGCGTCGTCGCGCCGCTTGGGGCTCCAGGTTGTAGGGTCTGTGCCCGTCGCCCATCCCGTTTGGTTCTGGTGGTCGCCCTCGTCGCGCCGCTGGGAGAGATGTAAATCACGTCGCTTGGGGAGATGTAAATGACGGCGGCGTGGGGAACGGCGCGACAAGGAGCTAAATTACAGAGTTTGTGCTCAACACGGGGAGCAGAACGCTGACCCCCGTCCTCCGCGCCCTGCCCGCTCGCCTCTTACCCGGCCGCGATCGCACAACCAATAATACCGCGCGCGCACCTGATTTGGCGGATGCATTGTCGGGCCGCTAAATATCGCGCGTGCGTTCCTACGTGACTACTCCTGTTTTACATAGACCGACTGTTTGTATGTACCGATTCGAAGTCTTTGAAGCAACTTTGAAGGGAGCTTTAGCGAAACACAACATCAACAAATACTGCAACACGCCTTATTCCGATTCTTTGACCATTGACGCGCTCAAGCTATCAGCATTTTTCCCCGCAGAATTTGGGGTGCTCCACTTAAACATCCTTCTTTTCATTCCACTGAGAAGCCTTTACTCAGTGAAATGCATGGTGACGACGAGACCGACCCTCAGGGCGACGGACCTCGGAGCGGCCGTTCAGCAGCGCATGCTCGTATATCGGAACTGGTTCTAGCATTCCCATCTGATGACTCTGTACCGAGTCTCGATTTTTGAAGCACGGTTCTTGAACTTTGAAACATCGGAGCATGAAGGTTAACTTTTTTTTTCGGGCGGAATGAGGCAGGTTTTTGGGGCGCTCGTCGAATTGTCGTATTAGATATCAAGTTGCGGAATCGGGCAACTAATATCCTCCAGACTAGGTCTGAGGTTCAACTTGTGCGATGAAGTGCTCTGCCTGCGTTCTGCCTTGACCATATGAGTGTTATCCTGTACTGAATGTATTGGCCCCACTGAACACCTGTTCGGGTAGAACACAACAGGGCATGCCACTTTTTGATGGAGTCGGACAATGTTCAACTCACTTTTTCAAGTTCACCGCACTCGTCCTTTGTATTGAAAAGATCTGAGAAGCATACGAATAGATAGGATGCCAGGAGTATTGCCTGATGTCGTTGCCAATATAACTTCGATGAGAATTCCCTTGGCTATCAAGTAGCATTGATCCGTTTTCCTGGAGTCAATTCCTGCGCAAAAAATCCTTCGAAGCTACGATACTGCGCCATACCGATCTACAGCATTGTATTTCTTACATGACTTCTCCGGAACACGGCCCGGGGTTTCCAATGTTCCCTGCTCAAAACTCGCTCACCATGTATTTAGCCAATAATGATTCGGGGACTGTTTCTGGGTCCCAGAAAGCCAAGAGGCTTGAAGATCGGCTTGGTTGGAAAATGAGAGTACTATCTTATCTAATCTCTTGATCTCAGGACTGTGGCAGTGCATACATCCCAGTGCTGTATTGGCTGTGCCACCACGCCCTTTCACCTACCCCCACAGCCGGGTGCGACGACCGCATATTCAGATACTGGGCCCAACAGTCCGCCCGCACCATGCCACAAATAGATTCTCTTCAACTTGACCCGCCGTTCATCGAGGAGTCCTCGGAGGGCATTCGACGCCCATCCCGTATCCGTGCCATGAAGGAGACGTTCCGCAGTTTCAAGCAAAACAAAGGACCAAAAACTGGCAGTAATATCAAGACTGCGGAGGGTACACCTAGCCCTGTCGCCTTGCACTCTCAGCCGGATCCCACTGGAGGTGACACGAGGCGGACCCATCAAACAGGCGCAGTTATTGATAACCTTGCGCTTGCGGCCAGCATTGTGGAGAGCATCTCCAACGTTATTGATAAATTCCCTTATGTGGGTCCCATGGCGGCCCTTCTGTCTCAAATCTTGAAGACATGCAGGGTAAGTGAAACGACCTTGAAACTTGAAGTATCACCGATTAAATATTCCTCTTGCAGGAAATCAAAGATATGCGCGAACAGCGAGACCTTCTTATCACAAGGCTTACAAAAACAGCTGGGGACCTACATGGCACAATTATGTGAATGGAGGCAAATAACCATACCAACGCCACTGGCCGCCTGAAGGTGGACATTGAGGAATACGTTGAGTAAGGTTTTCTTCCATAGTCGCAGACAAAAATAATCACCCTCAAATGTAGACTACTCGAGCGGGCTTCGGTGCTCATGTCAGACTTTGACAGCCAAGGCAGATTTAGGACAACGGCACTCCAAACGGAATGGGCAGGCAAGTTTACTGCTCTCGATCGCGAGCTTGATTGGTTCGGCACCCGTTTCAATGCAAGTGCCACATATTTATTGTTTGGGCATCATTATAAGAAAGTTCATGTCTTTCAGGTCAACCGTTTGGCCGATATACAGATAGAGCAGGGTGTAATTCACAGGAAGGTGGACAATGGCCAGATAGAACAGGGTGAAATTCATAAGAAGGTGGACGATGCCCAGATAGAACAGGGTGTAATTCACAAGAAGGTAGATGATGCCCGCATCGCAGCGTCAGTCCAATATTTATTGTGTTGACCATTCGGAAGCTAAATAACCTCTAGTCTCCAGGAAAAGCTTGAGAAATGGCTAAAACCTGCGGATATGTCCGATAAACAGCATGAAACACACAAACTTCACCACGAAGGCACGGGGATATGGTTCTTGGACGGTCGTCAGCTTGCTGAGTGGATCGAAAACCCTGGATCTCTCTGGATTGGAGGAAATTGTAAGCAACTTCGACTCCTCCTTTTTTTCGAGTACTAATTGATCCGTAGCTGGTACGGGGAAGAGCGTGATAAGGTACGATTTAGCCACCGAGATTTTTCAACTATTTACCCATCCACCAGCTCTACAGTGATCCGGAAGCTGATCCACGATCGACCGCCATCCGACGACGGAACTGCCGCGGTGGGATACTTCTATTTCGACTTTAGGGACGACAAGAAGCAGCTGGTGGATACCATGCTTCGCTCCGTCGTCTTCCAGCTGTCTGGGCAGTCCCTTAATCCCTACGCTGCGCTTAATTCACAGTACGAAAAGCTATCCCGGGGTCAGACTCTGCCCACCACCCAGGATCTTCTGGATATTCTTGACCAGCTACTCTTGGAATTTCAGCATACTTATATTGTGCTTGATGCACTCGACGAGTGTCGAGACACGGATCTTCCGTCGCTTGTTGAGCTCCTCTCGAAGCTTCGGATGCGGACGGAAGGCTCATTGCACCTCCTGTTCACCAGTCAACCCCGTGAAATATTTACGGCCGGTTTCAAGGGTGTAGAACAAATTGTTCTAGAACCCGAAGCGACACAAAAAGACATCAAGCACTTCGTTTCTGATGAAATCCAGTCGAGGCTCAAGCAACTAAAGCACTGGGGAGGTTGGAAAACCCGTGCTGAGGAGATCATCGCAAAGGTGGTGGAGAAGAGTAACGGGATGTGAGTTGATTTGGGGTGGTGAATTAAGTACAATGAATGCTGATGAAAATTCCAGGTTTCTCTTGGCCGCTTGTCTCATTATTGAGATATTCCATCATAAATTGGAGCCCAACCTCGACACGATATTGGCCAATCTTCCGAATGAGCTGTACGGAATCTATGACCGATTCCTGGAAACATTTGAAGGGGAAGATCTGGTCTACCTTGAAAGGATCCTCCGCTGGCTTCTCTTCTCTGCCGAGCCGCTTACACTGCCGGAGCTCGAGGATGCTCTCGCATTCGACTTCTCAGACCCGCACCTACATGTATACGACCCATCTAAACGGGGAAACAAAGCTACAATTCTTGTTGGATTTCTGGGAGGGCTCGTCATTGTAGGCGAATCTGTGGAGGTCTATACTGGTGAACTGACAGTGGTCGCGAGCCTCGCACATGCATCCGTCGCGGATTACCTCAATTCAGATAAATTTGCGACAAAGGGCCGGTGCGACGTCAGCAGGGAACACTCGCATACATTTCTCGCACAGACATGTGTGGGCTATCTTCTTCACTTCGAAAACCATCCTTGCCACTTCGAACGACAGAATGCCTCCTACTGTTGGCATCTTACCAAGCAGACATCTTTGGAGCACCCCTTAGTGAAGTATGTTGCACGGTATTGGAGCTATAATTTACTCCGCTGCCATGACCGAGCTGCTCTATCGATATCGACCGCGCGGCTCCTCGTGGGTGGTAGCAGGCAATATGAAACTTTGAACAAGCTGTACAAAATTGACTTGTTGCGCAATTCTCTGGCGCCTCTGTACAGGTGTTCCCTTATAGGATACCGCGAAGGCGTGGAATATCTGCTTCGGAATGGCGCCGATGTTAATGAAGTGGGTGGGGAGTTTTACTATGCCTTACAAGCAGCATCTGCAAACGGCCACACCGATGTCATTCGTGTCTTGCTCAAGAATGGTGCGGATATAAACATGGCGGGTGGAGAATATGGGAGTGCTTTACAGGCTGCGGCTGTTCGCGGCCACACGGAGGTCGTCGGTATCCTGTGTGAGAAGGGTGCCGACATCAACACAGCTGGTGGAAGTTATGGGAGTGCTTTACAAGCCGCAGCTGATGGCGGTCACACGGAGGTTGTCGGTATCCTGTGCGAGAAGGGTGCTGACCTCAATGTAACCGGTGGATTTCATGGGAGCGCTTTACAGGCCGCGGCTGCTCGCGGCCACACGGAGGTCGTCGGTATCTTGATCGAGAAGGGTGCCCATGTCAACACAGTTGAAGGAGGGTATTATGGGAGTGCATTACAGGCCGCAGCTGCTTACGGTCACACGGAGGTCGTCGGTATCCTGTGCGAGAAGGGTGCCAACCTCAACGCAGCTGGTGGAAGCTATGAGAGCGCTTTACAAGTTGCGGCTGCTGGTGGTCATACAGAGGTCGTCCGTATCCTTCTGGAGAATGGCGCGGATAGCAACATAGCGGGAGGAAAAGCTGGAAGCGCATTGCAGACCGCGTCCGCTAAAGGCAGCACCGACATTGTCCGTTTCTTGGTCGAGCAGGGTGCCAACGTTAACGCAGTTGGTGGCAAACATGGGAGTGCTTTGCAGGCCGCATCTGCGAAGGGCCACACTGACATTATCCGCATCCTGCTGGAAAACGGTGCGGATATCAACTCATCGGATGGAAACCATGGCAGTGCATTACAGATCGCATGCACTCAAGGTCACTTTGAGGCCGTCCGTATCCTGATCAAGCACGGTGCCGACATGCCTGGGGACCTTTTACAGATCGCATGCACTCGAGGTCACGTTGAAGTCGTCCGTATCCTGATCAAGCACGGCGCCAACATGCTTGGGGACCTTTTACAGATCGCATGCACTCGAGGTCACGTTGAAGTCGTCCGAATCCTGATTCCTGATCAAGCACGGCGCGGACATAAACGCCGTCGGTGGACTTCATGGGAGGCCTTTACAGGTCGTGTACACCACAGGCCACCGTATCCGTCGCCGTCTTGATACCGAGAAGATGAACGTGACTAGTAAAATGTTACTGCAGGGTATGGCTGAGCGTTACGCGGAAATCGACCGCATCTTGCGCGAGAATGGGGCCGTCGGTGCGTGAAATTGGCGATGCAAATATAATGACTCACCAGAATCCGTGCAGATACAGAGATGACAGCCAGAGAGACGGATCAATGAGATTTTCTTCGCAACTTTCAGGAGGCACTGTAGCTTGTCAAATCCTATGTATGTATCTCACTTTGTGGGTGATAAAGCAACAAGTACTGTAATACAAATCCGCACGCACGCAGGTAAAATGGTTGGGGCGCGCAGAGCAGGAGGCGTAGGGGGGTAGACTGCTGTTTAACGAAGATGGAATTGATTTGACCGAAAAGACAATTGAGGAATAAATATATTTGTATATCGATACACACGCACACGCAGCGGAGGATCTAACCCGAGGCCAGTGCGCCAAAGTGCTGAGTGGTTACTTGAAACTAGGTGCCGACTTGAGATTGGACGCGCACCGATACCGTACAAAGAAATTAGGCCTCCCCCGATGTAAATTGCGACTTCTTCCAAATCTGAGAGTAGGGCGACTTTGAGAGGCGTCAGAGTCAAACCAGGCCGTGAATAGAGTCCACGTAATCCTTAGTGGCAAGATAGACCGTCCTTGCGCAGACCGTCCTTGTGCGCAGCCCAGACGTAATCCAAGTTCCGCCCCAAAAACCATTAGAGGAAATACACCAATGAACTAAGTGCTGATGCTGAAGCGCTGAAGGGTTAGAAATATTCATTGTTCTAGAACTCCGAAGAAGAGGTATCAGATTGCGCAATTGTGCGCAACAAAGGATGGCAATGAGGCAATGACAATCTAAGTGAACCAAGAGGTGGCCGCGAGAAGATCTAGAATCAGAAGTTGTCATAAACAATAAGGGCGGCTAACGATGAAGAGAGAGTACGATTGCGATTTAACAGTGGTGGTGGTGGTGGTGGTGGTGGTGGTGGTGGTTGAGTTGAAGAAATTCCTCTGAGCAACTTCGGTGATTCCATCCCGAAAGCTGATCCCTCAGGCTCTGCAGCCAAGCATACGCACACAGCGCAACGCATCTATTGCGCCCACATCGTTGTCTGCCTTTCTTGCGGATGGGAGCGTGCGCTTTACAGCCTGACCGCCAGCAAAACGTGCGCAGTGACGAGATTGACCGGCAGCTAGAGGAGACCATATTACTTCGAGAGGTGGGTTCTTCCTCCCTTTTTTCATTTTGTTGTGCGTTTGCGTCTGCTCTTACCAAGCTCTTACGGGGGACTGCGTTCGTTCGCTCGTGTCGCCCATACCCTTTGTTTTCGGGATTTGAGGCGCCATCTCCACCTCATTTCACTCTTCTTTCACTGCACTTCTGCCGTCTCCAGTGTACAGTGTCGACGCTCGTCTATGTCCTTTTTTTTTTCCGGCACTGAACGCTGGAGTACCTTGGGAGTACCCATCTGCGACTATTACCGTGGCTGCGGCTATGGTTACCGTATCGGTTGTCGTCTTTGGTGTCCCGCTTTCCTCTCGCCGTCGTGGGCGCCAAGGCGGTACTCCCTCCTGCCTTCCTTCCGTGCGGAAGCCCCAGGCGTTGGCCGCATGGGTATCCGTCTCGGCATGCGCGCACTCACCCGGCCTATTTAGACCCTCTGCCTCTTTCTTTCTTCCCTTCCATTCCGCTTCGCTCTCCCCTTCTCCAGTATACAACTATACAATGCTAACCACACCCCTTCTTCCCCCCCGCAGGGTAACGGCCATCATCCTCTGTATGGCCCTGAACGAATGCTGTTGGAGAAGAAGGGCAGGCGTGGCCGTTTTTCTCTATCTTCGATTGTCCCCCCCTTTGCGAGCGTTCCCTTTCCCTTATTTACGAGGGGTGGCATATCATGCGTGCTTCATCCTTCGTCATATTTCATGTGTCTCTCTCCTCTCTACATCGGTGCTCTCGTCATCCTCTTCCGCTCGATATTACCGCCTTCCACTTTCCTCCCCTCCTTCCCATCCAATGCGTCCCCTCCTTGATCCTTCCCCCTGTCTTCCCCGTTATCAGTCCCTCCCTCCTCCCTCAATCCCTCCATGCCATCTGCCCCCACCATTTCAATATCCCCGTCCTCGCCACCTTGCCCTCCCCCGCCCATCCCCCTCCTCGTCTTCATCTCCTTCGCCGCGTCGCCCTGCGGCTCTATCCCCCTCTCCCTTCCTCTCCTACCCATACTCTCTCCGTTACGCTCTCCTCCACCTCGATCTCGCTGCTCCACCTTCTCTCTTCTCCCCGTTCTCCCTCACTTCCCACCACCTTTAGACGAGAGGATCGCATCCGGCGGCAGTGTGGTGCATCGTTGGTGTTAAGAGCGGAGCGCGTTGCCCATATCCCTTGGCGCGGTTTCCGCCAGCCCTTGTCCATCAGGCATGACGGGCTCTGTTTGGGAACCGTCGCCCGTGCCCTTTCCCTTCGGCGGCGCTATGATGTGCGGGGTCGTCGCGCCGCTTGGGGCTCCGGGTTGCGGGTTGGTGCCCGTCGCCCATCGCGTTTGGCTGTGGGGGGTCGCCCTCGTCGCGGCGCTGGGAGAGATGTAAATGACGGCGGTATGGGGAACGGCATGAGAGAGCTACTTACGGAGTTTGTGCTGGGGAGCAGAACACTGACCCTTCCTGCACCTCGACCTGCCCGCGCGGCGCGTCTCTTACCCCCCGGCTGCGATCGCGCAAGGCCAATAAGTACCCGCGCTCGATTTGGCAGATACCGTGTTGGCGGGGCCGCTGAGTATCGCGCGCGCGTTCCTACGTGGCTATTCCTCTTTTACCTACCTCTAGAGGAGATGTGTTGTTTCGATTTTACCTATAATACGTCGCTGTCTGCGTTACTGTGTGCGTATGCTTGGCTACAGACTCGGAGGGATCAGCTTCCGGGATGGAAGTTTTCCTTCAACTCAACCACCACCACTGCTAAATCGCAACTGTACTCTCTTCATCTCCAGCTGCTCTTATTGTCTACTACAAGTTCTGATGACTCCGACTCTAGATCTTCTCGCGGCCACCTCGTGGTTCACGGCCCCTTACAGTCTCTCCGATTGTCATCGCGATTCGCCATCCTTTGCTGCGCACATTGCGCAATCTGATACCTCTTCTTCGGAGTCCAAGAGAAATGAATGTTTCTATCCCTTCGACGTCAGGACTTAGCTCATCGGTGTATTTCCTAATACTTTCGAGGCTGGACTTAGATTCCGTCCTCAATCTGCACACTAGGAGATTGCGCAAGGGCGGTCTATCGTCAACCACTAAGGACTATGTGGACACTATCGACGACCTTGTTTGACTCTGACGCCTCTCAACGTCGCCCTACTCTCAGACTCGGAAGAAGTCATAATTTACATTGGGGGAGGCCTAATTTCTTCTCCCTGCTATACGATATCGGCGCGCGCCCAATCTCAAGTCGGTACCTAGTTTCAAGTAACCCCTCGGCACTTTGGCGTACTGGTCTCGGGCTAGATCCTCCGTGTGCGTGTGTATCGATATACGAATATGTCTATTGCTCAACTGTCTTTTTGATCAAATCAATTCCACCTTCGTTAAACGAGCAGTCTACCCCCCTGCGCCTCCTTCTCTGTGCGCCCCAACTCCACGTATGGATTTGTATTACAGCACTCGTTGCTTTATCACCCACAAAGTGAGATACATACATAGGATTTGACAAGCTACAGTGTCTCCTGAAAGTCCCGAAGAAAATCTCATTGATCCGTCTCTCTGGTTGGCATCTCTGTATCTGCGCGGATTCTGGTGAGTCATTATATTTGCATCCACAGTTTCACCCACCGACGGCCCCATTCTCGCGCAAGATGCGGTCGATTTCCGTGTAACGCTTAACCATACCCTGCAGCAACATTTTACTAGTCACATCCATCTTCTTGGTATCAAGACGGCGACGGATACGGTGGCCTGTGGTACACACGGCCTGTAAAGCCCTCCCATAAAGTCCACCGACGGCGTTTATGTCCGCCCCATGCTTGATTAGGATACGGACGGCCTCTGCGTGACCTCCAGCAGACGCTACCTGTAGTGCGCTGCTATGTTTCCCATCCGAGGAGCTAACATCCGCACCATTCTTAAGAAGGAGACGGATAATGTGGGTGTGACCTTCAGCAGATGCGGCCTGTAAAGCCCTGCCACCGACTGCCTTCACATCTGATCCTTTCGTCTTTATATTGGGCTAACCGCAGCAAGCTGTTCATCCCTGCGCCTCCTGCGCCGGTCTCCTGTTCTGAACCCGGGCTTCCCTCACCGTGCGGATTTTGTTTGTAGTCATGATGCGTCTCATTATTTTACCAGCCACGATCGGGATGCCTACATAGGATTCGACAAGCTAAAGCGCCTACTCAAATACAACAGGGCTCCACGGAGAGTCACTTTAATCTGTCTCGCTGACCGCGAGCTCAGCGTCTGCATGCATTCCGGTGAGACATAATATTTACATAGATAGTTTTCACGCACCGACGGCACCACTCTCGCGCAGGATTTGAGCGATTTCCAGGTGGCCCTTCTTGGACGCGGCCTGTAAAGCACTCCCGTGTTTTCTACCAACTGCGTTCACGTCGGCACCCTCCTTGAGCAAGATTTGAATGATCTCTGCGTGGCCCTTGTGCGACGCAGCCTGCAATGCGCTTCCATAATACACTCCAATTGTGTTCACGTTGGCATCCCCATCAATAAGGAGACGGACAACATCCGTGTGACCGTAAGCAGCCCCGGCCTGCAATGCACTTCCGGTTCTATAATACCTTCCAACTGTGTTGACGTCGGCACCCTTCTTGATCAGGATACCGACAACCTCTGTGTGACCACGAGCAGCCGCGGCCTGTAAAGCGCTCCCATGAAATCCACCGGCTGCGTTTACATGGCGCCCTTCTCAATCAAGATAACGACGACCTCCGTATGACCGCCAGCAGCCGCAGCCTGTAAAGCGCTCCCATATTTTCCACCTGTTATGTTGATATCCGCACCGTTCTTGAGTAAGGCACGAATGACGTCGGTGTGGCCGTTTGCGGATGCTGCTTGTAAGGCATGGCCAAGCCACCCGCCTATTGCATTGGCATCGGCACCGTTCCGGAGCAGATATTCCACGCCTTCCCGGTATCCGATAAGGGAACACATGTACAGAGGTGGCAGAGGAGAGTCCCACCCCTCAATCGAGTAGAGCTTGTTCAAAGTTTTATATTGCCTGCTACCATCCACGAGGAGCCGCGCGGTCAATATCGACAGAGCAGCTCGGTCGTGGCAGCGGAGCAGATGATGGCTCCAATACCGTGCAGCATACTTTGCTAAGGGATGGTCCAAGGATGTCTGCTTGGCAAGATGCGAGAAAGGTTTTTCAAAGTGGCAAGGATGGTTTTCGAAGTGAAGAAGATACCCCACACATGTTTGTGCGAGAAATGTGTGGGAGTGTGCCCTGTTGAGGTTGCACCGGCCTTTTGTCGCAAATCTATCAGAAACAAGATAATCCGCGACGGATGCATGTGCGAGGCTTGCGACCACTGACGTCCCGCGAGTGTAGCTAATCGCGGATTCGCGGACAATGACGAGTCCTTCCAGGAATCCGCAAAGAATGGTCGCATTGTTACCCCGTTTAGCTGGGTCATATACGTGTAGGTGCGGGTCTGAGAAGTCGAATGCAAGGGCATCCTCGAGCTGAGGAAGGGTAAGCTGTCGGGCTGAGAAGAGAAGCCAGCGGAGGATCCGTTCCACGTAAACGCAGTCGTCCTTGTCAATAGTCTCCAAGAATCGATCGTATATTCCGTACAGCTCATTCGGAAGATTGGCCAATATCGTGTCGAGGCTGGGGTTCAATTTAGGGCGGGACAATTCAATAAGAAGGCAAGCAGCCAAGCGGAACCTAAAATTTTAAGTCAGTGTTGACATTTTATTCAATTCACAACCCCCATTCAACTCACATCCCGCTACTCTTCTCCACCACTTTGGCAATGATCTCAGCAGCGCGCGGTTTCCAATGATCCCAATGCTTCAGGCGCTGGAGCCTCGACTGGACCTCGCTAGAAACAAAGCACTCTATGTCCTTCTGCGTGGTCTTGGACTCCATAACGACTCGTTTTACACCCTTGAAGGCAACCGTGAATATTTCACGGGGCTGACTAGTGAACAGGAGGTGCAACGAGCGTTCCGTCCACGTCTGAAACTTCGAGAGGAGCTCGACAAGCCACGAAAGATCCGTGTCTCGACACTCGTCAAGTGCATCAAGAACGATATAGGTGCTATGAAATTCCAAGAGCAGCCCGTCGAGAATATTCAGAAGCTCCTGCGTGGTGGGTAGAGTCTGACCCTGGGATAGCTTTTCGTACTGCGAATTAAGCGCGGCGTAGGGATTAAGGGACTGCCCAGACAGCTGGAAGACGACAGAGCGAAGCATGGTATCCACCAGCTGCTTCTTGTCATCCCTAAAGTCAAAGTAGAAATATCCTACAGCAGCTGTTCTGTGATCAGATGGTGATCGCTCGTGAAGCAACTTCCGGATCACTGTAGAGCTAGTGGTGGATAATTAGCTGAAAAATCCCTGCGGCTGAATCTTCCGTACCTTATCACACTCTTCCCAGTGCCAGCTACCGGCGCTGATTAGTACTCGGAAGAAAGAAGTGTCCGAGGGCGCTCACAGTTCCCTTCAATCCAGAGACATCCCGGTTTTGCTATCCATTCAGTGAGCTGGCGACCGTCCAAGAGCCATATTCCAGTGCCTTCGTGATGAAGTTTCTGTGTTTCATGCTGTTTTTCGGACATATCCGCAGGTTTCAACCATTTCTCGAGCTTCTCTTTGAGACTAGATTTGATTTAGCTTCGAAATAGCCAACACAATACTGAACTGACACTGCGGTGCGGCCATCATCCATCTTCTTGTGAATTACACCCTGTTCTATCTGGCCATTGTCTATCTTCCTGTGAATTACACCCTGCTCTATCTGTATATCGGCCAAACGGTTGACCTGAAAGACATTAATCTCGGAATGATGGCCAAATATGTGGTACTTACGTTGAAACGGGCGCCGAACGAATCAAGTTCGCGATCGAGAGCACTAAATTTGCTGGCCCATTCCGTTTGGAGTGCCGTTGTCCTAAATCTGCCTTGACTGTCGAAGTCCGACATGAGCGCCGACGCCCGCTCAAGTAGTCTAGATTTGAGGGTGATTATTTTGTCCGTGACTATGGAAGAATACCTTACCGAACGTATTCTTCAATGTCCGTCTTTATGCGGCCAGTGGAGTCGGTATGGTTATTTGCCTCCATTCGCATAATTGTGCCATGCAGGTCCCCAGCTGTTTTGGTAAGCCGTGCGACAAGAAGGTCTCGCTGTTCACGCATGTCTTTGATTTCCTGCAAGTGGAATGTTTAATCGGTGATACTTCAAGTTTCAACGTCATTTCACTTACCCTGCATGTCTTCAAGATTTGAGACAAAAGGGCCGCCACGGGACCCACATAAGGGAATTTATCAATAACATTGGAGATGCTCTCCACGATGCTGGCCGCAAGCACAAGGTTATCAATATTAATACCGGCGCCTGTTTGATGGGGCCGCTTTGTGTCACCTCCAGTGGGCTCCGGCTGAGAGTGCAAGGCGACAGGGCTAGGTGTACCCTCCGCAGTTGTAATATTGCGGCCAGTTTTTGGTCCTTTGCTTTGCTTGAAACTGCGGAACATTTCCTTAATGGCCCGGAGACGGGATGGGCGTCGAACGCCCTCCGAGGACTCCTCGATGAATGGCGGGTCAAGTTGAAGAGAATCCGTTTGTGGCGTGGTGCGGGCGGACTCTTGGGTCCTTGGGTCCCAGTATCTGAATATGGGCAGTGGGATAAGTGAAAGGGCGTGGCAGCAATACACCAGGAATGTACATATGCACACTGCCACAGTCCAGATCAAGAGATTAGATAAGATAATACGCTCATTTTCTTACAACCAAGTCGATCTTCAAGCTTCAAGCCTCTTGGCTTTCAGGAACCCAAAGAGTCCCAATCTGTGACCACATTATAATACATGTTGAGCGAGTTTTGAGCGGGGAACATTGGAAACCCCGGGCCGTGTTCCGGAGAAGCTATGTAAGAAATACAATGCTCTGAATGCGGCGTAGATCGTTATGTTGCAATATCTCACCTTCGCAAAGATTTTTTCCGCAGGAAAGGACTCCAGGAAATGGATGGGGGTTGTTTGATTGACAACATCAGGCAATAAATACTCCCAGGATCCTCACCTACTGTATATATTCGTATGCTTCTAGTGGCATGCCTTGTTGTTCTACTCGAACAGGTGTTCGGCAGAGCCAATACATTTAGTACTCATATGATCAAGGCAGAACGCAGGCAGAGCGACATATAAAGTACTATCCTCATTTCAACCCGGCATCATCGAGACTTCGTCGCACAAGTTGAACCTAGGATCTAGTGTGGAGGCTATTCTGCTTAATTCCGCAACTTGATTTACAACAATTCGAAGAGCGACCCAAAAAAACTGCGTAATCTTGTGTTGCCGCCCGAAAAAAAAAAGTTAACGTTCATGCTCCAATGTTTCAATGTTCAAGAACCGTGCTTCAAAGTCGAAACTCGGTACAGAGTCAGCGGATGGGAATGTTAGGCTACGTGACGATGAAAATGAATTTATTAGCTGCGTCTTTAATAGAAGCCCGCAAGAAACATTCGAGGAAAAACTCGAAATGGGATAATACAATACTCACAACTTGTCACGTCAAGCCGTTCAATGAGAATTTAGAAATGTGATGGTGGGGATCGAGGGAAATGCCGCGCGGTACGTCGCCTCAGGCCTCACTACATGGAAGGTCTGTAACGACGCCAGTGTACACCGCGACCTGGAGAGCTGAGGGCAGCGATTGTAGGGAATGTATTCGCCCCGGCAATCGCGAGCTTCTCGGCTATCTGGAGGTGCTGGAGAGCGAGCGTAGTGAGTGCATCGACGAGGCATGTTTGAATCGGGCAGGGACATCCCTTCAAATTCCCCAATCTCAGCGACTGCAACCGGTCGAGAGGCTTCAAGGAAGGCAGCGCACCAAGTTCATCGTCGGTGTCGCACATGTTGGTGGAAAAATCGACAAGTACGCTCGCAAGCCGCAGGATTTCGGCGCATTTGAAGGTGAAGAACAGATCGGCGCGGAGGCGTGTCAGCTGCGACCACGGCAGCACTGTCGTGAAGGGCGAACACCCTTCAAAGAGCGCGACATCCGTCAAGTTGGGGGGCGGCGCCGAACCACGATATGGTGTCTAGCGCGCCGGGCTCGTGCACGTAGTCGCTCGCACCGAATGTTAAGGATCGGAGTAGAGGGAAATCGGACTCGACTGAACGCAGATCCTCGTTGTGAAGCAGCAGCTCGATATGTTCCCTGCGCCACACGTGTCTGGTGATTTCCACGATGAGTGGAGCGAGGTCTGCTTTGGCGTAGCGCGCGTATTTCAGGGAAATGGACAGAGGGCAGTGTTTGGAGCGCGCCAGCCAAGTACTGAGGATATCCAGGTGCAAGATGTGCGTTGACGCCAGCGGTGTCTGGTCCAGATCCAAGTCGATGGCTCTCCAGAGCTGCGGGGTGCTGAATGCAATTTCGCGCCAGGTCCGGCAGATCTGTCCCAGTAGTTTCGGCGATTCGATCCCCCTAGGATGAGCGCGCGCGGCATAGACAGGAACGAAGTTGAGGAATTTTTCCGCCGTTAGCTCGGAGGATAAGGTGAAAATGGGGTACTTGTATGGGGTGAGATGGGTTTATAGTGCTTGTCGCTCCAGCCGCGCTGCAGCAAGGGAGCGCTCGAGATCCAGGAAATGAGCATGCAGTTCCGATATACGAGCGCGCGCTGCGAAACGGCCGCTCCGAGGTTCGTCGCCTTGAGGGTCAGTAGTGAAAAGAAGGATGTTTCACCTCAAATTCTAGGGGGGAAATGCTGAAAGCCTGAGCGCGTAAACGCCACTATGGTCAAACATTCGGAATAAGGCGGATCACAGTATTTGTTGTTGTTGTGTTTCGCTAAAAGCTCGAATCAACTATTTATTAGTCTTTTATCCTATCTTTGGGCCGTCGTGGGCGCCAGGGCGGCATTCCCTCCCTCCCGTGCGGAGGCGCGAAGCGTTAGCTTCATGGCATCCGTTTCGGCATGCGCGCTCCGCTCCATATTACTGCCTTCCCCTTTCTCCACTGCCCGTCCTTCCGTTCTTCCTCCTCCTTAGTCCCTCCCCCCTGCCTTCTCCATTATCCTCAATCCCTCCCTTTCAGCTTCGCTCCTCCTCCGTTCTCCCATGCTATCGCCCCCATCATTTCAATATCCTCGTCCTCGCCACCTTTCCCTCCCCCGCCGCCATCCTCCCCCCCTGTTCCCTTCATCTTCATCCCTTCGCTGCGTCGCACCCGGCATCCCTATCGTCCTCTCTCTCGCTCTCCTACCCATACTCTCTCCTGTTACGTTGTCCTCCATCTCAATCTCGCTGCTCCACCTTCTTTCTCCTCCCCGTTCTCCCACACTTCCCGCCGCCACTCGTAGACGAGGGGATCGTGTCCAACGGCGGTGTGGGTGACGGCGCGCATCGTTGGCGCTGGAGTGTGGAGTGCCTGTGCCTATATCCCTTGGCGCGGTTCGCCAGCCCTCGACGAGGGCTGGTGAACCCCTCGTCCATCTGGCTTGGCTCGACGGCAGCGCTCATCTGTACGTACGTGCTTGACGGCAGCCCTCGTCTGTCCGTGCTTGTCTCGACTTGCTGGCGTGCGAGTATCGCCTGTGTCCTATGCGCTCACTACGCCCGCTCTCCGACACTGTCAAATCGCCGAGAAGCTCGCAACCGGGGGGGGGGGGGATACAATCGCTGCCCTCATCTCCAGATCACACGGTGTACACTGGCGTCGTTACAGATCTCCCATGTGGTGAGGCCTGAGGCAACGTATCGCGCGGCATTTCCCTCGATCCCCATTCTCATTGAACGACTTGACGTGTCAAGTTGTGAGTATTGTATTATTCCATTTCGAGTTTTCCCTCGAATGTTTATTGCAAGCTTCTATTAAAGACGCAGCTAATAAATTCATTTTCATCGTCACGTAGCCTAACATCCGTGAGAGGATGGGGAAAATATGATGCCTCTTGTGAAGGACCAACGGGATTTGTAGCCTCCTCATAGTCTCCCGCAGTCAGACTCTAAAAAAAAGATTTATGATAAAGTCGATAAATCTTTCAATAGCCTCCTCAATATTTAATTCAATATTAAAATATTTATTTTAATAAGCAAATATTCTGCCTCCGGAAACCTCCGGCGGCTGCTCAGCTTGTTTTGGCCAGGACAAGCCAGGACAAGCAGCGGGCCGTTAGGATTCGCTGGAATGGCTGTGAAGTGTTGTGAATGTCAATGAATGATGTCATTGATGCAATCCCGATTTTACTCCGAGCACACATGCCTATTACTCTTTCGATAGTGCAATATGGCGAACGGTCAGCATTTTTCTTAATGTTTTGGGCGACAGGAGGCACTGTTAATCCCGATCAAAATGTGCGGGCCGCACCATATATAGAGTATATACCGGACTGATGGCAACCGCTGGGTACGTACCCAGCGGCTAAGCGAGGTACCCAGTACTAGTCACAATATAAGGTAGAAGTCAGCCACATGCAACTAACGTTCCAAATCGGGACAAATAACTTACGATATATGCAAGATCCGGCTTGTCACGGCCGGAGATTCGAGCGGACAATACCGCGGCCACGTGCGTACCAAGGAGAAATGTCCCACGGTGTTAAACCCGGTTAGAGACGTGGTTTGGATGTGCAGCCACTACCATTATTACAGGCTATAATAGTATATATGAGAGTCCACTATCCCTTTAAAACCTTTAATGAACCATAGATATTTTTTATACATGTTAAAATTGAAAGTTGAGCTAATTTCTTTTTTTTCACATTCTCTTCTTCTTTTCACGTATTCATTGATTCATTAGGCTCTTCCAGCTTCCGATAAACTAGGTATCACATATACAATGTAGATACTCCGGCGTGAAGCCGCAGATATTTTTCTATAGCCTTTGATAATGTTTTATTACTCATTTTGTCTATTGACGTGAGCATCAAAGCAACGGAGGTGCTGTATTGAGGATTTTGAACAGACATGAGCCTTTTCAAGTGAAACCACCTTGAAATTAGCTCACTAGAGCTCCTCTTTTCTTTTAAAAACCTCAGGCCAGCCTGATGTCGAAAACCACGTTCAAGTCAATTTAATGTCTGTGAAGCTGCCAACATCAACTCAATTTAATGTCAGATATAGATGAACTACACCAGCTGAGAGAAAAAATTAATACAGCAGGAGGGGATCTGATAGCTATGAAAAGAGCAGACTGAAGATTCTTCAGTGTTCCGACCGAACAATCTCCAGCGTGACAAGGGCAGAGGGACTAAATAGATCCCTAAATGTTCGATTGAACGGAACGGTGAATTGCCGATTAGAGTTCCTTCGATTGGGGACTTTAAAATATTCGTTCCGTTCAATCGGCACATCCATAAGAGGCTATCAAGCCTTAAAAGGAAACGGTGAGTGCTGGGTACGCAGACCCCGACTTTTGACAACATTACGTAAGGTACCCGCGGGTGTCCGGGCCCGTACCTACATACGTATACGGACTGCATCATTGGTTCCGGCTTGTTGCGTTCCTTCCCCCATCTGCTCCCAAATCTCAGTCATCCTTCCATCCTGATATGCAACGTCAAATTACTCGTCCGAAGTGAAATAATACAAACCCTTTCCACGACGACCTACAATCAACACAGTTCGAGAACAAGTTGATGCCATTGGCCATATCTGCGACCCTCCTATGCGGCGCGAGCCCCATAATAATGCACTTATTGTCTTATTCATGCCAGAGCCTTGGTGAGTTATTCTTCGACACTCCTCAGTGTTAGAAAGTGCAGGATTTTTCTTTAGCGCCGCGATTGTGCATGGCGAGCTCTCTGTAACCTACGGATATTCACCACACATATATTTCGTCAGTTGCGTACGCTAATTAACTCTTGAAAGTCGGTAGTCTAAATAATTGATTTATTGCCATTTCCTGGCCCAATTTCAAGTAATGTTGCCCGGGGCATTTACATCTTTCTCCGTAATGTAAGTAATGCATAAACACTGCATGAGGAGTCTGGCTTTGGAGAGTTCCATCAATCTTTCACAGTGGTCCTGTATCACCGGACCTTCCATCCAACTCTTGATTGAACACGCGATTCGCGCCCTGGAACTATATTTCTCGGTATCGTGATTTCCAGCGTCACTTAGCCGAGAGCTTCATGACTGGATTCTAAACAAGGTTGACCGTGTTTTTGCGACCCTTTTGGAGTTTGAGACTTGTCTGATTACCCCAGGCAAAACTATTCGCTATTGTCCATCCCGTATCTATTTGGCTTTCCTTCTCCTGCTCTCATGCGACGGCCTCAGCCGCTGCTGTCCCACTGATGCGCGGCACTTGTCCCGGAATAGGAAACCAAAATTTCCTCAGGCTTGAATCGACTTCGCCCCTCTGTTTACCTCGCGGAATCAGGTGCCGAACTTCGTAATTGACCTGGGTAATTTCTCGTGAAGTTAGACAGGACTAGAAATACTTGCCTCATGCTTTTAGTATCCTTGCTGAAAAAATTACAGGTTTTCAAGGCAACGTGGAAGGTAATTCATCGGATATGGTGTAATGCACACAACAGACTCGCCTTATAAATATCGGCTTAAGTATCTCGCAGTCCAGAGTTTTCAGACTCCTGTAGATTTTATTTTGCACAGCCATTCTGAAGCTATCCTACGAAGATAATTCATCGAATGTGGTGTAGGGAACCCCGTGGGTGGACTTGAGACGAGAGGCCCCCGCGGCTCAGTTCCGCTTCGAAATATGGTTTCAGACCAACACCTTTCTCGTTTTTTGTTTCGAGTTTTACTGATCATCTGATTCATGTATGCATATTCTAGGGTTGAATGTTCGGTAAGATTTTTCCGCATGGTTCATATTTCAAGTTCATTTTTAAAAAAATTGGGGGAAAGAAGGCAACTTGAAAAGACTCGAGAGAGAAACTCATTTGGACGCAGAAACTCCAGAGTTGGAAAGACCATCATTATTGGTGGCAACTCCTGTCCGGCGTGAATACGAAGCCCTCATGCTCGCTTTTTTTGGCAGGGACTGAACCAGTGCCCTCCGGATTTGAACTCCGTACATTACACAGGCGCACAATACATCACTTGGATTAATATTACAAAGAATACAATGAATATGGGGGTTCTTGTTTAGGTTATATTTAATCGCGACCTTCATCTAGCTTGCCTATGATTTGGGCCATGCCGTTTAATGCAGCTACCTCTCCTGCACCGGAACTTATAGCTGGCGAAGTTGAACACGGACTCGGAGATGCCCGCGATGCCTTGATGAGCCTTCTCATCGGCACCGCCATTCGCGGTTGCTGCTCTTCGCCTACCACCGTGTTCACTTAGAGCTTAATGCTCGTATTACTTCGTCCCGAGCTGAATTCTGTTAAACCACAATCAATCTCTGGCTTTTCTCTGTCTGAATAAATACCGCGCCGTTCTTACAGGTCACCCTGCCAAAATTGCCGAATTACATTCAAATGCGCTGGGCGTCGGACCTGGGCAAGATGACTGCTGCTCAGTTCGCGCAAACTGTTTTTAACGGGGGCTTATGAAATAAAACCTGTCTCTGGCTGGCTTTGCTATTCCCGAAGCTCTCTAAGTGGCTCAGTCTGTCCGGTGGATTTGAACCAGGGACAATATTCCTTTACCCAGTCTGAATCATCACCTATTTTGAACTGCTGGACGAAATTTTAGGTGCTCCAGCCCAGCGTTGAGTCTAATAGTGAGGTCCAACGTTCAAACTGAACAGGACTTGGAACGTGCGGCCGTATAAGGTTCACTTCTTTCGGGATCTTGCCAATACTTTGTAGCAATTCTCTGCCGCCTGAACCCTTAAAAACTCCCTCTCATTTGTGTATGTAAGGTCCGATTCTTGGAGGACTTGAAAATGACCAACACGGAGTAAATCTCTCTCCGGCAGGTCCAGGCTGCGTCCTCGCTGCCTTCGCCAACCTTTATTTGAATACTTGCGCGGAGTGTACTCATAAACCATTGGCTTCATCATCTCCGCATTGCTCAGCTTCCACGGCATATTTTCATGAATCCTCATCTCCAGAGCGTAGTGAGTCAGGTATATTAATTGTATTCACTCCTTTGTTTATAGTCCAAATGTCCCAATAATTGTGAAAACATGTCACGGTTTTGTGCCGCCTGCATGGACATTTGAAGATTTCTGTCTTGGATTTTTGTGAACTATATCATCATCACATTTATTCTGCTCAGATATGAGTATAGGTCTTTTTATCCAGGTACCAGGGATGCCCGGAGGGTCTTATGAATCAAATAGCATTCATCCGTTTCCCAGACATCCAGAACATTTTATTTCTTACGTGGACTTCTCCGCCGGGGTTTCCAATGTTCCCCGCTCAAAACTCGCTCGCCATGTCCTTAGTTAATAATGGGGTCAAAAATTCGGGTCAAATCGACTGTTTCTGGGTCCCAGAAAGTCAACTTAGACGCGACTTGGTTGAAGGAAAATGAGAGTACTATCTTATCTAATCTCTTCATATGGACTGTGGCAGTGTGCATATGTACATTCCTGGTGTAATGGCTACTGACACGCCCATTCACCTATCCCACTGCCAGGTGCGACGACCGCATATTCAGATACTGGGACCCAAGGGCCCAACAGTCCGCCCGCACCATGCCACAAACGGATTCTCTTCAACTTGACCCGCCGTTCATCGAGGAGTCCTCGGATGGCGTTCGACGCCCATGCCGTCTCCGTGCCATGAAGGAAATGTTCCGCAGTTTCAAGAAAAGCAAAGGACCAACGACTGGCCGCAATATTACGGCTGCGGAGGGTACATCTAGCCCTGTCGCCTTGCACTCTCAGCCGGAGCCCACTGGAGGTGACACGAGGCGGACCCATAAAACAGGCGCCGTTATTGATAACCTTGCGCTTGTGGTCAGCATCGTGGAGAGCATCTCCAACACTATCGATAAATTCCCTTATGTGGGTCCCGTGGCTGCCCTCTTGTCTCAAATCTTGAAGACATGCAGGGTAAGTGAAACGACCTTGAAACTTGAAGTATCAGCGATTAAACACTCCTCTTGCAGGAAATCAAAGATATGCACGAACAACGAGATCTTCTTGTCGCACGGCTTGCCAAAACAGCTGGGGACCTACATGGCACAATTATGCGAATGGAGGCAAATAACCATACCGACTCCACCGGCCGCCTAAAGGCGGACATTGAGGAATACGTTGGGCAAGGTTTCTTCCATAGTCACGGACAAAAATAATCACCTTCAAATGTAGACTACTTGAACGGGCGTCGGCGCTCATGTCGGACTTCGATAGTCAAGGCAGATTTAGGACAACGGCACTCCAAACGGAATGGACCAGCAAATTTAGTACTCTCGATCGCGAGCTTGATTCGTTTGGCGCCCGTTTCAACGTAAGTACCACATAATTGGCCATTATTCCGAGATTATTGTCTTTTAGGTCAACCGTTTGGCCGACATACAGATAGAACAGGGTGTAATTCACAAGAAGGTGGACGATGGCCGCACCGCACTGTCAGTTCAGTATTGTGTTGGCTATTTCGAAGCTAAAGCAAATCTAGTCTCAAAGAGAAGCTCGAGAAGTGGCTGAAACCTGCGGATATGTCCGAAAAACAGCACGAAACACAGAAACTTCACCACGAAGGCACTGGAATATGGTTCTTGGACGGTCGCCAGCTCACTGAATGGATCGAAAAACCGGGATCTCTCTGGATTGAGGGGAACTGTAAGCGCCCTCGAGCTCTTCCTTTTTTTAAGTACTAATCCATTGGTAGCTGGTACGGGGAAGAGTGTGATAAGGTACGAACCATTTAGCCGCCGGGATTTTTCAGCTAATCATCCACCCACCAGCTCTACAGTGATCCGGAAGCTGCTTCACGATCGACCGCCATCCGACCATGGAACCGTCGCGGTGGGATATTTCTACTTCGACTTTAGGGACGACAAGAAGCAGCTGGTAGATACCATGCTTCGCTCCGTCGTCTTCCAGCTGTCTGGCCAGTCTATTAATCCCTATGCGGCCCTTAATGTCCAATACGGAAAGTTATCTCAGGGTCAGACTCTGCCCACCACCCAGGATCTTCTGAATATTCTCGACGAACTGCTCCTGGAATTTTGTTGCACCTATATTGTTCTTGATGCACTGGACGAGTGTCGAAACACGGATCAGCCGTCGCTTGTCGAGCTCCTCTCGAAGCTTCGGACGCGGACAGAAAGCTCGTTGCACCTCCTGCTCACCAGTCAACCCCGTGAAATATTCACGGTTGCCTTCAAGGGCGTAAAACGAGTCGTTATGGGGTCCAAGACCACGCAGAAGGACATAGAGCGCTTCGTTTCTAGCGAGGTCCAGTCAAGGTTCCAGCGCTTGAGGCATTGGGATCATTGGAAACCGCGCGCTGCCGAGATTATCGCAAAGGTGGTGGAGAAGAGTAACGGGATGTGAGTTGAATGGGGGTTGTGAATCGAGTAGAATGTCAACACTGACTTGAAATTCTAGGTTCCGCTTGGCTGCTTGCCTTCTTATTGAATTTTCCCGCCCTAAATTGAACCCCAGCCTCGACACGATATTGGCCAATCTTCCGAATGAGCTGTACGGAATATACGATCGATTCATGGAGACTATTGACAAGGACGACTGCGTTTACGTGGAACGGATCCTCCGCTGGCTTCTTTTCTCAGCCCGACAGCTTACCCTTCCTCAGCTCGAGGACGCCCTTGCATTCGACTTCTCAGACCGGGGACCCGCACCTACATGTATACGATTCATCCAAACGGGGCAACAATGCGACAATTCTTTGTGGATTCTTGGAAGGACTCGTCATCGTCAGTGAACCTGCGACTAACCGCGCTGGCAGGACGTCAGTGGTCGCAAGCCTCGCACATGCATCCGTCGCAGATTATCTTGTTTCTGATAAAGTGGCGACAAAAGGTCGGTGAAACCTCAACAGGGAACACTCCCACACATTTCTCGCACAGACATGTGTGGGCTATCTTCTTCACTTCGAAAACAATCCTCCAAGCCACTTCGAAAAACCTTTCTCGCCTCGTGCCAAGCAGTTTTATTTGGACCATCCCTTAGCGACCTATGCCGCGCAGTGTTGGAGTCATCATCTGCTCCGCTGCCACGACCGAGCCGCACTATTGACCTCGACCGCGCGGCTCCTCGTGAGTGGTAGCAAGCAATATCAAACTTTGAACAGGCTGTGCCAGCCTATTGGGAAGCCGGTTTTCACTCCGCCTCTGTATATGTGTTCCCTCATAGGATACCGTGAAGGAGTGGAATATCTTCTCCGGAACGGCACCGATGCTAATGCAGTTGGCGGGCAGTTTCACAATGCTTTACAAGTAGCATCCGTAAAATGCCACACCGACGTCATTCGTACCTTGCTCGAGAATGGTGCCGACGTCAACGCAGCCGGTGGAAGCTACTATAGGAGCGCTTTACAGACCGCGGCTGCTCACGGCCACACGGAGGTCGTCCGTATCCTTCTGGAGAATGGTGCGGATATCAACTCCTCGGATGGAAGCCATGGCAGTGCATTACAGATCGCATGCACTAAAGGTCACTTCGAGGTCGTCCATATCTTGATCAAGCACGGTGCCAACATGCCTGGGGACCTTTTACAGACCGCATGCACACTAGGTCACGTTGAGGTCGTCCGAATCCTGATCGAGCACGGCGCGGACATAAACTCCGTCGGTGAACTTCATGAGAAGGCTTTAGGCCACCGTATCCGTCCGAGTCGCCGCAAAGTTGATACCGAGAAGATGGATGTGATTAATAAAATGTTACTTCAGGGTAGGGCTAAGCGTTACGCGGAAATCGACCGCATCTCGCGCGAGAATGGGGCCGTCGGTGGGTGAAATTGTCGATGAAAATATAATGACTTACCAGAATCCGCGCAGATAAAGAGCTACCAGTCAGAGAGACGGATCAATGAGATTTTCTTCGGGACTTTCAGGAGGCACTGTAGCTTGCCAAATCCTATGTATGTATCTCACTTTGTGAGTGATAAAGCAACGAGTGTTGTAATACAAATCCGCACGCACGCGGGTAAAATAGTTGGGGCGCGCAGAGCAGGAGGCACAGGGGGGTAGACTGCTATTTAACGAAGATGGAATTGATTTGACCGAAAAGACAACTGAGTAATAAACATATTCGTATATCAATACACACGCACATGCAGCAGAGGATCTAACCCGAGGCCAGTACGCCAAAGTGCTGAGTGGCTACTTGAAACTAGGGGCCGACTTGAGATTGGACGCGCGCCGATACCGTAGAGAGCAAGGAGAAGAAATTAGGCCTCCCCTGATGTAAATTACGACTTCCGAATCCGGGACTCCTAGGGCGACGTTGAGAGGCGTCAGAGTCAAACTAGATCGTCGATAGTGTCCACATAATCCTTCGTGGTTGAAGATAGACCGTCCTTGCGCAGACCGTCCTAGGGTGCAGATTGAGGACAGTATCTAAGTCCAGCCTCGAAAAGTATTAGGAGATACATCAATGAGCTAATGTCGAAGGGCTAGAATTGCTCTAGAACTCCGAAGAAGAAGTATCAGATTGCGCAATTGTGTGCAGCAAAGGATGGCGATGACAATCGGAGAGACTGTAAGTGAGCCAAGAGGTGGCTACGAAAAGATCCAGAGCCGGAGTCATCAGAAGTTGTCATAAACAATAATTGCGATTTGACACTGGTGGTGGTTGAGTTGAACTTCGGACCTCGGTTAAATCCCGGACGCTGATCCCCCTGCAGCCAAGCACACGCACACAGTGCAACGCATCTATTGCGCCTACATCATTGAACGTTTCCTAGAATGGGAGCGTGCGCCTCGCAGCCTGACCGCCAGCAAAAGGCGCGCAGCGACGAGATCGACCGGCAGCTGGAGGAGGACCAGAAGAAGTACAAAAAGGAGGCCAAGATCCTCCTCCTCGGCTCGGGCGAGTCCGGGAAGAGCACAATCGTAAAGCAGATGAAGATCATCCACCAGGCGGGCTTCACCCCCGCTGAGCTCGCCGCATTCCGGCCCACCATCCACAAGAACGCGATCGACTCGGCGCAGGCCGTCGTGGGCGCCCTGCGGGCGTGCGGGCTCGATGCGCTGCTTGGGGAGGAGCGGAGGGCGTACCCGGAGGTGATACTGGGGGCGAAGGCAGAGGAGCCGCTGGCGCGGGAGGTGGCGGACGCGATTGAGGGGCTGTGGGCTGATTCAGTCGTTGCGAGGGTGCTGGACGAGCATGGCAGCGAGTTCTACTTGATGGACAGCGCGGGTTATTTCATCAGCCATATTCAGCGGCTGGCAGCGCCGGACTACACGCCCAACGAGGAGGATGTTCTGCGTGCGAGGCTGCAGAGTACAAGTATTACGGTTGGTGTCATTCCATTTCTGCCCCTCCCTTTTATTGACTCCAAACGCCAGGAAACCCGCTTCAACATGGGCGGGCTCAGCATCCACATGTTCGACGTCGGCGGACAGCGCAGCGAGCGCAAAAAGTGGATACATTGCTTCGAGAGGTGCGTTCTGTTCCTCTTTTTTTTCATTTCATTTCATTTTGCATTTGCTTGCGTCTGTTCTTACGTCGATGCAATGTGGGCCCGGTGGAGTGGCTATTTTCGTCCGTCTCCTACGCTGTGGAGGCCACCCGCCATCGCCTTCGTCAAGGCAACGCTCCATTGCATTGCCTCAGGGCGCTTTCCATCTGCGGTGTATCTGGCGGGCGGCGGCCGCTTGTCTGTGGATGGTGCCGACGTTGTCGTCTATAGACGGTACCAACGCTCGTCTATGTACATCCATCGCGATGCCCATCTACGGGCGCAGCTACCGGTGCCGCCTCGACTTGAGGGCTCATGCTGCTTGCGTGGGCAGCGCGCCCAGAATATGCTCTGATGCGGAATGGGGCGGTGGAGGGCTTGCGTTCGTCTCCTCCGATGTCGATGCGGTCTTGTCTCCACTGTCTGTAGATGCGGTCTTACCCTCGTCGAGGCGGCCTTCCCATTCGTCGAGGCGGCGCTCGCGCTCGTACCTTCCATCCACCGCGGACGCCGATCTGTACAGCTGTGACTATGACGTCATCCCCATCCCCAGCTCTTGCGTCGATGGGGAATGGGGCGCGCGGCTGTGCTGGCGGAGGGCTCGCGTTCGTCTTCCTCCGCTGTCAAGGTGGCTTTACCTTCGCTGTCCTTCGAGGCGGCCTTACCTTCTCTTCGTCGAGGCGGCGCTCGCGCTCGCTCTTCCATCTACCGCAGGATAGGGCGGGCGGAAATGCTCGTCCATGCACATCTTTCTCTGGCCCATCTGTCTGGACGACTGTGGCTATGGTTATGGCGGCTGCGCCTGTCACCCCATCTACTACTCCTGTATTTGCGGCGGTGCGCCCTCCCTTAGGATATGGGATATGGCGCGCGCACCGCGATGTCGTTCCCTCTCCGAGGTGCCAGGCGCGGGCGGCTTCTGTATGTCGCGGATTTCTCCTGGCGAAACTCCTACTCGCCCCTCTCCTCCATCCCTCCTTCGTTCCCGCTTTCTTTACCCTTCATCCCCGCCTTAACCTGCATCCCCGCTATACAAATATGCAAGTACTGACTTCATTCGTAGCGTGACGAGCATTATCTTCTGCACAGCACTGAGCGAGTATGACCAGGTGCTGCTCGAGGAGAAGGGACAGGTAAGGGGTCTTTTTTTTTTTTTTTGAAAATTGTGGGGCGTACGTTCCGGACCCCCTTCTCCCCCACTCTCCCCAACTCGCTGTACTTAGTCCATTCCTCAATCCTCCTCCGTCCCTCACCCTTCCCCTTCTTTCTGCATCACCTTAGCCCGATTCTCCCCACCCCCCCTCCCATCATTTTGCTCCCCACTCTCTATCCAATATCCTCGTCCTCCCCCCTTCCCTCCGCCCCCATTACTTCAATATCGTCGCACTCCCCATGCGCCCCCATGCTCCGTCCCTATCCCTGGCTCTCCACCTCCACACCCGCCTGTTCCCGCCCCTCTACGTTCTCCCCCGCTCCTTCCCACACCCGCGTCGTCGTTCGTCCCCCTTCCTGCCCTCCTCTCCGACTACCGCCCTTCGCCGACCCTCTGTCTCGCTCCTCCTGCCTTTTCTCCCCTCTCCCCTTCGTTCTCCATGCCATCCCAAAACATACCATCGTACACCAAACTAACTCCACCCTTCCCACAGAACCGCATGCGCGAGTCGCTCGTACTCTTCGAGAGCGTGATCAACAGCCGCTGGTTCCTGCGCACGAGCATCATCCTCTTCCTGAACAAGATTGATGTTTTTAGGGGGAAGCTTGCGAAGGTGTGTTTTTGTTTCTTTTTTTCTTCGTTTTTCTTTTTTGCTTTTTTTTCTTTCTGCGGGAATTTTTTTTTGCGTTTTCTTGTGATTTTGCGGTTTTTTGTGTGTTTTGAAGCGGGGCGGGGATATTTGGGTGTCGTTTTGAGGGGTTTCGCGCTTTGGGGAGAGGAGTGATGCTCGACGCCAGCGCTCGTCTATCCTTGGCTTGACGCCCTGACTTGCCCTTGACGGTGGACGTGCATAGTCTTATCTTGACTTTGACGGTGGCACCCCGGGGAGGTGGTTGCTCTGTCTTGACTTTAACGGCAGCGCCCCGCGGCGCCTTGACTTGACTTGACTTGACGACGGCGCGTGCTCGACTTCTTGACTTGCCGGCCGGCGCGCGTGTCATTTACTTGTGCCGCGTGTCGGTGTGGATGCGCGGGGGCAGCTTGAAGGGCTCGGCGATGTCGGGCTGGGGCGCGCGGCGCCTGGGGGATGGCCAGTCGGCGTCGGAGGCTGGGCTTTGCCGCGCGAGAGGTCGTTCTGGAACGTCGCCAGTACCTACGCGCTTGGGCGTGGTGCTGTGGGGGGGGAGGGCAGTCGCTCGGCGTTGAAGGCGGGGCTTTGTGCGGCCGAGGCCGCGCATGGTCCGCTTTGGCGCTGGCGGTCTGGGCCTCAGTCACTCTCGAGTCCCGGGCTGGGTCTTGGGCTTTTTCCGCGGACTTGCAGTTCGCGAGCGGCTAGCCTTTCTTTCGTTACGAGGGCCGGGGTGGTGTGGGGCTCTTCGACCCTGCGCGCGCTTTTAGGAGGGTCTTTTTTTGCTTAATTCGGCGCTTGCTGGTGACATGACACGACGTGCCTGGCTGACGGGTCGAATGTATGGATGGATGGTGGGCCTGAATTTGGATTTGGGGGTGCTGCGTAGGGGTATCGATGCCGCTCGTGGTGTGGGGCATCGGCGCCGTTCGTGAGTGGGATGGCGCGGAAACCCTGGAGTTTCGAAATGGCTTGCGGCGGGGGCGATCTAGGCGGACAGGCCAGCCCATGGTCGTTGTCATCCTCATCATGATGAGGCGCGGGTAGTCAATGGAGTGGGTGCGGACGGGGTTTACAGCTGTGTCTGTCTATCTAGCCGCCTTGGAAGTCATGTACGGCCGTCTTGCGATCCGGGCCGCGTATTCTTGTTTCTATTTCTATTTCCTCTTTTTTTATCTTCTGTTTCTGTTTTTGTGGACTCGGTTGGCCGGCGTTCCCCTCGCTATCCAGCGCCCATTGTCTTGTCTGTCTGTCGGCCTGCTTGTGGTCCAGGCCCGCGGCTCTGTTTCGTGTTTCTCCCCTTCTTCTCCACCCTCAAATCCCTTCTTTTTCTCCACCCTCCTGATCCCACCTAACCATACTCCCGCAGGTTCCCCTCGAGCGCTACTTCCCCGAGTACACCGGCGGGCCTGACATCAACAAGGCGGCCAAGTATGTCCTGTGGCGGTTCATGCAGGAGAACCGCGCGCGGCTGAGCGTGTATCCGCAGTGAGTGGTGTTTTTTGCTTTGTGGTTTTGGGTTGGAGGGGGACGAGTCTACGCGTCCGAGCGTACGTGTTTGCTCTGTTCTGCCCTGCGAGGTGGCTTCTACCCTTCGATGTGTCGTCTATCTTGCACGTCGCCTCTCTGGAGCGGCGAAGGGGATGGACGTGGACGTGGCCTTCGTACCTCCCTCCCCCGCCGCCCCCTCCCTCCCCTCTCCCGCCTCACCTCACACATCCACTTCCACAACCTCATGCTGACCCGCACCTCCGCAGCCTTACGCAAGCGACGGATACCAAGAACATCCGGCTCGTGTTCGCCGCAGTCAAGGAGACGATCCTGCAGAATGCGCTCAAGGACTCGGGGATCCTGTGAGGGATCCGCGGGGCCCATTGAGCGGGTTTGTGTGTCTCCGGATTGATTGATTCTGTCTGGCTGTCTGCGGATGGATTGATTCCGTCTGCGCTTCGACTCGACTCGAACAACACCTCCCCCCAATAACAACACCCGTATATGCACAACTCGTACATATATCCCTCCACTCCGCCTTCGTCATCTGCACCACGACTCGAAATTGCACCTCAGTCACCTCGATATACATATCTATCTATCCTCATCTATCATCTATGCGTTCTTTTTCCGGCACTCCTCGTTGTATTCATTCGCGCTATGCGGCTCGGCGGGACACGGCCCGTCGAGTGGGTGGGCGGCGCGAAGGGGAGGGGACGCTGTGGGGAGGACACCGCGGTGCTTCGTTCACTTCTGGGAGATGGGGTGGAGGATGGGCACGGGAGATGGGATGGTGCATGCGGCTGGCTGGATGATGCGGCTGCGGTCGATGGACTGGATCGAACAAACCATAACTGGAGGAAGGACAACAGTGACATTTGTGATCTGGTATTACGATGTGGACGGACGCTGCTTGTACTTGTACCTATCGGGCTACTTCTGGAGTATTTCAAGTTGCGTACATGTGGGCGGAGTTGTACTAGTACTTGATGGCTAGACGGCTATTTAATTTCTTTCGAATCTGTGTCGTTTGTTGAGGCTGGGCGGCATATTCGACTTGGTAGCCAGGAACGAACGAATGCTTCGGATTTAAATGTTTACATGAATGGCATGGATGGATACAAGGTACATATGGTGGTACATTTACTGCAGGCGATGTAGACAATGTGGACGTTCAGTACGAAGATGGATGTTTGAGGAGGGTCTGCGCAGGGAATAAAATTAGCTCGATAATGTCGTCGGGGAAATGGAATGAAATGTAACAGAGGGAATGAATGAAAAGGACGCACCCCGCCGTCGATCAGCACCGTCTCGCCGTTGACGAACCAGTTGGCGACGAGGAAGAGAGCGAGCGCGCCCATGTCGCGCGGGGTGCCGGCGCCGGCGCCCGAGTCAGGGGCGATGGTGGAGGCGTTGGCACCTATGCCCGCGTCGCTGCCTGCGTGCGAGGGCACCGCGAAGGGCGCGGCGAAGCCGGGGGGGAGGGTCGAGATGCCGAGTGCGTCTTTAGATTGGGTGGTCATCTGAGTACATTGGGCGGGATATCAGGCGCAAGTGGTATGTGTGAGACTGTGAGGGGAGGAACGGACCTGGGTGGGGAAGAAGCCTGTGGGCGGGTGGGGTCAGCAGATAAGATGCTATTGGGAGGGGCAAAGTACCAGGCGCAATGCCGTTGACTCTGATCCCGAGGGGAAGCAGCTCGTGTGCGAGGGAGGCCGTCGCGTGGCCCAGCGCGCTCTTGGAGAAGAGGTACGGGAAGGACAAGCCGCCGGTTGCTGGGTCCTGTTGTGTTGCGCCGGTAAGCTCCCCACCCCAGCTACTCATCTGGTACACACCTTCGTCCACCCATTCATCGACGACGTCATGATCACCTGCGGCGCAAACTTGCGCGCCGCTGCGACCTCCGCCGCCGACTTTTTCCAGGTTTCAAGCAGCGGGAGGAACGCGAACGTGAGCCAGTATGGCCCGACGGCGTTCGTGCGTAGCGTGTCCGCGAACGCCTCCTCGGAGACGCCGTCGAAGAACGCAGAGACGTACGCCGCGGCGGGGGCGGTGGGCGCAGGGCGCGCGTACCGCCCGGCGTGGATACCGGCGTTGTTGAAGAGGACGGTGATGCCGTGCGGTTCGCGGCTGGCGATTTCAGAGGAGAGGCGTTTTGCTTCGGTCTGGATGTAGGGGAATAAGGATCAATTAGTCGTATAGTAGTGTGTATGTAAATGAATACCTTGGAGCTGACATCGCCCTCCAGCGCGTGCATGCGGCCCCCCGTGGACGCCCTCTCCGTGGCGGCATTGTAAAGCGCGCAGACCCTGCCAATGTCTGGTCAGAACTGGAAGAGATCCCGTCCTCGCGCCGCACGTACTTGTTGAGCTCCTCCTGCCCTGGGCCGATGATGTATACCGTCGCGCCGTTGGCGACGAGCGTCGAGGATATCATCATGCCTATCCCCTGTCGTATGCAGCGTTAGCCTTCATTCATTCAACGTCGCTTCTCAATTGCGTGTACATACCGTTCCGCCGCCAGTGACGACGGCGACGACGCCGCGAAGGTCGAATATGTTGCTTGCAGAAAGGGATTCAAGGATGTTATCGGCCATGGTACTGGTGTGGGACGAGCAAGAACTGCAGGGCTAATTTTGGGCTAGTTATCGCTCATCCATCGTCATCATCAACTGTGGGTCCAGGATCCAGATGATTTTTTCCCACTGCGGCAGGTGCCGGCATCGGTTCAATAGAAGCTCATGACTTGCTGAACCGATGAGACGAGAGAAATGCTCGGTCATGGACGGTTCAAGTCTCCAAGGTATCAAGAGTGAACATTGTCGTGGGAGGAAAGGAAGAGGTGACACGGTCACGAGACCACATGTTCATTCATGAACGTTTACTCCAGTTTGGTTCAAACGAGAAATACAGGATATACCCATTTACAATTGAGTACCCCCAGCGTTGCGAAGTCATATCTTAGGGAGTTGGGATATCTTTTAGATCCAAATATCAAAATACAAGGCTTTTACTGTACATTACCCTTTTACTGTACGCTCCCCTCAGAGCGTATCGACAATCTTGCTCTTGTCAATGTACAACATCTGAATGGTCGCCTCTTGAGCCACATCCATGTCAATTTCATCAATCTTCTTCTGCAACTCAACGCGGCTCGCCAGCAGCTCCTTCGCCACCTCCGTCCACTCCATGCGCCTGTTTCCACCCTCCGCACCTACGTCCATCGCAACGAGCTTTCCTCCAGTCTTCTTAATTCTCCCATCCACAATCACCGTATCCACATCCCGCACCGACGCATGCAGCACGACGGCCGCAAGCGGGTCCTGCGCCGCCGCACACACCATCCCCGGTGTCTCACCTTCAAACACTACCAGATCCGCGAGCTTCCCCACTGTAATGCTTCCTACCTCCGCGCCCAACCCCACCGCGCGCGCCCCCATGATCGTCGCCAGGTTGAACGCGTCCTCCGCGGTGTAATTCAACTTCGTAGGCAGCTTGCCCACGTCGATGAAGCGCTGGTTGTGTGCGCCGCGTGCGCTCTGCAGCGCGAGGCGCATCTGGGAGAGCATGTCGCCCGCGCCAATGCTGTGGCAGTCGATGCCGAGCGAGGCGTGCGCGTGCATGTCAGGGTGGAAGCACACAGGCGTGCCCATTGCGAGCTGGAGTTCTGCGCTGGGAGTGGAGGCGATGTGTGCGTTAGCTGCGGCGAGCTGCGCAGCATCCTCTGGTAGAGGTTGGTTCATGTGCGAGAGCAGTACGTCTCTCTGCAGGAGCCCGTAGGATTCGAGGAGGGCGACGGTGGAGGTGCTGCCTGTGCATCATATAAGTGTAAGAGAGATGCTATATTAGGGATAGCACGAACCTGCGATTGCATTCCGGACATAGTGCGATGTGATTAGCTTCACGCCCATCTTCCTCGCGTTCTCAAACAGCGCCACTACCACATCCTTCGGAAGGAAATACGCGTCGAAGGCGAGCCCCAGGTGCACGCGCCCGTCGCCGAAGGGCTGCTTGGCCGCGAGCTCAGCGAACTGCGTCAGTACCCAGTCCGGAATCAGGGAAGGGTCCATCTGCAGGGGCGACCAGGAGGTGATGCGCGAAGTAGGGCAGTAGCAGAAGAAGGACCTGATTCCGGAGGCGACTGTTGCGGCGATGGCGGACGAGGCTAAATTTGAAATATTTAGAAGAAGAGAATGATAAGAAAGAAAGTGGTTATCCACAATGTTCCGCAGAATAATTCATGTGCGCATGATCCACCACCGTCGTCGTCCCCCCGTCGATTGCCTCCAAACATCCGCCCAGCTCGCCCCAGAAAATGTCTTTCGGGGTGAACAGCGACCCCGTGAAGATCCCTGTCGAATATCTGCATCATCCTCCATTCAATAAACACTCCAAATGCGCATGCGCACCCCGAGGAATATAATCCAGCAACAAATGGTCAGCATACCGTCCCTTAAGCTGCGTCTGCCACACATGGTGGTGCGTGTCCACGAACCCCGGGGCCACGATCTTGCCCGTGCAGTCGATTACCGTCGTTGCAATCCCACTGGCAGACGGAGGGGGGATGGCCAACCCGCCGCCGATCTGCGCGATGCGGTTCCCGACGACGAGTAGGTCTGCCTTTAACGGCGTGACGCGGTCATCGTGCTCACAGTGAAGGAGGAGCGTGCCGTTGCGCAAGAGGATCGAGGTCGTGTTTGGTGGAATCGATACCATGGGTGTTGGGATCAAATTTGAATTCGCCGGCACGGTTGGACCGGTTGGTGCCGTAGGCGCGGACGCCCGCTGCCTAGGATAGGTCCCTATGTCATTATATATAGACCCGTATCGACCCGAGTGATGCGTACTCTGGGATTATTATGATTGGCATCCAGCCACCGTCCAGCGACATTGACAGCTAAATAAATATAAGGATTAGGAAAGTCCGCGCGTCGTTCTCACGATAGTTCAGTCTTGCACGAGGTTTTCGAAGGAATAATTCAATGAGAAACCCCGCACATCAGAGAAATTGTCAAAAGTTTCAATGGGATACCCTCCGACGGTCGGTATGGAGCTACGGATTATTCTGGAATCAACCCGGTGAACTTGTTTAAAGCCCCCAGTTGATCCATTGGAAATGTCGCATGAAGGCCGCCCCATACTGCGCACTTGACGGATGTGTGAGAGGGTCCAGAGGGGTCCAGAGACATGCTCGTTCCTTGGCATCGATTTTGCGACTCTGCGGTTAATCCCAAGCCCAAACACTCAAGATCATGACTGACGGGGACTCTCCACGACCCCCAGAAAAAATCCTGCTCCGGTCACCTGTGTATTGTATCGAAAAAAATGCCACCACCCTTCTATCTCCTCCAATAATAGAATATCTGACCATCTACATGTAAATTTTGAATACACTTCATCTGCGTTGAACATATGAGTACCTTCGGAAATTGAGTTATCTACTGGAGGTACGGGTCGGCGGGGTTTCCTGACAGACCTAATTCCCTAATAAAATTCTCCTTTTTGAAAAATGAAAGTTTCTGAAAGTTTTCTGTGCAGTGGAATAGGGTGTTTGATGCGCCATCAGTGGCTGTACAAACTCACCAAGCGATGCTATCGACATAATCGCGTTACATGGGCTGATAAAATCATCAAAGAACAGAGCCTTCGTGTTCCTCAATCATCACGGAACTGTGGTTTTCTTCTTCACCCTCTTCACGATCACCTGACCGCGACGTTCAGCAGTCACTTGACTGTGACAATGTCACACTGTCACCACCTTTTTCTTCCGTACCTTCACGATCGTCGGGCTTCAGTCGTCGCTGCAGCACAAAAGGTTCGCGCCACCAGAGAATCAGCTACAAATATCAAATATTCTCTCTGCAGGGGATGGTCATTAGGCCACTTGTTGCCCCAAACACGAAAGACTTGTGTATGGCTGCGGGACCTTCCAAAGGCAGAACAGTCACGATATCAGCAGATGGTCTTGTGGATTTGGCGAAATCGGCGCTCGTGTCTCATAGGTGCGAGGCCACGCTGTTTGCCGATCACGAGGGAGGAGCCTCTGTGGTCTGTGGTCGAGAGCTTGCCTGCTGGAAATCCTTGTACAAGGTGAATTGCGGATATCTACTCTTCCAGCTGAACTATTGTCATTTTTATTCTCTCTTATGTGGGGTTTTTTGCTTTGCCTTCTTTCGTCATCTTTGTGTTTGCTCAACCATTGATGCTCTACTCCTTGTCTTTTGTAGCATCAACTCAAGCACTGCAGCACCCGACGTGTCTGTATCATTTCTCCCAAGTCAATGATTCATGCTGACAATAATTCTAGGGCCCGAATGGATCTGTAAATTATATGTGTCGGCTTCCAAAATGTAGCGCCAAAATGCATGCCAGTCTCAAAGCATTATCAAGCCACGTCGAACTTTCACATATGAAAAATGTCGCCTTGCCATGCCCATTCGCCAATTGCAAACCCGTCATCCCAGAATTTGGCCGCCCGCCAACTTTCACTTCGTTTTTTCGCCCGCGCGACCTCATTACGCACGTCGAATACATCCACGGCGAGCATATTGGCAGTGAGCTTGATGTGCGCTCCACCGACGTTCTTCTCCCCAACTGGGAGCCCCGCCGACCCGCCCGTCCACTACTTAAACCACCACCCCTTCCGCCTTCCGCCGAATTTCGATCAGCTGTACTCCTCGGAACACCAGTCAAAGTTCCTCGCGCACCGTGCTTCACAAGCGCGAGTACTGGCGACACATTCCCCCCGTTATCCCAGACCTTGCACGCCCCGCACACGCCCACGCGCCGTCGGATGCTCCGCCCCGGCGGCGACGAGCCACCATCTTCCCCTCCCGGGTCCGAACCCCAATTCGACATCGCGGATATCCCCATGGTGCGGTATGACGAGGAGATCGGCCTTATGCACCCGCCTGACGCGATCGCGCCTCCATACCTGGTCGTGCAGCGCGTCGACGAGGGGTTCCCGGAGTACGTCGACCTCGCGCGCCCGGTCCCGCTCTCCGAGGTGCCCGTTCCGGAGATGCCCCCGCCGCCGCCCAGCATCTTCTACGAGGTGCTAGCGAAAGAGGTGTATGCGAGCTACGCTGCCGGCGAGGGTGCTGCGAACGATCCGTCGTCTTCGTCCGTCGGCATTTTGTAGTTTTGTAGGAGTACCTTTTGTTATTTATTTGCTCCCCATTGCACTGATAGATCAACAGCACGCATTCACGCATGTTATCGAATACGCTCTATCTTCTGGCCTCGCATTAATCAACTGTTGTACTTGTGCTACGTTTGTCGGCTTCTTCTCGATGTGCGCGACGATGAACTTGCCCGCTAGCTTGTATGTAAGACGTGGTAGGAAGCCACTTCAGCAGGTCCGTCCGACTGTAGGCCGCTCCCTGCCTGCTGAGAACCATCTCCACACGCAAACAACACATCTTCCCGCCTATCCCGACAGTGATGTCTGAGCTTGCACATTAATACTTTCATATGCTGCATTTTCTGTGTCAGAATTCGAGTTGATGCCTGCGATCGAGAAGTTCTGCGCATTTGCATCATGGACGGTATCGCTATTGAAATTCGACTGGAATACAGCCCATTCACAGAAGTTGTGCGGCATGCCGCCTCAAATGAGAGAGAAATCCGTTCGAACCCCAAGTGAGCCACTCCACGCGTTGAGCCTGAGATTTGCATCGGAGTTTACTACCCAAATCCACAACTTTATTTGCAATAATCCGAGGAGCAGCGAAGAGGGCCGATATAAGCATGAAGTCGTGTAATTGTTGGCATGAAATGTGGGGGGAAAGATGTTCGTGCTGTGATGTTTCTGAGTTGAAGACTCTCTGTTTCCAATATAGACGGGTAGTAATTATCAAGAGTAGAATGTATTTGGGAAACGACGCCCAGGTCATATGTGTATCGCTGAAATGAATCTAATAGAAATCTGTGACAAGGGACGCTTGGAATAAACAGTACTCACAAGAAACATCATTTTGGCAGCGAAAATTATGATAGTGGGGATCGAGGGAAATGTTGTGCGGTAGGTCGCCTCAGGTGGCACCGCATGGAAAACCTCCAGAGTACACTGCGATATCGAGACGAACACGGTAACCTCCCTCCGTGAAATGCGGGTTCAGAGATTCCGAGGTATTGGAGAGGCCGTGAGAAGCCTTTGAGTTGGGCAGGGATCTCCTCGTACAGCATGTGGGTAGCGAGTGGCGTAAGCTGTGACCACGTTGTGAAAGGCGAAAAACCGTCTAGGAGGTCTAATAGTTTGGTGCGCCGCTAAACAGCGATATGATGTCCAGCGAATCGGGCTCGTGCACGTAGTCGCTGGCACCAGACGTCAAGGAGCGGAGTAGGAGAAATCGGAGCCAATTAGACGGAGATCGTGGGCGGGAAGTAGGAGCTTGATATGTTCCCAGCGATCTGAGTGGAGATTTCCGTGACAAGAAGGGGGTGTGTGTCAATAATGGGAGTTTTTTGAGCGGTGAAGCCAAGTGCTGAGACAATTGAGAAGCAAGAGGCAGACCGAGGCGGTCTAGTACAAATCGAATTCGATGGCCCTCCAGAGATGGAGGTATGGAGTGTTATCTCGCTCCAACTCCTACAGATCTGTCTGAATATTTCCGGGGATACGATTCCCCTAGGATCAGTGCGCTCGGGATAGATTGGAATGAGGCGGAAGAATATTTCTGAGGTTAGTCGGTGAGCAAGGTAAGAATGGGATATTTATATGTGGCAAGATGAGCTTCGAACACCTCTTGCCGCTCCAGCCGAGCCGCAGCGAGGGAGCGTTCGAGATCCCGAATTTGAGCATCGAAGTCAGACATACGAGCGCGCGCTGCTGAACGTGCGAATCTCCGAGCTTCTTCGTCCCGAAGATCAGCCTTCTGGAAGGAAGGAAGGAAGGAAGGAAGTTGTATAACCGCGGTGGTCCCATTGAGGAACATACGGGTACTGTACCTACATACACTTTAGGCGCAGACTCGTCGACAACACTCATACGGCTCAGCTTCCTATGCGGATGGTCGCAGTTCGGTGAAGTGGTTTTGTGTCGAGTTTGAGTTACTCTGGCTCAATTGAGGTTCTGAGCTCATCAGAATATCGCTCAAAAATGTCAAGTTACGTGGTTTGAGCTGAGGGCTGTGCAATGGCAAGCGGGCCACACTCGGAGGCTGTGCATCCTTTGTCTCTTGTTGCGTTGGCGCTCGCTCTCTCCCAGACGCATCCTGGACCTACGAAAGGAGCTGCTGACTGGCGCGCAAGTGAAGTCCCGCGGAAGACGTTGGGAAGACGTGAAGTGAAGTTCACGTCTTCCGTGAGGCGTGTGGGTGACCGTCGCGCCCGCAATGTCATTTTCATTGTCGCATCTCGTCAATTTGGTACGCACAAAGGTGAACCCTCTGTGTTACCCGTCCAAAATTATCATCCTCCGACGATGGCGCAGACGGTACGCACTTGTATTCTTATATCTCGCCATCAACGAAGTCCCTTCTCCCGCATAGGTTTCACGGAGTTCGAATTGAACGTCGGCGTCTATGCGAGGTGCGTAGGCACGCGCCACTGACATTTCTGATATTACGGCGCGCGGGAATATTTATACAATTTGAACAGCATACTGCTCATCGTCAACAATCGCCGATTGACTACTCATCGACTCCCCAGTCGGTCTTCCACTCTTCTGAGTCTTCTAGTCATGAAGAATACTTGCTTGGATTTTCTACTTCAAGTTGCGACAAGTTCAACGCCGCTTGATTTTTTACTTATTGCCAACACACGCTAGATCTCCTATTTACGCCCACCACCCGGCCCCAAATCGTTCCCGCTCTTCTCCATGTCGCCGCCCATAATCACGCTTTTTGATGTAGGACTTATGGTTGCGACCGTTGCCCAAGATTTTCCATCATATTCTTGGCAAAGAGATCGCTGTCATTCAAATACAGCACGTATAATGGGGCGGTACACACGTTAAAGATCTAACTAGATCCCTATCAGTAAATTCGTGTGTACCGCCAGATTTCTGGCCAGGACAGCATCACTGCCGACGTTCGTCTGACATCTGCCACTTAATTATTCCATCACCCGTTGTGAGTCTTCAGACAAGTTCTTTATCAACACAGTTTCAGCAGCGTGGTGGACTAGCTATATAAAGCGAGAGTAAGAAGAGGCATTGACTAAATCGCTTCTTCTTTTCGACTTCTCACTCGCGCCTCTATCCACCTGACACAGGCTGTCCCTTTGCCGTTGACCACCACCCTCACTTGCACTATATCATGTTCGGACTCACCACCATCCTGTCCGCTTCCGTCTCCATCCTTCTGGCCTCGCAGTCAGGTGAGGCAAATTTTCTGTTCTGAAATACTTTTCTAATAATCGTCTTGTAGTATTGGCTGTTCCGAATCAGGATATCGCCCGTTCCCTCAGCCTCCGGCAAACCACTACCGGCTTCCCGTCGGGGTGTGCATCCCAATGTCAGGCGGTCACGGACTCACTTACTGTACGCCCTCATTATGACCTCCCATTCGTACCCACTAACAGACTTGTGTCGCAGGCGGCGGATACTGACCTTTCAAAAACCTGCTCGGATGCAACCATGGACAAGCTCGCTGGGTGCTATGACTGCTCTGCGGCTGCCGGAGCCGACAAGGCGACCCTGCAGTCCTCTGCCGATCGTGCGTATTCCACATTTCCTCCGCGCCAGGTAATTGATTGCTTCCTTCCACGCCGCAGTATTCGCCTCAGGGTGCAAGTCTGCAGGGCATCCCGTCAAGAGCGTTACTATCGGAGCAACAAAGAAGGGCGGCGCACAGCGCGTATCCGCCGGCGCTGCGGGCGTCGTGGTATTCGGCCTGATGACGATGTCCCTCATGCTCTAAATTAATCCACTTGGAGGGATCCGTGGGGAGCGTCAACGCCGCTGTATAACATACAGTAATTTACACACCATAATTTCATTCGCTCATTCAACAACCGAGTCTCGCTGTTGGCTCTTTCACGACCTGAGCTCAAGAACTCTTATTTTAAAATTTGAATCGAGAATCGTCAGAGAATTCGAATTTTCGAATTGGATTGCTTCCATGCGTGATTTTCAACCAAGGAAAATCCCTTGAACTTTATCCGACATGAGCTTAAACGATACGTGTTTTGAATGAAGACTTGAGACTCTCGCAACTCAGTTGAAAAGATAT
Organism: Mycena rebaudengoi; assembly: GCA_029282285.1. Classification (NCBI taxonomy): domain Eukaryota; kingdom Fungi; phylum Basidiomycota; class Agaricomycetes; order Agaricales; family Mycenaceae; genus Mycena; species Mycena rebaudengoi. The sequence goes on from JARJCX010000007.1 coordinate 2,666,387, forward strand.
AAATGTCAAACCCGACTGCAAATTCAGGCATGAGGGCGAGCTCAAAATGTTTCAGAAGTCCCTGCAAGACTGACAACATGACAGAATAGTGGGAGCACATGGGGCAGTACGGGACTCGGTATGATATTATTTCGAAGGCCCTGGTTCAATTCGGGTACACGTAGTTCCAGTATTTTTTGCCTTCCGGCCGAACCACCCGCCCAATTGCAATTAGCTTCACCGCGTTATGTCATGGTAGCTGGAAGGCGGGACGCTACAGCGATGACCGCCCCCCGCAGATTTGCAGCGATTTTATCGCTACATGCCCTATTATTCGTTTTGTGGTCGCCATAAAGCCGAGTCGGTTAGTGCCAAGGTGTAATCCATGGTTAGTTTTTCCTGGGCTGGCTTGGTCTGAAAACTATGACTTTGGCCTGCCAATGTACTCTCTGCATGTGCAAAGCAAGTCATTTTGCCCCACAAACAGATTAATATTATATATAAGCGTGCTGGAATCAAGTCAGTATTTGTATTGTACTTTCTAGGTGAGCTTTCATGAGTCTCGCCTTCATCCTATCATCGTATCAACAGCTATTTCTAATAACATCATTAATGGCTACGTATGGTGTCAAAAATATACTCAGTGAGCCCAGACATCGGTGGAGAATTATAGATATTTGAAGTTGATCCGAAACACATAAGTAAACTTCAATCGGTCAGAGAACTCCTCAGCGCTCTTCCCAGGCCATGGCTTGGCGGGCTTAGCGTGAAAAATCTGCTTGACCTACGACGCCGTGATCCGGTATCCGGAACAGATCAGCATCCGGTCCAAGCGCTGATTCACGATCCAGGTGGTCCAAACAGAATCAGAATGTAACAATCTCTCAGCTGATTATGAAAGCCAAAAAATCATTTGCTCCATCATAAGAGCCCGGAAGGTGTTCAGAGTCGCGAGACTATGAATTACAAATGGAGGGACAAGTATGTAAATCAAACCGTTGAACGCGGTACAGGATACACCCGGCCCTTGAGCTGGTGTAATGATGAAAAAGAGGACATTTTGGCCACCCAATATCAATTGAACCGCCCATGCAATCGCACCTTCTGATTGAACCCCGGAATGATATTTTGCTTGGTTGACATCTTGTACTTATGTAGAATCAGGGCCTTAAGTACCCTGTAAACTTGTCATTCACTTGCTGGACCCCGCGAGTATCATATATTCTCCACCCTTCCCTCCCGGCTCTAACGTTCCTTCGGATTATATTTTATCTCGGAGCGCCCGTGGTCACCGTCACGTACGCTGTAGCATACCCCCGGAACTCTGAATGTCAAACGCCTCCGATTTAGTCAACTACACCTCTCCTAGTAAACTCTAAAATAGGGGCTGTTCAAGGTGGGTCCACCTGGTTCTCGAGGCCTAGAACGTAATAATAACTCTGTTAAAAAAAATTGGATGAAACCTAGGCCTTCGGGATAACAATTCATGTCCTTATCATCGATTCCGCGGCACACCATGTGCTACCCCGCCTTATTCACTCTTCTTTATAGTTAGAGTTGGGCATGGATCCTCTTCTGGACAACGTTCAATCGACCAGATGCGGTTGAATTGTACGTACAGTTCAGTCTGCGAGCTTCTCGGGAACTAACAAATACGATTCCCAGCATCGACCTTGGCCCGCAAACCGGTTTCTGCGGTGTTCCCCCCGGTTTTCGGCTTGGACTTTACCTACAACGTCGAGCTTGGAACGTGTTGCGCTTGGCTTATGCTTGCAATTAGATGCTGATCATGTTGTCTCCTAGTCATATGGGTAAATGGGCCGTCGGGTACGGGGAAAGCACCCAACCAGACGTCCCGTCGATGAGAATTCGGATTGTGGTCCTACGCCATTCACAAGCACGACGGTAGTGTTCGCGAGAACTTGAAAGGTAGCCAAAGGCATACGAAGTCTGCTGTCAATACCTGAACTTGGAGCAGACCTGTATTTTCCCCAACTCGTTTCATACACTAGCAGTTTTAAACCTTTTTGTTCGCCTGAGTGGTCATCTGGCCAGCTGTACCAATACTAATGTAGACTGGAGCCAGTAGCGATTTTTCCGAGCCCTCGCATACTTCGTCACTTCGTCGGATCTGGATCTTCGTCGGATAGCGTGCAAGTTCGTCGCATGCTAAATTTGGACACACTTGCTCAGCTGATGCGAACAGTTCTGTATTCACGTGTCACCAAATTTCGAGCAGTTAGGGCAAGCACAGCGCGCCCTAGCTGCGGGTATTCACCGGTTAGAGTGCGGGTTAGAGGTTAGGGGTTCGGGGTTTGGGTTAGAGGTTAGGGATAGAGTGTTAGGGTTAAGGGATAGAAATTTCCGCGGGAACGAGGCTTTAATGTGCCGACCTGACATGCTCCGGCTCGGGGGACCCCCGGACGCAGCGAGGGAGGGGAGGGGCATGGAATGGTCGGCCCTCTTCACGCAAATGAAGGAAAAAGATGTGCAGCCTCCATCAGCGCATCAAGATAGTGCTGATGCGCACTCTGATCCTGCCGTACATGTTGATAGATCTGCATCAATTCTCCATCATAACACGATGATCCTCCATCAACTGACGAAGATCCTCATCTCACGATCTGACGAGGTACTATACGACTCGATTTTTCCTAAGATTGATGACAGTCGATCAATCCGTGTGATCAAACGATTGTCTTTGATTAAATTTAAAGTAACGACTGGTTCGAGTCTACTAATACTAATGGCATAATTTGAATTGGCCTAGGTGTTTTAGAGTCTCGACCACGCGTTGTTGAACATACCAACAAGTAGGTAGCTAGGCACAGGTTTGACAAGTACCTAATACCCGGCGCGCGCATGATCTTGGTCAACACTCTGGTTGATCAGTGGGTCATTGAAAGAGTGTCCCTTTCGCAGACGCGTGGAGATAAACATGCGCCCACTCCTGCGCTCCGCGGTGCAGTCATGATCCTTCGCCACCAAGCGTGCGCAGCGCAAGAAGCCTAACGCTGCTACCGCATAACCGCCAGCTAACAACTCCAAAACTAACCCAATTCCAAGTCTTCGTCTGCAGGCCCGAATTCAAAACCCAAATCCAAAGTCCCAGTGGACGCAGAGGAGGACGCCCCAAAGATAAGCACACCTCGCGCCCGAAGGAGTTCGCGCACACCTCCAGCTCTGCGCCGCTCCGCCTCAACGACGTCGCGATGGCGCCGCCCGATCTGTCCGCGAGCACGCAATCTGCGCAGCGGATTCGTCGCAAAAGAAGCCGCCTTCGCGTGTCTCGATACGCCTGCAACTCCACCTATAATACTGACAGTATCCCAGAGTTACTTTTAGCAGTGCGATTCCGTTCATAATATTAACAGATTGACGGAGCATAGTCAGACGTTCGCGTTGAAAGACATTGATATCAGTGTTACTGCATGTACTAGTACTCGGAATACAATAACAGTTGGTGGCCTTAACCCCACAAGTGCAGCTTCTCTTCAGGAAGGCCCATCTGGCGATCTCCCTTGACGCCATACTTCTCAATAACGTCATTCATCTCCTTCACGTCTGTGGCAGAAAGTTCAACTTCTCCGGCCTCCAGATTTTCCAGCGTGCGCGACGCTTTCCTGTACACCAGTAAGAAAGCAGATACCCACAAGTCCTACGAAACGCACGAAGATCCAGGGAGTGGGATGACACTCGGACCCAAAGCCGCAACCCACGCAATGCAGAGCTGGCCAACGGTGATGCCCTTGGTTTTGGCGATCACCGCCAGCGCATCGACGATAGTGAGGTTGTGCTTCAAGTTCTCCTCCTTGAATCGGGTCATGCGGTTCCGCATGTCGCCCTCTATAATTATGCCATTAGAATTAATAAAGAGGGGGTAGAAAGGAAACCACCTTGGATGTTGACTTTCCCAGTAAGGATTCCCCTTCCAAGGGGCCTGACGAAATTATGAGTTACAACGGCCTTTGGAATGGAGCGTGGGATTCTTACGAATAGGCAAGGACAGAAATATTCAACTCCGCAGAGGTGGCGAGGACCCGTTTCGTTTGCTCCTCGTAGGAGAAGAGGCTGATCTCAATTTCCACAGCCGTGACGGGGTGGATCTGACGCACGCAATTATAAGCAGTGGAGACAAGGGCAATAAATACACTTACTGCATGTGCTCTCCGAAGAGTGTCTGCATTGCACTCAGACAAACCGATGTGCGCAAACTTGCCTTCCTTGACCAGCCCAGACAGGACCTTCATTGTGTCCTCGATGGGATACTTGGGGTCAACGCGCGCAGGTTCGAAGAGATCCATTTTCTTGATTGATCCAAGCGCGCGCTGAATATTCTCAACGCTTTCCCGCAGATGCTCGGGACTGAAACACGTCAGTATAAATCATCCAAAGGAACGGCTCTGGCCATACGAAGAGTCAGGTGCTAAGACCTTCCTATTTAGAGCTCCCTTCACGGACAGGAAGGTTTTGTCTGCGTATTCGGGGGTACTTTGCGTAGAATCGGGAAAGTAGCTCAAGATTAAGTGTTCCAAAGTCCATCGCATAAAATTCGGCTACAGCAGCGCTATAGTAAGCGGGGAACGAATAGAATGTTGGAGATGTATGTCTTACCACTATTCAAGTACGCCTTGACGCCTGCGGGTAAAGCATCGATACCGGCTTTAATGGCGTCGAAACACTGTTCCTCGGGTACTGGCTTCGGAATCCCCCTGGAAATCCTCAGTTTCATTTCGCAGGGAGCACAGGCCGTCACGTACGTCATCATCATCAAGCCGTGCTTTGCAGAGAATAAGTTTAGGGGTTCAATCTGGTCATAAGAAAGGTACTCACCCCAACACGGGCAACAGTGACATTCGACGCGGTCCCACCTAACTTGGTTGATTGCGAGATCTGGACCATGACAGGGATTCAAGGTATGCAGTGAGTTGAGGAGATGGTCCCAGAAGTTGCTGCTTATTATGTTGGTTGTTTAGGCCGGCCGAGAGGCTACGCGTAGCTATGCGTCATCTACAGTATTCAGATATCAAGCCGGATACGTATCTGGTTCGGCGTATTAGTCTCGATCCAGACTCTTATGACATCCCAAAAGTTGGGAACCCTGTCATAAGAGTTCAGGCCAATCCCAAGACATTTGTGTGCCAACCGCGCTTCGATGTCGACATACTCGCCGACAAAGTTGCCTCGGCCGTAGCCCAATCCAATTTAAAGGTAAATTTGTGCATAAATTCGTCGTTATTATAGGTATTTACTGTCGGACAGTTCCTCCCCAAAAGCATACGGTTTTATGGTATGCTGCATACCATAAAACTCTCGTTAAAGTAATTTCGCGCCATATTTGTAAAATAAAATTGCTTAATACATGAGGCATTATACTGACCAGCTACTACACAAAATAATTGAGTGAGAAACCGAGGAGGAACCAAGGCTGCCCGGAGGGCTACTGTATTAGGAATCACCAGTTCGCAATGATCACTGTTTATGCAATACATTTAATCGCCGGTTTTGGGTAGGCTAATAATGGCACGATGGAAGAATGCACTAGCGTGGAGAAATGTACCACTGAAGTCTGCCTTAAGAATTTCAAGATCCAATTCAATTCAATTCAATTCAATTCAATTCACAACGTAATTTAAGTAGGATCATACAATAGTGCGAGGACGTTGCATTCTGGAGTGAGCGAGCTCATCCATTCTGGTCTCCGCAACTCAGCGGAACTCTCACGTCTAAAATTAAAAATATCGCTTAGGGACGGTTTGCCAAGACTCATCGGATGTGCCTCAACGACCGTAGGCAAAACCAGTTTTTTCTTGTGCATTTGTCTTTCAGTGGTGGCTGCTGAAGCACCGTACCACGTTTCCAGAAGTACCTCAGCCCAAAGAAGCAAATTTATTTCAAATTTTCTGCAAGAAACTCAATTTGGAACTGCCAGTGATGTCCGTTATTGGTCCGTTCTTGGCCCATTCCGAGTCCGTTCCGAACTGTTTTCTGAATGGCGATCCGCGGGGGCAGTGCTGGATCACCGCGTAATCATGATGGACTTAGAGGACGCGTAATCATGATGCCTCTCTTGTGTCTGCCCTTCGGCTTAGACGCGTAGGCCCTTGAGATGGATCGGAATCCTTATGTAACCTTCCACCGCATGGAGGAGGCTTCTTCGTCTTTCCAACTGTGTCCTGTCGGTGCAGGCACTTCCGCTGCGTAAGACTTGTGGACTTCGCACTGAAAGCCATCTCAGAACAGTCTGAGCACGCTTGAGAATTTTCCTTCGGCGATCTCTATCCGTAGGACCGTCGGAACAAAGGAGCGTGACCACTCTCATAAAGGGAGCGCAAGCTTCCTGTAAGCAAAGGCTGGGCGAGGACCCTAGTGGAAGACAGCTAGATTAGATTAGATAGAGTGCATCACCGCCACAGCTGTCAAAGACTTTGCTCTGGCCTCAACCCGTCGCATCCTGCAACTAGTGTGTCGATTGTCCTCACACTCGTCATATAAAGGGGTTTACGAGACTAATTGCTGATAAAGATTTCTGCGATGCATTATAATTCTTCTAAAATCCGTTCTTGAAAAAACGTACATCGTTCACGTTCCCTTCGTCCAACCTCCAGTTGAAAACAACCTCAGCCACGTTCCAGTTGAATTTCTAAAAACACGAGCCAATCCGAGTCGGACGTTCTGCTGCACTATACCGTGACGTTCGCGCCGAACTGCAAGACATTTCACTGTGTATATTTTCCAATCCCGTAAAGTAAGTACTAGTGTGGATGGGTAGGAGACTCCTACCACCGTTGAACAGGGACACCCAATGTTGCGCCATTCAATTTGCGTAATCACACCGTTTTCAAGTTGCCATGCCCAGGAGTCCGACGTTCGCAGTGTTGTAATTAAGTTACTTAGTTAGGAAATACCAGTTCGCAATGATCGCTATTTATGCACATCCTAATTAGTGCCGGGTCGGAAAGGCTGTATGTAATGATTGTATTATACGGAGCTGTATTATACGGTATAATACATTAAATACCAGGGGCCCTCGAAACGCCTTGTATTTAATATGTATTTTTCTCAAAAACAGGCTGCCAAGCGTTGCCAATGTGCACACTAACACCAGGCGCTATTCCAACCGCAGAGGTTAAGCAGCACTGCCAGAAGGTCCGGTTGGAGCTTCCCACCTCTAATCGCAAGCCCTCCGATCCCATCGTTGCCGGTATTCCAACCCTGCATGATCTCCTAAATCCAGATACAGTCGACGACGAGCCTATCGACGAGGAAGCACTGTTCAACAATCCGGATCCTTACGGGATCAAGGACTGTGAGGCGGAGGAGGACGAAGAGGAAGAATCTGATATCGCTGCTCCTTCCCTCGTCTTTCGCCGTGCTGATGTTCTCACCTTGGAGATCGAGGCATACATTGATTTGAGCTGCTTGAAACTCACCCAACGTTTTGCCCCGGATCATTGAGGCCGCCAAGAAGGCTTTCAAGAAGGCGAAGATGAAATGGGTCGAGAAGGACGCGGAGTGGGATGCGGAGGTACAAAAATACATTAAATACATTGAATACAGTATAAAATACATGTATTATACATTAAATACACCAAAAAAAAATCGCCTGCGGCGCCTGTATTTTATGTATTATACGGCGGATACATACCATACCAGAGGGCCGCTGCGCGGCCTCTGTATAATACCCCATCAATACCTTCCAAACCCAGCACTAATCCTAATGGTACGATGGAAGAATGCGCTGGCGCGGAGAAATGCGCCACTGAAGTCTGCCTTGAGAATTTCAAGATCCTTTTTGCGGCTGCGTAGCAACGTAATTTAAGTAGGATCATAAATAGTGCGAGTGTGTTGCATTCTGGAGTGTGCGAGCTCATCCAATCAGATCTCTCGAGTCTCCCGTAACTCTCACGTCTAAAATTAAAAATATCGCTCAGGGGACGGTTTGCCAAGAATCGGATGTGGCTCAACGACCGAGGGCAAAACCAGTTTTTTTCTTGTGCATTTGTCTTTCAGTGGTGGCTGCTGAAGCACCGTATTGCATTGTCGGAATGCCTCAATCCACGGAAGCAAATTTTATTTAAAATTAGCAAGCACCGCTGCCAAGGAAAAGGATCACGGATCAAATGTATGATCGCCACGCCGCTAATCGCAAGCGCGTTTGATCGGTTCGATGTCCTGCGTAAGCACCTCTTTAAAAGATCTACGCGGTTGTGTGTCGGACTCATACATTGTCCAGGCCACCACCTCCTCCTAGGTGCTGCCACTCGTTCATTATCATGGCTCCCAACGTTACCGCCCTCCTGCAACTCGTCTCCATCGGCTTCCGCGCGTCGACGACGCCGTTCCCGTTCAACCCAGGCTTTGATATCGCCAAGGTCGCAGAGCTCGCGGAAATCCTGCCCACTCACAGTTGGGAATACGGAACCGAGACCGAGGCGCTGCTCGAGCTGCACTCGCCGCTGTTCTCCGTGTTTGGCCCCGCGCCGTTCCCCGTGCTCCCGTTACCTCCCTCCGACGTGCCATCGCTCGCATACGCGAAGGCGAAGATCGTCATCGGCACGGGCAAGGACGGGCTGTCCAACGGCGATGGCGCGGTGGGCGACCCCGCGAGCCTCGGCGTCGGCGCAATGATGCTCGGTAAGACGGACGAGACCTTCGCCGTCGCCGCCCGCAGCCAGGTCGACTACGTCGTCAACGGTGCGCCCCGCTGGCCCAACGGCGCTATCTCCCACCGCGCGGACGTCGCTGAGCTCTGGTGCGTCCCATTTTCATTGTACATTATTTACATCATATTGAACTCGCCGCGCCAGGGCCGACTTCATGTACATGGCGCCCCCCACCATCGCTTTCGCCGGCGCGCTCAACGACGACGCATCCCTCCTCCGGCTCGCATACATCCAGTGCGGCCTGCAGCGCGAGGTGATCCTCTTTGGCTCCAACTCCTCGACCCCGTCCCCCGTCGGCTCCTCGCCCACGAACGGTCTGTGGCACCACATCGTCGGCCCCCAGAGCGCGGAGCCCGGGTTATGGTCCACGGGCAACGGCTGGGCCGCCATGGGAATGGCGCGCGTGCTCGCTACGATTATGAAGGCGCCCGCGGCCTATAATGCCCCGTGGCGCGGCGCCGCTATCGCGGACATCAGCTCGTACATCAAGGAGATCCTGGACGGCGCGCGCCAGGCGCCGCTCGACCAAGGCCTGCTGCGCAACTACCTCAACGACACGACGACGGGGCACGGTTTCGGCGAGATCTCGGGGTCGACTATGCTCGCGGCGGTCGCGTACCGTATGGTGGTGCTGCGGCCGGAGACGTTCCCTGCGGCGACGTACGTTCCGTGGGCGGACAGCCTTAGGACGGTGCTCGGCAGGAACGACGCGGCGGGAAATCCGCATGTGACGGCCACGGGTGTGGTGACGCCAGCAGTGAACCCGCTCGGGTGGGGCGACGTTGCGCCGTGGACGAGCGGCAGGTGCGTTGTTACGCTTATATTATACATTTTTTATCTGACCATCGCGTTTGTACAGCCCGGAGGGAAACAGCTTCGTCGTGCTCCAGTACTCTGCTTGGCGCGACTGCATCTGGGCAGGCGTGTGCAAGAAATAGCGGCAGCTGCCGTTCGAGAAGTAGTGGTTCGTCGGCCCAAAAAACTCTTCGAAAATAATCAACTCGTTCATCCTGGAAGACGACATCGGTTCATTCTTCTGAGTTATCATACACGCCTATATACAGTGTTTGAATTGTTTACTACCACATGGCACATACTAACTAACCGTCATTCTTTACTATTCTACTTTGTAACTCGTCCTTGTTTCCGCCGGCTGTTCAGTGTTAAGAGAGCGCAATTTCGAATTCGACCCTGTTGGCTAGTTGTCCATATTATTCTCCGCAAGGTACTTCAACTGTCGCGCGCGGCGGCATGTTTATAAGAATGGAGGATAGCTCGTTCTAGCGGGTTTCAATCCTTGAGATACATACATCTTTCCTCACCGGATACGAATATCTCTTTAGGTGAACATGCGTTTAAATTCAATTAAATTCTGCGAGCTCAGGTAAGGCGAGCTTGCGAGCCGGCCTGAGTGGAAGGCAAGCAAGTGAGAGATGAGCTAGGGCGTGCACCTGCCATCACCTTTGTGTAGATTAGATATGACATCTTATCTACACTGCCACCTGTCCTTCTCTATGCTCGACATCCACCTCGAATCGCGTTTTCACGCTCTTCATCGCACTCATACACGCGTTTTTTTGCACCCATCCTCCCTTCCCTTCTTTGAGCTTACGCTCTGGTTGCTTTGGATCTCCCTCCTCCCAGACCCTAGCATACGGGTTCGGCCGTGCCCGCGTTCCGTCCTTTTCCGACCCGGACTTCCCCGCCTTGCTGCGTTGCGAAGTCCCGTCGGCTGGGACGGCCGACCCCCCCCCCCCCCCCCCCCCCCCCCACACACACACACACAAACCCTGTCGTTTTCTCTCTCACATATACACGGCGCGAAGCGCCAGTGGCTCCCCTCAAATATATCACTACGGTGCGCAGCACCTTTACACACCCGTCCCTCTCCCTCACACATACCCGGTGTGAGACGATCACCTACCTTGCCATCCACGCCAGTTGGAATTTCTGGCATTGCTCTACCTTTTCCACCTGGTGTCGGTTTTGTGGTTCAATTTTTTGAAGAGATGTAAAAAGACAATATTTAAACTAATCCCAAGTGAAGCTAGATCAACATAGTCTCACTAGTCAGACTCTAAAAAATTTATTCAAAGTTAGTCGATGAAACATTTATATAGAAGAGTAGCAGAAATTTGAGCTATTATTAATGCTATGAAATGCATATGGTCTCGGAGACGCCAGACACTGTCGGAAGGAACCACGAGCATCAAGGATACGAGCACAAGAGCGAATAAAGGTGCGATTCCCAAGAAAACGCTCCCTCGAGCCATCCCACGTCCATCCCGCGCTGCTGGAGGAGGGCCTGCGTCGCGAGGAAGTGCGGTTGGAATTCCCGGTAGCACAAGTCATGCAAAGAAAGAGACAGCGCAGGACATGATGGGTTATTGTGGCGCGACTGCATAAGCTGTGTTATCTTAGTGCAGTCCGCGACGGAACAACTGAGCAAGAGGTGCATGGCGCGGAGCCTCGGGCATATTATGGCATGAGACTCGGAAGGCGGTGGGGCCATGAGCCGCAGCATATCGTCGGGGGTGGAAATGGTGTGCAGCTCAACGAGTGTCGGAATGTGCGCCAAGAGAAGAATGTTCTCCGTGGGGCTTGCCGTGCATTCGTTGATCAATTTCCGCAGAGAGCACGCGGATCGGTGTATGAAGGGAACGAGGGACCCTGGAGAGGCTTCTAGTGCAAGTTCTTCCAGTGCCGGGAGCAGCAATCTATCCAAGAGGAATCCATCGCCAATGCGCAGCCTCTGCAAAAGGGGTAGCTCGATTATCTCGTTGCCCTCCGGTGTGTCGGGGCAAACGAGCGTTAATTCTAAGAGATTGTGGCATGATTTCAGCGGAGCGGCTGCAAGAGATGTGCTCGTTTTGTAGCGAAATCGAGTGAGGCAATTATATGGGAGTGGTATAGATGCTGTAGTATAAGCCATGCCTTCCCGTAGGCACGGGGCGGCCTCGAAGGCCCTGCACAGTGACAGATCGGAGAGCGAAGTATTCTTGTCATAAGTCAGGCTGCGCAGAAGAGGCAGACGCCCCGCAGTCTCGTTTAGAAGAGGCACCATCCAGTCGAATATCGACAGATCCAAAGTGTGCCACCGCTCGGAGTGCTCCAAAATTGATGTGAAGCCCGCGAAGTGGTTCGCAAACAAATCGATGGTCAGGGGGCACGGCCGTGAACGCTCGAGTTGTGTTGTCAATATGTTGAGCGGGATACGCACATCTAAGAGGTGAATAGTTGACCACAGCGCCGGGAGAGAAATAGCGACATTTCTCCATCGCGCACAAACATGCGTTAAGATCCACGGTCCCCCGACGAAGTCGGACTCAGGCAAGCGGACGGGAACGCTCCACGAGAATATCTCGTCCAGGATGTCGGACGGGAGGCTGCGGATGGGGGATACGACGGCAAGATGCTGATCGATATTATCCTGGACATCCTGTCGCTCCCGACGAAGCGGGCCTAGCAAGCTCTCAAGACGCGCAATCTCTGCATCGATTTCTACGAGCCGGGCGCGCCCAGCATGGATGCGTTCGCGCATGACACGTATTTCGAAATCCGGAGGCACGTCGTTGGTGGTCGATAAGCGGATGGGAGGGGGCGGGAGAGCCGTTCGAGGTGGTTTTGCGAAAATGCAGTGGGGAAAACAGCGTAAATTCTCCATTCTTTGTCGCAGGATGAGTGTGAACAGGCGCGGCCGCGGCGTGGGTCCTCTTCAAGTTTGTAAGAAGTCACAGTGCCAGCGCGGAGGTTGTGCTGTGCTGGAAAAATAATCTCTGAGATTATGTAAATCCATACAGCGAAAGAAAATGCACATTGAACACAGACTCACTTGGTGACGCTTTTGGATCACTGTGGTTTGAACCTGTGTCTGATTCTTTGTTGATGTTGTTATTTGTATGTTTGTGTTTGCCGATCCTCCCCTATCCTCCCTCCATTTCTTGAACTATTCGCTCAACGCATTTGCTAGGAGGGAGACGAGTTCTTGGATAGAAACAGCCCTCCAAGAGCGCTATTAACTGCTTCCGATTCGCCTCGCTCGGGCGGATTTCTCTGGGCCGTTGCCATGCGATTCCCTCAGGAGCTCGTCGACATAGTTATAGACGAAGTCGCTAGGCTCGGTGACTCGTCCTCAGAACGAACCCTCCGCGCTTGTTCCCTAACCGCTCGTTCACTCCTACCCCGGAGCCAACTCCACTTGTTCACTGAGATCAGCTTTCGCGGTTATTCGGATGAACGAGTCCTAAAGTTGATGAAGTTTGATGGACTCCTTACGGAATCTCCCCACATTGGCGAGCTCGTTAGATGTTTGTCACTTCAACTGGACGGCTGGAAGTTTGGCCAGGTGTACGAGAAAACTGTTGTGGTTCCGCGCATGCTGCGCCTCCTTCCCCGCCTGGCGCACCTCGACCTCGATCTCCAATGCGACGACGACTATTTTTGGGTGTCGCAGCCTGAAATTCTCAAAACGAGCCTCCATGCGGCGTTCTCCAGAAACTGTTTCTGAAGCCTCTGCCTTACGGACATCAATTTCGCGGATGTCCCGGAGCTGGAGTCGCTCCTCAGCCACGCAATCGGATTGAAAGCGCTGACCTTGGAGGTTCTATGAATCCTCTGCCGTTGAGCACCTTGATGTCCCTCGCGAGCCGCATATCGTTCTCGAATCCCTCAGACTCGACTCAATGCAGTATGGCGTGGACGCCATGCTGTCCAGTTTCCGCATTGTCGACATCAAACATCTCCGGTCCCTGGTGGTAGTCAGCACACCCATGCTTCCACTGCTAAAACTAAATGCACAAACGCTCCAACAAGTCCGAATTGCGTCTTCAACTGGTCCGTTTCATTCGCACATACACGTGTTGCCTGCACATTATTAACAGCACCTCCACAGAGGAGACGCCGTCTGACCCCGACATCCTGCAGGGAAACCAGACGCTGCGTTCCATAGAAATAAAGGACTTTGACTACGCCTCCCTGCAGCTCTTCGGCAGCCTCCGCCATTTAAAGGAGCTCAAGACGATCTTGCTGTCTTTTGAGGCTGCCTGGGTCGACGACCATGCGGTGGATTGGGCGAACCTGAACACAGTCCTGGCGGAAGCCGGCGAGGGGCTCGAGGATGTCTTCGTGTCTTTATCTCCCTCAGAGTCCTCCCCTGCGAGCGGGCCCGCAGACATGACGCTCATGAAGCAGCGCCTACCCGCTGTTGCAGGAAAGATTTCGCTTAAAGAAGATACATTTCCTTGGGATAATCCGTTTGGGCCGCACTTGTAGTAGATACATGTGCCGGTGTAAACACCGCGCATATTCTATCTTCGTCTCATCCATTGTGTACCTTCTGTTACAGGAAATATTTCCATCTATGTATAAATGACGCGGAGGAAATTTGATTCCAATTTGAGTCCTTACTAAAAATGCCTGTTTTACAGATCGTATCCGAGTGGTATTCGCTTCCTTCACGCCCATGCGTCTGCAGCCGAAACGAAATGCACAATACTTGAAAATCCCCTGCGCTTTTCTTCGAGGAATATTCAAGTTGGGGAGACACATCCATGGAATCAGGTGCATCTCCACCAGCTCCTTCAGTGTGTTAGTCCCATCAGCCTACCAGTTAGACTCGTTCCCAGTCTGTAACCAATTTCCCAAAATATGTGGCGAACACTTCGGTGGTTACAGCCTGGTACAACTCGTTCACTCATTCAGCCAAGTCGATCTTGGTAGTCTGGAACCTCCGCATCCTCGATTTGACCGCATTTTGTGACCCGATTATTAACTCCGTACATGGTGAGCGGATTGTGAGCGGAGAACATGGGATAACAAAGGCCGTGTCCCTGAGAAGTCATGTAAAACCTAGAGTAAAATGCGTTGGATGCGGGGTAGATCGTTATATTGCAGTATCTTGACTTCGAAGAATTTTTGCGCAGGAATAGACTCCAGGAAACGCATGGATGCGTGCTATTTGATACCAAGGGAATTCTTATCGAAGTTATATTGATCACAATATCATGCAACACTCCTATGATTCTCACCCATCTATTCGTATGCTTCTCAGATATTTCGACACGCAGGGCGAGGCGATGAACGTGTTGACGGGGGTTGAGCTGTGTCCGATTCCATCAAAGAGGTGGCCTTGCTTTTCTTTTCTGCCAGACTCAGCGTTCAGCAGGGCCAATATATTCAGAGAGAATGTCAAGTATAACACTCACATTTTTACGGTATAATATATATTTTGGGTAGGCAGAGCGATATACAAGGTGCTATCCTCATTTCAACACGGCATCAATGAGACTTCATCGTACGTGGTCAACTTCAGATCTAGTCTCGAGGATATTATGCCAGTTACCTGATTCCACAACTTCATTTACAAAAATTCGAGGAGCGTCCCGAAAATCTACATAACTTTGTTTGGGTGCCAAAAAAAACTTCATGTTACGATGTTTCAAAGTTCAAGAACCGCATTTCAAAAGTCGAAAGATAGTTATCGCTCATCCAGAGTACCAGGCTCTGACGATGAAAAGAAGATGAGCTGCATCTTACCAGAAGCCTGTGAGAAACATGAGACGGAACACTTGAAAATTGAAATGGAATGCATTAAGTACTTACAAGACACGTCATACCGCTCGAGAAAGAAGTGTAATGGTGGGGATAGAAGGAAATGCTGCGTGGTATGTCGCCTCAGGCAGCCGCGCATGGAAAACCTGCAAAGACACCAGTGTGCACCGGGATCTGGAAATGAGGGCGGCGACTGTAGCCAATATATGCCCTCCGGCGACTGAGAGTTGCTCGGATATCTGGAGGTGTCGGAGAGCAGGAGCAGTGAGTGCATCGAGGATGCGCCTTTGAATTGGGCAGGGGGAGCTCTTCAAGTCGCCCAATCGCAACGACTGTAGGTGTTTGAGCGGCTTAAAGGGAGCCAACTCGCCTTCATCGTCGTTGCCGCACATGTTAGTGGAAAAATCCACAAGTGCGCTCGCATGCTGCAGGATTTCGGCGCATTCGTGGGTGAAAAGCATATCGGCAGAGAGGCGCGTAAGCTGGGACCACGGAAGCGCCGTACGGAAGGGGGAACACCCTTTAAAGAGCGTGACGTCCGTCAGGTTGGGGGCATTGGCAAACGATGATACATTGTCGAGCGAGCCAGGCTCGTGGAAGTAGCCGCCCGCACCGAAAGCCAAGGAACGGAGTAGAGGGAAATCGGCGGACCCGATTAAACGGAGATTATCGCTGGGAAGCAGGAGCTCGACATATTCCCAGCGCGACGAGTGTCTGGTGATTTCAACGGCGAATTGGGGGAGGTCCGCCTCAGAGTAGCTCAGGGGATATTTCATGGAAATGGACAGAGGGGAGTTTTTGGAGCGCAGCAACCAAGTGCTGAGGATATCCAGCTGTAAGATGCGAGTCGAGGGGGTCTGGTACAGATCCAGCTTGATAGCTCTCCAGAGGCGCGGGGTGCGGAATGCAATTTCGCGCCAGGTCCGGCAGATCTGGCCTAGGCGCGTCGGTGATTCAATCCCACGGGGATCAGGACGGTTGGGATAGACTGGGATGAAATGGAGGAATATTTCAGAGGTGATCTCGGAGGGAAGGGTGAGGATGGGGTATTTGTATGGGATGAGGTGAGTTTCGAATAGCTCTTGCCGCTCCAGGCGTGCCGCAGCAAGGGCGCGCTCGAGTTCCAGGATGCGCGCATCGAGTTCCCATATGCGGGCGCGCGCGGCTGAGCGGGTGCTCCGAGTTTCTTGACCCTGGGGTCCAGTTTCGTCGACAGGATGCATCGCGTATTTCACTAGAATTAAAGCCTCAGCGCGTATTACAATCGTGGTGGCAAGAAACAAAGGGCGTGTTTGTTGTTGTTGTGTCGTCCTAGGCTCTCCAGCCTCTCTAGCAGACCACGCACTTGGAAGATAGTCGTTCACAAGTGCTATGCTAGTGTCGTCCCTCCTTCGATCACCTCCGTCCAGCGCGTTTAGCTAGGAGGGAGACGAATTCTTGGCTGCATTTGAACTAGAAGCGGCCCTCGCAGTGCTTTACGATTCGGGCCTCTGGGCAGTTGCCATGCGGTTCCCTCAAGAGCTCCTTGACACGATTTTAGACGAAGTCGCCAAACTGCCGGTGGGTGACTCGTCTCCAGAACAATGGAGTGTCCTGAACCAACGAGCCCTGCGGGCTTGTTCCCTAACCGCCCCTTCATTCCAACCTCGGAGCCAGCTGCACTTGTTCACTAGGATCGGCCGTCATCACCATCCGAAGGATTTGATGAAGTTCGACGGACTCCTTGCGGGATCTCCCCATATTGGCAAGCTCGTTCGATATTTGACGCTCGACCTGAAAGGCAACGCGCCAGTCCAGCTGCACGAGAAGATGATCGTGGTTCCGCGCATCCTACGCCTTCTACCTAGACTGACGCACCTTCAGTTCGACCTCCAATGTGATTCCGGCCATTCTTGGGCTTTGCAGCCCGACCTTCTCAAAACGAGCATCCATGCGGCGCTCTCCCTCCACTGTCTCCGGAACCTCTGCGTCACGGACATGAAGTTTGCAGATGTCTCGGAGCTGGAGTCGCTCCTCAGCCACGCAATCGGATTGAAGGCGCTGACCTTAAATAACATCGAATTCCATGAATCCTCCGCCGTCGGGCGCACGGATGTCCCTCGCCAACCGCATATCGTCTTCGAATCCTTCAGACTCGACTCAATGCGGCATTCCGTGGACGCCATTCTGTCCAGTTTCCGCAGTGTCGACATCAAACATCTCCGGTTCCTGGTGCTAGTCGGCACACCCATGCTTCCACTGCTACAAATAAATGCACAAACGCTCCAACAAGTCCGAATCGCGTTCGTAGATGGTCCGTTTGATTCGCATATACATGTGTCGCCTGCACAGTGTTGACAGCACCCACACAGAGATACATATATCAGAGAGCCCTCGCCGACGTGCCTCTTTCTCAACACGCCTCTCCTTATTGTTGTTCATAAATCTATATGCACGCACGCCCTCGAATACGAGCGCGGCCTGCCTATATATTTGGTAATCCTCCCAGACATCGTAGTCAATTCTGCTGGCGAGTATGACTTGACAACAACCCTCATCTGATCTTTCCGTTCTCGCATCACGCTAACCATTGCAAGCTGTATACATGAAACTCGTAATGATGCCTAAATATGTGGTACTTACATTGAAATGGGAGCCGAACAAATCAAGCTCGCGATCGAGAGCAGTAAACTTGCCTACCCATTCCATTTGGAGTGCAGTTCTAAGTCTCCCTTGACCATCAAAGTCCGACATGAGCGCCGACGCCTGTTGAAGTAGTCTACATTTAAAAGCGGTTATTTTTGTCTGCAACTATAAAAGAAAGCTTACCCAACGTATTCTTCAATATCCGCCTTCAGGCGGCCGGTGGAGTCGGTACAATTATTTGCCTCCATTCGCATAATTGTGCCATGCAGATCCCCGGCTGTTTTGGTAAGCCGAGCAACAAGCACGTCGCGCTGTTCATGCATATCCTTGATTTCCTACGGGAAGCTAATTGGTGACACTTCAAGCTTCAAGGTCGTTTCACTTGCCCTGCATTTCTTCAAAATCTGGGACAGAAGGCCCACCACAGGACCCACAAAGGGGAATTTATTGATAGCGTCGGAGATACTCTCCACAATACTGGCCGCAAGCGCAAGGTTATCGATGACGGCGCCTGTTCCATGCGTGCGCTTCGTGTCGCCTCCAGTTGGCTGCGGCTGAGAGTTCGGGTCGACAGGGCCAGCTGTACCCTCTGAAGTCCTAGTATCGCGGCCAATATCTGTTCCTTTGCTTTGCTTTGATCTGCGGAACCCCTTCGTCAAAGCGCGGAGACGGGATGGGCGTTTGGCAGCCGCCTCCGAGGATTCCTCGACTCGGACGACTGGCGTGTGTTGAAGAGAATCCATTTCTGAGATGACGGGGGCAGATTTTTGTGCCTTGGGTTGCCAGTAAGCTTTCATCGTCGTTCGACCAAGCAATGAGATCGGTGCAAGGGCAAATACAGCAAGAACGTATGTACAGCGATGACAATGATGAGATCAAGAGATTAGATAACATGGCATAAGAAATCGGAGCTGTATCCTTTTTGAACCCGAGTCGTGACTCGGACAGAAGATCTGGGGAGGAACAGCCCAACGCTGCTGCTGATATGACCCTAACAATACTTGATAGCCCGTCCTCTCGTACGTGACAATAAGAAGTCGCGTCACCTCTAACCCGACGAACGGAGAGGAGCAAGAAAGTAGCGGGTGGGTGAAATT
Organism: Mycena rebaudengoi; assembly: GCA_029282285.1. Classification (NCBI taxonomy): domain Eukaryota; kingdom Fungi; phylum Basidiomycota; class Agaricomycetes; order Agaricales; family Mycenaceae; genus Mycena; species Mycena rebaudengoi. The sequence goes on from JARJCX010000007.1 coordinate 2,685,303, forward strand.
AAACTGTAAATCCCCAGAACCCAGTAAATTCCTCGCATCCTTCCCCACTAAAGTACTTACAAGAGATCTTCATCGACAGCATATAAAAAACGAAAAAGAACGGGAGTATTACACAACGCGTTCAACTTCTACATACGCAACAGACGAACATCTACATGGACGACAGATCGACAGATATGCTGCATGCGCAGCCGACCGTACTTGGTACCCGAGATTTACCCAATTGTAAGCCGCATGCGCCGCTTCTTGCATCCTGGGCGAAAAAAAAAATCAGTACGTCGTCGTCATATAATTAAAAAAAAAAAGCAGAATGAAGGAATCGCACATTAACGAATGGGGTGCACAAGCGCAGAGGCGACACGAAACAGAGAAAAGGCCTCGAAACAAACAAAACGTCTCGAAGCATGGAAAAGTAGGTCGCGAGACCGCAGGAAGAGCATCTGCCAAACGGAGTGGGGACAATGAAAGAAATAATAAATAAAAACGGGCACAAATAAAATAAAAACAATGGAAAAAAAAACCCCCGCATAGATGAAAACAAAAAGACACCGTAATGCCGCGACCGCCACGGGTGGCAGCGCCCCCACGAGCTCGAGCGCCTTGAGGTGGGGGCCGACGAGGCCTGCGCTTGGATTCGGCAGGGTGCTCGCGTTCCGCAGGGGGGAGGGGAGCGCGGGAGCGCGAGGGCGTCCGCGCCGCGTGAGCTAGGGTGGGCGTGCGTACGAGTCGTCGTACGAGTCGGCGCAGGCCCAGCAGAGGACGCGGTGGATGATGTGGGCGCAAGAGCGGGTGCGGGCGTACCAGTCGACGCGGGCATAGCACTCGACGCAGGCGCAGCAAACGGCGCGGCGGACGATATGGGCGCAGGCGTCGTAACCGAGGGCGAATGGGCACATACGCCGCCGTCGCGAACGACTCCGTGACCTCGAAGTCCGCGAGCTTCGCGGGCGTGAGCGCGCGAGGGCGTCGGCAAGGGTGCCGGTGCCCACCGCGATGTCTGGCCCTGTGGATGGCGTGCCCACCGTTGGTGGCGCGTCCGGTATATTCAGGCGCGCCGAGTCCGTCGTGAGGGCGCAACCGCATTAGGCCCCCAGCATCCGCAGCATCCCCCGCCTTGGGCGCAACGCTCATCAGTGCGCCCGCCGGGCCTGCCACGTGCGCGCAGCCCAGCCCGCGCAAGGTCAGCGCGGCGAGCGCCGGCAGGAGCCGCGCGCGCGCGAGGGCGGCGGGGAGGAGGCGCGCAGGGAGGTCGAGGTGGCGGAGGTGCGGGAGGGCGATGTGGGCGTAGCAACGCGCGATGTGAGCGCAGCGGACCCTGGCGCGACGCCGGGCACACCAGTCGGTGCTGGCGTACCGGCGGGCGCAAGAGCGGGCGCAGCAGTCGGCGCAGCACTCGTCGCGGGCCCGTCCGCAAGCGCCGGGAGAACATACGCCGCCGTCGCGGGGCGCACCGTCTCGGCTTTCGTCGTGGGGAGTGTATTCCCAGCATCCGCACTCTGTACCTTAGGTACATCCCGCACCCTCGGCCCAACGGTCATCAGCGCACCCGCCAGGCCCGCCACGTACGCGCCGCCCAGTCCGCGTAGCATCAGCGCGGCGAGCGCGGGCGGGAGCTGCGCGGGGAGGTCGAGGTGGCGGAGATGCGGGAGGGCGAGGAGGAGGGCGGGGAGGGGGACTGCGGAGGGGAGGTTAGCTCGTTGGGTCGAGTTGAAGGGGAGGGAGGCGGTGATGTATGGGGGAAAAGAGGGGCGGGTAGGATGGAAGAGGGAGGTAAGAAGAGCAGAGGAGGAAGGGTTCTGCCGACACGCCTAAGGGATGAACGCAAGACGGGAAGGCGCACGACGATTCGACGTGCGCTGATGCCTGCGCGACGCGGTCCGCCCGAACGCGCTGCGATGCAGACCTCCCGAGTGCGCCGCGATGTGGTCGCCCAGCCGCGCCGCACCACTGCACCCGGCGCGTCGGACAAGGACGCACGTTGAATGCGCGGCTCGAGAGTAAGGAGCCGACGCCCGAGAGGCAAGGGGGAGGAACGGTGGACGAAGGAGGGGGGTAAAGTAGGACGAGGGAAGGAGGAGGGTGTGGCAAGCGGCAAGAGGGTAAGAAAACTCACTACTATCGGCGTCGCACAGGAGACACAGCGCCTCGATCGAGGGCCCCCAGACCCGCAGGACCGGAGGTCTTCGGCGCGGACGCCTCGTTGATTTGGAGCGTGCGGGACGCAATGGCGGTGTAGAGGCAGCGCCGGCCAGCGGCGTACCAGTGCTTGTTTACATTCAGACGTGCTTGTGAGGCGCGAGAACCGTGAAGATGCGGTCCAACTTGAGGATTGCGGGTTCCAGGTGCGTTGGCGGGTCGGGCAAGGGGGTGCTACTAGTTGCGCTGGTCGACTCCTTCGATACACATCCAATTCTGTGTGAAAGGTGGAGCCCAATGGTCAGCACCACGTTGCGTCGCTGGTCGCCGTCAGAATTCGTACAAGCCCGAGACGTTGGAGGGCTCGAGGAGATTGAGGCGCCTCATACCGCGGACCGCATTGGCGGAGACGCAGGCAGCGGAAAGGAAATGGAAGATAGAGCAGAGGCCGTGGTGGAGGATGCAGAGCTGAGTGGAGAGGAGGAGGATTTTGAGAGCGCGACGATGGTGAGGACAAGTAGCGATGGTTGTGTTTGGCTAGAGCATTAGATTAGATTAGCATTACATCGCAAGGTAGAGTTTTTTTTTCGGATTCCGGCAGTCTTTTGGGACAAGGAAATCAGTCACCTCCTTGCTTGCACGGTCTCTCCACCGTCATAATTTAATTGCCGCACTTTTCACCCATTGTTCCGAAGTTCCCGGTTCTCTCCGATTATCAATGGTGAGCGAATGCATCTAAAGGTCGAACAAAATGATAGGATAAGAAGCAGGATAAATTGTTAGCCTAGCTAGGTCCCCTTTCGGAACGTGCCAGGTTGTAGGTAGAAATACATGCAGCCCAGCTATGTACTCTAGCCTACGCCGACACTCATTTACCTTCGACGAGCTGACCACGTTTAAGGCTGTAGATCTAAGTACCTGAGTGCCAGCCAAAAGTCACTTTAGAGCATGAAATAACGGTGCAGCCACTCGAACATCAGCATGAAATGCTCCAGCTCGAAAAAGTTCTTGCAGGCCGGCCAGCCCAACTTCTGATAGGCAGGTTCTGGTATAAATCCCCATCATCCAGCTGTTCTGGCAAGGTTTTACGGCCGGATACAAATTTCATACACCCTTCAGAGTAGGATATCAATTGAGTGGATACAAGCCATCTTCCAGCTTAGTGAACAGCGTCGTGTGCAATAGAATAGTATGGGAGTAGTCCCAGGTATATAAGATAGAGGTGCTCCGGATCATTAGCAGAATATAACATTTCATTCATATCGTTGCGCCGGCAGCGAGTTTAAACTTGCTGTGGCTTGAAAGAAAGCCGAAAGTGAAGACAAGAATATATGTCAATGGTGACAATCTCATGATCGCGAAAGCGTAGATGCAGCACAACGTTTGGGCCTTAGCAGCAGCTAGCAGTACAAGCAGTTAGGAGCCGTTGAGACCCATGATAGCTTTAGACTATTCACGGCGGCCCTACAAAGCTTGAGCTTGGCACGGAGAGACATCATGTTGAGACATGGTCGCCAAGGAGGACAGTGCGGCCTTCGCACTCGGTCCAACAGCACCTCAGAAACATTAGCATGCCAGCAGCAGTGGGGAGTAACCCCGGAACAGTAGAGCGAGACTCCCGGATTTCCGATGCGACCAATAGACCCGAGACCAGAGAGAGAGTGGACCATAAGAACTTACCTTTGGGCCAGGGGACTTACCTTAGAGCTTGAGGGGGGACGTAGAGGTAGAGGGCACTGCAGGAGACCTCACCGAGTGGGAGCATAAGGTGGCGGTGTCAATGTCTCACATTCGACAGCGTCTTCCAAAGTCTCCCGAGAGACGATCTGAAGAATTAGGAGATGCGGCAAGCACTAGGCAGCTTGGGGGTAGCCTGAAGCAATAGAGAGAGAGAATAGATAGTCCAGAACACCGAGAAACTCGATGTTGCCAAGATAGGGGTTACACGATGACGACGAATGTACGGAAAAAAAGACCACACATTGAATCGTACGAGCAGAGAGTACACAACGTACAAGACGGCCGATGATTTAGTCAAACGGAGGAGAGATTAGAAGACTTTGGATTTTTGATGGTGGTGGTTTGGGTAATGGCCTCGGTGGTGTGCGGTGTTGTGCGACGGTTTTCTTTGAAGGCTCCACACCATCCTTAGATGAGGACGCAAGGTCCAGCACCGCGGAGGATGACGCCTTGCGAGCGGTAGAGTGTTTCGCAGTAGACGCACGGGCCTCCACTTTGGACGGCACCGTCGTCGGCGTCAAGGAGGGAGGGGGGGCCGAGGCGGCGGGGGCAGGGACAGGTATCACTGGCGTCACGGCCACAGCACTGGCCGGTTCGTCCTCAGGAGGCGGCGAGTCGCCATAATCAAGCACGTCGACGTCGTCGTTGACCATTGTACGAAAGCACAGGAATAGAAGGGGAGTAGCCCCAGAGGTTACACAGGAGTAGCAGGGGAGTAGCCCCAGTAGCAGGAATCGGACTTTTGCTCGTCGTCGTCACCCCTAGAGTTAGGGGTAACAGCGATCACGACCAAAATTACAGCAATAGAGCCGTACAGAGGACCACAAGGCCTTTCAGCAGGTAGGACAGGCGTACACTACCAGTGGGAGAAGTATTGAGCACGAAACTTGAGAAATACGTCGACGACGAAGATAGGGGTAACCCGATGTCGACGAAAAGACACCAAAGTACCACGGCCGGAATCGCACAGACTGCGGGAATGCAGTGCACAATATGGCCGCAGAAATAGATAAGTGTATCGTAGATTAGATGAGTTTAGATTTTTGATGGTGGTGGTCAAGAGAACATAGTTGATGGTAGAGTAGACAATAATACGCACTAACTGCACAGCTATGAATGTATATCTCAATGCCATCTCAATGTCCAAATTCAGCGCAGGCAATCTACATACTAGTAGAGACTAGTTAGTCGGCCATTAAGCTCTGAGCCACCAGATACTTCATACCTTATCGAGTTTGTTACTAGGGGATGTAATACGACCTGCTTGCACCAAATTTTGGGCCGAGGTGTTCATCAAAAGTGATGGCATGTTTGGTCATGATCTCGAGCGTGCAGCCATCATTTTCTTGCGCGCTTTTCGACCATCTGTCTCGTTCTCCACCAATTCTCATTCAATCCGGGATTTCTGGGGCGCAAAATGTTTCTCTAATCCCAAGAAACATACTATGCCACGCTGGCCCATAAAACAAACACAATGGGTGTTGCTCTACCCTCACAAATATGGTACTCATATTGCCAGTGGTGGAAACCGGCCACCCGTAGATCAAGCAACTCGCTAATGCTACAGGGATGGATTTTGGGGAGGGTATTTAATAAGAGGTATTCTTCAAATTCCGAGGTTAGTCAACATTATATATATTTGTCTCCTCTCTTACTACGGTCCATTACTTCAAATCACCTATTTTCGGTGACTCAAATATTGGGATTTTTTTTGGCAGAGTCAGGGACCCTAGGAGTGAAAATACCCAACCAGGTATGTTCCTGTCCTTCCTATGAAGCAACCTGCCACTTGTTTTGGGGATACACATATTTGATCTTATGTATGGCATCCAATTTGTTTTTGATATTGATATCACCATATAAATAATGGTGAAATGGACATTTCTCTACCCACACATGAAGTCCTACTTCAGATTCTAGTACCTCAGATAGTCACTACATATAGCCTAAATGATCCCTGATAGGTTTCGCCACCTATTTCGTACAGGAACGACGTCTTTAGGGGGGTGGCCGGCTAACCCGGAAGTCACCTTTTTTGGCATCCCGCAGGAAAATATTCAGTGCGGCTTCCAAACCTCATGTAAAATCGGACTAATAGTATATAATGAATTATAAGATGCCCGCCCCCGTTGTATGACCCATAAGAGTGCTGATATCTCTCTTTAGGCTGCGACGACAGGGATAAATGCTTAGGTGGCCGACTAACCAGTCACCGATAGTAATGAAAGCTTTTTATGGAGGACTCGGAGCGGGTACGCCGTTTTATCTTTTCTCTCTTTTCGCCGGTTGTTTATCGCATCCGCTAGAACTTTTTTGCGAGTACAATTAATGTACGCGTGCAGAAATAAAATTATTTGAATTGCTTTGTCCTTCCGGCGGGAATGGCCCCTTAAGAATATTTATTTTAATTCCGCAGTCTACAGAGAGCTCCATCCGCTGCAGAAATAGCGACCCGAAAGACTCGGTGCGGCCAGAATATTAATTACAGCCGTCTGAATCTATCGGATGGATTAGGCTCATAACATTTCTATGGTCCTCAGAGAGAGGAAGCATGATTGAGCATGCAAAACCATTGTCCAGACGGGACTGCCACATGCTCTTTTGGGAAAAAAAGGAGCTGCTTCAGTCTTCCAGCTTGCTTCAGTGATTTTCGAGGCATAACCAGCTTCAAGTCTTTTATGAGGAAGTAAAGTGAGGAGCCATACATCGGGGGGGGGGATATATTATACTCGCGTGGTCCAACATGTGAACAACGAGTTTACGGAAGACCAACAAGCAGTATTGTAAGGGTGGTTATCCATCCAAGAAACTATAAGAAGCCAACCGAACACAACATCATTCCAGGGGGTAGATCATCACAAGACACTGATAAACCTGAGACTGGCCGACCGCTTGTATGGCAGGACATCTGGTTAGAACCTCGTGGGACCTGACCACAAGCGGAGTACGCAAGTGTACGGGAGGAGCTTGACTCTCCTCCCAGGTAAAAATCCCCAGTGTCCACCAATCGGTGAAGTGATGCGCCCCCATGGAATATTCTCCCATTGTTGAAGTAAATAAGATTATTCTAGTCCCAAAGCTAATAACCTATGACGGTTGAGCTTTATAGTGGAAGCAAGCAAGAGGGTATGAACTTCATCGCGCTTTGGATCGGAAATTGATGGCTCTCCGATCGCAGTACCTGCCAAAATTTCAAACTTCGTTTTCTGCTCGAAGCAGTTCTCCGAGTTGTACGAAAGCAACTGTATTTTCGCGATTTTGAAGAGTATTTTTTTTAAAAACCCAACCATTTAGGAGATTTTTTTTTTTTGTTTCGGTTCAACTGGTGGTTGGAACAGGTGTTTGAACACTGGTCGGAAAAATGGAGTGATCACCGGAATTTGAGACTGAGAAAGGCGTTCAGAGACGCAGCAAGCTTTATCCCAACACCAAACCAAACCATTCAGTGGCAGACAGTGTTTTTTTTTTCTTCTTCTAGCCACTACTAAAAAAGTTCATCTGATTTTCTCGGCTCTGATTGTTTGTAAAAGCTGTGAACTTTGTCAGAGGAGACACACGTAAGGTCTCCGCCGACACAGTCGGCCTACTTTTTTTGATTCGAAAATGATTCAGAGTTTTCCCAATAGCGTTCACTTTGTTCCTCCGAGTGTCTACGTTGAATTCCCACTTTTGTGTCCCGACAAAGGAGGGAATTATTGCTCATTTCTCAAAAAGAATCGGCTGTTCGAATGAGAAATCGGCGCCCAAAATTGCATCTGTTCTGTGCACCTTCAGGGCAGGAAAGAGGACAGCAATCTTAGAAAAAACCATTTTTGGAATCAAGAATTCTGCTTCCGAAAATGAAGGAAGTACAGCAGCGATATCACACCTATATTCCATTGGTTCCTGGGCTAGATTGCACCGTGGCATCGAGGACTCACAACGCGTGCTGTCTTTGTCTACTCGTGTCTGGATTGTTTATTTACTAGCAGAAACCCGTGCTTCGCCACGGCAGTTGAGGCAATGGATGTACACCCAACACCTTCAAGTACAGCACCAAAATACGCAATCCATTGTGTGAATGAAATATAGGGATGTCCCGATGCCGGAGTCATAATTATTGATGTGCCAGTTGTCGCCAACCTTCGGTTGGCTCCTCCTGACACCCATGTCAGGTTTCAAGACATCAGCTGGAGGGTCCTCACTACTGTGTTGCCAAATAACAATAGATTGGGTCAATGAAATATCAAGATGTCCTTACACAGAAGTCATGATTACTATGCCACTCATCGCCAACCTTCGGTTGGCTCCTCCTGGCTCCCGCATCTGGTTTCAGAGAGTTAATTGAAAGAGGATGCGAGACTGTATGCACTTAGATGTAGAATTCAAGATATTTTTTATAGAGTCAACAGGTAAAAATTAAAAGACTCATTAGTAGCGGACCCTGTTGGATCTGCGTAAGTGATATTCGGAGATGCAGTTTATAGATATTGGCTCACCTACATTAGCCTGTGGAAGGATTGAGCTTCTTGTGCTGTGCAATCAGCGGTCTGCATAAATTTAAATTCCTGGGTCTGGTTGTGCATTATTCTGGCCCAGAGGTGGATGCTCAGTTTGTGGCCGCGAAACAGCAGGGCAGCTGCAGCTGCTGCAGCTGCACACCTTCCCGGCTCCTCTACAGCCCCAGATTCCTGAGGTGCAGGAAAGCCGAGGTCATTGACAGCTGGCTATATTAACACTGAGGACAAAGGGTAAGTAAGAATTGTCAACAACATACTGGGGCAGCTGTATTGCGGGAGCATCATAGTGGGTAAAACGGGATGAGTTACTGTCGATGGCATCTTGATAGAGAATGTTTGAGTTGTGATTGGGGAAGCACTGCACGATATCCTGGATTGCACCCTCGAATATGTCCCAAACGCCCGGCTGATGATGATGTAGAGACAAAGACGGCATGGGGGAAGGAGTGGGCCTATGGAGAAGAATCACAGTGATACCAGTCACTGGTTGAACATTTCAAGTTTTTCACTCAAAGTACTGGCAAAAAACTTCCTTTATATTTCACCTGTTTTTCACTGAAAAAAATGTGGAAAATGTATAAACTTTTTCACTACTTTTTTCACTCAAAAACAAGGTGAAAATTTTGAAATAAAATTTATAACTTTTCTTGCAAAAATAACACCAGTAATTCATACAGTTTTATGGCTGAACATGATGGTGAAAAACTTAAAACCTTTTTCACCACATTTCTCACCAGGAAAACAAATGTAAAATGGGTGAAAATTGTTCAGTGAAAAGGGTGTAAAATAAATGATTGTTTTCACCTATTTTTCACGCATTTTTCGGTGGAAAAAAATGTGGAAAATGTAAAACCTTTTCACCGCTTTTTTCACTCAAAAACAAGGTGAAAAATTTGAAATAAAATGTATAGCTTTTTGTGCAAAAATAACATCAATAATTCAGGCACTTTTATGGCACAAAATGATGGTGAAAAACTTAAAACCTTCTTCATCACATTTCTCACATGGAAAATGACATCAAAAGGGGTGAAAATTGTGCAGTGAAAGAAGTGAAAAATGAGTGAATGTTTCAGCACTTTTTCCACCTGTTTTGCACTGAAAACAAATGTGGAAAATGTAAAACTTTTTCACCACTTTTTTCACCTGAAAACAAGGTGAAAAATTTGAAATAAAATTTATAACTTTTCTTGCAAAAGTAACACCTATAATTCATACCCATTTACACCTGAAAATGATGGTGAAAAATGTAAAACCTTTTTCACTAGTTTTCTCACCAGAAAAAGGATAGCAAAATTGGTGAAAACTCGTCAGTGAAAAATAGTGTAAAATTGGAAATCAAAAATTGAGGTTTCCACTCATTTTTCACCACATTTTTTGGGGCTTTTTCCACTTGAAAAGTAGGTGAAAAAAGAATGTTGTTTTTCACCACATTTTTCAGTGTAAATGCAAGTGAAAAATTCAAAACCTTTTCCACCAATTTTCAAGTGAAAATTGGGGTGAAAAATGTAAAATAATGTTGACCAAATCATGGCCTTAGTCCTAGTCAACCCACATGCCTTCAACACATTTCCCGTGAGTTTAAATACTTCTCTCATATTCTGTACAATGTATTTCAATTCTGTTAGCCTATATCTGGAAGAAGGCATGCTAAATGCATTGTGTGACAAGGTCACAGTTTCGCTTGTGTATCCTGAGGGCATGGATCTTAAGAACATTTGCTCCACTGAGATTTTGAGCCACGCTGGAGACTCCACAATGTTTGTCAGGGCATAGTCAGCCTTGGTTAAAGCTCTGTGCTTCTTGCAGAAGCTCCAACACCTCCGCCGGAGATGTCTGGCTCAAGTTCCAGAATTGTACCCACTCCAGCATCTTTGGCTTGTGGAGTCTCCAGCGTGGCTCAAAAATGTTAGGGGAGCTTCGGTGAGTAGCACAGAGGTTTAACCTAGGCTGAATGTGCTCTGCCAAACATTGTGCAGTCTCCAGCTTGGGTCAAAAATCTTGGCAGAGCTTCGACGAGAAGCACAGAGCTTCCACCAAGGCTGAATGTGCTCTGCTGAACATTTTGGAGTCTCCAGCTTGATTCAAAAATCCCAGCCGAAGATGCTGGAGTCGGTACAATTCTGGAACTTGAGCCAGACATCTCTGGTGGTGGTGGTGGAGCTTCGGCGAGAGCCACAGAGCTTCGACCAAGGCTGAATGTGCTCTGCCGAATATTGTGGAGTCTCCAGCTTGGCTCAAAAATCCAGCCGAAGATGCTGGAGTGGGTACAATTCTGGACCTTGAGCCAGACACCTCTGGCGGAGGCGGTGGAGCTTGGGCGAGAAGCACAGAGCTTTGACCAAGGCTGAATGTGCTCCACCGAACATTGTGGAGTTTCCAGCTTGCTCAAAAAGCTCGGTGGAGCTTCGGCGAGATGCACAGAGCTTCGACCATGGCTGAATGTGCTCTGCTGAACATTGTGGAGTGTCCAGCTTGACTCAAAAATCCCAGCCAAAGATGCTGGTGTGGGTACAATTCTGGAACTTGAGCCAGACACCTCTAGCAGAGGTGGTGGAGCTTTGGCAAGTGGCACAGAGCTTTGACCAAGGCTGAATGTGCTCTGCCAAACATTGTCGAGTCTCCAGCTTGGCTCAAAAACCTCGGCAGAGCTTCGGTGGGTGGCACAGAGCTTCTACCAAGCTGAATGTGCTCTGCCAAACATTCTGCAGTCTCCAGCTTGACTCATAAATCACAGCCAAAAATGCTGGAGTGGGTACAATTCTGGAACTTGAGCCAGACATCTCCGGCGGAGGTGGTGGAGCTTAGGTGAGAAGCACAGCACTTTGACCACAGCTGAATGTGCTCCGCCGAACATTGTGGAGTCTCCAGCTTGGCTCAAAACTCTCGGTGGAGCTTCAGTGAGTGACACAGAGCTTCGACCAACACTGAATGTTTTCCACCGAACATTGTAAAGTCTCTAGCTTGACTCAAAAATCGCAGCTGAAGATGCTGGAGTGGGTACAATTCTGGAACTTGAGCCAGACATCTCCGGTGGAGGTGGTGGAGCTTTGGCAAGTGGCACAAAGGTTCAACCAAGGCTGAATGTGCTCCGCCAAACATTGTGGAGTCTCAGAATATTGTGGAGCTTCCAGTGTGGCCCAAAAATCCGGCGAAGCTTCGGCGAGATGCACAGAGCTTCAACCAAGGCTGAATGTGCTCTGCCAAATATTGTGGAGTCTCCAGCGGGCTCCGAAATCTCGGCAGAGCTTCGGCGAGCCACTGAAGGCTTCGACCAGGGCTGAATGTGCTCTGCCGAACATTGTGGAGTCTCGAGCTTGGCTCAAAAACCTCGGCGGAGCTTCGGCGAGTGGCACAAACTTTCCACCAAGGCGGAATGTGCTCTGCTGAACATCGTGGAGTCTCCAGCTTGACTCAAAAATCCCAGCCGAAGATGCTGGAGTGGGGACAATTCTGGAACTTGAGCCAGACATCTCCGGCGGAGGTGGTGGAGCTTCGGTGATGGGCACAAAGCTTTGACCAAGGCTGAATGTGCTCCGCTGAACATTGTGGAGTCTCCAGCGTGGCTCAAAAATCTCGGCAGAGCTTCGGCGAGTGGCACAAAGCTTTAACCAAGGCTGAATCCCAGTGAGAATGATGGCTAGACAGATCGATCTACATCAAGCTATCTCCATCTGTTCGTTTTAGATTGAAGAATGGCGGAAATACAGCTGTGGATTGACCCGTTTGTCAATCCACATCGAATGACATCAATTCAGGTCAATCGGCACATCCAGCTACAGCAATCCACTAGTATGCTACCCCGCACCCCGCTGCGCACGTGCCCTGCCGCTTCCTGTGTCCTGCTGCTTCCCGTGCCCCGCTGCTTCCCGCCCGCACCCTGCACCCCGCTCCCCCATCCAGCTTTGCCCTCCTGGCATTTCTAGTATCCGGCATGTCATTTGGGGGTATCTGTAAGCTAGTATTAGACCAAGAAGAGTGTAATTCCCTGCGAAACCTACCAAGAACGGTGGTATAGAATTTCACAAAACCTGCAGTTTGTGAATGGAACTGGCAATAACTAAAACAGAAGCGAGCATACGGACTGTGCAAAGCATAAGAGTACCCAGGCTGCATGACAGATATACAGAACATATCACCGTTATAAATTCTCCACTGCCTGGTTTTTCGCTTTTTTCTTCACAGCATTGAGGGCGGCACTCATATCGTCCCATTTCTGTAACAATAATTAGTGTCAGCGAATGAAAAGAATAGGACAATAGACCTTCACAGTAGCGGCGGGGAGGGCAGCATAGTAAGTATTCCATTCCTGTGTCGTCATCGCAGCGTTACTGAGCAGGTAATCGTTGTAGCAAAGGTTCCTACAGGCCACAGAGATTATTATTGGGACAGACGAGGAGACCAAAGCTTATGGGACAGTCGTGGAAGTGCTCTTGTGTTTCTTCGCTGGCGTTTTCGTTGCTGTTTGGGTGCATAAGGACATATCTAAGACACAAGGGGTGTTCTGTACGTACCCAGCAGGTGATTTACCCGCTCAGAAAGCGCAGTGCTGCGACCCGTTGGACCAGAGGCGGCACCAAAATCAGTGTTCCTGGCAGATCATTAAATATTCAATATTAAAGTCCAACGACGTGCATTCGACATACAAGGGATTGACGATGGGCGAGATCTAGTAGTACAAAATTTAGATAAGGATAAGTAGCCGGGTAGAGAAATGACGTACATTCACTGCCACAGTGGGAGGAGCAGGGCTATTGGCTTGCATTGGAATCTGGGGTTCCGTTGATCCCGCAGATGTAGAGATCTACGCGTAAACTATTAGATAAGTAATGGCGTAGAGAAACAACGTACATTTACCACCGGAGTGGGAGGAACAGCAGGATTAGCTTGAGTTAGGATCTGGGATTCCGTTGACTGCACAAGATTAGGATTAGTTTTGGGTGTATGATTCGGAGAGAGCGGTGGCACAGAGACAGAGGGAGACATAGTCGGTGCAAGCGATGTGACTGTTGATAGAGAAATTATGCTAGGGGGCTGGTGGCAGAGAAGAAAGGCACAGCATATCATCGGACACTGAAGCATCGGAAATAGACGGGGTAGGGGCAGGATCGACTGTAAGCTGCTGGGTATCACCAATCATCGCTTGGAAGAAGAATTGGACTTCAGCATATTGGTTGCCATTGCGCAAATGTGCAAACTACCAATCAACTAATCAGCTAATTTAAAGCATTAAAAATATAAAGCTTACCTTGACATTACGAGCAGCTCTTCTCTCCTCTGCCTGTGACTCCTTCCAAACCAAGCGCACAATTTGGCTGGTTGGGAAACGTAGCCAGGCCCACCATGCGACTCGAGGAACCCAGCCGGGTTTACACTTTTCGCTGGTCCAATCCTCAAAGAACTCTCAAATTGCATCACTGTAAGCTCCCTCAATCGGCTGATGAAATTTGTCCCTAGCATGGAGAGGAAGGAACATAGCCCCCACCGAGATCCTCAGATCCCTGTGGCAAACCAGGTTCTGGATCCAGTTCAGGGACCATTGCCTTCAGCGGTGCTTCGCACATTCTGCAAGATTCGTGTAGGGGTCGCAATGCTGCTTGATCTATTCGCCCAGGTTTCCAATGGTATGTTCAAGTGTCCATTGGCTGCAATACCCACCTGGGACAATGTGAATGGTCTCGGGCATGGTGTGGAGGAGCGTGTGGATGCTCTGGCGGCAGAAGTGGAGATGAGCGGCATTGCGCTGGTAGTAGATCCCCTCAAATTCCTCTACAAACTCGCACAGCATGTGGTGCACCTCCACGAGGTCTGATCGGCTGATATTTCGTTGCCAGGTGAGACGAATGCCTCTCACGAGCTTGCAAAAGTTCCTCCAGTAGACTTCTGGGAGTATATCGCACAAAAGAGCTGGGCTGAGAACGAAGATGTAAGTCAGATACTCCTGTGCCTTTTACCCACTCGAGATCTTTTCAGCCGGATTGCGAGGTGGACAGTCGAATGATGCTGGGAGATAGGGAGTACATGCTGTGACCGCTTTGCCATGAGCGTTCCAAATATCTCCAATAAGAACTGCCCAGTTCCAGTCATCCTGGTTGTCTGTGGAATGACATTTCAGTTTCGCACGCCAGAGGCTGAGTAAAATATCTGGGATGTTCAAAGCGTCGCGGTGCATCTGGTCTGACCCAAAGCAGCGAGGAACGGGAAACATATGATCTGCTGGGCTTGGTAATCCCTGTTTCCTCCTCGTAGTCCTTTCGGTCCGATGCGTAAATGACGTCTTCAAGGCATCTTTTGTACTCGTCGACATCGACAGTGGTGAGATGATGGCCATTAACATCTTCATGGTTGCAGCCCAGGACGTCGTAGTTGAGGGCTTGATGCCTGACGAACTGCTACCTTCCTAATCCATCCAAAGTCCGTGTGGATACGACGTCCTGAGGCTGAAAAGGGGTGAAACGCGTGCAATATGTCGGCATGAGCGTGTTGGAAGTGCTGTGTGCTCCGGCGGTTGATCTTGTTATGGATGAAGGCACTCCCATCTGCCAGATGTCGTTGGAGGTGCACCGTCCGCGATGCGAGATGCGAGAATGGCGTCCGAAATGTATAGATGTGGGAAATGCGGGGTGTGGTGAGTGCAGGTGGTGAATCTGGGTGTTGTGGCCGTGTCGTTGTATTCACTGTGGCAGACACAGTGCATGTGGCAGCCCCACACCATAGCTGGCCCATCTGCAGTTTCGAGGAGCAAGAAGATATGGGAGTGGTGAACTTGCTTGTCAACTGCATCCAAAATCATTAGACCTTCGCGCATGAGTGCGGATATGTGGTGGAGGCCGGGATAAAATCTTGGCGGAGCTTCGGCGAGTGGCACAGAGCTTCGACCAAGGCTGAATGTGCTCTGCCGAACATTGTGGAGTCTCCAGCGTGGCTCAAAAATCCCGATGGAGCTTCGGTGAGAAGCACAGAGCTTTGACCAAGGCTGAATGTGCTCCCCCTAACATCGTGGAGTCTCCAGTGTGGGTCAAAAATGTCAGGGGAGCTTCGGTGAGTGGCACAGAGGTTTAACCAAGGCTGAATGTGCTCCGCCAAACATTGTGCAGTCTCCGGCTTAGGTCAAAAATCTCGGCAGAGCTTCGACGAGAAGCACAGAGCTTCCGCCAAGGCTGAATGTGCTCCGCCGAACATTTTGGAGTCTCCAGCCTTATTCAAAAATCCCAGCCGAAGATTCTGGAGTGGGTACAATTCTGGAACTTGAGCCAGACATCTCTGGTGGAGGTGGTGGAGCTTCGGCGAGAGCCACAGAGCTTCGACCAAGGCTGAATGTGCTCTGCCGAACATTGTGGATGTTGAAGTATTGGCTCAACGTGCCATAAAGTCAGTATGCGGAACGAGTTTTCGCATATGTAAACCTGCCCCTGTAATACTGTACTAACCTTTTCCTGATGTTCCTTTGTTTTCTTACCTATGTGGGCATCTTTGCCTGCTTTACTGATACTGCTGTTGACACACAGGGACATTCCTCAGTCGTTCACCTTATTGTGCCTGTCTGAGTATTATTCCTATTTGTGAAGTCTCCAGCTTGGCTCTAAACTCTCAGTGGAGCTTTGGCAGGTGGCACAGAGCTTCCACCAAGGCTGAATATTCTTCGCCGAACATTGTGGAGTCTCCAGCTTGACTCAAAAATCGCAGCTGAAGATGCTGGAGTGGGTACAATTCTGGAACTTGAGCCAGACATCTCCAGCAAAGGTCGTGGAGCTTCGGCGAGTGGGAGAAAGCTTCGACCAAAGCTGAATGTGCTCTGCCAAGCATTGTGGGGTCTCCAGCTTGGTCCAAAAATCTTGGCGGAGCCGTGGCGAGTGGCACAGAGCTTCGACCAAGGCTGAATGTGCTCCGCGAACATTGTGGAGTCTCCAGTGTGGCCCAAAAATCCGGCGGAGCCTCAGCGAGTGGCACAAAGCTTCGATCAAGGCTGACTGTGAACATTCTGGAGTCTCCAGCATGGCTGAATGTGCTCTGCCGAACATTGTGCAGTGTCCAGCTTGGGTCAAAAATCTCGGTGGAGCTTCGGTGAGAGTGGCACAGAGCTTCCACCTAGGCTGAATGTGCTCCGCTGAACATTGTTGAGTCTCCAGCTTGGCTCAAAACTCTGGGCAGAGCTTTGGTAGGTGGCACAGAGCTTCCACCAAGGCTGAATGTGCTCTGTCAAACATTGTGCAGTCTCCAGCTTGACTCAACTTGGTGGAAGCTCTGTGCTTCTCACCGAAGCTCCGCCGAGATTTTTGAGCCATGCTGGGGACTGCACAATGTCCGGCAGAGCACATTCAGCCTTGGTTGAAGCTCTGTGCTTCTCACCGAAGCTCCACCGAGATTTTTGAGCCAGGCTGGAGACTCAACAATGTTCGGTGGAGCACATTCAGCCTTGGTCGAAGCTCTGTGCCACTCACCAAAGCTCTGCCGAGATTTTTGACCCAAGTTGGAGACTGCACAATGTTCGGTGGAGCACATTCAGCCTTGGTCAAAGCTCTGTGCTTCTGGCCGAAGCTCCACTGAGATTTTGGAGCCACCCTGGAGACTCCACAATGTTTGCAGAGCACATTCAGCCTTGGTCGAAGAGCTTCCACCAAGGCTGAATGTGCTCTGTGTCAGAGGATAAAAGTTCTGGCTAAAATTTACCGGCTTAAATTAATACCAAGTAAATTTAATATAAAGGTTCGACGGGGAAGCGCTGTAATTTGTTACTTAAGGAGGAGGATCAAATTGATGTGATCAAACTTGGAAGGTTCCTTATTTGGAAATGCTGGTTCAAGAAAATTCTTGCGGGTTAAACTCCACAGTAGGAGCTTCAGATTCTTAGAAAACTTAGGCGGCGGTGGTTCGAGAGCGTACGTAGGATCAGTATTCGTTACTGATCGTAGTTCTTACAGGGTAATTGTCCCTACGGCGGAACAATTAAATTCGAAGAGAGGTAAATTTCTGACGAGTTCAGATTATTTTCACTTGGGGGAGACTCAGCTCCTTATATACACTTTTGGAAAATTATTTTTAGAACTATCTACGACTAGGAATGAGTCAAATGGAGTCAGAAAGACTCAAGAGGAGTCCGAATGACTCAGAAGTAAGTAACTAAATTTATTCCCAGTATGACTTGATGTGACTCATCGCGACTCATTGGTCCCAGAGTCAAATTTCCCACAGTCAGAATTTAATTCGCAGTACAGTGAAATTCTCCGACCTGTGAAATATTACAAGTTCTCACTTGCACTACATGGTATGTAATAATTGGCCATTTATTCATGATCTGACTCCTAATTCGTTAGGAGTCTGACATCCGCGGGGAACATAATTCAACCGTCCCCGGTTGACTCTCCTTCAATTCTTTTCCTTCTTAATCTGCCTTCTCTTCTTTTGCCTTGTGTTGGACTTGGGTTTACAGTAGACTCTCCACGGTTCTGGGTTTGCTTGTCGATGGCAGGCTGGATTTTTATTAGTTGTTATTTTTAATTAGGACGATCATCAGATATGCTCACGGCGCTCATTCAGCGGTTGCATAGTCCAATAAACATTCCTGTATGATGTTTGAATCCAAATATCCTTCCCATCGGTGGTGGTACATTGCAGGACAACCCAGTTATCCTGACGGCTGCATTCGACAATGCGGTAAGGGACGATAATTCCAGCGTAATAGCCGGTGCAATTGATTGTGCAGCCCAAATAAAATTGTCCTCCGTGGACTCGATGGTTTGCTACAGGGTAAATGTCCATGGAATTTTTGGTGTAGGGGTATCCCAGGCAAATTTCGAAAACAGGGAGTGGTTTATAGCGGATTAAGAGGGGCAGTGGGCACGTAAGAGTAAATTGATAAGGTTCAAGTGGTGCCGAAGTGGATAGAATTTGGAGGGTGCGGTCTTCCAGCGGCTTCCATGGGTCATCGCGCGCTGGGGAGAGACGAATGGTTTGATGGTAGGACGCGGTGTGGGGGTTCATGGCAAAATCTGCTGCGTACCATTAGAGACTCTTGGAGTTATTATAAGTTCGGTGGGAAGTTTATTTGAATGGGCTTCTGGACTTCTCGCAATTTAATTGGGCCAGGACATGGGGTGATCGGTATTATTTACTGCCTTTGAAGTCCTTCACTTGCTTGATTGGTTCTGGATTATCTTTAGGGCGAATAGGAATTTCTCAGAGACAAGTAAGGTAATTACATGAAAGGCAGCGTAAGATCGTAAGTCGTAAGGTACATTCTGGCTAGTACGAATTGTCCATTTAAGTCAGCACCTTCAGCGCTTGTTGAATGAGAGACATCGAAAATTTAGTAAGTGGCTAAGTGATGATATGAGTATATGTCAGAATGTTGAGTAGTCGCTTGCCTACGTAGGAGCGAGCGAGGCGTTCTGTCATTTGACTCTGCTGACCTCCCGCCCTTACAATCGCCATCCTCTGCTGGCTGATGGATGAGTTCGAGTGGTCGGGGGTGATGATGATTTTGTTGTACGTCGGGGCTGTCATGCAAGAATAGATGCGTCCGATATACGCGGGATTAGGGAAGCTGCTAGGGTAGCAGTAAAGAGCGTCGGTGGGTGCAAGCAGAACGAGGGGGCTCGCGCTGGGGTCACAGCGATCCTGGCACTCGATGATATTGTAGCCTGGCTCAGCTTCCAGAGGTCCGTGGTTGGTGACTGGGACGAAGCGGATGAGCTGATCATGGTTCAGAGGCTGATGTTTGGCTGGTATGATGAGAGTAGCCTTGGGGCGCAGGATGAAGCGCGGGATGCGGGTGTCCTTGTCAACATCGACAACATCGTACAGTTCCACTGGGTAGGCAGGGGTCCGCCCATCAGGCTGGAGCAGCTGCAAGTTATCCGGCGCGACAATCGGGTACGAGGAGTAAAGAGTCCAGTGGGATGGGTCGTTATCCTGCTTCCACATGTTCTTGGGAGGCTCTGCAGGAAACCTCTCTGGATCGAGTGGCATGGCCGGCGGAATCTGGTTACGGTAAAAAATGAACTCGTTCATGGCAGTTGGACGAGAGAGAGAGAGATGATAGTGGAGAGAAGAAAGATTGGCGTGAGACCTTCCAGGGAAAACAGGTGGCAGCCTCATTTTCTGGGGTCGGCCATATCGTAATGGGCGTGAGCGGAGCGGCGAAGTTTAAGTCAAGACGACCCTCTTTTGATGACAGCATGATCACTAATGTATTCGGAGCATTCCGAATTTGGACTCAATTGAAGTTTAATCCATTCTAGAATTCGGCTGAGATTCTCCAAAATTAATGAAATTTTTTTTTTTTACGCAGCAGTAGTGCAGAGTAGGTCATACTGTGGGCTAGGTAAAACTAATCGTCGAATTGTCCTGGCTCCTCTTCCTCCTCTTCAGTAATATCAGAAAACTCGGGGTCTAGACGTATACGTTCTGGGTAAGATCCTGCTCCTGCTCGATAATACGCACGTCCTATAACTCCTTCATGTGCGACGCGGTCGTACTCCTGCTCCTCGATAATTTCGCTGGTATTGGAACTGCCCAAATAAAGTGAATTGGGGACGAATTCGGGGAGGAAGCTCTCGTGGATGAGCATGGTGGCAGCGAGGAGGATGATGCAAGCGGGAGTGGGGTGCAGAATATGAATACATTCGATTACGTCGCAGAATGGGAGGCGGCTGGTGCGGCCATGGTTGTGGGCGGCCTTTACAATGAGGACTGTGCCCGATTGTGCAATGAGGAGGATTTCGTCGTCCTTTTCAATGCACTGGCGCTCGTTCGGGGCGATAATAGCATAGCGTGGAACGGTGTGGGTGATTCCTGTAAATGCTACTCGGTCGCACAGAGCGACATGAATCAACAGTCGTCCTCGGTAATCGCGAATGGGGGCGGATGAGATGGGTGCAGAAGGAAAGGGATGGTAATGAGGCTGGCTGGTGAACTCCGGAGCAAATTCGATTTCGCTGACGAATGAGGCAGTGGGTGAAGGCGGGTCAGATGAGGAGCGAGAGCGGCGGCGTGAGGGAAAAATAGCGGGTATGCGTTCTTGAAGAGCATAGGTCAATGCTCGTCGTTCGCGGCCGTCGTCTCCATTGTAGAAATAAACGCCTTTGTCGATTTGTTCACGAGCCCAGCGGAGCAGTTGGTAGTGCGATATACAGCCCATGGGGCAGGGAGTGGGCATGGTGGAAAGGAAGGGAGGTCGTGTGGGTTAATAAGACCAGGCTAAAGTTAGGCGGTCCCGATCTGGCTGGCTTGTCATTCTCAGATCTGGCCAATACAATTCAATCTTCTTCGTCATCATCTCCCAACCAGCCTCGTTTCATAAACCAGTGGTCGCGTGTAATGTAGGGTAGTAGTCTGAATGCAGCCACATTATTTTCTGGGTATGGTGTGCCGTCCAATTCATAGAGAACATATGCTCCTCCACGGGTTTTTCGACCAACTTCATAAGGTCCCAGATATCTTGGTTGAGTCTTGCGATTAAGGGCTGTTTCGACTCGTGTGTTTCGCATAAGGACTAACTCTCCTTCCTTGTAATGGTCTTTCTGCAGTTTCTTGGCAAACCTCTTCTCGAATTGTTCTTTAGACTTGAATCTGGCAGCTTTTAAAATTTGTGCCGCCTTCTTAATGTCCTCATCGTGCTTACACAGTTGGCGCACACGTAAGGCAAGCAATTCGGCCGTGGTCATCCCAGAATGGAATCCTTCCACCATAAAGGTGGCTTCAGTTAAGTCAAAGGGCAGAATTGGGTCGGTCGCATGTAGTAATTGATATGGCGAGAATCCCGTAACCTTACTGACAGTAATTCGGTCAGCAAATACAACTTCAGGGAGTAGGTCTGGCCATTTATTGATTCGTCCGCGACAAGCTTTGACCAAGGCTTCTCTTAGGGTGAAATGACCTCGTTCGACTACACCATTTGCATGTTTGTTGTAGGGTGAGATTTTTACATGCGGTACACCTAATCGTTGCATAAGAAGCGTAAATCCTGCCTTAACTTCAGATCCATTATCTGTGGTGACTTGAAGGGGAACACCATACCTGCAGTATATGTATTTCCAGAAAAATGTGGAAAGAGTACGTGCGGTGAGAGATTTCAAGGGTTGGGCTTCACAGACACCAGTAAGGTCGTCTCGTGCTGCTACAATATATTTAAACCCTTGAGCTTTCGGCATGTACATGACATCAATATAAAGCTTACTGAAAAGCGTGGTGGGTACTGAGACGGTAATTGGGACTTCCTTCCGTTTAAGACTCCTGATTTGGCATTCGTGACATGAATTAACGTGGTGTTGTATATCAGCGCGGAGATGTGGCCAAAAAACACGGCGGCGTAAGGTCTCGTATGTGGCTTCAAGTTTTCTATGCCCAAGATCTTCATGTGCCTGAGTCAGGATATCAAGTCGGGTTGCAGGGTCAAATATTACCCTTAATGGAGGGAGTTTCCCATTGCGTCGGTACATATGCCCAGTTTCTGATGAGACAAAGTATTTGGCGGCTTGTAATAAGAAACGTCGTTTAGCAGCCAAGTCAGCGATGTAAGGTGTCTCCAGCGTCTTTAAGAAATGTTGAATATCAAGTAGAAGTCGTTCAGTAGACGCGCGAGTCAGAAAACAAGAGGGCAAATCAGTTGGTGGGTACATGGGAGGGTTACGGAAGTTAGAACCCATACGTGGTGGCTTGTGATCCGGAACAAGAGTGAGCAAGGCTATATCATCAAGCCAGCTGTCATCGTCATCTAATCGCGGATCATCGGGGTCGGGCTTCCGTCTTGATAAGGCATCTGGTCCTTGAAACCTTATCGCGGGGACGTGTATAAGTTCAAAATCAAACATCAAGATTCCTTGAACCCAGCGGTTAACTGCAGCATTGGGCTGTAAGTCTGGTGAGTTCAACATTCCCTGAATATATTGTGCGTCTACTTCAACTTTGAGATTTTGGACGCCAATAACATACAGTCGCCAGTGGCGAAGCGCACGATACAACCCAAATAATTCTAATTTTGGCTGGGAGTAGCGGCTTTCCCTTTCAGACATTGGTATTGATCCATATCTTGCAGGTCTTCGCTTGCCTTCATTATCAATTTGTGAAAGGATCATTCCAGTGGCTAGATTACTTGAATCGACCGATAATATTACTGGGTTCGGTGAGTGATAATCAATTGGGCGTAATGCAGGCGCTGAACTAACAAGTTCTTTAATTGTTTGAAAAGCTTGCTGCCGTCTTTTGTCCCATTCGAAATCAAAATTCTTCCGGTATAACTCAGTTAATGGGCTTACCAGTGCGGAATAATTTCTGATCCATATTCTTACAGTTCCACATAGTCCTAGAAATCTCCTAACATCTTGAGGGGTTTCCAAGGCTGGCCAGTTCAAAATCTTATCAACGCGCTCTTTGTCTGGCGATCGCCCTTCTGGGTGACATAATTGCCCTACAATTAAAGCTTCACGCCTACAGATCTGCGTCTTAGAGCCTGAGAAAGTAGCTCCTGCACATCTAATTTTGTGCATTACGCGGTGAACATCGTTCGCATGTTCCCATATGAATCGTCTAATGCCTGGGGTCTCTTTCAGAACTTCTGGATTTCCGTTTTCATCAGGATAATTACTTGCGGGCCCTTTTATTGGAACATCATCAATGAATACATTTGCGACGTGGGGAATTTCATCGTGAAGTACAAATGTCATACAACGTTGGAATTCAGCCGGTGAGTTGGTATAACCAGTTGGCATGGATGTTATTCGCAATAAACCTAATGGAGTCATAAATGCAGTCATATCGCGACTCTGAGGCTCCATTTTTACGTGCGTCAAATCCCCAATATAAATCGAAGACTGTATAACATTGTCTGCCAGCAAATCCTTCAACAAAGTCGTCTACAATCGGAGCATACCTGCATCGCGAATCGAAACTTTATTCAAGGGTTGAAGATCATGGACGATTCTTAACTTTCCATTTTTCTTCAGGACACAAAACCATTTGGATCGGTAAGAAGACTGACATGGCTCGTATACGCCTGCGCTCATTTTTATTAAGTACTTCAATGACCTTGGGTAAAAGTCCAGGCGGAATAGGAATATTTTTGTACTCCCAAGGGCGATGAGGCACAGTAGCCATTTTATATTCAGAAAAATAGGAGTCTTTCAGTGTTCCTCGTTCTTCATCAACAAAGGCAAGTGCGTCTTGATTTAACGAAATTACATGCTTTATTAGCGCAAGCTCTTCTGAAGTTAAATAATTGTCGGCATTTAAATTCAGGCTGTCCAGTCTTTCTTGAGTAAGTCGGTTGGTGGGCGTGAATGAAGGCGGTTTAAAAGGTAACTTAGGCAGAGTATGCATGGGGTCTTCGGGTATTCGCATTTTTGTTGCGGTATTTTCTGGGAAAGCAGCCGGTACGGGCTTAATTTTCCTATCAACGCGTTTATATGCAGTAAAACAATGCCCAGAATTTTGTCTTCATCCAAGTAAGTAGGGTAGAATATATATTCATCATCCTCTTCTATCCAGAATTTTTCCATGTTATTTCGTGGCTCATACCCAACTCCAATATCTGCGAGACTTTCGCGCAAAGTCCGACGGGAACGGACTTCGGGCCGGTACTTAGCCGGTCGCCATTTCCGTTTTGGCTTACGAAATCGTGGCTTAGTCCCATGAATTTTTGCGTACTGAATTTTAGTTGGAGTAGGTCTAATAGTATATAGTCCACAAAAAGGTTCTTGGAAAACGGCATAAGATTCGAGTACTGCTGGGTAAAATACATGATAAAACACCGTAAGTGGGAGTAAAGTTATGTAGACCATCCCTGCTCCGCACATCCAAGTAGCTACGGTACAGAAGTTACAAGTGCGAGCCAGTAAATACAAAAGCAAACGGGTACGACTAGCGCGGGCGAGGTGAAGTGTACGACGAATGTAATTATTTAAGGCCACAGCAACCATGACACTACATACTGCCAAGAACACCTCCTGCACCAATGATGGGGAAAGGGCGAGCGGGCAGCCGCGCGGAATGGCGGTGGGATGTGTGATTACGGAGTCAAAGGGATCTCGGGTGGGAAGTTGGAAAGGCGGGGTCCGATAAGTAGCTGAGATCGGCGCGAGGAACGATAAAATGAGGGTAGATGTAGATATGCGGTTGCTAGCGCAGGCGCCAACGTGCGCGGGGAACATAAAATGATAAGTACGCGCCAGTAAATCGGTAACGGAAGCAACGGACGGCGCCCAGCGCCAGAGCAGGCTGAGGTAGTTGGCATAGCAGGAAGGTGGGGGAGTTAAATTTGTCGAAAAGCCGGTTGCCAAGGAGTCAGAGCCAGAGGTAGTAGTTGCGTGAGCGTTTGCTCCTGCAAGCGATGAGAATAGATTCACTAAATACGCAAGCACATACCACCTAGTGGGCACCCATTTGCGACTCCTCAGCCTCCCTGGCGACAGTAGTGAAGCGAAAGATTGGGTAATCCTCTTCCAGCTCCGTGAGGCGGCCGGTGAGGGTTTCGGGATCGGCGGTGGTGAAATCGGTAAGGTTGAGAAGATGTCCTCCCCGGAGGAGCCGTGAGATCGCAAGGTCTTCGTTGAATCGAGTGTGGAGCAGCTCCTCGAGAGAGTAAGCCATGGCCCAGTTCTCGCGTTCCCGGAATAAGATGGCGGCAGCCTGAAAAAAATTACATTCGAAGTCGTGGAGGATGGCGTTATGATGGTAGAAGTTGCGCCGAAAAAAGTCCGTCTGGGTTAGTAAGGCGTTCCAGCTCCAGGGCCTCGCGAGTGCCGAGGGCGGAGTAGGTGGCGTCCTCCGGAAGAAAGATTTCGAGAAAGCGTGCCTCCAACTGCTGCATCTCCATGATAGCGATAAGGCGTTCGAGTAGCCACCCCACCTCCATGCGCATGTAACGTAGATCGGCGAGGATGGGCGCATGCGTCAGTACACGCATGAGATCGGCAGCGGCAGTGCAGGCGTCAGCTACTGGAGTGGGGGGCGGCGACTTTGAGGCGTTTGGCGTCGGGCTCCTCTGAGTCGGACGTTTCAGGGGAGGCACGACGGCCAAAGGGGAAGTGTGGATCAATGGTACGAGTGACAGGGTCAAGAGGGTTGATGCGGGCGTGCTCGCGAAAGAGAATGTCATCAAAGGTGAAGGACTCTGCGAGTTTCATTGGTCCTGAGCTACGCATCGAGCGGGCATCGTCGTCCGGAAGGGACTGAGCGGTGAGGGTAGGCGATCCAGACATAGGAAGTGAAGTAGAGAGAGCAGGGTCGGATATCGACGTGAGTGGCGACGCATCCAAGTTGAGGGCCGATAGAGCGTGGAAGGTAAGGTGCTCGCGCGTATAATTAAGTGAAGCGACATGACTATTGGGGGCGAGGTGATCGGCGAGGCGCACGTAACCGCGTGTGAGCAGGCGTTCGGACATACCCATCCCAAAGCCGGTGCATTCGTGTTCAATGCGTTCGGCGATGGGCCACTCTTCCAGGCGAGCTAGCGCATCGGCGGGGGCTCCCTTTGTTCGTCCGTAAAGGATGCGCCCGTGTTCGTTGCGCATCGGGCGGTACGAGGTGATTGGCGGATTGATGTCGCCCTTCATGGCGGCCTCTGCGGCTCGTTCAGGAGGGGAGTTAAAAATATTAGTCAAAATAGCACACCTTCGGTACTAAAATTCTCATCGGTCAATGATGACAATTCAGAGTCGGTGTCCATGCTATAGACGCTGTCCTCGTCGGGGATTTCTCCCATGAAATGGTCTGGGTCGTCGACGGCGTCTCCCGATACATCGGTGGGCGACCCGGATGTCGATGAGGGTGGTGCACGGGAAGCCAACGTCCAGATATCGGATTTATCAGTGTACTTTGAGGCTCCGTTCAACGATCCATTGACGTGGAAAAGCACGGAGGATTTCTCCTCGTCGACAGGTAAGTAGGGATTAATGGGGGCTTCGGGGATGACGGCAGTGAATACTAGCGGGAAGCGGAGGGCAGACATTGGGCGTGCTGGAAGCAGGCGCTCATGTTCGTCGTCCTCGGCGTTCTCGTTCAAAGCTGACGCAGGCGGCTGAATGCGCAAGGCGGGCGACTGCGGTGGGGAAAGCATGTCGCGCGCCATCGCTGCGAGGTGGTCTAGCGCTGAACGAAATGGTGGAACGGGTGCGGGCGCAATGAGTTGCGAGGCTGGGGGCGAGACATTGCGGGGCGGTGACAGCGTGGTGAGGGGGCTCGCAGGTGGGTAAGGCTTGAGCTGAAGCTCGTCGTCGTAGGGCGCGATGTCCTCCGACGAGCTAGATGCTTCGGAGTCGGAGAAAGACGAGTCTGAATGAAGGAAGAACAATGGCTCAAGGGCTCGGGCGGTTGTTGTCCTGGTGAAATTAATGCCGCGCCGTATGCTATCAGGCGTGCGCACTGGGGACGGGACGTCCGGAGGCGGGGTCGCATCCAGGGGTGGCGGAGGCGGCGAGTGTGGCGGCTGAGGTGGCGTTGGCGGTAGGTCTTCCTCACCCTCGTCGCCTTGGCTGAACGTCTCACTCTCGTCGCTCTCGTCGAGCTCGTCGACGTCTTCCGCGTTATCATCGTATGTCTCTGCATCGTCGAGGGTCTCTTCGACGTCGGCACAGCGTGGAGAATCGCGTGTGGGGTGGTGGTCAGAGGTATGATCGGTAATAGGGTCGGGTGAGTCCGAGGTGTCGTCGACAGGCAGCGGGTGGGGATCTGTACAATATACGGGTGTTCGGTGATGCGCTGGGAATGTCTTGGGCTACCGGGCGAGGTCAGAGAGGCGAGGTGGCATAAATGAGTATAAACGAACATAGTGTCCTCCCCGCGGTTCTCCGAAGTCAAAGGAATTGATGTCCAAAAGTTGTTGATCAAATAAACGTAGTTGGCATGAATCGGTGGGTAGGCGGCGCCTTCAGGCTGGTTGACAAACGGCTTAGGCTCGACGAAGATGGTCTCGCCGGTGCTTCGGACGCCCATCCACTGCCAACTGGCTGGTATGGGTTGGTGGAGCTCGTGAACCTGACGGACATGTCGAACGTAGCGGCCCTCGGGCAGTGTCGCGTTGTGGATGAGGAAACGGTTGAGAATGCGGACGGAAAGGTCGTGGGGGTGGGTAAAAAGAGGGATGTAGAGGTACTCGGGGTCGGGGAAATACGGGGGCGTTCGCTCGAGCGGGTCCGGATCGATGAGGCTGTCCGCGTCCGGCGCTCCAACAGCGCCAGGTGGGTGGAGGCTGATGACGCGGCGGTAGCTCGTAGTCCGCACAGGGAACGCGTGGCACGGGAAATCGGGGGCGCTGAAATTTGCCATGCTGCGTGTCACGGAGTTGACTGACAACGCGACGTGGTCCAGATTCCACGCGAGGTGCTGATAGTGGGGGTCGGGGTACCAGATTACGACGGCCATGCCGGTCTCCGAGTATGGGAGACCGGTTTCGGGGTTCAGGCACCAAAGCTGGGCGGATACCGCATAACGGTGGCATGCATGCCCTTCTGTGTCGGTCTGCGGGCCTAGGTCCTTGGCCTGCGCGCCGACGAGAGCGAACGGGACTGCGCGAATATCGCCGGTCTCGACGTACTCGCGGTTCCAGTCCTGCGCGGCTTTTACGCCCGCAGTGTACGGTTCGTCCTCGGGAAGCGGGAAGTCGGGCTGGGGGCGGGTGCCGGTCCTCTGCCGCTGGGGGAACTGGGCCTGATTACAGAGGTAAGCATACAGTTTGTCTAAAAACTCGGTACAAATTACCGAGGCGTTGCGATCTTCCAGGGAGTAAATGTCGTGGAGGTACGGGGGCTCCTGCGTGGCCGGAGCGCGTAGGTGGGGCGGGCGTGAAGTGAACGGAGTGTTTACGAGCGGGGGAGAAGAGGCGAAAGACGGAGTGGAAGTAGGCATAGAGAGCAGTAAGAAAAGACAGGTTGCAAAAGGTATTAAGCGCAAAAAGAGGGGTGTCGAAGAGCAAAGTGCTGGCGACCAAAGAAGCGCCCAGGTGGTTTTATCGCGAGGCCGTGTCATCCAGTCCCAGGAGAACACCAGAAGGGCGGTGGTGGGAGCGAGCCCAACGCGTCGGAAGGCGAGACATAGAGTCCAGAAGAGAAACGAAAAGGCGCAAATTCGTTGACGCGCCGCTTCCCAGGGTGTCCAGATGCCGTCCGGGCAGCCGCTTGATCCGATTGGCCTCATGTCGTCTCTTTGTTTTTCCCTACTGATTTCATTATCGTAAACTCCTATCCTCTCTACTTTCTGGGCAACTTCTTGGCTTCGTTTATTCCAGGCTGCTGGCGACTCTGGGGTTTCTCTTTCATCTTCCCTTTTCTGGCGCAACAGGAACGAACGAAAATTACGCGCGGCATCTTCCGTTAGATGCTCGGTCTGCACGAGCATCTCATACTTTGGCTCAAGGGTGCGCGGATCTTTGAAAATCAGATAAGTACCATCTTTTCTCTCGTCTATGCCGACGAAATTTTGACGCTGCCATTTTCTTCCTAACAGCAGGTCAAAAGGTACTTGGTTAGAACTAATATACAAATTGGCCGTTGTTTTTACGCTACCGCAATACATTTTTACGCGGTCAACACGTCCTCGCAGCGTGCCTTCGCCGCCGTTGGCGTCATTCATCTGAATGACGCGCGTCACGTCGGTAGGTTGCCGTAGCACGCGCTCGGCAACGGCCTGTCTTATTACGTCCAATTGCGAGCCGGTGTCCATTATAGCTACTACAGGCTGACCTCCAATTTCCATACAGATCTTTATTAACATTCCGTCTTCTTCTGGCCACGGAAATTCCGGGACTTGCGATAACACGGATCGGCGATCTCTGGTTAACATAACGGCGCACTGCAATTTTGGCTTCATTTTCTCAGAAATGGCAGCTCGAAATTCTTTTGAGGCTTCACAAAGCTGGCCAAACGTCGTGGCCATCGGCAACTCCCAGCATCGTTCCACCAGATTGCTCAGATCTGGTGGCCTCTTGGTGGGAATTTCCGATCTGGCAACTTCTTTGGGGCTTTCAAGCACAGGATTCGTGACTCTCTCCTGCTTTCGCTGGAGGCTCGGCGGCTCTACTGCCCTCAATCCTGGAGGGACCTGTCGCTCAGGTCTCGGCGTCCTCCGCGGCTCAGCGTCGGGCATGTCAATGTCTTCCGGCGCGACGATGCGGACTTTTCTGGCATCGATCGGACGCTGCTGTGGGAGCTCCTCCATGGGGTCCTTCTTTCCTGCAGCGGATTCTTTTCTCGCGGCTGGAGCGGCGGCGGACTTTGGCGCGACATCGGGCATAGTTCTGCGTGGAGAAGAACGTTCTGGGGTGGATTCTTTAGGGGGTGGAATATTTTCTTTGCCTGGGGAAAGATTATCGAATTTAGGCAGGAGCGGCGGCGACTTTCTGATTGGTGGGGGCCTCTTTGGAGGGTACACTCCATCGAAAGTCATTCGGCGAGCAGCCCTCGTCCCAGGGACGGTTCGCTCAGCTTCGTAGATTTTTCTAGGCCTTGATTCATAGGCTTGACCATTTTTGTTTACAGTACGGGTATAAAAAATTTTTAAACCTGTTGGGTCTTCGTCTGGAAATTCATGGTCATCAGAAAGTCCGGCTGCAGTCTCCCAAGCGTCGTCT
Organism: Mycena rebaudengoi; assembly: GCA_029282285.1. NCBI lineage: Eukaryota > Fungi > Basidiomycota > Agaricomycetes > Agaricales > Mycenaceae > Mycena > Mycena rebaudengoi. The sequence continues at coordinate 2,715,234 of JARJCX010000007.1, forward strand.
TCATCTGAGAGTAAGGGGTCCTCTTGGTCATCAGAATTTTCTGAATTATTTTCTAGTTCTCTTTCTTCACTGGATAAATAAAATATTTTACCCAGACTTTCATGGTCATCGGATGATTCAATTAACTCTTCAATAGCATCTGAGTCGGATTCTTGAACCTTTTCTTTGTCCCAATAGTACCCCATCACTTGCTTTTCCAGTGGGGTACCTGCATTCTGAAGGATAGGTCCGCGCGACCAAAACAAACTCATTGGTTGTCCTTGGCGCTCGGCTGCTTGAGCTAAGGTTTCCGTACCTCGTTTACGAATAAATGAGCCATCTCGCATAACTAAACGATGTGTGTTGGCATCCCGCACAACAATTCCTCTCTCAAGAAGAGAATTTATTGAGGCGCATTCACCAATTCTATGTCCAGCTTGGCCGCACCCAAAACATCCGGCAGGAGGGAGGCTCCCATTATTTGCAGGACTTATGGGCTGCGAAGTTCCTTGGGTATTAGGTGCACTTGAGGCTTCTGCGGTCCAAGCAGTTTGGCGCGGTGCAGAATCCATATGCGGAGGAATTTGTCTCTGGAACTGAGTAGTATTATTGATTCTCTGCTCGGCAACTTTTAAAGGCTTGCGGGCAACACACTCAGCTACCAAGGGGTCAATCTTAATAGCTTTATAGTATACTGCTCCATAGTGCGGATCTGAAATGGACATTGCATTAAGTTTCTGAATTAAGTCCATGACTTCATCAGTGCTTTTATCCACTTTAGTAGTACGGGCTCGCTCGCGGGCAGTCAATTCTTTATCCTTGTCTAGGACTGTTCGCTTTGGCGCCTGCGCGGCTATTTTATCCTTGCGAGCTTTCTTCTTCTTCCGCAATTTCTCCTTGAATTTTCTTTTCCATTTATGCTCGGAATCGCTATCGCTGTCCGAGTCAGAAAGAAAATCAGATGCATCTGAGTCTGTGCTGCTGTCACTGGTATCGCTGTCGAGAGATTTAAGACCCTTAAGTCCAAACCCTCTAACATCCAGTAAGTTAGCAGGAAACTGATCTCGTTGGAAATATTCTTCAGCGGCCTCACATATTTTCTCAATCGTTGGAGCATCTCGCTTGTTGCGAGTGGGGTCACTTAGATTGATTCTTGGAAGCAGTTCATCGCGAATTGACTCGGGAATTCCAAGCCAAAAGTATGCATTCTTCTCATTCTCGGAAAGGTTCGAACTTCCCATGTTTCCGCAAATGGCGTTATATTTTCTGAAATATTTCTTCCATTCGTCCATTGAATACATGGCTTTCCTTGCACATTTGCGCGCGTATGCAATTAAATCAGCAGGATGATACCTCTGGTGAACTTTTTCTGCATCATAGTATTTCCATATGGCTTTGCGTAAAGCCGTCCAGTCGTGGTCCGTGAAGGCTTTCAGAGATTTAATAAACTCAGTCACTTCGGTAGAACAATATTCAAGAATTAGCTCACATTTATCCGAGCCATCATGGACATTGTATTTCTTTAAGAGCTTGTCATAAGTTCTAAGGAAAAGATCTACCTCAGAATATTTGCCCCTAAAGGTCTTAGGGGCTTCCCTCGAGTGGCGTGCGGGCATATCCAAGGCAGAACGAGTTGTACTACTAGGTAAGTTGTACGTCATGGTGATAGCAGGTTGTACTGAAGGTAGCTGTTCAGAATCCGAATCGGGTTGTTCAAGAAGACTAAAAGGGGAAGGCTGTGCTGATGGAGCTGGAGATAAACTTGGTGATCGAGAACGGTGGGAAGAAAAGTTATAACTGTCGGAGTCGAAGGCTTCTGATGCAAAAGGAAGTTGATAGGCGTGAGTCTCAGTAGATGAAAATAGCTGGTTTGGTAATTCCGGAGGCTGTGGTGGGGTATCAGAGATTAAATCCTGTGATTCTAAATCTGATAAGTGTGAGCGGGTAGGTAGCTGGTACTTTCTGCGAGGGGTAACAGTATATGGGTGACTATCAGGGCTTTGATAAGTCCGAGGCGGGGTACTTGGCATCAACTAAGTTGAATGCAAAGTATTGTTGATTGATCCGAGGTTTGATCCGATAACTTCAGACTTTTAATCTGAAGGCAAAAATAAGCAACAAATAGGTTCCCAAGCGGTGGGCTCCAGTGATGTCAGAGGATAAAAGTTCTGGCTAAAATTTACCGGCTTAAATTAATACCAAGTAAATTTAATATAAAGGTTCGACGGGGAAGCGCTGTAATTTGTTACTTAAGGAGGAGGATCAAATTGATGTGATCAAACTTGGAAGGTTCCTTATTTGGAAATGCTGGTTCAAGAAAATTCTTGCGGGTTAAACTCCACAGTAGGAGCTTCAGATTCTTAGAAAACTTAGGCGGCGGTGGTTCGAGAGCGTACGTAGGATCAGTATTCGTTACTGATCGTAGTTCTTACAGGGTAATTGTCCCTACGGCGGAACAATTAAATTCGAAGAGAGGTAAATTTCTGACGAGTTCAGATTATTTTCACTTGGGGGAGACTCAGCTCCTTATATACACTTTTGGAAAATTATTTTTAGAACTATCTACGACTAGGAATGAGTCAAATGGAGTCAGAAAGACTCAAGAGGAGTCCGAATGACTCAGAAGTAAGTAACTAAATTTATTCCCAGTATGACTTGATGTGACTCATCGCGACTCATTGGTCCCAGAGTCAAATTTCCCACAGTCAGAATTTAATTCGCAGTACAGTGAAATTCTCCGACCTGTGAAATATTACAAGTTCTCACTTGCACTACATGGTATGTAATAATTGGCCATTTATTCATGATCTGACTCCTAATTCGTTAGGAGTCTGACATCTGTTGAACATTAATTTTCAAGTGTTGGAAACTCCAGGAATCTCAAGCACAGTCAGGAATTTGAAGGGGGAGCTGCTGCCAAATGCCTGGGAATCTCAAGCATGGCCAGAAATTCTCTGGCAGAGCTACTTAAACTCAGGCAATAGCAGAGATTCTCAAGTGTGGCTGGCAATGCTCCTGCTGGAACTCCAGCAGTGTCTATCACAATCTGTAACAGGATGGGTTTCAAGGTCCTATAGGAAGGATTGCATGGCCTCTATTCAGGTTAATGTTGCCGCGACTCGAAAAGTCGAGTCGTGACTTCAAAAGTCGACTTGGACGCGGATTTGACTTGACTCAGCTCTACTTGATAGGTCCAAGTCAACTCAAGTCGACTCAAGTCGACTTCAGAGCACATTTTGTACAGCACAGCCTGGGGTTCTAGCTTCATTTGCGGCGGTTTTGCGAAAAATCACGGAGACGTGACATATGTCACCCGGGTGTCACGCGCTCGGGTCACGGTCCATCAAAATTCAAGAAATTGCCTCCTTTGTGCTGTAGACGACTCTGCGAACCTTTGGGAAATTCTGGGTGTTAAGTCAACTTGAAGTCACTCAAGTTGACTTGGAAGTCAACCCAAGTTGCAGCACTGACTTGGCTTGACTGGACTCAAGTCGGCTGCGACTTCGACTTCAAATGACTTGGAGTCGAAGTTGCGGCAACATTAATTCAGGTGGCCAACATGGACAAAAATTTGCAAAGGTCTAGGGACCCATGACATTTCTCGGAGTACTTATAAACAGCCCCTACCAAAAGTCCAGCTCATTTGGATGTGATTTGGGCATGCCAAATGTGTTTCTCATTCCTCTAAAGGTTATGGCCTTGGAATATCAGACACTTATGAAGAAGGATATTTGAAAGACATTTATCATAATTCAAGGGTATTCACTGGCAGAAAATGAGAAAAGTATTAAAAATATGACCCAGATGTGTTTCAAATATTCTTCACAATATGTCTTCCATGTGGCCAGCATAAGGAGAGGAATGCACAAAAAGTACTGGAAGAACACTTTAAATGCTATTTGGATGGACTGTGAAAGGTGTGCAAGCCAAAATTTAAATGGGTTTAAATGCCTTCAAGATGTCTTTCAGGAATTTTTATGGTCTGAAGACCACAGATATGCAACAAAATGTTCTTAAGATCCATGCCCTCAGGATACAGAAGAGAAACTGTGACCTTGTCACACAATGCATTTAGCATGCCTTCTGCCAGATATAGGCTAACAGAATTGAAATACATTGTACAGAATATGGGAGAAGTATTTAAACTCATGGGAAATGTGTTGAAGGCACATGGGTTGACTGGGACTAAGGCCATGATTTGGTCAACATTATTTTACATTTTTCACCCCAATTTTCACTTGAAAATTGGTGGAAAAGGTTTTGAATTTTTCACTTGCATTTACACTGAAAAATGTGGTGAAAAACAACATTCTTTTTTCACCTAATTTTCAAGTGGAAAAAGCCCCAAAAAATGTGGTGAAAAATGAGTGGAAACCTCAATTTTTGATTTCCAATTTTACACTATTTTTCACTGACGAGTTTTCACCAATTTTGCTATCCTTTTTCTGGTGAGAAAACTAGTGAAAAAGGTTTTACATTTTTCACCATCATTTTCAGGTGTAAATGGGTATGAATTATAGGTGTTACTTTTGCAAGAAAAGTTATAAATTTTATTTCAAATTTTTCACCTTGTTTTCAGGTGAAAAAAGTGGTGAAAAAGTTTTACATTTTCCACATTTGTTTTCAGTGCAAAACAGGTGGAAAAAGTGCTGAAACATTCACTCATTTTTCACTTCTTTCACTGCACAATTTTCACCCCTTTTGATGTCATTTTCCATGTGAGAAATGTGATGAAGAAGGTTTTAAGTTTTTCACCATCATTTTGTGCCATAAAAGTGCCTGAATTATTGATGTTATTTTTGCACAAAAAGCTATACATTTTATTTCAAATTTTTCACCTTGTTTTTGAGTGAAAAAAGCGGTGAAAAGGTTTTACATTTTCCACATTTTTTTCCACCGAAAAATGCGTGAAAAATAGGTGAAAACAATCATTTATTTTACACCCTTTTCACTGAACAATTTTCACCCATTTTACATTTGTTTTCCTGGTGAGAAATGTGGTGAAAAAGGTTTTAAGTTTTTCACCATCATGTTCAGCCATAAAACTGTATGAATTACTGGTGTTATTTTTGCAAGAAAAGTTATAAATTTTATTTCAAATTTTTCACCTTGTTTTTGAGTGAAAAAAGTGGTGAAAAAGTTTATACATTTTCCACATTTTTTTCAGTGAAAAACAGGTGAAATATAAAGGAAATTTTTTGCCAGTACTTTGAGTGAAAAACTTGAAATGTTCAACCAGTGAGTTGATAGAATTAATTCCATCTTTGTTTTCAAACAACTTTATATTAATTTTCTTTCTATCTCAAAGACATGTACTACAGTGTAAACTAACAAGCCAGTATTAATTCCAGTCAGAATGAAATAGAAGAGATAGTCAGATAGAATGAATGAGGCGAGAGCGAGTAAAACTTACTAGGAGTGGAATTAATTTTGAGTGGAATGAAAGGAAATTAATTTGTGTTGGACTTGGAAGGCGGAATGAAGAGGGGTAAAAGGTCCCTGGGAGTGTATCCTGAATGAGTAGAATTAATTTTGTCTGCACGCAGAATTAATTTGGAGGGGAGCTGTACCTGAAATGAAAATGAAAGCCAGGTAATTAATTCTATTAGTTCTTGATTGATTCTGTGTTCATCCCAAGGCGGGATGGCATGAAACTTAATTGGGAAGACCTGAATCAGAGTTCATGGCAGCATTACGCGGCACAGGCACGTCGTAATATGCGAAAGCAGTGTATGGGACTCACCCATTTGAATACAGCAGCGTGTGTTGGTGCTGCGTGTCACACTCGCGTTGTGAGGGGGACTGTAGCATCGCTTTGGAAAACAAGGTTCCAAAAGTGACTTGTTCTTCCTCTGGGGGCTTTTTCATTTAAGTTGGATTCGTATAGATTTGGTGAGAGAAGATAGTTGAGCAGAGTTTGCCCATGGGGATCTGTTGGGGGTCAAAAATGGGGGATAACGTGAAAAATACCTTGTTCAGATGTGCACGCTGTGTGCACTACTCCGAGACAATATCCAAGTCTCTGCTTTGTCTCTCTTCTACTGCCTTTCCCCTTTGAACTGGGTGATAGTTGATTCGACTGGCTTTCCCGAAGGTGGGATAACCACAATGGCTTGACGAGGGCCTAATGGCTCAACGTGGGTATGGCTCGCGAAGGATGTGAGTGTGCCGGTTGTTGTCCAAGGTATCCGTGATTTGGTGTGAGACGCCTTAATCGTTCCTCTCTGCATGAGTAGCGGTTTGCGAGGTCAAGGGGATGGGTTAGTGTGTTTAGACATTCAGTATGAACCATCTGGAGGATATGTGGTCAAGTGTCTTGCGACAAGTTAGTGGGTTAGTGGTGTGTGTGTGTGTGTGTGGGTCAACAGTATATTAGGGGAATCGGTTTTGCACTAGAAACTAGTGGGGGAAAAACTGCTCCAAGGTTCACTGTCTACTGCTTTGAGACCCAGATCCTTTTATACTCTGCCAATAACCCCTTTGGACCTTCTCTACATGTCCACAATCCACTCCCTCGGCATTCCATAGCGTTCTAGCCCCATGGCGGTGTGCTTGTGCCATGTTTCATCCCACCGAGTTATGGTGCTCGTCGGAGGAAGTTGCCTTTTCAGGCCCAAAAGTTGCTGGGGCGCGATGCCCGACGAACTGCTACCTTCCTAATCTGTCCAAAGCCCATGTGGATACGACATCCTGAGGCTGAAAAGGGGTGAAATGTGTGTGTTATGTTGGTGTGAGCATGTTGGAAGTGCTGTGCGCTCCGGCAGTTGATCCCGTTATGGACGAAGGTGCTCCCATCTGCCAGATGTCATTGGAGGTGCACCGTCCGCGATGCGAGATGCGAGAATGGTGTCCGAAATGTGTAGATGTGGGGAGTGCGGGGTGTGGTGAGCGCGGGTGGTGAATCTGGGTGTTGTGGCTGTGTCATCGTATTTGCTGGGGTGGACACAGTGCATGTGGCAGCCCCACAGCATTCGGGGAGTCGAGGGAGTTGGAGAAGTCGAATATACGAGTGTACAGGGACATCGCAAAGTCATTGCATAATGGCTGGAATATGTTATGAGTAAGGAGAAAGAAAGGTGATTGAACACGGCATACTGTGAGCACTTGGGACGCAAAAAAGCACGGGGCGGCACTCTGCATGCACACACCTGAGAGACGTTGGCGGGAGCGTGGGAACTCCAGAACTTGAAGGAATATGCACAGCGCATCTAGACATAGCGGCCAATAGAAGACATGCCATGTGAATGAAAAGGACGTGCTGTTCAGTGGCAGGGCACTAAAAGCCTAAAAAAAATCGTGGGCCATGGCTGGTGTGTCTACACACACAGTGGAAAAGGTCTCCAACATAGTTCATGAGTTAACTGTAGGATAATAAGTAGGTGGAATCAAACTTGCCGTGAAATGTTGCCACTGAAGAACAAAGAGCCTGGGTCATCACGCGAAGTGGCCATCAAGGTTAAGAGAGGAGTCTTCTGACACATAGTCAGACCGAAGCATTGATGATGAGCAGAGTCAGTTAGAATGAAGGCCCAGAATTCCTTCTTGCAATGTTTGGGATGGTGGTAGAGGTGAAAGAGAGAGACCCATCATTGTTTGGCCAAGAGATTGATTTGATGGCTAAAGTTGATCACACTTTCTTTAGACTTCTTTCACACCTCTCACCACCTCTGCTGCAAGTCGTTGTGCTTTAACCTGCTACCCATTATTGACAAACAAAGGTAGTGGCAAGCACTCAGGGTCATCTACCAAGTTATAAACCTTGCTTATTCTCACCAGACTCTGTTACCATCGACATTGTGTTGCAAGTGCCACTGGACCTGGGATGTTTTGTTATCCCTGTAAAACCCACTTCTGGGGCTGCACTCCTTGGAGCCAATATTCTTTTGTTGCAAAGTGCTACTTCAGTGACTTCACAGGTCTGTAACTTCTGCCAGTGCACCGTCACCTTTGTGTGCCGCTGGAGCACCCCCATCATCTTTTCACATCCTCAGTCCCTGTGCCCTTAGTGCATCTGGGGCGCATAGTGTAGCGCCGCTTGCCATCCCTGACAACTCTGTGCCCATGAACTTCGCTTCTCGCCCCCCTAGTGCATCTCGGCAGGCACACTGCTCCCTGCCCTCCCCCCCCCACTGCCACTGCCTCCTCGAAACACAGTGCTGCCATGAAATTATTTTAGATTTTTAGTGTTCCCGGGAACCAGCCCCAACATTTGTGTGTGGCGCAGAGTGCTGCCCCCGGCTCTTTTGCTGCTATCTTTTGCATTCTGGCATCCTCACATCACATCAAGTCCTCAAGTTTTCTTCCCGCTGTACGGGGCCTCTTGCTAGTAAATTCCATTGCCACACCCACGAACTGTATGCTAAATCTGCGTTTCAACCTAGTTTATTATTGTCTGCACCGTGCCGGTGATACACGTGCCGCGGGGGCCGAGTGTAATGTATAAGATGGATGGTGTGCTCTACTGGTGCCCTAGCAGAACACTGTCTGCAACCGGAGCGTATGAGGCGACTATGTCGGGTACGACCGTCAAACCACTATCACTCCACAAAACCAACAACCAAATATAGCTAGCTCGGCTAGGAGAAGCGTCCAACGCTTAAACTTCCTGGCTATCTCCCTGATGAACGGCTTGTACGCCGTATGATCGAAAGTTCGGGGTAGGGACCAAGTATTAGGCCGCTTTTATGATAGTCCTTCCGTAAATGTAATCTCTTCTCTGCTCCAATCCTCTCTTGACTTCGGATCGTGGTACACTAGAAACGCGCTAGCCTAGCTAGTCGTGCTAATAGCTCTCTGCGATGTGACCTCCTATAGAATTCCTATCCGTGAACAGATGGACCTTCACAAGGCTCTTAACCAATGTTCTCGAAACGCGTATGTGTGTTTTACGGCTGTTAACCGGCGTGTTTATTGTGCTAGCTCGCACTTGTATCCTTCCAACCAAGTCCAACCTCGACTCCTTGTCCTTTTAACCGCTCCAGTGTTGGCATTGACCGGGGTCAAAGGGGGGTCAAAGCAACTTGACCCCCGGGTCAGACCTCGACCGCAGTGTCAGTGACTGACTAAACAGTTTTCAACCTTTCTACTCTTCACCAAACTACTCGAATATATATGAATTCAAGAGGTTTATGGGCTCTTACTGCCAGTTTACTATTTGCTTGACCCGGTCAATGCCAACACTGAACCGCTCTGCTCTGTGTCGCGTATGCGTTCTGTGACGCTGCACGTGGACTCTCAACGAGTATGAAACCGACTCTCAACGAGTATGAATCCAAACGCTCAACGCGCCCCTCAACGGGTAGAAACCAACTCTCAACGAGTATCAGCCACTCTCAACGAGTATGAAACCTTGAAACCCTCAATCCCTCAATCCCTCAGTGCACTCTGTGCGTGTTGTTGTGCAAATGAACTTCTATTGAAGGACAAATGGACGGTGGGCTAGATGCGTGCCTTTAGAATGTAGGGGGTCACTATATGAATAGCTACTGCCTCCACTAACCGGGGTACGATCCGCTGCCCTCCTCCCACTTCTCCCCTTGCTTTTATACTACTAACTACATACATAATCACATGAAAGTACGGCGGCCTAGGCCTTGGGTATACATGCCAAGCAAAACAGAATATAAATAAAATGAATATAATTGGTCCAATCCACGAAACCCCCAGCCCGACCCATATGGTTGCTCCATCAGCAGCCACCGAGAAATCTGTTCTTCCGTGATAAGAAAGTGCTTCCGCCATTTCCGAGACCTATATCCCTTAGCTAGCTCAAGGAGTATTCATCCCCTAGCTATAAGCTTTGAGATACAGTGCCCTAGCAATGTTGCACATCCACCAGCGTTTACTAGGTCCGATTCGTATTCCTACTGTCAAAGTCCAGATATCACCGGTGCTAGATCTGCGGCTGCAATTGCCGATCACGGCTGCAATTGCCGAGTCATAACTCCCGGCCCGTAGTACCTGACGGCCCCGCCTACTCCGGTGGGTCCTGATTCCGTCATATTGCGCTACTGAAACATCACGTGTCTCGTCGTGTCGCTCGGCTAGTTCATATCAACGCCTAACAAAGTCGCTAGCTTTGTACTCATTGGCTACTGCATCGGTTTCCTCCTAGATCTTGTTATGTATCATAGTGTAAAGTCGCCTAGGCTAGGCTCCTCCTATAGACTTAGCTTTAACCAGTCAAAACTGAGCTAGCAACCTCATATGAAGCATCGCTAGCAGAGTATCGCCTCGTAGCCCTCATCTAGGCACTAACACCGTCTACGCGCTCGATCCTAGCGCTAGCTGTCTAGTCATGGATGATTTGTGCTAGATGTAGGATTTCACAAAATGCGTGTTTACAGGCATGGCCTGAAATCCGGCTTATCACCGGCCAACCTACGAGCTTCATCAGTCAACACACTCGAAGTCTCGTGGGTACATAGTTATGTCACGAGATATGCATGTCCTAATGTGTTTTCAAGATGAAGCTGCCACTTTCTCATTTCAAGTCCTCAAAGTCGTAAAATTCCTCCGCTGCGCAACGCAAGTACTATTAATTCTATATATACACCTGTTTTCTTATTCATATTCATTTCAACCTCTGATTTGAAGCTGCTGGGTCTTTCTGAAAATTGCGATACCACATACAGTCAGTATCCACTTTTGTTCTTACATTTGCATACACTTTCATTCTGATTCTGATTTTCATTTTCATTTCAGCACTCTCGTCCTACATTGATTTTATTTTGACTCTCATTTCATATGTTGCAATTCATTGCATATGAAGTCTACTACCAGCATGTTCACATTTGTTTTTCACTTTCATTTCCATTCAACTTTCATTTCATTTTCATTCCTTGTCATTTGAATACATAGCTGGTAGGTATGGTTACAAGAATACAGAATTAATGTAAAGCTGTTCTTAAATAAAGCGGAAATTAATTTTACCAACTGAGGAAGATGAGAATCAGGACAATTTTGTTCCTGATTTTGGGTGACTCGCATCTGAGTTATTGATGTTGAATGGATGAGGCAGTAATACAGAGTTGGGATGATGGCCTGGAGCTCACAGTACTATGTCATACGCCAGCAGAAGTGGCCAGAGAAGTTTCATTAGTGAGTACGGACATACATGAGGATATACAGAACTTGGCTGGCAGGTACATTCAATAACCCATCACATTGAGATCAAGCACGGTACATCCTCATTTATGTGCCGCCTTTAATGCCAAAGGCAGCACACTTGCCATTTTGGAATATTTCGTACTACGGGGGGGGCACATGTCCCACTCCTGCTTTTTTCATCTTTTCTCCTACCACTCTGGCCACTGACCACCCATCCCCCAATGCGTCAATGCACTAATGTGGGAGCAGGATCCAAACACATGAAGGTGGACCGAGAATACCTTGACAGCCTGTCAGCTCATCATTTGATGAATTTCAAGGTTGCTTCAAGGCCCGACCACATCCATGTTTCTGCGGCATGTGTACACCTACATAATATTATGACACACCAAAATAGCTTTTCCCTGCCACGTACATTGTGCACAATGCCAGCAAGTTCCTCAACCATGAATGGATGAATATTTCTCTTCTCCGCGAGTCTATTGTGCAACCACAAAATTCTGCATTGCCCGACACGTTCATCCACGATATCCGATCCTGTTCGCATCAAAATCGAAGCACCACTGCCCTCGGTGGTTGAAGCAGAGCTACAAATGATCAGATCACCCCAAGCTTCTGCCGATATCCAGATGTGTACCCTGAATGAGAATGGTCGAGAAGTTTTTGAGCTTCTTTCAGATTCAGAGCCCAATGCAGACAATCCGGATTCGGACTTGGAGGTGATATGTACACTCTAGCGTACATTTCGATCTGTTCTATTTTTTTAGTTACATACATCGATTTCTAGTCGCTTGAGGTTGAAAGAGCAGTGGATCAGTAATGGGAGAAGATTCTTTTAGTGACCCATCCCAGATCTCTATCCAACTTGACTACAACCTCGGGCCTCACTCAGCGCTCAGCCTCAGATGACCCTAGAAAGAGGAAGACAGGGGTCTAGGATTAATGTGGAAAATGGACTCGACCACCATGATTATGCAGAGTTTTTTTGTTTCTTTCCTTCTGCCCTGCGACAAGTCAGCTTCGGAGCTTTAGATTTTGTATCCAACTTGTCCACTTGGACTGTAGGCCAATGTTTTGCATGGCAATACAAGTCCACAGTCCTGGAATCCATATTTCAATTAATATTGAATTCCTGCTACTGACTTATAGGTCTCCAAACCAGAATTAAAACACTTGCTCGATCATAATCCCAATTAGGTAGGCAATGGTAATGTGGTTCAGGTGTTATAAAATAGCAACTGGAAATATCTGAAGCTACAAACTCTCGCTGCCCCAGCTCCCTCTTTCCCTCCACCTGCAGTTTATATGAGACTTGTCCAAAAATCGACAACATTTATTGATATTTATCATTAGATAGGCACCGTGTTTGGTTGAATCCCGCCACATTTGCAACATACTAGAGCCTAGAATGGCGGTACATACCATACCAAGCATATGTCTCCTCAGGTAATTATGAGTACTTATGTCATAGGAATTGTCCCTTTCAAAACTCGAGAGCACCAAATTTTGATCAGTTTTTTATGGGGGTAATAGTGTCTCATAATTATTGCAATTGACACACCTGTTTTCCTCAAAAAACACACAGCTTTCTCAGAAAGAGCACATCCTTCACACATGTTGAAAAAAACACACAGGTTTGAGAACCATGCAAAGAATGCACAACCCACTGGAACCCAACACCCCCTTCTTGAGACCTATCATCCGACACAGGCACTTGTTGACCCAAAAGCACCACCACTCTTTTTTAAACACCACCACCAAAACAAAAAACATACACATCATTGAACCTTTTATGGACAGATTGCTGTCTCGGTAACCCAGACGGTCCTGATCCATGCCATGTGCACTCGGGTAACAAAAATAAAGCAGAGATCAGACCTGAACGTCTGGGTAGTTGGTGTAGTAACACCCCCCATCAAGTCACATCCCTCGTCCCTCCCTCCCTGGGTCCACTTTCCGACTTCGGGACTCACTCTATTGAAGAATATTCCTCTTAAAAATGATGTGGCACAAGAGGACTCAGATCAGGCGATCAAGGACACAGATCAAACAACGTGGCGAAGTGATGGCAACTTCATGTGCATGTACCATTGTTGCAAATCTGCTGCAAAACATGCATTTCCAGTGGGGAGAGCCATATTGGACACCATCTGGACACCATTTGGACAGTAGATAATATATCCCTATGCATAATATGGCAGGAAAGTAAAAAAATGGTCTCAAGCCAAACTACCTCATTTTGGAGTTGTACACATCCTTGTCACTTAGTTACTTCGCTTAGGAATGGGAAACTTTGTGAGTTTGATGGGAAAGCGTGAAAGTTCGTCATTTGAAGTAATTTCCGGGAAACCTCATCACTTCCATTAAATCAGATTTGAAGCAAAGCCATCAAGCCACCAGAATGGCCATCAGCATTATTTTGATGCGCTGATGGCCGCTTCACAAAAGTTTTCCTTCATTTGCGTGAAGAGGGCCAACCATTCGATGCCCCTCCCCTCCCTCGCTTTGCTCGGGGGGTCCCCCGAACCAGGGGATCTCAGGTTGGCATGCTAAAGCCTCGTTCTGGCGGAAATTTCTGTCCTTTAACCCTAACACCCTATCCCTAACCTCTAACCCCTAACTCTAACCGGAACTCTAACCAGTGAATACCTGCAGTTAGGGCGCACTGTACTTGCCCTAACTGCTCTGGGGTTACAGGTAGATACAGAACAGTTGGCATCAGCTAGATCATTGACACATATTAAGTTACGAGCTTTCACGGTGTACAGAGGAAGTGACGAAGTTCCACTAAATCCAGCTGAAGTCACGAACTTTCACAGAATGTGATCAAACTCACAAACTTTCACAGCGCTAAGCAAAGTAACTAAGTGATGAAGATGGTGCAGACTTGTCATTTTGGTCACACACTTTGGTGATAAGGCAAGTAGGTGGGTTTTCGAGTGTGAAGGAATAGGAAAGAGGATATATGGTCCCTATATATGTAATAAAAGGTTTTAGAACTACAACCGAAAGTGCTGAGTCGACATAGTGGCTTGTAGTGGCACTAAGAGAAATTGATGGTATTTCCCGGGGGGGAGGGTCATCACGTGTGTTGATCTGTGTCCCCAATCGCCCAATTTGAGTCCTCTTGGTGTGGCAGCTTTCCTGCATTTTTTGGTCTGTTTTTGCGCTTCTCTGGCTCAGGCTAAAGAAGTGCACAATTTTCTGCTATATCAGCTTCAGTTCGGCCCCCAGGGCTCAGGAAATTCATTAATCTTCACAGTTATTGTATATAAATGTACTTGCATAATTCTATCACCTCTCCGTGCATCCTGGCCCATGGACGACACGATATCGGCGGATGTGTGACAATGCAGCTGTGACTCAATGGGGGGTGTTACTATACCAACGACCCCAGACGTTCAGGTCTGATCTCTGCCTTATTTTCGTTACCCGAGCACGTGTGGCACAGATCAGACCAGTGAAACAGTGCACCTGAGCATAGTCATGAAAATCACAATCGATGTGTACGAGACACACAAATCAAACCACAACCAACACACAACCAACAAACAACTACACAAAGTGCTCTTCTATATTTAATGTACTTGGGTCCTGTCAATCAGAATTGACTGCAGATACACTGTTGACAATTGTGCTGCAATGAAGGAAGATAAATCAAACTGTATCTCAAGACTATCACGAGTAGAACTCGTGAGTAACAACTAAAGCTTCTCGTGAGAGAAACACTAATCGTGGGGGTTTTGAAATGAAACGAAACTCAGTTGCAAACGCACGTAAGCTAATTCCAACAACTTGAAACCACACTGGACTTGAACTGGAGGTCTCACGGGACTCTCTTTGTAGACGTGGGACTGCGACTGAATTCATGGGAACGATTCTAACAGTGACTACGATCAGCCTCACTGGACTGATTCCAATAGTACCTTTAGATGTGGGACTGCGACTGAACTCACTGGAACGATTCCAACAGTGACTACAATCTTAGTAGTACCTTTGATTTAAAGCTTTGACACGTTGTCGCAACTTCAAACTGGATTACAAAACTTATCGCGAGAACTTCTTGCGAGAGACTTTCTGGTTCAGCACTTAAGCTTATGACTTTGGGTTATCAATCACAATGTGTATTGACTATCTAACTGAGTTGGGGCTAAGTACAAACTTTGAAATGTATAAAACAAATCTCCACATATAAATAGAACTCCAGACGTGCACTAAATTTGTGAGAAATCACTACTGTGACCAAAAATAGTCACCGCAATAATAACTATGAGGGAAAATGCAGTCCAGAATGCGTTAAAACTACTCTGCTTTTATACTACTTTACAGTCCATTTTAGTACATGCTATATAAGGAAATTGAATAATAGGAATTATGTACAAGGCCACGAAAACAGCCGGCATTCTATTTTAAGGACTTTAAACCCATATGCAACATGCTGCAGCAGTCACGTCTCTTCAGTGTGAGCCTTATTACTGTTTTAGCCTTAGTCATGAGAGGTCTAGAGCGTTTTGGACCTATCACGACACAATGACACCTTATTGCGACATCGCAGGTGACTGACTATTCCGATCAGTCGGAGTTTCAGGAGACATCGGAGTCATCAGACATTTCCGTGATTGACTTTCCAAGTCACTTGTCTTTGCACATGGCTGTGATCGGTCTCAGAGATCGACGGGATGTAATTGCAAGTCGTTCTGACTATCGTGACTTGTCTCAGCATATCCCTGAGAAGTTCTTCTTGTCGCGACTGTAACTATTGTCGCGACAAGGACCTTTTGGGCACAAATCCCTGCCATTGAGGTTTGTCTTCGTGTAGCAGTGTTCAAATAAATATGGATATTCGTACACTCTCCTTGGTATGGACTCTAGCAATCCTGCGTGATACTGCCCTCACATATGAGTTATGGCCACTATTAGACGAGTTCTCATGACAAGCTCTTGGGACACTATATTGATCTCACATTGTTTAAAGTATTGTATATAGTCACTGTATGGCTCATTGTTGTACTCCATCGCATCTCTGAGACTCAGTCAGTAGCTCGGAGCTCACTCTGGCCCTAATTGTATACCACCAAGCAGTGAGATGATCGGTTTAGACTGAATTAGCATAATTGTAAGCTTGTTTTTATTTCAGCCGTCTCACCGGACCATCTGGGTTACTGAGACAGGACAGATTATCAAGGTTTCTGTAATGAGAATATATCGGTGTAATCACTGCAAATCTATTGTGTTGCAGACCTTGCACATATACATACCTCTTCTCCTTGAGTAGAATTTTTTGTTGTTGTATATTGCGTTAACTGAGCCTTAGACCAGTGGTGAAAGCAGACAGATAGGCTTGGGAGTCAAGGTGCTTAGAGTAGGAGCTTGCTACACATCACTCCTTAACTCAAAATGGCCTTGCTGGATACCTCAGCCATTCACATGCTATGCTCACAACTATCCCCTGGTTTTATTACCCGGCACTGTAAGATACGGATGTAAAAACCATAAACACGGTCACTATGTTCCAGTTCCCGGTAGACAACCTGTAGACAGATGTTCGTCATGGTTCTATCGTATTCTGGCAGGCAAATAATGTAAAACAAGAGTTCAGGTAGATTATACCACGCTTCTCTGGGCTCTTTCTATTACAGAAATCTGTTTTGGAGTGCCTAAAGTCCACAATAAATAGGATGGGATCCCTGGAGGGGGGAAACATCGTGAACTACAATAAGTATTCTGGCGGGTAAACAATGTACAACACAAGTTCAGGTAGATATACCGTCGTTTCTCTTGCCTCTTTTGTGTCAATAATATTGCAGAACTTCTTCTTTCGGTGCCGGAAATCTTCAATACATAGAATTGGAGTCCTGGAGGGAGGGAACTCTGTGAGCTACAATAGTTATTGTTGCAGGTAAATAATGTGCAACATGAGTCAAGACCTGTGTGTTTTGTAATTTGGAACCTGTGTGTTTTTTTTTTACCAAACTTGAGCAGTGCTAATTTTTTACATGAGCAGTGGTATCTTTTTGTTTCAATTTTTTGAGCAGTGCTGTCTTTTTTGGATTTTTTGGAGCGGTGTGTTGGAAATCACACAGGCCGTGCTTTTTTTTCACATCCATACCTGGTGTGCATTTTTTCCTGAAAGATATTGAAGGTGTGTGAATTGTTATAGAAAACAAGCCCAACCTGTGTAAATTTTATGAAAAAACCCTCAACCTGCATGAAAAATAATTATGAGACACTATAACAGCCATAGTTTTTCATTAGAGACCGATTTCGTTGAGGGACTTCTTAGTGGCTGTGCTTGACCTCTTTAGTGGCAGTGCCTAAAAATGCTTTCTTTTTTTCGGCTGTACGATGTACTTGTTATTATTACTCGGGGGAAAATACCCCCTACTTGGTGAAAAACCATAACTTGCATAAACATTGACTAAAAAAAATTGTCTTCGGCTTTTTCCGTCGGCACTCCTAATGAATTCTCCTGAGGAAGTGTCAACTGCGTCGGCCAACATCTGGTGAAAGTTTGGGAATTGAGAGAGCCGGTGTGATGCACGGCGACAAGATCACAGCATAAATCGGAGGCTGAAATAGTGATGCTCCCTGCTTGCCTCGCCCTCCTTAGTCCCCGAATATCTCCGCTTCTATCTGGTATTATTAATTTATTAATGCCTACCTTTTTTTCCCGAGGACCTTCGTCTTTGATCATATGAGGGAGAATGATGCATACATACATAGGGGCTTGATTGCCCGCTGCGCCGTGTCGTTCAACCTGGCGCGTATCTCGGAGTTTCTCTTCCTCGATAGTAAATCACCTATAAATATATCAGACCTTCAGTCATTTAAGCCGGTGCCGTGGAGGCAATTTGGTCCAAGAATTGCGCGGACATTAGCATACCACGTGGGCGAGTACTTCTGCTTAATTCGAACTCCGCCGATGCCGCCGTGCACGCCCGATCGTCACCGTGCTTCAATCGCGCCGGTTCTCCCAATTCCCAAATGCTCTCGACAACTGTTACCCGGAACCCAGAGTGTGTAAAAAAAATATTAATATGCGGCAAGCGCAGACTGGGACAGTTAGTTGAGCCGTCCTCGGAGTTTGAAATTTTAGCAAGTGCCGTGATCGGCCGGACGTGAGCCATCAATTTACCATCATTCTGCCATAAAGTCTAGCTGTCTTGTCTCTACCCGCCGCGCTTGATTCAACGCCTGCGGCTAAGTGACACCGCAAGATGGATAACACTATGATTGTCTGCTTTTCATACCTTAACATCAGCTTCTCACGCTTGAATATTTTCGTTCTCAGCTCCATGGGTGCATGGATCGCTTAGGATTTGCATTGAAATCACAGCAATGCAACCTGTGCAGAGTTCCTTCTAGCCTGGTTTTAAAATTGGGTTAACTAGAGATCTCAATGCCAAGACCCCCAAGGAGCCTGTACATTGCTGCTGCCTCTAGGCTCAAAACACCCTGGCAAGTGAAGAGCTCCCTTACATGGAGTTGTGAGAACGACGTGCCGTCCTGGTCGAGGAAATACAGAAAGCTGAAGCTGCTCATCGTCCTGCCTACCTGCGGTCACGGCGGCTCTCTTCTCCTGTCTCATCTTCAAGATATTTTGTTGGGTGATGTACTCCTGTTTTCTGCAGCGCGCCGCAGAGACGAGGAGAAAGACGCCTGTGCGAAGTGCTTTAATTCTTTCTTTCAAGCGGACAGCTGTTATTCGCAGCCTCACTGCGAATCCAGAAATCTCCTCTGGGTTCGGTGAGCCACGGAGACCGCTTCTGTCGGCCTCACTTGATCAAGAAAATATGCTGGCTTTGTGTGGGTGTTCTTCTCTGTCAGCTTCGAAACCACAACTCACAACTCTGCAGCTCGTCACTCAGCGCTCGTAAATTATATTTGCACCCGTTCATAGTCTAAATGTCCCGATTATTCGGTCATAATCTTGCTCAAAACTTTCCTTTTGTCTGCCGTCACCCGTGGAGAATGTTTCAAGATATGTTGATTACAACGTACACTTTGACCTCATGGTATGATTTGTTGACTGTATGTAGCATTGTCGTTGTTTTCTGTCGCGGCTTCCGCGGTTTATATCATCGCATTTGGTGATAGTATTGATTATCATAGCTCTTGGTACAGGTTTCCATCCAGGTACCAAGGATTCCCGGAGGACCGGCTTCAGGTATCATACTTGGTGAAAAAGTCGACGAAAATTTGGTCTGCCGACCTTCCAATGGTCGGGAATTTCCCGATCGGTAACTCGGCACCTCACGGTGAGTGCGCTCAGTTGCATAATTTAGGGGGTATTTTTAGTCAGGTCGGGCGTAATTCATGTCCCACAGAAAACATAATATGCGCTCAGAACGGATGTCATTCAACCTGAATTCCGAATGACCTTCAAGAGGGTGGTGGACCCCACAAGCTGTATTCGATCTCAGCGGTGTAGCACTGATGAACCCCATGACTCGAGTTCACTGGAGCAGAAGTTGTGAAGGTGTTCGTGCGCCCTGCTAGTTACACGGAGTAGTGAGAATTTCGCCAAGCCGAAAATCTCTGAGTCCACCATTGTCGTATTTCCTGGAAGATATAGAGTATCATAAACGACTGTTGGCCACTTGATGCGATTCAAGATCAGATCAAAGACGCTGGTTTACTTACAGAAAACGAATATGTTGACTTTGCGCCGTGAACGGATGTTATTCAATATCAAGTGGTAATCCGAACGACTTAACACTCAGGGAAGATCCGACCCACTGAATGGATGAATTGATGTTCCAGATAGGGCTGTCAATAGTCTTAGATTAGAGTTGATGACTTGCCGTCTACAGCGGACGTACGTACCGGCGCAACAGATGGAGTTCAATCGATTAGCGCCAGCGCTTATTCGAGCATCTAACGGTACGACGTTGAAAATGGATGCTCGGACCTTCCATGTTCAATAGTCTAAGATTATAATTAGAGTCGCACTCAAATTCATTCTCGATGCGATGACTTACCGTCTACAGCGCAACAGATGTGCACGACCTGGCACGACACGGGTTCAATCGATTAGTGCTGGCAGTTATTCGTGAACGAGCAGGTGATGCATGGCAACGATAGGGATAGATAGTCCCACGATTGTGTCATGTACAATTCCGACATGTGTCAGTTTGGGGCTGGCATTACTGACCCTTTCTATATTCAATAGCGTTGACTTAGAGTCGTGCTCAAATATATTTTTTTCGATTCGATAACTCGCGGTCTATAACGGCTGCACACTCGTGGTGCCGAAATGTGCCGTAGAACGTTTGTTGATCCCGGGGCGAAAGATCGAAAGATCGAAGATTCCGGAAGACCATAGATAGAGAGGCGTTGCAATCAAAAGACAAAAAGGGATGAAGAGCTTAGATGTGGAGGAGGCATCTGCACGGACTTTGGCAAGAGAATCTACGGGCAAAATGGTAGAATATCTATTGAACTCACACGGACGATTTTGTCGCACGCGCAGTATCTTCATTGTGCAAGCACTTCTCTCAAACACCACACACGAATCTTGCCGGGTGTGAAGCTGCATGGGTTCATTTTCCACGCGTTATCTTCAGTATTTTCAACAATAACCTTGAACGCTCAAGCGCCGTCACTGCTTGAATTCAGAATTAACTTTTGACCCCCGCAGTGCCTGCGTTGTATTCCAGAGTATTACGATTGGTCCCAGCTCGTTGAACATGAGGGATACAAGCAGGCAACAACCAGTTGAGGACTTGAATCCTCCCCATGAAGGACTCTTTGATATTATTATTTCGTAGTCTGATTCATATCTTTGAGCGGCATAGTGGTTCAGATATCACCTTGTAACGGACGTGCACAGCAACTGTGGCTTGGGTTGTCTTTTTTGGTAGCCCTTTTCTGTCTCGGTGACATCAATGAGGGCATCGTAGAGAATATGTCCCTTAAGAAAACCTCTATTTCTGAACGGTGTTAGTCCCACGCAAAGGAAGGGAGGGAAATTTGAGATCTAGAACATGTGTGCGAAACCCAGGAGCAGTAATGACAGCCATCAACGCTCCTCTATGGGGGTAATAGCGTCTCATAATCATTGCACCATCCTTCCCTTCGGAAGCGCCCCGGTCAAGAGGTTTAACGGTGTACCCGGTTCTCTGGGAAACCCGTCATTGCCAGGCTCGCCATCAGCTCCGTCCGCACCACCGTTTGCACCTTTGCCACCTTTACCTTTTCTCCCACCCTTTCCACCGTCCAGGCCAGTTGGAATTTCCCCATCTTCACCTTCCTGACCCTCAGACCCTTGTCACCACCGCCACCCCCATCACCATTGCCGCCTTTTCCTCTTCCGCCCAAGAAGCCCAAGTCTGACATTTGATGATAGGGTTATCACGGGATGGATGGAATACTAGCGCACTAGATGTCACCGTTTCAATACGAGTCTTCGGCTCATTAATACTCCAAATAATCACCCCGGGTGTAGACCGTGTGGTACTTCTCCGCGTCTTTACGAGTCCTAATATCCTTTAGGATTCGTTCTTGTCAGCTCTCCACCCGCCAAAATTTCATCAAATTCAGTGCTCATTTTTGATTGAGATTAGAACTCCGACATCATCGAACATTTTTTGCACCGCATTTCTTCCTGATCTAGGAAAGAAACTCTCGCGATCTCCGGTTAGAGCCGAGGTCCGGTCCGGCTGCCTTTTGACAGGTCAAAGGCGGTGCATTGTCATCCAATTCCTTTCCGCCTTCCAGGACCGCCTTCATTGCTAGCTGAATCTACGTGAGCTTGCGAACGGCTAGAGCAAGCGTAAGATAAGGCAAGAGAACAACGAGGTTCTGTTATGTACCTCAGCTGTGACATGAGATTAGATTAGATTGACAGCTGAGGTCGCGTGCGCGTCAACTATTTTCAGACGACGCGCTCACCTCAGAAACCTCGGAGTCTCTCGTTCTTCCAGAGTCTCTGGATAATTTTGACATGTCTTTGCTTCCTAATGCTGGTGTACTGGCTCCTGTCCCGGACACTTTCGACTTCGACGGCTGGGTCACCGCTCCTGCTCCGAAAGATCCTGCTGGTCGCAGCTTGCGCATCCGGAATCAGCACAACCTGACGGTAGAAAGGTTCAACGAGACAAGCATCGAGCAGACCCTCAACTGCAAGGAGGACCGAACGGCATACCCAGATGTCGGTCCCCCGCTCAAGGCATTTTTTGCGTACTTGCAAGACGACATGGCCGACATGATCTACAACGAGCAGTATTGCAGCGACGTTGGCCCGCTTCCCGCCTTTATTCGACAACAGGTTGATCGGTCGAGACGCAGGAAAGGGGAGCGTTCCGAACTTGAAAAAGGCGAAAAAGAAAAGACGAAAGGGCGCCCGCTTCAAGGCTCTATGGTGCTGTCAAATCCTATTTTCAGAGTTGCGGGTCAGAGCACGGCGGCCGTTATATCGGACGTTGTGCTCCAATCGATCAGTAACAAGCTCTACGTCCCTCTTCACTGGTTTACGGACGAGCGCTTGCTTTTGATTCAGCATCGTCTCCACGAGGTTCCGACAAAGCTGATTCGTCCTACACCCACAGACGAGGTACCCAGTCCGGAAAAGATCCTGGTCTTTGACATGCAGAAGATGTCGACACTTCCTGCATGGGGCACAGACGAGTTGTCCTCCTGTCTCACTGCGATGGAATGGCAGGAGGCAGCCTTGAATCTGGACACTGCGCTTGCCATCTTGTCAGAAAAGGCGCCGGCAGATAATCCCACCAAACCGACTTACGGAGCGTCCTTCTCATCTCACCGGCTCTTCTTCATTCACTATGGCAGATTCGAGAAGAACTATCCTGTCTGGTATTCCTTCGAACGAAAGGCCAGACACACCATTCTTCAAGGCGAGGTCTTCGATCGTGACTATTACACACGTCAGGTCGATGGGATCCTGCTTGCTAAAGAGACGCTCGAGCGCCAGACCTTGGAGCGTCAACTGTTAGACTCTCCTGGTCGCAAGCACTCTTGGGATCGGGAACCCGACGTGCGGCCACAGAAGGCTCCACGTCATGGTAATGACTCGCCATCGTCCTTTCGTGGGGATCAATCATCTCCGCGGGGGGACAGCTCTTCCTTTCGGAATAGCTCGAACAGCACGCGCGGTCCGACCTGCATTTCCTGCGAGGGACCCCACAGACTCAAAAATCACCCCAGCTCGACAAGCACCTTCCCTGACGGAGCTAGCTGCTTCTCGCTACCGCGTAACGGAGATTTGTGGACAGCTCGACCATTCAGAGGTGCAGACTCGAGACGGATCTGTGTCGACTTTAACCTCCCGCATGGCTGTCAAAGGACACACGAGTCCTCCACCCTCCACATTTGCAGTTTCTGTGGCAAAGATCATCCAGCCCTACCACGAAACGCGCTCTGCAACAGACATTGATGGTCTGAAATTTCCAGACTTGCCGCTGGCCGGCCAACCTCTTCCGCATCTCTCTTTCCCTATCGGTCCTCTATCTCATCCTCCACTTAATTACACGGACTTCTCTGGCCTAATTCATCGTCGTGCAAGGCCCTATCAGGCTGCACCAGCGGATATAGAAATATACGAACGCGTTATCACTCCCTACGACTCCTCGGCATTTGCCCGCTTGCTGGACAAGCATAATCTCTCTGCTGCATATTCACTCCTAGTTACTAATCTGGATAATGGCTTCCCTTTGGGCGACCTTCCGGTTCTCTCAACTACCGTTATCATTAAAAATCACCCATCTGTCGACAAGAACATTGGAGTAGTCCAAGACTATATCGACACGGAGCTGGCAGCACATCGTATGTCAGGACCTTTCACTCAGGCAGCGGCGGAGCGGATACTTCGTGGTCCATTCTACTGCTCTCCATTCATCGTTGCGGAGCAGGATCAAGGGCCTCTGCTTCCGCCAAAATTCCGGGTTTGTCGTAACCTTTCGAAGGGCGATTCGAAAGCAGGGGTTGGATCTGTGAACAGTTTCATTTCTAAAGACGACTTTCCGACTCGTTTTGACATGGCTCATCGTGTCGCAGATGCAGTGAGTTCTGTCTTGGATTTATGGCACCGACGCAGCTCTGCGGGTGCTCCGAATGTCGACGCAGCTATGCGGACATTTGTTTTGTAGTGATGCCGACGCAGCTTTGCGGGTATTCCGGGTCGACGCAGCTTTGCGGACCTTTTGTATTTGCCGACGCAGCATTGCGGGCATTCATGCCGACGCAGCCTTGCGGGCATTCGTGGCCGACGCAGCTTTGCGGGCATTCACGTCGACGCAGCATTGCGGACTCTCACCTGCCAGTGCCTACTCGGTTTTACGGTCATTAATCTGGTTGGGCCCTAGCTAACAGCTAGTCTGTGTAGATTGCTGTTTCGCCCGATGGCACGCAAGCTTGTGCATTCGACATACAAGCATTTCATCGCACCTGCCCGGTGCTGCCCGATCACAAGCCGTACCTCGTCGTGAGCGTGCGCGGCCACTTCTACATTGATCACAATCATCCCTTTGGAGCTCGTCCAGCGAGTAGTAACTCCGGTCAGATCGCCAATGCCGCCACGGACATTTGGGATAAGGCAGGAGGAAAATCGCTGTCAGTTTTCAAATACGAAGACGACATCAGTAATCTTCGATATCCAGTGGACACAGGCACTTTTTCGGACGGTGGCTATCGCTATTTGCATGACCGTGACAGCTGCATGGAGCTCATCGCTCCGCTGCAAATTCCCTGGCATCCCACAAAAACCGGTTTGAAGTTTGACTTCACGATGATTTTCATCGGCTTCTTCTGGGATATTTCATTGCGAAGGGTTTCTCTCCCGAAACCTAAACGCCTGAAGTTTCTTGGCCGTGTAAAAGTCATGCTGCATACGATCGAATCTGGAGTACTGTACTAAAACGTTCAGTTCGACAGAGGGGGGTGACGCGTGACGGAAAATTCCGGTTTGACAATTCGACAAACCGCATTTTTTGGCGTGACCGAGCGCAAAATTTCGACAATCCGAGCCGAAAATTCGTCGAAATCGCGAAATTTGGGGATTTTGGGGTGACGAACCGGAAAATCTATTCGACAGTCCTCGGGGTGATGCGTGACAAGCACCAAAGTTGGCAATCGACAGCCCCCCCAGTGACGCGTGACTGTCGAATTGAACGTTTTAGTACAGTAGGTCTGTCGCTTCTAGACCTCCAGAAGATTCATGGATCTCTGGTCCACATATCTTTTGTCTACAGTGAAGGTAGCTCACGTCTTCCACCCATATCCAACTTTATGGCTGGATTTAACGGGAACGAATTCATTTTGCACCGTGCCTCCAACTCCTTGCGGAAAAATCTGATCTGGTGGGAGACGCAGCTGCTTGTTCCTAATTTTTATCGCCAACTTCGACCGCTGGGACCACTGCAGGATCTGCATATTTATGTGGATGCCTCAACTAGTTGGGGTATTGGTATCATCATAGGAGAATCATGGGCTGCCTTTCAGCTGGCGGCAGACTGGAAGGTTCCGGGACTGGATATATGCTGGCTCGAGGCTGTCGCGCTCGAGTTACTGGTGTACTTCCTCGCACAGCTGAATTTTTCGCAGGTTCACCTGCTGATTCACTCCGACAACAATGGCGCAATTGGCGCACATTCAAAAGGTCGCAGCGGTAACAACGCAATCAACTTGTGTGTCCGCCGCACTTACGCCGTACTGGCGGAACATCTCATCGTGCCGAAATTCAAGTATATTGAGTCGGCACTCAATCCTTCGGACCCTATCTCACGCGGAGAATCGGGTCCTTCTCATAGACGCCTTGCGCAGTCTTTCGATCTCCCATGGGAGCTATCCAATATTTTTGTTGACCTTCCTGGATAGGCTCGATATTTGGCCGGGTTCACGTGAATCCGGAGAAGCTGACTGGGGATCCTTTATCTGGAAGGATCCCTCTTCGCGTCAGGCAGCTTCTGAATCCTTTCCCCTCTCCACCAGTACCTCTTCACCTTCCCCATTCACCGCTTCCCTTATTACGGGGGTTCCGCTCCGTCACCCCGTGGTGATTCCTATTGTACCATCCAACTCCCGCCCGGGCCTCATAAACACCAACACTCTTTTTTACCAGTCACAAGGCTTATTCCCAACCACATCTCCACTCGTTCCCATGGATCAACATATTTCCTCTTTATTACCAGCGGAATCAGTCAGCGACGCTCTTATGGACGTTCGTTGTGCCGCCGCGCTCTCTTTGCCTCGCACAGTCCCCCGAAAGCCTACGAAGGAAAACTATCTGGCACCGAGTAGCTATCGTCCCCATGTAGCAGCAAACCAGCGGCTTCTTCTCTGGACAACACCTCATTCCCTGCTTGCACAAGGACGTCGAGATGCAGAAATCTCGCGCCGATTACAGACATTGATGCTGCAAGAACTGCTTACCTCCACGGAGCAGGACACTCGTCAAGCGTATGGGGCTGGCCTGCTTCGCTTCAATCAGTTCTGTGACAGGGAAGGGATTAGCGAGAGCTGTCGCATGCCTGCATCGGATATTCTGCTCGGCGCATTCATCTCGGATCACAGCGGGAAGATATCAGGCAAAGCGATCCGCAATTGGCTCAATGGGCTTCGTCTGTGGCACATTTACAATGACGCCGACTGGCATGGTAAAGAGGGATGGCTGCCCAGCATTCTCAAGTCCGCAGATAAAAAAGGCGCGACTTTTAAGCGTGTTCCCCGCGGCCCCATCACTTTCGACCATCTTCGCGCGTTACGCTCTTCTCTTGATCTCAGTACCCCGCATGGCGCGGCTACATGGGCCGCTGCCCTTACGGCCTTTTGGGGTTGTCGCCGACTTGGCGAACTTCTTATAAAATCATCGGCAAAATTTTCTCGCGAGCACGATGTCACTCGTTCAACTCGAATTTCACGTCTTGCGGTGATTCTTATCTCCGAGGGAGCGATCACTTCTAATATTCTTCAGGTTAATGGACGAGCTGTTGTTACATTCCATCTACCATTCACCAAAACTACTGGGGTTTTGGGCGGAGAATGTATTGTTACCGCCACCAACAACGACCTCTGCCCTGTTTGGGCATTGGATAATCATTTTCATATTAATCATTCTCCTGACAGAGACACACCTTTTTTCGCATTCAGAGATGGGCCTACATGGACTCCGTCACTGAAACATTTATTTATCAGCACCACCAACAATATTTTCAAGTCACTGGGCCTCGAGAATGTTTTCGGGCACAGTTACCGCATCGGTGGCTCGTTACGGCTCCTTCTCGATGGTGTCGCACCGGAGATGGTTATGAAAGTGGGCGGATGGACATCACTTTGTTTCTTGATCTATTGGCGGCGCTTGGAGCAGGTTATTCCGCTTGCAATAACCCGCGCGTGGGATGCACAAATTCGGGCTTTTGCTTCCTCACAGGGCATTCAGCACGACATTGTTGATGTAAACTTTATTTAATCACTATGCCTAGCTCTGTGTGGTGTGCGGTTCACTTTTTAGTTGACCCTGCAGCGAGCTTTGCTCTGGGAGCTATGCTCCGTTTGGTATGCTTTGGTCTACTCTTGAGTTTCACCCAGACCAGGGTTTACTTTGTGTACTGGATTTGACGGATGCCCGCCAGAACGGCACTTGGTTCACAAGTAAATAAAGAGCACTCATCGTGTCTCGCCGTGTTCTGGTATTGCCGCGAAGCGGCCCGCCATTTCCATTCGCAAAACACTCAGATCTCAGGATCTGTTTATTAAGCTCTTATGCGCTCCCAATGCAAGGATTTCAAGCACGCAGAAAATGCGATGTCTTACCTTATCTGCTCACAACGCCAAGACTGGGAAGTGCGTCCAGTTCACCCTGTCTAACGTCTCTTTCTGCAATAATGCTACCATACCCGGTGCTGTAATGGGCAAGGTGGCATGGCTTGATGGCAAGGGGCACCTGCCGGAAGGAAACAATAGCTTGCAGTGGCCCCGCATGTCCTTCAAAGGTATGTTGTATGGCTAATTTCTACGGCTTAACTCCATACATTGTCCGGCTCTATATGTGCTACCGTGGACTGAAGAAGAGACCAACTGGCTATGCCGTGCAAATAATGGCGGAGCCAGGGTGGGCAAAATGACGGGCTGCCGTTGCCGTTGAATTGAACCTGAATCGGCGAGTTGCTTGCCGACATGTATCTCGCTGGCAGAACATTTCATGAGGTTCTGACGGCGGGACCAAGGCGGACATCATTGAGTAGCATAAATATGCATCCGGTGCTTGGTTTCTGCCGGAAAAGCTCTTCTTCAGTGGGTGAACGGCGTGTTTTTGCTGCGCGCTCCTGTCATGGCTCGGAGCTGACGTTCAGTGCATAGCCCAACCAATCAGTCGTTCTTGTAGTCCTGTCAGATATCCGAGAGTCGAGGCTGGATCAGTGGGGAATACACTCGCTGGCAGCCACTCACAATCCCTTCCCTTCCGAGTGTCAAAGAAATTGTGCCACCCGAATCCAAATTTAGTCTGTAAATGACCCGATCGAGGTGGAAATATACCGTGGTAAGTTGCAAAAGCCTAGAACCAATCGGCAAAGGGGAGCGGTTGTGTGTTGGACTCATACTTTGTCCAGGCCACCACCTCCTCCTAGGTGCTCCCACTCCTTCATTATCATGGCTCCCATCGTTACCGCCCTCCTGCAACTCGTCTCCATCGGCTTCCGCGCATCGACGACGCCGTTCCCGTTCAACCCAGGCTTTGATATCGCCAAGGTCGCAGAGCTCGCGGAAATCCTGCCCACTCACAGTTGGGAATACGGAACCGAGACCGAGGCGCTGCTCGAGCTGCACTCGCCGCTATTCTCCGTGTTTGGCCCCGCGCCGTTCCCCGTGCTCCCGTTACCTCCCTCCGACGTGCTATCGCTCGCATACGCGAAGGCGAAGATCGTCATCGGCACGGGCAAGGACGGGCTGTCCAACGGCGATGGCGCGGTGGGCGACCCCGCGAGCCTCGGCGTCGGCGCAATGATGCTCGGTAAGACGGACGAGACCTTCGCCGTCGCCGCCCGCAGCCAGGTCGACTACGTCGTCAACGGCGCGCCCCGCTGGCCCAACGGCGCTATCTCCCACCGCGCGGACGTTGCTGAGCTCTGGTGCGTCCCATTTTCATTGTACACTACTTACATCATATTGAACTCGCCACGCCAGGGCCGACTTCATGTACATGGCACCCCCCACCATCGCTTTCGCCGGCGCCCTCAACGACGACGCGTCCCTCCTCCGGCTCGCATACATCCAGTGCGGCCTGCAGCGCGAGGTGATCCTCTTTGGCTCCAACTCCTCGACCCCGTCCCCCGTCGGCTCCTCGCCCACGAACGGTCTGTGGCACCACATCGTCGGCCCCCAGAGCGCGGAGCCCGGGTTATGGTCCACGGGCAACGGCTGGGCCGCCATGGGCATGGCGCGCGTGCTCGCTACGATTATGAAGGCGCCCGCGGCCTATAATGCCCCGTGGCGCGGCGCCGCTATCGCGGACATAAGCTCGTACATCAAGGAGATCCTGGACGGCGCGCGCCAGGCGCCGCTCGACCAAGGCCTGCTGCGCAACTACCTCAACGACACGACGACGGGGCACGGGTTCGGCGAGATCTCGGGGTCGACTATGCTCGCGGCGGTCGCGTACCGCATGGTGGTGCTACGGCCGAAGACGTTCCCTGCGGCGACGTACGTTCCGTGGGCGGACAGCCTTAGGACGGTGCTCGGCGGGAACGACGCGGCGGGAAATCCGCATGTGACGGCCACGGGCGTGGTGACGCCAGCAGTGAACCCGCTCGGGTGGGGCGACGTCGCGCCGTGGACGAGCGGCACATCAGGAAAAACCCGTAAAACTGATGGCTGATCTTGATCAATTATGGCTGTCAGAATTATTTTGTTCGATCACGGGTCGCTGCTGATTGACGAGAAGGGCTCATGAGCGATTATGGACGCTCCTCAGGTGCTTAGAGGTGCAGCACAAGATTGCAGAATATATTTTGTGATAGCTTGAATTATACAGTTTAAGCAATCCCCCCGCATCAAAGAAAGCACAATTTATTGTTCAAGACCATACACAGAGATAGTACACCACCTTGAAGCTGTAGGTGCGCGCGCAATTATCCTGAGTGTAACCCGAGACGCTCGCATCGCAAAACTGCTGGTTTGGGAGGCGGCACGGTCACAGGGAGTCTGGGCCCGGGAGTCTGGGCTAGTTGGGTGCGCCATTACGCGCCGCCGTCGCGTCGCTGCACGACTGAAGGAGAGATCAAGATGGTGGGTGATGATGTGGTCCGTGCAGGTGTTTGGTGCTGTGTACAACGATGCACGTGCAAGCACAGCCATGTTGGTCGCTCTTTGCCTTCCCCCTCATCCACCATTGCCACCGCCGCTTTCAGTGCTCGCGCATGCCATCAAGTATCTGAGTCTGCACATCCCGCACCCTCATACTTCAATCTCCCGCATAACTCAAGCCCTCAAACATTCAAATCCGCCGCGCCCCAATCTCCAGAACGCCTCAAGCTTCCTCAAGACCTAAAGACCTCAACACTCCAAGAACTTGCTGAAAACGAGGGCTATTGGTGTTTATGTTATCTGGATGGGCCTTCTCTTCAGCATGGTACACACTGACAGCAAGAATTCCGCGCAATCGTTCTATTCTCGTCAAGTTCTCGTCAAGCGCGCAAGCGTCCACGCCTCAAATAATCCCATTGAAGTGCCTGCAAACTCTCGTTGAACGTTTCAAGATCTATTGCATTAACAACTCCTACAGCATACTTCCTTCGACTTCGTATTGGACAGCGAGATCGAACCGAGGAACCCGTCTCCAATTTGACGGGTTCACGTACGCGGGCTCTATCGATCCACGCCGTGGTCGTATTAGTTCACTACAGCCATGTTTCCATGTTTTTTTTTTCTCGTCTCAATTGAACATTTTCCCCCAATGTGAACGTGAAATTGGAACTGTATTCACAAGAACATGAGGGCCTGATATGTGTATTATCCTCTAGATGTGAGCTGCTCATGAGCTAAATACGAGGATTATGGTCGTCTCATGAGATACCGACTAACCCGCATGATCAATCATCCACCCTTTTGGGCGATTATGAGCAATTTTGG
This sequence comes from Mycena rebaudengoi, assembly GCA_029282285.1. NCBI lineage: Eukaryota > Fungi > Basidiomycota > Agaricomycetes > Agaricales > Mycenaceae > Mycena > Mycena rebaudengoi. The sequence goes on from JARJCX010000007.1 coordinate 2,746,404, forward strand.
TCTCTCACAAGCGCGTATCATTTTGCCGGGTTTTTCCTGATGCAGGTGCGTTGTTACGCTTATATTATACATTTTTTTATCTGACCATCGCGTTTATACAGCCCGGAGGGAAACAGCTTCGTCGTGCTCCAGTACTCTGCGTGGCGCGACTGCATCTGGGCAGGCGTGTGCAAGAAATAGGGGCAGCTGCCGTTCGAGAAGTAGTGGTTCGTCGGCCCCAAAAATCTTCGAAAATAATCAACTCGTTCATCCTGGAAGACGACATCGGTTTATTATTCTGAATTATCATACACGCCTATATACAGTGTTTGAATTGTTTACTACCACATATTAACTAACCGTCATTCTTTACTATTCTACTTTGTAACTCGTCCTTGTTTCCGCTGGCTGTTCAGTGTTAAGAAAGCGCAATTTCGCTGTTGGCTAGTTATCCATATTATTCTCCGCAAGGTACTTCAACCGTCGCGTGCGGCGGCATGTTTATCAGAATCGAGGATAGCGGGTTTCAATCCTCCCCGAATACGAATATCTCTTTAGGTGAACATGCGTTAAATTCAATCAAATTCCATCCACGCCAGTTGGAATATCTGCATTGCTCTACCCTTTTCCGCCTGGTGTCGGTTTTGTGGTTCAATTTTTTGAAGAGATGTGGAAAGAAAATAATTAAATTAATAAAGCTAGAGTAACAGAACTTTGAAAAAAAACTCTGCTGAACAACTTGTATGGATACTATGAAATGCATATGTATGGTCTAGGAGACGCCAGACGCTGTCGGAAGGCACCACAAGCATCAAGAAGGATACGAGCACAAGAGCGAATGAAGGTGCGATTCCCAAGAAAACGCTCCCTCGAGTCATCTCACGTCCATCCCGCGCTGCTGGAGAAGGGTCTGCGCTTCGAGGAAGTGCGATTGGAATTCCCGGTAGCACAAGTCGTGCGAAGAAAGAGACAGCGCAGGACACGATGGGCTGTTGTGGCGCGACCGCATAAGCTGTGTTATCTTAGTGCAGTCCGCGACGGAACAACTGAGCAAGAGGTGCATGGCACGGAGCTTCGGGCATATTATGGCACGAGACTCGGAAGGCGGTGGGGCCATGAGCCGCAGCATATCGTCGGGGGTGGAAATGGTGGGCAGCTCAACGAGCGTCGGAATGTGCGCCAAGAGAAGAATGTTCTCCCTAGGGCTCGCCGTGCATTCGTTGATCAATTTCCGCAGAGAGTACGCGGATCCTTGAAAGGAACGAGAGACCCCGGAGGGGCCCTTAGTGCAATTTCTTCCAGCGCCGGGAGCAGAAAGCGATCCAAGAGTAATCCATCGTCAATGTGCAGCCTCCGCAGACGGGGGAGCTCGATTATCTCGTTGCCCTCCGGTGTGTCGGGGCAAACGAGCGATAATTCTAAGAGATTGTGGCATGGTTCCAGCGGAGTGGCTGCAAGCGATGTGCTCGTTTCGCAGTGAAATCGAGTGAGGTGATTATATGGGAGTGGTATAGATGCTGTAGTATAAGCCATGCCTTCCCGTAGGAGCGGGGCGGCTTCGAAGGCCCTGAACAGCAACAGATCGGAAAGAACCGAAGCCCTGTCATAAGTCAGACTGCGCAGAAGAGGCAGACGCCCCGCAGTCTCGCTTAGAAGAGGCACCATCCAGTCGAATATCGACAGATCCAGAGTGTGCCACCGCTCGGAGTGCTCCAAAATTGATGTGTAGCCCACGAGGTTGTTCGCGAAAAAAGCGATGGTCAGGGGGCACGGCCTTGAACGCTCGAGTTGTGTTGTCAATGTGTTGAGCGGGATACGCACATCTAGGAGGCGAATAGTTGACCACAGCGCCAGGAGAGAACGTTTCTCCATCGCGCACAAACATGCGTTAAGATCCACGGTCCCCCGACGAGGTCTGACTCAGGAAAGCGGACGGGCACGCTCCATGAGAATATCTCGTCCAAGATGTCGGACGGGAGGCTGCGGATGAGGGATACGACGGCAAGATGGTGATCGGTGTTATCCCGGACATCCTGTCGCTCCCGACGAAGCGGACCAAGCAAGCTCTCAAGACGCACAATCTCTGCATCGATTTCTGCGAGCCGGCGCGCCCAGCATGGATGCGTTCGCGCATGACATGTACTTATAAATCCGGAGGCACGTTGTTGGTGGGGCGGGGAGAGCCGTTCGAGGTGGTTTTGCGAAAATGCAACGGGGACAACAATTCTTTGTCACAGGATGAGTGTGAACAGGCGCGGCCGCAGCGTGGGTGCTCTTCAAGTTTGTAAGAAGTCACAGTGCCAGCGGCGCAGCTTGTGCCGTGCTGGAAAAAATGATCTCTGTGAGATTATGTAAATCCATACAGTGAAAGAAAATGCACATTCACACCGCCAAATGCAACATTTCAGGTGACCTGAAAATGTAACTTAAATTCTTGGTTTCAGAAGCCAATTTAGGGAACCATTATTTTGTACCTTAAAAAATTGTTTTCAGGATACCCTAATTTGTAGCTGAATATATGACCTTAAGCTACAACTTCAGGAAGCCTGAAGCTTTAAGTTTCAGGTACAATTTTTGCAAGGCTGAAATAGTGCCTTAAATTATGAATTTCTGTCGCAATTTCATCAGAGCTGAAATAATAAAATTAAGGGTGCCTGAATTCAAGGCTGATACTACTAGTTTCAGCAGTGGCATAATGGCGACTCAAAGTAATTGATTAGGGTGCACCGAAATCAGCACTGAAAACAATAAATTCAGTCGGCGGTTCGGCCCGCCCGAAACAATAAGATTAAGGCGTCGTTTCGGCTGTTCCCGAAATATCATCTTAAACCATTAGTTTCAGCGCAACCGAAATTCTTCTGCAGATGAGCGGCAGATCATCTGCCGCTCATCTGCAGATCATCCATAGTAGGGCTCATCGGTGCTGCACACAACAGAAAATCAATTGATATTCACAAAATATAGCTTCAACATTGCCGTAGAACATGCTGAGATCATTCTTTTATGAGTGGTACTGATGACCGGCAGGTGAAGACCGGTGAAAATGTGAGGATGTGGATCATGTGCAGATGAATGGCAGATCATCTACCGCTCATCTGTAGAAGAATTTCAGGGACACTGAAACTAATGGTTTCAGGTGCAGATTCGGTGCCGGCCGAAAGCGTGCCCGAATCTTATTGTTTCGGGCAGACTGAAGTGCTGCCTGAATTTATTGTTTTCAGTGCTGTTTTCGGTGTGTCTGGATCTATTAGTTTAGGCTACCATTATGCTACCGCTGAAACTGGTAGTTTCAGCCTTGTTTTCAGGCACCCTTAATTTTTTTATTTCAGTTTTAACAAAAAACTGAAATTTATAATTTAAGGCAGCATTTCAGCCTTGCAGAAATTGGGTCTGAAACTTAAAGCTTCAGGGTTTCTGAAGTTGTAACTGAATGTACTATATTCAGTTGCAACTTCAGGAGTCTTGAAAATAGTAATTTAAGGTGCAACTTCAGGCATACTGAATTTGGTTTCTGAAATTGATAATTTAAGTTACATTTTCAGCCCACCTGAAAACTTGCATTTGGCGGTGTGATTGAAACGATTTGCGTTGGATCGTCACTGTGGTTTGAACCTGTGGCTGATTATTTGTTGGTAATGTTACTCATATGTTTGTGTTTGCACGATGCTCCCCTATCTTCCCTCCATTTCTTGAACTATTCGCCCAACGCGTTTACTAGGAGGGAGAGGAGTTCTTGGGTAGAAAAATCCCTCCCAGCGCGCTATTAACTGCTTCCGATTCGCCTCGCTCGGGCAGATTTCTCTGGGCCGTTGCCATGCGATTCCCTCAGGAGCTCGTCGACACAGTTATAGACGAAGTCGCCAGACTCGGTGACTCGTCCCCGGAACGAGCCCTCCGAGCTTGTTCCCTGACCGCTCGTTCACTCCTACCCCGGAGCCAACTCCACTTGTTCGCTGCGATCAGCTTTCGCGACGGTTATTCGGATGAACTAGTCCTAAAGTTGATGAAGTTCGATGGACTCCTTGCGGAATCTCCCCACATTGGCGAGCTCGTTAGATGTTTGTCACTTCAACTGGACGGCTGGAAGGAGGGTGTACGAGAAAACCGCTGTGGTTCCGCGCATGCTGCGCCTCCTTCCCCGCCTGGCGCACCTCGACCTCGACCTCCAATGCGACGACGACTATTTTTGGGTGTCGCAGCCTGAAATTCTCAAAACGAGCCTCCATGCGGCGTTCTCCAGAAACTGTTTCCGGAGCCTCTGCCTCACGGACGTGACTTTCGCGGATGGCGCGGAGCTGGAGTCGCTCCTCAGCCACGCAATCGGATTGAAAGCGCTGACTTTAGGCTACCTCCATTTCCGCGAAAACTCGGCCATTGAGGACGTTGATGTCCCTCGCGAACCGCATATCGTCCTCGAATCCCTCAGACTCCACTCATTCAAGGACGTGGACGAACTGCTGTCGAGTTTCCGCATTGTCGACATCAAACATCTCCGGTCCCTGGTGGTAGTCCACACGCCCATTCTTCCAATACTGAAAATAAATTCACAAACACTCCAACAAGTCAGAATCTCGTTCGCAGATGGTCAGTTCCATTCACACATACACGTGTCGCCTGTACAGTATTGATAGCACTTCCACAGAGACGCCATCTGACCCCGACATCCTCCAGGGAAACCAGACGTTGCGTTCCATAGAGATAAGGGACTTCGACTGTGCCTCCCTGCAGCTCTTCGGCAGCCTCCGCCATTTAAAGGAGCTCAAGGCGATCTTGCTGTCCTTTAAGGCTACATGGGTCGACGACCCCAGCAGGAATGCGGTGGATTGGGCGAACGTGAACGCACTTCTGGCGGAAGCCGGCGAGGGACTCGAGGATGTCTTCGTGGCTTTCTCTGCCTCCGAATCCTCCCTTGCGAGCGGGCCCCCAGACATGATTCTCGTGACGCTCGTGAAGCAGCGCCTACCCGCTGTTGCAGGAAAGATTTCGCTTAAAGAAGATACATTTCCTTGGGATAATCCGTTTGGGCCGCACTTGTAGTAGATGCATGTGCCGGTGTAAACACCGCGCATATTCTATCTTCGTCTCATCCATTGTGTACCTTCTGTTGCAGGAAATATTTCCATCTATGTATAAATGATGGGATGAAATTTGATTCCAATTTGAGTCCTTACTAAAACTGCCTGTTTTACAGATCCTAAGTATCCGAGTGGTATTCGCTTCCTTCACGCCCATGCGTCCACAGCCGAAACGAAATGCACAATACTTGAAATTCTCTTGCGCTTTTCTTCGAGGAATATTGTTCACCGCATTCAAGTCGGGAGACAAATCCATGGAATCAGGTGCATCTCCACCAGCGTCTTCAGTGTGTTAGTCCCATCAGCCTACCAGTTAGACTCGTTCCTAGTCTGTAACCAATTGCCCAAAATATGTGGCGAACACTTCGGTAGCTACAGCCTGGTACAACTTGTTCAGCCAAGTCGATCTTGGCAGTCTGGAATCTCCGCATCCTCGATTTGACCCCAATTTGTGACCCGATTATTAACTCCGTACATGGTGAGCGGAATGTGAGCGGAGAACATGGGATAACAAAGGCCGTGTCCCTGAGAAGTCATGTAAAACCTAGAGTAAAATGCGTTGGATGCGGGGGTAGATCGTTATATTGCAGTATCTTGGCTTCGAAGAATTTTAGGCAGGAATAGACTCCAGGAAACGCATGGATGCGTGCTATTTGATACCAAGGGAATTCTCATCGAAGTTATATTGATCGCAATATCATGCAACACTCCTGTGATTCTCACCCATCTATTCGTATGCTTCTCAGATATTTCGACACGCAGGGCGAGGCGATGAACGTGTTGAACGGGGTTGAGCTGTGTCCGATTCCATCAAAGAGGTGGCCTCGCTTTTCTTTTCTGCCAGACTCAGCCTTCAGCAGGGCCAATACGTTCAGAGAGAATGTCAAGTATAACACTCACATTTTTACGGTATAATATATGTTTTGGGCAGTCAGAGCGATATACAAGGTGCTATCCTCATTTCAACACGGCATCAATGAGACTTCATCGTACAAGGTCAACTTCAGATATAGTCTGGAGGATATTATGCCAGTTACCCGATTCCACAACTTCATTTACAAACATTCGGGTAACCTACATAACTTTGTTTGGGTGCCAAAAAAAACTTCGTGTTACGATGTTTCAAAGTTCAAGAACCGCATTTCAAAAGTCGAAAGATAGTTATCGCTCGTCCAGAGTACCAGGCTCTGTGACGATGAAAAGAAGATGAGTTGCATCTTATCAGAAGCCTGTGAGAAACATGAGACGGAACACTTGAAAATTGAAATGGAATGCATTAAGTACTTACAAGACACGTCATGCCGCCCGAGAAAGAAGTGTGATGGTGAGGATCGAAGGAAATGTTGCGTGATATGTCGCCTCAGGCAGCCGCGCATAGAAAACCTGCAAAGACACCAGTGTGCACTGGGGATCTGGAAATGAGGGCGGCGACTGTAGCCAATATATGCCCTCCGGCGACTGAGAGCTGCTCGGATATCTGGAGGTGCCGGAGAGCAGGAGCAGTGAGTGCATCGAGGATGCGCTTTTGAATTGGGCAGGGGGAGCTCTTTGAGTCGCCCAATCGCAACGACTGTAGGTGTTTGAGCGGCTTAAAGGGAGCCAACTCGCCTTCATCGTCGTTGCCGCACATGTTAGTGGAAAAATCCACAAGTGCGCTCGCATGCTGCAGGATTTCGGCGCATTCGTGGGTGAAAAGCATATCGGCAGAGAGGCGCGTAAGCTGGGACCACGGAAGCGCCGTACGGAAGGGGGAACACCCTTCAAAGAGCGTGACGTCCGTCAGGTTGGGGGCATTGGCAAACAATGATACATTGTCGAGCGAGCCAGGTTCGTGGAAGTAGCCGCCCGCACCAAAAGCCAAGGAACAGAGTAGAGGGAAACCGGCGGACCCGATTAAACGGAGATTTTTTTTTTTTTTTTTTTTTTTTTTTGGTGGTACATAGGCCAGTAGCAACTAACAATTGGTTAGCCCATCCGGCTTGTAAAGTTTGGAGTGTTAGCTCCAGAGGGAGTGGTTTCCACCACCCAGAGAAATGCCTTACGCACGCCCTAAGGGCAGTGTGGGACTGGCGCGCTACCCAACACCTCGACTGATATTTTGCCGGGGCTGGGCGTGTGTAAAAGCACGGCTACCCACTAAAACTCTGGGCTCCCATAGCCAATTGGCCGGTAAGCTACGCTCATTATCAAGAGTGCCTGACCATGTTCCCAGGACGAGTGGTTTGGCCAGTGCGGGACGTTTCCCGCAGAGCGGCCTGTTCGCGAGCGTGATATCGGTCTGTAGTCTCTGATTTATTGCGAACTTCCACTTATTCAGTATTTCTCCTTCGGACGCCGGTTCGCCGTCCCGAGATATGACACGATTGTTACGGAGCGTCCAAATGAGGTACGCGGACTCGGACATCAAGATCCGGTATAACCGTTCCGTACCATACTTCGTCCTTCCCTTATCGTCGCTGAACTCTGCCAGTCCGCATCCGAGTATCGTGCCCAACGACACGGAAGGCCATTCAGTCTCTCTTTCACGCCACAAGGTCTCAGCTGCTCGCCACACCAATTCTTGTCCGGGGCTGGTACACCGTGTTAAAATGTGGTCGAGGTCTTCAAGTTCCCCACAATCCTTGCATATCGCGCGGTCATCGCACTCGGGAATGTGGGTCCAGTATTTTCCAACCCTATGTGAGTTGTGAATGCCTCTCCATAGGAACTGGGTTACTCTGGGTAGGAAGTCCTTCGAATCGGTAGACTTCCAGATGTCGGCATCCGATACATACTTGTCGAATGTGTTCAGTGCTACGGAACGTACCAAATCAAGCATCTTAACTGTCGATGGCCTCGGGGGCAAGGCTTTCACCTTCTCCTCTCTGATACTGCGGTAGAAAATGCGCTGGCGGTTTCCCTTTAGACTGAGACCTGGGAGCGCAGTGCCGTATGGTAGCGACAGGTCCCAAGTTTCGCCTGTTGCAGCTCTCGCCGCCCTCTTAGCGAGTACCGCAGCTTGCCTGCATTGTGCCCGTTGCGGTGAGTCAGCTCTTATGACCTGGAGATTATCGCTGGGAAGCAGGAGCTCGACATATTCCCAGCGCGACGAGTGTCTGGTGATTTCAATGGCGAATTGGGCGAGGTCCGCCTCAGAGTAGCTCAGGGGATATTTCATGGAAACGGACAGAGGGGAGTTTTTGGAGCGCAGCAACCAAGTGCTGAGGATATCCAGCTGTAAGATGCGAGTCGAGGGGGTCTGGTACAGATCCAGCTTGATAGCTCTCCAGAGGCGCGGGGTGCGGAATGCAATTTCGCGCCAGGTCCGGCAGATCTGGTCTAGACGCGTCGGTGACTCAATCCCACGGGGATCAGGACGCTTGGGATAGACTGGGATGAAATGGAGGGATATTTCAGAGGTAATCTCGGAGGGAAGGGTGAGGTTGGGGTATTTGTATGAGGTGAGGTGAGTTTCGAACAGCTCTTGTCGCTCTAGGCGTGCCGCCGCAAGGGCGCGCTCGAGTTCCAGGATGCGCGCATCGAGTTCCCATATGCGGACGCGCGCGGCTGAGCGGGTGCTCCGAGTTTCTTGACCCTGGGGTCCAGTTTCGTCGACAGGATGCATCGCGTATTTCACTAGAAATAAAGCCTCAGCGCGTATTACAATCGTGGTGGCAGGAAACAAAAAGGCGTGTTTGTTGTTGTTGTTACGAGTCCTAATATCTTTTAGGATTCGTTCTTGTCAGCTCTCCACCCGCCAAAATCTCATCAAAATTCAGTGCTTTTTGATCGTAGTTAGAACTTCCGACTGACACTGACATGTTCCTTCCGAGGTTCTGCCGACTTGGCAATTTTATACGCGACCTGAGGGGAAAGTGTGTAGGGGAGGCAGATTTAAGAGCATCTCAGACTCCATTACAATCCATGTCCGCTGAGAGTCTGCGGAATTTATGTTAAACGATAAAACATCGTGACATCTGCCAAGACATTGTCTGACTAAAACTAAATTTGAAGGGTTCCGTACTTAAGCTCCCCATTGTCGTCTTCCTTCATTATCTTGGGCTTGTGCGGGATAGTGTAAATTATAGTTGTGGATATGACGCACTTTTGACCCCGTTTATATGTTTATAGAAGAATAATCCTATTCTTTGGACAGAAAAATTGGGCATGTCTGCTAATCACGTCCTGGGTCAGTGGGCATTGACCATGACTCAGATTAGAGACCAGCCTGAACAAGCCAGAGATTATATCCGCAGAATATTTCACCTGCAGGACCCGCAGAATTCCCCTCTCGGTCCACGGGGACTTCTTTTAGACGCGCTATTTATGGCCGTCACCGACAGGAAAGTTTATGGATCTGCGTTGACGCTGTGCAATAATTGTGGATAACAGGTGCCAGGGACTACTGATACATTTGGCCAATATATGAATGTGGACTGGATACCGGCATTTCCTGCCACACATCCAGCTGGCTCAAACATTGTCTCAGTGGTTTGGACACCATGATAATTAGTTCAGGGTTCAGCAATCTCCGCTTGAATGAGGATTAAGTTTGTCTTCTGCAATGGGTGAAACCTGTCAGCGATTGCACGGGTTGATTTATCATTCACCAGGTGCTGTCATGGGCCATTTCACCAGTGTGTTATTGGACAGGCACGGTTCGATGTGGTACCATGATGGAATTACGACAGGGAGTTTCTGTACACCGAATGGACAAATATCAGACTTGCAAGATCTGCCATCTTTACAAACAGGTCGAACCCCAGCAGAGATATTATGTGCAGCCCTGTATGCTCAGGATTTTTGAAGAGTGTGTTGAAAAATAACCCACATTTGGACTCGTACTGCCATGCGAAGCACTGGCCACATGCCAAGTATCTTCCCTTCTCCTTCGATCACCTCCGTTCAGCGCGTTTAGCTAGGAGGGCGACGAATTCTTGGCTGCATTTGAACTAGAAGCGGCCCTCGCAGTTCTTTACGATTTGGGCCTCTAGGCTGTTGCCATGCGGTTCCCTCAAGAGCTCCTTGACACGATTTTAGACGAAGTCGCCAGACTGCCGGTGGGTGACTCGTCTCCAGAACAATGGAGTGTCCTGGACCATCGAGCCCTGCGGGCTTGTTCCCTAACTGCTCGTTCATTCCAACCTCGGAGCCAGCTGCATTTGTTCACTAGGATCGGCCGTCGTCACCATCCGAAGGATTTGATCAAGTCGACGGACTCCTTGCGGGATCTCCCCATATTGGCAAGCTCGTTAGATATTTCACGCTGGACCTGAAAGGCAACGTGCCAGTCCAGGTGCACGAGAAAACGAGATGTTTTGTTAGAATAGTGTGCACACTATTCTAATAAAACATCCCGCGCATCCTGCACCTCCTACCTAGCCTGACGCACCTTCACTTCGTCCTCCAATGTGATCACGGCCATTCTTGGGCTTTGCAGCCCGACCTTCTCAAAACGAGCATCCATGCGGCGCTCTCTCTCCACTATCTCCGGAACCTCTGCCTCGCGGACATGACATTTGCAGATGGCTCGGAGCTAGAGTCGCTCCTCAGCCACGCAATCGGATTGAAGGCGCTGACCTTATTCAACATCGATTTCCATGAGTCCTCCGCCGTCGGGCCCGTGGATGTCCCTCGCGAGCCGCATATCGTCCTCGAATCCCTCAGACTCCACTCAATGCAGTATGGCGTGGACACCATACTGTCCAGTTTCTGCATTGTCAACATGAAACATCTCCGGTCCCTGGTGCTAGTCGCCACACCCGCGCTTCCATTGCTAAAACTAAATGCACAAACGCTCCAACAAGTCCGAATCGCGTTCGTAGATGGTCCGTTTGATTCGCACATGCTTGTGTCGCCTGCACAGTGTTGACAGCACCCACACAGAGACGCCGTCTGACCCCGACATCCTGAAGGGAAACCAGACGCTGCGTGCCATAGCGGTCAATGACTTCGACTTCGACTCCTTGCAGCTCTTCGGCACCCTCCGCAATTTAAAGGCGCTCAAGACGATCTTGTTGTCCATTTCAACTATTTCGACTGCCGGCCGGAGAAAGATGAACTGGGTGAACCTGAACGCACTCCTGGCGGAAGCCGGCGAGGGGCTTGAAGATGTCTTCGTGGCTTTCTCTGCCTCCTCCCGTGTGAGCAAGTCAGACATAGCGTTCGTGAAGCAGCGCCTACCTGCTGTTACGGGAAAGATTTCGCATAAAGAAGATACGTTTCCTTGGATTATCCGTTTGCGCCACACTCGTTCACGTAGTATATACCTCTGCCGGTGTTAACGCTGCCTATATTCTATCTTGGTCTATTGGGCAGCATCCAGGTGCGGATGCTGAGACTGTTGCGGTAAATATTTCCATTCACGTGTGTCAAGAAACCTACAGCGGGTAGAAATGCCAGATATAATGGCGCGGATGAATTCGATTACTTAGCGTTTTTGCAGATCCACTAGTATCCCTCCCACTCGACTCAATAAATCGATCCCGTCCACACCATGCTGTCGACATCAAACATCCTCGGGGTCCCTCCGTGGTGCTAGTCGCCCCGCCCATGCGTCCACACCCAAATTGAATACTTTCCGGGCGCTTTTCTTTCAAAAAGTATTCGTTCGACAAATTGCGTCAATAAACAATCAATAATTTTTTTTTTTTCCCAGCTGGCAGGGCTGAGGGGAGACGAATCCGCGGATGCCTACTGCACCTCCACTAGAAAACCTTTCAGCGTGTTGGTCCTGGGTTTTCAGCATTTTGGTACACTCAGGTACCTTCAATTGCAAGTGTACCGCTCGCCCTGGTCGGCGAGTTCATCCTTCCCCATCCGACGTTCTCTGCACAACCCTCGCGAATCGCACATAACACGTCTCATACCAACGGCTAGATCTGTTCCAATTTCACGCACCGCGATGTATCCCTGCTCCTGGCGTAGTACGAACCATTTTAAAATCTATTTTCTTCACCTCGAGCTGGACTCAGCACTGGTACTCCTTCATGCGCGCAATGTTATTTAATACCAGCGTACGGAAATGGCATGTACATCCTCTCCTTGTCTCCCCTGCTGCGTATGTACGTACGTGACAATACGATTCGTATGATTACTGTAGATTTATTTGTAGCAGCATTTGACCCAGTTTTCAAACCAATTGCACCCTGTGGGCAGTATATTGCATAGGATTTTTGAGGTGTTGTGCTTATATGATCATCCTCAATCCTCAAAATGTATTCTTGAACTTCAATTAAAGTTAGTGATGTTGAAGTATTTTGCCTCTACGTAAATCATTGTGTCCAGAACCACCCAATCCACTCAAACTTTTTAAGATCATGTAGCCAGTGAGAAAATATTATCATGAGGTTTGGACAAATATAAATCTCCATGCCGCTGAAAATTACTGTACCGGTGAGCGTTTTACTTCACCATTGAAGACTGTACACTAAACTCTTCAAATAACCCCCGCCCACACCCCCCCCCAAAAAAATTGATTGACCATTTCTAGAGAAACAGCCGATTGTAAACCTTAACTTATAAGCGCAGTCCAACACCACACAGGCCCCAACTCACGTTCAGTTGAGTGCATCCACATTAGTCTGTGAAGTACTTACAATATTAAGTGCAAGTTTTTGCTGGGCAACACCACGGCCCACAACCCCAAGCTGTGAGAGCATTGAGGGTTGTGTTTGGCAGGAGCATTACTAGTGCACTCGTAAAAAACAAAAGATGTGAGGCAAAAATGTTTCCTCTCTGTTAGAATATTGGTTCAAAGCGCCTTTCCTTTCCTCTAATATTTTTAAAATCCCAGTTGAGGGGAAAATCATTTTTCTCAGCCAAAAACATGGTTCTTTTTGTTTCGGAACAAAGAAATCAGTCCTTTTTCTGAATCAAAATGAGTAGTCGCTGAAATATTTCTGTTTTAGTGATAAATCGGCGCCGAAAACTGCATTTGTTCTGTGCACCTTCAGGGCGGGAAAAGACGACGGCAAAAGAGAGAGGAACCCGTTTTTGAATCAAGAATTCTGCTTCCGACTCTCGGAAAATGAATGAATCACAGTGATATCGCAGGTTATTCCATTGGTTTCTGGGCTAGATCGCACCTCTCCAACGTGGCATCGAGACACTGACGACACGCGATCGTCTCTGTCTGCTCGTGTTTGGTTGTAAATCGGGCGCGATCTGTCAGGTGACGCATCACGAATGTCTTTCCGACCTCGGCCTCAGCGCTCAGCCTCAGACGACTATAGAAAAGGAAGACAGGAGCCTAGGGCATAATCTAGAATGGACCTAGCCTGCCTTGATCAGATTTTTTCTTGTTTCCTTCCTTCCTCGGCGTCGGTCAGATTTTGTACCCAATCCATTTAGGTACGAGTTATTCACTGAGTTTAATCTAAACTTGATCTCCGCTATTCTGCCCACTCTGGCCTGACTCTGATACCCGAGTCAAGTCAGCCTTCGCTGTATTGCCAATGCCATTTCGACAGGAATGAAACTTCAAATCCTCCCCCACTTTGTATCACCGCAGTCTCTCTGTCTCGGCGCGTGCCCAGCCTCAGGCGCAAAGGTCAAGTAAACATCTCTGGGAATCTTAGTTCAGTTGGAGCCCTGCCACATATATTTGTGTACATTTCTTTGACACCACTGAATTGTGTATTACCAAAGGTCAGGAAGGCACCGTCGCAGGTTGGCAGGACACCTACGATGAACATGGTCGCAGAATTCTGGATACCCTCTTCGTTAAGCTTGTAAACCTTCCGTGCACAATAAATATACCTGGACTTGAGGAAAATATTGTGGAACTGAGCAGAGCTTCTAAATGTGTATGGTGTACTTTCCCCAATGACATGGTGGTTGCCGAGCAAGTCCGGGTATTGCCCAACTTCGCCATGACAGATTATGCTTCACAAGGTAAGACCTGCCCATACAATGTGGCTGATCTTCAGTATTGCAAGTCACATTTTTCATATTATACCTGCCTCTCGAGGAGTTCAACCGCTACTATCGTCCCCCACCATCCCGGACAAACCTAGTACTCGGACAAACAAGCGTATCTCGCTCAATTCCTGGCCGTTTTCTTTGATCTTTGATGTTATATAATCTGCAGTAGGCCCTCTATGAATTTCTACCAAGAGATGCACCCAAGATCCTGTGGAACCCTATGAATAATTCGAAGCGATTTGGCGTATGGGCTATTTTTAGATATATGCATTCACCCAAGATCCTGTGGTGATACAAATACGAATTAACGAACCATATAATGTGTATACAGTGTCAATGAACATTGATACCAAGTTTCATGGTAGGAAACAAGCTGGTTCCATCACAATCTTGAAATCCAGAGATTTCCAGATCTGGGGTCTGGTCTGTTCCACGGAAGATGGTACTACGGGAGGCCCGGAATGCATACAGATGGGTTTATAAGATCAGGCTGAGTACTGCTGCACAATTTTGTAACGAATTTTGACTCAAATCTATGCCAAGATGAAAATTGACGATGTGGCCAACTTCGGTTTATTGTCGATGCTGCAATGAGGCTGGCATCAGTGGAACAAATCTTCGAACAGCCCAAAATTTATTTTAAACAGTTCAAATGGACATGAGGAAATGTGCGGAGAGCTTCAGCTCATTCATATCCCTCCAAGTGAACCTTCTACAGACATATTGTTGAAAACAACCATAAATCCTGATCCTGCAGAATTAAATCATCCAGCTGAAGTTTGAAGATAATTTTTAGGGTTAGATGTAGTACAAGACATTAGATTAGATAGAGGGGAAGCAGTATACCAGGTTACAGTGAAATCGGTTGAGAAATGAGGGCGAGAGGATGGGACCAATCCTAAATCCGGCCATCACCTAGAACTCGGACACTGGACCGCACCCGAAAGAACGGCGCCGTTTGATGAATTCTTGCCCGTTTCTTATGAAACAAAAATTGTGACCTGGATAAAAGACAAATTACTGACGATCAAGACACTCAGCTTGAGCCTAGACCTCGCGGATAAAATGATATTCACATATTTTCCTTACGTGTCCGAGTTCTAGGGGGATGATAGTACTGGGACTGCGATAGGTCAAGCATTTGACTCTCGGATTATCACTAAAGGAATCTCTGGGTTCCTTCGGCAGGATTTTCGAGAGCTTGAATTGTTAAACGAAATCGCCAGGACTAAATACATGTGCTCCCTGCCGCTTTCAGTAGCTGGAGTGACCCGTTCCGAATTTTACCCGCTTATCAAGAATTCAAGGGTAACGATTATGACCCCGAAGACTTGCACGAGGCCCTTGATTGGAAAAAGGGAGATGCACCTAAAATGCCTCTGGTTCAAGTTCTAAGTGGATGGACATTAGTTGGGAAAGACCTTAAGCCGGCCAAGACAGACACCAAATCGTTCCCTCCGTCCAAGCACAAAAATAATAGTCAAGGGGGCAAACCATCGAAGCACGCTCGGACTCAACCAGCAGTTATAAAACTGTCAGCCACTATGTGGGGCCGAATTAACTACAGCTGTGCGTACGACGCTTTATTCACCATTCTCTACGACATATGGCAGGAGCACCCTTCAAAATGGTCAGAATATTATAATGCTCAAACAAAATACCTTGGACTCCTCTCGTCGGGATTTGATAAGTTCAGGGGAAGATCAGCGTCCTTAGAGATGGCCAGAGATGCTGCCAGGAAAATTCTGACCGCCGACTTCCCGAATTTTTCCCCCATAGGTATGACCCTCACTTCCATAGATCATCTCGCAGAATCTATGTTCGGTCCCAATAATTTTGGCGCCGAGTCCTTCCATTGCCACATCTGTAGACCTTTACCTGCCCCTAGTCTACCACGATTCACTTCTCATCATGCTTTGCTGCCTCCTCCTGGGCCTGTTGTTCCACAATATCCTTATTTCTTGTCTGGTTGGCTCTTCGAAAGAATGTCCTTAAATGTGAGTTATAAATGCACTGAATGGGCTTCGCCTGTGCAGCAACATACTAAGATACCGCCTTTCCTATATTTTTCAATGTGCGGTGAAAAGATGATTTACGACACGGCGCTGAACATCGATTGCAGGAATAACTCATCGATACGCTATTCGCGGAGTCGTCTACTTGAGAGATAATCACTTCACATCCCGTGTCATCAAGTCCAACGGAGCGGTGTGGTATCATGATGGTGTTTTGACAGGCAACCTGTGAACAAGGTGGTGTGATCCATGCATTGTCCGAACAATTTTTAAACACCTGCAATATCCGCGGAGATGTCAGTAAGGCTGTAGGCGTACTGTATGCGCGTGTAACCCGAGTTTTTGCACCCTGCTTCTAATTCGAGTGTCATTCATTTTTTTCTCTCTGAAAATGCCGTTAAAAGAATATATTTATAAAATTAAATACGAGTTGCATGCCGGGCGGAGCCACGGCCCTTTACCCCAAGTGATAAAGAAAGAACACGATCGCTGTTTATATTTGATTTTGGCCTCTTTATGGTAGCCACCCATTTCCCCTCTTTACAAAATGATGCATTTAATTCGACCGCCTCTTCCGTCAGTGGCGACGGGGCGAACTGGTGGGTTCACTGCACATAGAGTTCAACACCGAACATCTATCAGCCCGAAACAAAACTACTCACAGGCCACCCGAATCGCTTCGTCGAACATGGTCTGAATGTAGATGAGTTGTGTGCGTGCACAAACAGTAACCTTACCTTCAGACCATACTGTGTTAGGGCCGAACACTCGAAATATTTAACAGCTTTAATATCCCGTTGCAGCTGGACACCTTGTTGGTATTGAATGGGGGCTATGCCTCTAACAACGCCATTCATTCAGCAGGGAAGTCACTTATCTAGGCGGAAAGGGCTTACCGATCGCGCATCTTAGCAAGTATTGCATCGTTTTCTCGTAAATCAAGCTTCGTGCCCACCAACACCACAGGCGTCGATGGCGCATGGTGGGAAAGTTCAGGATACCACTGGAGAAATATATGAGATTCCCGATGTAGAACCGTCACGCGGACGTACTCTGGTCCGAATATTCTCGTAACTGGACGGGTCGACGAGCGAAAAACAAAGCAGGAAGACGTCTGTCTGAGGGTAGGAAAGTGGGCGGAGGCGATCGTAATCCTCTTGTCCCGCAGTATCCCACAAGCCGAGCGAGATGACCCTGCCGTCGAGCATGACATCTGCGGCATAGTTCTCGAACACTGAACGGGGGCATAACATTAGGTTCATATCCCCCAAGGAGAAGAGGGGCGCACCTGTTGGAACATATTCCCCCTAGCACCTTAATCAACAGACAATTGGTGACAAGGGCCAGACGGGGCATACCGGGAAAGCATTCGTGGTGTACGAAATGAGTAGACAGGTCTCGAGGATAAGATGCATATGAGCGCCCGGGCACAACCAGACAAGATGGTGCACTTACTTTGCCGACGGCACCATCGCCAACGACAACACCTGCCAGGGAATCAGCTTGTGAGTGAGGCGCGAGGGGGCTGGGGACACACATTTGATGGTCTGCATAATGATGAGAGAGAGTCGATCCAAACGAGGGTACGATGGTGAGTGCAGTATAAATTGCCTTATAACAGGGTCAGTTTGGTCACGATGGTGACTAGTACTACTGCTTTAGAGGGTGAAAAGAATCGGTTATTCTTTAAAAGCTGTTGTCAAAGCTATGGGATGGGATTCATCAACTGATACGTGCACGCGACACGGTTTCTGTCCAAAAGAGGGTGAATAGCTTTCTCGGATACTAGAGAAATAACCAAATGGAGCAAAAATGCAGTCCATCCATGTCACCCCAGAATTTTGACGTCTCAGGTTGAAATGCCATTAATCATGATCTTTATCCTATCTCAACCGACCTAGCTCAACCCACTCATAAGCAACATAAATTCTCCCTGAAAGTGTGAATCTCGCACAATGATTGTAGTAGGTGATTGCTCAATCTTTTGTCTCGGTCGTTGGATCCGCGGCGTCGATCGGGTCCTGATTTCCGTTGATGAGGATCGGGCTGTGCATCACCCCCGACGCACAATGACTCTCCACATCTGCCAGCACACGGACGGCTTGCGTTCCCTACATATTTTTTGCACTTGTGTGGATTGACAACCTAGGTCTTAAAATGCTGTCACAAATCACTCCTCGCATCCGGAAGGAAACACAGGATACAGCTTGACGTCTCGAGTCTTTCTGTGTCGTTGTTTTCGATCGATCCTCTGCTGTGCTCATGGCTACCAACATGTCTCTGACTCGAGCGGGTACCCCACTCATTATGGTTTCGGACCAATACAACTCTGGGTACGATTTATTTGCACGCCTTACCTCGAAATACAAAGGACTTTTCTGCAATGCCACGATTTATAGGTACTTAATGCGGGAGCCAATATTCTCATCGCGAAGAAATGAACTACTTCTCGTCTCCCGTGCCAGCCGTGGTCAGACGTAGTAGCTGATGAGACGTCCATCGTGGCCATTAACCTGGGCTGCACTGCTCCTGTGTCCGTTCACATAATTATAATGTTCAGGTGGGTGATAGTTTCTCTTGAAACGATTTTTAGAATCCTGATTTGGCTCAAGTTCAAGCCACCAATGACTCTTCCCGCCACGTCCCTGCAACTACAGCCGCGACAATAGAGAGTTTGCGCACAAGCCATATGAGCCATCTGATGGCTTTTTTGCAGTGCACAATTTGATGTGCATATGGCTCATATGGCTTAGATACCCTACCTTCTTTTCCTCAAATTGTATTGCTTAGAGGTTATATGGACCACCTATGGACCACGAGCATTGTCCAAATCCCTGAAAGAACCGATTTGGGTCCAAAATTAATTATATCAGTAGAGTTGCGACTCTCCTACGGCTGAACATGGACCCCGGAGTAAGATGTGCGTGAACTCATGATATTAATGTCATTTGATAGTCAAATTAATTCTGGTTCACCCGTGATTCTGAAGCCATTAGCCATATGCTGCGCACTGCAAATAAGCCTCATATGGCTCAGGTTGCGCAAACAGGTTAATAACACGCTGCTAGATTCTCTGGGAGTAGAAATTTATTCCTCTGCCCGAAAAATTAATGCAGCGTGACTCATTCTTCGACTATCGGGTCCCCCTATTCACTATTCTTGGCGTCCTTCTTCGCAGTTGGATAGAGAACGAGCAGGCTTTTGTGCCCAGGTCTTAGTCAATATGCAGGGTGTTTTCATCGTCGTTTGACTGGGCAGTGGGATGTAAGTGATGGTGAAAGGTGTGCGTATGGCACGGCCAATACTACAGCAGGAATGTATGTAAGACAGCGGTGTTGCTTCTAAAATAAGGAGTAGATTAAGAATCACCACCTGTAGAGGATGGCATAATGATAGCATGGATTGAGGTAGGAAAGCGTTGTTTTGCCGACTGATGTGATATTTCAGGGTGTGGACCTTGCATCCGCGAACTCTCTATACACTAGGAATCTTCATCGACAGCGTATAAAAAAAGGAAGTAAAAAAAGTTCAGGAATATTACACAACGCACTCTACATATTATCAGAGACGGCTTACTGGGCCACCTTACCACTTTTGACCGCGAGCGTACGCATAATATGAGGTAGATCCCGGCTCATGGGCTCTGGAACGAAGGCATACATCCTGCGAATCAGTCCAGATATTTTAGCCGAATTTACACGATGTTTTCATGGTATACCAAATTTTCCTTCCGGCGGTATCCAAAAATGGCAAAAAACGGGCTAGTGGGCCACCCCTCTAAATCTTTCGTTCAGCCTCGTTCTGGGCATCGCAATGTATCCTAAATCATAGAACACATATAATTACACGATTCTATGCACTAAAGTGGTACATCTAAGGTGTGCAAGGACCATGACTACTTCCCTTTTGAGCAAGGGGGATAGGTGAAATTGGGATATCAACTGAAAGGCATGTTTTGCAAAGCACAGAGGATATCGACGCCCCAAATTGAGGCCCAGGTGACTCAATCAGATGTATTTGGGCATACCTATGCACTGCTGATGGCCCCCGCATACCAATAACCCCTCGCAAAAAATCCATCTGTGCGGGCAACTGAATTTCAAGTGTTTGAAGTAGTAGTGGGCCCTTACTGGAACTCCGTACACCTAAAATCCTAGAAACCTGGTAAGATACAGTCTTGGATGTTTTGAATCCTACAGCCAATCTCCGGGGCCGAGGGACGCACGGGTCGTTCGTTACAGAGGTGGCAGGAGTTGGCCAGTCAAGGTCAGATCAGGGTCTTCGTGGGGGTTCCAGGAGGCGAGACACAATATTGTTAGCGTATAGGAGGAACCAATGTCATACCTTTGACTCAGGGGATGCGAACGAGCCCCGAAACTTGTGAATCGGCGAAGGATTGGTGGAGAAACAAGCGAAAGACAAGCGCGCGGACCGTTCAGAGATAAGAAATGATGCTCACACGCCGGCATCTTGGTCGAGAACCGCCCGCAACTTTTGATCGCCGCATCACTCGGCGTCGAAATTTGACATACAGTGTCGTGATAGGTCATATTCCATCCTATGAGCACCAAATCTGGAGATTCTACATCATAGCCCCTTGTATTATGCAAGTGGCCCACTAACTAGTTCGGCCCACTAAGGGGTCTCAGATAATACACAATTTGAATAGCACTCGAGATTCACCCAATCGTGAGACAGATGCGCCGGAAAAAAAGAAAGAAAAATCAGCAAGTCATTTACTAGTAGCCTACAGAGAAGGAACGAAAGTAAGAACGGAAAGCAAAAGCAACGAAAGCGAGAAAGCACGAAAAAGGGAGGGAAGGGGACATGAGGCGACGCCAGGAAGATGAAGTGACGCGGGTCACACCGACAAGAAAGAGGGCAAGTAAGGAAAAGGAGCCGCGAGGAGACCCGCCAAACGAAGTCGGGACGAAAGTAAACGCGCATGAATAGAACAGGAACACGGATGAATAAATGAAACACCCATAAAAGAAATAAGAAAAACCCGCATGGATAGATTTTTTTTTAAACGCTCACCTCAACCCCTGTAGCGCTGCGACCTCCGTCGAGCCCTTGAGCTCGAGCGCCTTCAGGCGCAGGGCGACGAGGCCTGCGCTGGCGTTCGGCACGGTGCTTGCATTCCGCCGTCGGGGCCTCAGCGCGGGATGGCGAGGGTGTCGACGCCGCGGAGTGGCCATGTGGGCGTAGCATTGGCCACGGACGATGTGGACGCGATGGGCGATTTGGGTGCAGCGGACGGCGTACCAGTCGCCGTAACGGGCGGCGTGGCGGACAATGTGGGCGCAAGGACGGACGGAAGCACCCCCGCGGGGACATACGCCGTCGTTGTGAACGACTCCGTGACCTCGAGGTCCGCGAGCTGCGTGGGCGTGAAGCGCGCGAGGGCATCTGCGGTGGGGGTGGACTGCGCGGGGGCGTCTGCGTCTGTGGTGCCGGGGCCTGTGGGCGTAGGCGTGCGGGACGGGGATGGCGCGTCCGCTGTAGTTGCGCTCGCTGGCTCCGTCGTGGGGGGGGCGCTTCGCCAGCACCCACCGCCTTGGCTGCATCCGCATTCTGCACCGCAGGCGCATCCGCGCCACTCACACTCTACACCTTAGGCGCAACGCTCAACAGCGCGCCCGCCAGGCCCGCCACGTGTGCCCCGCCAACTCGCGTAGCATCAGCTCCACAAGCGCGGGCGGCGCGTGAGGGCGGCGAAGGGAGGAGGCGCGCGGGTAGGTCGAGGTGGCGGAGGTGCGGGGAGGCGGGGAGGAGGGGACTGTAAGCGCGCATTAGCCTGTGGAGGATGCAATTTGGGCAGAGGGGAGGGGGGAAGATAGAAGAGAGGAGAGTGGGGAGCGGGGGGGAGGTAGGAGGAGGGGACAGAGGAGGAAGGGCCCCTTGTTTTGGACGCCGCCGATATGCGCGGCACGCCCAACGGATGAGCGAGGGCCCGCAAGACGGGAACGCGCGTCAAGCACGCCGACCGCGCGCAGCATGGGCGTACGGTCAGAAAAGAAGAGGGGATGTAATACGATGCACGTGTATGGGCGGGAGGGCGGGCAGGGGGGCGGGGAGGGGGGGACTAGGTGATAAGGGGCTTAGCTCGTTGGGTCGAGTTGGGCGGAGGGAGGGGGTGAGAGAGAGAAGGAAGAGAAAGAAAGTGGAGGTAAGAAGAGGGCTTTTTTTGGACGCCGCCGACACGCTTGAGGGATGAGCGCACGACGATTCGACGTGCGCTGATGCGGCAGGACGACCGTGTGATGCGGTCCCCAAATGCGCTGCGATGCGGTCGTCCCGAAAGTACCGCGGTACGGCTCGAGACAACGCCCGAGAGGCAAGGGGAAGGGGATGGTGGAGGTAATGCGGGACTAGGGAATCAGATGCGAAGGAGGAGGGTGTGGAAAGAAGGAATAAGGAAAAAAGAAAACCCACCATCGCCATCGCACAGCGCCTCGAGGAAGCGCGCGCAGGGCCGCGAGGAAGTCGTCGGCGCGGACGCATCGTTGTTTTGGAGCGTGCGAGGCGCGACGGCGATGTAGAGGCATCGGCGGTCCGCGGCGTACCAGTGCTTGTTCACAGGCAGACACGCTTGTGCGGCGCGAACACCGCGAAGATACGGTCCAGGATTGCTGGGTCCAGGTACGTCGGATCGAAGCGCGGCGCCGGGAGGGGTGCTACAGGTTGCTCCGGTGAGCTACCGAAGCGACCTCGAATAGACTTTCAAATGGGTGTGAAAGGTGGAGCCCGGTGGTCAGCACCACGTCGCGTCGCTGGCGGCTGGTCGCCGTCAGAATTCGTACAAGCCCGAGACATTTGGAGGGCTCAAGGAGATTGAGGCGGTTCATATCGCGGACCGTATTGGCGTAGACGCAGGCAGTGGTAAGGAAATGGAAGATAGAGCAGAGGGTGGAGAGAGGAGCAGCGATGGTTGTGTTTGGCAAGAGCATTAGATTAGATTAGCATTAGCGAGTCTCGCAACCAAAAAAAAAATCCGTTGAATATGTTGAATATTGCAAAGAGATTTTTATTTCCGGATTCCGGCGGTTCTTTCGGGACAAGGTCTGTCTACCCTCACTTTTCACCCATTGATCCGAAGTCCTTGGCCCCGGTTCTTTCCGATTATCGTTGGTGAGCCTTTAACAGTGCATCATCGGAAATGGATCTAAAGTTTGACCACAATGATTAGAGAAGACAAAAATACGCACCAACTGTGCCTATGAATGTATATCTCAATGCACCATCTCGATGTGCAGGCGATCTACATAATGAAAGCTTTACAGAGCAGTAGGCACGACCGTTTTCTCTCTCTTTTCGCCTTGTTTATCGCATCCGCGAGAGCATTTTGCGAGTATGATCATTAATGTACACGTGCAGAAATACAATTATTTGAAGTTCCTTGTCCTTCCGGCGGGAATAGCCTCTTAAGAATATTATTTTAATTTCGCATTCTACAGAGAACTCCATCTGCTGCAGAAATAGCGACCTGGAAAACTTCCATGCGGCCAGAATTTAAATTACAGCCGTCTACATACATGATGGATTAGGTGCTCATAATATTTCTATGGTCCTCAGAGAAAGGAAACATGATTGAACCTGCAAAATCATTATGCTCTTTGGAGACAAAAATGAGCTGCTTCAGCGATTTTCAAGGCAGGTCCTGCTTCAAGTCCTTTATGAGGAATAAAATGAGGAGCCATACATTGGGAAAGTGATGCGCCTCCATGTGATATTCTCCCACTGTTTAAGTACATAACATGATTCTAGTCCTGAAGTTAATGACTTGTGACGGCTCAGCTTTATTTTACTTGACAGTGGAAGCAAGCATGAGGGTATTAACTTCATCGCGCTTTGGGTCGGAAATTGATGGCTCTCCGATCGCAGTACCTGCCAAATTTTCAAACTTCGTTTTCTGCTCGAAGCAGTTCTCCGAGTTGTACGAAACTGAACATGTTTTCCCTATTTTGAACAGTGTTTATAAAAAAGGCCCAGCCATTCAGGGGATGTTTTTTTTTTTGGTTCGGTTCAACTAGGGTGGTTGGAATTTGAAACATGGAACGGAAGGTTGAGCACTAGTCGGAAAAATGGAGCAGTCATCAGAAGAGACTAAGAAAGCAAGTTTTATCCCAATGCTGACCCAAAAGCGTCCAGCAGACAAGGTTATTTTCTTCCAGCCACTGTTAGGAAAGTTCATCTGGCTCTGGTTGTTTGTAAAAGTTGTGCACTTTGTCAGAGGAGATGTACAAGAAAGGTCTCGGCTGACAGTCGGCCCATGGGAGTCTAGCATCCTCCGAGGATTTCTCGGTGACCGGTGTGTCTTGAGGAGAATCCATTTGCGGGATGACGGGGGCAGGTGCCTTGCGTTGCCAGTAAGCCCTTGTAAATATGGGGAATGCTTTCATTGTCGCTTGACCATGCAGTGGCATTGGTGAAAGGTGTGTTCACAGCCAATACACAGCGAGAATGCACGGACAGCATGGGACGAAGAAGACGAAGATGAGATCAGGAGATTAAGATACAACGAGTCGATCTTGGCTTTCTGGAACCCAGAAAGAGTCCGCATCCTCGATTTGGCCCCAATTTGTGACCCGATTATTTGACTCCGTACATGACAAGCGGGTTATGAGTGGGGGACATTGGATCCATGGAAACTCTGGGCCGTGTCCCGGAGAAGTCATGTAAAACCCAAAAATAAAATGCTCTGGATGTGGTGTAGATCGGTATATTACAGTATCTTGGCTTCGAAGAATTTTTGCGCAGGAATAGACTCCAGGAAACAGATGAATGTTATTTGATACCCGCAAGATGCCCAAGCGAATTCTCATTGAAGTTATATTGATAACAATATCAAGCAACACTCCTGTGATCTCAACTATCTATTCGTATGCTTCTCAGATATTTTCGACACACAGGACGAGTGCGGTGAACGTGCCGGTGTGGGTTGAACTGTATCCGACTCCATAAAAAAGGTTTGCATGTTTTTTTTTTCTTTCTGCCAGAACCGGCGTTCAGCATCAGAAAAAATGTTGTATAACGCTCAAATTTTTCAGAATATATATTTTGGGACTGTTCTCAACCCGGCATCAGCGAGACTTCACCGCACAAGTCGAACTTGAGATCTAATCCGAAGGATACGCCAGTTACCGGGTTCCACAACTTGATTTACAAAAATTCGAGGAGCGCCTAAAAACCTATGTAATTTTGTGTCGACGCCGGGAAAGAAAATCATGCCCCGATGTTTCAAAGTTCAAGAAACGTGTTTTAAAAGTCGAAACATAGTTATCGCTTGTACAGAGTTGAACAGTTGAGTGTGTTGAGCAGGCTGTGTGACGATGAAAAGAAGATGAGTCGCATCTTTACCAGAAGCCTGCGAGAAACATGAGACGGAACACTTGAAAATTGAAATGGACTGCAATAATGTACTTACAAGACACGTCATGCCGCTCAAGAAAGAAGTGTGATGGTGGGAATCGAGGGAAATGCTGCGTGGTACGCCGCCTCAGGCAGCCGCACATGGGAAACCTGCAAAGACACCAGTGTACACTGGGATCTGGAAATGAGGGCTGTGACTGTAGATAATGTACCCCCTCCGGCGACTGAGCGCAGCTCGGATATCCAGAGGTGTCGGAGAGCGGGAGCAGTGAGTGCATCGAGGATGCGCCTCTGACCTGGGCAGGGGGAGCTCTTCAATCGCAACGACTGTAGGTGCTCGAGCGGCTTAAAGGGAGCCAAGTCGTCTTCATCGTCGTCGTCGCACATGTGGGTGGAAAAATCTACAAGCGCGCTCGCATGCCGCAGGATTTCGGCGCATTCTGAGAGGAAAAGCAGATCGGCAGAGAGGCGCGTGAGCTGGGACCACGGGAGCGCTGTCTGGAAGGGAGAACACCCGTCAAAGAGCGCAACGTCGGTCAAGTTGGGGGCATTGCCGAACAGTGATACGGTGTCTATCAAGCCAGGTTCATGCACATAATCCCCCACACCGAATGTCAAGCAGCGGAGTAGAGGGAAATCGGCGGTCCCGATTAAACGGAGATGATCGCTGGGAAGCAGGAGCTCGATGTGCTCACAGCGCCACGAGTGTCTGGTGAATTCCACGGTGAATGGGGTGAGGTCCGCCTCGGGGTAGCTCTCGGTGTATATCATGGAAATAGACAGAGGGGAGTTTTTGGAGCGCGCAAGCCAAGTGCTGAGGATATCCAACTGCAAGATGTGGGTCGCGGGGGTCTGGTCCAGATCCAAATTGATGGCTCTCCAGAGGCGCGGGGTGCTGATTGCGATTTCGCGCCAGGTCCGGCAGATCTGGCCCAGGCGCGCCGGCGACTCAATCCCACAAGGATCAGGACGCTCGGGATAGAATGGGATGAAGTGGAGGAATATTTCCGAGGTGATCTCGAAGGGCAGGGTGAGGATGGGGTATTTATATGGTGCGAGATGGGTTTCGAACAAGTCTTGCCGCTCCAGGCGTGCCGCAGCAAGGGCGCGCTCGAGTTCCAGGATCTGCGTATCGAGTTCCCATATGCGGGCGCGTGCGGCTGAACGGGTGCTCCGAGTTTCTTCACCCTGGGGTCCAGTTTCGTGGACAGGACGCATCGCGTATTTCACTAGAAATAAAGCCTCAGCGCGTATTACAATCGTGGTGGCAGGAAACAAAAAGGCGTATTTGTTGTTGTTGTGTCGTCCCTAGGGCTGCCGCCCGTGACCGTTGCGACGGTTCCACGGCACCCGTCGACGGGGTGCCGTGCCCGTTCCGTCAGCTATCTTTACTCGGCCTCAACGCCACGGTCGCGGCACGGGTTCGCAGTGTTACGGCCCGTTGAAAAACGGCCGTCACGGCCGTTCAACGGCGTCATTTTTATTGCAATCAGAAACATTTTTCCAGGTGTGGTTCTGGTCCAGGAAGGACATCTGGGTGTTCTTATATGTTTCTATTTCATTATTTATATATTCTCTTCCTTCCAGTCCTCACAATACAAAGTCTTTGCACCATCGCGGCAATTGCCGTAACTGTGATGGCATTGTCCAACTAAGTTCATTCAACTTCAACTACCTGTCGGCGGCAATTTTCCCCCCTCTCTTAGACAAATGGCTGTCCATTAAATATCTCCTTGCATTCTTTGGGCTTTGGGTTGTGATGATGAGGTGGGGATACTCACTGATTCAGTTGAATTCAGTTGAGAAGCTTTCTCGGTGCTTAACATTGGCTAAACGGTCGGTATATGTGTTCACTTGTATTATGCTGTGACAAAAGAAAATTGCGAAGTACGTTAAAGCTCACTTCTGCGCGTAAAATGGCTCAAACAAACTATTCTCAACCCGTGGGCCCGTCAACAACCCGTTACGGCCGTGCCGTTGACCGTGCCGTCCCGTGAGGACCTCTCTCACCCATGCAACGGGCCGTTGTTCGACGGCCCGTTGCCGTGGAGTAGCCGTTGAATCGACGGCCGTTGCCGTCACGGCAACGGGCGGCAGCCCTAGTCGTCCCTTGTCCAGCGCGTTTAGCTAGGAGGGAGACGAATTCTTCGCTGCAATTCCACTAGAAGCAGCCCTCACAGAGCTTTACGATTCGCATCACTCGGGCTCTGGTCAGTTGCCATGCGGTTCCCTCAGGAGCTCCTCGACACGATTTTAGACGAAGTCGCCAGACTGCCAGTGGGTGACTCGTCTCCAGAACAATGGAGTGTCCTGCAGGACTAACGAGCGCTGCGGGCTTGTTCCCTAACTGCTCGTTCATTCCAACCTCGGAGCCAGCTGCACTTGTTCACTAGGATCAGCCGTCGTCACCATCCGAAGGATTTGATGAGTTCGACTCGACTCCTTGCGAAATCTCCCCATATTGGTAAGCTCGTTAGATATTTCACGCTCGACCTGAAAGGCAACGCGCCAGTCCAGGTGCACGAGAAAACGATCGTGGCTCCGCGCATCCTGCGTCTCCTACCTAGCCTGACGCACCTTCAATTCGCCTTCCAATGTGATTCCGGCCGTTCTTGGGTTTTGCAGCCCGACCTTCTTAAAACGAGCATCCATTCAGCGCTCTCCCTCCACTGTATCCGGAATCTCTGCCTCACGGACATGAAATTTGCAGATGTCTCGGAGCTGGAGGCGCTCCTCAGCTACGCAATCGGATTGAAGGCGCTGACTTTAAACCACATCGAATTCCATGAATCCTCCACCGTTTGGCGCGTGGATGTCCCTCGCCAACCGCATATCGTCCTCGAATCCCTCAGACTCGACTCAATACGGCATTCCGTGGACGCCATGCTGTCCAGTTCCGCATAGTCATGATTGCGTCTAATTGTTTTACCAGCCATGATCGAGATACATGGATAGGATTAAAAGCTAAAGCGCCTCCTTATATAGATTCGTGGCTCAGAGCTTCGTGGAGAGTCTCATTGAGTTGTCTCTCTTGCCGCAGGCTCGATCTGTATGCATTCCGGTGAGACGTAATATTTTCAGCGACAATTTTCACGCACCGACGGCACCATTCTCGCGCAGGATTTGAATGATTTCCTGGTGGCCCATCCTGGACGCGAACTGTAAAGCACTCCCGTCTTCTCCATCGACTGTGTTCACGTCGGCACCCTGCTCGATCAGGATTTGGACGATCTCCGGGTGGCCATTGTGTGACGCGGCGTGTAACGCACTCCCATATTCTCCACCGACTGCGTTCACATCGGCACCCTCCTTGATCAGGATTTGAATGATATCCGTATGACCGCCAGCAGTCGCGGCCTGCAATGCGCTTCCATAAACCCCTCCAACCTCGTTGACGTCCACACCCTTCTCGATCAGGATTTGGACGATCTCCAGGTGGCCCTCCTCCGACGCGGCCTGTAAAGCACTCCCATATCTTCCACCAATTGTGTTCATGTCGGCACCCTTCTCGATCAGGATCTGGACGATCTCCGGGTGGCCCTCCTTCGATGCGGCCTGTAAAGCACTCCCATATTCTCCATCGACTGCGTTCATGTCGGCACCCTTCTCGATCAGGATACGGACAACCTCCGCGGGACCGCAAGCAGCCACGGCCTGTAAAGCGCGCCCACCGGCGGCGTTGACGTCGGCACCCATCTCACACAGGATACCAATTATCTCCGTATGACCACGAGCAGCCGCGGCCAGTAAAGCGCTCCCATAACTTCCACCGGCTGCATTGACGTCGGCACCCCGCTTGAACAAGATCCTGACGATGTCTGAATGACCGTGAGCAGCCGCGGCCTGTAATGCGCTCCCATAACGTCCACCGGCTGCGTTGACGTTAGCACCCTCCTCGCACAGGATACGGACGACCTCTGTGTGACCACCAGTAGCGGCGGCCTGTAAAGCGCTTCCAAAATTCCTACCCGCTTGGTTTATATCTGCACCATTCTCGAGTAAGGCACAAATGACGTCGGTGTGGCCTTTGCAGATGCTGCTCGTAAAGCATTGTGAAACTCCCCACCTACCGCATTGGCATCGGCGCCGTTCCGGAGCAGATATTCCACTCCTTCGCAGTATCCTATAGTGGAACACATATACAGAGGTGGTGGAGGAGAGTACGACCCGTCAATCCTGTACAGGCTGTGTAAAGTTTCATATTGCCTGCTACCCATCACGAGGAGCCGCGCGGTCGATATCGATAGCGCAACTCGGTCATGGCAGCGGAGCAGATGGTGACTCCAATACCGTGCGGCATACACCGATAAAGGATGGACGAAGGATGTCTGGTAAGGATATTTTTCGAAGTGAAGAAGATAGCCCACGCATGTCTGAGCGAGAAATGTGTGGGAGTGTTCCCTGTTGAGGTCGCACCGGCCCTTTGTCGCAAATTTATCAGAAACGAGGTAATCCGCCACGGATGCATGTGCGAGGCTCGCGACCAATGTCAGTTCACCAGTGTAGGCCTCCACAGATTCGCCTACAGTGACGAGTCCCTCCAAGAATCCACAAAGACTGGTCGCATTGTTGCCGCGTTTAGATGGGTCGTATACATATAGGTGCGGGTCTGAGAAGTCAAACGCGAGGGAGTCCTCGAGCTGAGGAAGGGAAATCGGCTTCGCAGAGAAGACAATCCAGCGAAGGACTCTTTCCACGTAGACATAGTCGTCCTTGTCAATTCTCTCCAGGAATCGGTCGTAAATTCCATATAATTCGTTCGGAAGATTGGCCAATATTGTATCGAGGTTGGGGTTCAATTTAGGACGGGACATGTCAATAAGAAGGCAAGCAGCCAATCGGAACCTAGAATTTCGAGTCAGTATTGACATTCTACTCAATTCACTAACCCCCATTTAACTCACATCCCGCTACTCTTCTCCACCACCTTTGCGATGATCTCCTCAGCGCGCAGTTTCCAATTGTTCCAGTGCTTCAGGCCCTCTAGTTTCGACCGGACCTCGTCAGAAACGAAGTGCTTGATGTCTTTTTGCGTTGTTTCGGGTTCTACAACAATTCGTTCTACGCCCTTGAAACCGGCCGTAAATATTTCACGGGGTTGACTGGTGAACAGGAGGTGCAATGAGGCTTCCGTCCGCTCCCGAAGCCTCGAAAGAAGCTCGACAAACACTGGAAGATCCGTGTCTCGACACTCATCGAGTGCGTCAAGAACGATATTGGTACGATGAAATTCCAAGAGCAGCTCGTCGAGAATATTCAGAAGCTCCTGGGTGGTTGGGAAAGTCTGTCCCCTCGATAACTTTTCGTACTGCGAATTAAGCGCAGCGTAGGGATTAAGGGACTGCCCAGACAGCTGAAAGACGAGGGAGCAAAGCATAGTATCCACCAACTGCTTTTTGTCGTCTCTAAAGTCGAAGTAGAAATATCCCATAGCAGCTGTTCCATGGTCGGAAGGCGGTCGATCATGGAGCAGCTTCCGAATCACCGTAGAGCTGGCAGGTGGATAATTAGCTGAAAAATCCCTGCGGCTAAATATTTCGTACCTTATCACGCTCTTGCCCGTACCAGCTACCGATAGATTAGTACTCGAAAACAAGAAGGGTCGAAGTCGCTTACAGTTTCCTTCGATCCAGAGAGATCCCGGTTTTTCGATCCATTCAGTGAGCTGGCGACCGTCCAAGAGCCAGATTCCAGTGCCTTTGTGGTGAAGTTTTTGTGTTTCGTGCTGTTTATCGGACATATTTGAAGGTTGCAGCCAATTCTCGAGCCTGTTTTTGAGACTAGATTTGATTTGGCTTCCGAATGGTCAACACAATACTGAACTGACATGGCGGTGCGGCCATCGTCCACCTTCTTATGGATTACGCCCCGTTCTATCTGGGCATCATCCACCTTCTTATGAGTTATTACACCCTGTTCTATCTGCATATCGGCCAAACGGTTGACCTGAAAGACATGAATCTCATAATGAGGCCCAAATATGTCATACCTACATTGAAACGGGCGCCGAACACATCAAGTTCGCGATCAAGAGTAGTAAATTTGCTGGCCCATTCCGTTTGAAGTGCAGTTGTTCTAAGTCTCCCTTGACCGTCAAAGTTCGACATGAGCGCAGACGCCTGCTGAAGTAGTCTACGTTTAAAAGCGGTTATTTTCATCCGCAACTATATAAAAAAACCTTACCCGATGTATTCCTCAATATCCGCCTTCAGGCGGCCGGCGGTGTCGGCATGGTTATTTGCCTCCATTCGCATAATCGTGCCATGCAGATCCCCAGCTGTTTTGGCAAGCCGAGCGACAAGCACGTCTCGCTGTTCATGCATATCCTTGATTTCCTGCAAGAAGAAGAATGTTTACTTGGTGACGCTTCAAGCTTCAAGGTTGTTTCACTTACCCTGCATTTCTTCAAAATCTGGGACAGAAGGGCTGCCACGGGACCTACGAGGGGGAATTTATCAATAGCGCCGGAAATGCTCTCTACGATGCCGGCCGAGTACATACAAGTTTAGTAGCATAGTCATTGGGTGATGACTATTGATGGCGCGAATGCCTATTGATGGCGTGACCTTTAGGCAATGTGCCTCACTTACAGTGAGTTACTCAGTAAAAACAGTGGAATTCACATCAGTTTTCCTTCATTTGCGGAAGGGGACCAACCATTCAATGCCCCTCCTCTCCCTCGCTGCGCTCGGGGGGTCCCCCAAGCTGGGGCATTTCAGGTTGGCACACTAAAGCCTCGTTCCGCTTAAATAATGTCCCTTAACCCTCACTCTAACCAACCCGAACCCTAACTGAACCCTAACTCTAACTTGTATATACCCGCAGTTAGGGCGCGTTCTGCTTGCCCTAACTGCTCGAAAGTGGAATTATTAAGCTAATACAGAGAAATTGATGCCATCATATGCAGTTGATGTGATAGGGGGGGGGGGGATATATTATACTCGCGTGGTCCAACAAGTGAACAACGAGTTTACAGATGACTAACAAGCAGTATTGTAAGGGTGGTTATCCGTCCAAGAAACTACAAGAAGCCAACCGACATTCGCGCCATCAATAGGCAAAATACATCAGACTTTTGACATTTTGATTGTCGCGTTGTTAGGCGTTGGACAACGCCTAACAACGCGACAACAGCCCGCCAAAACACCACAACGTGGCCAAAAAACGCCAAAATGTCACAACCCTCGAAATAAAGCCCACAAGGCACAACACCGATGATTTTAAAAATATTTGCCACAATTCGGCAACTTGTTATAATGGAAAAACTTTCGTACCTGAGCAAGTCCTCCATCCATGCAACCTATCCCACATACTCTTGTCAACTTCACCGTCGTTACCAAATTTCACCAAAAACGTCGACAACGCGTGAAAATGTCAAAACACGACAATAGTATCAATGATTCTATTAGTACGCGTAAATCGTAGGTGTAGTGTAAGTTATTCCGCTGCAGTATCTCAGTTTCGAAAAAAAATTGCGTAGGAATGGACTCCAGGATACGGATGAATGCTTGTAAACTACAGATTTGTGCGCTTGATAGCAGTATAATTCTGAAAGAAGCTGTAAAAGATGATACGAGGAAGTCGGAGCTGTATCTTTTTTGAACGCGACTCGGAGTCGGGAGAGAGAATATTTGGCGATAAGAAGTCGCGTCACCTAAATATTCCCCCTCTAATCCCGGGATGAACGGAGAGTAGTAAGAGAGTTGCGGGTGGGAGTGGTGTGAAATTAAACTGGATATCCCGCAGTACACACAGTAAATCCCTCCCATCCTCCCCTTCTAAGTAATTATAAGAAATCTCGTTTAGAGAAAAGAATAAAAGAAAAAGGAGCAGGAATGTTACACAACGCGCTCTACATACACAATAGCTAGATACTGTAGATATCCACCCCGCGCGGCGCACTCGAGATTATGGGTTCACCCAATCGTGAGCCGGATGCGCCGCGTCTTGCACACTGCGTGAAAAGAAAGGAAGAAAAATCAGCAAGTTGCACACCGGGTGGAAAGAAAGCATGATGCGGGAGAGAAAGGAAGAACGAAAGGAAGGTGAAAGAAAACGAAACGAAAGAACTTGAACTCTACAACCTGACCTGTAGTATTGACCAGACTGCAATATTCGTTATTGGCTGAATATTTACTTAGCGTCAACTGACTGAAAAAAAGGGAGCAGTTTTCTCGGTCCAAATGATGAATTGGCACTAGAAAACGTTTTGGGAACTTGGCCCAGCTTCCAGGGAGTAGTTGTTATAAATTTAAAGGCAGCGCGTCGATGCCGCGTCAATGCGCGTCAGTGCCGCGTCACTGCGCGTCATATGCATGATCAGTGCCGCGTCAGTGCGCGTCAGTCGCGTCACTTTTACCGGACCCACACATTGGTAGAGCGATGCGCCTCCATATTCTCCCACTGTTGAAGTACATAAGATGATTCTAGTCCCGAAGTTAATGACTTGTGACGGCTGAACTTTGTTTCACTTGACAGTGGAAGCAAGCAAGAGGGCATTAATTTCATCGCATAAATGTCGCGCTAACCACTGCAAGCTGTATACCCCCGCAGCTCCTGCGCCGGCCTCCTGTTCTCAACCCCGGGCTCTCTCACCGTGCGGATTTGTCTCATTACTTTACAGTCACAATCGGGATTCGGGACACATATAGGATTCTAAAGCACCTACTCATACAGATTCGTGGCTCACAGAGCTCCGTGGAGAGTCTCATTGAACTGTCTCGCTTGCCGCAAGCTCAGTATCTGCATGCATTCCGGTGAGACCTAATATTTGCATCGACAGTTTTCACGCACCGACGGCACCATTCTCGCGCAGGATTTGAACGATTTCTAGGTGACCCTCCTCGGACGCGACCTTTAAAACACTCCTATGTCTTCTGTCGACTGTGTTCATGTCGGCACCCTTCTCGATCAGGATTTGGACTATCTCCCGGTGGCCGTTGCGCGACGCAGCATGTAATGCGCTTCCATCACGGCTTCCAACTCTGTTCATGTCGGCACCCTTCTCGATCAGGATACCGACAACCCCCGTGTGACCGCGAGCAGCCGCGATCTGCAAAGCACTTCCAAATTTTCTTCCCGCTCCGTTTATATCGGCACCATTCTCGAGCAAGGCACAAATGACATCGGTGTGGCCTCCTTTGGATGCTACTTGTAAGGCACTGTGAAACATCCCGCCTACTGCATTAACATTCGCGCCGTTCCGGAGTAGATATTCCACGCCTTCGCGGTATCCTATAGAAGAACACATATATAGAGGCGGCGGAGAAGGGTTCAACCACTCGATCCGGTACAGGCTGGTCAAAGTTTCATATTGCCTGCTACCGCTGACGAGGAGCCGCGCGGTCGATAGCGATAGAGCAGCTCGATCATGGCAGCGGAGCAGATGATAGCTCCAATACTGTGCGGCATACATCACTAAGGGATGGTCCAAAGAGGTCTGTTTGGTAAGACGCGGGAAATTAACTTTTCCAAAGGCGTAAGGATGGTTTTCGAAGTGAAGAAGATAGCCCACACATGTCTGTGCGAGAAATGTGTGGGAGTGTTTGCTGTTGAGGTTGCACCGGCCTTTTGCCGCAAATTTATCAGAGACGAGGTAATCCGCGACGGATGCATGTGCGAGGCTCGTGACCATTGACATATCATCGTCGGTTGACAGAGATTCGGCCACAATGACGAGTCCTTCCAGGAATCCGCAAAGAATGGCCGCCTTGTTACCCCCGTTTAGTTGGGTCGTATACATGTAGGTGCGGGTCTGAGAAGTCGAATGCAAGAGCATCCTCGAGCTTCGGCAGTGTAAGCGGCTGGGCAGAGAAAAGAAGCCAGCGGAGGATTCGTTCCACGTAGATACAATCGTCCTCGTCAATAGTCTCTATGAATCGATCATATATTCCGTACAGCTGATTCGGAAGATTGGCCAATATTGTGTCGAGGTTGGGCTCCAATTTAGGACGGGACATCTCTATAATGAGACAAGCGGCCAAGCGAAACCTGGAATTTTCATCAGCATTCATTGTACCCAATTCACCACCCCAAATCAACTCACATCCCGTTACTCTTCTCTACCACCTTTGCGATGATCTCCTCAGCGCGCGGTTTCCAACCTCCCCAGTGCTTCAGGCGCTGGAGCCTTGACCGGACCTCGTCAGAAACAAAGTGCTTAATGTCTTTTTGTGTCGCTTCGGGTTCTAGAACAATTTGTTCTACACCCTTGAAACTGGCCGTAAATATTTCACGGGGTTGACTGGTGAACAGGAGGTGTAGCGAGTTTTCCGTCCGCGTCCGAAGCTTCGAGAGGAGCTCGACAAGCGACGAAAGATCCGTGTCTCGACACTCGTCGAGTGCATCAAGCACAATATAAGTATGCTGAAATTCCAAGAGTAGCTGGTCAAGAATATCCAGAAGATCCTGGGTGGTGGGCAGAGTCTGACCCCGGGATAGCTTTTCGTACTGCGAATTAAGCGCAGCGTAGGGATTAAGGGACTGCCCAGACAGCTGGAAAACGACAGAGCGAAGCATGGTATCCACCAGCTGCTTCTTGTCGTCCCTAAAGTCGAAATAGAAGTATCCCACCGCGGCGGTTCTGTCATTGGATGGCAGTTGATCATGAAGCAGCTTCCGGATCACTGTAGAGCTACATAGTGGGTAGATAATTAGCTGAAAATCCCTGTGGCTAAATATTTCTTACCTTATCACGCTCTTCCCCGTACCAGCTACCAGTGGATTAGTACTCGAAAACAGGAAGAGTCAAAGTCGCTTACAGTTTCCTTTGATCCAGAGAGATCCCGGTTTTTCGATCCATTCAGTGAGCTGGCGACCATCCAAGAACCATATCCCAGTGCCTTTGTGGTGAAGTTTCTGTGTTTCGTGCTGTTTTTCGGACATATCCACAGGTTTTACCCATTTCTCGAGCTTTGCTTTGAGACTAGAGGTTATTTAGCTTCCGAATGGTCAACACAATTATAATAAATATTGAACTGACGCTGCGGTGCGGGCATCGTCCACCTTCTTGTGAATTACACCCTGTTCTATCTGGCCATTGTCCACCTTCTTGTGGATTACGCCCTGTTCTATCTGTATATCGGCCAAACGGTTCACCTGAAAGGCATGAACTCTCTCGTAATGATGCCCAACTTGATAATAAATATGTGGTACTTACATTGAAACGGGCGCCGAACGAATCGAGCTCGCGATCGAGAGCAGTAAATTTGCCGGCCCATTCCGTTTGGAGTGCAGTTGTTCTAAGTCTCCCTTGGCCATCAAAGTCAGACATGAGTGCAGACGCCTGCTGAAGTAGTCTACATGTACAGATGGTTATTCTTATCCACGACTATAAAAGAAAACATTACCTAACGTATTCCTCAATGTCCGCCTTCAGGCGGCCGGTAGAGTCGGTATGGTTATTTGCCTCCATTCGCATAATCGTGCCATGCAGATCCCCAGCTGTTTTGGCAAGCCGAGCGACAAGCACGTCTCGCTGATCGTGCATATCCTTTACTTCCTGCAAGAATAATGCACATTTAATCCATGACACTTCAAGCCTCAAAGTCGTTTCACTTACCCTGCATTTCTTTAAAATCTGGGACAGAAGGGCCGCTACGGGACCCACAAGGGGGAATTGGTCAATAGCGTCAGAGATGCTCTCCACGATGCCGGCCGTAAGCTCAAGGTTATCGATGACGGCGCCTGTTCCATGCGTTCGCCTCGTGTCGCCTCCAGTGGGTTCCGGCTGAGAGTTCGCGTCGACAGGGCCAGTTGTACCTTCTGAAGTCCTAGTATCATGGCTTTGCTTGAAGCTGCGGAACGTTTCCTTGATGGCGTGGAGATGGGATGGGCGTCCGAGTCGAGGATCCTCCGCGGACTCCTCGATGACCGGCGTGTCTTGAAGAGAATCCATTTCAGGGATGACGGGGGCAGATTTTTGTGCCTTGGGTTGCCAGTAAGCTTTCATTGTCGCTCGACCGGGCAGTGAGATCGGTGCAAGGCCAGTACAGCAGGAATGTACGTACAGCATGAGATTGTGATGATGACAATATGATGAGATGAAGAGATTAGATAAGATGGTGTGAGGAAGTCAGAGCTTTTTGAACTTGAGTCGCGACTCAGATTCGGGAGAGAGCAGATCTGGTGAGGAACAGCCTAACGCTGCTGAACCTAACAATATTGAAGCTTGATAGCCCGTCCTCTCGTACGGGGCAATAAGTCGCGTCACCTGAGTGTTTCCCCTCAACCCGACGAACGGAGAAGAGCAAGAGAGCAGTGGGGGAGAGTGGGGTGAAATTAAACTGAATATCCCCAGTACACGTAGTAAATCTCTCCCATTCTTCCCCTCTAAAGGAGTTAGAAGAAAACTTCATATAAAAAGCGAAAAAAACGGGAGTATTACACAACACACTCTACATAAACAATAGATGAGCATCTACATACACGATAGATTCCAGCGCGACGCACTCGAGATTGAGCCGACCAGCACCTGGGATTCAGGCGCACTCGAGATTCATCCAATCGTGAGCCGGATGCGCCGCTTCTTGTAGACTGCGGACGAACAAAGATCTGTACGGCGTTGTCAAAAAGAAAAAGAAAAAGAGGCGGAAGAGGCGAATGGGGTGCGAAGGCGCGGAGGCGAGACGAACAGCGTATGGGGCGAAATAAAGCAAGGACGCGAAACGAACAAAAGAGGCGAAGCAAGGAAAAGGATGCGAAGCAGGGAAAGAGGTTGCGAGACCGCAGGAAGGGAATCCGCCAAACGGAGTCAGGGCAAAAGGAAGAAATAAAACGAGAAAAAGCGCATGAATGAAACAAGGAAAGGCGCATAAATCAAATAATAATAATAATAATAATAATAATAAACACGTACCGCCCGCAACGCCACGACCGCTGCGGCTGGTAGCGCCCCCGCGTCCGTCGCGCCGTTGAGATCAAGCGCCATGAGGTGGGGGCACGAGGCTCGCTCCGAGCTGTGGTGCATGTGCGTTCCGTGGGCTGGGAGCCCAGCGCGGGATCGCGAGGGTGTCCGCGCCACGGGGGTTTGCCACGGAAGGGGTGGGCGTACCAGTCGTCATACCAGTCAGCGAAGGCCCCGCCGCACGCGCCGCCGTCGACACGGGACATACACCTCCGTCGCGAACAACTCGGTACCCTCGAGATCCGCGAGCTGCGCGGGCGTGAGGCGCACGAGGGCGTCGGCGAGGGTGCCCACCGCGGGGGTGCCGGTGCGCACTGTGATGTCTGGGTTTGTGGGGGTGGGTGTCCCGGATGGGGGTGTTGCGCCCGCCCGCCGTTGGTGGCGCGTCCGTTGTATTTGGGCGCGCCGAGTCCGTCATGGGGGCTGCATCCGACTTGGCGCATCCTGCACTTCCGCCTTGGGCACATCCCGCACGTTGGACGCATCCACGCTCCGCACCTCCGCCACCTTTGGCGCATCGGCGCTATCCACACCCTGCTGCATCCTCGGCGCAAAGCTCACCAGCGCGCCCGCCAAGCCCGCCACGTGCGCACCGCCCAGCCCGTGCAGCGTCAGCGCGGCGCGCGCAGGCGGGAGCTGCACACACGCGAGGGCGGTGGGGGGGAGGAGGCGCGCGGGGAGGTCGGGGTGGCGAAGGTGCGGTCGAGGTGGCGAAGGTGCGGGAGGGCGGGGACTGTAAGCGCGCGTTAGTGCTACAATGTGGGCGGAAGGATGCGGTGGGGAGGAGAGGTGCGAAGGGGTGCGAGAGGCACACAGGGAGGGAGAACGAGAAAAGGATGAAGAAGGAAAGGCCACTTTTTGGATGCCGTCGACACGTGCGGCGCGCCCAAGGGAGCGAGCGACGCGTGGGCGCAGCGCAGCGCACGGCGAGAACATGCGCCAGGCACGCCGACTGCGCACAGTACGAACGGACTGGAATGGGAGAGGCAAGGGGAGGGATGGTGACGAAGGAAGAGGTGAGGTGTGAAGGAGGAGAAAAGGAGGTAAGAAAATTCACCATCGCCGCCGCACAGGAGACAGAGCGCCTATACCTCTTCAATGTGGCATCGAGACACTGACGACGCGCACCGTCTGTCTACTCGTGTTTGGTTTTAAATCGGGTGCGTAAGGAAGAGCACGCTGCACGGGTCACCCGCGGGTCCACTCGGAGTAGTACCGCATCCGTACCCCTCAACACCGTACCCCTGAAGGGTACGGGTCTATACCGTACCCCTCAAATCCGCGGGTCTGTAGAGCGCACTGTGAATTCAACTTTTGGACACGATACGGCATCAGGAATGGGATCCTAGCTCACCTTGGGTATATTCCTATATCAATAACATATCCTGTTCATACTGGGGACACGCAGAACACTTATTTCAGTTGCATGCTGTGCAAGGTCCTGGTGAATTAGTCTGTTCAACGTCAGCTATTACCATATATGGTGCGTGGGAAAACTTACGTACGGAGACCTGGGTCAGAAAAAAGAAAATCGACTTTCTTGAATGCAGTTGACCATGCCGTTGCCCGTTGCCCAGTCCTCCTCTGATACCCCCTGTACCCGCGGGCCGGGTCACGGTATGCGCGGGTTTCCAAAATGGTGTACCGTACCCGTACCCGCCAGACCCTACCCCCAATACCCCTGTACAGACCCGCGACCCGTGCTCTTCCTTACGGGTGCGATGTGTCAGGTGATCCGGATCTCTTTCCGCCTTCAGACCTCAGCGCTCAGCCTCAGACGACTGGGATCGCCCTAGAAAAGAGGGAAGGGAGTAATCTAGAAAACGAATTCGGCCCGCCATGATCAAGATTCAAGATCTTCAATTTGGTTTCTTTCTTTCCGAGTCCGCCTTGCGACTCACCTTCGGAGAGGCTTGAGATTTTGTATTCAATCCATTCAGTACACGAGGTACGAGTTATCCACTGAGATTAATCTCAGCTATTCTGCCCACCCTGACCTGACTCTGTCTGATGCCCCAAGTCAAGTCAGCCTTCGCTGTATTCCGAATCCCATTTCGGCAGGAGTGAAACTTCGAATCCTTCCCTGCCTTGTATCACCGCCTCAGGCGCAAAGGTCAATAAACATCCCCTGGAATCTTAGTCCAGTTGGAGCGCCGCCACATATGTGTGTGTGCTTTTCTTGTACGAGTCTGTTTATTAAGCTCACTCCTCTTCAGTCAGTCTGCCGGTACCACTACGCAACGCTCTCACTGATCCTACACCGCCCATTCTTGTGCTCGCAAGGAATTCCCGGGGGCTCGAGGCTGCCCCTTTCGCAGACTCCATCGTCTTTGTGGACCGGGTGATGAATTGTGACAATGTTCTGCCGTATCTGCGAATCAGCATGCCTAATTCCAACTCGGGCAGGGTGTATGCACCACATACGACGGCGCCAGCCGATACTCCCTTATCCTGACTTATCCTGCCGTCGCTCAAAGATCTTCTATCTGCATGCACTGGTTTGGGGCGTGCATATACTAGAGACCCCCTCGCCAACATACCTCTTCCTCTAACACGCCTTTCCTTACCATTGTTCATACTATAAG
Organism: Mycena rebaudengoi; assembly: GCA_029282285.1. Lineage (NCBI taxonomy): Eukaryota > Fungi > Basidiomycota > Agaricomycetes > Agaricales > Mycenaceae > Mycena > Mycena rebaudengoi. The sequence goes on from JARJCX010000007.1 coordinate 2,787,238, forward strand.
TCATCACCGAAGCCGCCCCAAATCTGTATGCACGCACGTCCTCGAATACGAGCGCGGCCTGCCTATATATTTGGCATGACGAATCCTCCCAGACATCGCAGATGATAACCCTCATCTGGTCTTACTGTCCTTGCGTTGCGCTAACCACTGCAAGCTGTATACCCCCGCAGCTCCTGCGCCGTCATTCCGTTCTCAACCCCGGCTTCCCTCACCGTGCAGGTTTGTCTTTTAGTGATGATTGCTTTACCAGTCACAATCGGGATACATGCATAGGATACAAGCTAAAGCGACTACTCATATGATTCGAGGCTGATGATAAAGGACCATGGAGAGTCACTTTGACCTTGCGGGCTTAGGATCTGCATACATTCCTGTGAGACATAATATTTACATCGACAGTTTTCACGCACCTCGGACGGCACCCTTCTCGCGCAGGAATTGAGTAAGTTCGTGGTGGCCATTCCGGGACGCAGCATTTAAAGCAGTCCCATAACACCCTCCAACTGCGTTGACATCGGCACCCTTCTTAATCAGGACATCGACGACCTCCATGTGACCACGTTCAGCTGCGGCCTGCAATGCGCTTCCATATTCTCCACCGACTGCGTTCACGTCGGCATCCTTCTTGATCAGGATTTGGATGATTTTCAGGTGGCCCCTGTTGGACGCGGCCTGTAAAGCAACTGTAAAGCACTCCCATATTTTCCACCAACTGTATTCACATCGGCGCCCTTCTCAATCAGGATTTGCACGATCTCCGCGTGACCGCAGATAGCTGCGGCATGTAATGCACTCCCATGTCCTTCACCGGCTGCGTTGAGGTCGGCACCGTTCTCGATCAGGATACCGACGATCTCCGTGTGATTGCAAGCAGCCGCGGCCTGCAATGCGCTTCCATAATAACCTCCAATTGTGTTGACCTTGGCACCCTTCTCGATCAGGATATCGACGACCTTCGTGTGACCACCAGCAGCCGCGACCTGCAATGCACTCCCATGTTTTTTACTGGCTGCGTTGAAGTCGGCACCATTCTCGATCAGGATATCGACGATGTCCGTGCGACCGTAAGCAGCCGCGGCCTGCAATGCACTCCCATGTCCTTCATCGGCTGCGTTGAGGTCGGCACCCTCCTGGCACAGGATACGGACGACTTCCGTGCGACCGTGAGTAGCCGCGGCTGTTAAAGCGCTCCCATAACTTCCGCTGTCTGCGTTGATGTCCGCACCCTTCACCACAGGATACTGACGACCTCTGTATGACCGCAAGCAGCCGCGGCCTGTAAAGCGCTCCCATACCAGCCACCCGCCATGTTCATATCCGCACCATTCTTGAGCAAGGCCCAAACGATGTCGGGGTGGCCGTTTGCAGATGCTGCTTGTAAGGCATAGCGAAACGCCCCACCCACTTCATTAACATCCGCGCCGTTCCGGAGCAGATATTCCACTCCTTCACGGTATCCTAGAAGGGAACACATGTACAGAGGCGGCGGAGAAAAGCCGTCAATGCTGTACAGCTTGTTCAAAGTTTTATATTGCCTGCTACCACCCACGAGGAGCCGCGCGGTCGATATCGATAGAGCAGCTCGGTCGTGGCAGCGGAGCAGATGGTGGCTCCAATACTGTGCGGCATATTCCGCTAAGGGATAGCCCGAAGATAACTGCTCGATAAGATCCCGTGGTCTGAAGAGGGGTGTTTCTTCGAAGTGGTAAGGAGGGTTTTCGAAGTGGAGAAGATAGCCCACACATGTCTGTGCGAGAAATGTGTGGGAGTGTTCGCAAATTTGGCAGAAACGAGGTAATCCGCGACGGATGCATGTGCGAGGCTTGTGACCACTGACGTCCTGCCAGCGTAGCTAGTCGCAGATTCGCTGACGACGACGAGTCCTTCCAGGAATCCGCAAAGAATTGTTGCCTTGTAACCCCGTTTAGCTGGGTCGTATACATGTAGGTGCGGATCTGAGAAGTCGAATGCAAGAGCATCCTCGAGCTCCGGTAGTGTAAGCGGCTGGGCAGAGAAGAGAAGCCAACGGAGGACCCGTTCCACGTAGACATAGTCATCCTTGTCAATAGTCTCCATGAATCGATCATATATTCCGTACAACTCATTCGGAAGATTGGCCAATATTGTGTCGAGGTTGGGCTCCAATTTAGGACGGGACATCTCTATAATGAGACAAGCAGCCAAGCGAAACCTGGAATTTCATCAGCATTCATTGTAGTTGATTCACCACCCCAAATCAACTCACATCCCGTTACTCTTCTCCACCACCTTTGCGATGATTTCCTCAGCGCGCGGTTTCCAACCTCCCCAGTGCTTCAGGCGCTGGAGCCCTGACCGGACCTCGTCAGAAACGAAGTGCTTGATGTCTTTTTGCGTCGTTTCGGGTTCTAGAACAATTCGTTCTACACCCTTGAAACCGGCCGTAAATATTTCACGGGGTTGACTGGTGAACAGGAGGTGCAACGATCTTTCCGTTCGCGTCCGAAGCTTCGAGAGAAGCTCGACAAGATCCTGAAGATCTGTGTCTCGGCCCTCGTCGAGTGCGTCAAGGACAATATAAGTCCGACGAAATTCAGAGCGTAGCTGGTTGAGAATACCCAGAAGATCCTGGGTGGTGGGCAGAGTCTGACCCTGGGATAGCCTTGCGTACTGCGAATTAAGTGCGGCGTAGGGATCAAGGGACTGCCCAGACAGCTGGAAGACGACGGAGCGAAGCATGGTATCCACTAGCTGCTTCTTGTCGTCCCTAAAGTCGAAGTAGAAATATCCTACAGCAGTTCTTCCGTGGTCAGATGGCGGTCGATCATGAAGCAGCTTCCGGATCACCGTAGAGCTAGTGGGTAGATAATTAGCTGAAAAATCCCTGTGGCTAAATATTTCTTACCTTATCACGCTCTTCCCCGTACCAGCTACCAAGGGATTAGTACTCGAAAACAGGAAGAATCAAAGTCGCTTACAGTTTCCTTCGATCCAGAGAGATCCCGGTTTTTCGATCCATTCAGTGAGCTGGCGACCATCCAAGAACCATATCCCAGTGCCTTCGTGGCGAAGTTTCTGTGTTTCGTGCTGTTTATCGGACATATCCGCAGATTTCAGCCATTTCTCGAGCTTTTCTTTGAGACTAGAGGTTATTTAGCTTCCGAATGGTCAACACAAAAAATATGAATTGACGCTGCGATACGGGTATCGTCCACCTTCTTGTGAATTACGCCTTGTTCTGTCTGGCCATTGTCCACCTTCTTGTGGATTACACCCTGCTCTATCTGTATATCGGCCAAACGTTTGATCTGAAAGACATCGTAATGATGCCCAAATAATAAATGAGTGGTACTTACATTGAAACGGGCACCGAACAAATCAAGCTCGCGATCGAGAGCAGTAAACTTGCTGACCCATTCTGTTTGAAGTGCAGCTGTTCTAAGTCTCCCTTGACCGTCAAAGTCCGACATGAGCGTGGACGCCTGCTGAAGTAGTCTACATTTAAAAGCGGTTATTTTTGTCCGCAACTATAAAAAGAAAGCTTACCCGACGTATTCCTCAACGTCCGTTTTTAGGCGGCCGGTGGTGTCGATGTGGTTATTTGCCTCCATTCGCATAATCGTGCCATGCAGATCCCCAGTTGTTTTGGTAAGCCGAGTGACAAGAATGTCTCGTTGTTCATGCATATCCTTGACTTCCTGCAAGAATAGGGAACACTTTAATCGGCGACAGTTCAAGCTTCAAGGTCGTTTCACTTACCCTGCATTTCTTCAAAATCTGGGACAGAAGGGCCGCCACGGGGCCCACAAGGGGGAATTGGTCAATAGCGCCGGAGATACTCTCCACGATGCTGGTTGCAAGCGCAAGGTTATCGATGAGACGGGATGGGCGTCGAGCATCCTCCGAGGACTCCTCGACGACTGGCGGGACTTGAAGAGAATCCGTTTGTGGCGCAGGCTTTTGTGCATTGGGATACCAGTGGGCCTTGGTCAATATGGGGTGTGTGTGCATCGTCACAGCGGGATCGGTGAAAGGTGCATGTGGACAGTGGGGGGGGAGGGTATATATACTATATTCACATGGTTTGCGTGTGGTCCAAATGTCTGAACAACGTGGACAACAGGAATGTATGTGGCACGACGGTCGCCCAGCGGCTGAATTTTTACTGTATTATGTATTTGATGATGGGCCACGAGGCGGACGCATGTAAGAACAAAGGTGAAGACTGTTCTTAAATAAACGGCAACCCTTCCGGACTGGGCCCACTGTACTAAGTAGAATTGGGTAAGAGGCTGGTTGTCTTTTTGGGCGGCATGGGTAGGGAAATCAGCACTCAAAATGAACAAGAAGAGCTGTGAAGGATATTTTGAGCCGTATTGCCTTGCACTTCATGTAAAAAAGAGAACAAGTTTGGAACAAGTTATGAAATCAAACATGCATTAACCTCATGGTGCATCACAGATGACGCAAGGTATCAAGGTTTTGACCGTCCAGCAACCGTCACCGTGGCAGTCAAAATCTGACCGTCATGGTGTTTGCCCGCAGTGGCAGTGAGATCGGTGCAAGGGACAATACAGCAGGAATGATCACGACGCATGGCACCATCGGCGACACATTCCGCATATTCACGCAGGGCAAAGAAGTAGAATACACATACGCACCCGATACCCGACACAAGACCGAACCAGAGGAAACGGTCGAAGTCTATACAGACGGATCGGCGCTCCACAACGGGACGGCGAACGCAACAGCGGGAGCCGGGGTCTTTCTCGGAAACAACGACCAGAGGAATAGCAGCGTGAGGATACCAGATGAGCTGGGGCCCTCTAACCAGACTACCGAGATGATCGGGGTGAAAATCGCGGCAGAGACAGCGCCAATGGAGGCGCCACTAAAAATATATAGCGACTCAAAATATGTTATAGAGGGACTCACGAAACACCTCATCCGATGGGAAAACGAAGGAATGCTCACCACGAGCAACCCCGAAATCATACAATTGACAGCGACAAAATTAAGAGAACGAAAGGCGAAGACGACGTTCACATGGGTCAAAGGACTGACTCGGGCGTCCCCGGAAATGAGGCCGCGGACGCGCTAGCCGCCGCCGCGTGTATAGTCCCGGCAGTCACGGATGGGATAGACATTGGAGTGAACACGGCACTCGTCCTTCCGGGGGCGAAGCTGCAGGCGATGACACAGTCCTTAGCCTACAAGATAATCAGAAAATTAAAAATAGCAAAACCCGCCTACAGAGATTTGTTGGCTAGACGTGCCACAACACGCAACATGGCAGCTGCACAAAGGGCGGCCGCAGATGGGGTCTCACCAACGAGGGGCCGAGTCTGGAAATCCACAAAACACAAGGATATATCCCGTAGCATCAGATTCTTCCTATGGATGTTAATACACGATGGATATAAAGTGGGACGGTACTGGGAGAACATACCTGGCTTTGAACACCGGGGGCAATGCAACCACTGCCATAAGACGGCATCAATGCAACACACCCTGCTGGAATGCGACGTAGCAGGACAGGCAGAAATCTGGAATCTTGCAAGCCAACTGTGGCAAAAGAAAACAGGCTCAGCCCTGCCTAAACCGACGATGGGCCAAATAATGGCGTGTGGAGTAGCCAAGAAAAGTAACCATGGCACGACGCATCTATATAGAATCCTCATGTCCGACTCAGCTCACCTAATATGGCGCATACGGTGCGAACGAGTTATCCAAGGGAAAAACCCCGCATCGCTACCTGAAATCCGCAACCGATGGCTAAACTTTAAAAGTCCATCAACAACAGACTTGCGATTGATTGCGCCATGAGGAACGACAGAAAATACGGAAAGAGATCAATTAAGCCGAGCGTGGTTAAGCAGACTTGGAAGAACACATTGAATAATGAAGATAGTCTCCCTAAGGATTGGCCCAGGGAAGTCGGGGTTTTAGTGGGTATTGGAGTAAGCTAACGATGATGGTGTCTTGATGGTTCGTCGTCAAGACACCGGAGTTAGTTTGCGCCAAAGCCCCACACGCCGTGCTAATTGGCACGAGTGCGCTTGCGCATTTCCTCGAGAGATTGTATAATTTAAAACTGGCCGGGTTCCAAGTCCGAGGCCTCATTCTAACGGGTGGAAGTGACCGACTACTATGTCGGCCCGACATCATGTGCTCGGAAGTGACCGCCTGGTGGACACTGGAAGCTTGATAGCCTGTCCTCTCGTCACCTAAGTATTTCCCCTCCAACCCCAGGACGAACAGAGAGGAGTAAGAGAGCAGCGGGTGAGAGTGGGGTGAAATTAAACTGAATATCCCCCAGCACACAGTAAATCCCTCGCATCTTTCCCCTCTAAAGTAATTATAAGTAAGAAATCTTCATATAAAAAACGAAAAAGAACGGGAGTATTTATTACACATTCCACTCTACACAAACGATAGACGAGCATCTACTACATACACAATAGATTCACCCAGCGCGGCGCACTCGAGATTGAACCGAACAGCACCACCGAGGATTCAGGCGCACTCGGGATTCATCCAATCGTAAGCCGGATGCGCCGCTTCTTGCAGACTGCGGACGCAACAAAGATCAGTACGGCGTCGTCAAAAAAGAAAAGAAAAAAAGAAGCGAAGGAAATGCAAAAAAAAAAGGGATCAGGTGCGGACGCGAAACGAAAGAGATATGCAGGACGCGAAACGAAGAAAAGGCGGACGCGAGACCACGAATAGAATGGCTGATCCCCTTCAAATGAATGACAAGAAGCGACGACACGAGACGAAAGCGGCGATAGAATAAATAAAACAGGAAAGGCAAACGCGCATGAATAAATAAAACAACAAAACGCGCATAAGAAATATAACAAAAAAAAGGAGGCACGCAGCCCAAAAAATAAAATAAAAAACTTACCACCCTTCAGCGCCGCGACCGCCGCGGGCGGCGCCGCCCCCGCGTCCGTCGCGCCCTTGAGCTCGAGCGCCTTCAGGTGGGGCGCGACGAGGCGTGCGCTTGGATTCGACAGGGCGCTTGCGTTGCGCGGGCCGGGGGCCCAGCGCGGGATCGCGAGGGTGTCCGTGCCGCGGAGGGGTGATGTGGGGGGTAGCAGTGGGCGAGGTGGGCGATGTGGGCGCGGTGGGCGATTTGGGCGAGGCGGACGCTAGCGCAGGCCCAGTTGTCGTAACTGAGGGCGCAGTCTTGAGCGTCTCCGTGACCTCGAGGTCTGCGAGCTGCGCGGGCGTGAGGCGCGCGAGGGCGTCGGCGAGGGTGCCCACCGCGGGATCTGGGGCTGTCGGTGTGGGGGTGCCGGACGGGGGTGCCGCGTCCGCAATATTCTTCGTCGTGGGAGGCGCATCCGACTTGGGTGCATCCACGCCTTCTGGATTCGACACCTTAGGCGCAACGCTCATCAGCGCGACCGCCAGCCCCGCCACGTGCGCGCCGCCCAGGCCGTGGAGCGTCAGCACCGTGAGCGCAGGCGGGAGCTGCGCGCGCGCGAGGGCGGCAGCGGGGAGGAGGCGTGCGGGAAGATCGAGGTGGCGGAGGTGCGGGAGGGTGGGGAGGAGGGCGGGGAGGGCGGGGACTGGAGAGGGGGTGTAAGTTATACGATAATTAGATGTAGGATGGGGGAAAAAAAAACTCACTCTCGCCGTCGCACAGGAGACACAGCACCTCGAGCGAGGGCGCCCAGGCGCGCAACGCCGCGAGGAGGTCGTCGGCACGGACGCCTTTACCGGACTCGACCCACAGGACGGACACGGCGGGCGCGAGGGCGGCGAAGGACGTGAAGCTGAGGGTTTTGGTGTCGAGGGTGTCGATGATCTTGACCATCTTGAGGAGGGTGTTGGGGCGGATGCGGATGGGGGCTTTCGCGGGCGTCGTGGAGGCAAAGGCGGGGGTGTGGGACGAAGCGACGGGGGTCGCGGAAGAAGCCGACGCCGGCGCAGGTGCAGGCGGCAGCAACGCATTCTTCAGTATAAGCTTCTCGAGGCGCGGCCAGCCGAGCATCATGCCCAGCAGTTGCTTGCCCTCGAACATGCCCGCGCCCTCGCTCACATTCAGGCTCACCAGCCCCCTTCTACTCGCAATCGCCGCGCGGTAGCGCCCCACGTCGTCGCTCGCGTACCCTAGCACCGTGAGGTGCTTGAGGTTCGGGCACGCCTCGACGATCTGCACGTGGTCCAGCGTCTCCTTCGTGCTCTGGCCGCCCAGCTCCGTGTCGAGCACGAGCTCCGTCACGAGTGCCGCCAATCCTTTGTTAATCTGGAGCGTGCGGCGCAGGGGGCGCGCGACCCAGGGCCCGGCGGGCGCGATGGCGCCGTAGAGGCGGCTGCGGCCCGCGGCGTGCCAGTGCTTGTTCACGCGCAGACACGGCACGAGGCGCTTGTGCGGCGCGGACTTCTTGGGAGCGAGCACCGCAAAGATGCGGTCTAGAATTGCTGAGTCCAGGTGTCCCAGGTCGGGGGAGGGGGTGCTACTACTGGTTGCGCCGGTGAGCTTCGACATTTCCCAGTTTATTCAGGAATCGGACCCACCTGGTCGACGCCGACATCGGTATCAGCGGGTGCGTCTAGAGAGCGAGGGTGTTCTTATATGCCTGCAGCCGAGGCGCAGTAGGCGCAGCACTTCTTGTCGCAGCAGTCAAGGACCTCCGAAATCGATAATGATCGAAATGCATAGCCACGGCGCCCATCTGAACAAATCACGCGCAAATAAACGCGTATTTTATTCTTTCAGCGCCAGATTGAGCGCAAAAAAACGGATTCCTGGCGGCGGGGGAGGCGCGGGCGTGGTGGGAGGTCGTGGGCTGCATTGGGAAGATTCGCGTCGTGGGTGCTGCGGAACGCTTCACCGTCACATCAGTGACTGCGCGTGATGGCACCCCCTGTCTTTCGAATGCTTTTTCTTCAAGCACTTAGCAGAATCATTCACTTCTATAGATTTAATGGGGATGTTGATTCCGACTGCGATTAAAGTCGCCTTGATATGCGAGTTGAGCCACGTTTTGAACGTCTGCGCCCGACTCCAAACCAAGAGGTGGTCGATTTTGCTGGGTTGCTTGAAAATCCGCGGTTTGGGCCGACTTCAGTCGACATCGAAGCTATGATGTTGTCACGCCCATACTCCCATAGTAGCTGCCGTATTATGTTAACATTGTACTAAACCACAAGACTCTCCCGGCGCTTTTCTTCCAGGAATATTTGTTCAGCGCTGGCAGGGGAGACGATCTCCACTAGAAAAAATTCTTCTCGGAGTGTTGGTCCTAGCCTGGGGACCGGTGGACACGGTCAGAGTGGTTGGGAGTCGAATTCACCTATCTGATGTTCTCTGCACAACCGTTTCTGGTTAACCCCTGGACGCGAGTCGTAACACAACCGTCATATCAATAAGATGATATGTCTTCACGCTCTATATCGATAAATCCTTGCTCGTTGCGCGAAAACGCGGTGTACGAACCATTTCTAAAACTTATTTCTTCACCTCAAGCTGGACTCAGCACACCGGCTCAAATTGCAATATTATTTAATACCAGCGCCGAGTAATCCCAGAATCGACGGAAATGGCATGTCCTTAACGTTGATACGCGGGGTACATGTAAGCAATAGGATTGTCGCGCCACCTAAGCATTCTCGGACCGTGCCGTGCAATACTACCTATGTACCTACCCCAAAATCATGACTAAATTCAAAAACTGCAACCAGTAGTATGAAATTAAATCCAATATCCACAGTACAGTATTACGCGTAATAAATCGCTCTCATCCTTCCAGTTTTCATAAAAAAGAAATAAAAAAGAACAGAATATTACACAACTATACATGCTTACACTACAGACGAACATCGGCATGCCGAAATGGGATTCACCCAATCGTAAGTCGGATGCGCCGCTTCTTGCACAGTGCCATAACGAAATAATCACCAGGTTTTAAGAAGTTGAATAATAAGGAAAAACACTCGCCGCGGACGCAGGTCCGTACACGCCCTTGAGCTCGAGCGCCTTCAGGGGGAGGCGAGGAGGCCCCCGCTCGCATTCGGCAGCGCAAGGAGCCCCGCGTTGAGCTGTGGTGCATTTGCGTTCCGCAGGCGCGGGATCGACAGGCGGCATGGATTGAGTCAAGTGTGAGGGATAGACTCTAACCAGTCTGTATACTACACACACCGAATTGCTTGCTACATTTTTTCGGCAATTGTGAGTCTCTGTGAGGGATAGGATCTGCAAAGAATCAAGATGTTATTTTACTAAGTAATCAAATTTAATCGCGCCATGAATCTAGCATTTCCATCCGCTGTACGTTTTGCCAAAACACGTGAATGTAAATATTTCCCGCAGCAGGAGGTATGTACACAACTGGCGCCTCAGCAATTATCGGCGCCTAGTAAAGACTAAGATAGAACCTGTGTGGATGTAACGTTGGCAGACGGATAGACTAGAAGTGCGGTCCAAGCACATAATTCCAAGAAAACGAATCACGTCCATGTGAAATCTTTCCCGCAACAGCGGACAAGTGTTGCTTCACAAGCGCCAGGTCTGGGGGCCCGAGAGAGCAGGCGGAAAAGTAGAAGTCCGAGAGTCCCTCCCCAGCGTGCGCGAGGAGCGTGTTTAGCGTCGTCCACTCCACACGCCGGCCAGGTCCAGATTGGTCGCAAGGTGCAACGAGATAGTTTGGAGCGCAGTTAGATGACTAAGGGGGCCGAAGAACTGCAGGGAGGACGCAATGTCGCGGTCGAGTTCGTTGACCTCTATGGCACGCAGCATATGGTTTCCCTGCAGGATGTCGGGGTCAGATGGTGTCTCTGTGCAGGTGCTGTCAACAATGTGCAGGCGACACATCTATGTGCGAATGAAACGGACCATTTAAATTGAGAACCAGATTCGTACTTTTTGGAGCGCTTGAGCATTTTAGTTTTAGCAGTGGAAGCTTGGGCGTGGCGATTAGCACCAGGAATTAGAGATGTTGGATATCGACGATGCGGAAACTGGACACCATGGCGTCCACGGCATCGAATGAATCGAGAGTCGGGGATTCGAGGATGATAGGATGAGGCTCGCACAGGAAATCGACGCGCCGAACGACGAAAGAATCATCGAAGCTGACGCGGTCCAAGATGAGCGCTTTCAATCCGATTGCGTGGCTGAGGAGTAACTCCAGCTCCGAGACATCAGAAAAATTCAGGCCTGCGAGACAGAGGCTCCGGAGACAATGGAGGGAGAACGCTGCATGGAGGCTCGTTTTGAGAAGGTCGGGCTGCAATGCCCAAGAATGGCCGTAGTCGCAATCGAGGTCAAGTAGAAGGTGTGTCAGGCCAGGTAGGAGGCGCAGCATGCGCGGAACTACGACAGTCTTCTCGTGCACATAGGAAGACGCATAGCTTTCCAGCTGGAGCGTTAAGTATCTAAGGAGTTCGCCAATATGGGGAAATTCCGCAAGAAGTCTGTCGAATTTCATCAAATCGGAAGAAGAGCCTGAGCGGTGACAGCTTATATCAGCGAACAACTGCAGCTGGCTCCGAGGTAGGAATGAACGAGCGGTCAGGGAACAGGCCCTGAGGCCTGAGCGCGCGTTCTGAGGACGAGTCACCAGTCCGGCGATTTCGTCTATAATCGTGTCGACGAGTTCCTGAGGGAACCGCATGGAGAGTAGTAATCCGCCCGAGTGGGGCGAATCGGTAACCGTTAACTTCGTCTCCATCCTGGCTGAACGAATCTTTCTGATTCTTTCAAGTGATGAAAGGAGCCGCAACAACAACAACAACAACAATAACAAACACATCTGTTCTTTGCCATCATGCATCACCCTTTACACGCCTTTATTTCCAGAATTTGAGGTACTACCTCCGATTTTTCAATTCTCCTGAGAAGTTTTCCGCTCAGTCATCTTAAAGTTATGCGCACTGTCCACGAAACTGGCCCTCAGGGTGACGAAACTCGGAGCACCCGCTCAGCAGCGCGCGCGCGTATATCAGAGCTCGATGGGCGCGTCCTGGATCTCGAGCGTGCCCTCGCTTTGGCTCGGTTGGAGCGGCAAGAGTTATTCGAAACTCACCTCGCCCCATACACATACCCCATCCTCACCCTGCCCTCCGAGATCACCTCGGAAATATTCCTCCATTTCATCCCAGTCTATCCCGAGTAGGGCTGTGCGCCGTGCCCGTCGCGCCGGTTCTACGGGTTCCGTGCGACGGGTAGCCGACCCGTTCCGTCGCGCTCTTCGACTGCGTTTTTGACGGCCGTGCCCGTCGAAAACGGCCGTCGACGGGTCAACGGGTCCAGAAAACACACCATACTCGGTCATATGCGATGTATAAGCCTTTTGCAAGGCATGTTTCATGCACAGGTAAGCCCAATACACAGTTTAGGCCACACCTTATGAACTTACTCAATAGTTTGAGTTGTCGAAATGACGGCCGTCGCGTGACGGACCGTTCCCGTCCAGGTCCCGTCGAAACGACGGCCGTGCCCGTCGACGGGACGGCGCACAGCCCTAATCCCGAGCGTCCTGATCCCCGTGGGATTGAGTCGCCGACGCGCCTGGGGAAAATCTGCCGTTCCTGGCGCGAAATTGCATTCAGCACCCCGCGGCTCTGGAGAGCCATCAAATTGGATCTGGACCGGACCCCTCGACGCACATCTTGCAGCTGGACATCCTCAGCACTTGGCTTGTGCGCTCCAAAAGTTCCCCTCTGTCTACTTCCATGAAATACGCCCTGCGTTATCCCGAGTCCGAAGCAGACCTCACCCCATTCGTGGCGGAAATCACCAGACACTCGTCGCGCTGGGAATATGTCGAGCTCCTGCTTCCCAACGAGGATCTCCGTTTACTCGCGTCCGACTTCCCTCTGCTCCGCTCCTTGACATTCGGTGCGAACGACTACGTGCACGAGCCTGGCTCGTTGGACATCATAACATCATTCAACTACGCTCCCAACTTAACGGACGTCGCGCTCTTTGAAGGGTGTTCTCCCTTTCGGACAGTGCTCCCGTGGTCCCAGCTCACGCACCTCTGTGCCGATCTGCTTTTCGCCGCCGAATGCGCCGAAATCCTGCAGTATGCGGGCGCACTTGTGCATTTTTCCACCAACATGTGCGACGACGAAGACGAAGGCGCGTTGGCTCCCTTGGAGCCTCTGGAGCACCTTCAGTCGTTGAGATTGGGAGACTTGAAGAGATGTTCCTGCCCAACTCAAAGGCGCATCCTCGATGCGTTAACTACGCCCGCTCTACGCCACCTCCAGATATCCGAGCAGCTCTCAGCCGCCGGAGGGGATACATTCTCTACAGTCACCGCCCTCATCTCTAGATCCCAGTGTAGGCTGGCGTCTTTGCAGGTTTTCCATGCGGTGCTGCCTGAGGCGTCGTACCGCGCAGCGCTTCCCCCGATCTCCACCATCACACTTTTTGCTCAAGTGGGATGACGTGTCTTGTGAGTATTGTATTCCCTTTCAAGTTCTCCCTCTTCCCTCTCATGTTTCGCGCAGGTTTCTACTAACGACGCAGTACATCTTCTTTCATTGTCACATAACTCACATTCCCGTCCGCCGACACTAAAGTACTCTGTACCGAGTGATATAGTCTTTCAACTTTTGAAACGCGGTTCTTGAACTTTTGAAACTTCGGAGCATGAATATATATATTTTCGGCGCCAACACAAGATGACGCAGGTTTTGTGCTGCTCCTCGAATTGTTGTAAATCAGTTGTGGAATCGGGTAACTACCGTAATATCCACCAGACTAGACTAGAGCTTAGGTTCAACGTCTGCGGCGCCGTCTCGGTGATGCCGGGTTGAAATGAGGATAGTACCTCTTATATCGCTTTGCCTGCCCAAGATATCTATTCTGCCGCAACCATGTGAGTGTTAATTCTCTTTGAATCAAATATTGGCCTGCTGAGCGCCGTGTTCTGGCAGAAAAACAAGGCATGTCACTTTTTGGAAGGGATCGGACAAAGTTCAAGTGGTCTCCGCACATTCAACATTCAGTCTTCAGCCGGAAACGTCCATGATAATTGAGGATTCTAGTAATGTTACTTGATGTCGTTATCAATATAACTTCCTTTAGAATTATGCTGCTATCAAGCGCACAATTCCGTAATTTAAATAGCAGTCATCCGTTTCTAGGAGTTCATTCCTACGCAAAAAAATCCTCGAAGGTAAGATCCTGCAGCAAAATAACTTACACTACATCTACGAGGTACGAGTTACGTCAATGACATCCAAAATTCGGAGGAACTTCCCCTGAGCACGGTCCCTTCATAGAACAATCCTGCCTCACTCACGACATATGGCTCATAATTGGATCACAAAGCGGTGTCCAAGCGAAGAGTTGCGGAATCTTTGTGGAATTTCCTGCTTGGTTCAAGTACTATCTTATCTAATCTCTTGATCTCATCTTGTCTTCTTCTTCCCATGCTATTCAAGGCTGTGTACACAGCTTTCACCCATCCCACTGCTTGGCCGAGCGACGATGAAAAAACTCCGCATATTGACCAAGACCTTCTGGGATCTCAAGGCACAAAAACCTGGCCCCGTCATCCAACAACCGGTCATCGAGTCTAAGGACATGACGGAAACGCTCCGCCGTTTCAAGCAAGGCAAGGCTCCATCCAGCGGTCGTGATACGACTGCAGAGCACACACCTGGCTCTCTCGACTCCGAATCTCAGCCCACAGCCTGCGACAGGAAGCCCACACACGGAACAGGCGCCGTCATCGATAACCTGGCGCTTGCGGCCAGCGTCGTGGAGGGCATCTCCGACGCTGTCGATAAATTCCCCCTCGTGGGTCCCGTGGCGGGCCTTCTGTCCCAGATTTTGAAGAAATGCAGGGTAAGTGAAACGACCTCGAAGTTCGAAGTGTCACCAATTAAATGCGCATCATTCTTCTTGCAGGAAATCAAGGATATGCATGAACAGCGAGACGTTCTTGTCACTCGGCTTACCAAAACAGCTGGGGATCTGCATGGCACGATTATGCGCATGGAGGCAAATAACCACACCGATTCCATCGGCCGCCTGAAGGGGGATGTTGAGGAATACGTTGGGTAAGGCTTCTTTCATAGTTGTGGACTCGGAGAAAAATAACCGCTTTTAATGTAGGCTCCTTCAGCAAACGTCCGCGCTCATGTCGGACTTTGACGGTGAAGGAAGATTTAGAACAACTGCACTCCAAACAGAATGGGCCGGCAAATTCACTGCTCTCGATTGCCAGCTTGATTTATTTGGTGCCCGTTTCAATGTAAGTGCCACATATTAGGGCATCATTGCATTTACAAGATTCATTTCAGGTCAACCGTTTGGCCGAAATACAGATAGAACAGGGTATCATCCACAAGAAGGTGGACCATAGCCACATCGCAGCGTCAGTTCAATATTGTATGTTGGCTATTTCGAAGCTAAAACAAATTTAGTCTCAAGGGAACACTTGAGAATTGGCTGCAACCCGTAAATATGTCCGAAAAACAGCACGAAACACAAAAACTCCACCACGAAGGCACTGGAACATGGTTCTTGGACGGTCGCCAGCTCACTGAATGGATCAAAAAGCCGGGATCTCTCTGGATCACAGGGAAATGTGAGCAACCGCGCTTCCTTTTTCCGAATACTACTCAGTGTCGGTAGCTGGTACGGGGAAGAGCGTGATAAGGCACGAAACACTTAGCTGCCAGGATTTTTCAGCTAATTATCTACCCACTAGCTCTACGGTGATCCGGAAGCTGCTTCATGATCGCCCGCCATCCGATCACGGAACCGCCGCAGTGGGATATTTCTACTTCGACTTTAGAAACGATAAGAAGCAGCTGGTGGATACCATGCTTCGCTCCATCATCTTCCAGCTGCCTGGGCAGTCCTTTAATCCCTATGCTGCCCTTAATCGACAATACGAAAAGCTATTCCAGGGTCAGACTCTGCCCACCACCCAGGATCTTCTGAATATTCTTGACAAGCTCCTTTTGGAATTTCGTCATACCTATGTTGTTCTTGATGCACTCGATGAGTGTCGAGATGCGGATCTTCCGGTGCTCATCGAGCTTCTTTCGAGCCTTCTGGAGCGGACGGAAGGCTCGTTGCACCTCCTGGTCACCAGTCAACCCCGTGAAATATTCGCGGTTGCCTTCAAGGGCGTAGAACGAGTCGTGATGGAGCCCAAAACGACGCAAAAAGACATCAAGCACTTTGTTTCTGACGAGGTTCGGTTGAGGCTCGAGCGCTTGAAGCACTGGAACAATTGGAGACCACGCACTGGGGAGATCATCGCAAAGGTGGTGGAGAAGAGTAACGGGATGTGAGTTGATTTGGGATAATGAATTGAGTACAATGAATGCTGATGAAAATTCCAGGTTTCGCTTGGCCGCTTGTCTCATTATAGAGATGTCCCGTCCTAAATTGGAGCCCAACCTCGACACGATATTGGCCAATCTACCGAATGAGCTGTACGGAATATACGATCGATTCATGGAGAGTATTGACAAGGACAACTGCATCTATGTGGAACGGATCCTCCGCTGGCTTCTCTTCTCTGCTGATCCGCTTACCCTTCCTGAGCTCGAGGATGCTCTTGCGTTCGACTTCTCAGACCCGCAACTACATGTATACGACCCAGCTAAACGGGGTAACAATGCGACCATTCTTTGCGGATTCCTGGAAGGACTCGTCGTTGTGACTGAATCTGTGTCGTTCTTCGACGGAACATCATTGATTGCGAGCCTCGCACATGCATCCGTCGCGGATTACCTTGTTTCTGATAAATTTGCCGCAAAGGGCCGGTGCAACTTCAACAGCCAACACTCCCACACATTTCTTGCACAGACATGTGTGGGCTATCTTCTTCACTTCGAAAACCATCCTTACCACTTCAAACGACCTTCCCCCCAACAGCGTCTTACCAAGCAGACATCCTTGGACCATCCCTTAGCGACCTACGCCGCAAAGTATTGGAGCCATCATCTGCTCCGCTGCTATGACCGAGCCGCTCTATTGATGTCAACCGCGCGGCTCCTTGTGAGTGGTAGTAGGCAATATGCAACTTTGAACGACTTGCACCGGATTGATGGGCGGAACTCTCCTCCGCCGCCTCTGTATATGTGTTCCCTTATAGGACACTGCGAAGGAGTGGAATATCTGCTCCGGAACGGCGCCGATGCCAATGCAGTAGGCGGGGAGTTTCACAATGCTTTACAAGCAGCATCCGCAAAAGGCCATGCCGACGTCATTTATGCCTTGCTCAAGAATGGTGCAGACATAAACAAAGTGGCTGGAAAATATGGAAGCGCATTACAGGCCGCGGCTGCTTGTGGTCACGCGGAGGTCGTCGGTATCCTGTGCGAGAAGGGTACCCACGCTTTACAGGCCGCAGCTGCTCGCGGTCACACGGAGGTTGTCCGTATCCTGTGTGAGAAGGGTGCCGATCTCAACGCAGCTGGTGGGAGTTATGGAAGCGCTTTACAAGTCGCGGCTGCTGGCGGTCATACACAGGTCGTTGATATCCTGTGTGAGAAGGATGCCAACCTCAACACAGTTGGAGGGCATTATGGGAGCGCTTTACAAGCCGCGGCTGCTCGCGGTCACACGGAGGTCATCGGTATCCTGTGCGAGAAGGGTGCCCACCTCAACATAGCCGGTGGAAGTTATGGGAGCGCTTTACAAGCCGCGGCTGCTGGCGGTCATACGGAGGTCGTCGGTATCCTGTACGAGAAGGGTGCTGACCTCAACACAGTTGGAGGGCATTATGGGAGTGCTTTACAAGCCGCGGCTGCTGGCGGTCATACGGAGGTCATCCGTATCCTGATCGAGAAGGGTGCCAACCTTAACTCAGTTGGAGGGTATTATGGGAGTGCTTTACGGGCCGCGTCCAGGAAGGGCCGCCAGGAAATTGTTCAAATCCTGCGCGAGAATGGTGCCGTCGGTGCGTGAAAATTGTCGATGTAAATAGTATGTCTCACCGGAATGCATGCAGATACTGAGCTCGCGGCAAGCAAGACAGTTCAATGAGACTTTCTACAACACGATGGGACTGTATAGCTAGGTGCTGTAGCTTGTCGAGTCCTATGTATGGATCATGGCTTAATCATGGCAGCCGAGTCCATTTTTTTCATTACTCCTAGGCCCCTGTCTTTCTCTTTTCTAGGGCGGAGTCCGAATCGCCTGAAGCTGGGCGACGAGGCGTGAGGTCGTAGTCAAAGAAAGAGATCGGATCACCTGACATATCGCGCTCAATAAATAAATAAAAACCAAACACGAGCAGACAGAGACGGTGCGCGTCGTCAGTGTCGCAATGCCATGTTGGAGAAGAGCCCAAACACCAATGGAATAAATGTGCGATATCACCTCTGCGATCCAGGATAAGTGTCAGGATAATATAATTATATATTACCCTATGTTGCCGCTGACCAGTCAAAGGTCAAAGGGGTCTGACACAATTGACCGCTTTGACCGGCTGACTTTGGTCTGACTGTCCTTGACCTTTTTTTCTGACCATGGACCCATAAACCCAATTTCGAGCTTTCCTGGACTGCTGCTTTACCATTGCGCTGTCTTTACCTAGTATACATTATTTGCATTTCATGTTGCAAAGCATGTCACGGTCAAGGCCTATTAGGGGTGCTCAATTGCTATATCTCGTGGGCCCGTCCCGTGGGTTTATTTGTCCCGAACAAATAGAACTCAAACTCCGCCCGGTATTTATGCCGTTTCTAGAGCTACACTAGCTCTCAGTGGAGTTCCAACACCACTTATAAAACATGAAGAGGCTCTAATGAGCTAATGGACATTTTTCTGAGTGGTATTTGGAAATGAATCCGTGAAACTATGCGCGCAAAGCTAGTCATCAGTTATTCATACCTCCAGACCTGCTTCTACACATCAAATCTATCCAGAAATGTTACCAAAGTACTCTAGAATGTGTTATGTGATTTGGGGCAAGATATATGCACCGTTAGCGGCCGCACCGTTGTTATAAAAAGTCTTTTTGGATAGCGGAGTTTGAATTCTATTTGTTCGGGACAAATAAACCCACGGGACGGGCCCACGAGATAGCAATTGAGCACCCCTATTGTAACATAGCCAAGGGAACAGAAAATACGGGTCGACGGTCGTATCACTCGACACATCACAGAGCTAACAGAAGAGGATTTTTAATATATATGGTGCCACAGGGAGTGAACAATAGGCTACTAAGATGCTGGCTCGTTTTAGCTTGGTTTTTACTTGGTAAAGGAGCCACGAGAGGAGCCTGAGTTCAATACACAACCTACCAATGGAAGATATGGACTCATATTAGATACACTCATCGATTTTTCTGCATTTTTGTGCGCTTTATTATTATTTTTCACAAACGGGTCAACCGGTGGTCAGAGGTCAAGACATTTAGGCAATCACAGTCAGGTCAGGTCAAATACAACACTTTATTTTCGGAAGCAAAAATTCTTTATCTAAAAATGGTTTCCTGAACATCAACTGATCATGAACATCCGACATCAGGGTCGAAATAATAATAATAAAGTCGATGTGCACAGAACAGATATAGTTTTTGGCGCCGATTTGTCACTCAAACCTCAATATTTCAGTGGCTATTTTTGGGGCAGGGAAGGCGTCCATAAATGAGCAATACCCTCCTTTTTCGGGACACAAAAAGGGGGTCTCTTAACGGACACTGTACCGAACAAAGTGAACCCATTTTCGATTCAAAAAAAGTACTGATTTCTTTGTCCCGAAAGGACCGCCGGAATCCGAGACAAATGAATTTTTCTCCCAGTGCAGCTTTGGGATTTTATAAATGTTATATACATAGAGGAAAAAAAGCCTTTTTGCATTACATTGATTGTCAAGGTTCCCCTCCTCCTAAATTATTCGTGGATAAGTTTCCCGTAGCCTGCGTAAAATTCATAAGGCAACAACAATCGAGAAGATTACAGGACACAGCTCCCGCAAAACCTGGGTGGGAGGATAACAATTATTTCAACACTCCCTGTCCCGAGCTCATTCATCACCTTCAAGTTCTCCGGCGCTCGTCCTCGATTGCCAAGGTAGCGGATGGATGCATTGTAAATAGGCATGCATGTGGATACTTGGATAAAAGCCTCATAGAAATCTAACTTTCAGTCTCCTCAGCGCAGCTGCGAGACAACGCTGAATGGTGAATGAGTGAACACAATAATACCTACCTGTCAATGCCCGCTTTCCAGTCGACCTGAGACGTGACCCAAATGAAAAATACATGTTGGTGGCATGCAGAGGGAACGGCCGGTTCGGCAAAACAAACAGTACAAACACCAAAAACACTCAGACATCCGGTCTTGACAAGAGGGTAGGGAGAGGTAATTAAATTACTACATTTGGATACATTCAAACAGGTGGATCCCTCGGTGGCACTGGTGTGAATCTTCAACTTTCGTCATGAAACACGGCTTTAAAAAAATGAAATCCCAATACAAGCCAAGCACGAAGGGCCGATGCCTAGTTAATATCCTGGAAAGGGAACATCTTTTTGCCTAATTTTACCTCATTTTTTTGTTGGCGATTAGCCCGGGTCCGGAGCAAATCAAGTTACCGTGCTCTTTATCGTAGCATGGGCATTGCTATAATGGAAATAAATAGACTTGCCTGCTATTGCCAGCGATCTTGGCCAATTCTGGAGAAACAAATGGTAAATAATTTTCAATTTGGCGGTAGATTAATCCGTCAAGCAATAGAGTCCGAAGATATATGGAAAAGTGACCACCATACCCCATGTCAATAGTACTAAGTACCATGACATCCCCAGTGTCAGCATGCCAAAGGCATGCGGAAAGCAATCACATAGTACGAGAAAAACCGACGGGACTTCAATGTATATTTGATATTTACAACTGCCGGTTGAACGGCACAATATATGTATGTTATGTAAACTTGCCGGTTGAACAGCAGTGTTGCAAGGCCAGTAAAAGGTCATCACAGTATCTGGAGGGGTTGAAAGTATCACAACATACAAGATTTGAGGCAGAAACATTGTCCTGATAATCACACTGCAATTTGAAGGCTCTTCTGTCCTCCAACCACAAGTTCTTGATCCTTTTCTTCATATGTTGGGTCTTGCATCTTTTCAAGATCCGTCGCTGTCAAAATTTCACTGGGATCATTCAGCTCTGCAAGTTGCAGAAACTGTCTCTCATAGTGCTCCAAAATTGAAACCTCAACCATGGCCAGATTTGCATCAATCCGAGCCACATCCTTGGCCTGTGAGGACCTTGCAAACAAAGGCCTTGCTGCCTTCCACAACCCAACTGCCCTCAAGATTTCTCCGTGGCTTTTCCAGATATCAGCAATTCGAACCATGCAGTCGGCCCTCCACTGATGGACATCCATGAATGTGAATCCATCCAAAGCTACATTGAACAGGCTGAGTGCTGTTTCACCATCCTCTTGCACAGCAAAAATTTGACCGAGACAGCGGAATGCTTTCATGATAGCCAGCTTGTCCTTGGACCTCAATGTTAGTGCAAGGAATATCCCTGCCCAACCAATGGTGGTTTGGATGTTGTTCATTCCAGTGGAAAGATCTGCAAGTTTCTCAAGGCACGCAGTTGTAAGATCAATATTAAAATTTAGTGATGAAGCAGAACATCTTGTGAACATCATATTTGCGGTGCTGAGGTCACCATCTCTAAGAGCAAGCTCTGCAACCCGGCGATCTATTATGAGTTCTAAGTGGGTTTTTGGATACCCATATAATGACCTGCAGTGCAGCAGACATTGATCCAATTTTTTTTTAATGGATTCTGAGTCTATTCCACAAGCAATATCAATGAGAGCAATATTCAGATTTGCCAGAATTGAATCATATGTTGTTGATTTACTAGTGGCTGCAATGGAGACCTGAATGTGACGCGACTCCAGATATTCTGTTTTGAGAAGATGTACCTCCGCAGCTGAATTTTGGAGTTCTAAATCCAGTGTACAGGCTTCTAGACCACAAGAGCTCAGAAGGTGTGTGGCTTCTTTGACAAGAATTTGAGCTTTTGAAAAGTTTCCATATATGATCTGACATCCAGTTTGGATGTACAGGGCTTGTGCTTGTGGATAGATACCTCCAAGGGCTTCTGCATGTTCTTGTGCTCTTGTTGCATGTTTCTGCGCACCGTGGATATTTCCTGTGATGGTCATGAGCTGAGACATCAAGCATAAGACATGTTGCCCTGCTATACTGGGGGATCCAGTACTATCTGCGAAAGAAAGGGCTTTCTGATAATATGCAAGACCATGAAACATATCGGATTGGGCAATACTCCAATAGAGTCCAAGTGCACGTGACCATTCAGCTAATGAAAGATGAGACTAAAAGTTACACAAGCCCACAGAATATCTCTTACCTTGTTCCAGTGGGTGCTTGAACTCGAAATATTTATTTCCCATCATGATTTGGGCCTCAACATCATGCGGGAAATAGACAGCAGTTTCAACCATCTGAATCAGGTAGTCCCCAAACATTGGATTGCCCTTCCAAAGCGAATCATGCTCGGATATTTTCAGCAGCAATGGTGAATATGTGTCCCGTGTGCGCCCATAGAAGTCATTTAGATTGAGAATGCTTTGGTAATTCTGGATCACATCCGGACATTCTGTGGTAAGGGAATCCTGAAGAACACTGATTACATTGCCTATATTCCTCGAAAGTTGCTGCACTACTTTTGCTGCATTAAGATCCCGGTGATGTTTCCAGAGAGAAAGAAGATCATGAAAGTGCTTGCAAAGTTTTGACTTCTGCACTTTTGTTGGTGGGTGGGTATGGAGGATGTGCTCTCGGATAGGAGCAAGGACTTGGATTCGGTTTTCTTGATCAATGAATGCAAGGGCCATCCTGAGTAGAGTGGTCTTGCCTGCAAGAATGTCTGTGATAGGTAGTTCAGCTTGCAGCAGGTCAGCATCGGTGAACCCATCTGGAAGCATTGACAGAACACTGAGAAGGTCTTGAGCTCCTGGCGTCATGCGGGAACTTGTGAATGACAACATGATTGATATGTCCAGGCTGGATCTTTTGTCATATCCATCTGAGAGCATCCTGGTGCTTTCGGATTTCCATCGAGCAAGTGCTTCATCACATCCTTCAGCTTCAGCAACACTGGCAATGAGGCTGATGGCCAGGGGAAGATTTCCAGTGAGCTCCAAGAGTCTGTGGACACTGTCCTCTTCATGGGTGTTGTCTGCAACATCAAAAAATGTCTGAAGAGCGGCTGATTGGGGAAGTGGGGTGAGGGGAGATAGGAATGGCTGTGTCCACTTGACTTTTGTTGGTCGCTCGGCCCCTCGCATTGTAATCTAATTTTTCATTGTAAGTGCTCATCTTGCCATTTGGCACCATACCCACCACAAGCGCCAACTGGGGAATATCAGTCAGGAGTGACAGAAATTCCTCAACTTCAGATCGGGAACTGCTGGGCTCCCAGGGAGTTTCAAAATTGTCCAACACCAGAAGAGATGGTGGGGCATGTGTGAGATGGTGGATGATTGTTCTTGACAAATTTGACCGTTTCTCTAGACCTAGATGATCTGCAATCATTGATGCAAGCTCCAAACATGTGGGGGTGGGCTGGCAAGAGACAAAATATCTCTGTGAATATTTAGATTCCACTTGAGCATTTTGCACCGCTGCTATGGCCAAAGTGGTCTTTCCCATACCCCCCATGCCCAGGATAGCAATGCGAGCAGGATCCTGCAGTAGACTTGTGACCACAGCATTGAGCTCTGTGTCGCGACCATGGAAGATCTTTGGAGATGGTGGTAACATCGAGAATGATCCAGAGCTGTTCGTGAAAATCAGTGTGAGAGAGAATCTGCTGTCTAATTCTGGTGACTGACCTATTGCCAATATCCGGCAGAGTGCCTCTTACCTAAGAGCCATTAGCTGAGACACTTGCCACAAGATACAGATAGCAACTCACTGAGGAATGTTCACAATTGGTGAGACCAGTGTCAGATTCCAAAAGGGCAACAAGCTCTTCATGACACTGCTTTGCATCTTTTCTCAATTGTACTAGTTGAGAAATTGTCAAACCGGTAGCTCGAACCTGCAATAACTTAAATATGCACTCAAATAAATTCAAGCAGATGCACCTTGAACATCTCCAGAGCATCATTGAGCTCCTTCTGGCATGCCTTCAATCTTTCGGTATTACTGCGTTGCTCAAAGAGTTGTTTAATCTTTCCCATACTCTGCCGCTGTTTCAGAAGTGTGAAGACCTTCTCGAGGATTCTAGAGTAGTGTGTTAGTGCAGCCAGATCAAGAAGCTAGATTGTAATTTTACACACTTTGTGAGTTTTGCAATGTCATGCAGGAGGGTGGTTGGTAGCACCCCTTTGATTTCAGATGTGGAATGCAGCTTCACAAGGATACCTAAGATTTCATGGATCTGCTCCACCATTTCGATGCACACATCTTTGTTTGATTTAGTAGACTGGTCCAATTAGTCTAACACTTTTTGTAGCTCTCTGCAGTACACCCACCTCAACACATTTCAAAATCGCCAGGACCAGTGTAGCAGTTGAGCCAAGGAAGGGAATTCCGAATGAGCCCGCAATTTCTCCGACAGTGTTAGCAGCCAAAGCCGAGTACTGGAGGAGATTATTGACGTGAATGGGGGGCTTCATGCTGTGAACCAATCGGCAGGATGATGCCCGTGTGTCTTATATCGTGCCTCCGGAACTGGAACTGTCAACCACCAGGGGTGTTTGTTCATCACTGGTAAAGATTGACCTAGAATGTAAGTATTATTGAAGAACACTGAAGCGGTGCTATCATGCAAATTGAAAGCAAAAATTCCAGCCTATTATGTTTAGATGCAAGCTCAGTGGCTTACGCCAGGGACTGTTGTTCGTAATGCGGAACTGCCGGAATACTAACTTTACATCAAAAAAAAAAACCACAGTTGGTAATCCACTATCTATCTATTCTGATGTCCGATTATAAGTGCGGGAGACACCATATGATAAGTGCGGGAGAAGATGTATTATGAAGGCATGCATGTGCCTATCAGCAGTGCGAGAGCGCGGATAAAGAAAGCATAAAACACAGTGGTCTGCCTTATACGCCGCAGCGTGCACCCGTTGCCGATATAATGGAGGCTAAATGATTAAATTAGTTCACCCGTGAAATTGATTGTACAATATTCCGTGAATTGAGAACCAGCGAAAAAAAAGAGAGAAAAAACTGCCAGTTGACCGCCAGTCTCGTTATTTTCTGGAACAATTGCAGCCTGGTTGAGGAGGGAGTTGGAAGGGAAAGCTGCCAAATAGTATATGGGCCGTGGATATTGCGCAAGTCCGATCTGGCGAACATGCCAAGAATGTTGGGCACTGACCTACTGGCGATAAGGCGGAGATGAAGAGTGGGCTAACGGCGCAAAACAACCGTGATATGGGGTCTGCCCCGGATTCCGGCAAAGATGATGGAATTGATCCCGGAATCATCCGACTTCCTCTACCGGATTCCTTCCACTTGAATTCTTTCAAGGTGTCTCTAGAAATCCTTCCACCTATATTTCCCGGCCTCTCCACAGATTCAACTCTAGAAAAATCGGTGCATCAAATCTAGTCCACAGACTCCCCTTCTCCTATTTTCTTCTACGGAATTCGGTTACGGTAAGCGGGTTGCATTTTGACATTTTGATTCGAACATTGCCGAAGTGATTTCAGCATTCGTAAGGCCCTCTGGGCATCCCTGGTACCTGGTAAAGAAGTCATCCTCGCACAGTACTAGAGCAAAGGGATGAAAATGTACGTGAAATACAGCATGCAAGGCAGTATTTGGTCTGCTGCTGCTCTGAGCCTGCTCACAAATTTGACTCCCATCACTCTCTCATTATTAGGGGCAGTCAGAGTACCGGTTTTCAGCGGTTCTGATGGACGGTTCTGGAGTCGGTTCTCAAAGCGGTTCTGGTGTAAATTTTAATTCCGAGAACCGGAACCGCCTCAGAACCGTTGCAGAACCAGGTTCTGATTTATGTAATCCGGTTCTCATAATTAAATACGTGGAGAACCGCCATCAACAAACTGGTCAGCAGAAGCTTCCCAATTGCTACTCTGACTTTAACGAATCATCTCGGTTTTAAATGAAATATTGAACACGGAGGCCACGAGGAAAAATATAATTGCAACTCCTTAAGCACTCAAACCCGTATTTTGAATGGGAAGATTTCAGTTTAGTTTAATCTCAACACACACACAGACCTTAAGAACCCGAACATTAAAGTATATTACTCCAACCACTTCTACCTTGAGCCGTTCAACTACCTACCACCCAGCATGAGTGGAATCTATTTATTCAGGCAATTTCATAAGTGAGCCACAGGAACTTGTCACAATTATGAACACAACTGTCGCCTCAGGCAAAAGCAAAAGGACCGGACACTCCGGCAGACTTGGATCTGAACCTGTGTTAACTCCACAGGCTGAAAAAAATGTGTGCAAATTGAAAAGGTCTCAACTCAGTTCAACTCCTCATTATGGAGGCCGTCAGTGGCAGTCACTAATCACCAAACAAACCAGGTTAGCACCTTTATTTGAATCACCGCTCTACTAATTCATGTTGTACATTTCTGACGGAGACATTGCATCTCAGTTGCTCCCACAAAGTTGAGCCTACCACCAAAGACTTTGCAAAACTTGAAGAACTGCCAGTCATGATTTACAATTAATTCAGAGCCAAAAAGAGGCTACATGCTGAAGGCATAACAAAATTATTATTATATACTGCCCTGAACCCTCGAAGTCGCCGGGAAATCACACCAAGGGGCAGAGTTGCTCAACGGGTTCAAGAAAAAAACCGATTGAAGGGCATTTCCACTGTCCCCAGCCTGCAGGGATATTCACAACCGGTTTCCAGTTCTTCCCTCTTCTACTAGTACTCCTTATTTTATTCGAGAGTTGTATAAGAAGGTTGCTGATGCGGCTGGGAGCAACTACTAGATTTCCATCGTTAAATTCTTTGCTGGGCTTGATATTCTCGATGCTAAAACCATCGAAGGGTTCTTCACAGAGTTGAACAGCATATTAAATACTTGCACCTTGATGCGCTTTGTGACACTGACTCACCTATCACACCCACCCTCAATTGTAACCATTTTCTAGAATCCACCCGATATGTATTATATTTTGAGGCGTTGAACTTCCAAATTTTATATTAATTTTAACGCGTTAACGACGCGCTTATGCTGTTCAAATTGTTGCAGACTCAGATTCAGAATGATTGAGCCTTAGGCCCTTTACATGTAGTTGGTAGTTTACTGCTCAGGTGCATTGATCCGGCTCAATACATAGGTGAACTTACCCCTCCTGGAACTGATTGATCTGGGACAAATTTTCTTTCAATAAACTACTGGATGTTATCATTACGTTCCATTCCCAACACCAATATGCACTGTGGACGGTTTCTTTCAATAAATCAAATGCCGAAATCACTTCGGCAATGTTCAGATCAAAGTGCCAAAATGTCAAAATGCAACCAGGAACCTCCCAGTAATATACGCGGCACTGATAACCGGCTGATCGGCATCGCGCGGCATTGGTTGATGTCGGATTCCTTTGCCGAGCTATTGGATCACACTGGAGAGCGCTGGCTCCCAATGGATGCCCCTACCTACAGAGTTCCATTGGATACTAGTGGAACTCAATATCAATATTTCTCTTACGCCACTGACTTTATTCCCTCTAGTTCAATCAATCACATTGTAATCTGACGGAATCTGTTGGAAATCAAGGTTATCACCTGATGAAAAACCCACTGGTTCACAATGGATACTGATAGATCGGTGGATTATTGGGTCAGCATTCTTCTCCAATGGTTACTGGGATGAACCGGAATCCACTGGAAATTGATGGAATAATTTTCCTTCATTGATTTTTTAGTGCACAGCAATTTATTTATTTATAAGTTCAGCAACAACTGAGTGAGTACATGCCCTAATAGAGTCATAGACTTCCGCTAGACACATTAGTCATTTAGATCTCAGTGGAATCCACTGGAAGCCGGTTACTAAATTGGTGACTCTCTGTCATTTACAATCAGTATGTGTTGAACCTTTGCATTCTTATTCACTAATTCACTAATTCACAATGAAATGAGAACCTACACAGGCTCTGAATTGTATATTATATGCGAGGAATATGAGGTCGGTGCATATTTTTTAGCTCAACTCGCCATCAAATTCCGTTGAAATCCATCCTAATTTCGTGTGAAATGAGGCTGGCCAATGCCGCCGGAAATTGGTGGCCTCCATCAAACCTGCTGGCAAACATTTGGAAAACAACATGATACACTGGCCATCAGCATCTGCCAATGGCCACCGGTAATCAATGGTGGCCATCGGTGGCTACCATCGAGCTTTCCAGCGGCGGGTATATTACTCGGAACCTCGACCATCCTGCCTACCGTAATTCGGTCCTCATGTCGGAAAAATCCTGAATGCACAGAATCCCTTCAGCACAGCATCTGTTCAGTAAATTCCGTCCACTGTCCATAGCTTGATACAAGAGGCGATCAGATCACTGATCTGGCACACAGATCAACGCACGTGATCGACCCTTACCATATTGGGAAGTAGCCCATCGTTTTCCCTTGTTCTTGTGTACTACTCCATACAAAACAGCCAAATATGAATAATTTCACTACTCAAGGGTATATATAAGCATATATTAATATATCCAATGGGTTAGGCACAAGTGCTGTCTCCGAGCCGCATCACCTTTGCTCTGTGCTCGTTCGGGTCATGGTTTTCTTTGTTCCGTCGGCTTGGGGACATTGTGAGACAATCAGAGGGATGTTTCTGGCCTCTGGGTGGCTCCGGGCCCCGGAAACTGGTAGGGATGGCTGATGGTGGTAACGTTGGCAGCCAATCAATTATTTTTGAGTCCAGAACACCAAGTGCTCGCTGCTCTTCTCGAGAAACTTGAATCTGGGTGAGAAACGAGGCTGAAATAAGCTGTCTCCATGAGGGATGCCGTTTTTCGGAGTGTTGAGGGAAGTTGTACTTCCAAATCATCCCGCCGCAACCTACTGAGCACCGGATTGGAGAGGCCCAGAAGAGGCAGCCTGAAGCAGACCACCTCGGAAGTTCGAAGGTATGGGTTCCAGACAGCAAGCACGTGGATGGGCTGAGCTCAAAGTCGCGAGTGGCAAGTGGCGTGCTTCCCAATATGGTAGGGGGGTCGATCACGTGTGTTGATCTGTGTGCCAGATCAGTGATCTGCCTGTGCACAGAATTGCCTCAACAGGTCTAAATATGTCCATGCTTTCTCTTCCATGTAATCTATTCTTGGTGGTACTAACCACTGTGGCAGCAGTGGTAAATCAGATATATAGGCGGCAACTGTGGCAGCTAAAACAAGTCACAAAAAAAACCGATGTTCTTAGTTGCCATCATTGCTGCAATTATTGATGGTGCTGATCATTGTGGCAGCAGCGGCAGATAAAGTGTATGGGCAGCAACTGTGGCAGCTGAAGGAAGTCACAAAAAAATACTGATGTTCTTAATTGCCATCATTGCCGCCATCATTGGTGGTGTGGATCATTGTGGCAGCGGCGGCAGATTGGGTGTATGGGCGGCAACGGTGGCAGCCAAACCAGGTCACAATTTTTTGGTGATAGAGTTAAGTGATGACTCTGATGGTGCGGCAGGTGTGGCAGTTTGATGCAGCCACAAAAAATTACTGACCTGGATAAGACTCGGCGTGGTAGCCATCACACCAAACAAAGAAATATTTCGACCTAGGTGGAAATGTTGCCTGAAAGACTCCGAGATTTTTCCCATTGGTCCGGGAATTGCCGGACCAATGGGAAAAATCTCGGAGCCCTTTCAGCAACCTTTCTACCTAGGTCAAAATATTTCTTTATTCAGTGTGCATGGCAGCGCTATCAGGGTCCCTAATCTTTTGTGACCCTGCTAAGACCAAGTGCGGCAGCGGTGGTAAATGGCATGGATGGGCGGCAGTCATGGAAAACCCCCCCCTCCCCAATTTTTTTTCATTGCTCTTCATTGGGGACTAATGGTACCTAATGTATGTACAGAATTCTAGACACTTTTACACCCTTGCCCCAAAATGTTGTGGCAACAGTGGCAGCTCCCCCCCAAACCCACCCCAAATCACCCCCCTCCTGCCAACCCCAACACCCACCCCTCCGTGGCAGGCCAAATTTTCAAAAAAATTCCCAAGTGCCGCCTGAAAAAAAAAACCCCAAACCTGCGGCATCATGGTATGCTTGAACCGCCTCTCACTAGAGGGGTCAAACCCCCCTCTAACTAGAGCCGATCTGTAGTGAGGACAGGCTAGTATCAATTAGGTTTGTATCAGCAGCAGCGTTGGGCTGTTCCTCTCTAGCTCTTCTCTCTCTCGAGTCCGGGTCGCGGTCCGACTTCCTCGTACCATCTTATCTAATCTTTTGATCTCATCTTTCAATGCTGTACATACTTCCATTCCTGCTGTTTTTCCCCTTGCAAAACCCTTGCACCGATTTCACTGCCCGGTCAAGCGACGATGAAAGCTTACTGGCAACCCAAGGCACAAAAACCTGCCCCCGTCATCCCAGAAATGGAATCTCCTCAAGACACGTCGGTTATCGAGGAATCCTCGGAGGCGGCTGCCAGACGCCCATCCCGTCTCCGCACATTGGCGAAGGGGTTCCGCAGTTCCAAGCAAAGGAAAGGAACAAATACTAGTCGCGATACTAGGACTTCAGAGGGTGCTGCTGGCCCTGACCCGAATTCTCAGCCGGAGCCCCCTGGAGGCGACACGAGGCGAACGCATGGAACAGGCGTCGTCATCGATAACCTTGCGCTTGCGGCGAGCATTGTGGAGAGCATCTCCGGTGCTATTGACCAATTCCCCCTTGTGGGTCCCGTAGCGGCCCTTCTGTCCCAGATTTTGAAGAAATGCAGGGTAAGTGAAACAACTTTGAGGCTTGAAGATGTCATGGATTAAATGTGCATTATTCTTGCAGGAAGTAAAGGATATGCACGATCAGCGAGACGTGCTTGTCGCTCGGCTTGCCAAAACAGCTGGGGATCTGCATGGCACGATTATGCGAATGGAGGCAAATAACCATACCGACTCTACCGGTCGCCTGAAGGCGGACATTGAGGAATACGTTAGGTAATGTTTTCTTTTATAGTCGTGGATAAGAATAACCATCCGTACATGTAGACTACTTCAGCAGGCGTCTGCACTCATGTCTGACTTTGATGGCCAAGGGAGACTTAGAACAACTGCACTCCAAACGGAATGGGCCAGCAAATTTACTGCTCTCGATCGCGAGCTCGATTCGTTCGGCGCCCGTTTCAATGTAAGTACCACATATTTATTATCAAGTTGGGCATCATTACGAGAAAGTTCATGCCTTTCAGGTGAACCGTTTGGCCGATATACAGATAGAACAGGGCGTAATCCACAAGAAGGTGGACAATGGCCAGATAGAACAGGGTGTAATTCACAAGAAGGTGGACGATGCCCGCACCGCAGCGTCAGTTCAATATTTATTATAATTGTGTTGACCATTCGGAAGCTAAATAACCTCTAGTCTCAAAGCAAAGCTCGAGAAATGGGTAAAACCTGTGGATATGTCCGAAAAACAGCACGAAATACAGAAACTTCACCACAAAGGCACTGGGATATGGTTCTTGGATGGTCGCCAGCTCACTGAATGGATCGAAAAACCGGGATCTCTCTGGATCAAAGGAAACTGTAAGCGACTTTGACGCTTCCTGTTTTCGAGTACTAATCCATTGGTAGCTGGTACGGGGAAGAGCGTGATAAGGTAAGAAATATTTAGCCACAGGGATTTTTCAGCTAATTATCTACCCACTATGTAGCTCTACGGTGATCCGGAAACTGCTTCATGATCGACCGCCATCTGACCACGGAAGAACTGCTGTGGGATATTTCTACTTCGACTTTAGGGACGACAAGAAGCAGCTAGTGGATACCATGCTTCGCTCCGTCGTCTTCCAGCTGTCTGGGCAGTCCCTTGATCCCTACGCCGCACTTAATTCGCAGTACGCAAGGCTATCCCAGGGTCAGACTCTGCCCACCACCCAGGATCTTCTGGGTACTGTACTAAAACGTTCAATTCGACAGTCACGCGTCACTGGGGGGGCTGTCGATTGCCAACTTTGGTGCTTGTCACGCATCACCCCGAGGACTGTCGAATAGATTTTCCGGTTCGTCACCCCAAAATCCCCAAATTTCGCGATTTCGACGAATTTTCGGCTCGGATTGTCGAAATTTTGCGCTCGGTCACGCCAAAAAATGCGGTTTGTCGAATTGTCGAACCGGAATTTTCCGTCACGCGTCACCCCCTCTGTCGAACTGAACGTTTTAGTACAGTATTCTCGACCAGCTACGCTCTGAATTTCGTCGGACTTATATTGTCCTTGACGCACTCGACGAGTGCCGAGACATGGATCTTCAGGATCTTGTCAAGCTTATCTCGAAGCTTCGGACGCGAACGGAAAGCTCGTTGCACCTCCTGTTCACCAGTCAACCCCGTGAAATATTTACGGCCGGTTTCAAGGGTGTAGAACGAATTGTTCTAGAACCCGAAACGACGCAAAAAGACATCAAGCACTTCGTTTCTGACGAGGTCCGGTCAAGGCTCCAGCGCCTGAAGCACTGGGGGGGTTGGAAACCGCGCGCTGAGGAGATCATCGCAAAGGTGGTGGAGAAGCGTAACGGGATGTGAGTTGATTTGGGTACAATGAATGCTGATGAAAATTCCAGGTTTCGTTTGGCCACTTGTCTCATTATAGAGATGTCCCGTCCTAAATTGGAGCCCAACCTCGACACGATATTGGCCAATCTTCCGAATGAGCTGTACGGAATATATGATCGATTCATGGAGACTATTGACGAGGACGACTGTATCTACGTGGAACGAATCCTCCGCTGGCTTCTTTTCTCTGCCCAGCCGCTTACACTGCCCAAGCTCGAGGATGCGCTTGCATTCGACTTCTCAGACCCGCACCTACATGTATACGACCCAACTAAACGGGGCAACAAGGCGACCATTCTTTGCGGATTCCTGGAAGGACTCGTCATTGTGGCCGAATCTCTGTCAACCAACGATGATATGTCAATGGTCGCGAGCCTCGCACATGCATCCGTCGCGGATTACCTCGTCTCTGATAAATTTGCCGCAAAGGGCCGGTGCAACTTCAACAGCCAACACTCCCACACATTTCTTGCACAGACATGTGTGGGCTATCTTCTTCACTTCGAAAACCATCCTTACGCCTTTGGAAAAGTTAATTTCCCGAGTCTTACCAAACAGGCCTCTTTGGACCATCCCTTAGTGATGTATGCCGCACAGTATTGGAGCTATCATCTGCTCCGCTGCCATGATCGAGCTGCTCTATCGCTATCGACCGCGCGGCTCCTCGTCAGCGGTAGCAGGCAATATGAACTTGGGCTTAAGGCCACTGCGTGCGCATGGCAACGAGTCCATTTGCGCCTTCGGCGCTCCAGATCAAACCAAGTAAAAGTGCAAGTTAAATATAAGTGTTTAAGTACAATGAATGGGACGATGGTGTGCTTGCAGCAGGACCTGGTCGAGAGCACAGAAACAGTAATGGAAAGAGTGGGAATAGATAGATCAATCTATGGTCGCACAACTCCTACGGAAGGAGAAGCATTATAATTATTATAATTAATCATACAGCGGAATTTAGAGTTGTCTTTGGGGAATAAAAGTACCTAAATATTGCAACAACCTCAATTTGCGAATCTGTAACCATGTTGACGGCCCAGTGGTTGTTCTTGGTCTCAATTAAAAAAATTCGCCCAAGCACGGAAACATGTGTCGTTGGGTTGGATTCAAATAGTCGGGTGCACAGAAAAGCCAAGGGATGTAAACATTTAGCCCTGAAGCCTACAAATACAAACGCACATAAAAACCCGCACGGTGAGTATTGGAATTTCGGTGAATACCAAATACTGGACCGTGCAGAGCGTGCCGCACATGGACCATGTGAGGCACACTACCGCTCTCCAACCATGTGACATGGTTGGAGGGCAGTATTTAGTGAAAAATCAGTAGCAGCAGCGTGGTGCTGCGGACAATACGAAAATAAAGTCTGCGTTCAACAGAAAAGTCTGGCGCGGCGATACTGGTGGGGGAGTTTGCGGCGCGCCGCCGACACGTCACCAAGTGATGGTGAGATACAAGAGAAATGGCGATTATGTGAAAAATATTTGTAACATATATTAAGAATTGAATGCACCGGAATAATTTAAAAAAACTCTGGGCCAATGGGGTGCACTGACACACCTACGGTGCTAGTTGACACATCGAGTGGTAGTTCATGCCTCGCTATAGGTTCCTACTTAAGTCAAAGATATAAGCACAAGACAGTGAACATACAACTCACTGGATATGTGTCCCGATTCGTTTGAAAGTGCTCCAACGGGACGCGAGCAAGTATCCTTGACTATCGTGTTATCCAACAGCTTTTTGTACCCTGGGAGCGTCCAGTACCATGGTCCACATTTATTATTTAAATTTTCAATGTTCCTTTATATTTCAGGCTCTGAGGTGGCGCCGCATTGCTTCTTTTATTCGTTGCTAACTTCCAATCGAAGTTGAGCCGTTGACTTCTCGTGTCTACTAGTCTTACAACTTCTTGCTGATTCTTCTCGCCCAACTTGACTTTGTCAAATTCATGCAAGCTCTCGCTTTATAAATCAATGAAGTTCGCACCCTGGAATCCAAACCAACCCTCCTGACGAAATTACATTCATCGATGTCCGGATTCATACCTCCTCCATTTCGAAAGCGATGCCCACCACAGGAATTTAAATCAAGCCCACCGACCGGATGCGCCATTCTGGTGCCTTCGTGCGTTTTATTCCGATTTTTCTTCCTGCATGTTGCTTGTTCGATTTGCCGCAATCTCCCGCCTTTAAAATCTGCACCGGAGGAGAGCCAAGAAAATCAAACAGAGTTTGGAGTATACAATCCTGTATGGGCCAGGCCCGAGTCAAACGGGCTGTGTCTGCTGCAGGAATGCCGCTGCTCTCCAAGATGTAATACAGACGTGTGTCACGCGCTACCAGACCTCCAGTCCATCCCTTGAACGATCAATATAGTTTATTATTCAGTAACTCATATTCATTTACGAGTCCTAAACTTGTTTAGGTATCGTTATTAGTAATTTTGCACCGCCTTTTCCAATGTACCCTGTTTTTCCCGACATCCGACTAACTTAGCCTTTCTGTGGGAAAGTTGTGTGGGATTTGTGCTCAGCTGATACTCCCGTGCGGCCCGTCGGACCGGCGGGTTTGATTGTGATTGATGCAGGACCCGGTCCGTGATGGGTGTTACCATCATTCCCTTTGGGTCTGAATCCCTATGTACCTGAATTTCGATTTATTATTTTTCCCCTGTAAACTTTTGCGCTCGGTATCATCCGGGTTCTATTACTACACATCTAATGCATATACCTACCGAAGAACTAAGGGATTCGGCGAAGGGAACCTATAGTTAGCTCGTTGCCGGGCGCGTTGATGAGGGGGTAATATGGAATGTTAATGAACTCTTCCATGTCCGCTCCTCCCGAAGCCCCGGAAAAATTCATTCGTATTTACACGCAAGAAAAAAAGGTTTCTGCCTCTTCAGAATTTACTCCCGGACCAATGTGCCTACGATCTGAGCGAGAGACCCACATTGTCACCGAATGTCACAGGATTTGACAGCCTGGCCGCGGAGTTTGAACTGTCACACTTTTGCTCTTCCTCCCCAGCGCATGGGCACATCGTCCCGGCAACATATTCTGAAGAGGCAGAAATCTTTTTTAAGTATGAAAGAAGGTAAATAATATTTTTTGGGGCGTCTGGGTGAGTGGACATGGGGGAATTCTGCGGTATTCTGAATTACTACCTGATCATCGTGCCTGGCAATGAGCTAACTATAGGTTCCTCTCGCCGAATCTCTTAGTTTTTTCACATAAAGATGCGTTAGATATGTATTAATAGAACCCGGAGAATACCGGGGGCAAAAGTCTACAGGGGAAAAATAATAAATTGAAATTCAGGTACATAGGGCGGATTCAGACCCAAAGGGAATGATAGTATGATATCATGAATGTCCATGACTAAGGTTTGGCTTTCTCCATCGCGCTTAAGCATTGCGGTGGCTGCTGGGAGGCAGTTGGAACTTAGGATCCTTCTCCGCTTAACTGTTTGACACCGCCCACGGTGGTCCGGAATACTCGATGCTCATTCACCATTTGTTCTTTCTTTAGAACGGCTTACTGATATATGGGGCCAGGCTATTAATCAGCCTCATCGGTATTTGGCTTGGTTTGTGCTTTGGCCGTTTTGGTCTATCTGTTTGTATTTAGTGAGCCTCTCGAAGTGTTTTGTTCTTCTTAAATGTCCCTTTCATCGATGCCTCTTACGTCCCAGAATGCTGCTGCTGTGCTGTACGTGTTGTGCTGTTGTTCAAGTTGGAGACACTTTTTTACTTTCCTACAGATTTTCAGATACACCTGCTCGACGATTACCGGTGGAATTATGGCATTTGCCATTCGTCTTTTACTTGGGAAACATCCCGAGATTTTATTGGACTTTTGAGCGTGTTCGGAGAAGATTGATGCACATCTGCCATTATTGGCATGCCGTTGTGACTGGTAATCCGATTTATTGGACTCATGTCTACGTAGATGGCTCTGTGGCTCCTCAGTGCATATTGTATGCGCTGTCCTTGTCGGGAAGGGCCGGTGTGTCTGTTCTGATTCACTTGCCCTCAATGTTGTTGCAGTCCATCCCTGGACATGTCTTCGGCGCTCCTTTTTGTACTCGCAGAGTTCTGCGTGCGCTGGGTGTTTATAGCGACAAGATTCACACTATGCGTATAGTGGCTTTCAATGCGGACATTATGCGTTGTATCAAGCATTTTCTGCATTGTTCCAGCTTTGGTATGTTGCGCAGTCTTAGTCTTGGTCTTCATGCGGTTATATCTCCCTCAGGCTCTGTGCCAGTAGAAGGTTATATAGCCAGGAATTCGTTGCTTGGGTTTACATCCCTTCATCTGCGCCATATAAAATTTGTATGGCCGCATAACATCGTATTGCCCCATCTGCATACACTCGTTCTGCATGATCTGGATGGAAAATTCATTCTGAATTGGGATGATTATTGTCTTATGTGCAGGTCTGCACCTCGTCTTCGCCGATTGTATCTGCGGTATTCCAGCTGTTCTAGAGTTCCACAGCAGCCTTTGCGTTTTCCTCCGCTTCCGGAGC
Organism: Mycena rebaudengoi; assembly: GCA_029282285.1. Lineage (NCBI taxonomy): Eukaryota > Fungi > Basidiomycota > Agaricomycetes > Agaricales > Mycenaceae > Mycena > Mycena rebaudengoi. Next base: position 2,824,462 of record JARJCX010000007.1, read on the forward strand.
TGATTGAATTAGATGTTGCCTTTGGCTCTAATTTATCAAGCATGGTCCGGAATTTGAATGTGCCACGTTTGCGTACCCTTCGGATCACGTCTGTAGGGAAGCGAGATATCGTCGCACTCGCTGGTTGCACTTCCTTGCTTAGCCATCTCAAAAACCGGCTTATGCAAGATTTTCAATCGAGAATTTGGCAGGGCGATCAATTCATCAAAAGTGCTCAGAAATAAGACTTGGTTTTCTGGTGGCTGCAAATCCTGCTGGAATGCTCTACCAACCTGAGAGAATTATCTCCTATACGAGGTAAGTGTCCCTCTTTTTTTTCATGGGCCCTTTTAGCTCATATTTCAGCCACTACATCGAAATCTTGCATAAGTGGGCTGAAGATTTATATATACTTTCCGAACTTGTGCATGGCTCCTGTCCAGGATCTGATGACGCACGCATCACTTTGACTCCGAGGACATCTGGGACTCGTATTGCCAGGCGAAGCAGTGGCCTTCAACTCAAGTATTTTGCAATGGGATAGGCTACCAATAAAAAACCAAAGAATTATAAAGAATCTTTCATGATTATCCATGAACTAGAAATAATATCTCCGGCAGGCGGAACGAACAACGGCATGTGAAACAAAAGCTGGCGCGTGCAATGCGGAGGTCGGACTGGGCACGACACGGTCCACGCAATGGATGGGACGACTTAGGCATCGGCACCACGGGTGCACACCCGCCCATTGACCCCACCCCATCACGCCCATACACGCCCCTGTGCCGGAAATGAAATATCATACATATATCCCAGGAGTGCTACGAGAAAAAAAAGAAAAAGAGAAAAAGAGCGCCCGCACGCACGGGAGGAAGGATGGAAATGCAAGCTGGCGTGGCATGCAAAAACGCGAGTGTATCGGAATGGATGCAAGTCCTTGTGTGCCACGCACCAAATGGTCATTCCCACCTTTCCAGCACGGGCAGGCCGACCCAAACGCAGAAATAGTCACCGGATGGAGGAACGATCAAGTGGCCGCCGAAGAATGGAGCGCAAGAGAAAAAGAGGATGCGACGGAGCGCGAAAGAGGATGGGGGCCCGAAGAACGAAGAAGGAAGGGCGGAGGGCGACGGGTGATGGGTGACGGAGCGTGCGAAAAAGGCCAAGGTTTTTGAAGAGAAAAAAAAAGGAGGGAAGGGAGGAGAATATGAAGGGCGGAAACTGATTTGAAAGAAAAAGGAGCAGAACACACCTGACCATCCAGACTGTGACACAGTGGTGCAACATGAACTCCCAGTGGTTTGAGCAGTGGTCTTCGAGGCCCGAGGGTGAGGACCTGCGAGTCTCAGTTGGCAGGAAGAGTGCACAGAATAAATACAGAGATGCACTAAGAACTGCTACAGCCAATACACAATTTGGGTGAGGTATTAGCACTTCATGGGATGGGGGTAGTCCTCCACATACCCATGACGGCGAAATACACCACCATACCCCTGCTCGCCGAACCTGAGCTTGCATGAGCGGGTGATGCCCCACCTGTGTGCGAGCACCAGGAAGTACATGTTGAAGAGGAGGCGCAGGAGGGAGACGAGGATTATGTATGCCAGAAGCAGGAGGTTTAAGTAGGACTTGGTGTAGAAAGGCATGGTGGGGGTGAGTGCGGGGCATGTGCGGGTGGGTGGTGTGGGATCCGAGAAGAGCTGCTGGCGAGCGAGCGGCCCACCGACGTGGTGGACCGGATCTCTGCAGTACAAGATTAGATTAGATTGTAGCAGAGGTAAAGGGCTTACTCGAGCGGGAAAAAAGTAATTATTTACATACTGAAATACAATTAATTAAACTAGTCATCGTGTTTGGCGCACTGGCACGGCACCGTCGAGAACTTGGGGTTTCGTCCGACACAAGTCAGGTCTGATCCGCGTTTACTACAGTCACGGCAGAAGTTTGTGCAGCGTTCAACGCTTCTCGACCCATGTAATGCGTGCTGAGGAGTTTGTCTCTGGTATGACGCGCTGCTCAGTTGACCGGAGAGACATCTGGTGGTGGAGGCTGCGCGGGTGATGTGCCGTCAAAAATTGGGCTGAGAGTGCTGCTTTGGATAACGTCGGTGGCCTGCGACAAATGGCGGAGGCGTAGCGGCGGCATTGTACCAGGTACATGCTAGTAGTCATAGTTAGCACTCGAATAAAAAACCATTAAAAATATACTTACAATGCGCCCCTCCTCACGGAATCTTATTTGAAGAGGGCGTACCGGGGGATTTTGGAAGGACAGCCTACAGGGTGTTTGGCTGGGGCAGCAGATTCGTCGGAATCCCAATCCGAATTCGAGGCTAGAGCAGCTGCCGCTGCTGCCTTCTGCTTTGGTCCTGTACTTGGTGGCCGGCCACGATGCGACTTTGGAACCGAGGGGTCAACCGGTTCTTTCTGTCTGTTTTTCGACCCCTTTGGCCTCCCGGGACGGCGTTTAATGTCTTGAGCTGCCGAAGCGACGGAGTGTTATGATAAAGAAGGCGCATGAGTATAATCACTGGAGCCAGATTTAATCGGAAGCCTGTCTAAATAATTTGCGCACGTACTTTTCCTGATGATACAAGAGTTGGATGTTCAGCAATATTTTTGCAAACAAACTGCAAGTCAGCGTAATAAAATTGGAGAATGGATGAGGGACTCACAAAGAGTCTAAAAACGCGAGAATATATTCAATTCCAGTCTTCAGAGTTCAATTCTTGGCCCACAGCGCGAGTGAGATAGCCCGACGTGTCTAAAGATACCACCATAGCCGTCCAAGCGAGATCCAAATTTGGAGAGGTTTTACAGGAGAGAAGCAGGAATAAATAGAAGACAGCAGCCCCAGATCAACCCCAGATAGTACAAAAGCCTTTTTCCAGAAGAGCCGCCAGAGATTGTCAGTCCAGAAAGCCGATGCGACTGTGTCGAAGAATGTTTCAGAATAGAGCAAGTTAAAAGGGGCACCGGGCCGACCACGTGCGCAAATTTAAAACTCCGCCAGTATCGAAATTGCTATCGGCAACCGCCATCAGTAACGAGGCAGATATGAGAAGTAGCGAAGCGCGGCGAGCTATGTATATAAGTAGCGAGGTGCGAAAGTGATGGATAGGGAGTACGGAGGATGGCGCGTGACGGTCAACGAACTTCAATTCAGAACTGGTCAGGCCAAAATAAAAATAAAAACACGCTGACGTACAAAATACACTGAGGGGGGATCGATCATATAAAGGGTCTTCAAGTTTCCATGCTTTTAGAATGTCTCTAAGTGAACTAAACTCGGCCGTCGAGCCTTAATCCTATTTGAATGTGCATATCACGTTGTGTTGCATCGGTTTCAAGAGGCTCGCTTAAATTATATCAATTTTATTTGTGCTTATAAGCATATTTTTAACTGAGTTTATCAGGATGTTCGGAGCCTCACTGTAGGGCTGGGGGCAGGACACTTCTGAGTTTACATCTGGGGTGCGTGCCAAACAAGTTGACAGGCCACCGTGGCTTGAGGTGCGTAAGCTGCATTAGTGGGCCAAGTAAAAGCCAAGAGATCATACCCAAAAGGAGCTTAAAAGGCCACGTTTTCGACCCATAGATGGAAATGGTTCCAACACGAATCAACTACGTCATAAACAAAAATGATGATTTCTGGCTGGACGAGATTGGAAAAGAACGAGTCTAAAAATAAATTTTTAGGACTCGTAAACTTTGACCAACCTGTACCGGATCGAGTGGTTGAACCCTTCTCCGCCGCCTCTATATATGTGTTCTTCTATAGGATACCGCGAAGGCGTGGAATATCTGCTCCGGAACAGCGCCAATGTTAATGCAGTAGGCGGGATGTTTCACAGTGCCTTACAAGTAGCATCCAAAGGAGGCCACACCGATGTCATTTGTGCCTTGCTCGAGAATGGTGCCGATATAAACGGAGCGGGAAGAAAATTTGGAAGTGCTTTGCAGATCGCAGCTGCTCGCGGTCACACGGGGGTCGTCGGTATCCTGATCGAGAAGGGTGCCGACGTGAACAGAGTTGGAAGCCGTGATGGAAGTGCATTACATGCTGCATCGCGCAACGGCCACCGGGAGATAGTCCAAATCCTGATCGAGAAGGGTGCCGACATGAACACAGTCGACAGAAGACGTAGGAGTGCTTTAAAGGTCGCGTCCGAGGAGGGTCACCTGGAAATCGTTCAAATCCTGCGCGAGAATGGTGCTGTCGGTGCGTGAAAACTGTCGATGCAAATATTAGGTCTCACTGGAATGCATGCAGATACTGAGCTTGCGGCAAGTGAGACAGTTCAATGAGACTCTCCACGGAGCTCTGTGAGCCACGAATCTGTAAGAGTAGGTGCTATAGAATCCTATATGTGTCCCGAATCCCGATTGTAACTGTAAAGCAATGAGACAAATCCGCACGGTGAGGGAAGCCCGGGGTTGAGAACAGGAGGCCGGCGCAGGAGCTGCGGGGGTATACAGCTTGCAGTGGTTAGCGCGACATTTGTGTGATGAAGTTAATTAGGGCTTCGACCCGTCTATTTTGCGAGGAGTTGAGCCGGACGGGCTAACCCGTCGACGGGGTACTATTGTTCCCTATGGGTCTGGAACTGTCCTATGTAGCTGGAACGACTTTTTCTCGTTTTCTTCTGCAAACTTTAAATTCTGCCCCCGGTATCCTCCGGCATTTATTAATACACGTCTGATGCATGTACCTGAAACAGAACTAAGAGATTCGGCGAGGGGAAAGTATAGTTAGCTTGTTGCCGGGTGCGTTGATGCAAGGGTTAGTAATACAGAATACTACCGAAATTCTCCGTGTCCGCTCATTCCGAAGCTCCGAAAAAAATCAAGCATATTCTTACCCAATAAAAAAAGGTTTCTGTCTCTTTCAGAATCTGTTTCCAGAACGATGTGTTCATACCCTGCGCAGGGAGGTGCAAAACGCGTGACAGGTCAAACTCATATCAAGGCTGTGACATCCAGTGACGATTTGGCTCTCTCGCCCAAATCGTAGGCACATCCTGGGCACATCGCTCTGGAAACAGATTCTGAAGAGACAGAAACCTTCTTTTATTGGGTAAGAATATGTTTGATTTTTTTCGGAGCTTCGAAATGGCGAAATTCTTTCTCCTCCTCTCCACTCAGCTCTGCAAACATCGGCTCTATCTTCCGCTTCCTCAGCCAACCGCGCTACCGCTGGCTGCGTCTCTGCCGATGTGGCCCGCGGTACTTCAAGATGAAGTGCCTCAGTCCATTAAACGTTTCGAGCTTGTGTGAATGACGGCGACTAGCGATGCGACGTGGTCACGGTGCTGGGCGTCGCATTTCGCACTGAATTGAAAATGTAATCGAGGTCGCTTCGGCAGGAGTCGAAGCTTACCAGCGCGACCAGTAGCACCCCTGCGGCACCGTATTCGACCTGGCGCACCTGAACCGCGCAATCCTGGACCGAATCCTGGCGGTGCTCGCGCCGCACCTGCGTGTGAACAACCACTGGCACGCCGCTGGCCGCCGCCTCTACATCGCCATCGTGCCCCGCATTAGGCGTCCGCGCCGACGACTTCCTGTGCGACGTCGAGGGTGAGTCTCGTCCTTCCTTTTTCCCTCTTGCCGCCTGCCACACACACGCTTTCTCTCGTCCCACCTTACCTCTTCCTTCGTCCACCATACGTCCACCATCCCTCCCCTTAGCTCTCAGGCGTTGTCTCCCTACTCTCGAGGCGTGAAGCGCGTCCTCGTCCGACACGCTGGTGCAGTGACGCAGCGCACCCGGGAGGACCGCGTCGCAGCGTTCGGGAGGACCGCATCGCAGTCGTTCTGTGCATCGGCGCGCGCCGAATTGACATGCGCCTTCCCGTCTTGCGCTCATCCCTTGGGCGTGTCGGCGGCGTCAAAAAACCCCTTCCTTCCTTTTCTTGCCCTTCCTTCCCTCTGCCCTCGGTCCCTCACCCACTCCCGTTCCCCACCCCTCCCCCATTCTCACCCCCCTCCTCGACCCAACGAGCTAAGCTACCTTATCACCTAGTCCCCGCCCTCCCCGCCCTCCTCCCCGCCCTCCCGCACCTGCGCCGCCTCGACCTCCCCGTGCGCCTTCTCCCCCCCTCCGCCCTCGTGAGCGCGCAGCTCCTCCCCCGCGTTCGCCGCGCTGATGCTGCGCGCGCTGGGCGAGCGCGCTGATGAGCGTTGCGCCCAAGGTGACGGAGGCGGATGCAGCAGATGTGCCACCGACGGTGGGCGAGGACGTGGCACCCCCCCCCCGTCCGGCACGCCCACGCCCACAAACCCAGATCCCGCGGTGGGCACCCTCGCAGACGCCCTCGCGTGCCTCACGCCCGCGCGGCTTGTGGACCTCGAGGTCACGGCGTCTGCTGAGCCTGCCTCGACTGGTACAACCCCGCCCGCATCGTCCGCCGCATCTGCCGCGCCATCTGCCGCACCGACGTCCACCGCGACAACATCGCCCACCCCTTCAGTGGCAAGCCCACGCGGCGCGGACACCCTCGCGATCCCGTGCTGGGCCCCCGACCCGCGGAACGCAAGCACCCTGCTGAATCCAAGCGCGGGCGTCGTTGCCCCCCACCTCAAGGCGCTCGAACTCAATGGCGGGGGCGGTGCCGCCCGCGGCATTACGGGGCGGTGAGTGTCTTTTTGTTTTCATCTATGCCGGGTTTTTTTCCATTTATTTTATTTTATTCGTGCCCATTTTATTTATTATTTCTTTCATTGTCCCGACTCCGTTTGACAGATGCCCTTCCTGCGGTCTCGATGCCTGCTTTTCCTTTGTTTCGCGTCGTTTTGTTTGTTTCGAAGCCTTTTATCTGTTTGGTGTTCTGCACACCCCATTCGTCTCGCGTTCCTGCGCGTTTTTTTTCTTTTTTTCTCCTTTTTCTTGTTGCTGGTATGCTTTATTTTCCCTTTCGTTCCGTTGCGTTTCACCTTCCTTTCGTTCTTTCTTTCCCTCTTTCCGCGTCTTGCTTTCCTTCTGTTGTGCCAACTTCAATGCTGACGTTTCTTCCTTTCTTTTCGCGCAGTGTGCAAGAAACGGAGCCGGTTCACGAGTGGGTGAATCTCAGGTCTGCCCCCGCCGGGTGGATATCTATAGTAGCTATTGTGTATGTAGAGCGCGTTGTGTAACATTCCTGCTCCTTTTCCTGTTATTCTTTTCTTTACACGAGATTTTTTATAATTACTTTAGAGGAGGAGGATGGGATGGGTTTACTGTGCGTGCTTCGGGATATTCAGTTCAACTTCACACCACTCTCACCCGCTACTCTCTTGTTCCTTTCCGTACGTCGGGTTAGAGGGGAGTTATAGTTAGGTGCCGCGACTTATTGCCGCGTACTACGAGAGGACGGGCTATCAGGTTTCAAGTATTGTTAGGTTCATATCAGCAGCGGCGTTGGGCTGTTCCTCACCAGATCTTCTCGCTGCCGAATCCGAGTCGCGACTCAAGTTCATACTAATAGAATCATTAACACTATCCATGAGGGCCTATTTTATTTCTGGCTTTACATTCGGGAACTTCTCCCGAACACGGTTCCTTTATAGAATAAACCTGCCTCACCCACCACATATTGCTCCTAATCCGATCACAAAGCGGGGTCCAAGCGAAGAGTTGCGGAATCTTTGTGGAATTTCTTGGTTTAGGTACTATCTTATCTAATCTCTTGATCTCATCTTGTCTTCTTTGTGTATTCAAGGCTGTGTACACACCTGTCACCCATCCCATTGCTTGGTCGAGCGACGATGAAAACACCCCGTATATTGACCAAGACCTTCTGGGATCTCAAGGCACAAAAACCTGGGCCTGGGCCCGTCACTCAGCCCACAGCCCGCGACACGAAGCCCACACGCGGAACAGGAGCCGTCATCGATAACTTGGCGCTTGCGGCCTGCATCGTGGAGAGCATCTGCGATGCTGTCGATAAACTCCCCTTCGTGGGTCCCGTGGCGGCCCTTTTGTCTCAGATTTTGAAGAAATGCAGGGTATATGGAACGACCTTGAAGCTTGAAGTGTCACCGATTAACTTCTTGTAGGAAATCAAGGATATGCATGAACAGCGCGACGTTCTTGTCGCTCGGCTTACCAAGACAGCTGGGGATCTGCATGGCACAATTATGCGAATGGAGGCAAATGATTATACCGACTCCACAGGCCGCCTGAAGGTGGATATTGAGGAATACGTTGGGTAAGCTTTCTTTTATAATTGCGGACAAAGATAACCACCCTTAAATGTAGACTACTTCAGCAAGCGTCCGCGCTCATGTCGGAATTTGACGGTCAGGGGAGATTTCGAACAACTGCACTCCAAACGCAATGGGCAGGCAAGTTTACTGCTCTCGATCGCGAGCTTGATTTGTTCGGCGCCCGTTTCAATGTAAGTACCACAGATTTATTAATTGGGCATCCTTACGAGAAAGTTCATATCTTTCAGGTCAGCCGTTTGACCGATATACAGATAGAGCAGGGTGTAATTCATAGGAAGGTGGACAATGGCCAGATAGAACAGGGTGTAATTCACAAGAAGGTGGATGATGCCCGCATCGCAGCGTCAGTTCAATATTTATTGTGTTGACCATTCAGAAGCTAAATAACCTCTAGTGTGAAGGAAAAGCTCGACAATGGCTGCAACCTGCAAATATGTCCGATAAACAGCACGAAACACAGAAACTTCACCACAAAGGCACTGCGATCTGGTTCTTGGATGGTGACCAGCTCACTGAATGGATCAGAAAACCTGGATCTCTCTGGATTGAAGGAAACTGTAAGCAACTTCGACTCTTCGTTTTTCGAGTACTAATCCATCGGTAGTTGGTACGGGGAAGAGCGTGATCAGGTACGAACATTTAGCCGTCGAGATTTTTCGGCTATTTATTCACTCACCAGCTCTACCGTGATCCGGAAGCTGCTTGATGATCGACCGCCATCTGACCACGGAACAGCTGCTGTGGGATATTTTTACTTCGACTTTAGGGACGACAAGAAGCAGTTGGTGGATACTATGCTTCGCTCCGTCGTCTTCCAGCTGTCTGGGCAGTCCCTTGATCCCTATGCTGCGCTTAATTCGCAGTACGAAAAGCTATCCCAGGGCCAGACTCTGCCCACCACCCAGGATCTTCTGGGTATTCTCGACCGGCTACTTTTACAATTTCGTCGCACTTATATTGTCCTTGACGCACTCGATGAGTGCCGAGAAACGGATCTTCAGGATCTTGTCGAGCTTCTCTCGAAGCTTCGGATGCGAACGGAAAGCTCGTTGCACCTCCTGCTCACCAGTCAACCCCGTGAAATATTTACGGCCGGTTTCAAGGGTGTAGAACAAATTGTTCTGGAACCCAAAAAAACGCAAAAGGACATCAAGCACTTCGTTTCTGATGAGGTCCAGTTGAGGCTCCAGCGCCTGAAGCACTGGGGAGGTTGGAAACCGCGCGCTGAGGAGATCATCACAAAAGTTGTGGAGAAGAGTAACGGGATGTGAGTTGATTTGGGGTGGTGAATTTGAGTACAATGAATGCTGATGAAAAGTCCAGGTTTCGCTTGGCCGCTTGTCTCATTATAGAGATGTCCCGTCCTAAATTGGAGCCCAACCTCGACACGATATTGGCCAATCTTCCGAATGAGCTGTACGGAATATATGATCGATTCATGGAGACTATTGACAAGGATGACTGTGTCTACATGGAACGGATCCTTCGCTGGCTTCTCTTCTCTGCTGAGCCGATTACACTGCCGGAGCTCGAGGATGCTCTTGCATTCGACTTCTCAGACCCGTACCTACATGTATACGACCCAGCCAAACGGGGGTAACAATGCGACCATTCTTTGCGGATTTCTGGAAGGCCTCGTCATTATAGGCAAATCTTGGTCATTCCGAAATGGCACATCATTGGTCGCGAGTCTCGCGCATGCATCCGTAGCGGATTACCTCGCTTCTGATAAATTTGCGAAATAAGGCCGGTGCAACCTCAATAGCAAACACTCCCATACATTTCTCGCACAGACATGTGTGGGCTATCTTCTTCACTTCGAAAAAACATCACCGTCTCTTACCAAGCAGTTAGCTTCGGGCTATCCCTTAGCGAAGTATGCCGCACAGTATTGGAGTCATCATCTGCTCCGCTGCCATGACCGAGCCGCACTATTGACATCCACCGCGCGGCTCCTTGTGAGTGGTAGCAGGCAATATGAAACTTTGAACAGCTTGTACTGGATTGGGGGGCAGATCTCTTTTCCGCCGCAGCCTCTGTACATGTATTCCCTTATTGGATACCGTGAAGGAGTGGAATATCTGCTCCGGAATGGCACCGATGTTAATGAAATGGGTGGGGGGTTTCACTATGCCTTACAAGCAGCATCCGCAATAGGCCACACCGACATCATTTGTGCCTTGCTCGAGGATGGTGCAGATATCAACGCAGTCGTTGGAGGATATGGGAGTGCATTATATGCCGCGGTTGTTGGTGGTCACATGGAGGTCGTCCGTATCCTGATCAAGAAGGGTGCCGACCTCAACGCAGCCAGTGAAAGATATGATGGGAGTGCTTTAGCGGCCGCGTCTGCGGGTGGTCATACGAAGGTCGTCGGTATCCTGTGCAAGAACGGTGCCGACGTGAACGCAGCTAGTGGAAGTTATGGGAGCGCTTTACAAGCTACGTCGTATGAGGGTCACCCGGAGATCATCCAAATCCTGATCGAGATGGGTGCCGACGTCAACGCAATCGGTGGAATTTATGGGAGTGCTTTACAGGCCGCGGCTGCTCGCGGTCACACAGAGGTCGTCGGTATCCTGTGCGAGAAGGGTGTCAACGCACTTGGAGGGTATTATGGAAGCACATTACAGGCAGCGTCGCACAAGGGCTACCGGGATATTGTTCAAATCCTGATTGAGAAGGGTGCCGACGTGAACGCAGTCAGTGAATATGGGAGTGCTTTACAGGCCGCGTCTAGGAATGGCCGCCGGGAAATTGTTCAAATTCTGCGCGAGCTGTCGGTGCGTGAAAACTCTCAATGTAAATATTACGACTCACCGGAATACATGTAGATACAGATCAATGAGACCTTCAACAGTTGTCTGTATAAAGAGGGTGCTGTAGCTTGTCAAATCCTATGTACGTATCCCAATTGTGGTTGATAAAGCAAAGAAATGCAGTCAAAAAAAATACGCACAGCATTGGAAAATAATGTCAGATAGAGTAGGATGTGGGGGTGTAATCTTCTTGGTCAGTGCGCACCAGGACAGAAAGATCAGGTTAGGGTGCCGTGTTCGCAGGTGGTAGGATAGACACAGCATCTGTAGCTCGTTTGGATGGATCCATCGTGTGCCACGAGCCAAATCTATATGCAGGCCGACCTCGTATTCGAGGGTGTGCATGCATACGTATTTGGGGCGGCTTCCGAGTCGGCAGTGATATCCTTCTTGCTCAAAACGATGCGGGGTGATGTATAGTGGTGCAGTGAAAGACGACGAGGAGAGGCATGTTGGAAGAAGAGGAACACCAGTTGGCCGCTATCTGCGCCACGAGTTGATAAAACAACTCTGAGCGACGGAGAAAATACCTGTGCGTGCCGTCGTATGTGGTGCATGCGCCTGAAAGAGTTGGAAGGCATGCTGATTCGCAGATACGGCAGAACGTTGTCACGATTCATCACCCGGTCCACAAATACGATGGAGTCTGCGAAAGGGGCAGGTTCCCGGGAAAATCCTTGTGAGCACCCAAAGGACGGGCGGCGTAGGATTATTAAGAGGTCCGAGTAGTAGTGGTTCCGGCAGACTGACTGAAGAGGAGTGAGCTTAAATTAAAATTTAATAAAGAGATTTGTAAAAGAAAGGCACACACACATATGGCGGAGCTCCAACTCGACCAAGATTCCCGGAGATGTCTACTTGATCTTTGCGCAAGACGCTGGGCGCGCGCCGAGAGGGAGAGACTGCGGTGATACAAAGTGGGGAAGGATTTGAAGTTTCACTCCTGAACACAGCGATGGCTGACTTGACTCGGGGCATCAGAGTCAGGCCAGGGTGGCCAGAGTAGCTGAGATTAATCTCGGTAAATAACTCGTACCTAAATGGATTGGATACAAAATCCGAGTCTAAGGCTCCAACGCCGAGGAAGGAAGGAACCAAAAAAAAACTGATCAAGGCGGGCCGAGCCCATTTTATAGATTACGCCCTAGGCTCCTGTCTTCCTTTTTCTAGGGCGGTCCTAGTCGTCTGAGGCTGAGCGCCGAGGCCGAGGTCGTGGTCGGAGATTCGTGATGAGTCACCTGACAGACCGCGCCCAATTTACAACCAAACACGAGCAGACAGAGACGATGCACGTCGTCAGTGTCTCGATCCCACGTTGGAGAGGTAAGATATAGCCCAGAAATCAATGGAATAACCGCTACTAGGTGTGATATCACTGTGATTCATTTTCGGAAGCAGAATTCTTGATTCAAAACGGTTTCCTTCTCTTCTGCCGTCCTCTTTTCCCGCACTGAAGGTGCACAGAACAAATGCAGTTTGCGGCGCCGATTTATCACTCAAACAGCAATATTTCAGCGACTACTCATTTTTGAATCAGAGAAAATACTGATTTCTTTGTGTTTTTGGCTGAGAAAAATGATTTTTCTCTCATCTGGGATTTTAAAAATATTAGAGGAAAGGAAAGGCGGAGGAAGGGCTCTTGCACCAGTATTCCAACAGAGAAGAAACATTTTTGCCTCACAATTTTTTTTTTTTTGCGACTTCGTAATCTGATGCTCTTGCCAAACACAACCCTCGCTGCTCTCTCCATTCAGCTCTGCATTCTCTACCACGCCCTTCTTTGTCGACCTCTTACTGCTGCCTGCATCTCGACCTCCTAGCTGAACGTCTGGAGCTTGTGCGAATGGAGTTGCTCAGGTAGGAGTCGCACAACCAGTAGCAGGCTACTAGTAGCAGCACTCAAAAGGAACGAGGGCGCAAGCCAGTGTTCGCCCTTAAGCCCTTAAGAGCGGTTTTGAAAATCCTTAAGGGTTATTAAGGCTTAAGGGTTAAGCTTAACCCCATGCTTAAGGCTTTAAGGATATTTTTTCTGTCCCAATGCATCCTCAATGTCGCAAAAATCCGATTTGCCATATAGCCCAAGATATCCCCATTCTGAGCCGCATAGGCCAAGCCGGTAAGATTACAGGGCTTATAAACAAAAATAGGTACTTATAAGGTACTTATAACCCCGCATAGGTACTTATAACCCCTGTAATCTTGCCGGCTTGGCCTATAAGGTTCAGAATGGGGCTATCTTTGGCTATATGGCAAATCGGATCTTTGCGACACATACAATTCATCGAATTTTCAATATAATTGGATGAATGGTTTGAAAGATACGGTGATTTTAAACACCATAGCATTATATGGGTAATATTAGTGCCCACAATGCTTGTTGATTTCTCATAGACAATATTTTGATAATGGTGGTGGGGAGGTAGGTAGGTAGGTAGGCTTACACGGCTGGTCTCAAGGTGTTTTTGTGTGTGTTCCTACTCGCTGATTGATCCCAACTGATTGACTGATTCCGACTCCGGGAATAGCCGGCCAAAGGCTTAAGGCCTTACAAAGGGTTCGAAAAATTCCTCTGAAAGCTTAAGGGTTAAGTTAAGGCCTTAATAACCCTTAAGACACTTAAGGCCTTAACCCTTAAGGCGAACACTGGCGCAAGCATGTTTGAGGGGAAACAGCTGCTGGGGCTGTGGCTCGAGAGGCTCATCCTATCTGCGCCTGTGCCCGCTTCGTCTTCCTCCACGACCAAAGCCATCATCCGCGTCTGCCCCAACACGCTCTTCAAGATCATCAATACCCTTGACACGAAGCCCCTCAGCTTCACGGCCTTTGCCGCCTTCGCACCCGCCGTGTTCGTCCTGTGGGTTGAGTCCGCTAAAGTCGTCCGCGCCGACGACCTCCTCGCGGCCCTGCGCGCCTGGGCGCCCTCCCTCGAGGCGGTGTCTCCTGTGCGACGGCGAGAGTACGTTCTCTTACTTCCTTATTCATCCCCTCTTTCCTCTTCGCACCCTCCTCCTTCGCCTCGCTTTCCCTCATCCCATCTTACCCCTCCTTCGTCCACCATCCCTCTCGGGCGTTGTCTGGATCCGCACCGCGGTACTTTCGGGACGACCGCATCGCGGCGCCTTTAGGAGAACCGCGTTCGGGGACCGCATCATACAGTCGTCCTGCCGCATCAGCGCACGTCGAATCGTCGTGCGATCATCCCTCAGGCGTGTCGGCGGCGTCCAAAAACAGCCCACCTCCATTTTCTTTCTTTTCCTTCTCGCTTCCACCCCCCGTCCCCCATCCCTCACCCTCTCCCTCCGCCCAACTCGACCCAACGAGCTAACCCCGCTTTTTACAGTCCCCGCCCTCCCGCACCTCCGCCACCTCGACCTCCCCGTGCGCCTCCTCCCCCCCACCGCCCTCGCGCGCGCTCAGCTCCCGCCTACGCTCGCTGCGCGGGCTAGGCGGCGCGCACGTGGCGGGCTTGGCGGGTGTGAGCGTTGCGCCGAGGATGTAGCAGGGTGTGGATAGCGCGGATGCGCCCAAGGTGACGGAGGTGCGGAGTGTGGATGCGTCCGACGTGCGGGATGTGGATGCGCCCAAATCGGATGCAGCCCCCACGACGGACCCGGCACGCCCAAATACAACGGACGCGCCACCAACGGTGGGCGAGGACGCTGCACCCCCGTCCGGCATCCCCACGCCCACAAACCCAGATCCCGTGGTGGGCACTCTCGCCGACGCCTTCGCGCGCCTCACGCCCGCGCAGCTCGCAGACCTGGAGGTCACGGAGACGCTCAAGACGGCGGCGTATGTGCCCACTGCGCCCTCAGTTACGACACCTGGGCCTGCGCCCACATCGTCCGCTTCGCCGAGTGGTGGGCCTGCGCTAGCGTCCTCCGCGCCTAAATCGCCCGCCGCGCTCATATCGTCCGCACCCACCACGCCCACTGCTACCCTCACATCATCACCCCTCCGCGGCGCGGACAGCCTCGCGATCCCGCGCTGGGCCCCCGGCCCGCGCAACGCAAGCGCCCTGCCGAACGCGAGCGCAAGCCTCATCGCCCCCCATCCGCCTCAAAGTACTCGAGCCCAAGGGCGCGACGGACGCGCGCGCAGGCGCGCTGCCACACGTGGCGGTCGCGACGTTGCGAGGCAGTGAGTTTTCTTTTCTCAATGCGCGTTTTATTATTTCATTTTATTTATTTTATTCGTGCCCGTTTTATGTATCATTTGTTTCATTGTCCCGACTCCGTTTGGCGGATGCCCTTCCTGCGGTGCTTTTCTTTTGTTTCGCGTCGTTTTGTTCGTTTCGAAGCCTTTTCTCTGTTTGGTGTTCTGCACATCCCATTCATCTCGCGTCCTGCGCCTTTTTTTCCCATTTTCTTGTTAGTATGCTTATTTTCCCCCTCGTTTCGTTTTGTTTCATCTCCCTTTCGTTCCTTCTTCTCCTCTTTCTGCGTCTTTGCTTTCCTTCTGTTGTGCCAACTTTAATGCTGATTTTTCTTCCTTTCGTTTCGCGCAGTGTGCAAGAAACGGCGCCGGCTCACGAGTGGGTGAATCACCCGCGCGGGGTGGATATCTACGGTATCTGGCTATTGTGTATGTAGAGTGCGTTGTGTAACATTCCTGCTCCTTTTCCTTTTACGATGATTATAATTACTTTAGAAGGGAAGGATGGGAGGGATGTACTGTGTGTACTGCGGGATATTCAGTTTAACTTCAAACCACTCCCACCTGCTGCTCTCTTGCTGCTCTCTGTTCGTCCCGGGGTTAGAGGGGGAATACTTAGGTGACGCGACTTCTTATTGCCCCGTACGAGCGGACAGGCTATCAAGCTTCAAGTATTGTTACGTTCATATCAGCAGCAGCGTTGGGCTGTTCCTCACCAGATCTTCTCTATCCCGAATGCGAGTCGCGCTCAAGTTCAAAAAGCTCCGACTTCCTCGTACCATCTTATCTAATTCTCTTCATCTCATCAACAGCAATCTCATGCTGTACCTCCTGCTGTATTGGCGCTTGCACCGATCTCACTGCCACATACATTCCTGTGGTCCACGTTGTTCAGACATTTGGACCACACGCAAACCATGTGAATATAATATATATACCCTCCCCCCCCCACACACACCTTTCACCGATCTCATTGTGACGATGCACACACCTCGCATATTGACCAAGGCCTGCTGGTATCCCAATGCACAAAAGCCTGCGCCACAAAGGGATTCTTTTCAAGTCCCGCCGGTCATCGAGGAGTCCTCGGAGGATGCTCGACGCCCATCCCGTCTCCACGCCATATTCCCCAGTTTCAAGCAAAGGAAAGGAGCTGAAAGTGGCCGCGACACTCTGACTGTAGAGCGTACACCCGGCGCTCTCGACTCCTCCTCTCAGCCCGCAGCACGCGCCACGAGGCCGACGCGCGAAACAGGCGCCGGCACCGATAACCTGGCGCTTGCGGCCGGCATCGTGGAGAGCATCTCCGGTGCTGTCGATAAATTCCCCCTTGTGGGTCCCGTGTTTGCCCTTTTGTCCCAGATCTTGAAGACATGCAGGGTAAGTGAAACAACCTTGAAGATTGAGATGTCGCCGATTAACTTCTTGTAGGAAATCGAGGATATGCATGAACAGCGCGACGTTCTTGTCGCTCGGCTTGCCAAAACAGCTGGGGATCTGCATGGCACGATTATGCGAATGGAGACAAATAATCATACCCACTCCACCGGCCGCCTGAATGCAGACATTGAGGAGTACCTCGGGTAAGGTTTCATTATATAGTTTCGGACAAAAATAACCGCTTTTATATGTAGACTACTTCAGCAGGCGTCAGCGCTCATGTCGGACTTTGATGGTCAGGGGAGATTTCGAACAACTGCACTCCAAACGGAATGGGCAGGCAAGTTTACTGCTCTCGATCGCGCGCTTGATTTGTTCGGCGCCCGTTTCAATGTAAGTACCACATATTTATTATTTGGGCATCATTATGAGAAAGTTTATATCTTTCAGGTCAACCGTTTGGCCGATATACAGATAGAGCAGGGTGTAATTCATAGGAAGGTGGGCAATGGCCAGATAGAACTGGGTGTAATTCACAAGAAGGTAGACGATGCTCGCATCGCAGTGTCAGTTTGATATTTATTGTGTTGACCATTCCGAAGCTAAATAACCTTCTAGTCTCAAGGAAAAGCTTGAGAAATGGCTAAAACCTGCAAATATGTCCGATAAACAGCACGAAACACTGAAACTTCACCATGAAGGCACTGGACTATGGTTTTTGGACGGTCGCCAGCTCACTGAATGGATAGCAAAACCGGGATCTCTCTGGATTGAAGGAAACTGTAAGCGACTTCGCAATCTTCCTTTTTTCGAGTACTAATACATTGGTAGCTGGTACGGGGAAGAGCGTGATAAGGTACGGAAGATTTAGCCACCGGGATTTTTTAGCTATTTACGCATCCACTAGCTCTACAGTGATCCAGAAGCTAATCCATGATCGACCGCCATCCGACCACGGAACCGCCGCGGTGGGATATTTCTATTTCGACTTTAGGGACGACAAGAAGCAACTGGTAGATACCATGCTTCGCTCCGTCGTCTTCCAGCTGTCTGGGCAGTCCCTTAATCCATACGCCGGGCTTAATTCGCAGTACGAAAAGCTATCCCAGGGTCAGACTCTGCCCACCACCCAGGATCTTCTGGGTATTTTCGACCAGCTACTTTTAGAATTTCGTCGCACTTATATTGTCCTTGATGCACTTGATGAGTGTCAAGACACGGATCTTCCGTCGCTTATCGAGCTCCTCTCGAAGCTTCGGACGCGGACGGAAAGCTCGTTGCACCTCCTGTTCACCAGTCAACCCCGTTATATATTCGCGGTTGCCTTCGAGGACGTACAACGAGTCATTATGGAGTCCAAAACTACGCAGAAGGATATCGAGCACTTCGTTTCTGACGAAGTCCAGTCGAGGCTCGAGCACCTGAACCACTGGAAACATTGGAAACCGCGCGCTGAGGAGATCATTGCAAAAGTTGTTGAGAAGAGTAATGGGATGTGAGTTAATTACGAGTTGAAGTTGAATATGTCATTGCTGACTGGAAATCATAGGTTCCGCTTGGCTGCTTGCCTTCTTATTGACATGTCCCGTCCTAAATTGAACCCCAACCTCGACAAGATATTGGATAATCTTCCGAACGAATTGTACGGAATCTATGATCGATTCCTCGAGACAATTGACAGGGAAGACCTCGTCTACGTGGAGAGGGTCCTTCGCTGTCTTCTCTTTTCTGCCAAGCCCCTCACACTGCCGGAGCTTGAGGATGCTCTTGCATTCGACTTCTCAGACCCGCACCTCGCTGTATATGACCCATCTAAACGGGGAGAAAATGCGACAATTCTTTGTGGATTCTTGGAAGGACTGGTCATCGTTGGCGAAGATGTGACTGGCCTCACTGACAGAAGAACAATGTCAGTGGTCGTGAGCCTCGCACACGCATCCGTCGCAGATTACCTTGTTTCTGATAAATTTGCGACAAAAGGCCGGTGCGACCTCACCAGTGAACACTCCCACACATTTCTCGCACAAACATGTGTGGGCTATCTTCTTCACTTCGAAAACCATCCTTACCACTTCGAAGAAACATCTGTCTTCGAAATACCGCCTCTTACCAAGCAGTTATCTTTGGACTATCCCTTTGCGAGGTATGCCGCAGAGCATTGGAGCCATCATCTGCTCCGCTGCCACGACCGAGCTGCTCTATCGACATCGACCGCGCGGCTCCTTGTGAGTGGTAGCAGGCAATATGAAACTATGAACAACTTGTACCAAATTGAGCGATGGAACTCTTTTCCGCCGCCTCTGTACATGTGTTCCCTTCTAGGATACCGTGAAGGAGTGGAATATCTGCTCCGGAACGGCGCCGATGTCAATGAAGTGGGTGGGGAGTTTCACTATGCCTTACAAGCAGCATCCGCAAAAGGCCACACCGACATTATTTGTGCCTTGCTCGAGAATGGTGCGGATATAAATATGGCGGATGGATGGTTTGGGAGCTCTTTACAGGCCGCGGCTGCTCGCGGTCATACAAAGGTTGTCGGTATCCTGTGCGAGAAAGGTGCTGACCTCAACGCAGCCGGTGGATTTTATGGCAGCGCATTGCAGCACGCAGCTGCCGGTGGTCACACGGAGGTCGTCGGGATCCTGATCGAGAAGGGTGCTGACCCCAACGCAGTTGGAGAGTTTTATGGAAGCGCATTGCAGCACGCAGCTGCTGGTGGTCACACGGAGGTCGTCAGGATCCTGATCGAGAAGGGTGCTGACCTGAACACAGTTGGAGGGTATTATGGAAGCGCATTGCAGGCCGCGGCTGCTTACAGTCACGCGGAGATTGTCCAAATCCTGATTGAGAAGGGTGCCGACGTAAACACAGTCGGTGGAAAACATGGGAGTGCTTTACAGGCTGCGTCAAAGCAGGGCCACCAGAAAATTGTTCAAATCCTGCGTGAGAATGGTGCCACCGGTGCGTGAAAACTGTCAATGTAAATATTACGACTCACCGGAGTACGTGCAGATTGAGATCAATGGAACCTTCAACAGTCGTCTGTATAAAGAGGGTACTGTAGCTTGTCAAATCCTATGTATGTATCCCAATTGTGGCTGGTCAAGCAAAGAGATGAAGTCTAAAAAATATGCACAACATTATTTGTAAAACAATTTTAGATAGAGTAGGATGTGGGGGGGTGATCTTTTGGTTAGTGTACACCAGAACAGAAAGCGAGGCACCGCACTCGCAGGTGGTAAGATATACACAGCACCTGTGGCATCTGGAGCCCCATCAGACTTTTCACCAAAAACTTGTGGAGCTTTTGTACAAGCCCAAAAAAGCCAAAAAGTTGGGAAAGTCCACAATACCGCAACATGAAGGACATTTTTGACAAGCTCCGAAAAGAAAAGAAAAACTTCATTGCATTGGCATTCAATTGTCATTTCATGGCAAGTACTTTTTTCATAATGGCAGAGAATTTTTTGAATGAGAGCTTGCCGGCTTGTCAACAAGCTCACAAGGCCAAAAAAGCCCGAAACTGTCATAAAGTTTTCGTGAAAAGGCTGATGTCGTTTGCATGGATTCATCATGTGCCACGAGCCAATTCTATATGCAGGCCGCCCTCGTATTCGAGGGTGTGCATGCATACAGATTTCTTGCTCAAAACGATGTGTGGTAATGTATAGTGGCGCAGTGAAAGACAACGAGGAGAGGTGTGTTGGAAGAAGAGGAACACCAACGGTGGGCTCTATCTGCCCCACGAGTTGATAAGACAACTCTGAGCGACAGAGAAAATACCCGCACGTGCCGTCGTATGTGGTGCATGCACCTGAAAGAGTGGAAGGCATGGTGATTCATAGATACGGTGGTATATGTACGTTGTCACGATTCATCGCGCGGTCCACAAACTTAGCGGGCGGAGTCTGCGAAAGGGGTAGGCTCCCGGGAATATCCTTGTGAGCACCTGAAGGACGGGTGGCGTAGGAGGCGGTGAGAGCGTCGCGTAGTGGTTCCGGCAGACTGACTGAAGAGGAGTGAGCAATGAACAGACTCATAAAAGGAAAGCACATACACATATAGGGCTGCCGCCCGTTGCCGTGACGGCAACGGCCGTCGATTTACGGCCCGTGGAGTGGTCGAGAAAAGTCCTGACGGGACTAAGTTCGGATCAACCCTCTCTCCGGACCGGGTAGCCGGTCTATCTCGGAGAGGGGCTTGGGACAAACTGAAACAAACAGTGAGGACATTTGAGTTACATTTACACAATTATTCATGCCACCACCAACAACCTTGAGGGAGAAAGTCGTTCATTACATGCCTGTAATTTACATTCCCCAAAGACCAGGGTTTTATACAATGTCCCACTGATCCCAAAGTGTAATTGATCCCTCACATGGTTCTCAGTAAGTTATCGCAATCTAAATAGTATGTGGCCTCAAATCTCAGATTTTATTGCCTCAGTTGACTCTAATGCATGAATACTTTAATCTTACTTCCCCAATAAGTCTCTCTATGCCCTCCAACGTGTTAGAAACAAGTATCCAATTCTTGATGATGAGTGTCACAATATGTGACAAGGATTTTTTTCTGAAGTGGCGTCTCGGAGTGCCGAGAGACCTCAGTAAAGAATTGGGGACACGTTTCTGTTGTGTTTCGGAGCCAGTGGAGGTATGAGGCAGAATTTAAAAGAAAAAAGCGCGCCGTTGCGCATCATTCCCAATTGGGCAATGCCATCACAGTTTCGGGCTCACCACACAAAGTCGCGTCGTGCGGTGGCATCCGGGAGAAGAATATTGGTTTAAAGGTGTGAAATGAAGTGTAAGGACTATTGGATAATATTGAGGGCCTTATCTGATTATTTTCAACCTTTAGACGCGAGTGACATAGTGATGAACAAATTCGCAAAGTCCGACGTTGTGTGGCGCTTTTCTATTTCCACAGAGAATATATTTTAAATATAAACCAGCCAATATCTAAGTTTCATGAAAATGAAGAAGTTTGTCTCCGGTGTCTAGCGATTGACGCGTATTGCATGACTCCAGAGCGCGACGAAGGTCCTGCCCAAATTCTTGATCTTGGCACAAGCCCTTTCCATTGTTTGACCAAAAACCTGACCCGCATCAACAAACAGCTAGAAACAAACAATGGTCGGCGGCTTGATCCGAACCTATGACGGGACGGGACGGTCAACGGCACGGCCGTACCGGGTGTTGAACGGCACACGGGTCGGTTGAAATTTAATTTTGTGCGTATCAATGTAGGATTGACTCATGAACAAGCTATATGTGTTTTTTGGATGTCTAGGTGTGTACCACCGCTTCAATATTCAAAATACGTCGCATTCTACAGTGAGAAAGCTGTTTCTTTACTTACCGAACTAAATTTAAACTCCGCCATCACTTGCGGCAAATGCCGTAAACCAACCTAAAACTCAAAATATGACATTTGGCGGAGAATATTAGTCACTCCGGGCTAAGCTTAGTATTTTGAGGTGTCCCTATAGTCTACCACAAGGAAATCTACCCTGTATCAACATTTCAGAGTGTGGGAAACCTGCAGTCATTGAACGGCCGTCACGGCCGTGTTTCAACGGGCCGTCGGAGTGGATGAAAAATCCCTGACGGAACGGGCACGGCACCCCGTCGACGGGTGCCGTGGAACCGTGGCAACGGCCACGGGCGGCAGCCCTACACACATATGTGGCGGAGCTCCAACTAGTGTTGCCGTGTTCAGGTTCTGTGGTGAACCTGAACCGGACCCGAGTGCTAAATTCGAGCAAAACAGCCATTATGAGTACTTATGTAATAAGTCTCGTCTCTTTCAGAATGCTCGATCAGCAAAATCATCGATTTTTTTCTGTGTTATGCTCGAAACGTTGAGGGACTTTTTAGGGGCTGTACTATTGAAATTAGTCGCTATGCTTAATTTCCATTCAAAAAATCGTATTGAAAATAGCGGCTGTGTCATTGTTCATGTTATTTTGAGATCATTGATGGATTTTTCACCGGGTCATCTTCTCCAAAAAAACTTTTTGTCTACCGGTTAATCGGGTAACTGGATGTCCGGGCTCTATCTACATCTTAATCTAATCTATGGATCATTGCACCGGACGCCGGTCGGCTGCTTCGGCATGGTAGCGTCCGTCATAAATTGCGCGTGGACGCGTTGAACTGGCATGCCAATTACAGGCATATGCCCGGTGTCTGCCCGGTGTATGCTTTCCTCTCTGCTGCCCAGTGCAACGCAAGATTTCCTCTAAGGCTCCAACTGTTTCCGTTTGTAAACGTTTATACACGGTTTTAACCGTTTTCATTTTGCCTCCGGGGTCAAACAGTTTACCGTTTGTACACGGTTTAAATGGTGGAAAATTTTCAATCATTCACAATGATTTGCTAGTGTGAATATGAGGAAGTCTTGCTGCCAAAAATGTCTCTGGGGGCATCTATGGTCCCCCAGTCCACTCACCTGTAGCTACTGACCTCGGAGCGCTCGACCTGCGCATGGATGCCCAATGTGGTAATTGTTCATATGTTTGATGGCGGGCGGGATTGATGCGCCGCTTGACCTCTTCACCTTCCGTCTTCAGCAACCTGAACCCGAAAATCTTCTAAGGAACCATCTTTCCAGCATCATCATCTTTCATAGTACTGTTGATTAACTTGTTACTTCATAAGTTGTAGTAACCCCGGCGCCATTGAAATTGAACCGTTCGATCTCAAGTTGCCGTGAACTGTTCTTGCAAATGTACCCTATTTTCGACCAAAATTCGTTCATGCAGTCAACCGCAATGACAGGAAGCAAAACGAAGCAGAATAAGCACCTGGTCACCCAATACGGGCGCGAGTTTGGATACCCTAGAAAAATACCGTTTATAAACAGTTTTAAACGGTTTTAAACGGTTTAGATACCGTTTCCATTTAATTTACCGGACTCTGTAAACGAAAACTAAATGGTTGGGGCCCTAATTTCCTCTATTTCTCTCACATGCACACCGCAGTTAATTCATTTATCACTGACACATGGTCCCAGGCTGCCAACCCCAGCGGATGTAGTATATGCTATGATTGACCAGTATTCTATACTAGGCAGCTCCTGTGTCACAGTTAGCAAACAAATTTTAATCCATTCAGCCTAGTAATCTTGGATTTATATTCAATCTACCATTGGTGACCCTGTGCTGCTTAAGGTCTTGGCAGCGATCCAGCGACCAGATCTTGTTGAATTCAATTTGTCAATGGCTCGGAAGGTATTAATATTGTTTACATAAATGATTTTTACCATTAAAATCACCCATTCACACATTTTTATAGACCTTGAGTAGTGTAGCGCAATGTTTGAGAGCGCTTCAGCAACCACAGCAGCTTGATATGGCTGCGGTCCTACTGCCTTCGAGCTTGGATGTGTCTTCGGAGAACCCCTCACTCTCTGCTCCCGATATCACATAATTTGGTTGGGTCCGAGCCTGCCCCTGTCCCTTCCGCGGATTATTTCTGCGATGTTTTGAGGATTTGTTTACAGCTTCCTCACCTTCACATGGTGCCTCTTCTGATGCATTTAATTCGTTCCCCTCCTCAAAAAACATCCTCAGGCTCGACATTGGTTGTCATTACATGCCGATCCGTCGCCGATCCACTCTCGTAAAAATGCGAGAAGTTCCAGGCAAAGAAGATGGCCGGTGCCATTGGCAGGGAGTTGATCCAACAACTTTCCATATGTTATAGAGCTCCAGCGACTCCGATACAACGACGTGGAGGACGACGACTCGTTTAGAGCGCCTTCAAAAGAAGCTTGGGGACAAACGATGCAATATTTATTGACTTGTCTAGTACCTGAAATTAATTGTGTTAAAAGACACCGTGGCGAACTTCAGCCTCCTATGAGGTTGATGATCCAGCTTTATATCTCAACATAGAATAGAAATACTTGATGTCCCTTGCCTAGACTGCATGGGCAAATATTTGCCGTCCTTCACATAATTTAAATGTGTTGCAGATTCCGGTGAATGTGGTGTGCATTCCATTAAATGTGGTGTGAACTTCAGGGCATGCACCGTGTCAGAATAAATATGGTGGTTAAGTCTAGTTGATTGTGTAACTATGCACAACTCCCTGCCACTGCAGCAGCCTGAGCGTGCACACTTAGGCTAAGATGCATCATAGGCATCGAAAACAAGCCAACCAGCGAGTGGATATTGGTCAAACTTAGATAAGTACGAGTTCTGCCGGGCAACGCCACGGCCCTACTACCCAAGTCAAGTGGGGGTTTTTTTTTGCTGTGAGTACACAAATTTACTTCATCATGCATTTACCAACACTATGATGGGTTCACCCTTTCAAAACTCGACCCAAACTCAACTGTGAATATATTTTTTCGTAGCTTGTGATGAAATCAAACTGTTTCCATCAGCCTTCATAGTGGTTGGATTGAGAGATTAATTCGTTGTGAGGGCTTAAGTAGGTGTAAGTAAAGTCTTTTTAGTGAAAAACAATAATACCTTCATACTTGGAGGGTCCCCAAGACTTTTTTGAGCCTGCCTTATGCGTGGGAAATACAAAATCGGTTCGAAACCCGTTCGAACCCGAACTGGGCCTGAGCCCGGGGTCCGGTCCAAGGTTCAGAAAACTCTCTGAACCGAACCTGAGGTCCAGTTCGCGGTTCAGAAAATTTTGCTCTGAACCGGACCTGGACCGGACCGCGGCAACACTAGAGCCTCCAACTCGACTAAGATTCCGGGGATGTTTGCTTGACCTTTGCTCAACTTGAACCTTTGCTCCTGAGGCTGGGAACTAGAGAGACTGTGGTGATACAAGGGGGGGGGGGGGGGGGGGGGGGGGCATTTCGGCAGGAGCGAAACTTCGAATGTTTCGTGGATTGAACCGGTGACCGTCAGCACAGCCAAAATCCATCCTCGGACTACCCGTGCTTTCAAAGTTTCTTACTATAGTACTTCAAGCTTGGGACAAGACTGAAGTCACTGAAGGCGTACTTGTTGCCAACCTTGCCAGACCACGATATCGTGTATGGGACCTACTTCTCAGCGTCCGTGCTCACGCCGCCATGTACACAAGCGACTCGACTAATGTGCAACTACTATTGTTCCCTTCGGGTCTGGAACTGCCCTGTCTAGCTGGAACAACTTTTTCTCATTTTTTTCCGCAAGCCTTTGCCCCCGGTATCCTCCGGCATTTATTACTACGTGTCTGATGCATGTACATGCAAAAGAACTAAGTGATTCTGTCAGGAGAACATATAGATAGCTCGTTGCCGGGCACGGTGATCAGAGGGTAATATGAAATAGTATGTACTTTCTCCTTGTCCGCTGATCTCGAAGCCCCATAAAAATTCAGGCATGTTTTTAAACAATGAAAAATTGTTTCTGTCTCCTCAGAATATGTTCCCAGAATGATGTGCCCATATCCTGGGCAGGGAGGCGCAAAATGCGTGACATGTCAAGCTCCTGTCAAGGCTGTGACATGCAGTGACAATGTGGCTCTCTCGCCCAGGTCATACGCAAATTGTTCCGGAAACAGATTCTGAAGAGAGGGAAGCCTTTTTCTATCGTTTACGAATATGCTTGAATTTTTCCGGAGCTTTGGACGGAGCGGACATGGAGATTTTCGGTAATATTCTGTATTACCCTCTCATCGATGCGCTCGGCAACGAGCTAACCATACTTTCCCTTCACGAAATCACTTAGTTCTTTTGCACGTATATACATTAGATATACAATAATAAAACCCGGAGAATACCGGGGGCAAAGGTTTGCGGTAAAAAATGAGAAAAAGTTGTTCCAGGCTCTTCCAGCTAGACAGGGCAGTTCCAGACCCAAAGGGAACGGGGAGACGTGCTCTATTGATCGACCGGGTCACAAGCCTGCCGTTTGCCGAATCGGTCAGGTCACATACTTCGTTGACCTGGCTGAGGTAGAGGTGGCTTCATCTGGAAAACAGCACACTGCCACATAGTACTACATAGAGACCTGTAGAGCCATAGAGGCCATAGCCATGTCCCCCTCTATGATAGATCATCATAGACACCGTAGATCCGTAGATCTGTAGACCTGTAGAGCTCAGTAGAGCTACATAGATAGTGTGTTCTACCAAAGAGCTCGCTCGGCTGTCCCTAAATGTATTATTGCTGCTTATTCCGGGCACGATATGGGACAAAAATTACCAATGATATTCACTTTTACACTACGAGGTACTAAGCCCATGCCACTAACCCAATGCCGCTGAATCGCAGGCGAGCCAATGTTGTACGTAGCTTCGCGGACGCTCGGGCGGCGTGGGAGAGGGGAAGGCAGGCATGAAGCGTGATGGCGGTCTGGTCCAGACTTGCCTGCCCGAAATAAATGTGAGTTGTGGACAAAAAAAAATTGCAGAAACTCACGTTGCTTGGCCCGAACGATGCAACGACAGGGAAAAGACGAGAGCTGTGACGTGAGAAATCAGAATCTTGAATCTTGAACTATTTGGAGCTTGGATGCAGCTTGAAACTTGACACTTGAGAATTTTTGTGGCGTTCATCTTGATCTTAGTCTTTGAAGAAGATGAGCAGCGAGCCTTCTGGTCTTGACAAAGACTAGGTATCCAAAGCCCCAGAAGAGGGTCTAAGAGATATCAGGCAGGCTTGGGGATAGTCGGTGACGCAGGGAGGGAGAATTTGGAAGGGCAAGAGGCAGAGATGGTGGGGGAAGGGAAGAAAGATGGGTGGTAAGCGAACACGATGACTTGGGAAATCATCAAGTCCGAGCCGCCACGTCAGAGCACATTCGAGCGTGGACATCTAGGCGGCTCTATACGGGCGGGTGGTAGACGGCGAGGTTCTCCGGGGAACGAAGGATGCTACCTCGGAATGGCAGGTCTACGGAGCTCTACAGAGAGGCCCGGCAACTATCGCGTACTACCACGTGTGCCGGTGATCTATCACACCAACCGGCCTCTATCAGATTTCCAGATGTTAGGGGGATTACCATATATATTATCTTGCCTCTGTACATACTAAGGCCCTCCGGGCATCCCCTGGTACCTCCCAGTACACCTTATTAGATGGCTGGACCAGTTAAGAATTAATTTGTAGTCAGCAGTTGCTATATGATGGCCCTCCGGGTATTCCCCAAGGTCAGAGTTAGTGAGCAATAGTTGTGAGTCCGTTAAAGTTGGTGGCTCATTCCAAAATATTTACAGCCATTGGATGGTCCTCTGGGAATTTTATTGTATCTAGACATTTAGTAGAAGGTTGAAAGCGGCCGCTTTATGTTTTTTTCTGAGTAAATCTGTTGAAATCAGAATCTGCAGGAGGTTCGGACTTTTTTCGGACTTCAGGCCTTTAGGTCCGATCATCGTAACTCAACGACCGGTCCGCTGATCCGGTAAAAAGGCGCATGCAATAGACAAGTTTTAATTCTGATTTGGAGACCTGGTACCTGAGTCGGTACCAGGAATATTGCTGCCACCGTTTTTCGAATATTTTTTACGGCTCGCCCTCGCCACTGTCCAGCACATTCTCCCTGTAATGTACGCCATATTAGGCGTCATTGATCCGGCTCTGCTTGAGGTGGGAAGAGAAAGCGGCGTGGCAGCGTCAGTGACTAATGGAGTAACGTCGCCGCGTCTTCGGAGTCCCGCACAACCTGCTCTCGCTCGCTCGACTCGACGGACAGTCGCCGACATAAAGGCCTGGTCCGCGTCCAATTATGCACCTCGGCGGGAAGCGAACGAGTCGCGTTCGGACTACGACGATGAGCTGTAAGTCACACTCCATTCTCTGCGATTTACTAATTACCAACGACGAACAGAACCCGCGTATCGCGTAGGAGCCCATTGCTAGAGGCTTGCGGAAGACTAGGAATCCAGGTGGCTAAATCTACGAACCTCTTGAAGCTTGAAGCTTCGTACGGCACTGTCAAAGCACTGGTACTGGGATGCTCAATATCCGTCGCTCACTATCATTCATCTTATTCTGCAGGTTCTCTCTCCATTCTACTGGTACCTCTGCGGCATCTTCGACCAGAATTCCTCCACCGCATACTGAATCGAGAAAACGACGACCGGCTGAGCCGCACGAGGTTCTTACGTCGGTTCTGGTCCCGAATCTGCCTGCGATCCAATTTGCTGCTCCGCCTGGAGCTCTGCCGGCGGTCGCTTCAAATACTCCATCAGGAAATTTAACCTCCGCTGATCTGGCGTGATAATCCCGTATAATTGATGTCAGGCGCGTCAGACGTCATAATCTGATGGGTCGGCTGACAACGGGCGATTAGGGCCATATCGCCGCGAGCGACATGTATCAGGCCAGGCGGGATCTGACCAGCGGCATGCCAGTATGACGAGGCTCATACTACGGATGGACCTTATACTGCCCTATAAGGTGTATCCCGCACACCTCCCAAAACACCCATGCAGCTGGCTTTCCAACGCATTTGGCACTCAAGTATGTTCAGGCAAGATGTGAGGGACAACGTAGGATGGAATTGCAGAATATAATAAACAAAGGATAATAATAGCTATACACCAAACCACGACGCGGCGCCTGAGGAAGCGCGCGCTCATAGCGAGTGTGTGCATGGCGTGCGTGGGCGAACCGACAACGAAGGGGACAGGCACGCGAAAAAGCCTCTCTCGCACGCATCAGTCTTATGTCAATGGAGACGGTGACACGGAAGGGGTAAGAGTCCACCGCAGCGGAGTGGAACTTGCTTGTGGGGGGCTTGAGAGTGGAGACTTAGGTTAGGCAGCGGTTTGAGGTATAGTCTTGAGGGGGTAGGAGACGTTGGCCCATGAGATGATCTTGAGGAGATTTGTGTTGCGGAGGAAGCCCGAAGTCCGCAAAAGGGCAGCCAACAGAGGCGATAGATATTCCACGGTGAGCGAGGAACGTCAGCAACTTGAGGACGAAAGATAATATGCTTGACGGCTTGAGGAATCTTGCGGATTTGAATCCACGGCCAGTGAGGTATCATAGAAAAGAAAGTATCTTGAGGATAAGGAGGTCCAGAGGATCCTGGAAGAGATTTGAAGGCCGGGGCAAAGCAGGACGATGAGGGGAAGGAGCAAGAGGCCGACCAACATGGCTGTGCATGCACGTGGTTATCAGACACACATACAAACATCGCGCACGGACCAATATTCTGATGGCATCTTCTCTCATCATTGACAGACCCACCACTGCACGCACCGTGTACTTAATAGACTTAATGCTACGTCCGAGTCTCCAAAGCCAAAGTTTGCGCCATAATTCAAATATACTATAGTCCAATAGTACAACACCGGTATCCAGACATTGAGATAAACCTGGTCTGTATTCATATGTGCGTGTCGGATTTGTGTACAATTACAAGTATCCTACACCGAATCGCGAGGAGCTTGAAGTCTGGCAAGCAACTGGTAGCGCCTGGTAGCGCCATATCAGCATAGACGAGTCCAACAGGATCTGATGTCGGATCATTAGTGTGATCGGGTCAAGTACGGAGTTGGCTGATTTCCTGATGTCGCGGAGAGTTGCGCGGAACCGTGCCGCTGTTCCATATCCAAACAGCCTCGTCTTCAGCAGTAGCTCCGAGCGCAAGGCCCAAGGCAGCCGCTTCAAAGAAGAAGAGAAAAGCGGCAGCAGCAGCGCTACTACCACCTCCCCCCGTCTCGTATGCGCCACCAACTCCTGCTTCCACCGCAGCACCGCATCCGCAAGAAATAATTCCTGTCTCGTCCGCGTTACCGTCCCCTGCTCCCACCGCATCACCGCCTCCACACCGCGTACCTCCCGTCTCTTCCGCGCCACAACACGATGATTCCCCCACCGCACATCCTGAGACACCCCGTCGAGACCGACCTGGTGTCGAGCCCGAACCTCAATCGTCGCCAGTTGATATCACACCCTACAAAGAGGGAGATGATGAGGATGGAGAGGCTGCACTTATTCGAGCATATGATGTTGTTGGTGCCAACACATACGAGCTCCTGGGATACAATGAGGACGAGGAGGAGGAGGAGCAGGGGGAGGCAAGTGACGATGACGAAGAGGACATCGACGACGCTGACAGTGAGGAAGACCGCACGAACTGGACCGCTGCCGATAGAAAGGCGTTCCGTATCCGCACCCGTGTTGACGCCGCCAAGCGCGCGGAAGGCCATCGCAGAGCGGGTGGTATCAAAACACAGCAAGCAATGGAGAGGGGTTGGGAGGTATTTTTTCACTCCATTCTAATGACACATCCGCTGAGCGACGCGGTTTCACAGGACTTCCGCGATAAGGCGCTGGCCAACGGAGAGATCGAGGACGATATTGTTGATGAGCATTCGATGTTGCTCTACATCCAATACTCTGCAGAGCGCCCGAAGCGAACCCGCAAAGGAGTGGACATTCCCGGAACGTTTGTCGGCGCAGTAAGTTATCTTATCTTGGTTTGCATAACTTGAGACTCAATTGCCGTATAGTCACAATTGAAGAAGCTATTTTTTGGCGCGCTGCGCATCCGCAAGGTGCAGGATGCCGCCAACCCTTCTTTAGCTTTGACGCGGCCGGCTGTGTCTGTTTTCGTATACGACGCTATCAAAAACCGGATGGATGAAGCTCTGCAACGCGTTCAGAAGTATGTACACCCAATGCTGGATGCTTCGGGTCGATCTAACGACATTTTCCAGTGGTCTGGTCCCAGAAAAAGATGCACCCGACATCCGTGCAAATACATGGCTTACGGAAGTCACCGATGAACAACTTGAGCGTGTCGGGCAAGGCTTTCTGGCGCACCGGCACCGTCAGTCACTATCTTTATTTTTTCGCCCTAACTGATCTTTTCTTCCGCACTGCATTCCAGTCCGTTTAGCGGTATTCGGTCATCTTGCTTGGACTGCCCAGCATGCCTCCGGTAATAGAGGCGATGACTTTCGCGCGTTAAGGCTCGCCGAGCTTCAGACTAAGGTGCTGCTCCACCCAGACCGATGGACAGCCATGACGACCATTCTCGGGCTGCAAGGGGAGGAGAAGGCGGGGCGACGCGGGATGCGCACGGTACTCTTCGTTCATTTGTGTTTATATTTCAGCTGACCCCATCCAAGGTGATCAATCCTGTGTATACTGTCTTTATCCCAAACTTGAAGCCCGAGATGTGTCCGTTCGGCGCGTTCGCCTTCTACTTTCATTATCTCCATGACGAAAAAGAGATCACAAAATCCATGAATATTGACTGGACTGTTAATAAAAGCTGGCGCGCGGTATGTCGTCTCGTCTTTTCTCGAAATATCCATTCATCACTCGTAGATTCGCGTCCTTCATGGACCCAGAGCTCCCACAACACCGTTTAATGAGCAGAACATGTATAGTATGTACTGTCGGGCCTACAGTAAAGCAGATTTCGTCTCGCATCTCAAGGCCCACCTCCCACGCCACTTACTGGGCTACAAGCAGGAGGCGTTAGGGTATGAACTCCTCAACCCAGGCGAAATATTTTCCTCTGATGCCTTTTCTCTACTTTAGTGTCAACCCCGCAGAGACAGCGCGCCTCGGCTGGGTCCGCGGCAAAACCTACATGGACATATGCCCCAGCTCTCCTGACAAGGGTAAGCTGTTGTCACCTCCTTTAACTGTTGTCTTGACTTTCTATTAGGCCATCCTGGCTGCGGCGGGGTATCGCGACGACGAACCGTATGACCAGATTTGGTCGCACGTACCTGTACCCGAGCAGTTCCTGAAGCTGGTATATCCGATGGCGGAGGAAATTGTGGAAAAAGTCGCAGGTAATGAATGACCTTTTGTCTACCATCAACATACTCAGAAAATTTTCAGGGAAACCCAATTTGTATGGCACGACGAATCATTGGCAAATGATAATCCAGCTACGGCCTTATCTATTCCATGTCAGTCATTTTCTGTGCAGACTCAGACTTGCATGTACTCACTCATCTTTGCGCAGTGTGGTGCAGCCATTTTCCAAAAGTGGCCCCGCTCTTCCATCTTTCGTCTTCCGGCGCTGGCGCATCCGGATGTGCGGAACTGGATGACGCACCGGTACCCGTCGGAGCTCGCGGTTCTCCAGGCCAATGCTGGAAGCCCAATCGATCTGGAGTGCATCCAGAATACACATCTTCGGGTCACTCTAGAGGAAATGCGGAGTCTCCTGGCCGCACAGAACCTCGAGCTGAAGAAGGTCACTCGACTTCTGGAACGACGTACCGCAGTTTTCTCCCCGGCGCAAGGGTTTACGGCCTCAAATTATCATACGCACGGTAAGCCGCTGTCACAACCCCTTCTTTGGTGCTCATCATTTATTCCAGCCCTCGTCATGAGTGAGGCTTCCACTGCCGATGAAATGGCAGGCCCATCAACGACGACGACTTTCCCAAGTCCACGCGCACCTCACATGCCTCAAACCTCAATGACCCCGCAAGCGCTTTTCATGGAGCCTCCTGTAGCGTCCTACTACGCTGAAGGTGGGTGCTTAGTCCAATTTAGCTTCGTTTCTATGCTAATGGTGGTGAAGGTGCTCCCCAGGGTATTTTTCCTCCCCTCCTTAGACAGAAGTCTGTTCGTTGGCCAGATATATTCCCACTGATCAAGCAGCCCAAACTTCTGTGGAGCAAATGGGGCCCGCGCAAAAGTCTCGAACAATTTGCAGACATCGACGAGCTTTGGTCAACCTATGTTGAGGGGCACCGGAACTCGACGATTCGGGGAATCCCACCGGCCGTCAAAAGCCTCCCCTCAAGCTCGTGGAGCAGTACTTTCAGGCAGGCTGGCGGGCGGTTGACGGCAAATCAGTTTGTATCTAGTTTTGGTCGTCATTCTGCACGCTCACACAGGTACTCTAGGAACGAGCTCAGGTGGCAAAGCTCTGGCAACGTTATCGCGAGATCCCCGAGTGGATTGATCAACACTCGAACATTCGAGGAGTCTCACCGGCCGTGATCATTGCGGGCTTCAAGCGATGAGGGTAGCTGGAGGTACAGCGGAATTCCTGAAAGGCCTCAATTGGCTTCAAGGTGAGCTCTCGAAACACCGCCGACAAACCGCAAGCCAGGTATGAACCTCAATTTAGCAGTGTTCGATGAATATTAATTGAGTTTCATGTAGCCTACGGAAAGCAGCTCTTCTCAAGATTCAGGCTCCGTTCTGGGACCTGCCTTCACGCTCGGCTCTGAGGATTCGGAGGCGCCGCCCAGAAAGCGGAAGACGGCCATTGGTGCAAGGCGGCGTCCAGCTGCGGGGAAGAAACTCAAGATATAATTACAGTGTTCTTGCATTGCATTGTATCGCCCACTAGTACAGTATTTTTCATCGTGTATGTGGTAGGGAAACAGGAAAACCAAATGAGCGAACGCATACGAACACCGTTAGAACGAAAGAACGAACACGATACCAACGCGCGTAACGGACGCGAACGCAGAGCGCCCGGAGGAAAGCCACGCCGACTAAAATTCCCTTAAATGGAATGGAGGAGGTTTAGAAAAGCGAGAATTGCCTTACCTGGAGGGCCCGATCGTTGACCGAGCCCACCCAAAACGCTTTGACCCAACAGAAGGTGAAGATCGAGCCGAGAGGGAGAGGTTGTGACCGCGCGCCAGAGAGAGCTCGGCAGCCGCCTAGCGGAGTTTGAAACTTGTTGACCTGCGGTGATCGAGGCCCGATCGGGAGGCTGACCGGGTCATAGGTCACAACATATTCAGTACAGAACGGCCGCTTTATCTTGCATTTGTCCTCTTGGAAATGTGAGCATGGATCTTATTGAGTGAACGGCTGGCTGAGCTTATTTGGTACCAGATGATTTTCGTGAAGGCTACCCTCGGCATTGTTTATCTTTAAGATGATTTTCCTTATTCGCCCTATTTGACAGCGAAACACGACAAGCGGGGTAGACTCATAACCAGTCTGTAACCAATTGCCGAAAAATGTGGCAAGCACTTTCGGTTTACAAGCGGGGTTAATGTTGTGATGTTCCCCAGCAGCTTCCGGCACTCCCAAATCGGAGTGAAGTGACAAGTCGTCCAAATGGAATTGGAGAAAGCCTCGCAGAAAAGCGCAACGATTGCCAAAATTCAGAGCAGCTTGAAGGAGGCCATCAAACACATGGATAGCAAAATAATAGAGCAAGTACACAAATGGAATTAGCGGTGTTTACGTATCGGACATAAACACCGCTAATTAGCGATGTGTATGCGCGATCTCGTCGGTCCTCGCTAATCGCTATCAGTTCCATCTGTGCATGTGAACAGGACCCCCTAAAGGCCGGACCAAATTTGTCGGGACGCAAATTTTCGAATCTTGGGTGATTTTGTCGGGATTTACACAGGCCTAAATTTTTTTCCCGAAATTGTCGGAAAACCTGGAACAGGCCTAAATTTCGCCAATTTTTGTCCGGAATCATGAAACAGGCCCAAATTTTGCCGTAAACACACTGCGGCGCTCCAAAACCACTGTACTATTTCGACCAAGTGTTCACAGGGTGTTACGCGTTATGCACTAGTGTTCACTCCAACTGGTATTCATTCCGTGGGAAATTACCATAATAGGGAACCCGGGCCGCGAAAATTTGAATTTTCACCCCAAATTTGATCCAAATCGGGACAATTTCGGACCTGTTACGCGTTACGGGGGCCTAAAGTCCCCGTTACGCGTTATTTGAACAATTGGTCGAAATAGTATAGTAATGCAGCAGCCGAAATGTTAATTAAAACAGTGCCTAGACAGCATTAAAAGTCAATAGTCGTATCTTCCACCTCCGCGCTCTCCTCCATCGCCTTTTTCTTGCGCGCTTTTGGTGTGAGAGATGAAAATTCTGAGATCAGACACCAAGACAGCAAAAATGTCACATATATATATATACAAAGGAAAATATATTAAAACATGCACGGCCCGAGGAACGAAGCCACGACCTCGAAACAAAAATACCACCATGGATGAGGACAAATTAGTTCGCCAACAGGACTTGTGCAGTGAGCCATTGCTTCGCATGGCAATACGAGTCCGTCTAGATAGTCCCTGATATATGGCCTTGATAAATAAAATAATATGAAATTAACAGATACACTGTCAACACAGAATGGCAGCCTAAGGCCACATTGGCGCTAGGCACTCGATTTCAGAAGGTCCGGCCTATTTAGTATGCTGAAATATGTTCAAGCCACAGCACTTTGATATTATAATCACACAATGTAAGATTATGCAACACCGCAGTGATGGGGTACTCGACAAACGCAGATGATTCTATTGAGGAACCCAGGTTGATGCTGGTGCATGTCGTAATTAAGATAGCATCTTGTATGTCTCGCTCTGCTCGCTCAGAATATTCTTGCATCAGTATGTGAACAATATCCATTTCTTCGAATGTATTGGCTTGCTGGGTGCCGGTTTTGAGTGAAAATGAGGCATACCATCCTTTTGATGGGACCAGACGAAGTTGAACTAGTCTCGGCAACGACCCTACACTCGCTTTAGGTCTTGGAAGAATGTGGGGACCACAACTGTACAGTTCTATGATTGAAATATTGCCTGGCTGATTTTCCACACTTGATTCTCACACAAAAAATCTGAAAATAAAGCATTTATTGCAATTTTCAAAATTAATGACCCTTTGGGGGGAAAAAAAAAACTTTCAAAGGGCGGGGCGCCCGGCGCCCAGCAGAGCAGGTTCGAACCCCGCCATGCGCAATTATTTTTCGTTGATGCGCCATCAAACAAGCCATCACATGCAATTTTCTTGTTTTCCTCGGACTCTCAAGATTTCTGGGGGCTCAAATTCCATACATAAAAAGCTTCTATGTATGTATACATGTCCTGAAAAGCAGGTGACAATTTGCATGCATCAGTGGGTTTGTAATTGAAGAATTGAAGTATATACCTGATTTGGTTTCTTTTGTACCAGATTGAGGACAAATTAATCCTCAGGGATACCCTAAATTTATGGAAGATAATTTTCAGGTCTCGCGACTCGGAAAACCATTTTGTAAGTGCTGGGAATCCCTATATCACACAATATTCAGAGTAGTTCTTTTATAGAACAGTATGCTGTCGAGGAGTGCCGTGAATATCCAAAACCATGATAGAGCACTTGCTTCAACATTGTAACGTATTATGAGGGTTCCATAATGTGCTAGGTGTATTATTAGACAGTCTGAAAGGCATTCAGCTGAACTACAAAAGATTCTGATATGTGCGATGCCCTGCATGCTTGGCAAGTAAAAATACCAACTCTGGCAGTCTATAGGGTCGTATGGAGCATTTGTGGATACTTGATTGCTCTTAGAGGCCGCGGGAGGCTGAGGAATAAAATAAAATAATTTCTGATGGCTTGTTTGATGGGGTATCAATGATAAATGATTATGCGTGGCGGGGTTCGAACCCACCTTGCTGGAGGAGGAGGAGGAGGATGTACTACCGCGGTGGTCCCATTGAGGAAGATATGGGTACTGTACCTACATACACTTGCCTCTACAGTGTATGCTACAGTCGTCTACATCTTAAGCCGTTGTGATAGAAGTACAAAGAAATCGTCTCGCAGCCCTTGAATGCAGACGGGAAAGAAACAATTGTGATTCTGAGCAATGCAGGCCACTGGCAGAACTGTTCATATATTCAGTTGTGACTCCAGCATGCCTGGCTTCAGAGGCTCTACGCACGGATCACGTAGGAAAAATAAAAATGGGTATAAGTTGATGCCCCTAGCTCAGCAAAGCCCTCGTAATTCGGGGGCTCCCTATAGGGGCTCCTGAGACATCCTTTGCTGCTGTCCAAAACAGCCCGAATGCCATCTTTGAGGCAAAGCATATTTTAGCCCTGCAGCAGGACCCAGAGTACGGACTTGGTGGGCTCCCTGCCCTCCGAAAGTTTTTTTTTTTCTTTTCCAAAGTGTCATTAACTTTGAAAATTGCAATAATTCCAGTATTTCGGCCCGGTGAAAACTGGTACTTTTATTTTTTAAATAGCCCTACAAAACTCATTGAGGTCTTGTGGACTGCCAATCAGCTTGTAATTTACTGGTAGAAGGAAGGATCAACATGATGTTTGGGCCGCATTTGTGTCTTAATCTTTAGATTATCCAAATCCCGGTGTTAAGGTTTATTCACAGTCAATAGTGTGTTTGCGCAGGAGCCACTGGAGCCACCCAGTGGCTTTCGGGCCGTGCGCAAAAATAGCAGGCGGGTGGCTCTACGGAGCCATTGACGTCATATTTTGGCTGTGGAGCCATCCAGTTGCACACAGCCAAAAAGCCACCACGTGGCTCCAGTGGCTTCTGCGCAAACTCTCTAATGCAAGTCTTTGAATGGGATATGGCTTCACCAATGAAAAGGTATGGTTCAGCGGGAGATGTGTTTGATTTGGATACCTGACACTGACAGAGCATGAACTTGAACCAGTGACATGCTGGTAAACTTGTACAGAAACGAAGCTAAGCCACCATCTGGTTCAATACTTGGTCTGAACAAACCTTCATTAAATTTCATTTCATAAATCACGGGTAGAAACGGTTTACCTCTATAGGGGACAGGTGGTTCCCACCCAATCTTCACTCGGTCGCCACTTCGCGTCGACCAGCTCAGATTGGGTGGAACAAAAGCATGGCCTTTGGCCATGCCCACCAATATTTCATCTGTGGTAGCAGACCAGAAGAATACATGGACAAAATCCATATCTTGAAGAAAAGCCAAGGCAAGTTTGATTTAGTCTCCACGGAATTGTATGTGTTGACCCTGATCAATGACAACAAAATAATTGAGTTGATGTATTGGCCACTACATGGCTGCAGACACATTCACCTACCCGGATACTTCCGGGCCTCAGCATTATTCCTGTACCTTGTAATAGGGGCAGTCACAGTAGAGATTCTCGGGTGATTCTGAGGTGATTCTGATGTGGATTCTGATGTGGATTCTGATGGGGATTCTCGGTCAATTCTGGACAGAATCGTTGCAGAAAGGCCTCCAGAGGGGCTTCTACACAATTAAAAGTGATTCTCATGGCGGCGATTCTCTCACGCTTTTATCACCTGAGAATCACTTTGAGAATCATCCAAGAATCATCGATAAGAAGCTACCTACCTTATCGACAATACCTGGTGATTCAGCTTGAGGATTAGTGAGCACGCTGAGAAACCTGGCTTATGCATCACTTTAATCAGCAAGGAATAACGGTGAGTAATATTCCATCTGCCTCGTTGCTTGTGAGTCGTAACCACGCGTTCGGACCGGCTACTGGCGGAAGAATAGTTAGAAGTTGCGACCTCAATGAATAGTAATATGGACCCATTCCAGAATGTCAGGCATAGTGTGGTACATATCTTGTGGAGCAGTCTTAGTTTTCTGGAGTTCTCACAGCAGGTTGGAGGAGAAATGCAAAACGCGGGTACCATGAAATCCTTGGCATCAACCCAATCAAATTCCCATCCCACGCAAAGTCAAAGTCATCAAATACTGACTTTTTTCCAAAAAGTGGCCTAGGAAAATGACTAAAAACGATTACCTAAACAAGTTTAGGACTCGTAACTTTGTCGGGATACGAATCTGGCCTATCTGGGAGCTGTGGAACTTGTCGGGATGACACAGGCCTTCTTCTTGCCTTCCTCGGATTTGGGGCCAAAATGTCGGGATTGACACTGGCCAAACGCAATTTTTTTTCCAAAATTTGTCGGGATTGGGATCAG
Source organism: Mycena rebaudengoi (assembly GCA_029282285.1). Taxonomy (NCBI): domain Eukaryota; kingdom Fungi; phylum Basidiomycota; class Agaricomycetes; order Agaricales; family Mycenaceae; genus Mycena; species Mycena rebaudengoi. Next base: position 2,863,614 of record JARJCX010000007.1, read on the forward strand.
GGATATAATGGGATTATCCGGGGTCCTCATCCGTGCTACAAGTTCATCGTGTGAGAGGTAAATATGTTGTCTGTTCATCACGCCACCCCTGACTAGAAGGAATTATGTTGATCATGAAGCGTTGAAATGCCGGAGAGCCGATCGTGCGGGCAAACGGCAGCAGTGGGAGCAGACCTGCCAAGCGAAACATTGCTGGACTGGGAGGCTCAACAATCGATGACGCAATGCCAGCGAAGTACTTACAGAATGTCTTTCACAACCCGAGCGTACTCGGTGACGGCGGAAGGATCCGGGAACAAGGAATCGAAGTCGGCATCGACTCCAGTACGGCCGATGAACTGCAGAAACGTTTGAGATGTAATGGGATACATATCGAGCTGAAATCATGAGATGAGTGGGACGAACAGCGACGTGTGGCTCACTTCTGCGGGCCTTTACCCAGCCCGGACGATAGGGAATCAAGAAGCTTTGTGGGTCTTCAGCTGAAAGGAAACTGGGAACGATGGCAAGGACATACCCTCTCGGCAATCTCGTAGAACAGTGGTGTCATTCTCCGGAGATTGGGCGTAGCAAACGCAGGAATCAACATCTTCCAATGCATCCAGTGCTCTTCGTGAAGACTGCAGAGTATGCCGTGCCCGAATAGTGTCTTGTGGATGCTGTGAAAAATAGTATTTAAACCAAGTTAACCTAGAAACTTGCGCAGACGTAGCCGACAAACATGGTGCCTTCCTCAAATATATCTGCGTCCTTGATGGTAATGCTGTAAAGCGCCGCCGGGTCCGACACGAATAGACTTTTAGTCTATGAGGAAATTCAAGTCATTCATAAGCCAACCGCGGGAGCATTCACTTACATACACCGAATTGTCCCCGAATCTTCATAACATCGGCGTAATCCTCTTCAACGCTCTTGTGGAATTCCCAACCATCCGGGTTGTGAAAGTCGAGTAGATTTCCTGGCCCACGTTCAAACCACACGAAAAGCAGGAGCTAGGATGAGATGATTACCAGTAAAAAACGACTTCGGTGGGGGACTGGGGATATTATCCAAGGGGGATGCTGCCAACACACGCCGCAGAATGGACCATATGCCATATGCTCCGCAAGAAATGAGGGATATCTGGGCAATGGGAGACAGCATTCGGAAAAGGGAAATATTCGTATGGAACGTCTGGATCCTGTGGCATTTATACGAAGTGGATCTCCCCCCAAAAGGTTTTTCGTCCGGTATGAAATTGCGCGCGTCAGAGTATTCTCACGGAACTCGGTGATTGTGCCATATCGAGAACTGTGAGATAGTATGTCTCATCAGCGGGTCCCGAAACAACAGGTAGTGGCGAAGCGGAGACTCCCGAGAGTGATAACAAGAGACAAGGGCAGAAAAGAAAGAAGAAAAAAAAGCGATCGTCTTGATCAAGGCTTGTGACGGGCCGTCTCAATATCTCTTGTGATACTTCAGACCAAGGGCGCACTGTAGCCGTAGATACTCGTAGATATCAATCCCGATCAAATCGAGATGGACGAAAGTAGTCACGAAACATTAAAACAACGCTCCTTGTCCTATTGTTTCAGGTTCCTCTTGGGGGTGCCATTATTAACCATCGTTTAATTCGTTTGAAGCTCGGACAAAGCGTCCCCACAAAGATTATATTTCGGCATATACATTAGACTCGTTACCAGTCTGTAACCGATATCCAAAAAATGTGGCGAGCACTTTTGGCTGTTACAGACTGGTACAACTCGGGCAACCGAATTGTGGCTGTCAGCGGAGTTTAAAATTTTGCTGAGTCTCTTGCACTTTGACCTCTTATCAAATTCAAATTATCCGCCAAAAGTGCCCGCCTGGCTGAGCTTATTTGGTAGATGATTTTCGTGAAGGCTACCCTCGACATTGTTTCCTTGTGGTCTAAGGAATCCTCTGCCCTGGGCTGGTCTGACTTTCGTTCGATTGCCCTGTCTACTCAACGCCTCTCTGTCGGCTCCTCTTTATTTCAGCCACCATCTGGCATATACTACGTCGCGCAAGATACCCTACTCGTCTCACTTTTCGATGGCTCTATTCACGTAATACAATATTTGACGAAGGATCCTAGGCTCGTTGACGCGTCTCAAAGCCTGGGGGACATCAGCAGCCAGACTCTCTCCGGCATCTCGCGTTCCACATTTGCGTATGCTGAAAGATGCCAAGCATCAAAACGGGATATGAATCGCGTGAGCGGCCGGGAGTCATTCCTTTCAATAGCTCCGCCGTCGTTCTGTGGGCGCAACAGTAAGCAACTCAGTGACGCCTGCTTACGGGGTTGATTTTCTTCTAATAATAAGATCGGCTCAGCCTTCCGATTTTGATTACAAGTGCAAGGCGATGCGTGATAGCACATTCGTAGAAGTTCGTACACTTCTTCGGTTCCTCAACAGTATCATCATTATAGCTGCCCGTTTATGGAAAATTTCAAGTCAGGAAATATTTCATCGGGAGCTATCTACAATCGTGAACACTGTATAACGCCCCTTCATATTCTCCGATCAATTTTCTAGGGCTCCTTCCGAATGTTTTGGATATTTTATCGACGGGCTCCGACCCATATCCTTCAATGCCTGCTTTATCTCCATGGGCGGACGACATTGGGCCTTTTTCGATTGCAGTGGCGGAAAAGTCTCAAGCAGCACCTGTTCGGATGTAACATTCCGCTTTCCCTTCGCTTAAGACTCTACCCCGTTTGACAGGGAAACGCGACTGATCCCATCAAGCGGGGTGAATATAGTGATGTTGCCCAGCCACTTCTCAGAACCATTTCTTATATTATTTTGCAAACATTGTGCCGTCATTTGTCCGTTGTTGCAACATGTCTCCGAGGTACCGCAAAATCCCGTTAATTTATAACGCGCTAAGCAGAAGCCGACATTGCCTTCCTTATGCGAATAGCCTTGCAATCCTCGTTTCCTGACGCACCCCAACAACTCCGTTCCGAGGCCGCGGCGTCCCCATTTCATTCTGTCACCTCCTAATGTGGTGCCTGGACTCACCACCCTTCTCATCTGTAGGGTCGATCTCACGATTTTTTTTACAGGTCTGACTCCAGACGATATCTTTCTCTACCCGCGACATATAAAAGGGACGGTCTTCTCTCTCATTCTACCAAACTGTATTCCCCCCCATTTCCATTTCTTTGTATCCACCACCCTACCGTCGCGTCCTTCAATATACTATGAACCATCCGCCCCGAACCGCCCTTGCGTTGTATGTGGCCGTGCCACTAGTTTATGGTGCAGTCGCTGCCAGGCGATCTTCTACTGCTCGCCTGAACATCTACGAGATGTGCGTATCTCCTTGCATCCGGCATGTGTGTTCTGAACTCTTGATCCACTGCAGGACTGGCCTCGCCACCGGCAGCAGTGCTACCCCCGGAGCGAAGTACCCACCGGCTACGGGTCCAACATGGTCGCGACGCCTCCTCCGGCAGAACCAGAATACATATCTGTCTCTGCGATCATATTCCTCGCAGACGAGGGTATGTTTTACAGGTCTCGTTCTCTCTACGCCGTCTGATATCGTGCTATAGAACGCCCCAGAATCATCAACATTAGCTGCCGCTCGCCACAGCGCCCCTCCAAAGGCTTGTGCCCGCTACCCATTCTCCAGCCGTACTTCGACGCGCAGCCGGAGAGCGTCGTCCTGACACAGGGCCTGAACGGCGAGCTGCTCCGCTTCCCTCTCCACGTTTTTTACTCGCCAACCGCACTTGCGCGCTGCTCGCCTATCAGTCGCTCGATATATCATATCACCTCTGGAGCGGCCTCCAAACCGTGGTGTGGCAACGTCGTGGCACTCAAGTTCAACGGCCCCCGACGCCAAGGCTATACCGACGCAGGCTCCAACGACCTTCCCGCTCTGTCGGCTTATTTCCTCACCTATCAGTGACCATTGACATCTCCGCGTGCATGCATACATGATTTTAGACCATTTGCCTTTCGTCTACATAACAGTGATCTTAGTATCGCTACTAAACTACTTCGGAACCCTCATTCCTTTCAATAGATGTGATCTTTCCCCTATGTATTGCTCACGGGCTCCACTGTAGCATACTCCTTGCTTCAACTTTGCTATCGTCGCATCCACCTTATTGGTTTAATGTTAAAATAATATATTATCGTACTACTCTTTTGCCAATAATGCCACCTTAGTACTTCTTCCACTCACTTTTACCTCCGCTGCCACCAAAATTATTTCCAAGCGCTCATGACCAGCTCATGACCATGATCCACGGCTCGGTTCCTCCGCAGCTCCTTGAGAGCAGATGGAGAAGCCGTGAAACGAAGTCTAATGCTCTTGCCAAACACAACCATCGCTGTTCAGCTGCTGCGCTCTCAAAATTCTTCCTCCTCCTCTCCACTCAGCTCTGCAAGCCCTTCGCTCTATCTTCCACTTCCTCTACCAATCTCGCCACCGCCGCCTGCGTCTCTGCCAATGTGGTCCGCGGTACTTCAAGATGAAATGCCTCAATCTATTAAACGTCTCGAGCTTACTACGAATGACGGCGACTAGCGATGCGACGTGCGACGTGCTGGGCATTGTGCTCCTTTCACACCCATTTGAAAAGTGTATTCGAGGTCGCTTCGGTAGCTCACCGGCGCATCCAGTAGCACTCTTCTCGGCGCCGCGCTTCGACCCGGCGCATCTGGGCCCAGCAATCCTGGATCGCATCTTCGTGGTGCTCGCGCCGCACCTGCGTATGAACAAAAAACTGGTACGCCACTGGCCGCCGCCTCTACATCGCCATCGCGCCCCGTACGCTCCAAAATGATGATGCGTCCGCGCCGCCCCGCACTAGGTGTCCGCGCCAACGACGTCCTCGCGGCCCTGCGCATCTGGGCGCCCTCGCTCGAGGCTCTGTGTCTCGTGTGCGACCCCGAGGGTGAGTCTCGTCCTTCCTTCCTTTTTTCTACATTTAATTATCGTACTTACACCCCCCCTCATCAGTTCCCCCCCTCCCCGCCCTTCTCCCCGCCCTCCCGCAACTCCGCCACCTCGCCCCCCACGCGCGCCTTGACCCCCCCGCGCGCCTCCTCCCGCTCGCCGCCCTCGCGGGCGCGCAGCTCCCGCCCGCGCTCGCCGCGCCGACGCTGCGTGGGCTGGGCGGGGCCCACGTGGCGGGCCTGGCGGGCGCGCTGATGAGCGCTGCGCCTAAGGTTCAGGATGTAAAGGTGCAGGATGGGATGCGCCCATGTCCCATGCACCCCTACGACGGAGTGCACCCCTACGACGGAGAAATACAACGAACGCACCGACAACGGCGGGCGAGAAGCCCACTGCGTCCTCAGTTACGACAACTGGGCCGGCGCCCACATTGTCCGCCGCGCCCAAATCGCCCATCGCGCCCACATCGCCTACCGCGCCCACTGCTACCCGCACATCACCCCTCCGCGGCGCGGACACCCTCGCGTTCCCGCGCTGGGCCCCCGGTCCGCGGAACGCAAGCGCCATGCCGAATCCAAGCGCACGCCTCGTTGCCCCCCACCTAAAGGCGCTCGAGCTCAAGGGCGCGACGTACGCGGGGGCGCCGCTGCCTGCGGCGGTTGCGGCGCTGAAGGGCGGTAAGTTTTCTTATTTTATTTTTTGGGCTGCGTGCGTCCTTTTTTGGTTATATTTCTTATGCGCGTTGTTTTATTTATTCATGCGTGTTTGCCTTTCCTGTTTTATTTATTTCATCGCCGCTTTCGTCCCGTGTCGTCGCTTCTTGATGTTCATTTGAAGGGGGCAGGCCATTCCATTCGTGGTCTCGCGGCCGCCTTTTCTTCGTTTTGCCTCTTTTTCCTTGCTTCGCGTCCGCGCCTTCATACGTCCTCTGTTTCGCTGCACCACCCATTCATCTCGCGTCCGCCCTTCTTTCGCTCCGCTTTTTTCATTTTCATTTCATTTTGACGATGCCGTACTGATCTTTGTTCGTCCGCAGTCTGCAAGAAGCGGCACATCCGGCTTACGATGGGCTGAATCTCGAGTGCGCCGCGCTGGGGGAATCGTGTATGTAGATGCTCTTCTATTGTTCTGTAGAGTGTGTTGTGTAATACTTCTATTGTTTTTTTTTCGTTTTTTATACACTGTCGATGAAGATTTCTTATAATTACTTTAGAAGGGAAGGATGGGAGGGATCTACTGGGTGTACTGCGGGATATTCAGTTTAATTTCACACCACTCCCACCCGCAACTCTCTTGCTCTCTCCGTTCGTCCCGGAATTAGAGGGGGAATATTTAGGTGACGCGACTTCTTATTGCCACGTGTGAGAGGCCGGGCTTTCGGTTCATATCATCAACAGCGTTGGGCTGTTCCTCCCCAAAGATGATCTCTCCCGACTCTGAGTCGCGTTCAAAAAAGATACCGCTCCGACTTCCTCGGACCATCTTATATAAGTTCCTTCAGAATTATGCTGCTATCAAACGCGCAATTCTGTAATTTACAAGTATCCGTATCCTGGAGTCCATTCCTACGCAATTTTTTTTCAAAGCTGAGATACTGCAGCGGAATAACTTACACTCCGCGGCGACTGGTTCGCCCGCCCCTTCCGTGGCAAACCCCCGTGGCGCGGACACCCTCGCGATCCCGCGCTGGGCCCCCAGTCCGCGGAACACACATGCACCACAGCTCGGAGCGAGCCTCGTCAAGGCGTTCGAGCTCAGGGACGCGATGGACACAGGGGTGCTGCCCCGCGGCGGGCGGGAAGTGTTTCTATTATTATTCAAGCAGCGTTCCTTATTTCATTTTATTCATGCGTGTTTCTGTTTCATTCATGCGCCCCTTGTTTTATTTATTTTCTTCATTCATCCGTGTTCCTGTTGTATTCATACGCGTTTCTTTTCGTTCCGGCTCCGTTTGTCGCTTCTTCGTGGTCATTTGCGGAAGGGGATCGGTCTCGCCGCGGCCGCCTTTTATTTGTTTTGCGGCCCAAGAGGTGTCTAAAAATTGAATGATGGACCATGACTATAACCGTGTGGTATGTTATCTGGTGTCCGGGTCCTGGGAAAACAGGTTTTCCCCATCAATTCCTGAGGTTTAGGGCTCCACGCCGTGCCCGTCGCGTCGGTTCTACGGGTCCCGTACGACGGGCAGCCGACCCGTTCCGTCAGGGTTTCTGGAAGTTTTTCGACGGGACGGTAACGGGTCGGCTTTTCAAGACGACGGCCGTCGAAAAACGGCCGTTGACGGAGGTCGACGGGCGACGGATTTTTGCACAGCAAACCGACGAATCTCGCATATTTCGAGCATTTCTCATGGGTAATAAACTTTCATTGACCTTCTAAAGTGATTTGCACTGAAATCCATCACTCACGACGGCATTCCTACTTCTCAAGTGAATCCAAGTGTTGATTACATATCTTTCCCCGTATCCTACTCAGCACATTTTTCTTGTCAAAATGCAGTTCTTCTTTAAACAGGAGAATAAAGAAGCACCTCACCAGCCCAAAGAAGTTTTATTCATCTCACATTGTCAACAATCAAGTGCAGAACTGCTTGCTAATGCCTTTGAAGGTGTGTTTCAGCGCGAATTGCCCGCGAATTTTCAACTTACCAAAGGTATGTCGAGAGGATAAAGTACCCCACATTTTCCAATGAAAATGGCCAGGTTTGTGTATTGTCTCTGAATAAAATGGTAAGATGCTCTATTGGATGCCGGTATAGGCTAATTTCGCTCGCAGCTGAACCGGCAACTTCCGTTCACCGTCGACGGCCGTCCCGTCACCCGTCCCGTGCCGTAGACATTTTGTTTATTCACACGACGGACCGTTGGGTGACGGGCCGTGCGCATTGTAGTACTACACCCGTCGAAACGACAGCCATGCCCGTGACGGGCACGACGTGCAGCCCTACTTGAGCCCTACTGAGGTTTTCGAATATCTCCTCATCTCTCGATGCTGTATAGTTTTGGGTGGTATTCAAGAGGCAAAAATGTCCTAGTGAATTCATATATCAATTATATATGTAAAGACTCGCTCATTTGACCATTCGTTCGAACATAATGCACCAAGCTGCGCCGTGCCGGATGTGCTGACCAATGATCATTGACATAACAAGTATACACAACGCGTACGCGCTTCATCTTTTTTCTTCTCGCACGTGCTGCATCACTGCCGGAATGAGCCGATACAGCCGCATATGGATGCGGAACATCGGACCGAGCCTTAGCAGGTTGTGTTCTGGTATCCGGGGCCCTGGCAACGAGATTTTCGGTAGTCACGTCCAGAGGCTTTGGTTTCGACACCCCTTGTCGCGGCCTCTTTGTTTGTTTCCGCCTCTTTTTCTCTGCGCCTTAGCACCCATTCGTCTCGCCCGCCTTCATACATTTGGGAGTGTGACCTCTACCTTGATCTTGGCAAAAAAAAAAAAACTTCTTTGATTGCCCGTATTCCCGCGCACTTGCCAGGAGAACGAGCTGCTGCGCTGGGGGTGCTTTTGAGTGACAAGAGCGGCGAGGCGGTGGACGGGGACAGGGGAGCGTGAGATTCTTGAATATTTATTATCATCAGCGTGTACGTACACAGGTCTGTTTCTTGCATTTGGAACTGAAGTTTAGTGAAATCCATGTCTTGTTGAGGGGTTCGCAACTTCCGACGTTTAACTTGTGTTTAACCTGTTTTTTTTGGGATTTTTGGGGGTCGATGATGATGATGATGATGATTTCATTGCGTTGCTGTATGTGGCCTTGTGAGGCTATGACAGCAGTACGTATGGTAGAAATGACGGTTCGGTGGTAGGGTAGTTAACGCTAGAGGATTTTTTGAGGGAAGAGAGAAGAGAATTCTAAACTGTTGAACCCCTTGACAACGGACTGGCGAAAGACCGCTGATTATACCCATAAAGGCCTGTTTTTTTTCTCACAAAATGTCAGGATTTGCACAGGCCTCGGGGCCAAAATTTCCTCAAAATTGAATGTGTGGCAAAATTTTCGTTCCAATGAGGTGGTTTTGGGGGAAAAAATTGCGCTGATGCGATTTTGTCAGGACTTTGTTAGCATTTTGAACAGGCATTTTGGCTTCAAAAAGGCCAATGTCAGGATTTCCCCAGGCCTGCGGCGCAAAAAAGTCAGATGTTGACAGGATTTTGACCAGGCCTTCCCACCTATAATCAGCGGTCCTTCTGGCGACCGCTTTCGATCATCCTCGCATCTTATCGCCATAGAGGTAGAGGCCGCGACGGAGCTGGGACTCGGAGTGCCGTGACCTTCGGCCTTGATCTTGGCAAAAAAAACAAAACTTCTTGGCTTTCACGTACGACCGACGTATACTCTATGTACCACGGTGTCCCCGACTCGGATTCATTCTCTCACCTCCTAATGTGGTGCCTGGACCCACCATAACGTCGATCTCGCGATTTTTTCTACCTCGATTCAGGTCTAACTCCAGATGATTTCTCTACCCGCGACCGTTATAAAAGGGACGGTCTTCTCTCTCATTCTACCCAACTGTATTTCCCCCTATTTCCATCTCTTTGTATCCACCACCCTACCGTCGCGTCCTTCAATATACTATGAACCCATCCGCCCCGAACCGCCCTTGCGTTGTATGTGGCCGTGCCACTAGTTTATGGTGCAGTCGCTGCCAGGCGATCTTCTACTGCTCGCCTGAACATCTACGAGATGTCCGTATCTCCTTGCATCTGGCACGCGTGTTTTGAACTCTTGAGCCACTACAGGACTGGCCTCGCCACCGCCAGCAGTGCTACCCCCGGAGCGAAGTACCCACCGGCTACGGGTCCAACATGATCACGACGCCCCCTCCGGCAGAACCAGAATACATATCTGTCTCTGCGATCATATTCCTCGCAGACGAGGGTATGTTTTACAGGTCTCGTTCTCTCTACGCCGTCTGATATCGTGCTATAGAACGCCCCAGAATCATCAACATTAGCTGCCGCTTGCCACAGCGCCGCTCCCAAGGCCTGTGCCCGCTACCCATTCTCCAGCCGTACTTCGACGCGCAGCCGGAGAGCGTCGTCCTGACACAGGGCCTGAACGGCGAGCTGCTCCGCTTCCCTCTCCACGTTTTTTACTCGCCAACCGCACTTGCGCGCTGCTCGCCCATCAATCGCTCGATATATCATATCACCTCCGGAGCGGTCTCCAAACCGTGGTGTGGCAACGTCGTGGCACTCAACTTCAACGGCTCCCGGCGCCAAGGCTACACCGACGCAGGCTCCAACGACCTTCCTGCTTTGTCGGCTTATTTCCTCACCTATCAGTGACCATTGACATCTCCGCGTGCGTGCATGCATGATTTTAGACCATTTGCCTTTCGTCTAACAGTGATCTTAGTATCGCTACTAAACTACTTCGGAACCCTCATTCCTTTCAATAGATGTGATCTTTCCCCTATGTATTGCTCACGGGCTCCACTGTAGCATTCTCCTCGCTTCAACTTTGCTATCGTCGCATCCCCCTTATTAGTTTGATGTTAAAATAATACATTATCGTACTCTCTTGCCAATAATGCCACCTTACTTCTTCCACTCACTTTTACCTTCGCTGCCACCAAAATTATTTCCAAGCGCTCATGACCAGCTCATGACTATGATCCCCGGCTCGGTTCCTCCGCAGCTCCTTGAGAGCGCATCAGATGGAGAACCCGCGAAATGAAGTGAAGCTGTAGGGGTGCTCAATTCTTAAACCGTGGCGTGGTGCCGTGGCATATTTGGTCGAAACAAATAAAGATTCAAACTCCGCTTCGTCTTGGTCTCAACCCCACTGTTCCTATCCACATTTCAGAAACACATGAGTTCCATAATATATTCAACGAGGTAAATAATGGTACCCCAAGTGTTATCTTCCTTCAATACAACGTTCACTGCAAGATATAAATATACTTGTATGAATGTGGCAAAACCCCCAAGTTGCGGGCCCTCCAAATTTGTCAGGCCTTGTTAAATTGATCCAGATGAGTGACTAAGTGGTTAGGATGAGTTTGGAGCCAAAATTAGGCTAGGAAATGAAGCAAGAGGATGTGCAAAACGGTTTGTTTCCTGGCGGAGTTTGAATCTTTATTTGTTTCGACCAAATATGCTACGGCACCACGCCACGGTTTAAGAATTGAGCACCCCTATTGGAACGCTAACTCAAATCTAGTCTCAAAAACAAGCTCGAGAATTGGCTGCAACCGGCAAATATGTCCGATAATAAACAGCACGAAACACAGAACTTCACCATGAAGGCACTGTAATATGGTTCTTGGACAGTTGCCAGCTCACTGAATGGATTGAAAACCTGGATCTCTCTGGATCGAAGGAAGCTGTAAGCGACTTCGGACTCTTCTTTTTTCGGGTACTAATCCATCGGTAGCTGGTACGGGGAAAAGTGTGATAAGGTATGAGGCATTAGCCTCAGGGATTTTTCAGCTAATTACCCACGCACCAGCTCTACGGTGATACGAAAACTGCTCCATGATCGACCGTCATCCGACCACGGAACAACTGCTGTGGGATACTTTTACGTCGACTTTAGGGACGACAAGAAGCAGTTGGTGGATACCATGCTTCGCTCTGTTGTCTTCCAGCTGTCTGGGCGGTCCCTTAATCTCTACGCGGCCCTTGATTCCCAGTACGAAAAGCTATCCCAGGGCCAGACTCTGCCCACCACCCAGGATCTTCTGGATATTCTTGGCCAGCTACTTTTAGAATTTCGTCGCACTTATATTGTCCTTGATGCACTCGACGAGTGCCGAGACACGCATCTTCAGGATCTTGTCGAGCTTCTCTCGAAGCTTCGGATACGAACGAAAAGCTCGTTGCACCTCCTGTTCACCAGTCAACCCCGTGAAATATTTATGGTCAGTTCAAGGGTGTAGACGGATTGTTCTGGAACACGAAAAAACGCAAAAGGACATCAAGCACTTTGTTTCTGATGAGGTCCAGTTGGGGCTCCAGCGCCTGAAGCACTTGGGAGGCTGGAAACCGCGCGCTGAGGAGATCATCGCAAAAGTTGTGGCGAAGAGTAACGGGATGTGAGTTGATTTGGGGTGGTGAATTTGAGTACAACGCAGCTGAAGGGCCTTTTGGAAGCGCATTGCAGGCTGCAGCTGCTGGCGGTCATACGGAGGTCGTCGGTATCCTGTGCGAGAAGGGTGCTGACGTGAACACAGGTAGATGGTCTTATAGAACCGGAAGCGCATTTCAGGCCGCGGCTGAAGGTGGTCACACGGAGGTCATTGTTATCCTGAGTGAGAATGGTGCCGATGTCAACGCAGTTGGAGGGCGTTTTGGAAACGCATTGCAGGCCGCGGCTGAAGGTGGTCACACGGAGGTCGTTATTATCCTGATTGAGAATGGTGCCGATGTCAACGCAGTTGGAGGGCGTTTTGGAAACGCATTGCAGGCCGCGACTGAAGGTGGTCACACGGAGGTCGTTATTATCCTGATTGAGAAGGGTGATGATCAAAGCAGCTGAAGGAAGCGCATTGCAGGCCGCGGCTGCTGGCGGTCATACGGAGGTCGTCGGTATCCAGTGCAAGAAGGGTGCTGACGTGAACACAGTCGGTGGAGAATATGGGAGTCCTTTACGGTCCGCGTCTAGGATGGGCTACCAGGAAATTGTTCAAATCCTGCGCGAGAATGGTGCTGTCGGTGCGTGAAAACTGTCAATGTAAATATTACAACTCACCGGAATATGTGCAGATACAGATCAACAGGACTTTCAATAGTTGTTTGTATAGATGGCGTGCCGTAGTTTGTCAAATCCTATGTATGTATCCCAATTATGGCTGGTAAAGCATGAGATGAAGTCAAGAAAAACGCACGCACATTAGGAAATGATTTTGGATAGAGTAATCTTCTTGGTTAGTATTCACCAGGACAGAAAGCCGGGCTACAGAGCCAGTGGAAGGTATGATGATTCGCAGATAAGTACAGCCGTACGTTGTCACGATTCATCGCCCGGTCCACAAAGAGCGGGCGGAGTCCGCGAAGGGGGCAGGCTCCCGGGCATATGCTTGCGAGCACCGAAGGACGGGCGCCATAGGATCAGTGAGAATGTCGCTGTAGTGGTTCCGGGAGACTTACTGTTATAGTTCCTTCGTGGCGCTACAACTCATGAATAGTATAGATATTAAATCTGTCTGAATATGATGAGATACGGGCTGTCAAGGTAGCCGGCGTGCCCAACAATCTTGCCGCCTTGCCAAGTAAGACCAGCGTTGTTCAACGACTCGCTGTCCTTCGCCAGGCTATAGCTCCAAGGAAAAAGAGAAAATTTCGAGGTCGCCGCTCGCAATCATGTTACCTGTGTATAACTCCAAGGAAAAACAGAAAATTCCAGCTCACTGCTACGCAATTTCCGCTCTCCCTGCAAGCCATTTATAATATAGCTCCAAGGGAAAAGAGAAAATTTCGAGATCGCCACTGCTTGCACATTTATCTTACTTGTGTATAACTCCAAGGAAAAACAGAAAATTTCAAGCTCACCGCTATGCAATTTCCGTCCATTGATGATATAGCTCCAAGGGAAAAGATAAAATTTCGATATCACCACTGCTTGCACATTATTAATGTTACTAATGTTACTTGTTTATAACTCCAAGGAAAAACAGAAATTTTCGAGTTCACTGCTAGTCCATTTGCGCGCGCGTCGAGGTGGTTGGCAGATGAAGAGGGAAAGCTATATTGGTGCTTTGATCGATGATGATGGGGAACAAAACTAACGTGATCCTGCCCACCCGTTGTGCCGTCACGACCGTCATTTCAAAGGCTGTCAAACCCCTTCAAACCCGCGGGTACGTCGGGTACGCGGATTGAGCAGGGTTGAGCACGGGTCTGAAATCGCGACCCGTACTATGGGTTACATTGGGATTGAAACGGGACTAGAGTTTGAAACGGTCCTCGCTTGGGCTCGGATTCCCTCAATTCTTCGCGGAACGTGCTCCGACATATATAGTGCATTAGACTAGCCAAAAAATGAGTGGATTCCGACCACAACTGAGTGAGCATCAGGGTCCCGAGCAAATGAGGTCTGATTCACCCTTCAAATCTTCGCGTTCATTACTGTCCGCGGAACCGTTTCTCTTCGGCTTTCACTGGAATACTTTCACGGACTAAGAAAGTCGTTGCAAAAGAAAATGGGGCGGTAGCTCATGCGGGGCGTCCAGGAGGTGGTATATACGCTCAGAAAGCACTTCAGTCACGGATTATATGAAAGTCACGCTTTTGGTGAAAATAGGGCTTCTTGGACGCCCCGTTTGTGGTAATATCGTTTTTAAAGCCATGAAAGTGTTCCTGTGAAAGACGATGCGAAACGGTTTAACGTAAAGTAATGAACGCGAAATTTTGAGTGACATAATCTGACATATTTTCCTCAGGGCACTCAGTTGTGGTCGGAATCCACTCATCTTTTTGGCTAGTTAATGCACTATATATGTCGGAGCACGTTCCGCGAAGAATTGAGGGAATCCGAGCAAATCCGAGCTCAAGCGAGGACCGTTTCAAACTTTAGTCCCGTTTCAATCCCAGGATAAGTATCAGGATAATATATTACCCTGCTTGGGGAACATGCAGGGGTGTAGTGTAACCCAGGGTCATAGTACGGGTCGCGATTTCAGACCCATGCTCAACCCTGCATCGAGATCCCCATTCTGCGCCTTGTGTATGAGCTGCATACTGAAAACGGGCAGCTGCAGCTGCGAGGCCGTCGATGACGAAGCCGGGAGCGGCGCAAGCGGGGGTAGACCGGGAGACAAGAGCGGCGCGCTCTGGCTGACAGGCAGGCGGAATGACAGTGTGTCATCGATGGGGATTGCGCGCGCGAGGCAGACAGGAGCACCTGCGACTCGTTGGGAATGTCCGAGTCCGGATCCGATGCGTCCAGCTCACTGGGGGCATACGCCGATGCGTCGGAGCCGCCCATCATCCCGACCATGCCCAAAACACGCTTGGTGTCGCGCGCCCAGTGGCTGGTGTCGCTCCCGCGGCTGCTGCGTGGAGAGGGCGGTATAAGTAGGTCGTAGAGTGATGGGGAAGGGGAAATCAGGTGTCATCGAGTTAGTCCACGAGTGCATGAAGAAGAACAGAAAAGAAGGAATAGAGAAGAGATACGTGATGAAGAACAAAACCAAGTGAAGTATATATGTGGTGTCCTCGTCCCCAAAGCAGATTGTCGTCAATCAACTACTCCCGTACCCACCCGGGGGCGCAGCACCAGGAGGCAGACTGAAGCCAATCGAGTTGCGCAAGTAGCGGTTCTGCGTCGGCTGTGACTGCAGCGGCCCCTGCCCCCTAGCGCTGAGGGGCACCTGCGACGTCGGCCGTCGCGAATTCGGCCTCGCCACGTGCCGCACTCCGCCCTCCGGCCCTTGCACAGGCCCGCAATCCGTCAGTCGCACGCCCCGCGCCACCCCCCCGCAGCGGCGACGGCGACGCAACCTCCTCCTCGGGCTCGTCATACACCGTCACGGGGCTCCCGCTCCCTCTAAATGGGTTGCCGCTGCCCGCTGACGCGCCACCCGCTGACGCCGTGGTGAGTCGTACGTGCTGCCTCAGAAGGGGCTCTCTCGTGGCGCGCGCGACAGGGAGTTGTATCGCTTCTGCGGTGGTGGCGGCGGCGGCGAATCATAGGTATCACTCCACACATCCGAGCTCGGGATCCAGAGGAATCAGGCTTGTACCCGCCCTCCTCGCTCGAGCGCGCCATGCTGATGGACGACGATGAGGACATGGGGTTGCTGCTCCCCGCGCTGGCAGTCGTGTTCCGGGAGACGGCGAGTGGCGTGGGGAGCATCAGCAGCGCGTTGCTGTCGTGCCTTGGCCACTGCACCGGCGCGTAAATGGCCCGAATCCATTGTCAAGGTATTCGACGGCGGGTGGAGCATATCCGAGTTGGAAGTGAGCGAGTACCGATTACTGTCCGTCCTGCACTTCGTCAGCGCAAGCTCCAGCCGTAAAAAGAAGAAAAAGACGCACTTGCGATCATTGTACACCGAGTCCTCATGCGACATCGTCCCGCTCTTCCCGCACTCAAACTCGGCCCAGCACTTCATCACAATGTGCGTCGAGTCAAACTCGCCCTCCTTGTCGCCCGTGTGCGTCTTGTCCCCCGCGACCTTGCGCGTCTGCCCCCACGAAAAGTCGTCAAAGTGCCAGAACGCATACGCGGCAGCAGCCCGTTCCAGATCGGGAGCAAGATGAGGTAGATGAGCATCCAGCCCACGTACGCGATCTTGCGGCTCGTGACGATGATGAGCACGAGCGGCAGCGAGACTGTGGATGGTCGAGTTGATCCAGCGGCGGCGCTGCGAGAACAGCACGCGGAACGTGTCGGGCACGACGGTCTTGTCGCATCTGGAAGAAGAGATGAGCCATTGCGGGCGTGGCCACGCTTGAGGACGGTATGTGCTAGTTGGCAGGCTCATCGTGAGATGGCCATCCGTTGTCAAGGGCACTAGTCTTGAAAAAGGGATGAATGGATTTGATGGAGCGAATGGCCAAGAGTCATAGTCGATGGTATAGAGCTCGCAGAGGGCTTCATGACGGTATAGAAAATATGTTGGAGGCAAAAAGAACAAGTTGGCTGGTGTGAGCCATTCGAAGCCACGGCTCGAGCTGTCACAAAGCCGGCTTGAGCCGGAGCCAAGCGTTTTAATTTTGGAGCCATTTAACAATTTAACAATTCGATATCCGTCTATGTACGTAGTACTTAGGTATAAATACCTCGACGGACCCAATAGAGAGGAACGTGAAAGATAGTATCGTAAATCGTAGTATCGTGAAGATCGTAATATCATGAGGTTTGTGAGGATGCGCAGCCGGTCAGCCGGCTAGGCTCGGCTAATTTGGGCTCGGCTCAGTCGGCTAGCCGGAGCCGAGCCGAGCCGCGGCAACACTAGCTCTTGCCAAACACAACCATTGCTGTTCAGCTGCTGCGCTCTCAAAATTCCTCAGCTCTGCCCATCAAGCAGGGGTGAATGTAGTGATGTTGCCCAGCCACTTCTCAGAACCATTTCTTATATTATCTTGCAAACATTGTGCCGTCATTTGTCCGTTGTTGCAACATGACTCCGAGGTACCGCAAAATCCCGTTAATTTTCTAACGCGCTAAGCAGAAGCCGACATTACCTTCCTTATGCGAATAGCCTTGCAATCCTCGTTTCCTGACGCACCCCAACAACTCCGTTCCGAGGCCGATGCGTCCCCATTTCATTCTGTCACCTCCTAATGTGGTGCCTGGACTCACCACCCTTCTCAGCTGTAACGTCGATCTCACGATTTTTTTTACCTCGATTCAGTTCTGACTCCAGACGATATCTTTCTCTACCCGCGACATATAAAAAGGATGGTCTTCTCTCTCATTCTACCCAACTGTATTCCCCCCTATTTCCATCTCTTTGTATCCACCACCCTACCGTCACGTCCTTCAATATACTATGAACCCATCCGCTCCGAACCGCCCTTGCGTTGTATGTGGCCGTGCCACTAGTTTATGGTGCAGTCGCTGCCAGGCGATCTTCTACTGCTCGCCTGGACATCTACGAGATGTGCGTATCTCCTGCAATTCAGCATGCGTGTTCTGAACTCTTGAGCCACTATAGGACTGGCCTCGCCACCGGCAGCAGTGCTACCCCCGGAGCGAAGTACACACCGGCTACGGGTCCAACACGATCGCGACGCCTCCTCCGGCAGAACCAGAATACATATCTGTCTCTGCGATCATATTCCTCGCAGACGAGGGTATGTTTTACAGGTCTCGTTCTCTCTACGCCGTCTGATATCGTGCTATAGAACGCCCCAGAATCATCAACATTAGCTGCCGTTCGCCACAGCGCCCCTCAAAAGGCCTGTGCCCGCTACCCATTCTCCAGCCGTACTTCGACGCGCAGCCGGAGAGCGTCGTCCTGACACAGGGCCTGAACGGCGAGCTGCTCCGCTTCCCTCTCCACGTTTTTTACTCGCCAACCGCACTTGCGCGCTGCTCGCCTATCAGTCGCTCGATATATCATATCACCTCTGGAGCGGCCTCCAAACCGTGGTGTGGCAACGTCGTGGCACTCAACTTCAACGGCTCCCGGCGCCAAGGCTATACCGATGCAGGCTCCAACGACCTTCCCGCTCTGTTGGCTTATTTTCTCACCTATCAGTGACCATTGACATCTCCGCGTGCGCGGATGAATGATTTTAGACCATTTGCCTTTCGTCTACCAACAGTGATAGCTACTAAACTACTTCGGAGCCCGAGTCGTTCCTTCCAATAGATGTGATCTTTCCCTATGTATTGCTCACGAGTTCCACTGTAGCAACTTTGCTATCGTCGCATCTACCTTATTAGGTTAATGTTAAAATAATACGTTATCGTACTCTCTTGCCAATAATGCCACCTTATTTCTCCCACTCACTTTTACTGGCGTCAAAATTATTTCCAACTATGATCCCCGGCCCGGTTCCTCCGCAGTTCCTTGAGATGGAGAAGCCGAAACGAAGTGAAGGCCTAAAGCTGGGAAGTTTCTGATTTGATACCCACGTATCGGATATCCACTTTTTTTTTTTGGTGACCATATAATCTAAATTAGTCTAATGCTCTTGCCAAACACAACCATCGTTGCTCAGCTGCAGCGCTCTCAAAATTGCTCCTCCTCTCCACTCAGCTCTGCAAGCCCTTCGCTCTATCTTCCACTTCCTCTACCAATCTCGCCACTGCTGCCTGCGTCTCTGCCAATGTGCAATGTGGTCCGCGGTACTTCAAGATGAAGTGCCTCGATCCATTAAACGTCTCGAGCTTGTACGAATACAGACGGCGACTAGCGATGCGACGTGGTGCTGGCCATTGGGCTCTCCTTTCGAACCGATTTGAAAGTGTAATCGAGGTCGCCTTGGTAGGTAACCAGTAGCAACCCAGCGCACCTGCACCCCGCAATCCTGGACCGAATCCTCGCGGTGCTCACGCGAACAAGCACTGGTAAGCCGCGGGCCGCTGCCGCTTCTACACCCCTACAAATCAACAAGGCGTCGGCGCCTATGCTCGAGGCACTGTGTCTCCTGTGCGACGCTGACAGTGAGTCCCGTCCTTCCTTTTCCCTCTTGCCACTTGCCACACCCTCGGACTCCTCCTTCGCATCCCATTCCCGCGTCCCGCCTTACCTCTTCTTTCGTCCACCTTACCTCTTTCTTCGTCCACCATCCCTCCTCTTAACTCTCGAGCGTTGTTTCCTTACTCTCGAGGCGTAAAGCGCGTCCTCTTCCGACGCGCCACTGCGCCCGGGAGGACGCACGCACCCCATATAGTGCATTGTATTTCATCCGGCCCTTCGTGTTGTTCCATTCTTCTTTTCTGACCGTGCGCGCGCGGTCGGCGTGCTTGGCACGCGTTCCCGTCTTGCAGGCGCTCGTTCATTCCTTGGGCGCGCTGTCGACGACGGCGTCCAAAGAACAGCCCCTTCCTTTGTCCTATCCTTCTTCTTACCTCCTTCCCCATCGCTCCCCATTGTCGCCGCCCACATCAATCCCTCAGCTAACCCCCCTTTTTTACAGTCCCCGCCCTCCTCCCCGCCCTCCTGCACCTCCGCCACCTCCGCCACCGCCCTCGCGCGCCCGCAGATCCCGGTCGCGCTCGCCGCGCTGATGATGAGCGTTGCGCCCAAGGTGACGGAGGCGGATGCAGCAGATGCGCCACCGACAGTGAGCGAGGACGTGGCACCCCGTCCGGCACGCCCACACCCACAAACCCAGATCCAGCGGTGGGCACCCTCGCAGACGCCCTCGCGCGCCTCACCCGCGCGGCTTGCGGACCTCGAGGTCACGGAGGCGCTCAAGACGGTCCCCGCGACGACGGCGGCGTCTGCTGAGCCTGCGCCGACAGGTACACCCGCGCCCACATCGTCCGCCACGTCTGTCGCGCCATCCCCCGCCCCGTCTGCTGGGCCTGCGCCCACGGGTGCGCCCCCCGGTGCGCCTGCGCCGTCCGCCGTGCCGACGCCCACCGCGACAACATCGCTCACCCCTTCCGTGGCAAGCCCACCCTCGCCGACCACCCCGCAGTGGACACCCTCGCCGACGCCCTTGCGCGTCTCACCCCGCGCAGCTCGCGGACCTCGAGGTCACGGAGACGCTCGCGACGGCGGCGTATGTCCCCGCGGCGGCGGCGGCGGCGTCTGCTGGGCCGCCCGCGCCGACTGTTACAGTGACTGGACTAGCGCCCCCCGCGCAGACTGGTACGCCTGCGCCGACTGCTGCGCCGACTGGTACGCTTGCGCCGACCGCTGCGCGGACTGGTATGCCCACCCCTTCCGTGACAACCCCACACCGGCGCGGACACCCTCGCGATCCGTGCTGGGCCCAGACCTGCGGAACGCAAGCACCCTGCTGAATCCAAGCGCGGGCGTCGTTGCCCCCACCTCAAGGCGCTCGAGCTCAAGGGCGCGACTGACGCGGAGGCGCTGCCGCCCGCGGCGATCGCGGCATTACGGGGCGGTGAGTGTCTTTTTGTTTTCATCTATGCCGGGGTTTTTTTTTCCATTTTTTAAAATTTTATTCTTGCCCGTTCTATTATTATTTCTTTGATTGTCCCGATGCCCTTCCTGCGGTCTCGCTGCTTGCTTTTCCTTAGTTTCGCGTCGTTTGTTTATTGCGAAGCCATTTCTCTGTTTGGTGTTCTGCACACCCCATTCATCTCGCGTCCTGCGCGTTTTTTTTTTTCCATTTTCTGTTGGTGTGTTTTATTTCCGTTTCGTTTCGTTTCGCCTTCCTTTCGTTCTTTCTTTCCCTCTTTCCGCGTCTTGCTTTCCTTCTACTGTGCCCACTTCAATGCTGATTTTTCTTTCTCTCTTTTTCGCGCAGTGGGCAAGAAACGGCGCCGGCTCACGAGTGGGTGAATCCCAGGTGCGCCCGCGCGGGGTGGATATCCACACTATCTGGCTATTGTGTATGTAGAGCATTATGTAACACTCCTGTTCCTTTTTTCATTTTCCTTTTATTCTTTTCTTTACACGAGACTTCTTATAATTACTTTAGAAGAGAAAGATGGGAGGGATTTACTGTGTGTACTGCGGATATTCAGTTTAATTTCACCCCACTCTCCCTCGCTACTCTCTTGCTACTCTCCGCTCGTCCCTGGATTAGAGGGGAACATTTAGGTGACGTGACTTATGCCCCGTGCGAGAGGACGGACTATCAAGCTTCAAGTATTGTTACGTTCATATCAGCAGCAGCGTTGGGCTGTTCCTCGCCAGATCTTCTCTCTCCCGAGTCCGAGTCGCGACTCAAGTTCAAAGAGGATCTCCATGTTATCTAATCTCTTGATCTCATCATTGTCATTCATAACATATTGGCCCTTGATTGGCCCTTGCACCCATCTCACTGCCTGGTCGGGCGACGATGAAAGCTTACTGGCAACCCAAGGCACAAAGACCTGCCCCCGTCATCCCGGATTCTCTTCAGGACCCGCCGGTCATCGAGGAGTCCCCGGAGGATGCGAGTCGACTCGGACGCCCATCCCGTCTCCGCGCTTTGACGAAGGGCTTCCGCAGATCAAAGCAAAGCAAAGGAACAGATATTGGCCGGGACACTACGACTTCAGAGGGTACAGCTGGCCCTGTCAACCTGAACTCTCAGCCGGAACCCACTGGAGGTGACACAAGGCGGACACATAAAACTGGCACCGTTATTGATAACCTTGCGCTTGCGGCCACTATCGTGGAGAGCATCTCCGACACTATCGATAAATTCCCCTTTGTGGGTCCCGTGGCGGCTCTTCTGTCCCAGATTTTGAAGAAATGCAGGGTAAGTGAAACAACCTTGAAGCTTGAAGTGTTGCCAATTAACTTCTTGTAGGAAATCAAGGATATGCATGAACAGCGCGACCTTCTTGTCGCTCGGCTTACCAAAACAGCTGAGGATCTGCATAGCATGATTATGCAAATGGAGGCAAATAACTATACCAACTCCACCGGCCGCCTGAAGGCAGACATTGAGGAATACGTCGGGTAAGGTTTCATTATCTAGTTTCTGACAAAAATAACCGCTTTTAAATGTAGACTACTTCAGCAGGCGTCTGCGCTCATGTCGGACTTTGACAGTCAAGGGAGACTTAGAACAACTGCACTCCAAATGGAATGGGCAGGCAAGTTTACTGGTCTCAATCACAAGCTTGATTATCCGGCGCCCGTTTCAGTGTAAGTGCCACATATTTATTACTTGGGCATCATTACGAGAAAGTTCATATCTTTCAGGTCAACCGTTTGGCCGATATACAGATAGAGCAGGGTGTAATTCACAGGAAGGTGGACAATGCCCAGATAGAACAAGGTGTAATTTACAAGAAGGTGGACAATGCCCAGATAGAACAGGAAGTAATTCACAAGACGGTAGACGATGCCCGCATCGCAGGTGTCAGTTTAATTTTTATTGTGTTGATCATTTGAAGGCTAACTCAATTTAGTGTCAAAAACAAGCTCGAGAATTGGCTACAACCTGCAAATATGTCCGATAAGCAACACGAAACACAGAAGCTTCACCATGAAGGCACTGGAATATGGTTCTTGGACGGTCACCAGCTCACTGAATGGATAGCAAAACCGGGATCTCTCTGGATTGAAGGAAATTGTAAGTGACTTTGACTCCTCCTTTTTTGAGTACTAATTGATCGGTAGCTGGTACGGGGAAGAGCGTAATAAGGTACGGAAGATTTAGCCACCGGGATTTTTCAGCTATTTACCTATCCACCAGCTCTACAGTGATCCGGAAGCTGATCCACGATCGACCGCCATCTGACCATGGAACCGCCGCGGTGGGATACTTCTATTTCGACTTTAGGGATGACAAGAAGCAGCTGGTGGATACCATGCTTCGCTCCGTCGTCTTCCAGCTGTCTGGGCAGTCCCTTAATCCCTATGCCGCACTTAATTCACAGTACGAAAAACTATCCCGGGGTCAGACTTTGCCCACCACCCAGGATCTTCTCGATATTCTTGACCAGCTACTCTTGGAATTTCAACATACTTATGTTGTGCTTGATGCACTTGACGAGTGTCGAGGCATGGATCTTCAGGCCCTTGTCCAGCTGCTCTCAAACCTTCGATTACGGACGGAAGGCTCATTGCACCTGCTGTTCACCAGTCAACCCCGTGAAATATTTACGGCCGGTCTCAAGGGTGTACAACGAGTCATTATGGAGTCCAAAACTACGCAGAAGGATATTGAGCAGTTTGTTTCTAGCGAGGTCCGGTCCAGGCTCAGGGACTTGAAGCATTGGAGCCGTTGGAAATCACACGCTGATGAGATCACTGCAAAAGTTGTTGAGAAGAGTAATGGGATGTAAGTTAATTACGAGTTGGAGCTGAAAATGTCATTGCTGACTGGAAATCACAGGTTTCGCTTGGCCGCTTGTCTCCTTATCGAGATGTCCCGTCCTAAATTGGAGCCCAACCTCCACATGATATTGGCAAATCTTCCGAATGAGCTATACGGAATATACGAGCGATTCATGGAGACTATTGACAAGGACGACTGCATCTACGTGGAACGGGTCCTCCGCTGGCTTCTCTTCTCTGCGAAACCAATGTCCCTTCCTCAGCTTGAGGAAACCCTTGCATTCGATTTCTCAGACCCGCACCTTGCTGTATATGACCCATCTAAACGGGGCGAAAATGCGACAATTATTTGTGGATTCTTGGAAGGACTGGTCATTGTCGGCGAAGATGTGACTGGCCCTACTGACAGAAGAACAATGTCAGTGGTCGTGAGCCTCGCACACGCATCTGTCGCAGATTACCTTGCTTCCGATAAATTTGCGACAAAGGGCCGGTGCAACCTCAACAGGGAGCACGCACATACACTTCTTGCACAGACATGTGTGGGCTATCTTCTTCACTTCGAAAACCATCCTTGCCACTTCGAACAACAGAATCACTCCTACTGTTGGAATCTTACCAAGCAGACATCTTTGGAGTATCCCTTGGCGGAATATGCCGCACAGTATTGGAGCCATCATCTGCTCCGCTGCCACGACCGAGCTGCTCTATTGACATCGACCGCGCGGCTCTTTGTGAGTGGTAGCCGGCAATATGAAACTTTGAACAACCTGTACAACATAAACAGCCTGGGCTCACGTTCAAGCTGTTTTCCGCAGCCTCTGTATATCTGCTCCCTCATAGGATACCGTGAAGGAGTGGAATATTTGCTTCGGAGCGGTGCCGATGCTAATGCAGTAGGCGGGGGGTTTCAGAATGCTTTACAAGCAGCATCCGCAAAAGGTCACATCGACATTATTTGTGCCCTACTCGAGAATGGTGCAGATATAAACAAAGCGGGTGGGGATTGTGGAAGTGCATTACAGGTCGCAGCGGTGGGTGGTCACACGGGGGTCGTCAGTATCCTGTGCGAGAAGGGTGCCCACGTCAACGCAGCCGGTGGATTTCATGGGAGCGCTTTACAGGCCGCGGCTGCTCGCGGTCACACGGAGGTCGTCGGTATCTTGTGCGAGAAGGGTGCCGACGTCAACACAGCCGATGTAGTTCGTGGGAGTGCTTTACAAGCCGCCGCTGCTGGCGGTCATGCGGAGATCGTTGGTATCCTGTGCGAGAAGGGTGCCGACGTCAACACAGCCGATGGAATTCATGGGAGTGCTTTACAAGCCGCGGCTGCTGGCGGTCATACGGAGGTTGTCGATATCCTGTGCGAGAAGGGTGCCGACGTCAACACAGTTGGAGGACATTATGGAAGCGCATTACAGGCCGCGTCTCTGATGGGCGCCAAGGAGATCGTCCAAATCCTGATTGAGAAGGGTGCTGACGTCAACGTAACCGGTGGAAGTTATGGGAGTGCTTTACAGGTCGCGGCTAAGGGTGGTCACACGGAGGTCGTCGGGATCCTGTGCGAGAAGGGTGCCGACGTCAACACAGCCGGTGGGATTTATGGGAGCGCATTGCAGGCCGCCGCTGCTCACGGTCATACGAAGGTTGTTGGTATCCTGATTGAGAAGGGTGCCGAGGTCAACACAGTTGGAGGGTATTATGGAAGCGCATTACAGGCTGCATCCAAGAGGGGCCACCTGGAGATTATCCAAATCCTAATTGGGAAGGGTGCCGACGTGAACACAGTCGGTGGAGAATATGGGAGTGCTTTAGAGCTCGCATCCAGGAATGGCTGCCGGGAAATTGTTCAAATCCTGCGCGAGAATGGTGCCATCGGTGTGTGAAAACTGTCGATGTAAATATTACGACTCACCGGAATACGTGCAGATAGAGATCAATGGGACCTTCAACAGTTCTTTGTATAAATAGGGTGCTGTAGCTTGTCAAATCCTCCCAATTGTGGCTGGTAAAGCAATGAGATCAAGGGGGCACCGGCCCGGTATCCATCGGTGGCTGACGGGATCAGTTGATAGGAGATATTGATGAGCAAAAGATTAGATAGTGTCATCCGTTCTAGACCATTTTATTCGATATAGGGGTTTCCGCTGAAGTGGTTGGCTTCCACTGAAATCCACTAGATCTCTGGGTGGCCAAGAGGGAGCAGTCACGCACGCAAGGATTCTGGGATCAGGTCGAGATCAAGGTAGGTAGACAATCGAAGAGTCCAATAAATATTTTCTAAAATATTTCCATCAGGCCCGCGGGAATCGGCGCGATACTTGTGCCGGTGATACTGAAATATTATGTAATAAACCATGTGAGTGACGTGATCAAATGATGGGCGTGTGGGTCGCATTTTAATTAATATTTTATTTTCCACTCACGTACATCAGTATCGGGCCTATGAGAGTGGAATCTGTTCAAGAGGTGCTGGAATCCGTGGTATCTACCGATGGATTCTGGTGGAATGAGACCAAAATTCAGTGCGGCTACCCTTGGCTATAAATGTGCCTCATTTGTCGACTTTCGAGCTGGTCTCCGCCCGAGACTGTCCTACAAGGCAGACACATTTTCTTCCCAAGGGGTGGTGCGACTCGGGTCGTAGTTTGTGGCTGTGGAAGAGGTAAGCTTTCTTCCTTTTCTGCGATCACGAATCTTGCCTCACCCCGGCGTCCTCTAACAAGATCAATCGGCAATGAAATACCTCCCAGCGGATCTGGCCCGCCTCTTGCAGTCAACGCAGGCTTGTGTGGTTGGAGAACTTACCGTAACCAATATGCAATTACAGCCCCAAATAACGTATGACGGATGCAGAGTCTTTAGCTATTTCTGGTCCGGCGTCCCGTCGGCGTATCGGGATCTGTTCCAATCTTATTCACGACCCGAATGCGCCGTGCTTCCGCTCCGACATTCCTGACGATAAACGAAAATGCCCTCCCCCAAAAAATGATTTCTGACGGTACAGTTCGAAGATATTGACTTCCCGACTCGGACACAATATCCCATAACTCTGTTTCGCCTCTGCATTGTTCCATTTACTGTGCTATTCTAAGATCGTGGGACACTGGGAAGTGGTGGCAACGCTAGTCCGTCTTCAGCGGGCATTAGATCACGCCACAAGATAAGTATAAGAATGGAAGTGGTCAGGTATCCATCGAGGAAGATGCCCACCATGTTCTCTTCCGCGATATCCAAAAATCTCATCCAGTACACAAGCCATGCAGCAACCATTGCTAAGCAAATTGCAGACTCTTCCCAGGTTCCATTTTTGGGCTCAACTGCTGTGTTGACTTTGTCAATTTTGAAATCTGTTGAGGTGATTCAGTTGTCCTTTAGATGGCACATAGCGACTAACTCCGAGCAGAACATCCGATCGTACAAGAATGAATGCGTTCAAATGGTTGAACAGATCTACGAAATTATCTGTGCCATTTTGAAGCTCTACACCACATCCGAAACCAGTGGTGTGCTTTCAACCGCACTATTGTATGACATTGGAAAATTCACAGAGTAAGAAAAAACATCAAGTTTGAATTTTGACAGTACAGTGAAAGCATTCTATTAGAGCCCTTCAAAAAGTTTTCACATTTTTAAAAGGGCAACAGAGGATGGGAAAAATCAAGCACCTGTTCAGACAATCTCAAAATGTCGTGACATTGGAAACTTGCAGGGTAGAACTCAATCATGCCCTCGAGACATTCAGGGTAGCTATTCACAATTGTTTTTTGAACTTTAAGCAGATTAGATTTCAGATTTGAGCCACTGGTTCAGCTTTCTCTCAAATGACACAAATTAAGAGAGATGCAGAAGAGCAGCATCAGGAGCTTGTCGCACTCCTGAATGCTCACGAAGATCTCACGAGTTCGGATCGCTCCTCTGTTAGTTTCTCATTTTCATCTTACCTGATACGCTCACTAACTTGTGATCATTTTGCTCTAGGTGACAGGAACTTTATTTGGCAGCAGGTCAGAGGAACTGGCTAGGACAAGAATTTAGCTCAACTTTATCTTACAGCTCTGGGTCTTTCTCCATGCTTCCACCCTCTCCCCAAATATTCCATGGGCGTACATCTGAGCTTCAGGATGTGATTAAAATTCTGATCCAAGACTCTGCGCGGATTGCTATCCTCGGTATGGGGGGTATGGGAAAGACCAGCCTTGCCACAGCGGCCCTCAATCATCCCCAAGTGGAAGCTAAATATTCCCACAGATACTTTATCCCATGCTATTCAACACCTACTTGCACTGAGCTAGTGTCAGCTATTGCAGATCATATTGGAGTGGAGAAAGGATCAGGCCTGTCAAAAAAAGTTGCCCACCATTTGTTGCAAACTCCTCCATCACTTCTGGTCTTGGACAACTTGGAAACTCCATGGGAGGTCATCACTTCTAGGCATGAAGTTGAAGAATTTTTGTCACTCCTTACAGATGTTCCTCACTTGGGACTCATGGTGAGTCCCCTGGTAAGTACACTGAAATTAATATTTAAATGATTTGTAGATAACCATGAGAGGAGCTGAGCGCCCAGGAAAAGTCAAATGGACCCGTCCATTCTTAGCCCCACTCAACCCTATTTCCACTGATGCTGCTCTTCAAACATTCTTTGATGTTGCTGATGACACCCATGAAGAAGAGAGTGTCAAACAACTCCTTGAGCTGACAGGAAACCTTCCTCTTGCTATCAGCCTCATTGCCAATGTGGCTTCTCATGAAGGTTGTGACAGGGCACTCTCTCGGTGGAAATCCGAAAGCACTCGGATGATTTCAGATGGATTTGACCAAAGATCCTCCTTGGATATATCAATCATGTTGTCTTTGACAAGTTCACGTATGACACCAGGAGCCGAGGAACTGCTTAGCATTCTCTCAATACTTCCAGATGGACTCACAGATCTTGATCTGGTACAAGCAAATCTCCCAATCCCAAACATTCTCACTTGCAAGACCATTCTTCTCAAGACATCATTGGCATTTGTTGATAAGAATCAGCGTCTGAAAGTTCTTGTACCCATCCGAGAATATATCCTAAGTACTCATCCTCCGACAAATCACTTAAACTGAAAGTGCAAACCACTACTTCCACCAAATTCTTGATCTGTGGGATAAATTCCGAAATTTGAATGCTGCAGGCATAGTTCCACAAATTTCCAGTAACTTGGGGAATTTAAACAGTGTTCTTTTTGATGCACTCAGCTCAGAATCCCGGATGTTCTCCAAAGTATGAAAGGTATCTTATTGCTGAATCATTTCTACCGGAGGATGCAGAACACATATTTACCTCTTCTGCTCGTTCTCTCTGCAAAAATTGGAGACTGGCAAGACCACCCAATTTCGGGGATTATCTGATAGACCTATTCTCATCTGCCCATTATCTGCCTGTAATAAATGCCGAAAATTATATTGCACTGGGAAATCAATATTTCAGCGACAAGGATCCATTGGAACAAGGTGGGTGGCAATGTTTTTGTGTCCGCTAAAACTGACTCTTTTCCATCAGCTAAATGGTTCCAAGTCTTGGACTATATTATATCTGGGAAAAATCAAATTCTG